>CM069081.1:41775726-44259893 GCA_035578085.1 Solanum pinnatisectum | reverse complement strand
CAATACACACTAAATACACAGATAACCAGACACTCATGCAGATAAAAAGGTCCATATCACCATATGTATAGTCACGAGCACGCACGCACACAGCGACATATACGAAGGTACATATATACATATATGCACACACACATGACACATATACGTACATATATATGCATATATCTCTATGTACAAAAGAGAGATAAACCTATGATCAGAGGAGAGAGAATTAAGGCCAAACGGATCTCAAACAATTTGCGATAAAGGTACTTCCGGCCTGGAAAGCTTCACGAGAGTTCTTCACAATAAAAACGATGGCGTTTGGAAGGAATTTGCAGCGTTTTGGGCACCGGCGAAGATGCAGAGGGCCGGAGGAGGAAGAAAACGGGGAGAGTTAGTGGGTGTCGTGTGGATTACCAATGAACCTAAGGGTACATCGATTTTGAGCCGTTTGATTAAAATGAACGGTGGATATTAGTCCATAGAAGATACCTACTGGTAGTTTACGTCAAACTTATGCTGAAATGAAGATGTGGGTGGGCCCGGAGAATGCTGTGTTAGTACAAAAATACAATCACACTATGATATTTTGGATCAATCAAAGCAATTTTTTTGAGGAAATGATGATATTTTAATGAGAAATTTTTATAAATATCTATAGGTTAGAAGCTATGAATATAGCTATAATTTGCGTATTTACAAAATAAAGTAGTAATTATTATATGAACATCAGTTGTATCAACAAACGAGTTATTATTAGATGGTTATCAGTTATATCAGGCGGGTATCAATTGTTTCAGATGGTTATCAGTTATATTAGGCGGGTATCAATTGTTTCAGATGGTTATCAGTTATATTAGGCGGGTATCAATTGTTTCAGATGATTATCAGTTATATTAGGCGAGTATTATATTAAGTGCGAAAAAGTTATATTAGTGTGCTTATGCATTGCTATAAAACTCAAAATGTAGATACATTTAGTATTTTATTTTGAAATTCTAACTATGTATCATGTCACGTTGCCTAATTTTTCCTTATTTGATTTTGTTAGAATTTAAATACAAAAAAATCACCCTTTGATATTATTAATCCCTTACATCTTGTAAAATGGATCATATAATTAAAGTATATATAGTCCGTTACTTCATTTATTATTAAGTGATAAAAAAAAAAGTTACTATAAACAAGAGACAGAATTTGTATCCATTTATTTAATGTACTATCAAAAGGTAAATATTTTCCTCAATTAGATTATCTTTTTTTTTTAAATATTCGATAAAATTGAAACAATAAAGAAAAAAATGTGACTGGAATTCAAATGATCTTATCCTCGATGGTGATCAAGTGAGTTATACTAAAATAAGATCCAAACATCAAGTTTCATATGCCCTGACAAGTTTGATTTACAATGGGGTGTAACTCAATCGGAGAGCTATCCACACCACTCTGGCACTGGAGTTTCTATATTTCTCTCCCAAAAATAAAAAAGTTTAGACACTCAAGAGTGAGTTGAATTCCTCTATCCATAATGATTTGAATGTGGAAAAGATACAGAATAAATAGTTAAATATTACTAATGGGTACTTCTCTCTACTGATTCAAGCGGTAATATTTTTTCTACCAATAATTATTATTGTATCAAAAAAAGCTTGTGAAAAACATAATGGCCATGCCAATAAGGAATTGCATCTTGTAGAATACAATGATTGAAGCTGCATTAATATTATCTTTGTTGTCAGATGTAGGACTAGTTGCAAATCCTCCTGTGTAAAGAAATAAAATGGTTATGAAATTGTGTCCTAATTAATTGGATTGATTAAAAAATTCATTGTTGATCCCACTTGCCACCTGCTTTTATTTTAGATTTTCATGAAGCGCAAATCTAAATAAGTCGGGATCTTAAAATAATATCAAAAACTACAAGAGTTTGTTTACCAGGTGATGGAGCTGGGCTTTCCTCACTTGGTAATGGAGCTCCGACTGGGACGCCAAGATCTTTAAAAGAAAAAAAAAAAAAAAAAGAATTTTTAAGTCTGTAAGTATTTCACAATTTTCTTATATTTGTACCATTTTAATATTTAATAATGTAAACAAATAGGACAAAAGAAGTACAAATATAAAATAAATTTACAGTATGTTAGTACTCCTTTTAAAAGATCTTAGGAGTACAATATAACGTCCTTATACCCGTTTCACAACTTTGAACTACTATATTATGGAATTTATATAGTATTAATAATTTACTCAATTTTACACCCCTTGTGTGCGGCTTTTTCCAAAATTCTAGATGAATACGAGATGCTTTTTATTCTGAATCGTTAACTATTGCTAATGTTTGGACAATGAGCCCACTAGTGAATAGAGTGAGAAAGAAGTAAAATTTGGAGCAAGAAAACAATTCAAGGATCGATGAATAGAGTGAGAAAGAAGTAAAATTTGGAGCAAGAAAACAATTCAAGGATCAATAATTGAGGCACATGTTGTGAGCTCTCACTCCCATTAACAAAATGAAAATAAAATAATATTTTTCAATTCTTTCGTATTTGATTGACCAAAAACTTTGAAAAATATTTCTCTACTAAAACAAGTTTCTTCATAACGATGAGAAAAAATAACTTTCCTAAAGTAAAGAGAGAAAACAAGTATCAAGTGATATTCCATGTCGATTGTGTTTATTCCAGACCTTCTTAGCCCCTATCGCTACCATTCTACAACACACTAACTATAGGATTATTCGACATTTGCTCTTGTACTTGCAAAACCGATAATCTGAACTCTGATACTAATTGTCACGACCTAAATTAGGGGATCGTGCTAGTTAAAGGCAAATCCAAGCTAAAAAGTAGATCTCCCAATTTTCCCTTCACAAATCCACGGTTGCCTGAAATTGAATGTAAGAAACAGAGAGTAAACCGGTACCTGAGCAAGTGCTAGCTGGTGGAAACTCCAAACTACAAGCAGAAGGAAGTTTAAGTGCTTTATCGACATCAATGTTGAACCCAATTTTCGCACCGGAGTGAGCTCGGCCAAGCATTTGGCACAAGCAAATAGGGTTACTATCTAGTAATCCAGCAATTTCCGGGCAGCATCCTTTACCCGGTGTAGTCGAATTGCTTCCTCTTTCTACAAATGTTAAGCAATCGGACATGTTTACTAAGACTCTAAAGCAATCAACTCCGGGGCTCGGTGCCGGTGCTGCTGGTGCCGGCGGAGAGTCTTGTGCTTTGGTGGATGGAATCAGGGAGGAGAATAGTGAGAGAATGAGAACTGTGGTGACAATGGTTGTGGTGATTTTGATGGATGTGGCCATTGTTGTAGATTTGAGATGAACGTGTTAGCAGTGGGAAGTGAGTGAGCACTGAGCAGAGTTGTAAAATAGTAGTGATGACTTGCTTTTGGTAGGTATAAGTAAATTTGCCAAAACAACTCCTTTTTTTCCTGTTACTATAATATTTGGTCCGTCTACTTTTACTTGTTTATTATGCTAAAAATAAATTGTCACTTAAGTTGGATCCCATTTTTAAGTTTATTAATACACTATGGTGACTTTATAAATGTAATCATCCCACTGTGTATGGTCCAATATGTTCTGTTTGGAATTTTAATCACAACTTTGAACAAAAAGGTAAGTTTGCTGCTTTTTTGTTAGCTGGAAATCATGCATAATTTTAGGAGATTTGAGTGTATCTGTAATGAACTATTAACACCAGAAGATAATTAGTAATAAAGCTAACACAGGTTCATTGCCAGTTTAACAATCATCCATGATGTTACTGTGCTGGGAGGTAGCAGGTACTCGATAGAATAGTCAAATTGCACACAAGTCAAGCTGGGCCAAACACCACCCACATTAATCGTCCACGACGACGTGAGTTGTGACTCGATTTTGGAAGAAGAGTTTTAACTTTCAACAGGGAACTGGTAATGCACAAGGGATGTGTACCTCAGCAAATTTTTAATTTAAGATTGTGCCTTGTAATCAGAAATTGGCTACTTTGGGAAGGGTGAAACACAGAAGACAAGTTCAATCTTCTACATGTAATCTCTGTGTTGGTTGCATGATAAATCCAACGCAAACACTTTTCAGTGGTCACTAAATCAAATATTCAACACCTGAAACTGAGCGTTTTGTCGATTGAAAGAAGTTAAGACAGATTAAAAGAAAAGGGATGAGAACTACCATTGCTGAGGTTGATAAAATGAACAACGCCATAACAAGGAACTCAAAATTCGACAGTAATATAAAAGCAACGCGACCTAGTTACAAGTCTTGCACCCTCCTCGTGATATATTTTGAGTAGAATATGATAGCAGACTGTAAGATATGGGTGTACTCCTTTTTTTTTATGACAAGGGAAACCCGCAGCCACTACCCTTTGGGTGCGCACATGGTAAAACCCCCGCTTCTATGCAATAGCTCGCAAACCACATAGGAGAGGTAACCCGCATTGGGCTGAGCTCAACCTAGAAGGCAAACCCCTTGCTTTCGCTGGCAAGGGGTTTCGAACTCGAGACCTCCAACATGGAAGTCCCAAGCCCAAACCACTGAGCCACCCGGAAGGGTCTATGGGTGTACTCCTTTCTTGCCTGTTTTTATCAAATTTGTAAATTCACAGCAAAAAATAAGTAAATAACTATGCCCAATCCAAGGGAAAATCACAAAACAACCCTCTGCCTTGGTTCATCAAATCAAAACTAGTCTTTAAGAAATCACTGTGTTTTTAAGCAACACTAAATTCTGTGCCCGCTATAAATTCCCGAAATGGCATGTCAAATTCGGCAAGATGCCAGCACAAGTTTGTAAACAAAAATCTCATAGCCAACATCAATTTTTTTAACAAGTAAAACTCTTGACAGATCAAATAAGAGAAATGAGCGAAAGAGTTGCAAATAATACAGATTGTATCTTCACTGTAAATGTATCTATGGAAGCTTTCAACGAAAAAATGCCTTTTCATACATGATGAAGTATTGGAAAAAGAGAATTACTCTGAGGATCAATGACAAACAGCAGTCACTTCTACAGTTCTACGCCTTCACCTTCCAAACCAGCTTACGCCTGTTGTTCCAACTGTTTCTGTGACCATCTATTTGGTTCTTCTTTTCTGTAAATGAGCACTGATTACCACGTCTACCTTTATCATTCGTTTCCAGCTGACGATTACGCCTTCTCATTCTATTCTCTAACCTTAAACCTCTTAGAGCTTGGACCCGCTGCTCAATCTCCAAAGCTTGAGAGAAGTTCCAGATCCTGACAAGACCTTCTTCACCAGCGCAAACAATTCGGTTAGATCCAACATACACCGCAAACAAATTGCTCCCAAAACCATGTAGCATTCTCTGTGGTGGTTCGACATTGTCAACCAGATTAACAGCTTTAGAAGAATTATTCAGTGCGGAATTCCGGTTTGTTCTCAACAGCTTTCTCACATCAATAAGTGAAAGTTTTCCATCACTTGAAGCTGAAACAAGCCAAGGGAACTCAAATGCAAGAGAGTAAACAGCACTCAAGTGAGGAATCCAAGTTGCAACCCGCCTGACATGGTACATAGCATTTTCAAAGATTTCAAACATGTGAATAGCTCCATCTTCCCCACCAGTGAACAGAAGCTTCCCAGTGTGGCTTCGCGCCAGAGAGTAAGTATATCCAGCATGAGCATTGTTGATGATAGCAAGTTTTGACCCACTATTAGTATCCCAAACATAAAGATCCGAGCCTGCTGTGCTTGCCACTGTTGTATCATGGGGAGCAAGATTCCACACCCAGTCACTGTGTATCAAAACTTTCAAACACTCCAAAGAAGATCGATCCCAAACACGAATACTCATGTCCCATGAACCACTATACATCCTATTGAAATCCAACGCAAGGCATGTTATTGGCCCGCCATGTTCCCAAACTTGGAATTCCATATCCTCGTTCTGAGGTGCTCTAAGATCAAACAAATGAGGATTTTCGTCATTCGCTTTCCAACCATGTATGAATCCACCAGTACCCCCAGCCACTAACAGCCTTGAATCGGCTACAACTGCACGGATAGTGCAGCCAAGAGATTCAGATGAGGCAATTGACAACCCTTCTTCCAAGTCCCACATTCGCACTATTTGATCATAACTTGAAGTAAACACAAGCTTCTTTGAAGCTAAAACAAAAACTGCTCTAACATCCTCAGTATGACCATACAACATATCTATAGTATACCGTCCCATGAATGTTTTACACCGAAACTCCCTTTCCGCAAACAGCTCCTTCCACGACTTCTCATCCGAATACCCTGCACCAAAAGGTGGCTGCAATATTGGCTGCCCCCACCTCTCACAATAGAACTCCTTCCACACATGGTGCTCCGATGCAATCTGATACAATAATGTACAAGCACAGGAAACAATACCTAGCTCCTTTGGTTCTAACAAATTAAATATTTCTGAAATCAATACCGGAGGAAGTTCAGTAATGGACCGACAACCAGGAAGAACTTCATTACCAGTAATCAGATCCTCACATTTTGAATTCACAATCCCACCTTTAGCATCCAATTTATGTAAAGGTTTTCTTTTTTCCGATTCTAATGTCAAACTATCTCGATTCTTAGAAGGTTCAATTGAACAAATTCTCAAACTCTCAATACCTTTTTGGCATTCAAATGCCATAAAAATAGCAAACTAAAACTCAAGAACACGCTCAAATACCTAAAACCTAAACAATTGGACACCAAAATTTGGGGGAAATTTCAAAAACTGAAAATTGAGAAAGACCCAGAAATTCTAATATAAAACCCTAATTAAATTTCAATAAATAGCTGTAGAATCAACCTCTATAGATGAAAAAAGCATCTCTAGAACCCAAAAAAAACATAAATTATATCTGAACAGATCGCAAAAGAGAAAATAAATGGAGAATCGAATAGAGTTTAAGCAAATTGCTGCGCATGAATTAGGGATTTGAATATTTGGGGGAAAAAATTACGACAGAGACTTACAGAGACATCGAGATCTACGGTGATTAGAACTAAGGGAACGGACGGTGAAAGATGACTTTGTGGTGCGAGGTAAATTTCACATATATCACGTAATTATAAATTTTTGGGACACGCTTAAATTAGGTAAAATGATCGGATGACCTTTGTACTTATATGAGTTTGTATTATGTACTCTTCTACTTAATTTTTTATCAACTGACCTCCTAAACCTATTAAAACTTGATATTTTAAATCATTTTTTTGACCTGTCATATGTGGAATTTTTGTTCAAAGTGCATGTGATACACATATTTTAAGAGCGTGAGATCTTCAAAAAAGATTGAAAATGTCAAGTTTTGACCTAACTAAGAGTCTTCTTCTTCCCCATTATTCATTTACCATTGTTGGACAAAAAAAGGCTTTTTTGGGGCTTCTCTACTTATCTCCAAATTCTTTCTCCATTTTTTCATTGTTTTAGGTTGCCTTTCATTTCTTCAAAAGACTCATTATTTTTTGAACAAATTCAGTCTTTATTACTCTACAAAGAATTTCCACAAGTACAAATTTCTTTCATTGTTCCAAACAAATAAATGAACTTATAGATCCTATTCTTCAACAAATATTATGTTTCCTCCAAACTTAACATTGCCGAAGCCATCAATCACACCAATTTTTGCAAATATTCAGAACACAAAATCCTTTCTTAAATGAACAAATTATAAAAAACTAAAAAGTTAAATTGATCCAAAATTACAAAGAGGGGATGAAAAAGAAAACAAAACATGGAGGATGAGTGAATGAAGAAAATCTGAGGGTGAGTAATTTGGACGAAAACTGATTGTTCGTGAGATCTAGGGTTTTGGAGCGAGTATCGCAGCCGTTTGGGGCCATCACTACTTTTTTCAAATCAAATGTGGCGCAGTCATCCTCTCCATCTTCAAATGGTAGCTCCACCACCACGTTGCGGTGTACGATCGATCTTGCTGGTACTGCGTTTTACTGGTGAAAGCCTTTGGAATGAGAGAAGAGAAATAAGAGAAATCTGGAACAAAATTGGAAGGAGAAAAAGATTTTTCAAATAAAATTTTGGGGCTTTAATTTAATTTTACCATTTTATTTCCTACGTGGCAGTAAAAAATGAGGTGAAATTGGACATGTAGGAGTTGTATTACACGCACTATCCGCCATGTGAGAAAAGGGTTTAAAATGCTAAATTTCAATGGGTTCAGTTGGTGAAGAATTAAGTAGAAGGGTCCATAATACAAACTCATACAAGTACAAGGATCCATCGGACCATTTCGCCCTTAAATTATAATGAAATTGTTGATTGTATACAGAGCGAGCGTTTGATTTAAATTTGTGTGAAGTTTAATTGAAGATATCGAGCATTTTAAATTAGATTTGAATAAAGTTTGACTTGAAATTTCAACATACGTCAGCACTTACAATGATAATATTTATTTTAGTTAGATTATTGTCATCTCACAAAGAAACTGTGTGTCCATGAAACTTAATCATCGATTTAGGGATATTTTTGTCTTTTCTCATTTAAATATTATTTTTCAGATTAAAAATAACTCAATTTTCACTTATTGGACTAAAGTTATCCTTAACAAACTACGAGTTCTTATATTTAGTCTATCATTCTCACGTAATAATTTTTTTATCATCAAAGATTACGTTGGGGAATACTCCCTTCGATTTATTTATCTAGTTAAGTTTTGTTTTACACGCCTCTTAAAAGAAATACTAACTAAACGTAATTTAATTGAATTGTCCTTGTTTATTATGTACTATTATCTTTTTTTGCACAACAGTAATTTTTCTTTATATTTATGATTAATGATAAAGATGAAAACAAACTATTAATTGTATCTTAATTTTTTAAAATGATAATAATATCCGCATGATTTATTTTTAATAAAAACAAAAAGTAGAATTTATCAAAGAAAATATCAATCAATATTTAATTAAAATTTTCAAATTTAAATTTTAAAAGTAAAATCATTTTTATTAGAAACACTTTCACTCCCACAAGTGATACTTCCCCCACAAAAAAATTATGTCATGGGTGATCAATGGCCATTAAGTTTGATTTGTTATTTCATAAGATTGGTGGCTCAATCGATATTTTTGTTATTGTTAACTTTTCATATAAAAATATAGAATCGACTAAAATACGAGGTGTACTTAATGATCTCAATTAGGTGTGTTAAATAAGTGTATTGTGTTAAAATTAGAGATATTGAAAAGGATTGAAGTATAAATTGAATTGGGTCATGGTTTGTTCAATTTAGGCTAAAATTGATTAGGCACAAATGGAATAAAAATGGAATGGGTCATGATCTGCTTAATCTTAATAACTTTAACATGTTATTTAATTTTTATAATCACAGTTTAGATTTTAACTCAAAAAAAATACAAATTGATAGATAAATCATGAAGATAATAAAATAGATAGTAATTCATGCCTTAAATATAGAAACATGCATTACATTAATGCAAGTAAGAGTCTTGAAATGGATTGAAATTCGAGATTAAATTGGTCTCAATTGAAGATTCTTTTGAAATTGATTAAGGCTTGAATGAGTTGAAATAAGGCCTAATTCAAATTATCTTAAGCTCAACCCATAAAATTTTGAACGAATTATTTATAATTTGGCTCATTTTGACACCCCTAATTATGGTTCGCTATTTTTGATACATAATTTGAAATCAATCTATTATGAATGTGAATGTAAACTATCAAATTAAAGAAAATATATTCTTCATGTCAATATGTGATCAAATTAAGTGATCGTTTGATCAGGAATAGTTTTTTTTTCTTCACTTTTTGGAATAATATTTTGAGAAACTATTTGACATATAATTAGTATAATTTCTCGTTTCAATTTTTTTGGGAATTCAAAAACCTCCAAAAAGTCGCTTTTACCATTTCTCACTCCAAATTGTTCATAAATTTTTAAAAATAAGTATTCATATTTACACATGACTTCAATTTTTTAAATACTAATTTCAATTTGAAAACAAATACTCTACGTACTTTTTTTTTCCTTTCAATTTTCACAATTCTCATATCTAATTTCCCATTAAATACCCAAACTTTTCATATAGATGTGTTAGAAAAATAGGAACTTGAGAGCGAAAGTTTTATTCTAAGGTTCTAATAATAATTAATTATATTTTAATTTTCTTAAATAATAACTATTTTGTAAAGCACGATATCAATACGGATTGAAGAGGGGGTTGGGAGGGGGAGTAAGTCACAACTCACAACACAAATGAATTCAATACAATAATATATTTAGATTCATAATTAAGTAGAGTTTGACAATAGTGGAATATACTTATATTTTATCCTTAATTCAAGTGAGATAAAATAGTTATCTTTAACAAACTGTCGTCATCTTATGAGAGTCAATTTTTTTTGAAGAAGTCATCATTCTTTTGAAGAAGCTCTAAATCTATTGCGACTCTATCAATTTTAGGTCTATTTTTCAGGAAAGTCTATTCTTAGTAAAAGATTGACTCAATAAAAATGTTTAATATATGTAGAAAATAAAAATATGTTTATAGATTCAATCAATGAATAAAAAATCCGATCACCTCTATATTGTTATACTATATTTGAATATATATATATATATATATATATATATATATAATATATATATATATATATATATATATATATATATATATATATATATATATATATATATATATATATATATATATATTGAAAAAGAATAATTTTATTTAAAAAAATGAATATCATCATTATTATAGAAACAATTTATAAAACCATCAAATTTAAAGACCATCACACGAAATAAGAGTAATCAATACAAAAGCTTGAATTTAACCTATAAAGTATTAGGCTGTAATTGAAGCTTAAGACTCCAAAAAGTAAAAATGTTGTTTGATATCTTAATTATTAGAGTATTTTAATTTATATGACTTATTTTTCTTTTTAGTCATTTAAAAAAAGAATGATTGATTTTTATATTAAGTAACAATTTAACTTTAAAATACTCATCTTACTCTTAATGAAATGATTTATAGTGAGGTGATTGGATAGTTAACATGTGTCCTGACAATTTTACATTTGAATTTAAGGACAAAATGATATTAAAAAGTTTCCTAACCAAATTGGATAATTAGTAACCTAAATTATTAGATAACTTCAAATTTCAAATTCAAAATTAAATAATTATCAACCTTGATTATCATGTAACTTCAAATTTCAAATTTTTAAACTTCAGTTTTCATATTCTAAACGTATCTATGTGGCTGGCGTTGTCCCTAAACATGTTTAATCAATTTACACTATTTTTGGATCATTGTTATCCATTGTATTGTATTGTATCGTTACTATACCTACAATGTTTGTTTTGATTGTTACTTAAAATGTATTGTATTGCATTGTTAAATTTCGTTGTTACGTAACAATGAAAACCCCTATTTTATGGAACAACCGATTTGATATGTTCCCATTGTTACTTAATTTCTTTTTTCAATTATATCTTTACATAATATTTCAAAATACTATTTTACCTTTTACCTTATATTATTAATTCTAGTCAAACCTACTATCCTAGAATAATTAAGGATATTTTAGTAAATTTATAAATTACAATACAATACGATGCAATCAAACCAAACAATTAAAATGTTATTAAACAACAACAAACAATACAATGTAGCCAAACATTATATCTACCATACAGTACAGTACAGTACAATACAGTAGAGTACAATACAATACAATACATTATGAAACAATGAGCAGCAATGATCCAAACAGAGTGTTAATCATAAGAACCACAAAATAAAGAGGAAATATAAATCATTAATTCATGTTAAATAATAGTAAAACAATAGTATATGCAAGTATACTCGTTTTGTGTTCATTTATTTTGGTGCAAACATTATGGGTGGAATAAAAAATTCCCTTATTTTTCACATTTTAAACATTGTAGCATGGGAGAAAGCTTTAATCATATCCAATGAAATTACAAATATTTGTCAAAGATTGACCTCAATTATTTATTTAGAATTTTGGACTTTTTTTTTTTAAAAAAAAAAAACAAAAAAACTTCCACCCAACCCATTCCAAATTGTCTTTCACGAAGGGTTAAAAATGAGGCATCCACTCAGCCCCAAAATTTGAAGGACCAATTTTTTAATAATGATAAAATTATTATAAGTTTTTTTAATAAAAAAATTATATTATGTCTTCTAATTTATTTGTCTTTTTTAGTTCGTTTCTAAATATTAGAAAATGTTCTTTCTTTTTTATCAATTTTAATATAACTTCCACCTGATATATATAAGACCACCAGAATAAAAAATATTTTGATACATTATATATATATAAGTTAGGCCTTTGATTTATTTTTAGCGTTAGACCACTAATTAACTGCTTTCACGTTAGATGATGATCATATTAGTTTGTCCTTCTCACATTTAAAAATTTGTTTTTCCACTTAATATTTATATACAAAAAAAATAAAAATTTAAGTGACTACTAGCTTTTAGTCTTATATTATAGGATAGAAAGAATAATATAAAAAAAAAAGTAAAAGGGGTCCTAAAAGTTTTTATTTTGCATAATGCATGATATTTTTTTTCACCTAATAGGTATAAAACTTTTTTGGACTATCAAATAATTATTTTTTTTGATATTAAGTATAGTACAATAAATAAATGATAAATAATTTTTTCATTTCGAACTATTTTTTTTTTTAGTTTGAGCTTGAAATTATTATTTTAAAAGTGTTTTATTTTTCAATGTAAGACTTTTCGATGTGAATCTCAATTTAAACAAGTACAACACAAACATTTGACATTTAATAGAAAATCTTCTATAGAATAAAAAAAAATATATTTTTCAAATGAAACGTAATTTTAGGTTGCCAAAATAGAAATTTTATGAAATTTATTGAGATAACAAAAGGAATTTATAATAATTCCTATAAAGCTAGAGAAAAAAAAACTTTTTTTACCCATTTATAAAAAAAAAAAGAAAAATATTATAAATTCCCCTGGTCTGGCCTTGTTTAGACAAGTACCAAACCCCTTAACAACAATAGTAAAATATATGTGGACAATAATACAAATATAGAAAAAGACACTTTATCTCTATATTAATTAATGTAAAAAGACTTAAACTATACTATTGTAATTAATTATATTCTTCTGACTATGTTCCCCAAGTGGGGTAAGTTTGGTGTGACTAAAGGGATTATTAAACTTTCCTTTTCTAAATCAAACACACTCTTCACTAAACTTCCTCCCTTCATGGTAATTATTGCTTAAGTAAACTCATTATTTGTATGTATTAGTAATTAATTAACTCTACCTTTATAATCACTTCTCTTTGATTAAACAAGATTACTAAATTAAACTAACCACTCATTTCCTATCAAACATTCCAAAAATAGTTAAACATTTTTTTTTAGTAAAAACTCTAGTAATATTAACTTTTCATTTATTTTTTCTCAAGGTTAATTTAAACAAAGTTTTACTGATATTTTACAAAAAACTTAGCATTTATTATATATCTTTTGTAAGTTATAATTCATATAATTATCACTTATAAAATATTAAATAATCAAACAAAATTCACAAACTACAAAAAAGTGAGATTTGCTTCTCTATAAGTACCTTTAAATATAAATTAAACGTTTAAGATGTGTGAAAGATAAATTGTCAATTTTATATAAATAAAGTAAATATTTGAATCGTGTGAAAGATAAATAGATACACACTCATTATTTCTCATATGAAAGAAGGAAAAGATATGACAAACGACGAAATTCTTAAATTGTGTAATTTTTAATAAATGAAAGTCAGGATCCTTTATTGTCATATTGTGGGTCCCATAATTACTACAAGTAGCTTAATCATTTTGTTATTAATAAATACTAATTAAAATCAAATACATATTACTTTCTTAGTTTATTTTTATTCATTCAATATTAATCTAATACATTCTTAAAAAATAATAAATTAAATGATAATTTTACTATATTATTCATTGGATATAATAAATTCAATACATTAAGAAATGACTGTAGTTAATTATAAAAATAAATTAGAAATTATGTTATAAATTATTTCGTAATATTTTAAATTGAACACATATTTTTAAATATAATAAATAAATAAAAATGGATGAAGAAAGTATAAATAAAAGATAATTAAATACTACTCATAGTTAATTCTTTTAAACCGCACTTAGATTAAATAATTCATTAATCATGAATATTAAATGATTAAACTCTCAAAGAGATTAATTAATCCATTAGTCATGAATATATAAATGATTAAACCTCACCACATACCATAAATGAGTGAATAATAAATGTTTTATTTAATAACAAAAACCTCACATGTTTAAAAAAACTCAATATTTTTTAATCTTTTTTTATTTTTTGTTTACAAACTGGTCCTGCATTTTTTCTCTATCTAGAAAACTTCACCTCCTATAAATGTCAAAAATCTTCTTCTTTCTTCACAAGTGCCATTGCCCATTGCTACGCGTAGTTGTTGAAGAGAGAGAAAGTCAGAGAGAGAAAATGGCGGAAAAAAGTTAAAGGGGCAAAGAGAAAAAGATCCCAATAAAACAAGCAAAAAAAAAAAAAAAAAGAAGAAAAATTGCAGAAAAAAAGAAACTTTCGTTTGCTTCTTCATTTGCTTTGTTTTTCCTCTTCTATTCTTAATGGTGTTGTGTTGTTAGCCATTCCTCATATTTCTCTTCTATTTTTCTTCTTCTTCTGCCATCTATTCTGATTTTGATTTTGATCTCTCATTTTTACTTTTTTTTTTTTTTTTAAATTCTATATTCAGCTGATACCTTTATATTTCTCTTTCTCTTTCTATTTTTTTTTTTGTTTTTGTCAAATATCTCGAAAAATAAGTGGATCTTGCTGCTGCCCATTTCGTTTCTCACCGACCCATAACCAGGGTTTCGAGAAAAATTTATTCTTTTTTTTTGTACCTCAAGCTGGACATTTTTGGATTCACATTTGAGTTTCTGGGTTTGGGATTTTGGGTGGTGAATTTGAGGTTTATATTTACATGATCCATTTTTAGGGTTTGGGTTTTTGGTGATTTGGTGTACTGAGGGGGTTTAAGTGATTTTTTTGTTTTTGGGTTTTTTTTCTGGGTTCAGTTAGATTGAATCCTGTTTAGTGTTTCTGAGTTTTGAAGGAACTGTGTGGTGGTCCAGTTACTTCAAGGAGTCCTCGGGCAACTTCTCCAGGTTTCTTCATTCAGGTAATTAAATGCAAAAAATGTAAATTCGTGTTTCAGTTAATTGTATGTTGTTGGTGTTTTAGGTAAAATTAAGGCTGTTAAATTGCTAAAATGCTAAGTATTTGTTTATCATAATATTTGTATTTTTGGAAATGTATCATGATTTGATTGGAATTTTAGTTGGTAAGTTTTATTGATTTGAGTGTTGGAGGGTTCTTATTTGTTAATTTGTATATTGTTTTTACAGTCATTAGATGACATGCAAGAACATTATTTGAGGCATTTTCACGCAATAGACTTGACATTTCAGTATTTTTAAGTGAGGCGAAGCTGAGGGATCTAGTAAATTGTTCTTCCTCAACTGGCTTGTTAACCATGGTCTCTTGAAGGTTTCATTCTTTTACCAACTTTCCCAGCCAACAACCTGCTAACTCTAAGCTTGCAAGCACCTTGGTCACATCTAAGTCCCTATTCAATTGTTCTATTTGGGGCGGAAAGAAAAAGATCTGCCTTTTGTGGGAAGAATCCACAAGCACGGGATGGGTCTTCCCTTCCTTTACATCATCCACCACGTGCATTTTGAGCCTTTTTGGTTTATTATTTATTCTGATGTTTGTTTACTCATAAATAATTTTCCAAACAAGTGCCAATTGGTACACGAGGTTCCCCTATGTACAATTGATTTCGTTATCAGCAAAATTATTGAGTTTGTTGGTCGATTCGAAGCTAAATGATTGGTTGATATTCTTTTCTTTATGTTGTTCAGTTGCTATACGTCTTACAAAGTATATACTTTACCTGAGTTTTGGACAAAACATTACTCTTTTTGTACATCTGGATGTTAAGCTAGTGTTTTCTTTGTAATAGTATGGGATTAAGGGGTAGTTGATTGATTGATTTGTAGATGAAGAACTTGAATCCTCTGCTTGCCGTATTTTCTTCATTTTATTTCAAGAAGTTACTATGTCACGCTACTTAGTAGTTGGATGTGATGGCTTTTTAAAAGTTAGGTTCCCTGAATTATGTGTTCAGGAATTCAAGAATAGGTTGTATTTCTTGGAATTAATTTACGCATATCACGAGACTGGTCTCAAAATGACAAGTCTTTTTATCGAGTTGAGATGTAGGGGCTTCATTATTGGTGTTGTGGAAGCCTCTAAACTGTTAATATTGGAAGTTCCTTTTACCTAAGTTCTTAGAGCAGCACTAATTTGTGTCATTTGCACATATTGTAGTTATTACATTTGACCTTCCAAACTTTTGAGGTTGATCAACTGGGAATTTTGAGTTTCTTTCCAAATGTTTGTTTAACGATAATTTGTGTAGAAGATTAAATGTCTTTTGTGTAGAAAAAAGAGCACAAAGATTGTGCTATGACTTGCATCAGGATCCTTACAAGTGCTCTGATTTTTATTATGTCACTTCAATTGGTGGTTGTGATAAGTGATCTGATGGGTTAGAAGTGTGGTGCCCTAGGAAATTTCAGAATAGGTTATTTGTCATAAAATAGTTTTCCATTTTTGTTACTATTATTTAAGAATCTCAATCTTGCTTTTAGAAGTTGGCAGTTCCTTTGTTGTCACTCATTGTTATAGTAAAAGCTCAACTGGCTTTGTCGTGAATGATGTCACTCCTGTTGGATGTGATGCCTTATTACTCCCTTGATCTAGTAACAAACAATTTTATATCCATTACATTTGCCATCACTATTATTTACTTCTTCAACCTTTTAGGATGAGTATGACAAGTGAAAGCGATGACAGGATGACATCACAAGATGGGGTGGATTCACCATCTGTCGAAGAAGCTTGTGGTGGAGGAAATACCGGAGGAGGTCTACCACTTAAAAAAGGCCCCTGGACTTCTGCAGAAGATGCAATTTTAGTGGAGTACGTCACGAAACATGGTGAGGGGAACTGGAATGCTGTCCAAAAGCACTCAGGACTTGCTCGGTGTGGTAAAAGTTGCCGTTTGCGATGGGCCAATCATCTGAGACCAGATCTAAAGAAAGGTGCATTCACTCCCGAGGAAGAGCGGCACATAATTGAACTGCATGCTAAGATGGGAAACAAATGGGCGAGAATGGCTGCTGAGGTTTGTATCATCTGAAAATCTGATTTGTCATTGCCGTCTATATATGCTTATGGCTGATCTCTCCTCAGATGATAATTACATAATAAAATCCAAAATGTGATCAGATGTTATTATGTTAGCCAAATAATTCTCTAGAATTTGGTTAAATTGTATCTTTATTTTTCTTTTGGTGTAAACAAACAAATATGGAGGAATTAGAGCTTGTAGATCTGTTAGGCTCTCTGTAAGTAGTTTCTCCCCTTCTCTTTTTTTTGTTCCTCTTTTGAAGGTCTCCAACATATCCTTAATGCGGAGGAATACAACATTACCAGTTTCAAAAAAATAAAATAAAAATAAAAATTGACAGTTCAAGACAAATTTTGGTAAAACAGCTATCTTTTTATGCTCAACTTTCTGCCTCACCTACATGATTACAATTAATATACTCAAATTTTTTTATGGGAATTTTGTGAGTTGCTTTCTTGGGATGGAAAAAAACAGGAACAAAAATTTCATACGTAAACCTTATTATTATTATTATTATTTTTTAGAGAAGATCCTTTTCTTGAAATGATTTGATGCATTGCTATTATATAGAGGGCTCATTTCTTAAGTTGGTGAATCGTGCCGGTTTAAAAGTCTTAAATGCCCCTTTAAATAATCTATACACCAGTTTATATCACGCTTCTGGGAAACAATTGCCCATCCTTTTACTCTTTTTTTTTTTTTTTTAATTATGTGTTTTAGCTGGATGTTATATTTGCCATTAATTGTCAAAATCTATTTTGGATTGATAATCACTATTAACACTTCCCAAATAATGTTTAATGGTCGTTGATAATTATTCTGCTTTTGGGAGAAGCAATTACAAGCTTTCAAGTGTGATGTCGCTTCCCTTTCAAAAACGTTGTATAGGAACCAAAACTTGAATCAAGTTTTTTTTTTTTCTGAGAAGGAAAAATGCTAACTTGAATCAAGTTTCAAGTGTGATGTCTAGCAACCTTGTTTATTGCAAGTTCAAGTGTGATGTCTAGGGGTCTTGCTTATTGCAAGTTTTTTCTAGTGTGATGTCTAGGAACCTTGCTTATTGCAAGCTTACAAAAATGTGTTCTGTTTTTTGAGAAGCAATTAATGTTCTTTCAGTCTGTTTTCTTATTGTGTGCTATCTGCCTGTTCTTAATTTTTTGGTGTGATGTCTGGAAACCTTTCTTATTGCAAGTCTGGAAAAGATATGCTTATCTTTTCCTTTTTGTATTTTCCTGTTTGTTAATATTTGTATTCTCCTGTTTGTTGATAAGCTCTCTGAACTTCTTATCTTTCGTCTTGCTATTTGTTGTCAATTATTGGGCAGTTGTATGAAGTTATGTCTGATCCTCAATGATACTTGGTTCTAAGAGTTTAAGACTGTGGTCAGGTAATTCTACTAACATAGGAGAGAGGCTGGTCAACTGTACTTTTTCTAGAAACCGGTCTGGATGCTTGGTGAGGTACTGAGGTTATGTTGTATGAAGTTATGTTTGATGATGGATGTGGGTTCTGTTTTAGATCCTGATCAGGACATCAAATTTAAAATACTATGATATTTTTTCATATGTCCATTTGAAAAGTTCGTTGTACAGTTGATGAAGTGGCATACTTGTAGTCACATTTTGAAAAGTGCTGTTTCTCTTGAGAGTAAAGCCAGTACTTTCTGATATCTGTCGTCAGCTATAGTCCTCTTGCATCTCTTTAACACTTAGCTATGTCATCATTCTTAACACTGAGTGGTGAAAATGTGACTAATCATGGCATGTCGAGAAGTGTTATGATATAAATGTAGAGCTTAGCAATGTTAATCATATTAGTTTTCGGAAATCAAGATGTTAAAAGTGTTTGGCTCATTGGGATTCATCATATCACAAGGGACTTCTCTGTCTTAACATATCAATTACTATTTATATAATTCAATATTACACTTGGCAGTAATCTTGATCCAGTGAGTAAAAAAGGTAGGGTACAATATAGAGAAAGGAAAGGCACTCATAGTGAATGCTACATTGTTGGGACCCTGTGATAAATCTCTCTTCACTCTTTCTGAGGCTTTTGTGATGTTCCAAGTCCATTATTTTGTCATATGGTGCACATGGTTTTGCTTTAGGTGGTTTCACACAATGTGTGTAACCAGATATAAATAGTGTGTTGTGCTTGGTAGAACTTGTATGTATGGACATGTTTAAATAATGCTCTTCCTGGACTAGAAATGTGGATTTCCCCTCTTTTATCAGTGCATTTAGTTGTTTATCTTTTATGATTTCAGATGAGTTTCTAAAATAACAACTGTGACCTCACCACATTATCAAATCGGAAATATTGTGGTATACCATTCGTTATTGTTTAAGTTCTAATGGCCCTATTCTTCTCTTTTCAGTTGCCTGGGCGCACAGATAACGAGATAAAGAACTACTGGAATACCAGAATAAAGAGACGTCAGCGTGCAGGCTTGCCAATTTACCCTTCAGATATTTGTTTTCAGTCGATTACGGAAAACAAACAAAATGAGGAGTTGGGTACATTCTCCTCTGCAGATTCACAATATCCTGATTTCTTGCCAATGAATTATGAAATTCCAGCTGTGGAATTCAAAAGGTTGGAGTTCAATCAGCATTTGTGTCCACCAGTACTTCTTGATATTCCCACTGGTGGCATACTTGATATTCCTGGAAGAAGCCTGTTGGCACAGGGTCTTAATTCTGCTTATTACAGTCGGTCATTCCTCTCAACAACGCCTCCAGCCAAGCGTATACGAGGCTCAGAATCTCTGTTCTCTGGTTTAAATGGTGATTGTTCTCCATCAAAAAATGATGGTTCTTTTCCGACCTGCCATCAACATCAGGATGATGGTTCTTTGCTTCCTCAGTCCATGGGATTTTCATCATCATTTAATCAAAATCTAACATCTGATTATCACCCCTCATCCTTGGGTGTAATTCCTGGCAGCCATGCCCTTCTAAATGGTCACACCTCTTCTTCAGAGCCCTCATGGGCAAAGAAGCTCGAGCTCCCTTCACTCCAAAGTCCGATTGCAAGTTGGGGCTTACTTACTTCCCCTCTTCCTTCTCTTGATTCTGTCGACACTTTGATTCAGTCCCCTCCAACTGAGCATACTGAATCATGTAATCTGTCACCTAGGAACAGCGGTCTGTTGGACGCTGTACTTCATGAATCACAAACTATGAGAGCTTCAAAGAGTGTCTTGCACCAGGAGAATTCTGGTGATGTGGTTGATAATTCATGTCCTGATCTCCACATGACTGAATGGGGACAACATGGTGATCCAATCTCCCCTTTAGGTCATTCTGCTGCATCGGTGTTTAGTGAATACACCCCTACTAGTGGAAGCTCATCAGAGGAGCCCCAATTAGTGACAATGCCAGGTGAGACTGATTTATCATATTAACTTCTCCTGACAGTTGAAAGCATATAGTTATGTAATTTGATTGTTTTATGGTGGTGAAGCTTGCAAGGTTAAGCAGGAGAAGTTTGATTACGGACCCTATGATGGGAAGGATGATGCATCAAACCTGATCTGTCCCAGGCCAGACTTCTTACTTGAGTCCAATTGTTTTGGACATATGCAAAACACTGTAAGATCCATCTGGTACTGAAATACAGCTCTTTGATGATTACACTCTGTTAGCCACACTATCAGATCAAGGCTGTGGACGTGGTTCTTGTGCACGGAATGCCATGTCTACCATCTAGTCAATAAGCTCAACAAGATAATGGTACTTTTAACGCCTTGCAAACATTTTTGTGATGCAAACTTGGATTGTCGTGTCAGCTATTAAACGACTATAGAAGACTGATGTAATATTTTTTTTTGATGTGAGGTTGTCTTTAGATATTGAAACACAAAATACTGCTTGTATGCCCGCTTTTCAATTCCACTGTGTTTGACCACGAATGCAACACAGCTTCTTTGTGCTGGGACAAAGTGAACATTAGAGTTTGAAGTATTGCTTTCTCTTAATACTCCCCCTTTTTCTCCAAATGAGTTGTGTACTTCCTGTTTTGAGTTATATTAGACATAGGATAGAGGGTTGCAGGCAGCACAGAGCACGAGGATCATATGTCATCACGCGCAGGTCTTAATGATTGGATGAAGTTGTCTTAGAAGATGCGCGTTTTTTGTGGAATCAATGCAGACTTAGCTAAAGATAGTAAGCAGCGGAAACAATTATGAAGGCAACGATAGCAAGCAGAGACTAATGCTTAGTTACTGTTCTTACACTTGCATTAGGATATGGATATCTGTCATGAGTCCTGTTATTTCTTTCCTAACTAATTGTCTGTGATTGAGATGCAGATGATTAATTGAGATGTGAAGGATAATGTAAATGTTATGAAACTGTATCAAATAAAGCAGATCGGTAGGCGGATTGGGATCTGACTAAATTCGGATTCTCAACCTCACATTGGAGGAAACTATTCTTAACATAAGCCACTCCATACTCTAACGGCTACTTAAGGATGAAAGAGTACTTTCAATTCTAATACAATCCTTATAGTTGGTATCTTTTCCTTTCGATTTGATTAAAAAAGAGAAGATACCAATAAAGATTGTGTTAAGAGTGGTAATTACTCTTCTGTCATGTTGGGCATGAAGTCACTTTTGTTAAGAAGTACCTTACCTTCCGACATAAATTTAGATTAAGTCGGACTTCATTTCAAATATTGATATGCTTTATCTCCAATGTGAAACTTCTCGTGGACCAATTTGAATACCGGATGCACCGAATTCGAAACAAATAAATGAGAAAAAAAGGTTTAAAAGGCAACTTAGATATGAGAATGCTTTTGCTAAACCCTTAGGCAAAATGTTCACGCAAGTCCTTCATTTCCTATGGGCAAAGATAGTCATTTCATGTAACGTACTCACAATTCCTAACGTCATCTTATCTTTTGGGATGACAATTGTAAACCCTTTCACGTCATCACAAACGCTATTTGATTGAGGTCATTCCATTCCACTAATAGATTTCGTGTTCGAGTCTAAGAAATAATTCCCTTTTCTTTTGATAGGGTATTTCTCCAGCACAGTAAATTTGAATTAGTTGATGAGTTCCAAATACTATATGGCTATTTCAAGGAAAAAATAATCAATTTTTAAAACTTGTAATCTTAAATATGTCATTAAATTTCTTTTAACTTTTATAAAAAAATAATCTAGTTACATACGTATGGCTACAAAAGAGTGTCAAATAAAGTTAAATTATTTTTTAATTAAAAAAGGTATCATCCTTTTTGAAACAACAATTATAAAGAAATAGAATCACATAAACTAAGACGAGAGAGGAGTAATAATTTTTATAGCGAAGGAAAGCTAAGAAAGTAAACAGAATACTTTTACTAAAACAGAAAAGGGAAAAAGGTGTTAAACTTTTTTCTTTCATTATCATTTATGGACATATTGTTCTATCGTCAAAATTATTAAAGTGAATATTGTTTCCATATAAAGCATTCTTATTTGATGTTATACCTAATTGTTAAGTAGTAGAATTGATAGAATAACATGGAAATTGGTCGATTTTCCTGCCAACCTGGGACTTTCAATGTAGTAAGATTCCATTTAAGCAAAAAGTAGACAAGATCCCTTTTATAAAAAACACGAGACTTGTACATTGAAATGACGCGATATATTCAAGAAGAGGTGTCGTGGTGTATGTAATTTGTAGATGACATAATATTGATCAATGAGACACGCGTTGGAGTTAATGATAGACTGAAAGTTTGGAGATACATCCTACAATCCAGAGGCTTTAGATTAAGCAAAGAGTAAAACAGAAACATGAAGTCGGGGTGGAAGTGAATTAGTTATATCTCAAAGAGAGTTTTCAAGTATATTAAATCTATAATCCGAGGTAATAGCATCATCATATTGAAGTAGAATGGATGAAATAGTCGATCGGAAACAACTTCTACCCCACAAGATAAGTTTTTTTTAAAACAAAGAAAAGAAAAAGATTCTCGAATCGAACCCAGGTCACCCGTTTTTTTCAAAATGACCAAATAATATGCAGTCACTGGGATACATCCTACCTTCCCCAGACTCCACTTATGGGATTCTAGGGTATCCGCGCATTTGATTTTAACGCGCACACATACATACACATTATGCCATAAAATGCATGACAATTGACAATCTACACAAGTCCAGAAATACTAACAGGCGATACAGTTCATCTTTCCAATTATTCAGCTCACAAAAATAAAAGAGCTGTTACACATTTGGATCTCAATTTACGATTCATAAAAGTTAACTTCAGTATTCAAACAAAAAATATTCACCACAAATGGATGAAATAAGTGCTCCTTAGCAGAGGATAAATTTATGGTTGTTCTGTTCACAAATAAATTTTGGACGTGGAATAGACAAAACAAGACAATGTCCATAGAACATAAGATACATATTTTACGTAACCTTCAGCGTGACAACTTACGTATAAACAGGTATGATCGATGCCCTCCCACACGCTGCCTCCCTTCTCTTGCGATGCATGAGGTGGATTAGATAATCAATGAAGTGTGCGATATTCCAATCCACAGTTCGCTTCTTTATATTTCACATAGTTTGCACATTTTGCTTACCATATTGGTAGCAGGAATGAAGCATTACTGCTGCCAGTTGTATTGTTGTTGGTTGCGATTCACATTTGAGCCACGTCCAGTGCCAGAAGACCCATATGGGGCACCGTGGGGATAATTTGGGCCTCCAACTCCCCGGGGACCACTGCCTCCTGGCATTCCTCCTGAACTGTATTGGGTACCCCTTCCTTGAGGTGGGTATCGACCACTGCCATAAGCTCCACCTTGGCCACGAGTAGGGTGACCGTATCCTCCAGAAGGATTTCCACCAGCTGGATATCTGCCTGGTCCTGCTGGAGGTCCATGTGGCTTTGCATAGTGGTGGCTAGGTCCGCCAGCAGCCTGAGGATGGGATGCATGCATTGGGGGATTTGGCCCTGGTCTCATTTGAGTATGTCCTTGCCCTGACTGCTGAACCGGTGGAAGCCGACCATGCTGCTGCTGGTGATGCAGTTTCTGACGTTTAGCTGCTTCCTCGTGCTGCCTCTGCTGCTGTCGTTTTTTCTTTGTCTGGAACTCATGTGAAGCTTCATAGGTTGGCAAACTGCTCAAGCAAATAAGTCATAATTAACAAAGTTGCTCACTATACGGTATTCATAGAGAATCACTTTTTTGATATTTTAAGGAAAAATGATCATCTAGGAAGAAATACCTCTTTGGATCGCAGGGTAATGGATCAGTCCAGAAATACTCGGCATCAAGTGCATCCTTGGCTGATATTCTCTTGACGAGATAAAAAGTAGAAAAGCAAGTCAGTCAGGACATTGACATCATTTATAAGAACTAATCCTTAACATCCAATTGGCATTGGAATATATAGCCACACATTTTTAATATTCAATGATAGGAGTTGGTCATGCAATGAGACTACTGCAGGGGTATTTACACTTCAATTTGTTGACAGATGCAAATAGCACAAGCAGGATATTGGAGAATGTTTACCAGAATTAGTCATGTTGGTCTATGGCACAATTACTAGCGTCATCAGAGGCACTGAAAGCCCAAAATCAATGTAGGTTCCACAATTTCAAAGATAGGATGGACCCCCCCACAAAACAAGGTTTGAAAGAAGTGAAAACATAAACGAGAAAATATGATGAACTTGGTACCTACATGCTAGCTTTGGTCGAAAAAGCACCATGACACATGAACATCTGAATAAACCTTTTCAAATGTGTCCAACAGTCTTGTATTCTTACTTGGAACAAGCATAAGAATGACATACATGCCAGAGAAACTGATACCTGAGATGGGTCAAGGGTCAGCATCTTGTCAAGCAACTCCAAGGCATGTCGGTCAAAGCTAAATCCAGAGACGCAATAGTATAAATACATGAACATCTATTCAAGACCAATAACTATAGTGCGGAACTAGAGCAAATATATCACATCATGTATTTTTTACTTACTGTCTGAAAACCTCCCTTAGACGTCTTTTCAATGGTCTTGATGGTTTGAAATTGTTATACCATGGAATCTTGGAAACTCCAGGCCAATTAACCTCGTCAGGAGAGCCACACAACTCAAAAATCTTGTTCAGCTGCTCTGGCTGAAATCAATGAAAAACTGGGTTATTCACCTGAGCACACTAGAAATTCGACACAACCTAAAGTTGCATTCACATGTACTGCTTTTAAGTAGGTCATTTGGGAAAAAGAAAATTGTTAAATACACGAAACATCAAACAAGTCAAGCTCTTGCTTTAAAGCTCCACAAGTGATGAGGAAGTTTGAAAATCCTAATTAATTTGGATTAATGAGGCTACAGAAGTTTGTGTTTTTTAAACTCTTGGCTAAATCTTGTCATAAGCTGGTGCACCACAGCTCAAACATAAAAGAACCCCGATGGTGAATATTTAAAATCTAAGTGATGCAACAAATTAGGTGTAGAAGCAATTAGTTGTCTTGAACAGTCCTAATACACAATGATTAATCAGGCACACAATCAGCCAACCAGATGTTAGACATAAAGAAGCACCAGGTACGTACATACTTAACCCCCCAAAGCCAAAAAAAGAAGAAGGCGTACATTAGGAAAATATCACCATCACAATTCTTTTCAAGCGCATGCTGTTACTGTTATTCCTTAGACCATAGAAGGTCTTTGTAAGGCCAAGAATACAAAAGGAAGTGCATTCATCTTCATTAATTTTGTGAGATTTAGGACATTTAACCAACAGAAAAGATCAGCTACCTCATCCTTCCCTGGAAAAATTGGTTTTCCATGAAGCAGCTCAGCAAAGATGCAACCAACCGACCACATATCAACGGCTGGACCATACTTTGTGGTTCCAAGAAGCAGCTCAGGTGGTCTGTTTGATATACCACAAATCACAACTCACACAAAAAGAGAATTTAAAATGAAATCCAACTAATCCCAAAGGATTGGTATCCCACAAAACATACCTGTACCATAAAGTAATCACACGATTTGTAAGATTTGCATTGTGATCATTTGAGAAGGATCGAGCAAGCCCAAAATCAGCAAGCTTCAAATTGCCTTTGTTGTCAATCAGAAGATTGGAACCTACAAGGAAAAGGAGAAGCCATTATCAATTATCACCACTTAGAGAATATGAAATTAGAAAATCAGCATGAATTTCCTAAACCAAACCTTTAATATCACGATGAAGTACTTGATTTACATGACAATAGTGCAGTCCCGTCAAAAGCTGCCTCATGTAACACTGCAAAAAAGAAAGTGAATATCAACATCCTACTCACTCTCTTCTTTCAAGCAACTATTTTGCTCAGCAGTGCAACCAGACACGTTAGTGACAAATTATGCTACCTTAATCTGTGGAACTGAAAATCTCATTCCAGGACGATCAGCAAGCCCAGTCAAATCATGGTCCATGTACTCAAAGACCATGTAGATTCCACCTTTATACTTGTTACCATCTGCAAATAAAGTCATATGTTTACTTCAAATATGACAAACTCAATTAAATCAGAAGTGACATCAGGTGTAGGGTTTGGGGGAAGCAGTAAAAGCACCATATGAAACCAAAATTAAATTAACAAACACTTGCCTGGCCTCCCTTGGTCATCCTTCTCACGACCTACAACAATAAAAAATGGAAACTTTCACAGGACTGATTACCACAAAATAAAGAACAACAACAAAAAAGGACACAATAATTACTAAACTTTCACAAAACTATTTGGATCTTTTTCTACTGTCAATTCTGATATTAAAAGGACCCTTTTTTGCAATTTGGCACGGTAGTTGAATATATTTGAATATTGACGAAGATCACAGTCAATGCAGGCAAAAATTAATACATTTGCTGTAAAAAAAGATAAGACATGTTTAATAAGGTAAAAAAATCTTGCTGGCAATGCAATTGCAAGACAGAAACTTTTGTACGATTTTTTTCATTACTGAAGGAAAACCACAAAGGGCACGTAAGAAGGAAAAAAGTTAAGTAACTTTTGTGTGTGGTTTTTAAGTTAGTGTATAAAGGCGACCATTAGTAAATAATAAAAATGACACAATATTAAAGCATGTATATATTATTCAACTCTTACCTGGAGATGTTACAATCTCTTTCAGGTCAATGACATTTTCATGGTGCAGCTTCTTTAAGATTTTAATCTCACGTATAGCAGTTATTGGAAACTGTTAAGAAAAGCTTCAGTGAGAAGAGTTTGGAAGAACTAACAAAATGCAAATCATATTTAAAATAAGAAGCTCACCCCTTCTCTTTCGTTGTCCATGCGTATCTTTTTCAAAGCAACAATTTCCCCTGTTCTAATTTCTTTTGCCATGTACACTTGACTGCAAGGTAAAGGATATGCCACATTAACAGTTGTACATCTAATGAACAAATTGTTGAGCACCAGTTAAGGTAGTCATCCTTTTTCTACAGTTACAGTTCAGACTACAAAAATGGATCAACTAACTACTCCCTCCATTTAGAATCTAACAACCATGTTTGCCTTTTGATTTGTATTAAAATCATATCCACTTTCAGAAGCACAGTATAGCACATCAAAGTACATGTTCCCACCTATACACTTGTCAATAACAAACTTCTCTTCCAGAACAGTCAAAACAAAATTTATGACCCATACATTGCCCAGCAGTGATATGGTTATGGCAGATGATTCTGAGCATTTGTTAAGTGAAGGGGGTTATGCCAAGATCAGTGAAGGAACCCTTATTAGGTTGGACAAGAAAAAGAGTTGGAAAAGGCAAGAAGAGGATTTGGGAAACCATCCCAGCATGTATATGGTGATCAGTATGGAAATGAAGGAACTAAAGATGTTTCAGACGATAAAAGGAGAGCATATGAGTAGAAGTATAACAGTCTCTCTTTCAGCATTTTGGTGTAAGTTGCAAAGTAGACAATGACGTAGATAGTTTAAGACAGATTCTGAGTTACCCCTCCAGTTACTTGTAAAAAAGATGAATTACTCTTTTGATGAGATACAAAAAGTTGAGAACTTTGACCTGAAATTTCTACAAGCCAAAAAAATGAGACCTTTAAACAAATCTACTCTTTTGATGAGATACAAAAAGCTGAGAACTTTAAGCTGAAATTTTTGCCTTCGACACTATAAGCCAAAAAAAATGAGACCTTTATTAAAATTTCTCTTTTTCCGCCATTCTATTAGCTAAAATACTGCTCTACTAACTTTTGAGCTCACCTGTGTTGCTTGGACTCTCCAAAATTGTTGCCGCACCCATGTCGGATCCTCCAAAATGCACTACTTTTTGGAGGATCCGACACACCCAACTACATTTTTGAAGAGTCTGAGCATCATAGGAGCTCACAAACACCAAATGTCTTCTATTTGCTAAATACCTAAATTTTCCACATAAAGTTAAAATTTTCAATTAATTCTGGATAAACGAATACACGTGGAAGGTCAAACGTAGCCCGAGACTATAACTTTCAGCAAAGAGTCCTAATCCATAAATTCTCTTACTACCAGCTATGAAATACACAGGATCTCATGTATATAATTGAGGTCTACATCTATAAACCCCATGTATTCATTCTGTTCTATTCAGACCCATTCATCCCAACTCTCAACAATATGTTTTTTCAACAAAAAAACGATAACTTTAAGTCTTTAACACACACTACAACAACAACAACAAACCCAAAGTAAGACTGTTTTCGATAAACCCTCGACTCAAGTAAAAGCGCACACACTACAAGCAAAATACATAATTCAAAATACAAGAACTAACCCATAAGTGCCTTCACCAATCTGCTCCAATTTCTCAAAACAATCAACGGTTCTAGACCCCCAAGTTGGAGCTTCCGTAAGATTAAGCTGTTCTGGTGCAGCTATTGCCATCTCTAACTGATCTTCAATTGAATTTTTCTTTTTTTCCTGATTCAATTCCTCTCAAATTCCCGATAATTCAGCTAGAAAATACTAGGGTTTTGCTTAAATTAAACGAAGATCAAATCAAGAATCGGGAATTATGGGAATTACATGAAAAGCAAGCAGTTTGGATGACTCTAAATTCAAGAAAAGAGTTATGGAATCTGAAAAATAAAAAATAAAGAAGGGCACAATTGATATTTGGGACTTTGACGAACAGTGAAGGCCATGTTTATTTTCCTATAAACAATATTTCATAGGTGTATATTTTTATGTTGTCGAAAAGAAAAAGAAAAAAGAGTAGTACTTCGAGATGACTCAGTTGATTTGGAGGGTGGTTATCCATACGAATGATCCGAGATTGATTCCCTTTCAATGGCTTTTGAGTAGAGCATGTCGCATGGGGCTTACCTAATATGGTTTACATTCCATGGTTTGTAGTCTATTATACACTAGGATTTACCTAATACGCACAAAGATTTAAATAATATTGATTTTGATTTTGTTCAACTTTTTTTTTAAAGAAAGTCGGACCAACAAATTATATATATATATATATATATTATAACTAATTAAAAAGTTTTTTTTTTTAATTTGTATAGCAGTATAGATAACTTATGTATTACTCAATAAATTTATATTGTTTACTTCACTGAATTAGATAACAATATAAGCACCAAGTTAAACCTAACTTATTTTTATGAACGTGATTTTGAATATATAAGGAGTGTGTATTGTGTAATGACTAGTAAGGATACTTGTAAATTAATTCAACCTATAAATAAATTCAGTGAAGAAACAATTTTTGTTAAATTCAACTACTAAAGTTTGATAAATATGAGATGAAATCAAAATACTCATTTTAAAAAATTTAAAGGATCAAACTTGCTCAATTGATACTTAAGGAACTATGTTGAACTTACAAAAATTAAGGGGCCATTTTTGTCAATTGTCTCTTCCAAAAATTGTCAACTTCTACTCTGCAATCATCAGAAAGATAAAGCTCCAAAGCTGCGGTTCAGCAACCAGCCACCAGCCAGCCGCTTCATTATATAGGTAAGTTTTCAAAGATTCAATCTTTAATTTCGATTAATCATGATTATAATTTCTAATCATCTCAAAATCCTTGTATTTAAAATCAATTAAACAAAGTTTTCCTTATAATCTCAAGTCATTTGGCCATGAGTTGACTTGATACTAATCGATTTGTTAAAGTTATCAACATCACTAATAATTACTACTATTTTGTATACCATGACTATTTGAATACTCGTTCTATCTCAATTTACGTGACACTTTTTGCTTCTCGAGATTTAAACAATGTGAATTTCACCAACAAACATATAAAATGTATTTTGTTAGTATAGTTTTGAGTATTTTAACAAAGACTAGTCAAATTGACTATAGATAAGCAAAAAGTGTCACATAAATTGGAACGGAGGGAGTGAACTGCAATTTATTGGATTTAGGAGTTTATGGAAGTGGTCTTTGAGAATTATAATCCAAGATCATGAGTTGAAGTTGATTGTTTAAAGGGTATAGTTGGATAATTATAGTCTATACTTGCATGAAACTCAATCTACTGGTGCTGTCCTGTCTAATCCCTTCGCGTTTAATTTGATCGTATGAATCTTATTTGATTTTGACGTGATATAGTTTCGTTTAAAATGTGAAGAAGGAAGTGTGTGAATGTTAGTTATTTCTAGTTCTCATAAGTAAAACTTTTTGAAGTTGAGGTTAAATAGCACGACATGGATAATGAGAATTCATATTGCCGACCCCTGACTTGTTTGGAATTGAATCCTAGTTGTTTTTGTTTTGAGGTGTTTTATCGGAATTACAGGTGATATAAATGGCTGATGAGGATAGAAATCTCATTGAGATCTTGGAAGCTAATAGCCCAATAAACTTCAATAAATATATTGGTTATGTTAGTTCTCCCAAATGTGGAGCTATAGCAACATTTGCAGGTTCAACGCGTGATACATTTGATGGTAAAGAGGTGTTAGAGCTACAGTATGAAGCATATGTTCCAATGGCAATACGTTGTCTTAAATCTCTCTGTTCTTCTGCCCGATCATCGTGGGATATCCACTCGATAGCAGTTGCTCACTGCTTGGGTACCGTTCCTGTTGGAGAGACTAGTGTATTTGTTGCAATCTCGTCTGTCCATCGAGCAGATGCATTGGATGCTTGCAAGTTTCTGATTGATGAGCTTAAAGCATCAGTTCCGATATGGAAGAAAGAGGTATATACAAATGGAGAGGTGTGGAAAGAGAATAAAGAGTTTATCGAGAGGATGCCAGATCTTGGGAAGGCATCACATGATCAAGCTGGCGCTTGCTCTGGTAAAAAGAAAGTGGATGCACACGAGAGAAAGAGCTGCTGTGGGAAAAAGGTTAAAGTCAATGACGAGTCTGCAGATTCTTGTAGGTAGCTCTGAGGCACATGTTGTATTTCATTCAAACCCTTCACTTTTAAACAAACCCGAAAACCAAGAAATGGTTAATTCATTCCTCTTTGTTGTGTGTGCAATACCAACTATTACATGCTCTAGCACATCAGATTTATAGCTGAAGACAGTTTCTTGTAAGTGAGCATACGATTTAATTGTGCTCCCATTTAACTCATCATGATTGCTTATGCCTCTAACGGAAGGGGGAGCCTTAGAGAAACGTAAAGTTGTCTCCATGTCACCTATTAAACCACAGGGTTTGATCTGTGGAATAAGCCATTGATGCTTACATCAGGGTAGACTGCCTACATTCCCTTGGGTTGCGCCCAAACTCCATAAGTTGGCTCATTTATAGCTTAGGCTTTCTCAATCTACATTCTCGAGTTCTTTTTGCCTATTTTCCCTGACAACAATAACACTTGTTGAATGATTCATACATTAAGCTCCAATTTATTTTGCTTTTGAAGCATTATGTATAGAGCCAGACCATCCTTAACAGCTCAGGAATGTTTACCATGAAGTTTAAGAAGGCTGCTACCGCGTGTACAGAGCTTAAGTAGTTGCTGTTTTCGAGGCTACTGCATATTTTCATGACAAAGAATAAAGAGCTTAAGGCTAGGAAAATTTATGCACACAGTGAGCCAAAGAATAGAAGTGGTACATTAACACTAATGGATTAAACTTTCACTCAACATTCAAATATTCACAAGAACCATACAATGTTAAAAAGGCAATGACTTTACTAGTAAGTAAATCATATAAAAGTATGAATTTTTCAGACTTCAAACTAAGAGATCAGAAAGTTTGACATGATCTGACTTCACACATTCACAATCTTTGTTCAAGAACTTCCTATATGAACATCTATTGCAGGGCAGGGGGCAAGAGGGCAACAGCACCTCTATCTGGACTAGAAAACTTCCTATAAACTGCCTTCAGCTTGTTTTCAGCAGCACCAGAGTGGAAGCTAACTAATTGTTTTGCACATTCCCTGTTTCAAACAATACATACAACACAATTAGTTCATAATTTGTAGAGTTACCAATCCTAAATGACAAGTGTTTTAACTTTTTCTTTACCTCAGCTGGTCTTCTGAGTAGCCAGTGTGGTGCTTCAGAGTGTCAGTCCATCGAGGGCTCTTGTTGAGAGTACTACGAGCAGCATAAACAGCAGAAGCAGCAAGCTTTGATGGACAGTTGGATATCATGGTAGTGTAGTTCATCAGCCCGAGCTCAGCCAAGAAAAAGGTCATGTTCTCCATCTATAAAAGAGAGCGCTTATAATCAGCTAAACCAGCTGTCTTTTATCTGCTTAAGTAGCAGCAAATTCACATTGAGAATAAAACAATACCTCCTGATCAGATGGAACTGCAGCTCTAATGTAACGAACCAGAAAGACGTATGGCGTTGGGACAGTTAAATACCACTCCAGCTTTCCCAAGATTACTTTCTCCATTAGAAGTATCTGGTCCCTGACATAAGCATTGTCTGTTATTGTTAGGAAGTCATTAACCTGCAGAGACAAACATAACATATAATCAGAGATTATGATAAATTTGAACTAAGCAAATTTAACACATTTTCAGAATACTTCATTTTTATACCTCTGGAGCCCAAATCTCTTCATATTTGCTGGCAATAAGCATTGAGCTGATGCAAAGTAACTGAAGTTCCCTTCTAGGAACAGGCTCTTCCGACAGGAAACGGTCCATTATGTTGACTGTGAGGTACAGGCTTTCAGGCCTCAGCTCAAACCTTTTGTGTGCTTCTATCAGCCAGTCCACAAGAATTGCTCTCACCCTGTCATTGATCTCTGGCTGTGAATCCATGTAATCACATGGTTGATTTTCGTCCTGAATCAGCCAAATCATCAAAAAACAAGATCAACTTCACGAATGGTGACTGAGCTTTTGCCACTATTACAATAAAGTCACAAAACCATTTTGTTATATTAAAGTGAACACAGGAGACAGAAGTTTTTCACCATTACCTCTGTGATCTTATAGAATTTGTAAATATCCTCAACATATTCAATACCAGCCAAGTGATTATCAACATCAGCAGCATCAATATCAACAATCTGTGTTCTTGATTTGTTGGAGAGTCCACAAGCAGCCTAAAAGATAATTGGTCAATTACACTTATATACTGATCTTACTTGCTACATTTTCAGCAAAGGGAAGAGGTAAAAAGACAACCTTGCTTCGCGCAGTTAGGATAGAAGTTAGAGTCTTTCCACTCTTCCTTACTTTCCTTTCTTTCAAGGTGATCTTTTCAATAGTTTTCACATCCTCATCAGGGCATATAACACTAATTGTTCCAGCTTTCGCTTTGACAGAATCCTTTTTAATAGCTTCTACTTTTGCTGGAACACCAACTTTTCTTGCTGCAACTCCTTTAGTTACAAGAGGCTTCGTCTACAAACAAACCACAGCAACAAGCCAATTGGAAAAGGGGTTCTTCAAGAACTAAGTACAGTAAAACATCTTAACCCCATCTTTAAAAATCAGAAAAATATTACTCCTAATAGGAAAACTTTTTCAAGAACTATTATTCACACAGATAATGAGGAGATTACCTTGTTCTTCTGCACTGGTTCTTGTCCCTTAACTATCAACTGTGCAGCAGACCTCCTGAATAGTGAAAGTTCTCATTCAAGTTACACGAGCGTATACAAGATAAAACCAACAGCAACAACTACGCCTCAATCCCAAGAAAATTGGGATCAGCTATACAAGATAAACCAAAGTGCATAAAAATGTTGAGTTGTTTGTAGAGAGTGACTGAATTCTACCTAGTGATGGGGCGAGAAACCTTAGTTTGAGGCTTTGCTCCAATAGCAGGACCAGTGACAAGGTTTCCAATATCTCCCAAAGCACGCCTAGTTCTTCCATCTGCTTGTCCATTCTTCTTCTTAACCTCTCCACCTCCTACTATTAAATAGTTCAAACTCACATATCAGTAAAGATTCTAAACAAGGAAAACCTTGGCCAAGAAATGAGTTCTATAATGACAGTGAACAAGCCTAAAAACAGTTAAATGAACAGGGAAATGGCGATAATTGTTGTATGTTATCACAACTAGAGAAGGCAGAAATATGTATAAACATAATCTTCCTTCTTTATTCGGACTTGGAATAGCAATGTGATCAAGAAAATAAAATGAATCATAAAAAAGGGAAATGCAGCTTTAACAACTCTCCAGAATTTCATTACTAGTGATCAAGAATCTAAACAGTCAGCTCATATCAACATGTATTAAACAAACGAAAAACACCCAAGAAACATCAATACTCATCATGATTCACTCAAAGAAAACTGCATTAACATAAACCCCAATTAAATTCTTTCAATACTAATCCAAGAAAATGAAAAACCAACAACAAACAACTAGTAAATTGGGAATTTGGGGTGTCGAAAAAGACTATCTTTTTCCTCACCTTTGGGTAAATTTTTTGGAACTGCGTCTCTGTTAGCCATTTCAATGTCTTCTTCTTGAAGAAGCTGAAGATTTTTTTTTTAATTTTGTTTTCACAGATTGTGAATGGAAAGAGAAGGGTTAATTTGAGAGTTTTATACTGTGCGTAACGTACTTTTAACGGTCAAGTTTTCACATTTTTTAGCTTTGAAATAAGGAGCGCTGGATGTGGTATGTAATAAGCTGATAAAAATCATTTTCTTAAATATCGTGCAAATCTCGTATTTTTAATATTTTTTTGGTAACATTTTTTATAACCTAATCATTGTTTAAAAATAAATAAATTAATATGATTAATTTGCTCTTTTTAATATATACTGATGCCTAATTAATTTTGTAATTTGTAAAACGTCGTCTCCGAAAAAAATCATTAATTGTGTGAAATTATTTGTAAAAATGAAGGAATTTCAAATTGCGATAGATAAAACTACTAGTAATTTAATCTCAAAGTTCGCTTTGCATAACGAAAGCTATAGCAATGCAATACAATGATCCGGTAAGACCCGATACTGGTCCAAATCGGTTCCGATCTGGTAACTATGGGACCGGGCGGAACTTCCTGAAATTTCCGATAGAACCGGTTCCGATAAGACCCAGTTCCGGTAATTTTCCCCTTTAAGGAGGACCGGTTCCGATAAAACCGATCCTGTTGTGCCGGTCCGGTCCCCTTGCCAGCCTTAACTGGGACGGACCCAAGTGAGAGTAATGGGGTTCAAACCCTATTTGACGAAAAATTATTCTTTACGTATATAGTGCTTGGTGTAATATATGATAACATGGATCGATGAACTTGATTATGAAACCATATAAGAAAATAGATCTTGAATATTTAGGCTTTATGTCATGTGGATCTGTTTTAATTAACAACTTTCACATTTAAGTTCTTCAAAATTATATTGTTTTATCAGCAAAAAAAAACAAATGTGGAGATGCAAGGGATCGAACCCTGTACCTCTCGCATGCAAAGCAAGCACTCTACCATTTGAACTACATCCCAAACTGTTACATTATTGTTAGATAATATTGTTCAACACAACAGATTTAAGTTTTAGACTATTTGGATTTAAGATAGAAAAAAATAAGCACTTAGGTCGTTTGGTAGGGTGTATAATAATAATATTGACTATGGTATCAATTATGCAATGTTTGGTTACGCATCCCAGTCCCTTAGTTTACTCTGTGACATCATATTTAGAAATTTAACCTTATGAGTTGCTATTAAAGTAAAATTGCAGCAAATTTATTCATTTGCAAGAAAATTAGTAACCACATCAGGAACTCAATGGAATGGAAGACTAGTCTGAGTCCCACAACATTTGTTATTATAAACATCTATCCCACCACAAAGATAGGGCATACACTTCACCCTCCCCAAACTAGATACGTGATATTGTTGAGAAATAAACAAGACAAGAAAATGATAATATGCATTGGGAAGGCAAGCTCCTAAGTTTGCCAACTATTGTTCTTCTTCATCCCCATTAATAAGAGTAGCAAATTCAAGAAGTTGCTTGTCATGCTCGAACACACACATTTCTTGTTCATTCAAGTTAACAAAAGCTTCAATTCCTCCATAAACTTTTTTTTAGCAAATTCAGTTTTCTCCTTTCAATTTGAAAAACTAAAAAATAAATTATCAATTAGTTCTTAATTTACGTATTTTCTAAAATAAGTACTCCTTCTGTCTCAATTTATGTGACTTACTTTTCTTTTTGGTCAGTCCCAAAAAGAATGACACACTTCTATATTAAGTAACAATTTAACTATAAAATGTTTATTTTACCTTTAATGAAATGATTTACAGTCACACAAATTTCTATCATTCATTTTGGACCACAAGTTTTAAAAGTCTTCCTTTCTTTCTTAAACTCCGTGCCGAGTCAAACTACCTCACATAAAATAGAACGGAGGGAGTAATTTATTTTATTCAAGGAGTACGACTCAAACACTATATTAATTTATTTTCTTAATTTATTTCTTAAAAAACATGTCAAAGTCAAATAAACTAAGGAAGTAATAATTATCCCTTTTAAGATATGTACCTAGCGTTCTACCAAAAAAAGAAAAGATAAGTACCCAACTTTCTACCAAGAAAAAAGAAAAGTATTTACCTAACTTACACTAATTTAGTAATTTGCATTTACTCCCTCCGGGAACGTAGCTACAGTCTTAATTCAATTCAATACTCTTCCTTGGAAAATTACACAAGTAAAATAATAAATAAAGTAGTTAAATAATATATTCTGAACATTTATGACACAACAATGTGATGTAATTCAGTGGTTTTAGGCGTCTTGAAAGAGCCAAGACACGCAAACTTAAAAGTGTTTGGTAAAATTATCTCTATCATTTACTGCTTCTTAATTCCTTTGTTAAATCAATAGTGTACAACTTTTGTTGGACAAATAGAGTACTTATTGAGGCAAGAGCATTTTAATTTCCCATCCCTACTTATTAATTACTTCATTTCATTCATTTTCACTTATTCATATTTGACTTAATATATTTTTGATGAAGTACTAATTAATAAAATAATAAATTTATTATAGTTTTCTTTGAATAAATAATTTTAATCTTTTAAAAATACACCCAAAAATGATTTACAATTAATAATAAGAGTAAATTAAAACTAACTAATAAATTATTTCATGGTCTTTCAAACTGAAAAGTAAAAATGAATATTTATTTTTAGTATAGTAGATAAATAAAAATGGATAGAAAAAGTATGCATTTTGTTATATAATCTTTTACTGTGAATTACTTAATAAAACTTGAAATTAGCTAGTAACTTCATTCTAATCCATCGATAAATTGGTCATAGATAATATAATTTCATGATAATGTATCCTTCGCTAAATAGAATTAGCAACAAATTTAATCGATTAGGAAGAGTGATGGAATCATGGAAAGACGTGTTGCAAAAAATATTGTGGATTAACTAGCACACAATCACAAACAAAGATTTATGAGAAATAGTATCACCTCCACTACCCCCAAACACTATAGGAAATTTCTTTACCATTATCTCCTCACCTATGTATGACAGCGAGGAGGGTTTTCTTCTTACTCCAAACGAATACATTTGGTGCAATTTTACCTTAGTAGCGACCCATAAGGTTAAAATTCTAAATATGAAACTATAGAGTGTTCACTACAAAAGGAACCCCAATTACCAACAAAAAAATTCGTTGGTAAATTGATCAAATTGGTTGGCAAATTGAGTTACCAACCAAATACGAACTTATATTAATCCGTTGCTAAAAGGCTCGTCGATAAAAATTACCAACCGATTTTAATTTGTTGGTAAACTTACCAACCAAAAATCAGTTGGTGAACACCCAAAGATGATGTTACAAAATTTTGAAACATGACCCTGAAATTTTCGTTGGTAAATTCACCAACAAATTTTTGGTTAGTATATCGTTAGTACCTTTACTAACGAATTGAAAAGGAGTTAGTAAATTTTTTTCTTCATTATTCGATTCCGTTGGTAATACGTAACAAATGTCTGATAGTAAACTTTTCCAGATACATTGGTAATTGGTTGGCAATTTTAGTAACAAAAAATTATGTTGGTAATTTGCTAATAAATTTTAAATACTTTTTTCTTTTTTTGGTTTCCCATCCGGTGTCCGATACTCACATTGGAGCCCGACTAAATCCGGATTCACGCCGGGAAGTCCCACATTGGGGGGTAAAGGCTCCCTAACAAAGGTGACTCCGTATCCACAGGGAATCGAACCTGAGACCTCTTGGTTAAGGATGAAGGAGTACTTACCACTTCACCACAATCCGTGTTGGTAATAAATTTTAAATACGTTAGTATGATTATTTATTTTTCTAATAAATTTACTAATTGATTGTTAGTTTGTTGGTAGTATATCATTCAAGTTCAATGTTAGGTTAGTAATTGATTGACAGTATGTTCAAAATATTATTAACTAAATGATTATTCAATAGTAAAATATTTATTAATTTATTGTATCTAAAAATCTAGGAGCACGAATATAAATTCAAAAATATTAATATCAATTTTATAAATCATATTTGAATGAAACAATGCAAAGTCTATGATAACAAGTTAAATTAATTCAATATGACACATATCATAATATCAAAATTTTTAATTTGAGCACGCTTACCAAAAATATTGACCAAATCTAAATTTTGGCCAAAACTTAAAAGTTAAAATGCCTAACAACACAAACTGAAAATGGAAGCCTCAAAACCTGAACCAACCATCCTATTAGATATAAAAATGACCTTCCGAAGCTAATCGCACTGACGGAATTCTCATCATCTTTACAAAAAATGTTAAGCAAATTCAAATTTTGGCCAAAAGTTAAAAGTTAAAATGCCTAACGGTACAAATTGAATATGAAAACCTCAAAATCCAAACCAACCATCCTATAAGACGAAAAATGACATTCCAGAGCTAACCGCGCTGATGAAATTCAAATTTGAGCATGTTTCCCAAAAAAATTGACCTAATTCAAATTTTAGCCAAAAGTTAAAAGTTAAAACGCTTAACGACACAAACTGAAAATAAAAGTCTCAAAACCCGAACCAACCATCCTATGAGACCAAAACTGAACTTATATGGCTAACCGCAGTGACAAATTTCAATTTCAGTACGATTACCAAAAATATTGACTAAAGTGAAATTTGGCCAAAACTTAAAAGTTAAAATTCCTAACGGCACAAACTAAAAATGGAAGCCTCAAAACCCAAACCCTCTATCTTATTACATCAAAAATGACCTTCCGCATCTAACTGCACTGACGAAATTCTCATATGAGCACGTTTATTAAATATATTGACCGAAGTTAAATTTTGGCCAAAATTTATAAGTTAGAACACCTAACGGCACACACTAAAAATGAAAGCCTCAAAACCCGCACCAACCATCCAATTAGATAAAACATGACCTTTGGAGTTAATTATGTTGAAGGAATTCTCATTTGAGCACGTTCACAAAAATATTGACCAAAGTCAAATTTTGGCCAAAACATAAGATTTAAAACATCTAATGGCACAAACAAAAAACGGAAGCCTCAAAACTTGAACCAACCTTCCTGTTAGATCAAAAATGACCTTTCGAAGCTAATGACACTGACAGAGTTCTAATCAGAGCACGTTTACCAAAAATATTGACCAAAGTCAAGTTTTGACTAAAATTTAAAAGTTAAAACGCCCAACGACACAAACTGAATATGAAAGCCTCAACACTAGACGTTGATTTACCAAAAAATTTAACTTCAATTGGTAAATTTACCAACTATTCAAATATAAGTTAGTAATTAATAGTTTACCAATAAATTTTATCACAATTGGTAATAGTTACTATTCAACTAAACATTCATATGTAATATTACCAACTAATAATTAATATGTTGGTAAATTTTATCAATGGATTAATGATCGGTTGGTATATTACCAACTATTTTAATGATGTTAGTAATTTACTAACTACAATCTTTATTCGTCGGCAAAATTTCCAACTAATTAGATATTGGTTGGCAAGTTTACCAACAAATTACATTTCGTTACTAATTTACCAACACATTTATATTTGGTTGATAAATATTGCAACACAATCTTGCCGTTGGTAAATGTTTGGTTAGTAATTCATTGGTAATATGTTAATAGAGAAGTAAAAAATAAAATAAAACCTATGAATCGAAATCCATACACTCACTACTAACGGTGGGTGTCTATCACCCCCTAAACTATTTAAAACTAAATTATTTTTGCGGCGTGCGGCGCGCGATTCGTGTGTCAAGCGCTGTCAATTCAGCTTCACTTGTCAACATAAAATTTTTATTTTTTTTTATTGTAATTATTTTTTTTTTTTAATATAGATTATGTTATTTAGTTTTAGTTTTTTAGGTGATAGGAGGACACATGAGTTAGAGTGTGTAGTGGGGATTTGGGTATAGGGTTGGGGTTTAGACCATTTTCTCTAAATTATATAAACAATTGTTTTGTCATATTTACCAGTCGATATATACTTCGTTGCTAATATTACCAACAAAAGGTGTGCGTTAGTAATATTTCAGTTGGTAATCCATTGATAGAATGTTGCTAAATTTGGCGCCATTTTTTCCCACCGTATTTACCAACTAAAATACTTAGTAAGATTTTGGGTGGTAATCTGTTAGAATTTCGTTGTTAAGTTTTAAAATATAATTCAGTTAGAAATATGTTGGTAATTTGTTAGTAGAATACTAACCAACTTAAGTTGTTAGTAAAATCTGTTGGCAATTAGAGGTTTTTTGTAGTGGTTATCTCCTCTCTCATAATAGTAAACTAGAAAAAAACATATGAGGTTACATAATTCATTGTGTGTCGTTAAGGAATTTAATTCTCTCAGTATATTCGAGGTTGTGGATTATTTCCTCTCACGATAAAATGAATATACATGTTAAAAAAGTAGCGGCACCTCTAATTAACCTCCCAAGATAAAAATGGATAAAAGCAGTGGCACCTTAATTTCAGTAACTTCAGCGAACTAAAAAGTCACCTCGATTTTGTTTGTGAGAAAATATATGTTGAAGAAAAAAGAATCGATGCAGTAATTGAGGAAAACCTCACTACCGTAGCTGAGTGAGAAGACGATGGCTCAAGGGACACTTTCCTTTTAACCTTTTATGAGCTAAATGAAGTGTTTCATAATATAAGGACAACTTTTTTTTTAGTTCTACCAATCAGAAAGAAATGACTTCTTATTTTCCTAACGTACAAGTCAAATAATATTTCGCGAGACTAACTGATTTAAGTTTTAGACCATTTGGATTAAAAATTGAAGAAATAGGCACTCACGGGTCGTTTGATAGGGTGTATAACAATAGTATTGGATATGGTGTATACAAAATGTTGGTATCAATTATGTTGAAATCATTTTATACAATGTCTCACTATGTCTGGTAAAGCATCCTAGTCCCTTAGTTTACTCTGTAGCATCATATTTAGAAATTTAACCTTATGAGTCGCTATTAAAGTAAAATTGCATCAAATTTATTCGTTTGTAGAAAGAAGAAAATTAGTAGCGACATCAGGAATACAATGGAATGGAAGACTAGTCCCAGTCCCACAACATTCGTTATTATAAACATCTATACCATAAAAGATAGTGACTAGGTGTGCATACATCTCACCCTCTCCAGACCGCCAGACAGACTATGTTGTTGTTATTGAGAAATAAACAAGACAAGAAAATGATAATCTGCATTGGGAAGGCAAGCTCCTTAGGTTGTCAACTGTTGTTCTTCTTCATCCCCATTAATAGGCATAGCGAATTCAAGAAGTTGATTGTCATGCTCGAACACACTCATTTCTTGTTCATTCAAGTTAACAAATGCTTCAATTCCTCCACATATGTCTTCATCAAGTAAATAAACTTGTTAAGTGGACCCTTTGCAATGCTTGATCTAGTAGGCTTCCCAAATCCAAAATCTAAATCTTGTAAGCATGGGAACTTACATAAGCTACTCGAAATGTACATATCACATTTCCTTTTATAGAATGGCTCCTCCCCTGTTCTATATGCATCTACCAACTCTATAGCATATTCATTTTCTTCAATAATATTTCTTGCGGACAGGTTGTTTTTCGACTTTCTTATATCCGTTACTAATTTTGGTAACTCGAGCTCTTCCTCACTGTCGTACATTGGTGAGGAGATTTCCTATAGAGTTTAGGGCTAGTGAAGGGGATATTATTCCTCACAAATCGAAGAAATTGAACCAACTGAGACCGCTTGAACGAGCCTGAATCAACCATGGTGGCAGAAGATGCAGCACCTTTGTAGACAAGTGCATTCATGGCCTCGTTGCTCGTCACATTTTGCACCCCAATTGACGATTTTAATGCACTTAGCTTCGTGCTAGAGAAAACAAACCTCTTTTGGACACATTTGTCCATGTCTGATCCAATAACAGGGGAAACCAATGGACCAATTGGCCATGGTACAATGGAGTCCTCCACGAAATAAGGAGATGGGGTTGTGTTTGAACTTCGAGTTAGTGCAGCCCAATCTCTGAAGAAGCAATAGACACTACTTCCATCTCCTATTTTGTGCGACAAGCAAACACTGAGTGCTATTCCTCCACAATCAAAATGACTTAATTGAGCTACAATTAAGGCGCGATCAACGCCATTTGCCCAAGGTACACCTTGAGGAAATGTCAAATCTTTGACATTTGAATCAACAACTTTGTCCATTGGAGAATTGATTTGAACTTCCAAGAACTCAGCACCATGGTCATCACACTCAATAGTAGCATTGTCTTTTAGACTTCCAGCCCATGGATTGTAATAACTTAATGTTTTTGACAAAGAGTTTGATAGAAGATTTGATAGTATTTTAGGCCCATTTGGGATGGCATTAACTTGATTTTTGGTGTAGAAAAAAACCAAGGGAATATTAAAGTGTGTGAGACATTGATCTAAAAGGAAAAGTTTGTGCAATCTTTGAGTAGATGGGGTGGGAGTGAAAGGTTTGATTTGGAAATTATTGATATAATTCTTCACCTTTTCTTATCACTCCATTACAACTAAGCTAGCTATATATATACATGAGGCCTTAAATGCAAAAGGAAAAGAAAATTTGGCCATGATGTGCCAATTAACACTCTGTTTGGATTGTTGTTATGTATTGTTTTATAATTTATTGTTTTGTGTTGTATTATATTGTATCGAGATTGTTACATAAAGTCATATATCCATAATTTGAATGATGATCCACCAGAAGAGTAGGATACAAAAAAGAGCTACATACTATGAAAAGGTAGAATAAAATAGAATGATTAAATAATAAGTAAAGGCGAGAAGGACATATTATGGTAACGACGCGATCACACCGATCAGTCATTACATAAAGCATGTCTATTTGTCGTTACCTAACAAAGAATTTAAAGGATATGGTATAATATACTCCTTCCGTTTCAAAAAGAGTGGCCTAGTTTGACTTGACACGGAGTTTAACAACAAATGGATACAGGACAAAATAAATCAAGTTTAATGAATGGAATAAATTTAAATATTTCTGTTCAGGTGGATGATTCTTCAAGTTTATTTCTATCCATTTTTAGAGTAAAAAAATTCTTCAAAATTTTTACTCATAAACTAACGAAATGCTCTTTTGGGTAACTTAAAGAATTATGTCACTCCCTAAGTATAATAAATATTGTCTTGTTTCAAAAAGGATGAATTAAAACTGAAACTTTCAAGAAGTTTAAATGAGGGTATAATAGGAATTTTTTTTTTGTTCTTTCTTGACTTGTCAAAATGGACAAGTAAATACGAACAACTAAAAGAGGAAATATGAACAAGTAAATAGGGATTAAGGGAGTAATAAATAATCATCCCATTTAAGATATGTGCCTAACGTTCTACCAAAAAAAGAAAAGCTAAGTACCTAACTTTCTACCAAAATAAGAGAAAAGTATGTACCTAACTTTAACTAATTTAGTAATTTGCATTTACTCCCTCTAAGGGCGTAGCTACACTCTTTGTCAGGGTATTCGTCCAAAAATTATAGAGTATATACAAGTAAAATGATAAATAAAGTAGTTAAATAACACATTATAGACACTCTTGATTCAAATGTGACGCAACCTAGTGATTTCAGGTGCCAAGATACACAAACTTAAAGTGTTTGCGTATTCGAATCTCACTAGCAACAACTTTATATCCAATTGATATTCCAACAATACTTGTCTACTTATTGAGTCCCCATCCATCTTTACATGTTCACAATTGATTCCATCAATACTTGTCTACTTATTGAGTCACTCGTCTATCTTTACTTGTGTTGGATTTTGGGCCTTTTTCCCTTCTTATGTAGATAAATAAAAGTCCAAGGTTTTGGGTCTTCCTTCCTTTTCTTTGTGGATAAATTTAGCCCAAATTTGACTAACCCACTTTTGCTCATAAGCCCAATATTATGGTGCATATGTAAGACTTTCTTTTCGGTCTTATTTGAGAGAATTACAAGAGATTGAGAGCAGCCATATAGAGAGAAAAATAAGAAATTGCAGATTTTCGCACAAGCCCTAGCAACTAATTTCAAATCGCAATTTCCGCTTCGTTTCTTGTCCAATTGAGCTGATTTTGGACAGCTTGTTCCTTTCAACTTAATCTTTGATTGGGAACTGAGAGAGGGTGATTTGGAGTCCTGTAGCTCCAGATTTTAGCTTGTGAACAGTAGCTACGATTTGGGTATTTTAGCTCCTTTTGTTTCTCTAGTTTTTGGTGCTATCTTGTAGTTGTGTGTTCATTGTTTGACACTTTGTTGGTGACCATTTTGGAGAACACTTTTGTAACTCTTGTTGATTATAGTGGAGCTTTGGCCTTGTGGTTTTCACACGAGACACCAAATTTAACGTGGAAAACCTCTTTGGTGTGAAGAGTAAGAACCACAAGGCCAAAGCTCCACTAAAATCAACAAGAGTTACAAAAGTGTTTTTCAAAATGGCCACTAACAAAGTGTCAAACAATGAACAACACAACTACAAGATAGCACCAAAAACTAGAGAAATAAAAAGAGCAAAATCACCAAAACCGCAACTACTGTTCACGAGCTAAAATCTGGAGCTACATGACTCCAAATCACCTTCTCCTAGTTCTCAATCAAAGATTAAGTTGAAAGGAACAAGCTATCCAAAAGTAAGCTCAATCGGACAAGAAACGAAGCGGCAATCGCGATTTGAAATTGGTTGTTAGGGTTTGTGCGAAAATCTGCAGTCTCTCACTTTTCTCTCTATATGGTTGTTGATCAATCTCTTGTGATTCTTCCAAATAAGACCTAAAAGAAAGTCTTACATATGCACCATAATATTGGGCTTATAGACAAAAGTGGGCTAGTTAAATTAGGCTAAATTTATCCACAAAGGAAAGGAATGAGACCAAAAACCTTCGACTTTTATTTATCCACATAGGAACGAAAAAAGACCCAAAACCCAACAAAACTATGGAAACAAACATTAATGCTTCTATTAGGGCAGATTGTCTCCCTTTTGCATCTCACCTTTGGTCTTCATGAAATTTTCATAGCTTGAGACGTCTCAATAACACCATTTTAAGAGTATTTCACCTTGTATAAGTATATCTCCAATATATCCAATCTAATCTTACAAGTAAGGTCTGAAGAAGGTAAAGTATACGTCTACTTCAGCTTCCTTAAAAGTAGTGTTAGGTAAAAACTTAGAGAAATCGAGCTCTAAATTAAGAGTAGCTTGGAGGGGACTCAATAATCTCCGTAAGTTATTGCGAGAGGGATAAGAGTTAGTTCATAGGTGGCAAGTGTTTGTAATCTAAATTTTTTTAGTTTATAGATTGCAAATGTTTGTAATCTGAATTTTTTTCAGTTCATAGATTGCAAGTGTTTGTAATCTATTTTTTTTTTATGCTCATTGCTTTAGTGAAATTAGGGACAAATTCTATAGAAGAGTATTTCACCGTTCTGAACCGGGTACTTTTTCACGTCAAAATATTGTGTTGTTATTTTACTTAGAAATTGAATAAAATAATCTGGTCCATTGGATAAAAATTAGACACAACTCTAATTACCCCTCAACTTTAATTGATTTGAATATTTCTGTGATAAGGGTAGCATCTCGATTTTCAAAAGGATTTGTTCATGACAGTTATTAAAGATATATACCTAATATGTTTTTAATGTTTTGGTAGAAATGTACCTAACTTTCTTCCAAAAACATAATAAAATACGTATTTAACTAAGTGACAAATCTTTTGTTGTTAATCACTTAATAAAAATTTAAATTAGCTACTAACTTCATGCTAATCCATCGATGAATTGCTCATAGCTAATTAATGTATTAGTCTCTAAGTAAAATTAGCAACACATTTAGAGAAGTCGATTAGTTTTTCGCCCCCAATGTGACGGAGAATTTTAACCCCCTATCTAGAATTTTGGATCCTTCATTATTGTGAATCGAGAGGCAGTCTGACTCGCGTCGTTTCAACAACCACAAGGAAGCTGTTAAGTTAGGTTTTAAGCCTAACTCACACCCCAAAAGCTAGCTCAAAGGGAGGAGGATTGCCCAAATCTTATAAGGAGTCCACCTATCTCATTAACCACCAATGTGGGACTTTTGTCATTCTTTAAGAGAAGCACCTCACTATATACGATTGGGACATCGTGGCCAAATTTTCTTTTCCTTTTGCATTTAAGGCCTCATATATATATATATGCTAGCTTAGTTGTAACGGAGTGATAAGAAAAGGTGAAGAATGCTATCAATAGTTTCCAAAAGAAAAGGTGAAGAATGCTATCAATAGTTTCCAAGAAAATCATCAAACCTTTCACTCCCACACCATCTACTCAAAGATGGCACAAACTTTCCATTTTAGATCAATGCCTCACTCACTTCTATATGCCTTTTGTTTTTTTCTACCCCAAAAACCAAGTTAATGCCATCCCAAATGGGACTAATCAAATCTTCTATCAAACTCTTTGTCAAAAACATTAAGTTATTACTATCCATGGGCTGGAAGTCTAAAAGACAATGCCACTGTTGAGTGTGATGACCATGGTGCTGAGTTCTTGGAAGTCCATATCAATTCTCCAATGAACAAAGTTGTTAATCACACCTCATTCAAATGTCAAAGAATTGACATTTCCTCATGGTGTACCTTGGGGAAATGGCGTGGATCGCGCCTTAATTGTAGCTCAATTAAGTCATTTTGATTGTGGAGGAGTAGCACTCAGTGTTTGCTTGTCGCACAAAATAGGAGATGGAAGCAGCGCCAATTGCTTCTTGAGGGATTGGGCTGCATTAACTCGAACTTCAAATACAAATCCATCTCCTTATTTCATCGAGGATCAGACATGGACAAATGTGTCCAAAAGAGGTTTGTTTTCCCTAGCACAAAACTTAGTGCATTAAAATCCTCAAATTGCCGTGCAAAATGTAACGAGCAATGAGGCCGTGAATGCACTTGTCTACAAATGTGCTGCATCTTCTGCCACCATTGTTAATTCAGGCTCGTTCAAGCAATCTCAGTTGGTTCAGTTCTTTGATTTACGAGAAATAATATCACCTCCACTACCCCCAAACTCTATAGGTAATCTCCTCACCATATTCTCCTCCCCGATATACGAGAAAGAGTAAGAATTTAAGTTGTCAAAACTAGTAAAGGATATAAGAAAGGCGAAAAACATTCTCTCCACAAGAAATATTGTTGAAGAAAATGAATATGTTATGGAGATGTTAAATGCATATAGAACAGGGGAGGAGCCATTCCATAAAAGGAAATGTGATCTTTACTTCTCGAGTAGCTTATGTAAGTTCCCATTCTTACAAAATTTAGATTTTGGATTTGGGAAGCCTATTAGAGCAAGCTTTGCAAAGGGTCCACGGAACACGTTTATTATCTTGATGAGGACATATTAAGAGGAATTTTCCACCTTTTTTTTCCTCTTGGGATTGGGTGGGGTGCGTGGGGGGTGGGGGGATAAAGATTAATTCCAAAGAGTAAACTAAAGGACTGGGATGCTCTACCACTTAGATGGATCTCACAAACATCAACAGGGAAATAGCATCATATAAGAACCAACATCAAATTCAAGCACATTTACTGGTCTATTCCATTTTTTCTCTCGTTTATTTCATTTCAAATCCTCTCCTATCAACCCTACAGGGAGGGAGAAGAAACGAACTGTCTTGGTAAGCTAAAAAGATCTTTCTCTTCAAAAGGAGAAGTCCACTCCCGAGAACCACCAGTAGATGTTTCGGCTGTTGCAGCTCGTTCCTGAAGCCCAGGTATCGAGACACCACCACCATTGGACAGAACAGGTCTCATGGCAGATGTAACACCGAGTCCAGGGGTAAATGAATCATATGTACGTGCATTGTTTTGCATTAAAGGGTTCATTCCTGGCCACATCCCACCTGCTCTTGAAGATGAAGACCCGCGATCTAAACTCCAGTCTATGTTAGTGTAATCTAGCTGTTCCATTGAGCCACCACCACTGTTCCAATCAACCGGAGACGATGACCCAGACAGACCATTGGTGCCCAACCCAGAGAAGAGTCCAAGTGAGGAAGCTGCAGAAAGGGTTTGTGTCTGCATAGCACCTGTTCTACTCCACAAATTATTACCCCAGCTTGTTCCTGGTGATTCAAGTGGGCCGTTGCTAGAAACAAATTGTTGCGGCTGCTGGTGTTGTTGATACTGAAGTTGGCTGTACAACTGATTTGTGCTGACGCCATTTGGGCTCAGGCTTCTTGTGCCAGGAATATGTAGCATCGGTCCATTGGGTTTCACTGTCTCAACAGTGTAAGGAACCCATCCTGCTGTACTTCCTGGCGGAGAAGAGCTTACAGTTGAGGTGGGAGTCTGCTTAGGATTAAATGATTGATTGGGTCGCTGCATAACTATAACTGGTTCTCTCACGGTTCCTAGCTGTAGATTCTTCAATTCATTTCCTACAGCAATGTAACGAGCTTCCGTCTTGGAGGATTGGATTGATGCCTGCAAAGGAGATGCCAAAGAATAGGAAACAGAAGGATTTGATCCTGCATTTAGCCACCTTTTGTCAGCAGGCACTGCCATTTGTGGTGGCTTGGCCCACTCCAATTTCGGCTGCACCCTTTTAAGTGATTGAATACTTTTGCTTCCATTCTCTGCAGAACATCCTGATGTGGCTGCAACTTTAGTATAATTGAAGTCTCTATCATCCCTTTTAGGCAATATCATGTTGGGTGAAGGTTTTACAGGTGCTCTTAGTAAGTTCTGGGTGGTTGTATTTGGAAGCTTGCCATTGCCCAAGGTAGGAGGATCACCACTTTCTTCAGGCTTAGATGGCGCGGAATGTGCTTCCTGTTTTTGTGACCTCAAAGTCTCTTCAGCCTTCTCAAGATCACCCTCGCAGGCAACTAAGGCTCTTTCAACCTCCTGCTTGGAACACTTGTACTTATTTTCCATGTCCGTAATGCGAGCAAGCTCTTCTGAAATGTCAATTTTCAAATTACCCCCACCATCAAGATTATGTTCCGTAAGTTTATCTGCTTCTTCACCACCTTCAAATAACCATGAGACTGACTCTTCTACTCTGCCTTCATTTAAGATAAGAGCCATTGTAGCTCGTTCTGAAGAGAATCCCATAGCCACAAGCTGCTGGGCAAGTGCTTCCAGCTTTCTTGACATGAGATAACCACTGCACTTTTCATGCAATTCTTGAGCTCGTCTCTCCTTTTGACGTTGATGCTTCTTCTCATTTTTCTGACGGATTTTTTCCCTTTTGTCGTTATCAGAGCCAGGTACTACTGTCTCTGCCCGGGGAGGGGGATTAGACATTTTCTCTTTATGGTCCTCTGACTCACCAGACCAGCTACCATTATTGGAAACAGAATCATACTCGCTGCTAGGTCCAAGTGAGTGCCCACTATGGTCATCTGTCTCGTCAATATTTCTGAAACGACCGTTCACATGAAGAGCAGCATTTGAAGTCACAGGAGCTGTCTCAATTGTATGGAATGTTCCTAAAAGAGGATTGTATCCACTAGTTGGTGTAGTAGCACCTGCATTTACACTTGAAGGCTTTGAAGCAGCTTTGGGTGGTTCCTTGCCACCCTTTTTGTCCTTTGACTTGGACCTAGATGCTGGAGACATTGCTACTGCTTCTAATTCGCAAATCTACAGCAGAGAAGAAAGCATAGAGTAAGCTACTGCTGCAAACTTATAGCACAAACTGTTTAGAGACTCTTCATCAACAAAATTTTACAATATTAAGTTTAAAGAAGAAAAGTCTTTCTACCAAAAAAGTGAACAATACAAGTAGTCTGCACATACCCTTAAGAGAGAGGAAGAACTAACAAGTTCCATAATAACATCAATGACATGGATGTGAGAATATTCAAAAAACTAAAGTTCTTAATTTCCTAGGCTGGATGTGCACATCTCAGTATCAACTGACGGACAAGGAAGCAAAGGATAACTATAGATGAACATGGACACACTTTTATCTGTTAAGATAATTCATTTAATTCCTGAAAAAGTTAAACCTTAATAAGTTGATAATGATGTAATGCAACGCACTGATTAAACTCCCACACAAAGAGGAGACATGTATACAAACTCGAACTAAGAGAGAAAGGTAAATATATGTTACTATTGCATGTCTTGTGCAATTCTTTTAACATGCAAAAAAGCTAATGAAGAATACTGCAGGAAGTCTGGTTATACAACAAGGAGACAGATTCTAATGTTGCAGCAGCTAGAGAGCAAAAGCAGACAGACAGCATAGCTAATGAAGGAACTAAGCCTCATTCTATCAGAGGCCAAAGCCCAAGGAAAATTAATAGAAAAAAGTATCACTAATTAATATAAAAGGAGTGCCTATCCAGGTAATCCTAATATCATTGCATCCAACACTATTTTGCTAATCAATCACTTTCATGTTCTTGACTTCTAAGAGCCGAAATGGCAGAAATCTACTACAATCCTCATCCCTTGATCATGTTGAAATTGACATTGTACAGTATGTTGCATCATTCTTTTTTTTTTTTTTTTTATGACAGATATTTTCTCACGTTCTTTGAAATTCAGGGATAATGGGTCCACCCTCTACCCTTCTACAGTACACATATGACTGGCTTTTCGGTCATGCAGAAAACTGTATATTAACTGTCTTAGGTTTAGTTCCTCTGGTTGGTTAGAACAAACAAACATCTTCAAGCAGCAAAATCCAAATTCCCATCCTTGATCTCAACTGAATCACCATCCAAAATTTATATCTTATACATCAGTAATTGCATAAGTGAATGAACCTGACTCAACAATTTCCAAACACCAAACCCCAACCTCCAACTCCAAAAGAAAGAAACAAAAACTATTACTACAAATCTAGGTTCATTTTCCTTTAATTGTTATATTAGAGTTGAGAAGAAAGTCACAAGACATAGAGACATCATCATACATGAAATAGAAGTAGACAAGAAGCTAAATAAGTTACATTGTCCATATAGAAAAAAAGGAGATCAGTACAACTGACAAACAATCACTTTTAATTTAATTAAGATTCTTTCGGTAAGGAACAAAAGTGGTGCAATGAATAACCAATAGCAGCTTTGATAACTGTAGATCCTAAAGCTTCCAATACTCAGTTAGCTGCTTACAACTGACTAATTTCTCAATTGACAATCAATTATTTCCCACAGAAACTCTTAAGTAAGTTCCACAATCCATGGAACCTAGGCACACAAGATATTCCATCTAAAATTAACTACAAACATAAAAAAAGACTACACAAGTCAACAACAACATACCCACAGTGAAATCCCACAAGCGAGGAAACATTTTAAAAAAATGCTATATCAATGAGGAATTGGTTTGTTCCTTTAAAATGTGGAACTATGAATTAATAGCATGTCCATGTGATACAAACAAGTATGGTCGAAGTCTCCTAGTACAACAACCTTCGGGTGTGTGGTCTTATGAAATAATAGTCTCCACATTCAAAATCTATGACCACCCTTGAGCCAAAAAGTGGGCTATTCGATGAATTGTGTTTCCTCTACCAAGTACCTCTAATATTTCTTTCATAGATATTGACTAAAGTAGCATAATCTCCCTAACAGTAAATAATATTCGAAAGTGTATCACATATCATTCATATTCAAAAAAGCTAATACCTACTGAAATATTTTATAAAATAAAGAGCATAGTCAGTCACACAACTGTTGATATCCAAGAAGATGCAAGAACAGACACTAGTCTGATTAGAAATCTGGCAAACTATCATAGTCTGTCAAAAGTATGAAATTATAAACGCTTTTCCAACTATTGCCCATGATTTCCTATTGCTATGTATGTTAAAATTGCTTCCACGTTACAATTTTGATTTCCAACAACAAGAAGTCGTTGTGTTTCAGAAATATCCCCACTCATGAGTCCAGGATACATCTATGAATTGGAAGGTCTGAATGATCAACTCTGCAATCAGTTGTTAGAATGGATAGGTATTCAAATCGTTCATCTGAAAATTAGAACACCTCTTATTGGACGATCAGGAGACTTCAAGCATTTCAGATCCTCAACATGATTGAAACTATTTTATCACAATACGGTCACATCATTTCTGATCCTTAACAGTGTTATATTTGGACCCATTCGCGAATGTGAAGCTAACCAAGGGAGGGCGGAGTCTAGATAAATAAGAATCTCATTCTAACCATGGAAGCAAATAACTCACTATCATTTAGGCTTACATCATCTTTTTCTTGTGCACATTTTGCCCTAAAAGAAAAATAGAACAAGAAGATCTAGCTTTTCTAATATAAGCAAAATTGCAACCAAACCCATCCCGACTCCATAAAACCACAAATTCCCATGCGTATCAACATCAATAAATAACCCTAAATGCCTCAATCCCAACTAGATGTGTATAAATCTTCTATATCCATTAAAGTCTCATAACATCAACGACTACGCCTCAACCCCTCAATCCAATGAATCCTCTATATCCGTTTGATTCCAAGTCCTCAACCCATCGTTCCCTGGCCGCATCCATCCTCCTTTACCGATGTATCATTCATGTTCACATATCGATAATTCTATTCAACACTAATCACGAACACTAAAATTTACATGGCTTTATAATCAACACACCGCCCAAATTCATCGCCGTCAAAAATCAAACAAAAATTTCATAAAAACAATTCCAATCCCCCAAACAGACATCAAAAGAACAAAAACTTAACCAAAAAAACTGGAAAAAAATAACCAATCAATCAGCTACAGAAGATCGGTAAAGGAATACCTGTTAACGGAAGGAGGAGGGGACGGATCGATGGAGGAATCGTTGTCGCGGTGAAGAATTCTGAGAATTTTAGAGAGAGAAAGTGAGATTGGGGACTGAATATAGAGAGAGAAAGAGAGAGAGATAGGTAATGCGAGGCTGAAATGAAACTGAATCGACGAAATTAGGGTTTCCCTACAGATGGAATTTCACAATTCATTATTTTTTTCTTCTTATATACTGAAGTCTTTAAATATTACTGTACCTTTTTATTTTTATATTATGTGCTGCTTATTTTTCCTTGAAATAAAATAAAATCAAAATATGTGAAATGCATGACATTTGGATAAGAGTTTATTCAACTATATTAATTGATTGTTCTTGTTTATTTGAACTTTGATGGATATAACTATTCAATTTTATTAAAAATAAAAAATATTAATTGACTTTTTTGGTTGTGAAAAACTACACATTTTATTATTTTAAAAATAAAAAAGATTAATTGACTTTTTTTTTGTGAAAGATTACACATTTTACTAAAAATAAAAAATGTTAATTGACTTTTTTTGGTTGTGAAAAATAACACTTTTTATTACATTTTAATAAAAAAAAAAAATAGCATTGGGTCGTATTGACCATAGAATACATTGTTGTTGTGATCAATTACTAGGCTCTGAAGCTAAAGTTCGAGGCGGTACAAAAACAAGCTATCATTTTTAATTAGTGTTTAGATTACAAAATGTGGATCTTCAAGGATTAACGTTGAACACATTTTGATTGTGGCGTTGGGGGCGCTCCATAAGTTTGGACTTGAAGTAGTGAGTTGATAATGTAGAGGTTCTTCATTATTGCGAAGCAACAATGATCAAAATATTAATTTATTGTTCAAGCTATATGTACTAAAATTGATATTAAAAAAGATAAAATTTTACGTTATTTTTCCTCATGATTTGAACTAAATAATATTATTATTCTATGAAATAATTGTGCGATATTAATTATTTTTATTTTTAAATTTTTTTAAAATTATTTAATTAATATTAACTCAAGGTGGTTACTATAACATTTTATTTCTTTAAAACAATTAAAGGATATGTAATCATGTGTAGTCATGTGCTTAAAAGTCCGTTAAATTCATATAAGCTCACATTTCTATCATTTGATGAAGCTTGATAAGTAAACATTATCAATTATTAATTAAAATATTACAATCGCGATTATTTTTATGTAAGATTTATACGTACTTTTTTTAAAAAAAATAAAACAATTATTATGTACTTGCTTTGTGCATAAAATTAAAATATCAGAACTCAATAATATTTATTAGTATTAGTACATGTACCTGAATATACATTTTCAATAATTTTTTTTTTTTGGTTTATTCGAGTAAGACCCAATTGGGAGCACGTTCTAGAGGCTTGTAGAATCATTTTTGTAATTTAAAGACTTGTTTTTTTAAAAAATATTTGTCACCTAATTACTAATTAGTCATGTTCATGTTTGACTTTGACCTAATCAAAACATGGCTAGCTTTTCATTTTGTCATAGAATTAAATTTTCTTTGACCAACTTTTTTTTAAAAAATTGTTAAGTATTAGTATATTTTAGTTAGAATCAACATATCTTTTAAAAGTAATGTTTTTTATGTTAAAATATTATCTTATAATGAAATTAGTGAGTTATTTATAAACATTATCATAATAGTTTTGCTTCCTAATGATCTAGATGGGTGTTCCATCTAAACTTATAAAATCAAGACCTAATATATGGTTAACTATCATCAAATTGTTTTAAAAGAAAATTAGCAAGGTATTATAAAGGTAAATTTCATAAATATATAATAAAGTAGTTATATATATATATACACACACACACACATTGTTTACAATATATTGCATAGCATTTATTTTTCAATCCTAACAAACTCAAATCTCCTCTAAACAATCCTCGAATTCAGATATAAGTTCCTCTCAATGTTTCAAGTTTTTTAATATATTATTCACTTGAAATAATTTTCCATGAAACATATTTTAATATATTATTCACTCGAAATCAAAAAAGAAAGAAAAAGAAGGAAGAGAAGCATGGAGGGCGAAGCAGAAAACAAACACGTAAATAAAGCTATATGGCTATATCTATAGTAATAAAACAACTCTCGGATACATCTTTATCCTCTCACGGATACATCTCTCTCATCAAGTAATGTATCATTTGCAATGTATTAGACAACCAAAAAATGTATCCGAGAGTAACTAAAAAACCGAGATTTTAATAATTGAGAAAACTTTTGAAATAAAATCTAATTATCCCTAAATGTATGGAATTTCTGTACTTTATACTAACAATAAATTCACTAAAGTAAGGGGATACCTGAAGGATTATCATATTCAATATTGTATGAAGGGATGCAGAAATCCATCATTTTTTGTGGGGCATAAATAGCTGTTGTTTTATACTGGACAGAGTAGATATGTCATCAACTATTTTCTAGTAAGCTAGACAAAAATTCAGATAAAACAATCAAAGGAAATTAAAGGAATACACTTACAACTCTTATTTATCACCAACATAAGAGTAACTTCATATGTCAAGCAATTAGTGACATATTAGAATTTTCAATAAGGATTTCAAAATACGAAAAAGTAAACACACAAATAAATCGAAGGTCATTCAACATCTACTATATATAGTCGGTAAGGAATATGTTAGGAGTAACAACACATAGATAGCAGAAACATGCCTTTTTCAGGGTTTACTAATTCCACTTTGTGGGACTAGACTGAGTATGTCGTTGTCATCGTTGTATTATTATACAGTAATAATAATCCCACTTTGTGTTACAATGATGATTTGAAGCCCTTTAAATATACATTTTGTAACTCTTTCTTCTTTTAGTCTTTTCATATACATATACATGTTTTTTTAGAGTATTTGTTTCATCAACAATACAAAGACAACCTTCAGCACATTCAAAGAAAATGTTGCCTACTTCTGCTTCTTCAGTCTTGGAGACAACACATGACCACCCTTCACCACAATTGCATATAACTTTGTCTTTGGAGGACACTTCTATAGCTTTTTGTGAATGTGAAATCTCTTTCGCAGCTTCACCCCTTCATAAGAAAACACCAAAAGTTCAGTAACCATACGTGAAATTAACCCTCAAACACACGATCAAAATCATATGAGTCTTTATACAGGATTTGAACTTGATGAGTTTGATCTTTAATGTTACGGATTCAGAATCTAATATTTTGAACAACAATATATGAAGATTTAATAAATTTCATACCAAGACTTATTTGTGAGTCTCATAAGATTATAAGCCCAAGCACCAAAAATGGCCCCCAAAGTTGGCCCAATAATGTAAATCCATAACCCTTTGTAATGACCTGTAACAATTGCTGGTCCCAAACTTCTTGCTGGGTTCATTGATGCCCCTGTTAGTGGTCTGTATTTCAACAAAATCATATGTTTTACAGCATCGGCTCAAGTGAAGCAAATCAAAGTAGAAATGAAAAGAAAAAATGACATTGAAGAAAAATATAACAACTAACATGAAAGGAGAGCAAAGCATAGTATATATATATGCAAGGAACTGTAATCTCAACAACAAAATTGTAATCACCTAAACATAATAAACAACAGATGATCACAGATACCAAAAATCAAATACTATATGACTAATTTAGCGATGATATGGTTCTATAAATAGTCAAATACAATATATTTTCAACATAATAGGACCAAAATAATAACTTGAAATGAAAAGATAAGTACCCAGAGAACAATATATCAAGTGAAACAGTGGCTCCAATTGCAACACCAGATAAATGTTTCATCTGCATCAATTACAAATTATAACATATACTTAATTTAACGCGGTATACGTTAAATTATATTGATAGTGTAAAAAAAACAAAAAAACTTTGATCACGAAATGAAACTAACAGCTCGATCATCAGTTGCAACACCAGCAATGACAAACATTAGGTAAAATGTGGCTATAAACTCAAGTATCAAAGCCTGTAAATTTGTTCCTGCTGGAACTGTTCCTACAAATTGATCTTCTTTGCCATTAAATATTAGTCGAAGGGATCCACTCGCGAGAGTGGATCCCACGACTTGTACCAAAATATAAGCCGGAACCTACACAATAATATAATTCAGTATCAACAACAACAACAGTAACAATAACAATAATAATAAACGATATGATGATATTAATACGTTCGTTCTGTTTTACCTGAATCCATGGAAACATTTTGCTTGTGGCAAATGCAATTGTTACAGCAGGGTTAAAATGTGCACCAGAGACATGTCCAACGGAGTAAATTAGAACCATGACAACAAGTCCCCAAACAGACGCGATTCCAGGTAGTGTGACAACGTTGTTCTTGTTTATATTCAAAATTATAGCAGCACAACCAGCAAATATCAACATGTACGTTCCCACGAACTCTGCTATCAACTACAGGAACAATGTTTTTCGCGTTTAAATGATATGATTATACAATTCAACATGATAGATGATCAGACAATGGTTCATGGATCCAAAATCTTGAATAATTCCATTTTGATTCGAGCAAACTTTGAAAGGTTCAAACATGACCATTTATTGATCAAATTACTATATAACTAAACTCGAAATTGACTCAACCTGCTCATCTGACACTCTATGTAACTTGAAAATCGAGACTCAAATTTAATCATTAAGATCAATTTTGTGAAGTGAGAGAATTTAAATACCTTTTGCACGAAATGTATGCTCATAAAGCATTTTAAGTGTTTTTGAGGAGTAGCAGAAGTAGTAATAGCGGATGGTAATGGTGATGGACAATCATTGATCCTTAACGAAGTTGCTCGAATTCCATCAATTTCTGGTATTTCCTCCATAGTAACTTGTGATTTGATTAATTATTGGCTCCAATAAATGATAAAATGGATGAGCAAGAACTAATTAAGCATGTTCCAAACCTTTATGAGTCCCTTTGTTGACTTTTTATCAGGTACTTGTATAGTTGTATAATTGAAATTGACAAAAACTTTATTTATTTATTTATTGTGTGGAGGGGGTGGAATAATTGATTATAATTTATAGGAAGTTACGTAGTTTATCAATTAATATATATTTAAACTGAATATTGTCAACTTATTACGCACGTATTAATGGAAATTGAAAGCTCTCAATACAGAATGTTATTGCACTTACTATATATGTAATAATTTAATTGAACAAGTTGTAAGTAATTTATAATTAATTGAACAAGTTGTAAGTAATTTATAATTAATTGAACAAGTAGTAAGTAGTGAAGCTTACCCGCAACCGAAATAGGGAATTGCGGAGGAAAGGCAAGAAAATGCGCTCGAGCATAAGGACTCACAACACACCTAATCCTGCCTGGCGCGAGCTATAAGAGTAGAAATTTGTGAGGCACTTTCTATCTCTGCCCTTTCCATGGGGCACATGCTTAGGAACTTGCTCGAAAGTCATCCTAAACTTTTTTAACAGGAATTGATTTAACACCAATAATATTCAAGCAAATAATATATAATTGAGCTTCTGAGCCAATACTCATAAGCAATCGACATATAAATGTCAAACACACATATGATAAAAGCTCAAAGTCAACCAACATACAAAATAATTGTAGGAAGGAGGGGCGCGCGGAGCTACGAGTCCATCTATGAACTCGACGGAACTTAATAATTTTATTTATAATAACGGGATTTTTCCTCCAAAATGAAATGAATATATTTATTAGTATTTTAAAATTAGAGTTTATATTTAAAAATGATATAAAATATTTTTTTCAAAAAAATAAATTGGACTAGCCCAGCGTGACCCATAGCCCACGTAGTGGTGGATGAGTTTGATGTTCGGCCCATCAAAATAATGGGTCAGTCTACTGTAACCCATCAAACTCCAAAGTCTGTATAGGCTAACTTGGATGGATTAGGCCGATCCATATTGACAGCTCTTGACAGATAAATATAGATTACTAAATGGTACTATAATGGTTCAGTATATCTACAAATCGATAACCAACAAATCAAATTGATATACTTGAAAATCAAATCAAATCGATAAATACTCATCCCTATCACAAAGTAAGCATATTTCATATTATCTGCCTAAAATTTAAACATCGTGCATTTGCAAAGCTTATTTCAATTTACTATAAATTTATATGTAAACAACTGTACTATTAGGCCCCAAATATATGAAAAACACAGTTCATTTTACAATATTCAAACATAGTACAGTTTCATTAGTATAAAGACTAAAATAATATTACATTTGATACACTTTCTTAACACAAAAGTTCGTATAACATACCTAAAGGGAGTATTATTTCATGTGAGAAAGAATGTATAGGTACGTATTAGCAATAACGTTATTAAAATGTTTAACGATAAAATTATCCTTTAATTCATTTACTGTTAATCAATGCATGACAATTCAATCAATATTTATCATCACATAAACACACATTTATTAATCTTACAAACTTTAAATTATTCAAATACGCTTACAACAAGACATTCAAATACTTCCAGATACATAGACCTGATTTTATTTTTCACAAACATAACAGTAATTTCATGCCAAACAACTGGCTTTATTTCACACAAGCATAACAGTAACTTCATACCAAACAATTGGCTTTATTTCACACCAACATAAGAGTAGTTTCATTTCACTTTGTGGCATAAACAATTTGCTTGAATTCCTGAACTTCCTTGAAATTCTCCCATTCCTTCACCCAAATCTTGGTCTTGTATATTTTCTTATATCCAGCATCAGTTGCTACAAGTGTTATATAGTACATCATTCCAGCAACAACTTGTTCCTTCACATTCAAAACTTCTACAAACTCCAAATGAGCATTCTGAAAAATAGAGTATACGACATTCGTTCAAATGAAAGAATTATTAGATACTGTAGTAAATTCAGGATTTAAATATTATAAGTTTGAATGCGAAGCTAAGATAAAAATAACAGAGGAATAAATCATTTGAATTGACCTCTTTCTTATTATAATCTTGAACAGCAAAACGAGCAAGATCTTGGAACTCAAAGCTGATTGGGAATGGAATAATGATAATGCCCCCAGTCTTTGCACTATCATCACCAACAAGCTTGAACTCTACAACTTTCTTGAAGTCCTCCCATTCTTTCACCCAAATCTTAGCTTCATATATTTTCTTCTTTCCAGCATCAGTTGCCGCAAGTGTTATATAGTACATCATTCCCGCAACAACTTGTTCCTTCACATTCAAAACTTCTACAAACTCCAAATGAGCCTTCTATAAAATAGATAGTATATGACATTCATTCAAATGAAAGAGTTATTAGATACTGCAGTAGATTTAGGATTTGAATATTATAAGTTTGAGTGTAAAATTAACAAAAAAAAAATAATTAAAAATGAGTAAGTTATTATAATTAACCTCTTTCTTATTATGATCCTGAACAGCAAAACGAGCAAGATCTTGGAACACAAGGCTGTTTATGCCTTGAACATTGATAATGCCTCCGAGTATTGGGACATCATCACCAATAAAAAGCTTGAATTCTATGACTTTCTTGAAGTCCTCCCATTCCTTCACCCAAATTTTAGCTTCATATATTTTCTTCTTTCCAGCATCATCAGTTGCCACAAGTGTTATATAGTACATCATTCCAGCAACAACTTGTTCCTTAACATTCAAAATTTCTACAAACTCCAAATGAGCTTTCTGAAAATGTATATGACGTTCGTTCAAACGAAAGAATTATTAGTTACTACAATAGTTTTAGAATTTGAATATTATAGATTTGAATGTGAAACTTTCGAAAAAAATAAAAAGGAGTAAGTCATTTTAATTAACCTCTTTCTTATTATAATCTCGAACAGCAAAACGAGCAAGATCTTGGAATTCGGGGCAGTTTGGGAATGGAACATTGATAATGCCCCCAGGCTTTGCACTATCATCACCAACAAGCTTGAATTCAACAACTTTCTTGAAGTTCTCCCATACCTTAACCCAAATCTTAGCTTCATATATTTTTTTCTTTCCACCATCTGTTGCCACAAATGTTATGTAGTACAACATTCCAGCAACAACTTGCTCTTTAACATTCAAATTTTCAACAAACTCCAAATGAGCATTCTGGAAAATAGATTGTATATGCCATTCGTTCAAATGAAAAAATCATATACTAGATACAATAGTGGATTCTGAATTTGAATATTATAGGGTTGAATGTGAAATTAACTAGAAAAAAAATATAAGATGAGTAAGTCATTGTAAGTAACCCGGTTCTTATTATATTGGTGAATAGCAAAACGTGTAAGATCTTGAAACTCGAGGCGGTTTGGGAATGGAACTTCGGTAATGCCCCCAAGTATTTTTGCACTATCATTACCAACAAGCTTGAAGTCTATAACTTTCTTGAAGTCCTCCCATTCCTTCACCCAAATCTTGGCTTCATATTCTTTCTTATTCCCGGCATCAGTTGTCGCAAGTGTTATATAGTACATCATTCCAGAAACAAGTTGTTCTTTCACATTCAAATTTTCTACAAACTCCAAATGAGCATTCTGAAAAGTAGATTGTATATGACATTTGTTCAAATGAAAGTATTATTAGATATTGCAATAGATTTAAGATTTGAATATTATAGGTTTTAATGTGAAATTAACAAAAAAAAATAAATAAATAAATAAAAGTAAGTCATTATAATTGACCTGTGTATTATTATAATCCTGAACAGCAAAACGAGCAAGATCTTGGAACTCAGGGCTGTTTGGGAATGGAACTTCGGTAATGCCCCCAAGTATTTTTGCACCATCATCACCAGCAAGCTTGAATTCTACAACTTTCTTGAAGTCCTCCCATTCCTTCACCCAAATCTTAGTTTCATATATATTCTTCTTTCCAGAGTCAATTGCCGCAAGTGTTATATAATACATCATTCCAGCAACAACTTGCTCTTTAACATTCAAATTTTCTACAAACTCCAAATGAGCATTCTGGAAAATAGATTGTATATGTCATTCGTTCAAATGAAAGAATTATTAGAAACTGTAGCGGATTCAGAATTTGAATATTATAAGTTTGAATGTGAAACTAACGAAAAATAATAGAGGAGTAAGCCATTTGAATTAACCTCTTTCTTATTATAATCCTGAATAGCAAAACGAGCAAGATCTTGGAACTCAGGGCTGTTTGGGAATGGAACACTAATAATGCCCCCAGGCTTTGCATTATCATCGCCAATAAGCTTGAATTCTACAACTTTCTTGAAGTCCTCCCATTCCTTCACCCAAATCTTAGCTTCATATATTTTCTTCTTTCCAGCATCAGTTGCCGCAAGTGTTATATAGTACATGATTCCAGAAACAACTTGCTCTTTAACATTCAAATTTTCTACAAACTCCAAATGAGCATTCTGGAAAATAGATTGTATATGATGTTGGTTCAAATGAGAGAATTATATATCAGATACGGTAGTGGATTTAGGATTTAAATATGAAATTAACGAAAAAATAAAAGAGGAGTAAGTTATTATAATTAACCTGTTTCTTATTATAATCTTGAATAGCAAAACGAGCAAGATCTTGGAACTCAGTGTTGTTTGGGTTTGGAACATTGACAATGCCCCCAGGCTTTGTACTATCATCACCAACAAGCTTGAATCCTACAACTTTCTTTAAGTCCTCCCATTTCCTCAGCAAAATCTTGGCTTCATATTCTTTCTTCTTTCCACCTTCAGTTGCCTCAAATGTTATATAGTACATTATTCCAGCAACTATTTGTTGCTTCACGTTCAAAACTTTTTTAAACTCCAAACTAGAATCCTGAAATACAAAATATATATGTTGTTGAAATGAAATAATTATGAGTAAGCATTTCAAAATTAATTATATATTCTTCGAAAAGTCATCTGCTTATTTGTTACATTAATGCATTTTAAATCAATTATGTTAACAAAGACACACAACTTTTCATAACAAGCTAAGATGTAATCGAAGTAAATTAAAATAATTCTTTACATTTTTCTGATTGTAATCTTGGACAGCAAAACGAGCAAGATCATCAAACTCGACTTTGTTTTCGAATGGAACATCGACAAGGCCTCCTACGATTGCCATCACTGCGAATAATTAATAACTTAATTAAGAAGAAGGAATATTTTTGTGATGAGAAGAAGGTGAACATATCTGCTTTTTATAGAGAAAAAAAGGGGGAAAAGAACCTAGCACGTTATAAATATTTTCATTTGATGGATTTGGATTTTAGCTTAAAATAAAATAACCAAAAAAGTTTAAAATAAAATAAAATAAAAACTCAATTTTTATAATTATCCAATATTCATGATCCACCTTCCTCGAGTCCCGTCATATGTAATGCATTAAATGGTAAATATTCCCCACTAAGTAGTCCTAATTTATATTAAAGTTAGTTTATCAGCTTGAGTTTTAATTTTGACTTACCTCGAACGAGCTCTGTTTTGAATGGGTAATATGCTAAAAGAATCATAATGTTGAGAGAAGCTTATATCTAAAATTTGAGGCAATTTGGAGAAGATTTAGGGTGGTTTTGTATCAAATTTTTGTAGCAATTATACAAAAAAGATGAAGAACATGAACTACATTTTTGCAGATTTGCAAGAAAATTACAAGTTGCTAAAATCAATTGAGGAGTATTATCTGAAGATGGAATAAAATTTATCCATTGAATCGATTGTCTGAAACTTAAAGAAAAATCTTTAAACCAACATTGACGAAACTAGCTTCGAACCGGAGAGAAATCAAATCCCAAAACTTCCAAGCGCATACAAGAATTTTCGTAGGTCTTTTGGGTATTGAATATAGGATCAAGAATTTTCATTGTATTGAAAGTTTAATCGAAGAAAAAACTAGTTGGGTGTCACTGTATTAAGCTTAAATTTATTTTGATTTGAAAGATTTTGGGTCCATAGTTCCTGATTGTGGAGAATAGGGATAGAATTATTATTTAAGATCTATGGTGTATTGATTAATATAATAATGACGGTGATTTCAAGATGGTGAAAGGTGGTGTAATTTGATGGCTACCATTGATGCACTACTAAGTTGCTATGGAGAAGAAAGCAAATTAGAAGTAGAAACAAATAAGTAAAAATTTAAAATGCATATATTTATGAAAAAATATTTAAAGTGAAATTTAATATTTTATCTTCGCTCTCTCAAAGAGAATGCAATACACCCACTTTGTCATGTAGGCATTTAGGGTGGTAATAATTTTAGTTTTAAACAGTTTAGGAGGGTGATAGGCCTCCCGTGAAGAATAAGTGTATAGTTGAGAATCCGGTCATATCTCATTTGACCATTTTCTTTGCAATTATTTCTTTTTTAAAATGTTTACATTTGTTTGTAAAATTCTTAAAAAGCTTTTTAAGATGTAAATTAGTAAAATTATATTCTTATTTATGATTTCTTTATATGCGTGTAAAATTGAAAATAATCCACTAATATGGGACAGAGGGAGTAATCTAAAAAAAATCACAGTAGTTTTCAACTCCTAGTTTTTCTTCTCTTTCTTCCTTTTTTTTCTCCCTCTTTTAAGTTTTAGGATAGAATATCTTCTTCCCTAAAATATCTCATCTGAGATCAGTAACTTTTCACAATAAGTAACTTAAATCACACCAAACTTTTTAATATTGAGTGTCCGTGATTTTTTTTTTTAAAAAAATAAGGATTTTTACATTCCTTATCGTGTAGATGGATACAAGATATTATTACAAATTATATTTCTCTGAGTAAGAAGAGTAGTTAATTCTCAAAAGAGAAAATATGTATATAGAAAGTGACGAAGATTGTAACGATGGTGTAAAATCCTTGGAGGAAATGAAAAAACAATGATGAGTTTGAAAATCGTCAATTATAGTTACTTGTGGATAATAATTTTGATTTTGAAGATTTTCTACCAGCAACATCAATTTCAAAATATGCAAACTCACTTCGATATTCAAGTAGAAATAATGTTTGATTCTTATTTAATGTGAAACATGAATTTCTATACATTGATGCAAGACTATAATAGTCTAATGTATACGTCTTCAAATCAAATGTATACTCAATAGCTATTATGTATACACAGTTGATAGTATGTGTACAAATTTGATTTTATGTATTAAAATATTAAAGTAAATATATCTATACACATCAATAGTTGCAAAATATGCTAATATATACTAATAATGTATAAAAACAAAATATAAGTAATGTATATATTATAGTGCGAATATATACTTAATTTAATGTATACTTAATCACATATATTCAAATGAATACATGCTTATTTGCAATAGACTTTAAAGTTCAGCTCATACTAAATGTATATATACGCATATATTGGGCGCCTAATACTAAGTTTAGGTCATTGTAACTAATTACTGAATATTCAAACAAAATATGAAAATAAATTTTGTATATGTTATAGTGCAAATACATACTTGATCAAATATATTTTAACTGAATATACAAACAAATCTATAGTTATGTATATACTAAGCAAAAATATATCACAATCTACAATAATATAATGTATAATACACGTCTACATACATTTGATAATTAGTACACATTAATTGAGGATTAAAAGTTTTTTTTTCATGTCTTAAAAGTAATTGCAACTTTTTTAATGAATTAATTAATGAAAAAAAATTCTTCATTTTAAAATGGTTCTCGCCTTTCCTTAATGGGTTAATTAAGAAATATATTTTTCATTCCTCAAAAGTAAAAATAGCTTTTTAGTTGGCTAATTAGAATCAATATGCTAATTAAATTAATTAATTAGTGTTGGTTGGTAAAAAAAATCAACCCTTAAAATTGACGCATTGTTTTATCCGGCTACTTTGTGCCTAAGTTTTTTTTAGGCCATATTTTACCAAACAATTTTAGGTTATACTTTCACACCGATTTATGTTAAATATATATTTTATATTTATGTCAATTTCTCATGGGGCATTTCTGGTCCTTTCACATGTGGCTCATTAAATCCAATAATTAGACTTATTCATAATCAATATTTATTGATCCTGAATTAAATGAGAAAATATTTCCTATCAAATTATTTTTTGGGAGGCTTAGATTTTAAATTATTAATTAAAAATGAAGAAATCATATACATTAACCGAATAACGAAGCTAGCTCTTGTAACTCTATAGATAGTGTTGGTAATTCTTTTATATATTTATTTATATTGATAATTATAACATATTTATCGACACATGTGTAATATATTAGGTACATAATTGGTTCGTACCTCTCGCCAATCCCCCCCCCCCCCAACATAGAGGGGCGGTAAAACGTATATAGTACATGGTCCCAACAACTACTACTTGTTCCTTCACTTAATTACAAAAAAACACTAATGAATTGATAAGAAAAACAAATTGAAAAGAACATTTCGAAATAAAGATAAGTTACATAAAAAACTAATTTTTAGTATCAGTTAATTAACGATAATAATTAACTGTAGCTAAATATATATTTTTTTATAGAGATATTACTAATACATGAAATATTACTCATACATAAAGTTAATGCATATATTATTTTTGTTATAGCTGATTTTTATAGAGAAAAAAGGGGGGAAGAAAATCTAGCACGTTATAAATATTTTGATTTGATGGATTTGGATTTTGGCTTCCAAATAACCAAAAAAAAAAAAAAAACCAAATAATAAACACTCAAATTTTGTAATCATTTAAGGTGTGTTTGGTAGGTAGGAAAATGTTTTCTTGGAAAACATGTGGATTTTAAATTTATTTTCTCATGTTTGGTTGGTGAGTAGAAAATATTTTCTGAAAAAAATATTTTTTTGTATGTTTGGTTGGTGAATGAAAAATATTTTCCATAAAATATCTTTTATTTTTAGCTTGAGACTAGAAAATACTCTTTAGGAAAATAATTTTTGGACCGGTGGCATAAAAAATGAAAATTTTAAAATTTGAATTATCTTTCAGAAACAAAAAATTAAATAAGAAAAATTTGACGGGAGTGGCGTATAAATGATTTTTATTTAAATTTGAAATACTTTTGAAAACTATTTTTTTTTAAGAAAAAATTTGATGGAGGGTGTGACGCTCCCAACAAAATTTTCTCCATACCCAAGGCTCGAACCCGAGAACCTCTAGTTAAGGGTGAAACACTTCTACCAGTGCACCACAACCCATGTTGGTATAATGTTATTTTCCTTTCACCTATGTGTTTTAAGCAAATAAATGAGACAATTAATGTATTCATGTTAGTTTTTGTCCGAAGTGAATTTAACATTTGAATGTGATGGATTCTATTTTAAAATTTTTGCTACTAAATTCACAATATTTTTTAAATCATCTAAGAAATATTAAATACTAATATGATAGCTTTCATATGAAGTGGCCAAATTTAATTAGAAAACAATATTCATGTTAGTTTTTGACGGAAATGAATTTGAATTTGATAGATTCTATTTTAAAGTTTTTAGTACTAAACTCATGATATTATTGAAATCATTCCAGAAATATTAGATAATATGATAGCTTTCATATGAAGTTACGAAATTTAATTTATAAGAACAATATTTGTATGGTTTATTATAATGTCATTTACATTTTCTACAATACGCAAAGGGCATTAAATAATTGAATAACAAATAGAGAAAAATAAAAGGACAACAAATAACAATATGTATTATTTATATTGTGTAAATAAATATCATCTTGTAAATGAATATCAATGGGAGGAATTACATTGTGCACACTGTGGAATGGTGAGAAAAAAATATTACTTTTATAAAAAAATATTGTTAAGATTATTTAGATTTTTTCTGTAGTAGTTTAACTTTTGTTAATCAATAATTTTAGATCTAAGAGTCATCCCTGCCCCACAGAGATAATCGAACCAATAAATAGTGAATATAAATATTACTATTAAGGGGTCGTTTGGTGTGAGGTATTAGAAATAATAGTGATGGGATAAGAAAATAGTGATGGGATAAAAAAAAAATTATGTTGTTTGGTTGGAAAGCTTGGGATAACTTATCTCGGGATTAATAATTAGTACCGGGATAAGTTATCCCTCCCATTTGGTGGTATAGTAATGCCGGGATAATTTATCCCGGGATAGAATAGGAAAATGACAACTATATCCCTTTATGTATATTTATATTATTTTTAATATCAAGTATGCTAATATTCATTACTTCTTATTTTTAGGATAATTATTTATATTTTTCTATTAAAAAAATACACTATATAAATATAACTTTTATTTATGAATTTATTTGACTAATTCTTATGTTTATTTATATTTTGATTTCCCATAAATCTTCTTTCACTTTAATAAAACTTAAAGAGGGAAATTCTATTTTTAAGCTAAATAAGAAAAAAGTTATATTTTTAAATACATATGGTACTTATCATGAGAATGCATAAACAAAAATATTTAAGCTAAATAAAATAAATGTTTTATTTTTAAAAATAAATAATTAAAGTTTGCAAAGAATATATTAACTAAATAAAACAAAGGGTAATTTTGGTCACTTTATTGTTGTTTTCTTGAAGCATTTTTGGAGTTTTATTTTTAAAAATAAATAATTAAAGTTTGCAAAGAAAATATTAACTAAATAAAACGAAGGGTAATTTTGATCACTTTATTGTTGTTTTCTTGAAGCATTTTTGGAGTTTTATTTTTAAAAATAAATAAGTAAAGTTTGCAAAGAAAATATTAACTAAATAAAACGAAGGGTAATTTTGATCACTTTATTGTTGTTTTCTTGAAGCATTTTTGGAGTTTTGATTCAATATTTTTGGTTATTTTGATACAAGAGTGCATGACATCCCGAGTAGAACAACGAAATGTCATCTTGTTCTCGAGGCACATTACATGTTACTTTCCTATATTCTTTTTCTTTTGCCATGCTATACTGTTACTTAAAGGAAAGAACATACCACATAGCACATTTCATCAGGAAAAAAATCTATCAAACTGTTACCCTTTTTACTTCAAATTATGATTGATTTGTTTTTAATTAATATTTTACTTATGATAGTGAAGAGGAGAGGCTTCCCACGGGCCTATTTCAATTCATATGAAATACAAATTTAAACATATTCACGTAATTTATTTTTAAAAGTGAATAAATAAAGCTCCATAAAAAATACATATAAAAAGCCTAAATAAGATGAAGGGTATTTTTGTAAACAAACAACTTATTCTTAAAAAGTATATATATCATATATTTAATTTAATACAACAAAAAAAATAAAATAAAAAAAAACATAACTAATCACTAATATACTTATTATTAACATAACTAAATCCCAAAGATAACTAATCCCATCATAACTTGTATCAAACCAAACGACCCCTAAGATGATTCATCCCCCCTAAAAGAGGGATGAAAAATGTGTTGATCATCAATAAAAAATTGCAATAACTGTTTTCTTATTTTTAAAAATTAAACATGGTAAAAGGGCGTTTGACGAAAAAATCTGAGTATTTTAATTAAGTCATTTTTGTTTTCTTTTGTAAATTTTTGTGAGTAAAATTTGGAGTGTAAAAAATAAAATAACTTTTTGATATTTTTCAGAATCTTGAAAAATTTAAGATTCAACTTGAAGTTTGTTCTCAAATTTTTTATGATAAAACATGATTTTCGGAGTTGAACTCTGGAAAAAATCATGACCAAATGCCCCTAATTATTCGGAAGGATCACATCTTTTCAAATAAACTTGTTATATTTATTTAATATATTTATTAAAATATTATTAAGATTATTGAGAAGGACATTGTAATAATTTAAATTTTTGTTTAAGGATTCTCCCTTTTTAATATAATATAAATATAGATTGTTAATAAGGTATAAGACAAAATAAATAAAATTATAATGGTTGTCCATATCCATATAAAAGAAGTAGGGATGGCAATGGGACGGTGCAGGGTGGGGCAGAGTGGAGTAAGCTTAATCCATAAAAATTTTAATTCGCCTCGCATAATAATTTTTTTCATCTTCAACATGCCCCTCCCCGACCCGTATAATTTTTAAAATATTTTTCTTTTCTAGTTAATTTTGATATTAAAAGTAAAATTCATAAAATAAAATTCATTTTTTTATTAAGTTGTATTAATTAAATAGATAACGACTTACATTTTTATTTTTTAGAGCCCAATTGGAAAGTATGTAAGAAATTGAATTAGTTTTAATTGAACCATTTTCATTTACTATCTTGAATATTTTAGTAACTTTTAAAAAAATTATCTTAATAGATAATGTTCTATCACTCTTATAAATTATAACATGTAAAAAATTAAAATTAAGTTTGAACCTGCATAAAATCGCATAGATATGCAACCTGCCCCACCTCGCATTAATTTTTAGAGAATTCACTTCAATTCGCCCCGCATTCCTCTCGCCGCAGAATTTTAAATGCACCCTAGCCTTAAACCCGTTCAGCCCCGTCTTATTGTCATCCCTAAAAAGGGATGAAAAACGTGATGACAATTGATAAGAAAATAGCATGGTCCTTCGTATGTGGTCCATTAAATCCAATATTTGGACTTATTCATATTTAATATTTATTGGCCGTAACATATGTGGTCCATTAATCCTAACTTACTCAGTTAATTAAATTATTAAAGATTAAATATGTAAACAACTGTACTTTTCGTCCCCAAATATATGAACAACACAGTTCATTTGACAATATGCAAACATAGTATACAGTTTCGTTAGTATAAAGACTAAAATAATAATACATTTGATACACTTTCTTAATACAAAAGTTCGTATAACATACCTAAAGGGAGTATTATTTCATGTGAGAAAGAATGTATAGGTATGTATTAGCAATAACGTTATTAAAATGTTTAACGATAAAATTATCCTTTAATTCATTTACTTGTTAATCAATGCATGACAATTCAATCAATATTTATCATCACATAAACACACATTTATTAATCTTACAAACTTTAAATTATTCAAATACGCTTGCAACAAGACATTCAAATATTTCCAGATCTGACTTTATTTTTCACAAACATAACAGTAATTTCATGCCAAACAACTGGCTTTATTTCACACAATCATAACAGTAACTTCATACCAAACAACTGACTTTATTTCACACGAACATAAGAGTAGTTTCATTTCACTTTGTGGCATAAACAATTTGCTTGAATTCCTGAACTTCCTTGAAATTCTCCCATTCCTTCACCCAAATCTTGGTCTCGTATTTAATATATCCAGCATCAGTTGCTACAAGTGTTATATAGTACATCATTCCAGCAACAACTTGTTCCTTCACATTCAAAACTTCTACTAACTCCAAATGAGCTTTCTGAAAAATGTATATGACGTTCGTTCAAATGAAAGAATTATTAGATACTACAATAGTTTTAGAATTTGAATATTATAGATTTGAATGTGAAACTAACGAAAAAATTAAAAAGGAATAAGTCATTTTAATTAACCTCTTTCTTATTATAATCTTGAACAACAAAACGAGCAAGATTTTGGAATTCGGGGCTGTTTGGGAATGGAACATTGATAATGCCCCCAGGCTTTGTACTATCATCACCAACAAGCTTGAATTCAACAACTTTCTTGAAGTCCTCCCATTCCTTCACCCAAATCTTAGCTTCATATATTTTTTTCTTTCCAGCATCAGTTGCCGCAAGTGTTATATAGTATATCATTTCAGAAACAAGTTGTTCTTTCACATTCAAATTTTCTACAAACTCCAAATGAGCATTTTTGAAGACAAAAAAGTTTGTATATGACATTCGTTCAAATAAAAGAATTATTAAATACTGTAGTGGATTCGGGATTTGAATATTATAGGTTTGAATGTAAAGTTAGCTAGAAAAAAATAGAAGATGAATAAGTCATTGTAAATAACCTAGTTCTTATTATATTTCTAAACAACAAAACGAGCAAGATCTTGAAACTCGGGGTTGTTTGGTAATGGAACATTGATAATGCCCCCAATTTTTGCACTATTATCACCAACAAGCTTGAAATCTATGACTTTCTTGAAGTCCTCACATTCCTTCACCCAAATTTTAGCTTCATATTCTTTCTTATTTCCAGCATCAGTTGCTGCAAGTGTTATATAATACATCATTCCAAAAACAAGTTGTTCTTTCACATTCAAAATTTCTACAAACTCTAAATGAGCATTCTGAAAAGTAGATTGTATAGGACGTTCGTTCAAATAAAAGAATTGTTAGATACTGAAATAGATTCAAGATTTGAATATTATAGATTTTAATGGTAAATTAACTAAAAAAATAAAAGAGGATTAATTCATTATAATTGACATGTGTCTTATTATAATCCTGAACAACAAAACAAGCAAGATCTTGAAACTCGGGGTTGTTTGGAAATGGAACATTGATAATGCCCCCAAGTTTTACACTATCATCACCAACAAGCTTGAATTCTACGATTTTCCTGAAGTCCTCCCATTCTTTCACCCAAATCTTAGCCTCATATATTTTGTTCTTTCCAACATTAATTGCCGCAAGTGTTATATAGTACATCATTCCAGCAACAACTTGCTCTTTAACATTCAAATTTTCTACAAACTCCAAATGAGCATTCTGAAATATAGATTGTATATGGCATTCGTTCAAATGAAAGAATTATTAGAAACTGTAGCGGATTCATAATTTGAATATCATAAGTTTGAATGTGAAACTAACGAAAAATAAAAGAGGAGTAAGCCATTTGAATTAACCTCTTTCTTATTATAATCCTGAATAGCAAAACGAGCAAAATCTTGAAACTCGGGGCTGTTTGGAAATGGAACACTCATAATGCCCCCAGACTTTGCATTATCATCACCAACATGCTTGAATTCTACAACTTTCTTGAAGTCCTCCCATTCCTTCACCCAAATCTTAGCTTCGTATATTTTCTTCTTTCCAGCATCATCAGTTGCTGCAAGTGTTATATAGTACATCATTCCAGCAACTACTTGCTCTTTAACATTCAAATTTTCTACAAACTCTAAATGAGTATTCTGGAAAATAGATCGTATATGATGTTGGTACAAATGAAAGAATTATATATTAGATACTGTAGTGAAATCAGGATTTAAATATGAAATTAATGAAAAAATAAAAGAGGAGTAAATCATTATAATTAACCTGTTTTATTATTATAATCTTGAATAGCAAAACAAGCAAGATCTTGAAACTCGATGTTGTTTGGGTTTGGAACATTGATAATGCCCCAGGCTTTGTACTGTCATCACCAACAAGCTTGAATCCACAACTTTTTTAAAGTCCTCCCATTTCTTCAGCAAAATTTCCACCTTCAGTTGCCTCAAATGTTATATAGTACATTATTCCAGCAACTATTTGTTAAACTCCAATTATGATTAGGTCATACATACTGAATCAACTAATTATTCACAAAGTAAGTATTTCAAAATTAATTATATATCCTTCGAAAAGACATCTACTTATTTGTTACATTAATGCATTTTAAATCTTGTGCACAGATGATGTGTAGATATTTCACACTATCAATCACGTTAAGATAGACATGTAACTTTTTATAACAGGTTAAGATGGGATTCATATATAATCGAATTAAATTAAAATAATTCTTTACATTTTTCTGATTGCTCTAGTTCGGACCATAGAGTGAAGGAGGAAAGATACAAATTTGTATCACCCATATTCCAATTGGATTCAAGTCATAGCACGAAGGAGTAGAAAGAAGTGAGGTTTTACTAAAGTCCTATAGCCACTCGAAGAAAAGTACGGACGTCTTTGTACCGTTTCGCAAGAATCTACTAGACTCGTTTTGGTACAATGAGATCAACGAACCTAGGGCTCTGATACCAACTTTGTCACGACTCAAACCGTCGTGATTGACATCCACACTAACCCTCCGATGGGAGAACCATTACTACAATCCAAACTAACAACTTAACCAAATACTACGCATTTAAAGATACAGAAGCAGGTTTAAATGACCAAAAGAAATACGGAGTTCCCATAAACTCCAAAGGTTTAAATAAACTAGACAAACTAATGCGTAAGAACAACCCCTAGAACCTGAAAGTTATTGTACCAAAACTCTACTAACGAGAAGTCTAAGAACAAGGGGTACAACCCCAAAACTAAACAATACCTTAAACAAATGGTCTGAGTCCGAAAAGAGTGAACTTAAACAAAAGAGATCAATGGCAGCCTGAAAGAACTGGCTCAGCCTTGAATTCGGTCACGCTCAATAGACACCTAGCTGAGGTCAATCAATAGCCGCCTAAAAATGCCCTATACTCAACAAAGAACAAGCAAGTGCAGTATCAGTACACAACCACAATGTACTGGTAGGATCACACAACTATCTCAATATGTGAAACACATGCAAGTAACCACAACATTATAAAACAAGCATATACCAAACATATACAATATTAGTTATCTTTTCAGGATCAATGTAGCATTCCGCGTTCTCAATAATACACATTGATTATCATTTTAGAGCAACAAATAGTCTTTCAACCTCAATCACCATTAGATATGAACGTAATCATCACAAGTAGATACACCACACAATTCAATTGTCCTCTCACGAAACCCAATTCAATGGTCCTCTTATGGAACCCATACCTAAACTGTTAGTGTACTGGTACATGGTACTTGATCAAGTTAATGTGTTGGATTGTGACACCTGTTCCAATGTTTATGCCGATACATGTCAACCGATCGCAGTTAGTGTGTCGGATCGTGACACCCGTTCCAATGTTTATGCCGGTACATGGAAATCGATCCCAATTAGTGTGTCGAAACATAACACCCGATCCATTCAACAAGCCACAATCACAATCACAATCTCATAATCATACAATCAAGTCATGATTCATGGCATTCAATTATTCAATTATCCTCATTCACGATTAGTCTGATCAATAATGCAACATTCACATACATACATGCATTATAATGAAGCAAGTACAAACATATATCACACAAGATGAAATCACAACCATCACCTACCTCGAATCCAAGCTTGAATCCCCTAAGGCACTTGAATCTTCCCTTTCCTAATTTTTCCCGCTTGTTCGTGGTCTAAAAACAATCAATATAATATGGGAATCAATAAACGATGTCTAATTACTCGGATTACAATCAACTCTATCAACCCTAGATCAAATTCATGATCACAATATCCAAATTAGGGCTTTTCCCACCATCCAAATAGTTCCAAAACCTTTTTCCCAACAATAATCACCTAAGAAACCAAGTTCTACGGATCGAAAAATAGATTCGGAGAGTGAAAACCTTACCTTTAGCCTCAAGAATGGTGGAAAACTGTCAAGAAAACCCCTAGGGTCGTTCTTTAGCTCTCAAAGTAGAAAAGTGCAGAATAAAACATTTTTAGGGTTCATTTCTGACTTAAATCGCGATTGTTCCGCCATATCGGACCTCATCCCGCTACAGCGTCCCCGCCCTGGCGGAAATAATCCCACCACAGCGGCTTGAACTGAACCAGTGAGCAAATTTAAGAATTCCAAACCCCTATTTCACAACACACCTTCAACCCATGACATTCAGAAAACTACTCGTTCACGCTAAGATTAGTTTCGGGAGTTCTACCCACCCGAATTCAATTTCGTAAAGTCGCACGGGTTTCTTAACATCTTAGATATCTACTCATGTGATCAAAATCATAGTTAAATCACCCAATTGTTACCAAATTTCCCTAGACCTTACTGACTCCGATTTCGTTCAAATCTAGGCTAGGTTGGAAAATTCCAAGTTTTACGAAAAAGTTTTCCGGTCAAAAAATTTTCACCGTTGGCTTTTCTATAATGACGGGTACCGGTCATTACAATAGATAACAATTTACCCATCACTCGTTCCCGAGTGACAAACCAGGAAAATGGCTAAGGTTAGAGTAACGTAGTACCTGAATCGACGAACAACTAGGGATACTTGTCTCGCATGTCCTTCTTACCGAATCTCATTTCCCCCTAAGGATTTCACATCTCCAACCTCAAACCACCCAATTGAATACCTACACATCATCTCATACAATGCCTCATTGATGTCATCTCAATACTCGAGTGATAAATATTGTTGTATGTAAACTTAACTAACAACAAAAGCGATTCCCAAATACCACCAAAGTTGATCGTACACACGTCTGCAACATGTTATCAAGGACTTTGACACAATCATCCGGACGAATCCTTTAGCACTTAAGCATGATAAAATTCAAAATCAATACTCTCTACGATTAGAAGTGAACCTGAACCAACCAACACACTCATAATACCCAAAAAAATCAACATCTCCATCTCACAACATAAATTTCCATAAGCTTAAGTTATATAAATTTGATCTTTAGACATCAGATACTCATTGAGGGATATGTCCAAGCATATAAACCCTCTAACCACACTATCGAATCCTAGATTTAGCAATTGTGATTGTAGATTACCCTTAAGAACAGTAGAATTGGACCCAATGATCCCCACATTCAACCACACATAATCGTTACATGACTTTTACCACAAGATGAATTTTAAGATTGTCGGACAACCATAATTATGCATGGTAGCTCTTCTATGAATTTTCATAAGCAAGGTGGTACATGTAGAACCACTGAAATATTTTAACAACTCAAGACAACGCCAAATATGTCATCTGAAATAACCAAGTCTTCCCAATTATCCCACTCAACCAAGAGAACATCGCAGGATTGGTACCCCTGATCCACCACTAGGGATCCACCCACAAAAGTGAAAACACACGAGAGCATAGCTAGTGAATAATACTCACAATACTAACAACTATCATAAACGCTCCGACCATTTACCTGATTATAAACCAACACTTTTAAATGAAACCTTTCTTAGGTACTTAACAATCAAATTGATAAGAAAAACAAATTGAAAAGAGCATTTTGAAATAAAGATAAGTTACATAAAAACTAATTTTTAGTGCCCATTAATTAACGATAATTATTAACTGTAGCTAAATATATATTTTTATAGAGATATTACTAATACATGAAATATTATTCATATATAAAGTTAATGCATATATTATTTTTATTATAGCTGATTTTTATAGAGAAAAAAAGGGGGGAAGAAAATCTAGCACGTTATAAATATTTTGATTTGATGGGTTTGGATTTTGGCTTCCAAATAACCAAAAAAGACAAATAATAAATACTCAATTTTTTGTTATCATTTAATATTCGAGTCCCCTCATATGTAGTGCAGTAGTCATTAAATAATATTACACTCCTAAGAATTTCATGCTAGAAATATTAGATAATAGGGAAAAGGGTCTGAAAATATTTCAACTTTAGCCGAAATTGTTGTTATGATATCAAATTTTATGGATGACTTTTTACCCCCTACACTATTTAATAGTGTATTTTAAAGGTATATATGTGTCCACGTGGACACATTACTATTTAAAATGATGCAATATTTATGATGTCCACGTAGGCATATATATACCTTTAAAATACACTATTAAATAGTGCAGGGTGTAAAAGGTCCTTTCAAAAGTTCGGTATTGTTATAGCAATTTCGGCCAAAGTTCGGATATATTTCAGACATTTTTTCCCTAGATAATATGATAGCTTTCATATGACGTTACGAAATTTAATTTATAAAAACAATATTTGTATGGTTTATTATAATGGTCATTTACATTTTCTACAATAAGTACAGGGCATTACATAATTGAATAACAATTTGAGAAAAATAAAAGGACAACAAATAACAATATGTATTATTTATATTTTGTAAATAAATATCATATTACACTATGGGTGAGTTTGGCACGGAGGAAAACATTTTCTGAAAAATATTTTCTAATTTTTTCATGTTCGATTGCCTTAAAATGTTTGGAAAATGTTTTCCAAATCAACTCATTTTCCTCAAATTTAAGGAAAATGACTTCCTTTCCAAAATTAAGGAAAACATTTTTCAAGACTCTAATTCATCCTTTAATTTTTTTTCTTACCCTACTCATACCCTATACCCAACCCTACGCATTCAATTTTTTTTTTTTTTTTAATTTTCTTATTTTTAAATTTAAAATATTTTTTTATATCTACCACAAACCCCCCCCCCCCCCCCGCCAAATCAAACAAAAAAAAAATTTAAAAATTAAAAAATATTTGTGAAATGTTTCAATTTTTTTTTTACCTCACCCACCCCCTAGCACCCCTAACCCCAAAAGAAATTGCTTTTGAAAAATATTTCAATTTTTATTTTTATTTTTTACGCCACTCCCTCAGCTCCCTCCCTCGCCACTCCCATCATTTTTTATTTTTCTTTGTAAAACAATATTTTTGGAAAGTATTTCAAATTTAAAATATTTTCATTTTTTACGCCACTCCCATCCCTACCCCCAGGCCAGCCCATCAAAGCTTTTTTTTAAAAAAATTATTTTTGAAAAATATTTTAAATATTTTTAAAAAAATTATTTTTATGCCACCCCACCCCTGTCCCACCCCACCCACCAGCCCATCTACGTCATTTTTATAAAAAAAAAATATTTTTTGGAAAATATTTCAAATTTTAAAAAAAATTCGTTTTTACTCTACCCCCTACCCCGCGCGATTGCGTAATTTTTTTTAAAAAAAAAATTGTTTTTGAATTTTTTTTTCCTGGGTCAGATCTCAGGGTTGTATTTTGGAACGGTCATTGGGGTCTTGTCCTAGTTTGGGTGTCGGGATCGGGTCCTAGATCAATTATCAGGGTTGATTTTCGGATCAGAAACTATTTTCCTAAGGAGTATTAGTCTCAAGCCAAAAATAAAAGATATTTTAAAATAATATTTTTCATTCACCAACTAAACATTAAAAAATATTTTTCAGAAAATATTTTCTACTCACCAACGAAACATGATAAAATAAGTTAGAAATCCATTTGTTTTTCAAGAAAACATTTTCTAGGAAAATATTGTTAATGAGATGAATTACATTGTACACACTGTGAAAATGGTGAGAGAAAAAAAATATTATTTTGATAAAAAAATATTGTTAAGATTATTTAGAATTTTAAAAAAAAAAGTAATTTAACTTTTGTTAATCAATAATTATAGACATAAGAGCCACCCCTGCCCCACACAGATAATGGATCCAATAAATAGTGAATATAAATATTGCATATTATGGTCGATACATTATTATTCATCCCCCCTAAAAGAGGGATGAAAAATGTGTTGATCACTAATAAAAAATTGCAATAACTGTTTTCTTATTTTTAAACATGGTAAAAGGGCGTTTGACTAAAAAATCTTAGTATTTTAAATAAGTAATTTTTGTTTTCAATGTGAAAATAATAATTAAAAATTAGAATTGTTTGTAAATTTTTGTGAGTAAAATTTGGAGTGTAAAAAATGAAAACAACTTTTTGATATTTTTTGAAATATTGAAAATTTTGAAATTCCACTTGAAGTTTGTTCTCAATTTTTTTTATGGTAAAACATGATTTTCGGAGTTGAACTCTAAAAAAGATCTTAATCAAATGCTCCCTTACTATTCGGAAGGATTACATCTTTTCAAATAAATTTGATATATTTATTCAATATTTTTTATTAAAATATTATTAAGATTATTGAGAAGTACAATTTAATAATTTAATTTTTTTGTTTAAGGATTTTTCTTTTTAATATAATATAAATATAGATTGTTAATATATAAGAAATAAGACAAAATAAATAAAATTGCAATGGTTGTCCATATTCATCCAAAAGAGCTAGGGATGGCAATGGAGTGGTGCTGAGTGTGGCGGGGCGGGACGGGGTGAGTTGAACTAAATCCGCAAAAAATTTAATTCGCCTTGCACAATAATTTTTTTCATTTTCAACCCGCCTTGTCCGGCATAAATTTTTTAATATTTTTCTTTTCTAGTCAAGTTTGATATTAAAAATAAAATTCATATAATTAAATTCATTTATTGATAATAAATAATGACTTAAATTTTTATTTTTTAGAGCCCAATTAGAAAGTATGTAAGAAATTGTATTAGTTTTGATTGAACCATTTTCATTTACTATCTTGAATAACATAACAATTTGTTAGCTTCACGTAATTGTGGGGACCATGTACTATAATTTGTATTTATTAATAACATAACAATTTGTTAACTTCACGTAGTTGTTGGGACCATGCACTATAATTTGTATTTATTAATAACATAACAATTTGTTAACTTCACGTAGTTGTTGGGACCATGCACTATAATTTGTATTTATTAATAACATAACAATTTGTTACCACGTTTTACACCTCTCTTTTGGGAGGTATGGACCAATTATGTACCTAATATATAGTATTATTTTTATTTATTACACGTAGAAGGATAACTACGTTGTAATATACCACTCATTCGTTTAATCAATATTCATATCTAATATTTTATTGGTCCTGTTTCAGGATTTTCACGTATCGATCATTTGATGTTCATATTTAATATTTATTGGTCCTATTATATGTGGTCCATTAAATAGAAAAAAAAAATCCTTATCAAATGACTTTTGGTATATATACAAAATTTATTATTATTTTTTATTTCAATTCATGTGACATAGATAAAATTTGGAGAGTCAATCAATTTCTTAATAATTTTTTTAGATATTTAAAATTATTAATTATTGTGATTTATAGTACTTTTTACGTAATTTTTAAATGTATAACATATTAAAAAGAAAAATAAGACAAACAAATTAAAACAGAGAGAATACAAAAAATTTAAAAATACCTAGGCTAGAAACAAACATGTCAACCGACAACTCTTGGCTTCTATATAGTATTTCCTTCGTCTCATTTTATGTGGTGTTGGTTGTCATGATGTTTCAGGAAAAAAAAACTTTTGAAATTTATGGTCTAAAATAATATCATTAGATATTTGTGTGATTGTAAATTATTTCATTAAGAATAAAAGAAAATATTAAATTTAAATTATTTATAATTATAGTAAAATAACCTTCTTTTTTTTAAACGAATTAAAAAGAAAAAAGTACAAAATAAAATAAGGAGGAGGAAATATTAATTATTCATATTCAAAGTAGAGAATTTTCCCAAAGCCATGAGGTGGCAAAGTAGTAATAATTCATTTCAGCAGCCATGTGGTGGCAAAGTAGTAATAACACATTTCCATAGCCAACAGTGGCTCTTAAATATAAGCGACTTACATTTAGCTACCATTAGTTTATACATAGAATGACAAAACAACCCTCAACCTTAATTTTATTGACAAAAAACTAACATGTTGATACCTCTCCCTAAATCCATATTTCAAATATAGTAATATATATATATATATATATATATATATATATATATATATATATATATATGAGAATTTTCACATATAGCCACTTAAAAATAGCTTAATTATGCTTCATAGTTATAATTTCCTAATTACGATTCGTAGCTACATGTTATAGGGAGGAGAGTGGCGAGCAAGATTGGGAGTGGGAGAGGGAGAGGGAGGAGAGAGGCGAGCGAGAGAGGGCAGAGAGTGGAGAGAGGTGAATTGTATATGTATATCGTTTAGATAATTATATATGTGTAACTACTATGTATATGTATTAATGACTGTATTTGTATATCTGCATACAATTTGAATTCGTATATAATTGAATCGAGTTAAAACGTTTGTATTTATATATTCAATCCCACTCCCTTTCTATCTCTTTATACAAACAAAAGTTATACATTGTATTTTGTATAATTTGTGTTTGTATAAAGCGAGAGAGAGAAAGGCAAAAGAGAACTGGGCATGGGAAGATTCGTATTTGTATAATTATAAGTATCTAGGGCGAAGATTTATGTATTTGTATTTGTATACTCAGTCTCTCTTGTTTTATACAAACACAAATTATACATTTGTGTTTGTATAAAGTGAGAGAGAGATTGTCAGAAGAGAATCAAGAGAGACACTGGGCAGGGAGAGGAGAGAGGCGCGAGAGAGATGACTGAAAAGAACAGAGTGGAAAACGAGATTCCAGAGAGAGGGGAGGGAGGCGAGAGAGAGGAGAGAGGGGAGAGAAAATGTAATTATAGCTAGAAGTAAGTGCTGAATTGTAATTAATGCAAACTGTAGCTATGTTAGCTAATTAATTAGTATATATTTACTTAAACGCATAACTTTCCTATATATATATATATATATATAAATATTGTTTTGTTAACAAAGAGTAATGTGGACAACAATTCTCATCATATGTTTGTTTTTTTTGAAGAATCTTTGATTTGTTAAAATATCCTCAACCAAGTGATTGCCTTCACCGGACTTAGATCTAAAGTTAATCTTAAAATTAGTGAAGGAATCACATACATAATTTAAGAACGGAGTTAGGTAGTGTTTAAGATATATATTCTATTGAACTCAATAATTTTAATTTAAACTTTATATTTATTTTAAAATTCATTTAATAATATTTAAATTAATTAAAAACTTAACAATCTATATTTATATTATATTAAAAAGGAAAACCCTTAAACCAAAAATTAAATTATTAAAATGTCCTTTTAAATAATCTTAATAATTTTTTAATAAAAAAAGTATTAAATAAATATACCAAATTTATTTGAAAAGATGTAATCCTTCCGAATCGTAAGGGAGTGTTTGGTTAAGATCCTTTTCAGCGTTCAATTCCGAAAATCATGTTTGACCATATTAATTTGGGGAAAAACTTAATTTCAAAATTTTTAGAATTAAGAAAAATACCAAAAAGTTGTTTTCAGTTTTTACACTCCAAATTTTACTCACAAAAATTTACAAATAACTCTAATTTAAATATCATTTTTCACTTTAAAAACAAAAACGACTTTACTAAAATACTAAGATTTTTATAGTTAAAACTTAAACTCCCTTTGACTATGTTTAAAAATAAGAAAACAGTTATTGCAATTTTTTTTATTAATGATCAACACATTTTTCATCCCTCTTTTAGGGGGGATGAATAATAATGTATCGGCATAATATTTATATTCACTATTTATTAATTCCATTATCTGTGTAGGGCAGGGGTGGCTCTTAGGTCTATAATAATTATTGATTAACAAAAGTTAAACTACTAAAATCTTTTTCTAAATAATCTTAATAATATTTTTATAAAAATATTAATATAAAAATATGAAATAAATACACCAAATGTAATTGAAGTTTATTCTCCAGAAATATTCAAATTGGATTTGTGATCAAATTCTAGGTTTCATCATAAACCTAATTGATTATTATAGCTTATATGGAATATAAATTATATCTTTTCTCACCATTGATATTCATTCACACTATATAATACATATAGTGTAAAAATATGATATTTATTTACACTTATGATGCAGTGGTTCTACATGTACCACCTTGCTTATGAGAATTTATAGAAGAGCTACCATAGGTATTTACAGTTATCCGACAATCTTAATATTCATCAAGTCCTCGAGGTCATATTTCGATTATGTGTGGTTGAATGTGAGGATCATTGAGTCTAGTTCTACTGTTCTTAAGAGTTGTCTACAATCACAACTACTAATCTAGCATTTCGACAGTGTTGTCAGAGGTTCTGTATGCTTGGGTGTATCACTCGATGGTGGTTACTTGATCATTTCATTCTTTAGATTAGATAAGTTTGATTCTCCCTTGATGAGTACCTGATGTCTAAATATTAAATTTTTATAACTTAAGCTCGTGAAAAGTTTATGTTATGAGAAGAAATCTTAATAAAATCTATGATGGTTTGTGCATTATGAATGTGTGGTGATTGGTTCAAGTTCACTCCTGGTTGTAACCAATATTGATTCAGGATTTATCATGGTTATGTTGGAAAATATTTGTCCTGATGGTTGTGTCAAGGTCTAGTGGAAGAATCGATCAGTTGAAGAGTTCACTTGGGAATAGTTTTGTTGTTGGTTGAGCTTACATACAACAATAGTTATAACTAGAGTATTGAGATGGCCCCATTTGATGCATTGTATGGGAGGAGGTGTAAATCTCCAATTAATTATTTTAGTATGTGTTGGAACATATCCCAATTAATATCCCATGTTGTTGCGGCAATGGTTGTTGGTTCTATGAATTGGGAAGGCATAATTGTTTTTTTATTATTATATTATGTGTTGGAACATATAAAATAGGAAGTATATGCAATAGCCGTAGTCTAATTAATGATTAGGTGATGATGACTATATTACTTGCCTCAGTTCACACCAATATTCTATTTATAAAGTTTCGACTATATTACATAAATATAGATACGATCTGTGTGTTGGGTTGAAATTGCATTGTAAGGTATTATATTATAAATCACGTTTGGATGTGTTGAGATAAAAATTAAATATTAGGTGTATTATATTATATAAAATAAATCATCATAATGATGCAATTATACTTACTATACTGTTATTACTTATTTATATTATATATTTTATTTTGATACCCTTAATTAAATAAGCGGGGGACACGTACATGATGAATTAAGTCTATCCCATTAAGATAATTAAATTAAATTAAGATAGACCATTAAGATCAGATGTCACGTTCTCCATTTTTTTTTTTGGTATACATCCAAAAAAAAAATATTGACGGTATATACACACACAAAAAAAGTATAACGAAGGGTATTGACGCACCATTTATGATAATTCGGGGGTATATTTGTCCTTTTTCCCTATAATATATGAATATCATTAAATTATGGTAATTTGAGGAATTGAGACATAATCCTATGTTGAAAATTTATGAAACATGAGACTTGATATATTAGTTGGTATCAAGATTTAGGAAATTGATTATAGATTTGAGTAGATCATTGGGTTTAGGCTAGACATATAGTAATATGAGTGTCTATAGACTTGTTTGCTTATGAATATTGTATACTTGATAGATTGGAACTGTTCGAAGGCATTGAGGAAAAGAAAAACATTGGGGAATTAGATTGCTTGACTTCGGTTCTTCGGTTGAGGTAGGTTATGGTTTATTCTATGTGATAGATTCTTAATAGTGATTGATAGTCATTGAGTAATATTGTAAATTTTTCTATGTACTTGGTTGTTGTAGTTTGAATAATTCATGTGTTCTTGTGAATGGTCTGTAATCTCAAGACCACGAAATCCATAATCTTGAACTTGTTCTATTAAAGTGATGCCTTGAATAAAGAAGACTTAATGAAATATTGTGCCTTGAATAAAGAAGGCTTAATGAAATATTGTGTCTTGAATAAAGAAGGCTTCGCATTTTCCGATGTAGTTGGCGACAAGAGCTTCTTATGAGCCTGAATGTCATCTTTACCAATGAAATATTGTGCCTTGAATAAAGAAGGCTTAATGAAATATTGTTAAGGAAGTGGAAAGAGATGATAAAAAATGTCAAATGAATTAACTATATGGTTGGATCGGGTGCCACGAGCTGGTACAATATTATTGGATCGGGTGCCACGAGCCGGTACAATATTATTGGATCGAGTGTCACATTCCGACACGGTATTATTGGATCGGGTGTCACATCTGACACGGTATTATTGGATCGGGTGTCACGTTCTGACACGGTAACATTAATGAAAAACATATTGAATTAATTGAATGTACTCAATCTCAAAGAACTCATTTCCCAAATGAGCGTGGTGTGGAGGCATAAGTCCTCGTGTGTGTGCTTGATATTATGATTGATTACGTACTTGCTTTAATTGTCACTAGTTCATGTTGTTTGTTGCTTGTCACCTGCTAAGTGCTATGGTTGATTTTATACTATTACTTTATGCATATTAGTTACTATTTTGAGTCGGCCGATGATATCTACTTAGTACATGTTGCCCTGTACTGAGCCTTACTTGTGTTTTTCTTTGTTTTTCTTTTGTGGAGTGCAGCAAGTGTACCAACAACTTTGACTCGCCCTTAGCTCTAGCTAGTCTCCAGCACATCAGGTGGTTCCAGGGTAATCTATTCATTCTAGCCCGTGTTGGATTCTCTCGGTCATGGCATGATGTCTTTAATTTTCGGACACAAACTACTTTATTGATTTATTTTGGTGTCTTTGAAACTCTCAGACTTAGTATTTGGGGATTAGATGTCCTTGATGTGAGACTTTCAGGTTTTGGGAAACAATATTTAATAGACTTTAGTGAATTTGTATTTCATACATTAACAAGATTTACGCTTCCGCATTATGGTTAGTATTTTATAAGTTGAACAATAAATATAAGTTGGGGTTGAATTCGTTGGTTCGCCCACCTAGGAGGTTAAGTGTGGGTGCCACTCATGACTCATTTTGAATCGTGACCGTTTTTATAAATTAAAGTTCGCCATTTCATATGAAAGCTATCATATTATCTAACATTTCTTTCATGATTTCAAAAGTATTGTGAGTTTAGTTCTAAGAACTTTAAAATAGAATCAATCAAATTCAAATCTTAAATCCACTTTCGATAAAAACTAACATGAATACATTAATTATCTCGTTTATTTGCTTAAATATATAGGTGCAAGAAAAATCATACTATATTTTCTTTTTGGAAAAGATTATTTGATTTTCTTATCAATTATCCCCACGTTTTTGTCACGATCCAAAAAGGGCATGATGGCACTCGTCTTCTCCCATCAAAACAAATCACCCTAAAGCCCAAATATCACAAAAATGCGGAAGTAATACAAATTGAAATTTCAAAATATCATAAGTGCAGATAACTAAGTCAACTTAATAAAACCCCCAAAACCTGGTTGTCACATGTATAAGCCTCTAATGTATTACAATAGATTTGAAATAAAAACACAAGTCTCAAATGATGTTGTCACTAAAGTAGAACAAGATCATAAATAGGTGTAAGAAGGCCCGCTGAGATGACAAACAACTACCTCACAAATCTCCACGGGAAGCCTCGAAAAAGAAGATAATAGAAAGTATCACGAAGGTCCGGGCTAGTAACCTACAATAATGTAGAAGCAAGGGGTGAGTATCAAACCACACGGTACTTAGCAAATAAACTTCTAAACACAAGCTAAGGGAAGAGAATACGGGTACTCCTTACCACCCCATCCGAACCTCCACAACTACAACCTGCATAAAACCAGCTCAACCTAACAGTTCGCAATTTACATAACACACAGCTCAACAACAACACTCTAACAATTACATATCCTCAACAACAAACTCAATATTCATCAATCACATGTTCCACAGAAAGGCACTCACAAGATCAGCAACACACAAGATCAAGTTCATCAATGATAAAGTTGTGCAATGCAATGAAATGCAATGTCAAGTATAGGGATGCATGTCTGACCTAACATACACACCCATTGTCACTCAGTCCGGGACCCATGGGGACATATTTTTCCATGCATCTGTCGCGGCATGCGACACGTCCCTCGAAATATAATATCCCTCGCGGTGCGCTACACGTCTTTCGATAATAGAATCTGTCGCGGCGTGCGATACGTCCCTCAAAATGGTGCATCCTTTTTAATTTCTTATTCTTCCTCAATTCACATAACACCTATCATAATCATGTCTCAGAATCAATGCAAATGACATGTTCACACAAATAATGAGGAGATGACCATTTTCATAACAATGCACAATTCACAACAACATAATCGTGATACAACATCAACAATGAATCAATAAGCCTTTCTAACCATTCTCAACACATCACACACCAATAATTAATTATATTGTCTTTTATTACCCATTTTTCATCATTAGAATTATTCAGTATGGACAAGTCAATCCATCACCAATTCTCATTACTCCCCAACACATACCACAAGGAAATACACGATTCTATGCACTTAACAAGGGCTTAGAAATCCACTTGCCTCAAATAGTCGAATAATTACTTTGGGACTTGAGTCTTCCCCTTTCATAAAGCTTCAAAGTGCTTCCAATCTATCAAATATATAATCTTCATAAGAATACGAATCTAATGACATCCATATTACTATATTTAGTTTCGGCTCGAAAATTGGGTCAAAAAAATATCCCGAGCCACCGAATTCGAATATGAAATTTTCTTTCAGATTATGTTTACCCATGATAAAATAAACTCGCATGCAAAATTTCAGCTAAAACGGATCGTTATTCGATCCCCAAATCAAGATTTTGTTCTAAGAACCCTAGACCTATATTTTCTTAATTTAACATAAATTATACACGTTTTTAACCTAAAAATCTGCTCATAACAACATAAAAATTTAATTGAAAGAATGAGAAGCATTACCCTAACGCTTTGGGATGAAAATCCCAACTTTTCTCCTCCCTTTTTTTTCTTTTTTTCCGTCTGCGTAATTTTCCTTTGTTCCGTTCGTTCTTTTCAAATTTTTTTCAGCATTTTAGGGCTTTTTTCCCTTATTATTTATTTTTCCTTTTCTATTTTTTTTTCTTTTTATATTATTATTAGCAATAAAATAATCCTTTATTAAATTTAAAAATCTTGTCACTCATTCTTATAAGTCATAAATTATTTATAAAAGCTATTAAAAAGGTTATTATAAAAATAATGGTTAAAATTCATAAAATAACTAAGAGGGTTATTACAGTTTTTCACCCCATTTTTGGATGGATATTGACAATTTGCAATTTAAGAAACTACTGGTTGGCAATGAGAACAAAGACTTCCTTCCCAAAAATCACAGTGATTAGCTTGAATTTGCACAAGAATTATCTTGTAAGTATTACTTAAAAAAATCATAATATTTTATGTATATTTTTACTTTATCAAATTACTTAATTAATAATGATTATTTGAATTAGTAGTTTGATATAAACATAAGTATTTACTTATATATTTATAATTCCAGCCTTTAAAATTATTATGTTTTGAATTTAATAATATATACTTTTTTTGTTTTAATTTACCTGGTATTTTTTTTTTTTGAGATTCAAACTTATTAGTTGTGACATGTATTTGAATATAAATTTTTGATAATTATGTAAAAAATATTACTACAAGTTACAATAATTAGTACTCTAGTTCCTTTATTCATTTTTACTTGTCACTATTTGACTTGACACACTCATTAAGAAGACAATTATTGATATATGTATTTTACCACATTAACCTATTGATTGGTGTTTAGTATTAACTCTTGAAAAATAATTTGGAGAATAGTATTTAATGCTAAGGCTAAAACATGGAAAAATTTAATTGTTTTTTCTTGACATGTCAAAAGTGATAAGTAAAAATGAAAATTTATTTTAAAAATAAGTGATAAGTAAAAATGAGCGGAAGAAGTAATTTAAAAGACATGAAAAAAATATTATCTAGTTTATTTGCTCAAATATTTAGGTGCAAGAAAAATCACACTACATTTTCATTTTTGAAAAAGATTATTTGATTTTCTTATCAATTATCACCACGTTTTTCACCCCACTTTTGAATGGATATGGACAATTTGCCATGTTATAAGTATAATTTACACAAATCTCACATTTTTAAGAGTTAATTACATTATTTCATACTTTTTTTCAAATTACAAAAATCTCTTAAAATTTATGGATTTTGGATACATTACTGGACTTCCTGATACATCACTGGACTTTCGGATACATCACTGGACATCCAGATACATAAGAGAGGGATGTATCCGAGAGGAGAGGGATGTATCAGAGAGGGGATAGGACATCCTAATACATTACTGGACTTTCGGAAACATCAGCAGATATCCGGATACATAGGAGAGGGATGTGTCAGAGAGGGGAAGGATGTATCAAGAGCGGGATAAGGATGTATCAGCGAGAGGAGAGTGATGTATCCGAGAGAGAATTTTTGAATTTTTTTTAAATGGTAGAAATTTTTAAAGATGATAAAATAAGATATGTATTTAGATAGTTTTTTCATTTTATTTTCTTATTAATGCAATTTTTTCAAATAAAAAACAAAGAAACTATAGGTTGACAATGAGAACAAAGATTTCCTTCCCAAAAATAACAGTGATTGGCTTGAATTGGCCGAAAATTATTTATGTATATTTTTACTTTATCAAATTACTTAATTAATAATGATAACTTGTATTAGTAGTTTGATATAAGCATAAGTATTTACTTATATATTTATAATTCCAGCCTTTTAAATTATTATGTTTTGAATTTAATAATATATACTTTTTTTGTTTTAATTTACATGATATTTTTTTCTAGAGATTCAAACTTTTTAGTTATTACATGTGTTTAAATAAATAATTTTTAATATTTTAAGACCAGGTAAGAAATATTATAGGTTACTATAGTTAGTGATTTAAAAAACAGGAAAAAAATTGCCGTCTAATAAATCTAGAAAAGCTAGTATTATACTTTTTGTGTCCACTTTTATTTGTCATGTTGCGCTTTTTTAAAGTCAATTTGACTAATTTTCAAAGTTAAATTAAATTATATTAATTCGATATTTTAAATAAAAAATTTAGATATTCAAAAACTATACAAAGAGTACTATAAATTGCAATTTTTTTGCATATCAATATGATGAAAATACATTATAAAATGTTAGTCAAAGCTTTTATCATTTGATTATAAAAAATAAAACCATAACAAATAAAAGTGGACGGAGATAGTATAAATTAGGACCACTTAGTAGGGAATATTGACCATTTAATGCATTACATATAAGGGGACTCGAGGAAGGGGGATCATTGGATATGCGAATATGGGAAAATCGTATAAGTAAATATATACTACTTCATTTTATGTGGCATTTTTTGGGGATTTCAAAATTTAAACAAGTCTATCTTTGATCGTAAATTTTTTATAAATTTTGAATAATCAATTATTGTGACTTATAGTACTTTTTACATAGTTTACAAATATATAAATATCATTTTAAAAAAATTGAAGACTAATGCACTACATATGAGGGGAGTCGAATATTAAATGATTACAAAAATTGAGTCTTTATTATTTGTCTTTTTTGGTTATTTGGAAGCCAAAATCCAAACCCATCAAATCAAAATATTTATAACGTGCTATATTGCCCCCCCCCCCCCCGCCCCGCCCTTTTTTTTTCCCTCTATAAAAATCAGCTATAATAAAAATAATATATGTATCAACTTTATGTATGAGTAATATTTCATGTATTAGTAATATCTCTATAAAAAAAATATTTAGCTACAGCTAATTATTATCGTTAATTAATTGACACTAAAAATTAGTTTTTATATCACTTATATTTATTTCAATTCAAAATGTCATTTTCAATTTATTTTTTCTTATCAATTAATTGGTGTTTTTTGTAATTAAGTGAAGGAGCGTGTAGTTGTTGGGACCATGTACTAGAATTTGTATTTATTAACAATTTATTACTACGTTATACCGCCCCTCTTTAGGGGGGATGGCGAGAGGTATGGACCAATTATGTACCTAGTATACTATACATGTATTGATAGCTATGTTATTTCTTAATTAACCCATTAAAAAAAGGCTAGAACCACTCTAAAATGAATAATTTTTTTCCTAAATTAATTCATTAAAAAAGGTGCAATTACTTTTAAGGCATGAAAAAAATACTTTTAATCCTCAATTACTGTGTACTAATTATCAATGTATGTAGACGTGTATTATACATTATATTATTGTAGATTATGATATATTTTTGCTTAGTATATGCATAACTATAGATTTGTTCGTACATTCAGTTAAAATATATTTGATCAAGTATATGTTTGCACTATAACGTATATAAAATTTATTTTCATATTTTGTTTGTATATTATGACCTAAACTTAGTATTAGACGTCCAATATATACATATATATACATTTAATATGTGTTGAACTTTAAAGTCTATTGCAAATAAGCATGTATTCATTTGAATATATGTGATTAAGTATACATAAAATTAAGTATATATTCGTACTATAATATATACATTACTTATATTTTGTTTTTATACATTATTAGTATATATTAGCATATTTTGCAGCTATTGATATGTATAGATATATTTACTTTAATATTTTAATACATAAAATCAAATTTGTACACATACTATCAACTGCGTATACATAATAGCTATTGAGTATACATTCGATTTGAAGACGTATACATTAGACTATTATAGAGTCTTGCATCAATGTATACAAATTCATGTTTCACATTAAATAAGAATCAAACATTATTTCGACTTGAATATCAAAGTGAGTTTGCATGTTTTGAAATCGATGTTGCAGGTAGAAAATCTTCAAAATCAAAATTATTATCCACAAGTAACTATAATTGACGATTTTCAAACTCATCATTGTTTTTTCATTTCCTCCAAGGATTTTACACCATCGTTACAATCTTCGTCACTTTCTATATACATATTTTCTCTTTTGAGAATTAACTACTCTTACTCAGAGAAATATAACAGAAAGCACAAAAATTTGTAAAAAATCTTGTATCCAGCTACACGATAAGGATTGTAAAAATCCTTTTTTTTTTTTTTGAAAAAAATCGCTGACACTCAATATTAAAAAGTTTGGTGTGATTTAAGTTACTTATTGTGAAAAGTTAATCTCAGATGGGATATTTTAAGGAAGAAGATATTCTATCCTAAAACTTAAAAGAGGGAGAAAAAAAAGGAAGAAAGAAAAGAAAAACTGGGAGTTGAAAACTACTGTGATTTTTTTTAGATTACTCCCTCTGTCCCATATTAGTGGATTATTTTTATTTTTACACGCATATAAAGAAATCATAAATAAGAAGATAATTTTACTAATTCACATCTTAAAAAGCTTTTTAAGGATTTTACAAACAAATGTGAACACTTTTAAAGTTAATTGCAAGATAAGAGAAAATGGTCAAATGCCCCCTTAATCTATGACCGGATTCTCAACTATACACTTATTCTTCACGGGAGTCCTATCACCCTCTGTTTAAAACTAAAATTATTATCAACCTAAATGCCTACATGACAAAGTGAGTGTATTGCATTCTCTTTGAGAGCGCGAAGATAAAAAAATAAATATTAAATTTTACTTTAAATATTTTTTCATAAATATATGCATTTTAAAAATTTTACTTATTTGTTTCTACTTCTAATTTACTTTCTTCTCCATAGCAACTTAGTAGTGCATCAATGGCAGCCATCAAATTACACCACCTCTCACCATCTTGAAATCACCTTCATTATTATATTAATCAATACACCACAAATAGTAAATAATAATTCTATCTCTATTCTCCACAATCAAGAACTATGGACCAAAAATCTTTCAAATCAAAACAAATTTAAGCTTAATATAGTAACACCCAACTGATTTTTTCTTCGATTAAATTTTCAATACAAGGAAAATTCTTGATCCTATATTCAATACCCAAAAGACCTACGGAAATTTTTGTATGCGCTTGCAAGTTTTGGGATTTGATTTCTCTCCAGTTCGAAGCTAGTTTGGTCAATGTCAGTTTAAAGATTTTTCTTTAAGTTTCAAACAATCAATTCAATGGATAAATTTTATTCCAGCTTCAAATAATACTCCTCAACTGATTTTAGCAACTTGTAATTTTCTTGCAAATCTGAAAAAATGTAGTTCATGTTCTTCATCTTCTTTGTATAATTGCTACAAAAATTTGATACAACTTCTCCAAATTGCCTCAAATTTTAGATATAATCTTCTCTCAACATTTCGATTCTTTTGACATATTACCCATTCAAAACGAAACTCGTTCAAGGTAAGTCAAAATTAAAACTCAAGCTGATAAACTAACTTTAATGGTGGTTTCAAGTTGTGCTTCAAAGTTTCAACCTTTAGCTTCGATTTTCAGCCTATAGTTAGTGATTTAAAAAACAGAAAAATAATTACCGTCAAATAAATCTCGAAAAGCTAAAAGTATTATATAATTTAGGACCACTTAGTGGGGAATATTTACCATTTAATGCATTACATATGAGGGGACTCGAGGAAGGTGGATCATGAATATTGGATAATTATAAAAATTGAGTTTTTATTTTATTTTATTTTAAACTTTTTTGGTTATTTTATTTTAAGCTAAAGTCCAAATCCATCAAATGAAAATATTTATAACGTGCTAGGTTCTCTTCCCCCTTTTTTTCTCTATAAAAAGCAGCTATGTTCACCTTCTTCTCATCACAAAAATATTCCTTCTTCTTAATTAAGTTATTAATTATTCGCAGTGATGACAATCGTAGGAGGCCTTGTCGATGTTCCATTCGAAAACAAAGTCGAGTTTGATGATCTTGCTCGTTTTGCTGTCCAAGATTACAATCAGAAAAATGTAAAGAATTATTTTAATTTATTTCGATTACATCTTAGCTTGTTATGAAAAGTTACGTGTCTTTGTTAACATAATTGATTTAAAATGCATTAATGTAACAAATAAGCAGATGACTTTTTGAAGAATATATAATTAATTTTGAAATGCTTACTCCAAATTATGTCATTTCAACAACATATATATTTTGTATTTCAGGATTCTAGTTTGGAGTTTAAAAAAGTTTTGAACGTGAAGCAACAAATAGTTGCTGGAATAATGTACTATATAACATTTGAGGCAACTGAAGGTGGAAAGAAGAAAGAATATGAAGCCAAAATTTTGCTGAGGAAATGGGAGGACTTAAAGAAAGTTGTAGGATTCAAGCTTGTTGGTGATGATAGTACAAAGCCTGGGGGCATTGTCAATGTTCCAAACCCAAACAACACTGGGTTCCAAGATCTTGCTCGTTTTGCTATTCAGGATTATAATAAGAAACAGGTTAATTATAATAACTTACTCCTCTTATTTTTTTCTCGTTAATTTCATATTTAAATCCTAAATTCACTACCGTATCTGATATATAATTCTTTCATTTGAACCAACATCATATACAATCTATTTTCCAGAATGCTCATTTGGAGTTTGTAGAAAATTTGAATGTTAAAGAGCAAGTTGTTGCTGGAATCATGTACTATATAACACTTGCGGCAACTGATGCTGGAAAGAAGAAAATATATGAAGCTAAGATTTGGGTGAAGGAATGGGAGGACTTCAAGAAAGTTGTAGAATTCAAGCTTATTGGCGATGATAATGCAAAGCCTGGGGGCATTATTAGCGTTCCATTCCCAAACAGCCCCGAGTTCCAAGATCTTGCTCATTTTGCTATTCAGGATTATAATAAGAAAGAGGTTAATTCAAATGACTTACTCCTCTTTTATTTTTTGTTAGTTTCACATTCAAACTTATAATATTCAAATTCTGAATCCGCTACAATTTCTAATAATTCTTTCATTTGAACGAATGACATATACAATCTATTTTCTAGAATGCGCATTTGGAGTTTGTTGAAAATTTGAATGTTAAAGAGCAAGTTGTTGCTGGAATGATGTATTATATAACACTTGCGGCAACTGATGCTGGAAAGAAGAATATATATGAAACTAAGATTTGGGTGAAGGAATGGGAGGACTTCAAGAAAGTTGTAGAATTCAAGTTTGTTGGTGATGATGGTGCAAAAATACTTGGGGGCATTACCGAAGTTCCATTCCCAAACAGCTATGAGTTTCAAGATCTTGCTCGTTTTGCTGTTCAGGATTATAATAATACACAGGTCAATTATAATGACTTACTTTTATTTTCTTTTCTTTTTTTGTTAATTTCACATTAAAACCTATAATATTCAAATCTTAAATCTATTGCAATATCTAATAATACTTTCATTTGAACAAATGTCATATACAATCTACTTTTCAGAATGCTCATTTGGAGTTTGTAGAAAATTTGAATGTGAAAGAACAACTTGTTTCTGGAATGATGTACTATATAACACTTGCGGCAACTGATGCCGGGAATAAGAAAGAATATGAAGCCAAGATTTGGGTGAAGGAATGGGAGGACTTCAAGAAAGTTATAGACTTCAAGCTTGTTGGTAATGATAGTGCAAAAATACTTGGGGGCATTACCGAAGTTCCATTCCCAAACCGCCTCGAGTTTCAAGATCTTACACGTTTTGCTGTTCACCAATATAATAAGAACCAGGTTATTTACAATGACTTACTCGTCTTATATTTTTTTTCTAGTTAATTTCACATTCAACCCTATAATATTCAAATTCAGAATCCACTACTGTATCTAGTATATGATTCTTTCATTTGAACGAATGACATATACAATCTATTTTCCAGAATGCTCATTTGGAGTTTGTTGAAAATTTGAATGTTAAAGAGCAAGTTGTTGCTGGAATGTTGTACTACATAACATTTGTGGCAACAGATGGTGGAAAGAAAAAAATATATGAAGCTAAGATTTGGGTTAAGGTATGGGAGAACTTCAAGAAAGTTGTTGAATTCAAGCTTGTTGGTGATGATAGTGCAAAGCCTGGGGGCATTATCAATGTTCCATTCCCAAACAGCCCCGAATTCCAAGATCTTGCTCGTTTTGCTGTTCAAGATTATAATAAGAAAGAGGTTAATTAAAATGACTTACTCCTTTTTAATATTTTTGTTAGTTTCACATTCAAATCTATAATATTCAAATCCAGATATTCCACTACATTATCTAATAATACTTTCATTTGAACGAATTTCATATACAATCTACTTTTCAGAATGCTCATTTGGAGTTTGTAGAAAATTTGAATGTGAAAGAACAACTTGTTGCTGGAATGTTATACTACATAACACTTGCGGCAATTGAAGCTGGAAAGAAAAAAATATATGAAGCTAAGATTTGGGTTAAGGAATGGGAGAACTTCAAGAAAGTTATTGAATTCAAACTTGTTGGTGATGATAGTGCAATAATTGGGGGCTTTACTAATGTTCCATTCCCAAACAACCCCGAGTTCCAGGACCTTGCTCGTTTTGCTGTTCAGGATTATAACAAGAAAGAGGTTAATTATAATGAATTACTCATCTTTTATTTTATTCTCGTTAATTTCACATTCAAACCTATAATATTCAAATCCATAATCCACTACATTATCTAATAATTATTTCATTTGAATGAACGTCATATACAATCTATTTTTCAGAATGCTCATTTGGAGTATGTAGAAAATTTGAATGTGAAGGAGCAACTTGTTGCTGGAATGATATACTATATAACACTTGTGGCAACTGATGCTGGAAAAAAGAAAATATATGAAGCTAAGATTTGGGTGAAGGAATGGGAGGACTTCAAGAAAGTTGTAGAATTCAAGCTTATTGGCGATGATAATGCAAAGCCTGGGGGCATTATTAGTGTTCCATTCCCAAACCGCCTCGAGTTCCAAGATCTTGCTCGTTTTGCTATTCAGGATTATAATAAGAAAGAGGTTAATTCAAATAGCTTACTCCTCTTTTATTTTTCGTTAGTTTCACATTCAAACTTATAATATTCAAATTCTGAATCCGCTACAGTTTCTAATAATTTTTTCATTTGAACGAATGACATATACAATCTATTTTCCAGAATGCTCATTTGGAGTTTGTTGAAAATTTGAATGTTAAAGAGCAAGTTGTTGCTGGAATGATGTATTATATAACACTTGCGGCAACTGATGCTGGAAAGAAGGAAATATATGAGACCAAGATTTTGGTGAAGGAATGGGAGAATTTCAAGAAAGTTCAAGAATTCAAGCTTGTTGGTGATGCTACAAAGTGAAATGAAACTACTTTTATGTTGGTGTGAAATAAAGTCAGTTGTTTGGTATGAAGTTATTGTAATGTTTATGACAAATAAAGTCAGTTGTTTGGCATAAAATTACTATTATGTTTGTGAGAAATAAAACCAGATCTATGTATCTGAAAGTATTTAATTATGTTGTTGTAAGCGTATTTGAATAATATTTTGTTTTCAGAAAGCTCTCTATAAAAAAAAAATGTTATATTGCACTTACTATATATACAAATAATTAACCGAACAAGTTGTAAGTAAATGACAATTAAATGAACAAGTCGCAAGTAATTTATAATTAATTGGACAAGTAGGAAGTGGGGATTTTTTCTTTTTTAACTCAAATCGGTTTTTTAACACTAATTAACATTTTAAGCAAATAATATATAATGAGTTTCTAAGCCACTAATCATAAACAATCTACATGTAAACGTCAGACACACGTATGATAAAAACTCAAAGTCAACCAACATACAAAATAACCACAAGCTCATCTAAATTCAACGGAACTCAATAATTTTATTTATTTATACTTTTTTTTCTCCACAATGAAATGAATTCAATTGTTCAATAAAATGGTCCATGGACCACAAATTTTATTTTATTTTATTAAAAAATCAATTGTGAATTGGGTTTCTGAGCGTTTCTAATTACTGAAAAAATAGGAAAAACTACGTAATCACATATACTTTATTACCATATATACATATTTTATCTCTAGTTTAAAAATATTACACACAATACCACTTTTTAATAATTATACCATATATATTAAAAAAGATATATCAGATACACAATCCCTTAAATATGGTATTGAATAATTATCTCAAGATATAATCTCCTTAATTAATGGGACACTAAAAATTCAAATTTTATTTTGTCTCACCTCACATCAACCGATTCCCTCCCCCAATCCATTAACCGTATGTATCTCTCCACTTCTTCCTCAAACATCTCTTGCATGTTCTAAATCAACAACCATTTTTTTGAATATTAGCAAAATATCAAGAGGTAAGATTTTCTTTAGGTTTTCGATTATTTTCTAATGTATCTCGAATTTATACAATTTCATGTATCTGGGTTAGAGTTCCTCTTTTTCTAAAGTTCGGTAGTAGTTAATACATTGTTTAAAGTTGTGCTGTATCCATAGAGCAATGTCTCAAAATTCCGAAAATAGTATGAGTTCTTTATCCATAGAATATTGTTTGAAGTTGTTCAATCAATTATTTTCGAATATTAATCTAATGTATCTAGTATTAATTTGATGTATCAAGTATCAATTTTATATGTTATATTAAAAACATGTATCTCGAATTATGTGTATCTAAATATGAAATATACAAAAAGAAGAAGCATATACATCTAATTATGTGTATCTAAATTTCATACGTTATATCAAAAAACATGAATCTCGAATACATAAGAAGCATATACATCTAATTATGTGTATCTAAATATGGAATGTAACTGAAACACATGAATTTAGGAACAAATCACGACTGTAGAGTATCTGCCGTATCATTAATCCAAGAAAAATAGAAAGTTATAAAAATTCTTCCTTTTTTTAGCATCTGAAAATTTCTCAAAGATGTAGAGTATGACTGTAGAGTATCAATCGTAGCATATGTTGCTAGTTATGCTTAGATGCGACGGATCCACCAAAAATTTTGCTTTTTCGTCCCTCCGATTAATGAATATTTGAAAAAGGTCCTCCAAGTGTTGGAGATGAAATTTGAGTGAATTGGAGAATGAGACTGTTAAGGAGAAACCAACACTATAATTTGGCAGGAAAAAATTACAAACAAACAACTAAAAACCTTGAAAATTGAAGCTTGAAAGGAAGAAATTGATGAAAAAGATGAAGGTTTCAATATCAAATTTAATAACGTTTATGATTTTAATTTTTTAGAAAATTAGTTAATAGTGATACAGAATGATTCCCTAAATCTGTTCTGTTTGTTAATTTCCCAGAATTTGCTCCGCTACTTAAGGTATTCAGTTATAGTAGTTTAATTCAAAAAATTTATCACGTATCTCGGCCTTACACATCCAACGTGTATCTAATGTATCTCGACACATGTATCCATCAGCCAAAAGTGGTATAGCACGTAACATAAAAAATTATCAAAATTTCTAATAATTAGGCTCTAAACTATTGGAATTTATGTAGTTTATGGTTTGGCTACTACTCCCTCAGTCCCAAATTATTTTTTTCTTCTTTGAAGAGTTAAATTACATAAATTTTGATCAATATTTAAAATATATTTTTTTCTCACCATATTGATATTAAAAGTATCACAACTTATAGTACTTTTTATGTAATTTTTGAATATTTAAGTTTTAATTTTAAAATATTAAATTAATCTGATTCAATTTAACTCCGATAATTAGTTAGATTGACTCTCGAGAAGCGAAACATGACAAATATTTTGAGAGAGGAAGGAGTATTCGATTTCTTTGCAGTTTTTTTTTTCTTTTGGCCCATTTTTATAGTATTGGACTATCATTCCTAGATAAAAATAACGTTTATCGATCACTAAAAATTATCCAATTCATATAGGGTTTCAAATTTCAAAAGATAGAACTACTTGTTTTTTTAGTTACAGGTGCTGAAAATGACTATTTGTGTATCATACCCCATTCCTACATATTCAAAAATGTGACATAGTGATCAATAAGATGAATTGAGAACCATAAAGACTCAGGTTTTAATAAATTTCAGTAGAGATACAAATACTAGATAGATCTCGAGAAAATCCTCTCATGCACACAACAACTTGAAAATCAAAATGTAACATAAATTTTACATGATTATTTGAAATGCCAATTTTTTTCCCATTACATGTGAACACTTGTAAAAAGCATAGAAAATAATTCTTGTGAATGTTGGAGCAATCATGGACGAAATTTGCAGGCAGTTTTGAACTGTTGAGCAGCTTCATCTCCTTTAAACTCATTATCTACCCATGCTGAGTATCCTCCTTCCAAGTTTCTTACATCCTTGTACCCCTACACTCAATAACATCACACACGAAATCAGAATTTTAACTTTATGATTCTGAAATTTATTACGTACGATAATTTCAAGTGTTAATAACTGATGTCTAAACTTTGATATTTGTATATATTTAATAAACTTCTTAATACAAATACACTATTTGAGCAAATGTTATTGAGTTAAGCCGACTCCCCTTAAATTACATAGTAGTGTATAGTACAACACTAGTATTTGCATTAAGATAGACTTTCTACATCACATTCTTTGGGTGCCGCTTTTTTCCTGAACCCTGCTAACGCAATATGTTTTGTGCATTAAATTGCCCTTTTTTTTATATATATATTATAAATGGGAAATTGAAAGGTTCACTAACCGCATTAAGGAGATCGACACATGCTCGAAGTCCTCTCCCTCCACTGTTGCATCCCTTCAAAACAGATCGATCACAATATCTTGTTAATTTACTCACCTAATACTAGATAGAGAGACGTAATCAAAATTTAAATTTTATAGGTTGAACTTCGATCATTATGTTTTTTAAATATTGAATTCATTTAACTTTTGAAGTTATATATTCATGAATTTGGCATCCGCTATGAGAGTTGGTTCAAAATTAAGTTACTTAAAAGATGATTTTATATAGGTACGTAACTCTATTTAATAAGCCTTGAGATAAATGACAAGTAACCTACTCTAACAAGTTAATTTAATTTATACCATGGTGTAAATAACTTTTAGCGTTATAAATATATATAATTAGTAAAATTAATAAACAGAAAGTTAAAAGGTTTATGAGTTTATTTACCACAATCAGATGATCCTCCTTTTGGCACACTGAAGAGACTTGCTCAAGAAAATCTGGATTTTTCACCCTTCCTAGCAAAAAAAAAACTTTCTCACACTAGAAAATAGTTTATAAGAAAAAAATACACAAAATAATGAAAGTAAAAAAAAAAAAAAAACCTTGTTCATTGAGAAACATGTATGGAATATTTATGGCTTTATCAATATGTCCTCTATTATACTCTTCAACTGTCCTGTAAACATTGAATTATCAAGATTTCCTAAAATATCACAAATTAGTTTACTTTTACTAGATTTTTTTTTAAAAAAAATAGACTTTTCAATTACTCACCTCACATCTAAATAAGTGTGACCTGAAGAGAGCAGATCCTTTGCACTAATCACATCAACATTTGAAACATCCTCATTGCTGCGCACCAAAAAAATACATTATAAGATCGATAAAAAATATAACGATTGATCAGAATAATAAGATCGATTAGAAATGAATTAGTATAACGATCGATTAACAAGAGAATTAAGCATTAGAATTTTGTGTTAATTACCTCTTTATTGAATCCATTTTATGCTTATATATTGAAGTAGGTACATCTTTTCAAACTTAATTTTCTTGGTTTTATAGAAATTCATTGTATGTTTGGCCGTTGACCTTCTTCTTATTGTAATAATAATTAAATAATTGTATAATTAATTGCTTTGTTATAATTAATTGAACATGGCTACAAGTCACGTCAACATAACGCAAATCCGTTGACTTTTAATTTGTTCACAAATCAACTATACCTAATTTCTCATCTTGTTTTCCTTGCAACACTTCAACTTGATCTCCGTATGTTAATTTTGTATGTGTGAGCTCGTTTATATTATTTGTCCCAAATTTAAATAAAGAAGAAGGATTGTTGAGAGTCAATTGAAAAAAACCTCTCTACCTTATAAAGATAGAAGTAAGGGGCCGCGTATATCTTAACCTGCTCCGATTTTATTTATGGAATTACACTAGATTTATTGTTGTTGTGGCCTTGCTAAACATGAAAATTATACTATTGTTGAGAATAAAATTAAAATAATAAAAATGTGTTCTCCCTAACAATTTAAACTTTTAGATGAGATGCAGACACATGGTATCAGAACAGATAGAGGTGCTGAGATCATATTGAATCTTGCCGCCACCAAAACCAAAAAGAATTTTCACGTGCTTAGCTCATGAAAAAGAATCAAATAAATAGCTCTAACAGCTTAGCCTTTTAGATGAGTTGATCGATCACACACTTCAACACATCTTTATTAATTAAAAATGTTTTATTTATATCACAAACTCAATCACTATTACAAAGGAAGTACAATACATAGTAGCATGGAATTATTGAAAATTCAAAACATAACATAAAAACACACACACAATCACAATTTATTCCCCAAGGATTATTTTTGGTACCTCCAAAATCAAGAAACAGATCAATTTATCCCATAGTGATAAGTTAATTAAATTTTGTATGGATTGAGCGCAGCTTCAAATTCAGAAGTGTCAGTGAAGAAAATCTTCAAATACTCAGTGTAGGAAAATGGCTTGTATTTTGGAGGATTAGTTTCACTTAAAAGTGGTTTAGCTGGCTCAATTATGCATTCTCCACAACAAGTAGGACTAGTTAAACATCCAAGAGATATTCTATCTCTCACTGAATTTGTAGCCACTCTATGTATTCCACTTTCTAACTTCCCATTGCTTATCACTTGAGTTAAAAAAAAAAAATGAATTTATAATTTAGTCAAATTTTGCGTCGACCTATAAATGCACTCATTGAAATTATGATGAGTGAAAGTGTTAAAAAAAAGACCAGATGATCGATCATACCTAAAATCACATGAAAAGAAGTTGTTTCAAAAGAACTATAATTTCTTGGAATCAAATATATATAGATAACCTAGGCCATAATAGAAAATCAAAAAGATCCATATAGCTTATATCCAGGATCAGAGCTACTAAGGGTCCAGAGGTTCATCTGAATTACCTTCAACAAAAAGTTATATTATTTATATATAGTTAAAACTGTTGGGTTTTAAAGGTGTGAACAGGAAATGAAGAGTTGTGACTCTCCTGAAGAGTTGTGACTATGCCGAAGGGTTGTGACCTTTATGAAAGGTTGTGTCTTTTCTAAAGGGTTGTGACCGTTTGAAAAGTTATGCATTTTCCAAAGTGTTGTGACCTTTCTGAAAGGTTGTCTTCTTTCTGAAAGGTTGTCTTCTGTCTGAAGGGTTGTGACCTTTACCCTTTGTTGGCTATAAATAGAGAGGTTTTCTCTCATTTTTCTGCATCAAATTCTTCCCTTCTTTTGCATACATTTCTTACAAAACAAAATCAATCGATCGTGTCTGTGTGTGTGATTTGTTGCTATTATTTTGAGTTCGTTGAAATTATCGAAGTTTGACATACCGCTACTTCTTTAATGGTTAATCCGTTTTATCTAGGGAGGAATTAATCTGCAACCTCGGGTACTTGAGGGGATTAAATTTTTTAAGGACACATAGTGGGTTCTGTGGACTCGGATAGTTCTTTGTGTTTTTCTTTTCATCTTTTATTATTTCTGGTTTGCTAATCTGAATCCAGGAGATAACAATCTTAAGAAAATTTAAAAGTTTCTATATTTGAGGTTTCTGGAGATTAAAATCTTTATGATTTTCTACTCTGTTTGAATTTTTTAAAATTCATTCGATTAACGATTAAAAGAATATAAAAACTTTATCGTTACATCAGAAACAGTCTGTGTAAGGATTTATTCTTTACTATTATTATTTCACATACTAAAATTGTCTGCCATTTGTGACAGAAAAAAAAAGACTAATTCAAGTCAAGTAAATGTTGGAACAATAAGTGCTACAACAACATCGATTGCACACAATCGTTCAACTACTACCCTAGCACCGGCTGAGAAACCTGCAAAGTTTTCTGGAGTCGACTTCAAGAGATGGTACCAAAAGATGTTCTTCTATCTGACTACGTTGAGTCTGCAGAGGTTCATTAACGAGAGCGTTCCTGTTATATCAGATGAAACTCCATCTAAAGAACGATTCTTGGTAACAGAAGCATGGACACATTCTGATTTTTTATGTAAAAATTATATTTTGAGTGGCCTGCAGAATGATTTGTACAATGTCTACAGTAATGTCAAAACCTCAAAAGAACTCTGGGATATTTTAGAAAAGAAGTATAAAACAGAGAATGCCAGAATGAAGAAGTTCATTGTGGCAAAGTTTCTGGACTATAAGATAATAGACAGTAAGACTGTCATCACCCAAGTTCAAGAATTGCAGGTCATAATCCATGATCTCCTTGCTGAAGGTATAAATTTATTTAATACCTATGTTGGAAATATTAAGTCTATTCTTAATACTCACATAATCTTTAATGTAGGATTGGTTGTGAATGATGCTTTTCAAGTGGCTGTTATTATTGAGAAGTTACCTCCATTGTGGAAGGACTTCAAAAACTACTTGAAACATAAATGCAAGGAGATGACTGTTGAAGATCTCATGGTAAGGCTAAGAATTGAAGAGGATAACAAGGCCGCAGAAAAGAGGTCATGTGGTAGTTCAGCAACATGTGGAGTAAATATTATTGAAGAAGATCCCACAAAATTAAAGAAAAGAAAAAAAACATCTAGTCCAAAGAGCAATCCTTCTAAGAAGAAGTTCAATGGAAGTTGCTTCAATTGTGGCAAACGTGGTCATAAGGCTACTGAATGTCGGGGTCCCAAGAAGGACAAGAAGAAGGATCAAGCAAATTTGGCTGAATCGAAATGAGAGATGGACTATCTTTGTGCAACACTTTCAGAATGCAACTTGGTTGAAAATCCAAGAGAGTGGTGGATAGATTCTGGTGCCTCATGCCATGTATGTACCAACAAAGAATTATTTTCATCATATACTCCAACACCTACAGACGAGAAGTTGTTTATGGAAAACTCTGTTATTGCAAAGGTGGAAGGAACTGGCAAAATTCATTTAAAGATGACATCGGGCAAGGTGGTGACTTTGAACAGGGTTTCCTCGTATGTTTTGGAATTGCGAAAGAACTTAGTTTCTATACCACTTCTGACTAAGAACAGATTCAAATGTGTATTTGTTTCTGATAAAGTTGTAGTCAGTAAGAACGAAATGTATGTAGGAAAAGGTTACCTCACTGAGGGCCTCTTTAAACTTAATGTAATTGCAGTTGATATGAATAAAAATTCTGCTTCTTCTTACTTGCTTGAGTCTAAATGTTTATGGCATGAACGTTTGGGACACGTTAATAACAAAACCTTGTGAAAACTGATTAACTTAAATGTTTTGCCTAAATTTAAGTGCAATAAATCAAAATGTCAAGTTTGCATTGAATCTAAGTATGCTAAGCATCCTTATAAATCTGTTGAAAGGAATTCCTATCCCTTAGAACTGATTCACAATGACATTTGTGACATGAAGTCAACACTAACACGTGGTGGAAAAATGTATTTCATAACTTTTATTGACGATTGCACTAGATATTGTTATGTTTATTTGCTAAATGGTAAGGATGAAGCAATAGACATATTTAGGCAATATAAAACTGAAGTTGAAAATCAGTTGGATAGAAAGATCAAAATGATCAGAAGTGATAGAGGTAGAGAATATGAATCTCCATTTTCAGAAATATGTTTGGAAAATGGAATAATCCATCAAACTACTACTCCTTACTCTCCCCAATCTATTGCGGAATGGAAAAACTAAACTTTAAAGGAAATGATGAATGCCTTACTTATATGTTCAGGTTTACCACAAAACTTGTGGGGGGAAGCTATCCTTATAGCACATCGAATATTCAATAGAGTGCCTTACAAGAAGACATATGTTATTCCATATGAGAAATGGAAAGGTAGAAAACCCAACTTGAAATATTTCAAAGTTTGGGGGTGTCTAACCAAAGTTCAGGTTCCTATACCTAAGAGAGTGAAATAGGGCCTAAGAATGTGGATTGTGTATTCATTGGATATGTCACAAATAGTAAGGCATGTCGATTTTTGGTTCATAAGTCTGAACATTCGGATATTCATGATAATACGGTAATGGAATCAGATAATACTAAATTTTTTGAACATATCTATCCGTATAAAACTAGACTTGAGTCATCTAGTAGGGGGTCTAAACAACCTCGAGAAGAACCAAAAGATAATGAAACCAATGAAGAGAGTCCAAGGCGCAATAAACGTCAAAGGACAGCTACGTCATTTGGATCTGATTTTGTAACATTCCTACTTGAAAGTGAGCCTCAAACATTCAAGGAAGCGATGTTGTCTAGCGACTCAACCTCTTGGAAGGAGGCTGTCAATAGTGAGATTGAATCAATCTTAAGCAATCATACCTGGGAGTTGGTTGATCTTCCTCCAGGGAACAAACCCTTAGGTTCAAAATGGATCTTCAAAAAGAAGATGAAAGATGATGGAACTATTGACAAATATAAAGCAAGACTTGTTGTCAAAGGCTTTAGACAAAAAGAAGGTCTTGATTATTTTGACACATACTCGCCAGTGACTAGGATTACATAAATTCGAATGTTAATTACCCTAGCTGTAGTATACAGTCTTGAAATCCATCAAATGGATGTGAAAACCGCCTTCTTAAATGGAGAGCTAGAGGAAGAGATCTATATGGAACAGCCTGAAGGCTTCGTAGTTTCCGATAAAGAAAAGAAAGTATGCAAACTTGTTAAGTCACTTTATAGACTAAAACAAGCACCGAAACAATGGCATGCAAAGTTTGATCAAACCATGTTGGCAAATGGATTTAAGATCAATGAGTGTGATAAATGTGTTTACATTAAAGACACTCCGAATCAGGAAGTCATTGTATGCCTATATGTGGATGACATGTTGATAATGAGCAAGGACATTGCCAATGTAAAAGCTACTAAGCGTATGCTCGCTAGTAAGTTTGATATGAAAGATCTAGGAGTTGCCGATTTAATATTGGGTATTAAGATTCACAATACTCTTAACGGTCTAGCATTGTCTCAATCTCATTATTTTCAAAAGGTACTTGAAAAGTTCAAGTATTTGAATTTCAAAAAGGCAAAGACCCCAATTGATGTAAACCTTAATCTTGCAAAGAATAAAGGTGAAAGTCAGTCTCAATTGGATTATGCCAAAGTATTAGGAAGTTTGATGTATGTCATGAATTGTACATGACCAGACATAGCTTGCGCAATAACTAAATTTAGTCGATACACAAGTAATCCTAATCAAAATCATTGGTTGGCAATGAAGAGAGTTTTGGGGTACTTAGAAAACACTCAAAACTATGCTTTGTATTACAACAAATATCCAGTAGTTCTTGAAGGATATAGTGATGCAAATTGGATTACTGGGTCAACTGAAACAAGATCCATGAGTAGATATGTTTTCACTATTGGTGGAGGAACAATATCTTGGAAATCATCCAAACAAACATGTATAGCTCGCTCTACAATGGAGTCTAAATTCATCGCCTTAGACAAGGCAGGTGAAGAAGCTAAATGGCTCCAAAATTTCTTAGAAGATATTCCGTATTGGCCCAAACCAATGGCCCCTATATGCATACACTGCGATAGTCAAGCTGCAATAGAAAGGGCTGGAAGCATTATGTATAACGGAAAGTCTCGTCACATAAGACAAAGACATAACTCTTACTCTCTAGTGGAATTATCACAATTAACTATGTATAGTCAAAGGATAATGTGTCGAATTCACTTACAAAAGGCCTAACTAGAGAAAAAGTTGAGAGATCATCGACGGGAATGGGACTATGGCCGAGAACAAGTCATCGTGGGGGTAACTCTACCTAGAAGACTGGAGATCCCAAGATCTAGGTTCAAAGAGATAAAACAAAGTCATAGATGACGGTTCAACATTTTCAAAAATTATTTTATGACTATTCTCATGATGAGACAATGTTCAGTAACCAGGATAAAGGCATAAGGACTTTTTAATGGTTTCTAAGTTTGATACAGGGTATACCAAATAGTGTATCTACGGGATAACACATTTAGAAATCACCTGTGTAAGTGTGAAGTGTAAGCCGCTTCAAGGAGAATCCGGTAAGGCCAGTTCTCTAAGCACTTATTAACCGAGATATGTTCATGGCTGAAACGAACAAAACAATGAGAACCAAAAACAGTTCAAGGGTTGATTGTGTGACTTATGTTGTCTAGGTATACACCAAAGCTCAACGGTTTAAAGATATCAAATCTACCGATTGACCGAGTATATCCGATATATGTTCACTATGGAAAGTTTAAAGGGAAACCTACTTATCCATATGCGATTAACCTTTACTTACGAATCACACAATTTTTCATGCATATGTTTTAACAATAGTCATTCCCTATTCATGTGGGGGATTGTTGGGTTTTAAAGGTGTGAACATGAAATGAAGGGTTGTGACTCTCCTGAAGAGTTGTGACTATACCGAAGGGTTGTGACCTTTATGAAAGGTTGTGTCCTTTCTAAAAGGTTGTGACCGTTTGAAAAGTTATGCATTTTCCAAAGTGTTGTGACCTTTCTGAAAGGTTGTCTTCTTTCTAAAGGGTTGTGACCTTTACCCTTTGTTGGCTATAAATAGAGAGGTTTTCTCTCATTTTTCTGCATCGAATTCTTCCCTTCTTTTGCATACATTTCTTACAAAACAAAATCGATCGATCGTGTCTGTGTGTGTGATTCGTTGCTGTCATTTTGAGTTCGTTGAAATTATCGAAGTTTGAGGTACCGCTACTTCTTTAATGGTTAATCCGTTTTATCTTGGGAGGAATTAATCTGCAACCTCGGGTACTTGAGGGGATTAAATTTCTTAAGGACACACAGTGGGTTCTGTGGACTCGGATAGTTCTTTGTGTTTTTCTTTTCATCTTTTATTATTTCTGGTTTGCTAATCTATATACAGGAGATAACAAAAACTACTCTCTCTCATATGACTTACTTTATTTTTAGTCAATCCCAAAAAGAATGACAAATTTCTATAGTAAGTAGTAATTTAACTTTAAAATGTCCATTTTACCTCTAATGAAATGATTTATAGTCATACAAATTTATATTATTCATTTTAAACCATAAGTTTTAAAAGTCTTCCTTTCTTTCTTAAACTCCGTCCTGAGTCAAACTACCTCACATAAAATGAGACAGATGGAGTATTTTTATGCGTAAATAGCAGATGTTGAACCCCCTTTACTACTTCATATTTTGAACCTTCTTAATGAAAATTTTAGCTCCGCTACTGCTGATATCTATTATTTGATATTAAATTAGTTTTAATTTTGTTAGTAATTGCTTTTCTTGGATTGTTTAACCTTATCATAGCTTTACATTCCAACAAAAATACTTATGTTTTACTTATTTGTATCAATTTATATGATTTACTTTTTTTTAATCGATCTAAAAACAAAAACACATTTCTATATTTAATAAAAATGAGTATTCTATTTATAATGACGCAAACACATATGATATATTTAGACCATACATTTCAAAAATATTATTTTTTTTAAAATTTCGTGTCACGTCAAAATGTATAAATACCTTCAAAACCATGCCATTGATGCAAACCAATGCACCAGGAATGGGCTCAACAGCAAGCCACTGTCCATCTTTTTGACGGCGCACATGTAAGCCGCCCAATTCTTGTAAAAGCAGTTTGATGACTCCGCTGTCATTGTGTTCCACGGCTCCAGCCGTTACAGTCGGGTCGGGGCATTTTGGGTAAATGTTGATATCTATATACTGAATATGGCTCTGCTCATTTGCAAAGTAATCCTTTTCAAGTCCCAATCCTTCACACATTAGTTCCAAAATTCTCAAATTTGCCTTCCTCACTCTCTCAGTATATTTTCCAATCACATCCCTATTATTTTAATAGTAATAGTGAGACATTTCGTAGCGAATTCTAATTAATCGAGCTTTAAATCAGATATCAAACATATATCAGATGGAATTTTTTTTTTAAAAATAAAGTCCTAGTTGATATTGTTGGGGATCGAAAGTGATTATTATCGGTAGAGGGATGAGAATTTAGTCTCCTTATATGGACTTGGACACACCTCCCCTCATGAGCTAGCTTTTGGGGTTGAGTTAGGCACATGTGTCAAATCATTACATGGTATTAGAGCAGGCTGCGGCTGTCCTGAGATTGAATCTCACCACCACCCAAAATTAAAAAGGGGAAAAGGACAAATATATCCCTGAACTATCGTAAATGGTATGTAGATACCCTCCGTCATATTTTTGGGACATTAGTGCCCTTGCCGTCCAAAAACTAGAGCATATTGAATCTCACCACCACTCAAAATTAAAAAGGGGAAAAGGACAAATATATCCCTGAACTATCATAAATGGTATGTAGATACCCTCCGTCATATTTTTGATTTTCTTAAAAAGTATAGATGATTGTAGAGAATTGAGAATGTACTAATTGTGAACCATTCTTAATTCATACCTTATTTTATAGTGGTCCTTGCCAAATATTTTAATGCTACAGTAAAATATTGGTGCACTCTTTCTAAATGTATCGGTTCAGTCTGCTAGTGTTATTATTCTTTTTGGATCTAGATTCACGCGATATTAAAATGTATCACTAGAATGTATATACTTATTTACTTAACATTTCTCCTGTGCTTTCACCGATGTGAAACTTCTTATCATAATCTAGGATGTCAGTTGTCGCATACACTCAGGGGCGGAGCTATAGCCACCTCAAGGTGTATACAACTGCACACCCTTCATTAGAAAATTATGCTGTATATATATGTCAAATTCGGTGTTTTAACGAATATATATTTAAAGTTGGGTACCCTTGACAAAAGCTACGTCATTGATGTAGTGGTAATGAGAGTTCATTTGAATCAAGTAGTTTCGGGTTTGAACCTCTTTGTAGCATAATGTTTTTTTTGGTTTTATTTTGACAACAGGTCACTTGTACACACACTGTTGTTCTTGGACACCCTTGATAAAATTTATGGGTCCGCCACTGCTGATATACCCCTTTTGAATCAACGTCCTCGATGAAGTTTGTTGTTGCCTAGCTAGAATCAGTCTGAGGTTTCCCTGGCTTATCAAAATTTGTCTAAACTCGATTGAACTCTTATCCACATTGACAAGGTTTACATAGGAGTGACTCTGATACCATCTATAATGATCTAACCCACTAATGACATTATTTGCTTTGTGTCTAGGTGCACACAACTTTCTATCACATTACTCAAGTGTAAAATATGCTAACTTATACACCCAACATTACTCATGTACTTTTGCCGGTATGTAATTTCTTATTCTAAGACTAGAGTGGTGTAGTAAAAATATCTATCTATAACAGTCTCCTTCAAATATTGATTAATTGATTATGAGCACTATAGATCAAGTGTTATATTATCAGGAGGAGACTCAAATGCACGAAGCAAGTTGCTTCCTTTGTTTTAATTTATATGACACTGTTTTCTTTTTAATGAACTCCTATAGTCACATAGTTTTAAAGTCTTTCATTTTCTCTTAAACAATATGTCATAAATTAGGACGGAAGCAGTACAATTACGGATTTCTACCATTAAACTTGAAATTTTTTAATTTTCAATTAATTGCAACTAATTGTGGATTTTATTAAAAATGAAATAGATTTAAAAAAAAAATATATATATATATATATATATATATATATAATTGCAGCTAAGAGATTTCCAACAGGTTCTTATTAATTCTGTAACACCTATTATGAATTCGTTTGGAGATTTTTGTTACAAAACGCAGTATCCAACAAACAAGGTTAAATTAAAAAAATTGAAGTGAGTATGATATCATGAATTACAATGGAGATTAGTAGTACTATCATGAATCGTAGTAAATGAATCTATCTTTAATTAGAGGTTTCAGATTTGAGCCCTTCAGAATAGAGAAAATCATATTGTGAGCGTCACCTCTTAGTCATGTAATGCGGAATCCAACTTTAATTGGGTCCCTATACATCCAGTACCAGACATTAGATGGAAATAAAAAAAACAGAGATAATCGTATTAAAAAATAAATAATCTTTGATTATATGAACAAGACAAATGAAATTATCTTTTCATAACCATTTTTAAAAATGAACTACTCACTATCTTCCAACGAGCTTCCTGTTCTGTTTACATAATTAATCGCAAAATACGGAAGATATGTTGGTACATAAAGAAGCAAGTCTTATATCTTAGTTACGCATTTTAAATTAAAATCATGTGAACCTAGGTCCGGAATGAATAATATCACTTATAAGTTGGGTTGTTACCTATTGTATCGATCAGAGTTACTCCACGTGCAATCTTAAATGATGATGGGAAAAATCTCAACGAAAACTGAGTCCCAAAGGGAGTGGGATATATATAACATTCTAGATTAATCTCATATCAACAAGCTGACACGAAACATATATTGAATATCTAAAGAAACAACTCTTAAAACATATTAGACTCGACACCTATTAGGAAAAAAAAATTATTTACAAATACCCAATAAATATGCACATTATTGTGCACCTCAACGTAATACAACTCACATAATGTATACGTCAATGGTATACAACAAAACAAATGTGATTCAACTACTGTAGTTAAGATATACAAAATGTGAATTGTACATTCCAAAGGTGTACAATGTATAAAATTGTTGCTAGAGGCGTATCCAGGATTTCAAAAGGATGGGTGTACTATTATGAAAAGATGCTTCTAAGATATAAATTTGATCGATTTGACCTTTACGGTCTTAACACATAAATGTTAAATTTTAAAATTATAAGTCCAACATATATAATACTACTAGCTTTAAATTTTAATATACACACTTGATTAAATTATATAAGAAAATTTATCGTGCTAATTTTTTTTGTAGGAATTTCAAATGTTACCCACTTGAAATTTTTTAAAAATTAAAGCAAAAAAACAAAAGAAAAATTGATTGGAACGTCAAAAGTGTTACGGATAACTACTTGGAGGGGTGTTACTAACAAAAATAAGATAGATATAAGATTTAAATTTCTAGCTTTGCTCAGAGATGTGCACCCAATCATTATCGTATTATTATATGCTACTTTTAACGTGGGTTCACACTTCTATATTTAAATATATATATTTTTTTAAAAACACTACTATATATAATCTAGAGAGGGGACCATGGGTTCACGTGAACCCACGGAACCCCCTCTAGATACGCTCTGTCTACTGCATACTGCAGTTAGGGATAGAAAGCTTAGCCCACGGTAATATGAACCACCCAAATTTAAGCAGATCAATAACTCATCTATTTATTAATCTTGACTCGTTTAATTCAACTCATTTAAAAATTTGACTAATATATAGTCCAAATAGAAACATGAAAAATCTTATCAAAATATTTTTTATTTGATATATTATATACCATCATAATATTGAAAGAAAAAGTTTTATTAGTTACTTAAATAAATTATAAAATAACAAACTAATGAATAACCCGCATGTCATCATGTTTCAACCCAATTCATTTAACATCAAGTAAATTTTAGACAATTTATTAACCCTCACATTTATTAACTCTATTCGTTTTGTCTAGAAGCACATGATTTTATTTATTTATTTATTAGTATTTATCATTGAAAAATACCCATATCAAGATGTTTTAATAATGGTAGGTGTGTTTGATTTTTAGCCATAATTTGAAAATATGATAAATTAAACGATACAATCTCTGTTCGTATTCTAATATATAACTCACAAAATGATATAAGTTTAGTGGGATCTTAACCTACTTGTGACTGTTAAGAATAATTATCAATATATATCATTCGGCCATTTAGTTTACCAATATATATAGCTGGAGTATATACAATATATATGTTATCATGTATATGATGTATATATATGCATAGTATTATAGGTATATTATACCTATATATTATATATTTATTATAAAGTACACATTACTTATATATTTTTTATAATTTAAATAGTTGAATGGTTCAGATCCATAATTATTTCTAATTATTATCCATAACATGTATCACGTTATATAAAGCTATTATAATTGATTGGATTATTATTAGTGGCAAAGAGAGTGGGAAAAAAAACAGAAGGAATATTTGGATTATAACATTGCTTTACAAATATATTTTTTTATAAGATCTAGTCACAAAAAGTTAAATTTGGATTATTGCCCTCTGATAGATGAAATTTCATAATTGTTGGTGACGTAAGGTTTCAGTATCAATAATTGTAGTACAACACAATTCACGTAAATAATTTTTAATTTCTGTCATCAAAATGAAATATAATAATCCTTCTATTTTATTTTAATTTATTTGTCTGATTTTAATTTAACATGAAATTTAAAAAATTAAAGATTTTTTTGAATTAATTTGTGGTCTTAAATTAAAAATTTATAGAATGTATTAAAATGTCTTTGATTTTGTAGTTTTAAATATGTCATGTGAAAAGCTAGATTAAAAATTTGTCAAAATAGAATTATATATTTAAATAAACTAAAAATCAAAAGTAAGACAAATAAATTGAAACGGACAAAATAATATTTCTGAAACAATGATGTATGTCGATCTTTACCTAATCATAATCGGATAAAAATGTATACATATCCTCCGATTATAACTTTTACTTTTAGTCTTCACCTTATTGGAATTATTACAGAATTATATTTTACTTTCAATTATTTAGACCCAATAGTTGGATCAAATCATTATTACTTATAAAATATTCATCAAGCAGATAGTATTGTATATATTCTGAAGCGCTTATTAGATAGTTAAGTTAACTATCTTAAATATGTCATCTCCTTTAAATATACTGATCAACCTCAATATGAATATGTCTAAGGTTTTAAGACTTATTGAAACAAATAAATATGATTAAAGGAAGTGACAATTTTACGTGGTTAACTTATTTAAATAATGGACACTTGATAACACATTAAAAAAAAATTTCAAATTCTGAATCGAAAGTGTGTCACTACTAAAAAATTACCAAATCGAGACCGAAAAAAGCGACGGACTATGTTGCAAAAAAGCGACAGACAGAGTTGCTTTTGTTTTTTTTTTTTTAAATATTTTTTTTGACAAATACGACACCGTCCGTCACTTTTTTTTATTTTTTTATTTTTTTTAATTTTCAAAAAGAGGCAAAGTCCGTCGCTTTTCTTAATTTTTTATTTTTTTTAGTCTTGTAAAGCAACGGACTAAAAGACCCCATCCATCGCTTTTCTGGATTTTTCAAAAATAAATCCAGAAAAGTGACAGACAAAACCACCCTGTCCGTCACTTTTTCTTCAATTTTTTTGACAGCAGAAATTGCACCTGCAAAAGCAATTCAATTCAACTCAATTCAACCCAATCAATCCCAAAACATTATAAAGAAGCTACACAAAATATAAAACAACAAACTTAAATTAACATTCAAAAATATTTAAATCACAATTTAAAGACTTATAAAGACTTTCAAAATTCGTTTCAAGATTTCAAGTAATTCAAACTTTAAATTAAGTTCAAATTATGTTCAAGCTTAGTTAAATGGTTCATAAAGACTATATTGTATCAACATTTCTAAAGTTCAACCTAATAATTAGTTCATAAATTCTATAAATCAAGATTTCTACAGTTCACAATCAAAAGTTTAAAATCCTACAATAATTCAAGATTCCTAAAGTTCACAACTTAAAGTTCTAAAATCCCACAATAATTCAAGGTTTCTAAAGTTCACAACCTAAAGTTTTAAAATCCTACAAGAATTCAAAATTTATAAAGTTCACACTTAAAGTTTAAAATCCTACAATAATTGAAGATTTCTAAAGTTCACAACTTAAAGTTATAAAATCCCACCATAATTCAAGATTTCTAAAGTTCTAAAATCCTACAAAAATTCAAGTTCTCTAAAGTTCACAACTTAAAGTTCTAAAATCTTACAAAAAATCAAGTTTCCTAAAATTCATAACTTAAAGTTCTAATATTCTACAATAATTCAAGCTTTCTAACGTTTCACACCCTAAAGTTCTAAAATTTTACAAAAATTCAAGTTCTCTAAAGTTCACAACTTAAAGTTCTAAAATCCTACAATAATTCAAGATTTCTAACGCTCACAATCTTATAAATTTCTAAAATCCTACAAAAATTCAAGTTCTCTAAATTTCACAACTTAAAGTTCTAAAATCCTACAATAATTCAAGATTTCTAATGTTCACAACCTAAAGTTCTAAAATTCTATAATAATTCCAGATTTTCAAAGTTCACAACTTAATTAAAGTTTTAAAATCCTACAAAATTTCAAGTTCATATCCAATTTCTAGAATTTCTAAGTTCAAGAATATAATTCAAGTAATCCAATTTTCAACAACAATATAATATATAAGCACAAATACAATGACAAATTGAAAAATTCAACTAATCTCTAACTTCTAACTTCTAACTTCTAATTATTTGTTAGTTCTAACTTCTAATACTTAATTTACAATCATATTTAAAAATCCTCAATTTAAAAGAAAACTAATCCTAAAATCTAAAATCTTCAATTCTCTCTCTAACTAACAATAATCAAATGTACAAATAAACAATTCAATAACACCATTCTTCAAACTAAAAAAATATACAAACTAAGAAATCAAATATAATTACTAGAATTGAAAAAAAAAAACTAAAATTAAACCCTAAATTTAAGTTCTCAAAAGTTCACAACTTAAAGTTCTAAAATCCTACAATAATTCAAGATTTCTAAAGTTCACAACCTAAGTTTTAAAATCCTACAATCATTCAAGATTTCTAATGCTCACAACCTAAAGTTCTAATATCCTACAAAAATTCAAGTTCATGTCTAATTTCTAAAATTAATTCTATATAAACTTCAAATTCAAGAATTTCTAAGTTCAAGAATTCAAGTAACCTAATTTCAACTTTCATATAATATCCAATATTTTTCTAACTTTCATGTACAATCTAATATTTTTCTAACTTCAACTTTCAAACAATTAATATAACACGAGAATCAATAAACAATGTCTAATTACCCGGATTACAACCCTAGATCAAACCCATGATCCCAATATCCAAATTAGGGCTTTTCCCACCATCCAAATAGTTCCAAAACCATTTTCCCAACAATAATCACCTAAGAAACCAAGTTCTACGGATCGAAAAACGGATTTGGGGTGTGAAAACCTTACCTTTAGCCTCAAGAATGGTGGAAAACTGTCAAGAAACCCCTGGGGTCGTTCTTTTGCTCTCAAAGTAGAAAAGTGCAAAATAAAACATTTTTGGGGTTTATTTCCGACTTAAATCGCGACTGTTCTGCCACTTCAGACCTCATCCCGCTACAGTGGCCCCGCCCTGGCGGAAATAATCCCGCCACAACGGCTTGCACGGAACCAGTGAGAAAATTTAAGAATTCCAAACCCCTATTTCACAACACACTTTCAACCCATGACACTCAGAAACTACCCGTTCACACTAAGATTAGTTTCGGGAGTTCTACCCACCCGAATTCAATTCCGTAAAGTCGCATGGGTTCCTTAACATCTTAGATATCTTCTCATGTGATCAAAATCATAGTTAGATCACCCAATTGTTGCCAGATTTCCCTAGACCTTACTGACTCCGATTTCGTTCAAATCTAGACTAGATTGGGAAATTTCAAGTTACTACGAAAAAGTTTTCCGGCCCAAAAATTTTCCCCGTTGGCTTTTCTATAACAACGAGAACCGGTCGTTACAATAGATAACAATTTACCCATCACTCGTCCCCGAGTGACAAACTAGGAAAAATGGCTAAAGTTAGAGTAGCGTAGTACCTGAATCGACGAACAACTAGGGATACTTGTCTCGTACGTCCTTCTTACCGAATCTCATTACCCCCTAAGGGTTTCACATCTCCAACCTCAAACCACCCAATTGAATAACTACACATTCTCTCATACAATGCCTCATTGAAGTCATCTCAATACTCAAGTGATAAATATTGTTGTATGTGAACTTAACTAACAACAAAAGCGATTCCCAACAACCACCACAGTTGATCATACACACGTCTCAACATGTTATCAAGGACCTAGACACAATCATCCGGACGAATCCTTTAGCACTTAGGCATGATAAAAATTCAAAATCAATACTCTCTACGATTAGAAGTGAACCTGAACCAACCAACACACACTCATAATACCCAAACAAATCAACATCTCCATCTCATTACATAAATTTCCATAAGCTTAAGTTATAAAAATTTGATCTTTAGACATCAGATACTCATTGAGGGATATGTCCAAGCATACAAACCCTCTAACCACACTATCGAATGCTAGATTTAGCAATTGTGATTGTAGATTACCCTTAAGAACAGTAGAATTGGACCCAATGATCCCCCCATTCAACCACACATAATCGTTACATGACTTTTACCACAAGATGAATATTAAGATTGTCGGACAACCATAATTATGCATGGTAGCTCTTCTATGAATTTTCATAAGCAAGGTGATACATGTAGAACCACTGAAAAATTTTAACAACTCAAGACAACGCCAAATATGTCATCTGAAATAACCAAGTCTTCCCAATTATTCCACTCAACCAACAGAACATCGCAGGATTACCCCTGATCCACCACTAGGGATCCACCCACAAAAGTGAAAACACACGAGAGCATAGCTACTGAATTATACTCACAATACTAATAACTATCATAAACGCTCCGACCATTTATCTGATTATAAACCAACACTTTTAAATGAAACCTTTCTTAGGTACTTAACAATCAAATTGATAAGAAAAACAAATTGAAAAGAGCATTTTGAAATAAAGATAAGTTACATAAAAACTAATTTTTAGTGCCAATATATATTTTTATAGAGATATTACTAATACATGAAATATTATTCATACATAAAGTTAATATATATATTATTTTTATTATAGCTGATTTTTATAGAGAAAAAAAGGAGGGAAGAAAATCTAGCACGTTATAAATATTTTGATTTGATGGGTTTGAATTTTGGCTTCCAAATAACCAAAAAGACAAATAATAAATACTCAATTTTTTTGTTATCATTTAATATTCGAGTCCCCTCATATGTAGTGCAGTAGTCATTAAATAATATTACACTCCTAAGAATTTCATGCTAGAAATATTAGATAATAGAAAAGAGGGTCTGAAAAATATTTTAACTTTAGCCGAAATTATTGTTTTGATACCAAATTTTATGGATGACTTTTTACCCCTGCATTATTTAATAGTGTATTTTAAAGGTATATATGTGCCCACGTGGACACATTACTATTTAAAATGATGCAATATTTATGATGTCCACGTAGGCATATATATACCTTTAAAATACACTATTAAATAGTGCAGGGGGTAAAAGGTCCTTCCCAAAGTTCGGTATTGTTACAACAATTTCGGCCAAAGTTCAAATATATTTCAGACATTTTTTCCCTAGATAATATGATAGCTTTCATATGAAGTTACGAAATTTAATTTATAAAAACAATATTTGTATGGTTTATTATAATGGTCATTTACATTTTCTACGATAAGTAAAGGGCATTACATAATTGAATAACAATTTGAGAAAAATAAAAGGACAACAAATAACAATATGTATTATTTATATTTTGTAAATAAATATCATATTACACTATGGGTGAGTTTGGCACGGAGGAAAACATTTTCTGGAAAATATTTTCCAATTCAAATCAACTCATTTTCCTCAAATCAATTGTATGACTTAAAATGTTTGGAAAATGTTTTTCAAAACAACTCATTTTCCTCAAATTTAAGGAAAATGACTTTCCTTCCAAAATTAAGGAAAACATTTTCCAAGACTCTACTTCATCCTTTAATTTTTTTTCTTACCCTACTCATACCCTGTACCTGACCCTACCCATTCAAAAAAAAAAATTAATTTTTAAATTTTCTTATTTTTAAATTTAAAATATATGTTTATCTCTACCTCCAACCCTCCACCCCCATCAAACAAAAAAAAATTAATAAAATATTTGTGAAATGTTTCAAATTTTTTTTTACCTCACCCACCCCCTACCACCCCTACCCCCAAAAGAAATTGCCTTTGAAAAATATTTCAATTTTTATTTTTATTTTTTACGCCACTCCCTCCGCCCCCTCCTTCGCCACCCCAGTCATTTTTTACTTTTTTTTGTAAAAAAATATTTTTGGAAAGTATTTCAAATTTAAAATATTTTCATTTTTTATGCCACTCCCATCCCTACCCCCAGGCCACCCCGTCAAAGTTTTTTTTAAAAATAATTATTTTTGAAAAATATTTTAAATTTTTTTAGAAAATCATTTTTATGCCACCCCACCCCTGTCCCACCCCCAGGCCATCCCCGTCATTTTTTTAAAAAAAAAATATTTTTGGAAAATATTTCAAATTTTCAAAAAAAATATTTTTCGAAATTATTTCAAATTTTTAAAAAAAAATTCGTTTTTACTCTACCCCCTACCCCTCGCGATTCCGTAAATTTTTTTTTAAAAAAAAATTGTTTTTGAATTTTTTTTCCTGGGTCAGATCTCAGGGTTGTATTTTGGAACGGTCATTGGGGTCTTGTCCTAGTTTGGGTGTCGGGATCGGGTCCTAGATCAATTATCAGGGTTGATTTTCGGATCAGAAACTATTTTCCTAAGGAGTATTAATCTCAAGCCAAAAATAAAAGATATTTTCAAAAAAATATTTTTCATTCATCAACCAAACATTAAAAAATATTTTTCAGAAAATATTTTTTACTCACCAACGAAACATGGGAAAAAAAGTTTGAAATCCATTTGTTTTTCAAGAAAACATTTTCTAGGAAAATATTGTTAATGAGATGAATTACATTGTACACACTGTGAAAATGGTGAGAGAAAAAAATATTATTTTTATAAAAAATATTGTTAAGATTATTTAGAATTTTTTAAAAAAAGTAATTTAACTTTTGTTAATCAATAATTATAGACATAAGAGCCACCCCTGCCCCACACAGATAATGGAACCAATAAATAGTGAATATAAATATTGCATATTATGGTCGATACATTATTATTCATCCCCCCTAAAAGAGGGATGAAAAATGTGTTGATCACTAATAAAAAATTGCAATAACTGTTTTCTTATTTTTAAACATGGTAAAAGGGCGTTTGACTAAAATATCTTAGTATTTTAATTAAGTAATTTTTTGTTTTCAATGTGAAAATAATAATTAAAAATTAGAATTGTTTGTAAATTTTTGTGAGTAAAATTTGGAGTGCAAAAAATGAAAATAACTTTTTGATATTTTTTGAAATATTGAAAATTTTGAAATTCAACTTGAAGTTTGTTCTCAAATTTTTTTTTATGGTAAAACATGATTTTCAGAGTTGAACTCTAAAAAGGATCTTAATCAAACGCTCCCTTACTATTCGGAAGGATTACATCTTTTCAAATAAATTTGGTATATTTATTGAATATTTTTTATTAAAATATTATTAAGATTATTGAGAAGTACATTTTAATAATTTAATTTTTTGTTTAAGGATTTTTCTTTTTAATATAATATAAATATAGATTGTTAATATATAAGAAATAAGACAAAATAAATAAAATTGCAATGGTTGTCCATATCCATCCAAAAGAGCTAGGGATGGCAATAGAGCAGTGCCGAGTGGGGCGGGGTGGGGTGAGTTGAGCTTAATCCGCAAAAAAATTAATTTGCCTTGTACAATAATTTTTTTCATTTTCAACCCGCCCCATTCGACATAAATTTTTCATTGTCAATTACGAATCTGAAGTGCATAGAACCTATTCTGACGAGGAGCACCCAAACTAGAACCACTAGGCTGGGTGTACTTACCATCCTTTCCCTTAGAAGCAAGCAATTGACAATCTCTCATCTTGAGACTACTCTTCCTATAATTAAAGTAACTACCCGTACCGGCCAAGCATTTACCATTATGTTTCTCGCCATACCTTGTGTAAGTAGGCATAGAAGATCTACCATTATTTCCTCCTTGAGGCTTAGGGTTAGACACCCTATTCTTGTTGAACTTAGAGGTTTGAGAATTAGAAGAACCTTGACCGAAAAATCTTTGCCGAAATATAAAACGACCATGTCCAATAGACCTGAGCATCACAGGTCATTTTCTTTCTTTGCCTCCCTAGACTTCTTCTTTAGTTTTTCCTCTTCAATTTGTTGGGCATGTATCATCATACGGGAGATATTTATCTCCTTAATCAACATGGCGGTATGACTCTCCTTCACCACCATTTTGGACAAATCCGACACAAACTTGCTCGTCCTTTCCCTAGAGTCGGCAGCTATAGTTGAAGCATACTTAGAAAATTAAGTAAACTTCAAAGCATACTCCTTCACACTCAATGTGAAAATAATAATTAAAAATTAGAATTGTATGTAAATTTTTGTGAGTAAAATACAACTTTTTGATATTTTTTGAAATATTGAAAATTTTGAAATTCGACTTGAAGTTTGTTCTCAATTTTTTTTATGATAAAACATGATTTTCGGAGTTGAACTCTGAAAAAAACTCATGACCTAATGCCCCCTAACTATTCGGAAGGATCACATCTTTTCAAATAAATTTGATATATTTATTGAATATTTTTTATTAAAATATTATTAAGATTATTGAGAAGGACATTTTAATAATTTAATTTTTTGTTTAAGGATTTTTCTTTTTTAATATAATATAAATAGAGATTGTTAATAAGAAATAAGAAAAAATAAATAAAATTGCAATGGTTGTCCATATCCATCCAAAAGAGCTAAGGATGGCGATAAAGTGGTGCCGAGTGTGGCGGGGCGGGACGGGGTGAGTTGAGCTAAATTCGTAAAAAAATTAATTCGCCTTGCACAATAATTTTTTTCATTTTCAACCAGCCCCATCAGGCATAAATTTTTTAATATTTTTCTTTTCTAGTTAAGTTTGATATTAAAAATAAAATTCATATAATTAAATTCATTTATTGATAATAAATAATGACTTAAATTTTTATTTTTTAGAGCCCAATTAGAAAGTATGTAAGAAATTGTATTAGTTTTGATTGAACTATTTTCATTTACTATCTTGAATATTTTAGTAACTTTAAAGAAACTAATGTTCTATCACTCTTATAACAAGTAAAAAGTTAAATCCCCCCACACAATGCATTGTTACTATGTAGTTTAGTTATTTGAGTATTCATGTCTTATAATTCTTTCATTTGAACAACATAAACTAAATCACTACGATAAAAATAACTTTTAGCATCAATAAATATGTATATTAATAAATAGTGTTAAAATATTTATCGGTAATAGTTATATATATAGCGACAATTAAGTTGTTGTCATCAATTAATTACGATTAAAAATTATTTTGATGTAATGTATCTGTATTTCAAATGCTCTTTTCAATTTGTATTTCTTATCAATTAATTTGAGTTTGGTAATTAAGTGAAGCAGCACGTAGTTGTTGACACCATGTATTATAATTTGTATTTGTTAATAACATAACAATTTGTTAACTTCACGTAGTTGTTGGGACCATGTACTATAGTTTGTATTTATTAATAACATAACAATTTGTTACCACGTTTTACACCTCTCTTTTGGGAGGTATGGACCAATTATGTACCTAATATATAGTATTATTTTTATTTATTACACGTAGAAGGATAACTATGTTGTAATATACCACTCATTCGTTTAATCAATATTCATATCTAATATTTTATTGGTCCTGTTTCAGGATTTTCACGTATCGATCATTTGATGTTCATATTTAATATTTATTGGTCCTATTATATGTGGTCCATTAAATAGAAAAAAAAATCCATATCAAATATATATATATATATATATATATACACACACCAAAATTTATTATTATTTTTTATTTCAATTCATGTGACATAGATAAAATTTGGAGAGTCAATCAATTTTTTAATAATTTTTTTAGATATTTAAAATTATTAATTATTGTGATTTATAGTACTTTTTAAGTAATTTTTAAATGTATAACCGATTAAAAAGAAAAATAAGATAAATAAATTAAAACAGAGAGAATACAAAAAATTGAAAAATACCTAGGCTAGAAACAAACATGTCAACCGACAACTGTCGGCTTCTATATAATATTTCCTTCATCTCATTTTATGTGGTGTTGGATTTGTCATGATGTTTCAGAAAAAAAATCTTTTGAAATTTATGATATAAAATAATATCATTAGATATTTGTGTGATTGTAAATTATTTCATTAAGAATAAAATAAAATATTAAATTTAAATTATTTATAATTATAGTAAAATAACCTTCTTTTTTTTAAACAAATTAAAAAGAAAAAAGTACAAAATAAAATAAGGATGAGGAAATATTAATTATTCATATTCAAAGTAGAGAATTTTCCCAAAGCCATGAGGTGGCAAAGCAGTAATAATTCATTTCAGCAGCTATGTGGTGGCAAAGTAGTAATAACACATTTCCATAGCCAACAATGACTCTTAAATATAAGCGACTTACATTTAGCTACCATTAGTTTATACATAGAATGACAAAACAACCCTCAACCTTAATTTTATTGACAAAGAACTAACATGTTGATACCTCTCCCTAAATCCATATTTCAAATATAGTAATATATATATATATATATATATGAGAATTTTCACATATAGCCACTTAAAAATAGCTTAATTATGCTTCATAGCTATAATTTTCTAATTACGATTCGTAGCTACATGCTATAGGGAGGAGAGTGACGAGCAAGATTGGGAGTGGGAGAGGGAGGAGAGAAGCAAGCGAGAGAGGGCAGAGAGAGGTGAATTGTATATGTATATCGTTTAGATAATTATATATGTGTACTACTACTATGTATATGTATTAATGACTGTATTTGTATATCAGCATACAATTTGAATTCGTATATAATTGAATCGAGTTAAAACGTTTGTATTTATATATTCAATCCCCCCCCCCTTTTATATCTTTATACAAACAAAAGTAATACATTGTATTTTGTATAATTTGTGTTTGTATAAAGCGAGAGAGAGAAAAGCAAAAGAGAACTGGGCATGGAAAGATTCGTATTTGTATAATTATATGTATCTAGGGCAAAGACTTTTGTATTTGTATTTTTATACTTAGTCTCTCTTGTTTTATACAAACACAAATTATACATTTGTGTTTGTATAAAGTGAGAGAGAGATTGTTAGAAGAGAATCGAGAGAGACACTGGGCAGGGAGAGGAGAGAGGCACGAGAGAGATGACTGAAAAAGAACAGAGTGGCAAACGAGATTCCAGAGAGAGGGGAGAGAGGCGAGAGAGAGAGGAGAGAGGAGAGAGGGGAGAGAGAATGTAATTATAGCTAGAAGTAAGTGTTGAATTGTAATTAATGCAAACTGTAGCTATGTTAGCTAATTAATTAGTATATATATATAATTGAACATGGCTACAAGTCACGTTTGTTCACAAATCAACTATAACTAATTTCTCCTCTTGTTTTCCTTGCAACACTTCAACTTGATCTCCGTATGTTAATTCTGTCTGTGTGAGCTCGTTCATATTATCTATCCCAAATTTAAATAAAGAAGAAGGATTGTCGAGAGTTAATTGAAAAAAACCTCTCCACCTTATAAAGATAGAAGTAAGGGGCTACGTATATGGTAACCTGCTCCGATTTTATTTATGGAATTACACTAGATTTATTGTTGTTGTTGCCTTGCTAACATGAAAATTATAATATTGTTGAGAATAAAATTAAAATAATAAAAATGTATTTTCTCTAACAATTTAAACTTTTAGATGAGATGCAGACACATGGTATCAGAACAGATAGAGGTGCTGAGATCATATCGAATCTTGCCGCCACCAAAACCAAAAAGAATTTTCACATGCTTAGCTCCTGAAAAAGAATCAAATAAATAGCTCTAACAGCTTAGCCTTTTAGATGAGTTGATCGATCACACACTTCAACACATCTTTATTCATTAAAATTGTTTTATTTATATCACAAACTCAATCACTATTACAAAGGAAGTACAATACATAGTAGCATGGAATTATTGAAAACTCAAAACATAACATAAAAACACACACACACACACAATTTATTCCACAAGGAATATTTTTGGTACCTCCAAAATCAAGAAACACATCAATTTATCCCATAGTGATAAATTAATTAAATTTTGTATGGATTGAGTGCAGCTTCAAATTCAGAAGTGTCAGTGAAGAAAATCTTCAAATACTCAGTGTAGGAAAATGGCTTGTATTTCGGAGGATTAGTTTCACTTAAAAGTGGTTTAGCTGGCTCAATTATGCATTCTCCACAACAAGTAGGACTAGTTAAACATCCAAGAGATATTCTATCTCTCACTGAATTTGTAGCCACTCTATGTATTCCACTTTCTAACTTCCCATTGCTTATCACCTGAGTTAAAAAAAAATGAATTTATAATTTAGTCAAATTTTGCGTCGACCTATAAATGCACTCGTTGAAATTATGATGAGTGAAAGTGTTAAAAAAAGATTAGATGATCGATCATACCTAAAATCACATGAAAAGAAGTTGTTTCAAAAGAACTATAATTTCTTGGAATCAAATATATATAGATAACCTAGGCCATAATAGAAAATCAAAAAGATCCATATAGCTTATATCCAGGATCAGAGCTAGTAAGGGTCCAGAGGTTCATCTGAATTACCTTCAACAGAAAGTTATATTATTTATATATAGTTAAAACTACTCTCTCCTATATGACTTACTTTCTTTTTAATCAATCCCAAAAAGAATGACAAATTTCTATATTAAGTAGCAATTTAACTTTAAAATGTCCATTTTACCTCTAATGAAATGATTTATAGTCATACAAATTTCTATCATTCATTTTAAACCATAAATTTTAAAAGTCTTCATTTCTTTCTTAAACTCCGTCCTGAGTCAAACTACCTCACATAAAATGAGACAGATGAGTATTTTTATGCGTAAATAGCAAGTGTTGAACCCCCTTTACTACTTCATATTTTGAACCTTCTTAATGAAAATTTTAGCTCCGCTACTGCTGATATCTATTATTTGATATTAAATTAGTTTTAATTTTCTTTTTTCTTTTGTTTAGTAATTTTTTTTCTTGGAACAAAAAAAATTATTTTTTTTTTTTTTTTTAAAAAAATTTATTTTTTTTTTTTTTTTAATTTTTAAAAAAAATTTTTTTTTTATATTTAATAAAAATGAGTATTCTATTTATAATTACGCAAACACATATGATATATTTTAGATCATACATTTCAAAAAAAAAAAAAATTTAAATTTCGTGTCACGTATAAATACCTTCAAAACCATGCCATTGATGCAAACCAATGCACCAGGAATGGGCTCAACAGCAAGCCACTGCCCATCTTTTTGACGGCGCACATGTAAGCCGCCCAATTCTTGTAAAAGCAAGTTGATGACTCCGCCGTCATTGTGTTCCACGGCTCCAGCCGTTACAGTCGGGTCGGGGCATTTTGGGTAAAGGTTGATAGCCATATACTGAATATGGCTCAGCTCATTTGCAAAGTAATCCTTTTCAAGTCCCAATCCTTCACACATTAGTTCCAAAATTCTCAAATTTGCCTTCCTCACTCCCTCGGTATATTTTCCAATCACTTCCCTATTATTTTAATAGTAATAGTGAGACATTTCGTAGCGAATTCTAATTAATCGAGCTTTAAATCAGATATCAAACATATATCGGATGGAATTTTTTTTAAAAAAATATTAAGGCCTAGTTGATATTGTTGGGGATCGAAAGTGATTATTATAGTTAATGTTAAGAAGTTCACATCAGTAGAGGGATGAAAATTTAGTCTCCTTATATGGACTTGAACACACCTCCCCTCATGAGCTAGCTTTTGGGGTTGAGTTAGGCACATGTGTCATATCATTACATGGTATTAGAGCAGGGGAAAAAGACAAATATATCCCTGAACTATCGTAAATGGTATGTAGATATCCTCCGTCATATTTTTGGGACATTGGTGCCCCTACAATCCAAAAACTAGAGCATATTGAATCTCACCACCACCCAAAATTAAAAAGGGGAAAAGGACAAATATATCCCTGAACTATCGTAAATAGTATGTAGATACCCTCCGTCATTTTTGGGACATTGGTGCCCCTGCCGTCCAAAAACTAGAGCATATATGCCCTTCACTCTAACGGAAGTATGACGGAGGATATCTGCATACTATTTTTTTTCATACATTTTTTCTATGTGCTTGGCCCATGAAAAAAAACAGACCCGCACGTGAGGGGAGTGTTAAGAAGTCCCACAAAATATGAAGATAATAAGTGCAAATGACCCCACAAATATATGACATATTTAAGGTACTTTATTTATTAAATTTCGTATGGAGCTAAGTATACCAAAACAAAATGAAATAGAGTGATATTAGATTTAATACTTACCTATATTGTGCTGGCTTTTCAGGCCAAGAATTAATTCTATCTTCTTTGGTAGGATGAGTACAATGAGCAAAAGTGTCTTTCCAGAAAATAACTTCTTTATCATTTTTGCCATTCTTCTTAGGTTTATATTCCTTTTCAATATAAAGCTTTGGTTTCTGGTCAAGATTTGGCTCAAATTCACTCAACTCTTCTTCTTCAGTATACTTTTCCAAGTCCTCAATTGGCAATTTGAAAAATTCATCACAAACTTTAAGGACATCACCAATCAACTCTTGTGACACTCCATGGTTAATCACCTGATGACATCATAAACAACAATATAATTATCGATTTAATTTATATACATTGACAGTGCACGTAACTAGTACACACTATTATCAGTTAAATTTAACGTGTTATAACAAGTTACTTGCATATACGTGCAGTCAAACAACCTCTCTATAGCTGGCATCCCTCATCTATAACAATATTTCACTATAACAATCATATATTTTTTTTGTGGAGCTGATCATAACAAACAATGTTGTTATAGAGATGTTTGACTCATGTACTGTAGGTTACCAATGAACGTTTAAATAAAGCTACTTGCAATTGCATCGTGATGTTTGAGTCAATTTACGTGCACTTCTCAATTAATTACATGGAAAACCTAGCTACTACCTCCATCAACATATATAAGTATCATGCAGTTACATTTTAAATGACCTAATTGTATAAATATTTTTCCGACCTAATTGTATAAATATTTTTCCAACATATACAAGTATCATGCAATTATATTATAAATGACCTGATTGTATAAATATTTTTCAGATAAGTATATTATCAGTGCATAAAACTTAAAACTCTGAATTACATTACCTGAAAAACTCCATAGTCTTGAGAAGCTTTGATGATTTGTTCAGCTATGTGGGCAGAATTAGGATGTGACAAATCAATAACTGGAATTTCTTTACCAATTGGGACATTTACATTCAATCTTTTCTCTGTAGGCACCACATACCTTTCAGGCACAGTGTTCACTTGTGAAGCCCAGCTAGACACCAGAGATGCCATTTTTTGGTTTTCTTAAAAGTATAGATGATTGTAGAGAATTGAGAATGTACTAATTGTGAACCATTCTTAATTCATACCTTATTTTATAGTGGTCCTTGCCAAATATTTTAATGCTACAGTAAAATATTGGTGCACTCTTTGTAAATATATCGGTTCAGTCTGCTAGTAATATTATTCTTTTTGGATCTAGATTTACACAGTATTAAAATGTATCACTAGAATGTATATACTTATTTACCCAACATTTCTCCTGTGCTTTCGCCGATGTGAAACTTCTTATCATAATCTAGGATGTCAGCTGTCGCATACACCCAGGGGCGGAGCTATAGCCACCTCAGGGTGTGTACAACTGCACACCCTTCATCAGAAAATTATGTTGTATATATATGTCAAATTCGGTGTTTCAACGGATATATATTTAAAGTTGGATACCCTTGACAAAAGCTACGTCATTGATGCAGTGGTAATGAGAGTTCATTTGAATCAAGTAGTTTCGGGTTTGAACCTCTTTGTAGCATAATGTTTTTTTTGTTTTATTTTGACAACAGGTCACTTGTACACACACCATTGTTCTTGGACACCCTTGATAAAATTTATGGCTCCGCCACTGCTGATATACCCCCTCTGACTCAACGTCCTCGATGAAGTTTGTCGTTGCCTAGCTAGAATCAGTCTGAGGTTTCCCTGGCTTATCAAAATTTGTCTAAACTCGATTGAACTCTTATCCACATTGACAAGGCTTACACAGGAGTGACTCTGATACCATCTATAATGATCTAACCCACTAATGACATTGTCTGCTTTGTGCCTAGGTACACACAACTTTCTATCACATTACTCAAGTGTAAAATATGCTAACTTATACACCCAACATTACTCATGTACTTTTGCTGGTATGTAATTTCTTATTCTAAGCTAGAGTGTTGCAGTAAAAATATTTACCTATAACAGTCTCCTTCAAATATTGATTAATTGATTATGAGCACTATAGATCAAGTGTTATATTATCATGAGGAGACTCAAACGTACGAAGCAAGTTGCTTCCTTTGTTTTAATTTATATGACACTGCTTTCTTTTTAATGAACTCCTATAGTCACATTTTAAAGTCTTTCATTTTCTCTTAAACAATATGTCATAAATTAGGACGGAAGCAGTACAATTACGGATTTCTACCATTAAACTTGATTTTTTTTAATTTTCAATTAATTGCAACTAATTGTGGATTTTATTAAAAATGAAATTGATTTTTTAAAAAAAAAATATAATTGCAGCTAAGAGATTTCCAACAGGTTCCTATTATGAATTCGTTTGGAGTTTTTTGTTACAAAACGCAGTATCCAACAAACAAGGTTAAATTAAAAAAATTGAAGTGAGTATGATATCATGAATTACAACGGAGATTAGTAGTACTATCATGAGTCGTAGTAAAATGGATCTATCTTTAATTAGAGGTTTTAGATTTGAGCCCTTCAGAATAGAGAAAATCATATTGTGAGCGTCACCCCTTAGTCATGTAATGCGGAATCCAACTTTAATTGGGTCCCTATACGTTCAGTACCAGACATTAGATGGAAATAAAAAAAACAGAGATTAGTCGTATTAAAAAATAAATAATCTTTGATTATATGAACAAGACAAATGAAATTATCTTACCACAACCATTTTTAAAAATGAACTACTCACTATCTTCCAACGAGCTTCCTGTTCTGTTTACATAATTAATAGCAAAATAAGGAAGATATGTTGATACTTAAAGAAGCAAGTCTTATATCTTAGTTACACATTTTAAATTAAAATCATGTGAGCCTAGGTCCAGAGCAAATAATATCACTTATAAGTTGGGTTGTTACATATTGTATCAATCAGAGTTGCTCCACATACAATCTTAAATGATGGTGGGAAAAATCTCAACGAAAACTTTGAGTCCCAAAGGGAGTGGGATATATATAACATTCTAGATGAATCTTATCTCGACAAGCTGACACGGAACATATATTGAATATCTAAAGAAACAAGTCTTAAAACATATTACACTCGACACCTATTAGGAAAAAAATATATTTACAAATACCCAATAAATATGCACATTATTGTGCACCTCAAGGTAATACAACTCACATAATGTATACGTCAATGGTATACAACAAAACAAATGTGATTCAACTACTGCAGTTAAGATATACAAAATGTGAATTGTACATTCCAAAGGTATACAATGTATATAACTGCTGCTAGAGGCGTATCCAGGATTTCAGAAGGATGGGTGTACTATTATGAAAAGATGCCTCTAAGATATAAATTTAATTGATTTGACCTTTACGTTCTTAACACAGAAATGTTAAATTTTAAAAATTATAAGTCCAACATATATAATACTACTAGTTTTAAATTTTAATATACACACTTGATTAAATTATATAAGAAAATTTATCGTGTTAATTTTTTTTAGGAATTTCCAATGTTACACACTTGAAATTTTTTAAAGATTAAAGCAAAAAAACAAAAGAAAAATTGATTGGAATGTCAAAAGTGTTACGAATAACTACTTGGAGGGGTGTTACTAACAAAAATAAGATAAATATAAGATTTAAATTTCTAGCTTTGCTCAGAGATGTGCACCCAATCATTATCGTATTATTGTATGTTACTTTTAACGTAGGTTCACACTTCTATATTTAAATATATATTTAAAAAAAAAAAACACTATTATATATAATCTAGAGAGGGGACTATGGGTTCACGTGAACCCCCTCTAGATACGCTTTGTCTACTGGAGACTGCAGTTAGGGATAGAAAGCTTAGCCCACGGTTATATGAACCACCCAAATTTAAGCAGATCAATAACTCATCTATTTATTAATCTTGACTTGTTTAATTCAACTCATTTAAAAATTTGACTAATATATAGTCCAAATGAAAACATGAAAAATCTTATTAAAATATTTTTTATTTAATATATTATATACCATCATAATATTGAAAGAAAAAGTTTTATTAGTTACTTAATAAATTATAAAATAACAAACTAATGAATTACCCGCATGTCATCATGTTCAACACAATTCATTTAACATCAAGTAAATTTTAGACAATTTATTAATCCTCACATTTATTAACTCTATTCGTTTTGTCTAGAAGCACATGATTTTATTTATTTATTTATTAGTAACATTGAAAAATACCCATATCAAGATGTTTTAATAATGGTAGGTGTGTTTGTTTTTTAGCCATAATTTGAAAATATGATAAATTAAACGATACAATCTCTGTTCGTATATATATATATATATATATATATATATATATATATATATATATATATATATATTAAATTAAAACTCACAAAATGATATAAGTTTAGTGGGATCTTAACCTACTCATGACTGTTAAGAATAATTATCAATTTTTATCATTCGGCCATTTAGTTTATCAATATATATTGCTGGAGTATATACAATATATATGTTATCATGTATATGATGTATATTATATGCATCGTATTATAGGTATATTATACCTATATAGTATATATTTATTATAAAATACACATTACTTATATATTTTTTATAATTTAAATAGTTGAATGGTTCAGATCCATAATTATTCCTAATTATTATCCATAACATGTATCACCTTATATAAAGCTATTATAATTGATTGGATTATTATTAGTGGCAAAGAAAGTGAGAAAAAAAACAGATGAAACTTTGGATTATAACATGGCTTTACAAATATATTTTTTTATAAGATCTAGTCACAAAAAGTTAAATTTGGATTATTGCCCTCTGATCGATGAAATTTCATAATTGTTGGTGACGTAAGGTTTCAATATCAATAATTGTAGTACAACACAATTCACGTAAATAATTTTTAATTTCTGTCATCAAAATGAAATATAATAATCCTTCTATTTTATTTTAATTTATTTGTTTGATTTTAATTTAACATGAAATTTAAAAAATTAAAGATTTTTTTGAATTAATTTGTGGTCTTAAATTAAAAATTTATAGAATGTATTAAAATGCTCTTTGATTTTGTAATTTTAAATATGTCATGTGAAAAGCTAGATTAAATATTTGTCAAAATAGAATTATATATTTAAATAAACTAAAAATAAAAAGTAAGACAAATAAATTGAAACAGACAAAATAATATTTCTGAAACAATGATGTACGTCGATCTTTACCTAATCATAATCGGATAAAAATGTATACATATCCTCCGATTATAACTTTTACTTTTAGTCTTCACCTTATTGGAATTATTACAGAATTATATTTTACTTTCAATTATTTAGACCCAATAGTTGGATCAAATCATTATTACTTATAAAATATTCATCAAGCAGATAGTATTGTATATATTCTGAAGCGCTTATTAGGTAGTTAAGTTAACTATCTTAAATATGTCATCTCCTTTAAACATACTGATCAACCTCAATATGAATATGTCTAAGGTTTTAGGACTTATTGAAACAAATAAATATGATTAAAGGAAGTGACAATTTTACGTGGTTAACTTATTTAAATAATAGACACTTGATAACACATTAAAAAAAAAATTCAAATTCTGAATCAAAAGTGTGTCGCTACTAAAAAATAATCAAATAGAGATGGAAAAAAGCAACGGACTGCGTCGCAAAAAAGCGACGGACAGCGTTGCTTTTGTTTTTTTTTTAAACTTATTTTTTTTGACAAATGCGACGCCGTCCGTCACTTTTTTGATCTTTTGTATTTTTTTTTAATTTTCAAAACCAAACGAAGTCCATCGCTTTTCTTAATTTTACTTTTTTTAGTCTTGAAAAGCGACGGACTAAAAGACCCCATCTGTCGCTTTTCTGGATTTTTCAAAAAATAAACCCAGAAAAGAGATGGACTAAAGGACCCTGTCCGTCGCTTTTCTAGGTTTTTTTCAAAAATAAAATCCAGAAAAGAGACGTACAAAACCACCCTGTCCGTCGCTTTTTCTTCAATTTTTTTGACAGCAGAAACTGCCACCTGCAAAAGCAATTCAGTTCAACTCAATTCAACCCAAACAATCCTAAAACATTATAAATAAACTACACAAAATATAAAATAACAAACTTAAATTAACATTCAAAAATATCTAAATCGCAATTTAAAGACTTATAAAGACTTTCAAAATTCGTTTCAAGATTTCAAGTAATCCAAACTTCAAATTAAGTTCAAAGTCTTAATTAAGTTCAAATTATGTTCAAGCTTAATTAAATTTCATAAAGACTATATTTTATCAACATTTCTAAAGTTCAACCTAATAATTAGTTCATTAATTCTATAAATCAAGATTCCTAAAGTTCACAATCAAAAGTTTAAAATCCTACAATAATCCAAGATTCCTAAAGTTCACAACTTAAAGTTCTAAAATCCCACAATAATTCAAGGTTTCTAAAGTTCACAACCTAAAGTTCTAAAATCCTACAAGAATTCAAAATTTCTAAAGTTCACAACTTAAAGTTTAAAATCCTACAATAATTCAAGATTTCTAAAGTTCACAACTTAAAGTTATAAAATCCCACCATAATTCAAGATTTTTAAAGTTCACAACCTAAAGTTCTAAAATCCTAAAATAATTCAAGATTTCTAAAGTTCTAAAATCCTACAAAAATTCAAGTTCTCTAAAGTTCACAACTTAAAGTTCTAAAATCTTACAAAAAATCAAGTTTTCTAAAATTCATAACTTAAAGTTCTAATATTCAACAATAATTCAAGATTTCTAACATTTCACACCCTAAAGTTCTAAAATTTTACAAAAATTCAAGTTCTCTAAAGTTCACAACTTAAAGTTCTAAAATCCTACAATAATTCAAGATTTTTAACGCTCGCAATCTTATAAAGTTCTAAAATCCTACAAAAATTCAAGTTCTCTAAATTTCACAACTTAAAGTTCTAAAATCCCACAATAATTCAAGATTTCTAATGTTCACAACCTAGAGTTCTAAAATCCTATAATAATTCAAGATTTCCAAAGTTCACAACCTAATTAAAGTTTTAAAATCCTACAAAAATTCAAGTTCATATCTAATTTCTAGAATTTTTAAGTTCAAGAATATAATTCAAGTAACCCAATTTTCAACAACAATATAATATATAAGCACAAATACAATGACAAATTGAAAAATTCAACTAATTTCTAACTTCTAACTTCTAACTTCTAATTATTTGTTAGTCCTAACTTCTAATACTTAATTTACAATCATATTTAAAAATCCTCAATTTAAAAGAAAACTAATCCTAAAATCTAAAATCTTCAATTCTCTCTCTAACTAACAATAATCAAATGTACAAATTAACAATTCAATAACACAATTTTCAAACTAAAAAAAAAAATACAAACTAAGAAATCAAATATAATTACTAGAATTGAAAAAAAACACTAAAATTAAACCCTAAATTTAAGTTCTCAAAAGTTCACAACTTAAAATTCTAAAATCCTACAATAATTCAAGATTTCTAAAGTTCATAACCTAAGTTTTAAAATCCTACAATCATTCAAGATTTCTAATGTTCACAACCTAAAGTTCTAAAATCCTACAAAAATTCAAGTTCATGTCTAATTTCTAAAATTAATTCTATATAAACTTCAAATTCAAGAATTTCTAAGTTCAAGAATTCAAGTAACCTAATTTCAACTTTCATATAATATCCAATATTTTTCTAACTTTCATGTACAATCTAATATTTTTCTAACTTCAACTTTCAAACAATCAATATAACACGGGAATCAATAAACAATGTCTAATTACCCGGATTACAATCAACTCTATCAATCCTAGATTAAACCCATGATCCCAATATCCAAATTAGGGCTTTTCCCACCATCCAAATAGTTCCAAAACCCTTTTCCTAACAATAATCACCTAAGAAACCAAGTTCTACGGATCGAAAAACGGATCCGGGGAGTGAAAACCTTACCTTTAGCCTCAAGAATGGCGGAAAACTGTCAAGAAAACCCCTGGGGTCGTTCTTTAGCTCTCAAAGTAGAAAAGTGCAGAATAAAACGTTTTTGGGGTTTATTTCCGACTTAAATCGTGACTGTTCCTCCACATCGGACCTCATCCCGCTACAGCGGCCCTGCCCTGGCTGAAATTATCCCGCCACAGCAGCTTGCACGGAACCAGTAAGTAAATTTAAGAATTCCAAATCACTACACACCTTCAACCCATAACACTCAGAAACTACCCGTTCACGCTAAGATTAGTTTCGAGAGTTCTACCAATCCAAATTCAATTTCGTAAAGTCGCACGGGTTCCTTAAACTCTTAGATATCTACTCATGTGATCAAAATCATAGTTAGATCACCCAATTGTTACCAGATTTCCCTAGACCTTACTGACTCCGATTTCGTTCAAATCTAGACTAGGTTGGGAAATTCCAAGTTACTACGAAAAAGTTTTTCGGCCCAAAATTTTTCTCGTTGCCTTTTCTATAACGACGGGAATCGGTCGTTACAATAGATAACAATTTACCCATCACTCGTCCCCGAGTGACAAACTAGGAAAAACGGCTAAAGTTAGAGTAACGTAGTACCTGAATCGACGAACAACTAGGGATACTTGTCTCGCATGTCCTTCTTACCGAATCTCATTACCCCCTAAGGGTTTCACATCTCCAACCTCAAACCACCCAATTGAATACCTACACATCCTCCCATACAATGCCTCATTGAAGTCATATTAATACTCGAGTGATAAATATTGTTGTATGTAAACTTAACTAACAACAAAAGCGATTCCCAACAACCACCACAGTTGATCATACACACGTCTGCAACATGTTATCAAGGACTTTGACACAATCATCCGGACGAATCCTTTAGCACTTAAGCATGATAAAATTCAAAATCAATACTCTCTACGATTAGAAGTGAACCTGAACCAACCAACACACACTTATATATAATACCCAAACAAATCAACATCTCCATCTCACAACATAAATTTCCATAAGCTTAAGTTATAAAAATTTGATCTTTAGACATCAGATACTCATTGAAGGATATGTCCAAGCATACAAACCCTCTAACCACACTATCGAATGCTAGATTTAGCAATTGTGATTGTAGATTACCCTTAAGAACAGTAGAATTGGACCCAATGATCCCCACATTCAACCACACATAATCGTTACATGACTTTTACCACAAGATGAATATTAAGATTGTCGGACAACCATAATTATGCATGGTAGCTCTTCTATGAATTTTCATAAGCAAGGTAATACATGTAGAACCACTGAAATATTTTAACAACTCAAGACAATGCCAACTATGTCATCTGAAATAACCAAGTCTTCCCAATTATCCCATTCAACCAACAGAACATCGCAGGATTGGTACCCCTGATCCACCACTAGGGATCCACCCACAAAAGTGAAAACACACGAGAGCATAGCTAGTGAATAATACTCACAATACTAATAACTATCATAAACGCTCCGACCATTTATCTGATTATAAACCAACACTTTTAAATGAAACCTTTCTTAGATATTTAACAATCAAATTGATAAGAAAAACAAATTGAAAAGAGCATTTTGAAATAAAGATAAGTTACATAAAAACTAATTTTTAGTGCCAATATATATATTTATAGAGATATTACTAATACATGAAATATTATTCATACATAAAGTTAATGCATATATTATTTTTATTATAGCTGATTTTTATAGAGAAAAAAAGGGGGGAAGAAAATCTAGCACGTTATAAATATTTTGATTTGATGGGTTTGAATTTTGGCTTCCAAATAACCAAAAAGACAAATAATAAATACTCAATTTTTTTGTTATCATTTAATATTCGAGTCCCCTCATATGTAGTGCAGTAGTCATTAAATAATATTACACTCCTAAGAATTTCATGCTAGAAATATTAGATAATAGGGAAAATGGTCTAAAATATATTTTAACTTTAGCCGAAATTGTTGTTTTGATACCAAATTTTATGGATGACTTTTTACCCCTGCACTATTTAATAGTGTATTTTAAAGGTATATATGTGCCCACGTGGACACATTACTATTTAAAATGATGCAATATTTATGATGTCCACGTAGTCATATATATACCTTTAAAATACACTATTAAATAGTGCAGGGGAGTAAAAGGTCTTTTCCAAAATTCGGTATTGTTACAAAAATTTCGGCCAAAATTCAAATGTATTTCAGACATTTTTTCCCTAGATAATATGATAGCTTTCATATGAAGTTACGAAATTTAATTTATAAAAACAGTACTTGTATGGTTTATTATAATGGTCATTTACATTTTCTACGATAAGTAAAGGGCATTACATAATTGAATAACAATTTGAGAAAAATAAAAGGACAACAAATAACAATATGTATTATTCATATTTTGTAAATAAATATCATACTACACTATGGGTGAGTTTGGCACGGAGGAAAACATTTTCTGGAAAATATTTTTCAATTCAAATCAACTCATTTTCCTCAAATCAATTGGTTGACTTAAAATGTTTGGACAATGTTTTTCAAATCAACTCATTTTCCTCAAATTTAAGGAAGATGACTTCCCTTCCAAAATTAAGGAAAACATTTTTCAAGACTCTACTTCATCCTTTAATTTTTTTTCTTACCCTACTCATACTCTGTACCCAACCCTACCCATTAAAAAAAATTAATTTTTAAATTTTCTTATTTTTAAATTTAAAATATATGTTTATCTCTACATCCAACCCCCTCCCCCCATCAAACAAAAAAAAATTAATAAAATATTTGTGAAATGTTTCAAAAATGTTTTTTACCTCACCCACCCCCTCGCCACCCCAGTCCCTTTTTTTTTTTTTTTTTTTTGTAAAACAATATTTTTGGAAAGTATTTCAAATTTAAAATATTTTCATTTTTTACGCCACTCCAAACCCTACCCCCAGGCCACCGTGTCAAAGTTTTTTTTAAAAAAAAATTATTTTTGAAAAATATTTAAAATTTTTTTAGAAAATCATTTTTATGCCACCCCACCCCTGTCCCACCCCCAGGCCGTCCCCATCATTGTTTTTTAAAAAAATATTTTTGGAAATTATTTCAAATTTTTTTTAAAGAAAATTCGGTTTTACTCTACCCCCTACCCCGCGCGATGCCGTAAATTTTATTTTTTGAAAAAAATTGTTTTTGAATTTTTTTTCCTGGGTCAAATCTTAGGGTCGTATTTTGGAACGGTCATTGGGGTCTTATCCTAGTTTGGGTGTTAAGATCGGGTCCTAGATCAATTATCAGGGTTGATTTTCGGATCAGAAACTATTTTCCTAAGGAGTATTAATCTCAAGCCAAAAATAAAAGATATTTTCAAAAAAAATATTTTTCATTCACCAACCAAACATTAAAAAATATTTTTCAGAAAATATTTTCTTCTCACCAACGAAACATGAGAAAATAAGTTAGAATTCAATTTGTTTTTGAAGAAAACATTTTCTAGGAAAATATTGTTAATGAGATGAATTACATTGTACACACTGTGAAAATGGTGAGAGAAAAAAATATTATTTTTATAAAAAATATTGTTAAGATTATTTAGAATTTAAAAAAAAAATGTAATTTAACTTTTGTTAATCAATAATTATAGACATAAGAGCCACCCCTGCCTCACACAGATAATGGAACCAATAAATAGTGAATATAAATATTGCATATTATGGTCGATACATTATTATTCATCCCCCCTAAAAGAGGGATGAAAAATGTGTTGATCACTAATAAAAAATTGCAATAACTGTTTTCTTATTTTTAAACATGGTAAAAGGGCGTTTGACTAAAAATTCTTAGTATTTTAATTAAGTAATTTTTGTTTTCAATGTGAAAATAATAATTAAAAATTAGAATTGTTTGTAAATTTTTGTGAGTAAAATTTGGAGTGTAAAAAATGAAAACAACTTTTGATATTTTTTGAAATTCAACTTGAAGTTTGTTGTCAATTTTTTTTTTTTATGGTAAAACATGATTTTCAGAGTTGAACTCTAAAAAAGATCTTAATCAGCGCTCCCTTACTATTCAGAAGGATTACATCTTTTCAAATAAATTTGGTATATATTTATTGAATATTTTTTATTAAAATATTATTAAGATTATTGAGAAGTACATTTTAATAATTTAATTTTTTGTTTAAGGATTTTTCTTTTTATATAATATAAATATATATTGTTAATATATAAGAAATAAGACAAAATAAATAAAATTGCAATGGTTGTCCATATCCATCTAAAAGGGCTAGGGATGGCAATAGATTAGTGCCGAGTGGGGCAGGGTGGGGTGAGTTGAGCTTAATCCGCAAAAAAATTAATTTGCCTTGTACAATAATTTTTTTCATTTTTAACCCGCCCCGTCCGACATAAATTTTTCATTGTCAATTACAAATCTGAAGTGCATAGAACCTATTCTGACGAGAAGCATCCAAACTAGAACCACTAGGCTGGGTGTACTTACCATCCTTTCACTTAGAAGCAAGCAATTGACAATCTCTCATCTTAAGACCACTCTTCCTATAATTAAAGTAACTATCCGTACTGGTCAAGCATTTACCATTATGTTTCTCGCCATACCTTGTGTAAGTAGGCATAGAAGATCTACCATTATTTCCTCCTTGAGGCTTAGGGTTAGACACCCTATTCTTGTTGAACTTAGAGGTTTGAGAATTAGAAGAACCTTGACCGAAAAATCTTTGCCGAAATATAGAATGACCATGTCCAACAGACCTCAAATGAGAAAAGTGAGCATCACGGGTCATTTTCTTTCTTTGCCTCCCTAGACTTCTTCTTTAGTTTTTCCTCTTCAATTTGTTGGGCATGTATCATCATACGGGAGATATTTATCTCCTTAATCAACATGGCGGTATGACTCTCCTTCACCACCATTTTGGACAAATCAGACACAAACTTGCTCGTCCTTTCCCTAGAGTCGGCAGCTATAGTCGAAGCATACTTAGACAATTGAGTAAACTTCAAAGCATACTCCTTCACACTCAATGTGAAAATAATAATTAAAAATTAGAATTGTTTGTAAATTTTTGTGAGTAAAATACAACTTTTTGATTTTTTTGAAATATTGAAAATTTTGAAATTCAACTTGAAGTTTGTTCTCAATTTTTTTTATGGTAAAACATGATTTTTGGAGTTGAACTCTGGAAAAAACTCATGACCTAATGCCCCCTAACTATTCGGAAGGATCACATCTTTTCAAATAAATTTGGTATATTTATTGAATATTTTTTATTAGAATATTATTAAGATTATTGAGAAGGACACCTTAATAATTTAATTTTTTGTTTAAGGATTTTTCTTTTTTAATATAATATAAATATAGATTGTTAATAAGAAATAAGAAAAAATAAATAAAATTGCAATGGTTGTCCATATCCATCCAAAAGAGCTAGGGATGGCGATGGAGTGGTGCCGAGTGTGGCGGGGCGGGACGGGGTGAGTTGAGCTAAATCCGCAAAAAATTTCATTCGTCTTGCACAATAATTTTTTTCATTTTCAACCCGCCCCGTCCGGCATAAATTTTTTTATATTTTTCTTTCCTAGTTAAGTTTGATATTAAAAATAAAATTCATATAATTAAATTCATTTATTGATAATAAATAATGACTTAAATTTTTATTTTTTAGAGCCCAATTAGAAAGTATGGAAGAAATTGTATTAGCTTTGATTGAACCATTTTCATTTACTATCTTGAATATTTTAGTAACTTTAAAGAAACTAATGTTCTATCACTCTTATAACAAGTAAAAAGTTAAAATAATTTTTTCCTAGTTCGTTAAATTAATCCCCCCCCTCCTCCCAAATGCATTGTTACTACGTAGTTTAGTTATTTGAGTATTCATATCTTAAAATTCTTTCATTTGAACAACATAAACTAAATCACTACGATAAAAATAACTTTTAATAGCAATAAATATGTATATTAATAAATAGTGTTAAAATATTTATCGGTAGTAGTTATATATATAGCGACAATTAAATTGTTGTCATCAATTAATTACGATTAAAAATTATTTTGATGTAATGTATTTGTATTTCAAATGCTCTTTTCAATTTGTATTTCTTATCAATTAATTTGAGTTTGGTAATTAAGTGAAGCAACACGTAGTTGTTGGGACCATGTACTATAATTTGTATTTGTTGATAACATAACAATTTGTTAACTTCACGTAGTTGTTGGGACCATGTACTTTTGAAATTTATGATATAAAATAATATCATTAGATATTTGCGTGATTGTAAATTATTTTATTAAGAATAAAAGAAAATATAAAATTTAAATTATTTATAATTATAGTAAAATAACCTTCTTTTTTTTAAACGAATTAAAAAGAAAAAAGTACAAAATAAAATAAGGAGGAGGAAATATTAATTATTCATATTCAAAGTAGAGAATTTTCCCAAATGAGGTGGCAAAGTAGTAATAATTCATTTCAGCAGCTATGTGGTGGCAAAGTAGTAATAACACATTTTCATAGCCAACAATGACTCTTAAATATAAGCGACTTACATTTAGCTACCATTAATTTATACATAGAATGACAAAACAACCCTCAACCATAATTTTATTGACAAAGAAGTAACATGTTATACCTCTCCCTAAATCCATATATCAAATATATATATATATATATATATATATATATATATTAACATGTTATACCTCTCCCTAAATCCATATTTCAAATATAGTAATATATATATATATATATATATGTATGTATATATATATGTATGTATATATATATGTATGTATATATATATGTATGTATGTATATGTATGTATATATATATGTATGTATGTATGTATATGAGAATTTTCACATATAGTCACTTAAAAATAGCTTAATTATGCTTCATAGCTATAATTTTCTAATTACGATTCGTAGCTACATGTTATAGGGAGGAGAGTGACGAGCAAGATTGGGAGTGGGAAAGGGAGGAGAGAGGCAAGTGAGAGAGGGCAGAGAGTGGAGAGAGGTGAATTGTATATATATATATCAGTTAGATAATTATATATGTGTAACTACTATGTATATGTATTAATGACTGTATTTGTATATCAGCATACAATTTGAATTCGTATATAATTGAATCAAGTTAAAACGTTTGTATTTATATATTCAATCCCCCCCCCCTTTTCATCTCTTTATACAAACAAAAGTAATACATTGTATTTTGTATAATCTGTGTTTGTATAAAGCGAGAGAGAGAAAAGCAAAAGAGAACTGGGCATAGAAAGATTCGTATTTGTATAATTATAAGTATCTAGGGCGAAGAGTTATGTATTTGTATTTTTATACTCAGTCTCTTTTGTTTTATACAAACATAAATTATACATTTGTGTTTGTATAAAGTGAGAGAGAGATTGTCAGAAGAGAATCGAGAGAGACACTAGGTAGGGAGAGGAGAGAGGCACGAGAGAGATGACTGAAAAAGAACAGAGTGGCAAACGAGATTCCAGAGAGAGGGGAGAGAGGGGAGAGAGGGGAGAGAGGCGAGAGAGAGAGAGAGGAGAGAGGGGAGAGAGAATGTAATTACAGCTAGAAGTAAGTGCTGAATTGTAATTAATGCAAACTGTAGCTATGTTAGCTAATTAATTAGTGTGTGTGTGTATATATATATATATATATAATTGAACATGGCTACAAGTCACGATTTGTTCACAAATCAACTATAACTAATTTCTCCTCTTGTTTTCCTTGCAACACTTCAACTTGATCTCCATATGTTAATTCTGTCTGTGTGAGCTCGTTCATATTATCTGTCCCAAATTTAAATAAAGAAGAAGGATTGTCGAGAGTTAATTGAAAAAAACCTCTCTACCTTATAAAGATAGGAGTAAGGGGCCGTGTATATCTTAACCTGCTCCGATTTATTTATGGAATTACACTAGATTTATTGTTGTTGTTGCCTTGCTAACATGAAAATTATAATATTGTTGAGAATAAAATTAAAATAATAAAAATGTGTTCTCTCTAACAATTTAAACTTTTAGATGAGATGCAGGCACATGGTATCAGAACAGACAGAGGTGCTGAGATCATATCGAATCTTACCGCCACCGAAACCAAAAAGAATTTTCACGTGCTTAGCTCATGAAAAAGAATCAAATAAATAGCTCTAACATCTTAGCCTTTTAGATGAGATGATCGATCACACACTTCAACACATCTTTATTCATTAAAATTGTTTTATTTATATCACAAACTCAATCACTATTACAAAGGAAGTACAATACATAGTAGCATGGAATTATTGAAAATTCAAAACATAACATAAAAACACACACACACACAAATTATTCCACAAGGATTATTTTTGGTACCTCCAAAATCAAGAAACACATCAATTTATCCCATAGTGATAAATTAATTAAATTTTGTATGGATTGAGTGCAGCTTCAAATTCAGAAGTGTCAGTGAAGAAAATCTTCAAATACTCAGTGTAGGAAAATGGCTTGTATTTAGGAGGATTAGTTTCACTTAAAAGTGGTTTAGCTGGCTCAATTATGCATTCTCCACAACAAGTAGGACTAGTTAAACATCCAAGAGATATTCTATCTCTCACTGAATTTGTAGCCACTCTATGTATTCCACTTTCTAACATCCCATTGCTTATCACCTGAGTTAAAAAAAAAAAAATGAATTTACAATTTAGTCAAATTTTGCGTCGACCTATAAATGCACTCGTTGAAATTATGATGAGTGAAAGTGTTAAAAAAAGACTAGATGATCAATCATATCTAAAATCACATGAAAAGAAGTTGTTTCAAAAGAACTATAATTTCTTGGAATCAAATATATATAGATAACCTAGCCATAATAGAAAATCAAAAAGATCCATATAGCTTATATCCAGGATCAGAGCTAGTAAGGGTTCAGAGGTTCATCTGAATTACATTCAACAGAAAGTTACATTATTTATATTTAGTTAAAACTATTTTCTCTCATATGACTTACTTTCTTTTTAGTCAAACTCAAAAAGAATGACAAATTTCTATATTAAGTAGCAATTTAACTTTAAAATGTCCATTTTACCTCTAATAAAATGATTTATAATCATACAAATTTCTATCATTCATTTTAAACCATAAGTTTTAAAAGTCTTCATTTCTTTCTTAAACTCCGTCCTGAGTCAAACTACCTCACATAAAATGAGACAGATGGAGTAATGAGATAGATGGAGTATTTTTATGTGTAAATAGCAGGTGTTGAATCCCCTTTACTACTTCATATTTTGAACCTTCTTAATGAAAATTTTAGCTCCGCTACTGTTGATATCTATTATTTGATATTAAATTAGTTTTAATTTTGTTAGTAATTGCTTTTCTTGGAATGTTTAACCTTATCATAGCTTTACATTCCAACAAAAATACTTATGTTTTACTTATTTGTATCAATTTATATGATTTACTATTTTTTAATCGATCTAAAAAAAAAAACACATTTCTATATTTAATAAAAATGAGTATTCTATTTATAATTACGCAAACACATATGATATATTTTAGATCATACATTTCAAAAAAAAAAAAATTTAAATTTCGTGTCACGTATAAATACCTTCAAAACCATGCCATTGATGCAAACCAATGCACCAGGAATGGGCTCAACAGCAAGCCACTGTCCATCCTTTTGACGGCGCACATGTAAGCCGCCCAATTCTTGTAAAAGCAAGTTGATGACTCCGCCGTCATTGTGTTCCACGGCTCCAGCCGTTACAGTCGGGTCGGGGCATTTTGGGTAAAGGTTGATAGCCATATACTGAATATGGCTCAGCTCATTTGCAAAGTAATCCTTTTCAAGTCCCAATCCTTCACACATTAGTTCCAAAATTCTCAAATTTGCCTTCCTCACTCCCTCAGTATATTTTCCAATCACTTCCCTATTATTTTAATAGTAATAGTGAGACATTTCATAGCGAATTCTAATTAATCGAGCTTTAAATCAAATATCAAACATATATCGGATGGAATTTTTTAAAAAAAAATATCAAGGCTTAGTTGATATTGTTGGGGATCGCAAGTGATTATTATAGTTAATGTTAAGAAGTCCCACATTGGTAGAGGGATGAGAATTAAGTCTCCTTATATGGACTTGGACACACCTGCCCTCATGAGCTAGCTTTTGGGGTTGAGTTAGGCACATGTGTCATATCATTACATGGTATTAGAGCAGGGGAAAAGGACAAATATATCTCTGAACTATCGTAAATGGTATGTAGATACCCTCAATCATATTTTTGGGACATTGGTGCCCCTGCAATCCAAAAACTAGAGTATATTGAATCTCACCACCACCCAAAATTAAAAAGGGGAAAAGGACAAATATATCCCTGAACTATCGTAAATGATATGTAGATACCCTCCGTCATATTTTTGGGACATTGGTGCCCCTGCCGTCCAAAAACTAGAGCATATATGCCCTTCACTCTAACGAAAGTATGACGGAGGATATCTGCATACCATTTTTTCCACGTGTTTGACCCATGAAAAAAAATCAGACCCGCACGTGAGGGGGAGTGTTAAGAAGTCCCACAAAATATGAAGATAATAAGTGCAAATGACCCCACAAATATATGACATGTTTAAGGTACTTTATTTATTAAATTTCGTATCGAGCTAAAGTATACCAAAACAAAATGAAATATAGTGATATTAGATTTAATACTTACCTATATTGTGATGGCTTTTCAGGCCAAGAATTAATTCTATCTTCTTTGGTAGGATGAGTACAATGAGCAAAAGTGTCTTTCCAGAAAATAACTTCTTTATCATATTTGCCATTCTTCTTAGGTTTATATTCCTTTTCAATATAAAGCTTTGGTTTCTGGTCAAGATTTGGCTCAAATTCACTCAACTCTTCTTCTTCAGTATACTTTTCCAAGTCCTCAATTGGCAATTTGAAAAATTCATCACAAACTTTAAGGACATCACCAATCAACTCTTGTGACACTCCATGGTTAATCACTTGATGACATCATAAACAACAATATAATTATCGATTTAATTTATATACATTGACAGTGCACGTAACTAGTACACACTATTATCAGTTAAATTTAACGTGTTAAAACAAGTTACTTGCATATACGTACAGTCAAACAACCTCTCTATAGCTGGCATTCCTCATTTATAACAATATTTCACTATAACAATCATTTTTTTTTTTTTGTGGAGCCGATGATAACAAACAATATTGTTATAGAGATGTTTGACTCATGTACTGTAGGTTACCAATGAACGTTTAAATAAAGTTACTTGCAATTGCATTGTGATGTTTGAGTCAATTTACGTGCACTTCTCAATTAATTACATGGAAAACCTAGCTACTACCTCCACCAACATATATAAGTATCATGCAATTACATTTTAAATGACCTAATTGTATAAATATTTTTCCAACATATATAAGTATCATGCAATTATATTTTAAATGACCTGATTGTATAAATATTTTTCAGGTACGTATACTATCAGTGCATAAAACTTAAAACTCTGTAATTATATTACCTGAAAAACTCCATAGTCTTGAGAAGCTTTGATGATTTGTTCAGCTATGTGGGCAGAATTAGGATGTGACAAATCAATAACTGGAATTTCTTTACCAATTGGGACATTTACATTCAATCTTTTCTCTGTAGGCACCACATACCTTTCAGGCACAGTGTTCACTTGTGAAGCCCAGCTAGACACCAGAGATGCCATTTTTTGGTTTTCTTAAAAGTATAGATGATTGTAGAGAATTGAGAATGTACTAATTGTGAACCATTCTTAATTCATACCTTATTTTATAGTGGTCCTTGCCAAATATTTTAATGCTACAGTAAAATATTGGTACACTCTTTGTAAATGTATCGGTTCAGTCTGCTAGTGATATTATTCTTTTTGGATCTAGATTCACACGGTATTAAAATGTATCACTAGAATGTATATACTTATTTACCCAACATTTCTCCTGTGCTTTCGCCGATGTGAAACTTCTTATCATAATCTAGGATGTCAGTTGTCGCATACACCCAGGGGCGGAGCTATAGCCACCTCAGGGTGTGTACAACTGCACACCCTTCATCAGAAAATTATGTTGTATATATATGTTAAATTCGGTGTTTTAACGGATGTATATTTAAAGTTGGATGCCCTTGACAAAAGTTACGTCATTGATGCAGTGGTAATGAGAGTTCATTTGAATCAAGTAGTTTCGGGTTTGAACCTCTTTGTAGCATAATGTTTTTTTTGTTTTATTTTGATATCAGGTCACTTGTACACACATCATTGATAAAATTTATGGCTCCGCCAATGCTGATATACCCCCTCTGGCTCAACGTCCTCGATGAAGTTTGTCATTGCCTAGCTAGAATCAGTCTGAGGTTTCCCTGGCTTATCAAAATTTGTCTAAACTCAATTGAACTCTTATCCACATTGACAAGGCTTACACAGGAGTGACTCTGATACCATCTATAATGATCTAACCCACTAATGACATTGTCTGCTTTGTGCCTAGGTACACACAACTTTCTATCACATTACTCAAGTGTAAAATATGCTAACTTATACACCCAACATTACTCATGTACTTTTGCCGGTATGTAATTTCTTATTCTAAGCTAGAGTGTTGCAGTAAAAATATCTATCTATAACAGTCTCCTTCAAATATTGATTAATTGATTATGAGCACTATAGATCAAGTGTTATATTATCACGAGGAGACTCAAATCCTTTGTTTTAATTTATATGACACTGTTTTCTTTTTAATGAACTCCTATAGTCATGTAGTTTTAAAGTCTTTCATTTTCTCTTAAACAATATGTCATAAATTAGGACGGAAGCAGTACAATTACGGATTTCTACCATTAAACTTGAAATTTTTTAATTTTCAATTAATTGCAACTAATTGTGGATTTTATTAAAAATGAAATAGATTTTTTTAAAAATATATATAATTGCAGCTAAGAGATTTCCAACAGGTTCTTATTAATTCTGTAACACCTATTATGAATTCGTTTGGAGTTTTTTGTTACAAAACGCAGTATCCAACAAACAAGGTTAAATTAAAAAAATTGAAGTGAGTATGATATCATGAATTACAACGGAGATTAGTAGTACTATCATGAGTCGTAGTAAAATGGATCTATCTTTAATTAGAGATTTCAGATTTGAGCCCTTCAGAATAGAGAAAATCATATTGTGAGCGTCACCCCTTAGTCATGTAATGCGGAATCCAACTTTAATTGGGTTTCCAGTACCAGATATTAGATGGAAATAAAAAAAACAGAGATTAGTCGTATTAAAAAATAAATAATCTTTGATTATATGAACAAGACAAATGAAATTATCTTATCACAACCATTTTTAAAAATGAACTACTCACTATCTTCCAACGAGCTTCCTGTTCTGTTTACATAATTAATAGCAAAATACGGAAGATATGTTGGTACGTAAAGAAGCAAGTCTTATATCTTAGTTACGCATTTTAAATTAAAATCATGTGAGCCTAGGTCCAGAGCAAATAATATCACTTATAAGTTGGGTTGTTACATATTGTATCGATCAGAGTTACTCCACATGCAATCTTAAATGATCGTGGGAAAAATCTCAATGAAAACTTTGAGTCCCAAAAGGAGTGGGATATATATAACATTCTAGATGAATCTCATATCGACAAGGTGACACGGAACATATATTGAATATCTAAAGAAACAAGTCTTAAAACATATTACACTCGACATCTATTAGGAAAAAAATATATTTACAAATACCCAATAAATATGCACATTATTGTGCACCTCATGGTAATACAACTCACATAATATATACGTCAGTGGTATACAACAAAACAAATGTGATTCAACTACTGCAGTTAAGATATACAAAATGTGAATTGTACATTCCAAAGGTATACAATGTATATAACTGCTGCTAGAGGCGTATCCAGGATTTCAGAAGGATGGGTGTACTATTATGAAAAGATGCCTCTAAGATATAAATTTGATCGATTTGACCTTTACGTTCTTAACATAGAAATGTTAAATTTTAAAAATTATAAGTCCAACATATATAATACTACTAGCTTTAAATTTTAATATACACACTTGATTAAATTATATAAGAAAATTTATATTGCTAATTTTTTTTTAGGAATTTCCAATGTTACACACTTGAAATTTTTTAAAGATTAAAGCAAAAAACAAAAGAAAAATTGATTGGAACGTCAAAAGTGTTACGGATAACTACTTGGAGGGGTGTTACTAACAAAAATAAGATAGATATAAGATTTAAATTTCTAGCTTTGCTCAGAGATGTGCACCCAATCATTATCGTATTATTATATGCTACTTTTAACGTGGGTTCACACTTCTGTATTTAAATATATATTTTTAAAAAAAAAACACTATTATATAAAATCTAGAGAGGGGACCATGGGTTCACGTGAACCCACAGAACCCCCTCTAGATACGCTCTGTCTACTGCAGACTGCAGTTAGGGATAGAAAGCTTAGCCCACGGCTATATGAACCACCCAAATTTAAGTAGATTAATAATTCATCTATTTATTAATCTTGACTTGTTTAATTTAACTCATTTAAAAATTTGACTAATATATAGTCCAAATGGAAACATGAAAAATCTTATTAAAATATTTTTTATTTAATATATTATATACCATCATAATATTGAAAGAAAAAGTTTTATTAGTTACTTAAATAAATTATAAAATAACAAACTAATGAATAACGCGCATGTCATCATGTTTCAACCCAATTCATCTAACATCAAGTAAATTTTAGACAATTTATTAATCCTCACATTTATTTACCCTATTCGTTTTGTCTAGAAGCACACGATTTTATTTATTTATTTATTAGTATATATCATTGAAAAATACCCATATCAAGATGTTTTAATAATGGTAGGTGTGTTTGTTTTTTAGCCATAATTAGAAAATATGATAAATTAAACGATACAATCTCTGTTCGTATTCTAATATATATATACATATATATATTAATTTAAAACTCACAAAATGATATAAGTTTAGTGGGATCTTAACCTACTCATGACTGTTAAGAATAATTATCAATATATATCATTCGGCCATTTAGTTTACCAATATATATAGCTGGAGTATATACAATATATATGTTATCATGTATATGATGTATATTATATGGATAGTATTATAGGTATATTATACCTATATAGTATATGCTTATTATAAAGTACACATTACTTATTTATTTTTTTTATAATTTAAATAGTTAAATGATTCAGATCCATAATTATTCCTAATTATTATCCATAACATGTATCTCTTTATATAAAAGCTATTATAATTGATTGGATTATTATTAGTGGCAAAGAGAGTGGGAAAAAAAACAGAAGGAAAATTTGGATTATAACATTGCTTTACAAATATATTTTTTTATAAGATCTAGTCACAAAAAGTTAAATTTGGATTATTGCCCTCTGATAGATGAAATTTCATAATTGTTGGTGACGTACGGTTTCAGTAATAATAATTGTAGTACAACACAATTCACGTAAATAATTTTTAATTTCTGCCATCAAAATGAAATATAATAATCCTTCTATTTTAATTTATTTGTCTGATTTTAATTTAACATGAAATTTAGAAAATTAAAGATTTTTTTGAATTAATTTATGGTCTTAAATTAAAAATTTATAGAATGTATTAAAATGGTTTTTCATTTTGTAGTCTTAAATATGTCATGTGAAAAGCTAGATTAAAAATTTGTCAAAATAGAATTATATATTTAAATAAACTAAAAATAAAAAGTAAGACAAACAAATTAAAACAGACAAAATAATATTTCTGAAACAATGATGTATGTCGATCTTTACCTAATCATAATCGGATAAAAATGTATACATATCCTCCGATTATAACTTTTACTTTAGTCTTCACCTTATTGGAATTATTACAGAATTATATTTTACTTTCAATTATTTAGACCCAATAGTTGGATCAAATCATTATTACTTATAAAATATTCATCAAGCAGATAGTACTGTATATATTCTCAAGTGTTTATTAGGTAGTTAAGTTAACTATGTTAAATATGTCATCTCCTTTAAATATACAGATCAACCTCAATATGAATAGGTCTAAGGTTTTAGGACTTATTGAAACAAATAAATATGATTAAAGGAAGTGACAATTTTATGTGGTTAACTTATTTAAATAATGGACACTTGATAACACATTAAAAAAAATTCCAAATTCTGAATCGAAAGTGTGTACTGTTTGATATAGAAACGTAATTAGATGCGTAATTAGAACAAGTCTTAGTTCGAGTGTCCAAAATGAAATTTAGTTACAAATTTTAAAAGGTTACTTATATATTAAGCCTAAATATATAGTTCAAAAACTCAATCAAACCAATACATTCTCTTCTATCTCAATCTATTTTTTTCCCTTTTGTCCAATGGAAATTCACATTCTTTCACATGTTGAAGCTATTATTGGAATTCTAGTTTTTTTCTTCCTTTTCTTTCTCATTAGAAAAGCAAAAACTTGGAAAAATAGCAAAAAATTTGGCCCACCCCCTCCACAACTTCCAGGAGCATGGCCAATTATAGGCCACCTCCCTCAAATCCTAAGCGACACGTTAGACGGTCGCAATAGGAGCAACACGGACGGTGAAATTCCTCTGGCCCATACCCTAGCCGCGTTAGCAGATAAGTATGGGCCAGTTTTCACCGTCCGTCAAGGAATGTTCCCAATAGCAGTTGTGAGTAGTTATGAAGCAATAAAAGAATGCTTTACTACACAAGACAAGAACTTAGCTAATAGAGTAGCTACTTGTTCTTGTAAATATCTTGGCTATGACCATGCAAATCTTACATTTGCAAATTATGGACCTTATTGGCGTATGGTTCGAAAATTGGTGGTTAATAATTTGCTATCGAGTAAGAGTCTGGAGAGGTTAAAGCATGTTCGAATTTCAGAAGTGGAGAGTAGCATCAAGGAGTTGTACACACTTTTTGTTGCTAATGAAGCAAAAAATGTACCAACTAAAGTTGATATTGGCCATTGGTTTGATGATATGATGTTAAACATAACGGTGAAGATGATTGGTGGAAAGAGATATAGCCAGGTACGCAGAAACGAATTTAAAATTTAAAATTAATCAATTCAAATTGCAATAAATATATACTTACTGCTAACTAGAGGTGGCAAATTGGATCATAATCGATTGAAATGACTCATCCATTTATTAGGTCAATTCATATTAGTCCAATCCATTGCTGTTTATCTAAAAGTTGGACGGATATATGTAAGTAGTCCAAAGATAAAGAATAATTTTATCATGTACTTAAAAATATATAAAAGAAAAAACCAAAAAAAATAAGAGTTATTAATAATTGAACGGGTTGGGTTTGGCCCATTGTAGCCCATTTTGGCTCAATTCATTTCAATCCAAGTAATTTTTGGGTGCCCATTTCGATTTGCCCAACCGGCCCAAATCCAACTCAATTCGCTCATTTGACACTATTACTTCTAACACTAAGATTTTGCTCAAAAGGAGTACTCATTAGACCATAGTCTAAAAAGTCTATAAATAAGTTATAAGAAAAAAATACAACGTACCAACTGTAAATTTTGAACCTAATAGACTATGTGGTAGATTTTCAAATTCATAAAGTTCAAATTGTAAATCTGTCTGTTCTACACAGGTAAATAATAAAGAAGAGGAGAAGGAAGAAGCGGAACGTTTCAGAAAAGCGTTCAACGAAACGATGTATTATATAGCTATAGTTGGTATAGAGGATGCATTTCCAATTCCATTACTACAATGGCTTGATTTACAAGGTAATATTAAGGTGATGAAACGTATAGCTGATGAAATGGATGTTATTCTTCAACGTTGGCTTGATGATCATACTAATAAGAGGAAGAATAATGAGTCTAATGATGATGATGATCAAGATTTGATTGATATAATGTTAACAGAGTTAGATAAGAATGATTTCCAATATGGTTATTCAAGGGAAACTATTATCAAAGCTACTATGTTGGTATGTGCAACTATCTTATATTTCGATTTTAGTGTTATCTGTTGTTTTATTTGCTTCAATTATCATATTATCGTATGTTATTGATGTGTTTTTGCTTGAGCTGAGAGTCTATCAAAATAGTCTCTCTACCTTCACAAGGTAAGAGTAAGGTTGCGTACATACCAGCTCCTCATGCCCACTTGTAAATTACACTAAATATTATATTATTGTTGTTATACTATGTTGGTATGTGCCTCAACGGTTGATCTGGCTCTTTTAATTTGACTGCACATGAAATTTAAGAACTAAAGAAAGTTTTTTTTTATTAATTAGCATATTAATTGATATGTGCACATGTGCATTTTTTATCCTTCAAGTTGTGAATCTACACAAATTTAACGAATAATTAAGTGCTTAATCATTCAATTTGTACTGCTACTCCATTATTTAAGGTGATATAGTTTTAAAAATACTCTAATTATCACATTCTTCCTTTATTACGGATAAAAAACACTCATTTTAATCAAATAAAGGTGAAATATTCTTAACTAAATATTACAACAGGACCAAATCTAGAATATATTAATAATTAAGGAACCAAAATGCAATTATTACTTTGTAACATTTTTGTTGTTATTTCTGGGACCCACGATTGATATGATTTGATGGTTAATACATATTATATGCTCGTACATATTCAATTTAAATTATGTACCCTGACAATCACGATTATTAATGTGTTATTCTTTTTACACGCAGACTATAGTTTCAGATGCTACACATACCACAGCTGTTCACTTGATATGGATAATTGCCTGCTTACTAAACAATAAGCATGTACTGGAAAAAGTCCATGAAGAAATTGACACAAAAGTTGGCAAAGATTGTTGGGTCGAAGATTCAGACATCAAAAACTTAACGTACTTTCAAGCAACAATTAAAGAAGTACTACGTTTATATCCACCATCACCTATGTTAGTTCACGAAGCCTTAGCTGATTGTCAAGTACTTGATTACCATATTACAAAAGGCACACGTTTATTTGTAAACGTGTGGAAACTTCAAAAAGACCCAAAATTTTGGCCAGAACCTGAAAAGTTTTTACCCGAGAGGTTTTTAACCACTAAGGCAAAAGTTGATGTCTATGGTAAAGATTTAGAATTTATCCCATTTGGTTCTGGGAGACGATCATGTCCTGGAATTACTATGGCCATGCAAGTAACCTATCTTTCAATTGCGCGTTTACTTCAAGCATTTGATTTCGAAACACCAAATAATGAGTCGGTGGATATGACCGAAGGACCGGGTTTTACCGCGGTTAAAAAAATTCCGTTGGAAGTTGTGGTAAAACCTCGTATGCTTCCTATGTATTATGGGGTTTAATTAATAATTTAAATACCTTAATTTGGTATTTTTGTTGTTTTATTATCAATAATAAAATGTATTGTTTGATCGATAAGATTTACCATCTGTATCGTTGTATATTATAATTTGTATTTCCTTCATGAGGTACTTTTTTTAATCGAAAGTAATAATTGATTCGTTCAAAAAAGAATGATATTAAATTTTTATTTTAAAAAATCATATTTTATAATTCAAAATAAACTTTGTGTTTTATATGTTAAAATGGGATTTTAGTAATAGGACAGGTTACGTTATTTGTATGCAATCAAAATGAAAGAAAATTTATTTGTATTCATCACAAATTTCTTTTTCTTGCAAATATATACATAAGGTTCCTATGAAGTCAAGAAACTTTATCTCCAATAATAAATAAAATAAGTAATTCAAACACTAAATAAATAAATCTCTAATAATAATCAAAAAGTCTTTCATACATCAAAGTCAACATTTACGTGTGTAATTTGAATTAATGTTTGTTTCCACGTTTAACAAACGAGTTTATTTTAACGGTCTAATTCGTTAGTGATATTGTTAGTTGGGTCTAAGATCAATTTAACAAGAATTAAGTTCTCAAGCACGGGACCAAACTAAATCCATTAAATTCAATATCAGGCTTATTTAAAACCCTAGACACAAGTGTTGAATATTGGAAATTTAAAGATATTCGTTCACTTTTAGTTGTCATATTGTGTTTTTCAAAGTTAAATTATATTACATTAATTCGATATTTTAAACAAAAAATTTCGATATTCAAAAACTATACGAAAAGTACATCTATATGTTAAAAATACATATCAATATGATTAAAAATACATCTAAAATGTTAGTTAAAGTTCTTATAGTTTGACTTTAAAAAGGAAATTATGACAATTAAAAGTGGACGGGGGAGTAACTTTAAATAGATCAAATTTATTTATTTTCCATTTTCTGATATTATTTTCATGTAAATTTAAATTTAAATTTTAAATTTGCCACCACTGAACAAACACTATTTATTAAAATTGTTGATTTTCTTTTGTCTTTAATTTTATCAGGTGAGAATATAATGAGAATTTTATCATATGCTTTAAAAGAAATTAAATAGGTAAATAAATGCGTTATTAAATTGTAAGAAGAGAATGCATTTTTACTTTACTGTACCCACTTTTTTTAAAATTTTTATTTTGTGATAGTAGGCTGGAGATCGTCAGTACAATTTATGCTAATTTTTTCTATATTTGATATTTGTATGGAATTTCTATTATCGTATGGAGTTTCAATTATTTCAAATTTTTTATGGCGTAAAATTCATTTAAAAACAAATTATTTTTTAATAAAATTCTCGTTATTATTTTGTACCCAACTATGAAAGGCCTATAACTCCTCACGTTATATATGGACCCCCATCTCCAATGTATTGCTCTATGAAAGTAATGTTATTAATTGATAACCAACGAGAGTTGTGGTAGAGTGATAAATATTTTTATTTTTATTTTTAATCAAAGGTTTTGGGTTCGAGTTTCTCTGGGTATGAAGTCGCCTTTGTTAGAGAGCGTTTTACCTCCAATATGAGATTTTCTAACACAAATTCAAATTTAATCGAGCTCTAAATGAATATCTAACACCGAATAGGAAAAAAAACATTATTAATTGATGAAGATGGATAGATTTGGTCAAACAAGTACAAGAAATATCTTAAGGTGCTTCAATGATAATAAATGAGTGTGCCATATTAAAAAGTCCATTTTCCTATTCTTGTATTTTTGGAATCCATACATACTTGTTTGGTTGAATTCAAACAGGGTGGCTCAACATTATTTATGGTCTGAAGTCAATATTGATGAGAGGCCTTTATTTTTATTTTATTTAATTAAAGTGACTATAAGTGTTGAATAGTGGAAATTTATTTTTTCAACATTTGAATTACAAAATTTTTACTAATAATTTCTTATAGTCAATTTATCTTGATATATTTTTGGGGATGTATTACAAATTTAAATTCTTCTCTTTTTTTCTTTGATATTTAAACATATTTTTCTGAATTTGAATTATAACAAATGATTACAAAGATAAAATATAACTATGAAGTGGAAATAAACTATGATTTCTTGGAGAATACTACTACTACTATTGTTTCAATTTAGCTGACGACCCTGATTTGGAATTCAATAGGCAAATTAACCATCTCTCTAAAGTAAACTCGGACACAAAATTTTAACTTTTTAAAAACAAAATTTATATATTTAAAAACTTCATTAAAATATTATATGTCACATCATTATAATAAGTCAAAATAAACCTCTTTTATTATTTAACATAAAATAGAGCTCTCCTTCGTATAACTAGACTTTTTGGGTTTCCCACTCGGTATTCGGAGCCCACATTAGAGCTTCGATTAAATTCGGATCACGCTCTGCAGGGCCCATTCGGGGATGAGTGACCGGATGATGCTCCCAACATAATTTTCTCCATACCTGCAGAACCCAGGCACTTAATTAAAAGATGCCACTGTCTGATACAAGTCAGGTTAGTCATATGACTAGACTTACCAATCACTACAACCTTTTTTTATTTAATAAAAATAGAGCTCTTATATATATCTCAATCACATTTAACATTAAATATAATTCTTCTTCTTCTTCTCTAATACCCAAAAAAAAAAAAAAAACCATAGAAAATGCATAAATTATTTGCAGTAAGGTCCTTAAGTTCTGCCATAGCCAAAAACTTCAAGTCCCTACAAAATCAACAAGCTGCTTTTTCTACTTCATTACTATTGGATGATACTCAGAAACAGGTAAATAAATTATATATATACCTCAATTTGTCATTTCAATTGAAATTTAAGGACCAAATTATAAGTTAAGTTAACTTTGAGGGGGTAAGTTTTACTATTTTACAAGATTTACTAATTATATTTTGTTTGCATAATTTTGTAGTTTAAAGAAAGTGTAGCAAAATTTGCTCAAGAGAATATAGCTCCTTATGCTGAAAAGATTGACAGAACAAACAGTTTCCCAAAGGTTAATAAATTCATTATATTTAATTATGTGATTAAAGTTTAAAGATTTTAATGAAAATATGATTATAGAGATTAATTATTTGTCTCTATTTCATGATTTTCATTCAGGAGATTAACTTGTGGAAATTGATGGGGGATTTTAATTTGCATGGAATTACTGCACCAGGTAAATATGATATGATAATATAAAATTTCTTATAGTAACAATGTATATAAATTAAGATAAGAATATATATTATTTAATTATGATTAAGTTGCAATAATTTATATGAATATATAATTGATTTAGTATAAATATTGAATTCAATGATCGTATTGGGACCATAAGATATTGGATAACGCATATCCAATAATGATCGTATTGGGATCATAAGAGATTGGATAACGCATATCCAATTGTAAGAATAATTAGTTTATAGGAGTATTATATAATATATAGTCTTATGAAGTACTAGTTGCATTATAGTAAGGATTTAATAGAAATAAAAAATATTAAATTTTATTTATATAAATGTCCTTTTCAAACCAAAAGACCAGAGGCAGAGGGTAGTTAAATGAAGTAAATGGAATAGATGGTGCTACGGATGTAAGTTAAAATGACCCGTAATTCGTCTAGATTTTTATGGGTTGAACTCAAAATAATTTAAATTTAAATAAATTTTAACTCAATATTCAAGCGTTGTCCATTTCAAAATGATTGTTAGCGAAGTTCAATTTAATTCTCAACTTCAACCTCTTTTTTATATTTACTAGCTAAATCACATATTTTACCCAAATATTTTTCATTCATCTAATAGGATTGGATCTCGAATTCTAGATCGGATAAAATCTTGAGTCCCAATCAACCTAGTCAAGGTCTAAGTCGGATCTCAGATTCGGGCCAAGGCTCAAATCTTGGGTCTTGGGTCTAGATCAGAGTCGGTCGAGTCTCGAGTCAAATATCAAGTCCCAACTTACATCTCAAATCAGGGTCAAATTTCAAATTTCAGATCGTTGATCAGACAGACTTGACTAGATTGATAATTATTTACATGTCAATTAGTGACCCTATCTCATAAATAAATAATCATATCGTAAAAACCAAAACAAGAAAATTCCCACTATTATATAGTATAGATTTTAGTAAACTTTATGTACTGGCCAATTTTTTAAAAAAATAACATATACTAATTGGAGAAAAACTCATAGCAGAAATCAAGGACATCATCATCTGTTGTAAAAGCATTTTCTATAATATTATTATGATACAATTATTTCCACAAAATAATGTCACAAAAACAAGTGGACAATTATATTTCGACAAAGTGAACAACATTTTCTATAATATATTCACTCCGTTTTATTTTAACAAATCAAGAGAATTTTTTGTCTTTACTCTCATGAATTCTATTACTAATTAGCGTTTGAGTTTTGTTGAACCTATAACATGATGTGTGTTATAGTGAGAAATTAAAAGATTATTTATGTTAAGATGTGACTCTAGATATTATTGTACATGATGTAGAGGAATATGGTGGTCTCAACCTTGGATATTTATATCATTGCATTGCCTTAGAAGAAATTAGTCGTGCATCTGGTGCTGTTGCTGTTTCCTATGGTGTCCAATCCAATGTTTGCATTAACCAATTGGTAACTATTTATATATATATATAATATAATATGCTTTATAGGTACAGTACAACGTGTTCAAATAGTTGTACTGTATACGTTGACATGACGATTAAATTTTAACGACATTTTAATTTGTAGGTGAGAAATGGAACCCCTGAGCAGAAGCAAAAATATTTGCCAAAGGTTCTACTAATTTTATCTCTCTTACTTTCTTTAAATTTTTTGAATCGATAAAATTGCAAAAATGCAGTCTAATGCACTAAGCTTCTGAAATGCACGAAATCCAAAAAAAAGGATCGGATTATCAGAATAAATTGTATGCGGTCTAACTCAATTTACGACTTTGATTTTGTCATGAAGCTTATAAGTGGAGATCACATTGGGGCTCTAGCCATGAGTGAACCAAATGGTAATTTGTTGTAATTAATTTACTTTCATTATCAATTTGTTTTTACTTATAATCACTTAATAGGTAATTTGATATCGTGTAAATATACTTTTATACTGTCAAATGTATAAAAATTAAACGATCAATAACACTTTTTTTCACTTTGCTCAGCTGGATCAGATGTTGTTAGCATGAAGTGTCGAGCCGATCGTGTCGATGGTGGCTATGTTTTAAATGGAAATAAAATGTGGTGCACCAATGGTCCTGTCGCTAATACTTTGGTATATATCTCTTCGTAATTATTATTTCCTTCGTTCATTTTTACTTGTTCAGTATTGACTTGACACACTCCTTACGGAGCAATAAATACAAGTAAAAGTGGACGAAGGAAGTTGTAGACTCCTTTTTTTTTCCTTTTTCAAACTTGACATTTAGACACAAATCGATCTACTATTTAATTTCGTTTTCTTATATGTGAACTATATACTATAATTTTTCATGGTACATTATTAAATTTTGTGTTTAACATATTAATCAGATTGTTTATGCAAAAACGGATACGACTGCTGGTTCAAAAGGAATTACAGCATTTATCATCGAAAGAGAAATGTCAGGGTACGTAACATACGTACCTCTCACTTATAAAATTTAAATTCTGAATCAGTCATCTTTATACTCGTATTAGAAAACCACCATAAATATCTTAAATAAATTGCTTTCACTAAATAACATTTCTATTTAATTTCATAATATGTTAAAAATGCAGATTCTCAACTGCACAGAAATTGGACAAACTTGGGATGCGAGGAAGCGATACGTAAGTTTAAATTAATAAATATCGGGCGAATTGCTAGTTCCTAGTAAAGAATGAGTATTTTTTAGCGGAGCTAGCAATTCGCCTGATAATAATATTGAGGAAATTATAGTAAACCTCATATGAACTCAAAAATTGCAGGTGTGAACTTGTATTCGAGAATTGCTTTGTTCCTAAAGAAAATGTTCTAGGCCAGGAAGGAAAAGGTAATTTTTTTTCGAAAAATCTCTACAAATACGATATTGTACGTATCATTTATCTCATCACCTACATTTTCTCAATTTTTCGTATGTATAGGAGTGTATGTTCTAATGTCGGGGCTAGATTTGGAACGACTTGTTTTAGCAGCAGGACCTATTGGAATAATGCAGGCATGTATGGATGTTGTTATTCCTTACGTTCGACAAAGGGAGCAATTTGGAAGACCAATCGGCGAATTTCAACTTATACAGGTATATAACTTTCAGGCCATTAATTTTATTCAGACGTTCTTGAATGAAACTCATCCAACTTTATTTCTGTGTAGGGAAAACTTGCTGACATGTACACTGCTTTACAATCTTCAAGGTTAGAATTTCGTTCGAATTAAATTATTATTATTTTTTATAGAAAATTTGTATTCCTATGTCAATTATTTTTCTTGTATTTTTCAGATCATATGTCTATGCTGTTGCAAAGGACTGTGACAATGGGAAGATTGATCCAAAGGTTTTTTTTTTTTTTTAATTTTATTTTGTGTCATTTATAAAATTAGAAGTTTTTTTAACTTATTTCTAAGTTCGTAAATTATTTTAATTATCAGGATTGTTCTGGGACCATACTACTTGCAGCTGAAAGAGCCACTCAAGTTGCTCTTCAGGTGAGAAATAACTTCCTTAACGTAAAATTGTTAGTATATATAACTTAAATTTGTGTTTGATACGTTATGTTTAAATGAAATTGCAGGCAATTCAGTGTCTAGGTGGAAATGGATATATAAATGAGTATCCAACAGGACGTTTATTACGAGATGCCAAAATGTATGAGATTGCAGCAGGAACTAGTGAAATAAGAAGACTTATAATTGGTCGTGAGCTCTTTAAACATCAATAATTAATTAGTGGATCTTACATGATTTAATTTCTTCTTCTATCCCCCTCAAAAAAATGTATGCTTAATCAGTAACTTATATATTCACGTATGTTGTTCTCAATGTTTCAATCAACACACCTTTTTGGAAGGTTGCAAAAGTTTGACCCGAGACTTTGTCCTTGACAGAAACAAAAGAAGAGTCAAAATTAATAGCACAATTGTTATCCTTACATTCTATCATTCTCAAACTTTTTTCTAAAAGTCTCCTCTCATTACTTATGGATAAAACTGAAAGATCTTCCCATTCTAAATAAGAATGAGAGTCTTTCAACTAGATGAGATAGTTGGTCTAATAACTAGTCTCAGACCTTTCTCGTGCGATTATAATTTATAAAAGAACGAAAAGAAAACTTACATTTGATCTTTCCATAGGAAAAGATACGAAGGAAAAAAAGAAATACTTGGGATATCTTATAGGACTGTTGAGAGAGAAACTCAAGATTCTAGGTACTAACCAATTACCCGTCTATATTCCGTATGTAAGATGTTTATCTTTCATATTCCACGATAACAAATAAATCGAAATTAATCATTCGATATCTACTTGTTCTTCCCTCTTCAGTTCCCATACAAATGTTACTTAAGGAGTAACAAACTAACAATTAGCCATGGCATCACATAATAGCATCAACAATCATAACGACGTTAAGCAAGCAAGCAAGCAAATGGAAGTACACAAAAAAATTAAAAGACAACAAAATAGAGTTTAAAAAGGTCTCATTTATCTCCAAGTTCTAAAACTAATTTTTTTTTTTTTTTTTTGTAGTTTTACATTTTTATTTTTTATTTTTTTATTTTTTTTATTTTGATTCCAACTTCTTCCTATATGTACACCTTATAATCCTAAGACGAAAGTACAAAAAGGCACAAGGTATCCCCTCATGGTAAAATTTTAGCTCAACCTCGGAGGTAAAAATTAACCTCACAGAAGCTCTATATACAAAATTTTTGCCTTGATCATCTCAGAAAAGGTAATTCGGCAACTTGAGCTCATTGTATGGACTGTAAGGCATCAAAATTCGCTGACAGACGGTTCAATGAAGCTGAGAATCACACGTTGGCTAGTGACCGTCCTCATTTGTGCTTGCACTGGCACCTCCTCTGGCATGTTTGAAGTCGTCCAAATTTCGGAACTCTTCTCTGAGTAGTCTATCCAGTTCTGGAAGCTTCCTCAAAGGTGCTCTCTGACCTCGTTGCTGACGAAAATGGTGAAAGGCCCTTCCAGAATGATTGCAGTAAGATCATGTTAGTAAGAGCATAAAAATACTTCCAATACAAAATCTAGATATCAACAAAAGCAAAGTTAATGTGTACATATTATCTCTAAACTTGCTCTAAATCAGCCCTCCCACAACACCTTTCCCTACACACCCGAGATTTTACTTTTAACGAAGGAAAAAGGGTGGTCAGATGCACTATATGCCCCATTCGTGTATATGGGGAACCCTCCCCACTTTTTATTCGATAGTCACTTAGAACTAAAGTCCACTATAAGGTGTTTTGTTTTACTTATAGTCAGAAGTCATCATGGTTCAATTGGTTTCATGTTTCACTATTGAAGGATTTGATCGGCAGCTTCTTCATTTGAAACTTAGGTTACAGGTATATGTTGGTTTCAGTAACACACTTCATTTGCAGCATTAACCTAAGTTGCGCGGACAATTGAGCAAACAAGCAATAGTCACTCAGAACTAAAGTCCATTATTAAGGTATATGTTGGTTTTAGTAAGGAACTCTTTCAAAGTCCCTTACTGCTGTGATAGAGGGAGATCCTTGAAGTTTTGCCCATGGGGCAAGGAGTCAAAAGTTCAAGATCATCAATTTCCAAGGTCATTGGTGTAATTTCCTGTGTGATAGATCAACAAGATCTTCACAACCAAAAAGTCCTCTAACGAAGGCAGTAAAAATTGATCATGGCATGTTACCATGATGCTTCTGCTGACATGCTTAGGCACATTGACTTTGAAAGAATACCAAAGCTGTGGGGGTCCCAGGTGAGGAGAATGAGTGAAGAAAAAGAAGATCAAAATGCAAAAGAAGATAATAAGGGAACTTAGAAGGGGAAAAAAGAAAAGCAAACAAAATCAAGTCGGGAAAGCAAGATAGAAGAAAGGATTCAAAGTAAACTATTTCATTTGTGTTGCTGTTATTCAGAAACCATTTTTTAAAATTAAGAGTTTTAAAAAACACTGAACATGGATCACTGAATGAAGTGAATCTAAAATTTGAAAGGCAAGTAATCAGAGGTTTAAAATGATTCAGAAAACATAGGTTCTAACTTGGGGCTTAAAATATACTATAAAAAAGCATCCTATCTACATGGATACCTTAATTCCCAGTGCTTTGATCCTTCAATGTCAGCCAGAGTCTCATAGGTGTCACAAAAAAAAAGGGGGGGAGGAAAGGACACAAAAATGAGAACTTTCAAACAAGGTAAGGTATATTACCAGTACTTCTCAAGGCCGTAAAGGTTTCCCCTATTGTAAGTGTCAAGCGTCAATCTCTCAAAGTCGTCATAAAGGTCCTCTCTAAAATCCTTTTCCAAACCATAACTGAAACACAAACATAGTATAATGAGTAGTCAAATAAGTATGTCAGAAGGAAAGGGCAACTGACCGCTGTAAAGAAGAGTAACTATTGAAGTTGCATCACATGGAGGTGGATCTAGAAAAGAACAGCTGAAGAGTTCAAAAGTAAAAGGGAAAACAAAACATGTCAATAAGAATAACATGTATTTCTTCCCTTTTTTCCATGTAAGTCACAATGGCATGTAAACACTACCTATAAAATCTAAATAGGCACTCCATCCCATAGTTATAATTAGCAGCTGCATCTTCTTGAGCCATCTTTTGGAACTCATTGTACATAGAACGTATGAACATGTTCCGCAGAAAATACGACCAAAACCTGTACAGTGTATTCATTTCCTGCATGCCAAAAAGATAAGAACCTTTAGAGAAAATTAATTTATGCAATTTAGGCACGTAAGTAGACGGCCAAATGGGCAGTATATGGACAAATAGATGCATCAAACATGTGTATATGCATAGCGAGAGATGAATTAGAAACCTCTCATTATGAGTTCAGCCAATTGCTTAGTAAGAATATTGCTCATTCATAAAGTTCGTAAGCATTCATGTGATTCCTTTCAAGCAATATCAGGTTTGCAAATTCAAGAGAACTGTCCTTTTTGTACAAATCTATTTTAAAATTGGATTTATCAACAAATAGTACCTTCTAGGTAAAGAACAGTCTCCTTGTGAAGATTTGTTTCATAAGTGGGTTGTAAACAAAGAGTACCTTCTAGCTACTAGAAAATTTGCTTTTTCTTCATGAGGGCACTGGAAATTTTCTGTGTAAATTGTTGGATAGATTTCTCAGAGACCTAATGTTAGAACATTCTAGTAATTTTTTGTTACTATCTTGGTGCAACAATAATAAGATGAGTTTTGACTGGTCAAAACAAAAACCTCAAGGAAGTCAATGAAATCATGAAACAAATTTCACATTATACATAAAGAGATAAGTCATCTTTATTTTCATATCCCACCCCTCAAATGAACTTGCAGAATAAAAGTGATAAATTCCTCGCATTTTATACCCTTATATAAGAAGCAATTCACTGTTATTAAATCTAATATATTTCCTCTTTGTTTCCTTTTTCTCATCCTCAACAAGAGGGTGATGCTATCACGAAACTAGTAAATCAAACACAAGCCAATGCAGAACAAAAATTAAGTAGGCACCTCACTGCAACCAATTCCAAGTTTCTTGCGATCATTCAGACAGCGCTTATGATACTTCTTGTACCTAAAAGATGGAAAACCCAAAACCAACATTCAGGAGCGGAAAGAGATGCACAAGGAATATATGTATAAGTCAGTGCACATGCAGAGCCGTGCATGAACAGATGCATGCACTTGAATACAAAATGCACACAACACCAACTCCTTATGAAAGTAAATCTACTCACAGCTGTTGTGTAAAACCATTTTCTTGTAGCAGCTTGTGACTTGGATGCTGGAAGGGTGGAAATGGTTTAGGCATGGAACCCACAGGTGGACTACTACTAGCAAGATTGCTGTGCGGAGAGGCACTCAACTTTGAAGGCCTTGACCTGTAAAAAGAAGTTCAGGTTACTAAGTTATTGTGTAACAACCCAGAACTGTTTTCACAATGTCCCTAATAATCATATATTTCATAGACTTGCATTTGCTCTTTGACAAAATAATTAAATAATCTCAAACATATTACAATACACAACTACATTAGAACAACACCAGGGATCCAGAACATACACATGACTGTCAGGAGGTGTAGAACCAAAGAAAAACCCAACTGAATCGCTAGGTGGACTTTCAGATATTGTTCCTACACTGTTCCGAGAAACCCCATGATTCCGGTAATTTCCAGAAAACAGCCGCTGCTTATGTATTGGATGCGGCTTAGCAAATCCTTTGTTTTGCTTTCTCCGAGAGTTGGAACTTCCAGGACCTTCAGTGTTTTTTCCTCCAGAAGAATGATCGGCATACTTTGATTTTGATAAAGCAGCGCCAGTACCAGTAGACAAAGTAATGTCATCTCTAGGATCATTATTGTAGTTGTTAGATCTATGACTGGATCGTGTAGCTTTAAGCTCCTGGAAGATGAGAGATCAATATATTACTGGATCAATATAATACTGTATAAGTTGAATAGGGAAAGAATGACCTAATTAAACCAACCACCAACCTGCTCGTAGAAGTAGAGACCATCATTTATTGCAGAAGCAAGCTCAGTAGATATTGGTTTTGATTCTTTTCCAACAGTTCCAGATACCTGAGATGCCCGAGTGTTCTGTAGAAAATCCACACGGATGAGGTAATTAGTCTAATTACACAACACTCCAGCCCATAGTGTAGCAGAAATAAAAGAAAGGCAATAGAAGTCATGTTTATTTTTGGATAGGAAAAAAAAGTCAGTGTTTAAACACAACAGCTCATTTTTCCACATGCTTCTCCTAAGCTGCATCAGTTGCAGTATCTTAGCTTTTCCATGAATTTGGCCAAAACTTTTGTCTATAAGGCAACTGATTTTGGAACTTGTTGAATCTTGATGGTACAAACTACCCTAGTCAAATTAAAGGCTGGGCAGATCAAAGACTTGTAAGGAACACAAAGAGAGAAACTAAGGAAAGCATCAGCTTTTACACACCAACCCCAGCTGTCACTAACAAGGCTGCAAACTACAATTACCTTTCTAAAAACAAAAATATAAAGTGACGCATCTAGTGAAATCCCAATAAAATCACTAGTCATATTGACTACAGGAGTCCAGCTTTGGAAGCATAATAATCCTAAACACCATTCCAAATGTACACTTGAAAAAGAAGGGCTCATAGATAATTAGCTACTGCTTGGCGCCTAAGAAAAATTAACTAATTACCTACTGAGAAAATGGAATAGCTAACTAGCTAATGCCTAGTGCCTAAAATAAAGAAATAAATTAATGGTTATTTCAATTGAATTAGTAAACTGACATGGCAAATTCAATTTAAATTAATAAACTGAAAAAAAAAACAAAGAAATAAAATCTGAAGAAGAAGAAATAAGAGAAGACAAAAACGGGAATTTATACGCACTACGCAGCAATACACGCAACGAAGAAGTAAGAATGGGAAAAAAACAGTCTGCTATATACGCAGCATCGAGCCAACACTGCTTGTGATTACAATTTAGTAACTTCTTCTTTTTTTTATAATGGAGTCGTTTAAGTAGCTTGGCCCACCTCGACTAATGACGAATCTACCGAGTACCTTCTAGCTCCCACCCGCACAAGTATTGGTTAACTTTACCAAAACCAATACCTAAGAACCCATATAGCATAGCCTCAATTGCAATTGTACATTGGCTCCCAAGGTTGTTACCCAACTCTTTGACCGCTTGGCCACCCCCTTGGAGCTTACACTATGCAATAACTAACAATGAAGACAAAAATCTGAGAAGTTTGGTGTATTTTGCTAATAGTTATTTGTGGTTCATATATAGAATCAATGCAAAGGCAGGAACCTGAGGTTGTCCATTCACATCCTTCTGAAAATTTCCTCCCAACTCATTTATTTGGAATGCAAAGATTCCATTAAAAGCAAAGCATTTATTGGATGTTGGTCCGTGATTGGCATAACATCAATTGCTATATAACTTGAAAATACCTTCTCATCCTTGAGCTTAATCATCAGATTGTGTGTCGGAAGGGGAACAAGACATTTCTTTTCATCTTGATTCTACAGTCTATGCAGTCAAAGTGCAAGGGACTACAACCTAAAACCAATTTATTGCTACATCAAGTCTGCTTGAGCAAGTTTCCTGTTGCTTCGTGGGGTAATGCTGCAAGCCTCTTCCTAGGTATCCATCCACTGGCAGATCTTCAGCGAGACCAGGAGTTTCTATTTATTTGTTAAATTTCAATTGAATTTCCAGTTTAGCTCAAGGCACACCTAGTCCTCTTATTTATGTTTTTCAAAACAAAAATTAATTTTCTTATAATATGAATAGGTAGGTATCTCAGGCACCTTAATAACAAATACTTTTATCTAATTAATAATTAGTTAGTTAGAATCACTCGACTGCAGTTAATGCATGTCCACTGCTTAGATGTGGTCAAGTACCTGAGGCCCTGGGTTGTCAAAGTACAAAATGAGGCATACACATTAACTAGGAAAGTACCTGAGGCAGGAGGCCCCACATTTTCAAAGTACAAAACGAGGCATAGGCATTAATTAGGAAATGAAAAAAAGGTTGAACTATATATTTCAAATCCCATAAATCCTTTCACAACTAGATTGGCACAAAATATTGAATAGGACCCTCTTTTAATTGCATACTCAGAATTTCAGTTGGACCCAAAGGGAAAGACTACCAGTAAGAACGCCCACATGTCTGTAAATTCTTCCCCAAAATTGAAATACTTATTACTAGAACTATAAACCAAGAAAAAAGTATAATGGGATTTGTGGCATGTCATGAAAGTAATACAATGTATATTCTATGTCAATTCATCGGAATGGACAAAAGAATAAAATATTACATCTCCCATTTTTTGCATCCAGAAACTAATATCACCAGGATTATACAAGACCTGATTGTACCTGTAACATAAAATAGGAGTCTATCCTTCAGTTGTTAATGCATGTAGTAAAACTCTTAGGAGTAAGTTTGACATAAAACTAAGTGAAGTCTAAACACATGACAACAAATTCAAAGAAAAAAGTGATCTTTGGACACTGAATTCACCCAAATAAAAGACATGGAAAGCAATTTCCTTACCCGAGTTACAATGACAAGTTTCTCAATAGCCTCATCATTAACGTACAACTCATCATCTTCTTCATCAACTCTTCATGAAGCAACACCACCAAGATTTAACAATATAGTCAGCAATATTGAACCAATAAGAGATATTTGCTCATACAAAGTCTGTCCTCACAGTATGATTTGGTTGTTCCATGTGGAGTTAACAGATAAATCAAGTAACAGTGATAGCAATTTCTTTTCTTTTATTGAGAAAAGGCAAGTGTTATTGGTATCAAATGTATCACTAAGAAAGAACAGTAGTTACATCCAAAAGAAGAAACAAAAAAAGAAGAGTCTAACCTGATTATCTACACAAAAGATTTTATGAATTGTAACAGGGACCATAAATTCTTCTTCCTTAGACTCATCGCAGGAGCTCGTAACAATAAGATCACTAATTAACATTTTTAACCTATTTCGGGCAAGCAGATGACTTCCTACCAGCTATAGTAAAAAGATCTAGATACAAAAGCTATATATTTTTGAAAATATGCCCACAGGCATAACCAGTCTCCTTCAGATACATACCAATTCTCAATTTATGGAAGCAAATCAAGTATATAAGTATCGCTATATGATTTTTTCAGGAGGCAAATGTTAAAAATGCATATAAAACAGGTTTTTCACCTTGACCTTACTAACAAACAAGAAGACACCTATAATATTGACCAAATTGGTTAGATTCTGGGAGGAAAGAGATGATCAAATTTGCAAAGTGTACAAGTAAATGAAGCATAATATGACCAAATTGCATTAGATAAGCTGAACAGCAACATATGTAAACAGCAGTGCCAGTCATCAGCGTATCTTTGTGTCAAAACAAGCCAGCTATGAAGCAAAACCAAGAGAAATTCTAACAAAATCAGATAAGAAAATAAGTAAAACAAAGTTACAGAAATCGTCTATACCTTCGGCTCAAAGAGAACTGGTCCTTCTTATTTTCAAGCTCCATCTCTTCATCAAGCATGAATGTGCTCGAGAAATCATTAGATAAGTCATCTACATTCTGCTCTACAACATCTGATGCCATAACCATTCTTGCATCACCACTTCCTTTGTCAACTCTGTGAGTTGAATCACGGAAACCAGATTTCTTCCTACTGGTTTCTGCTTTACTAAACACTGATACTTTTTTAGCATGTTTCTCTAATGATGCAAGCTCACCTACACGATTTTCTTGGGACAATCTGACTTGAATTCCATCCTCTTTATTTTCATTGACCTCATCATTCTTTATAACCTTCCCCACTGAGTGTTCCACCGGAGTCGAAGGGGATGATTTCTGATCAGCACTAGCTGAAACCCACTTTGACCATTCATCACGTCTTCTCAACTTGTCTCCCTGCAGAAATTAAGCAAACAGCACATTAACAAATAAGGACAAAGGGACAGGAGTATTTAATGTAAAAGGCAAAGAAAAACATAAATCTACTGATAGGCTAACTCCAAAACTCTCTGTACTAGCAAATTGCCAAATTAGTCTCAATACATTTACTCAAGTTGCAAATTTGTTATGATGGCATGAAGTCAGTAGGAAAGGAAGACCGGGAAGGGAGGATTGGAGCAGCAAATAAGAAGGAAAACCAAGGAAGGAAACCTACAAGTTGAACTTTACCTTTCTGTTTCTTTTGTTTCACATTTGCTTTACTTTTTTGTTTATTTTCTTCTTTATTTATCATGTTCTGAATTTCTTTACTTCATTTTTACCTTACATGGAGGTCTTAGTCTGCCCAACAGTACACCAAGGGACCATTTTGGAAGCAATTAAAGGATGTTTAGAATGCAATACAAACAGCTTAGTAAGAGAAAATTGGAACATATATGTAAAAATTAGTTGGGAAATTTACTTTTTTCCATGCCAAAAGGAAAGGAAAGAGACAATCGGGTATTCGAGCAAAAGGGAAAGCATTTTACCTTTACTTCAACAGTGCTTGAAGCCTGCAATGCATCAATGATAAATGCTATATCTGTACTCATTTTTTTAACCTGAAGCAGAAATGGAAAAAAGAATATCTGCAATTAGAGCTTTTTCATTTCACAGAACGGATAAATGCTTAAATGTGTCAGACAAAGTAAAAGACGAGAATACAATGGAGCAAATCCAAGTTTAACACATGAAAAAATGACAGCCTTCAATATTTTTAAAAAAACACTGCATCCTATCAGTCACCCTAGCATAAATGTGAGTGTTTCTGAGAAGTTTTGAGATTGTACCCTTTTGAAGTCGGCAATAATAGAGATTGGAACCCAACCTTGATCGTCCATTAAGGAAAGCAAGTAGTGGTCATTCTGCAAATTCTGATCACTGCCAAGGCAAAAGGTACATATTCTTGATATCAATCTACAGTAGTCAAAAAATTCTGCTGGCAAAGTAATTAACCCACAAGAGCTGTATCTGTGCAACAATACTTCTTTTTTGATTGGTCTATGCAACAATACTTCTTGAAATATAAATTCACTAAAGAGTGGGATTATCCTCATTATGAACTTCAACATGTTATTTTAAGGAGTGTCCATGAAAAGGTCACCTACTATTATTCCTGCCCTACAAGATTACAACTGTAACTATACGATACCAATGAAGATGCAAAGAATACCATAATCAGGGAATGATCAGATCTATTCAAGAAAACATTAAGATAACCAACACAAATAGAACTTTTTCTTGATGTAGTCACCTGAAATAGTATTCAATTTGCTTCAATATGCTCTCTCTCAAAGCTAATGCGGGTGATGGTGGAGTAGAGGCTCCAGAGCTAACAGGATGTGGGACAAAGAAAGGTGGGTAAGGCACTCTTACAGGAGGGGGAGAAGGAAGAAAATATATAGCTCCTGGATGACCTGTAAAATAGTCAGCTGTCATTCACATTTAAAAACAAATCAAAGACTGACAATAAACAATTAATTACACTGATAGAGATGAAGCTGTTAAGGAGAAGGGGTAACAGTTGATAAGGTCAATATTAGTGCCATCAGCAAAGCACCACTATAAGAGAGGGAGAAATAGGAGCAGTACAACTTAAAGGGTAAAAAACCAGGGACATCAAGCCACTTTAGATGGTAATTGCCATATTCCAATTTTGTATTTTTAAGAATAATGAGGCCACTTATTCATGAAATTAGTTCTGCATAAATTACCAGGAAAATTTGCACCATCCATGTAGCCCGGGGCTGGACCAAAATATGGAGGCCTTAGGAAAGGCCTTAGCCCCATACTTTGTTGCAGCTGAATGTCATCTTTAGAACCCACAGGTCGCTGATTAGACAAGGCTGAACTAAACTGGCTACCACGTTCTTGTGTATTAGGTCTTCCTCTGTAGAATTTGGCATCATGGTCATTTGGATCCCCTCGTGATGGGGGGCGAAACCCGCCATTTATAGGGGGTACAAAAGCTTGAGATGCAGCATCACCATCGGACCTAGCCATGTGACCTTCAGCTCCTGAGAAAGACCCTTGAGGGGGCTGGTATACATACCCTGGAAGAGGAATATGTGGCATAGGTACCATACTTTGATAAAAAGGAGGGAATCCTGATTGGTGGTAAGCCAAGGGCACAGGAAATGATGGCACACCATTTTGGTTGTGCCTAGGCCCTGGTCTTTGTTGAACTGCGGATGATGACTTATTTGAAGACTTGGCACTAGAAGATCCATGGAACTTTAGCTGCTCACCTCGGACCTACAAGACAACAGATCATCAAATATATTACATCCTAATTATGGTAGTAGGGAATAAATCCATCTGCAGAGGTGTAATGACCGGACAAAGTCGCCATATTATGAACCTATTTGAATGTACCAGATATGGTGCAGTATCTTGCAAAGTGATCAGACAAAGTATTACTTCGACACACAGTCAACAGACATAGAACAATGACTAATCAGTTTTGACATTTAAGCTGAAACAGATGGAAGAAAAGCACATTACAAGAACATCAAAAATCCCAAAAATTATGACAACTAAAAGAACTACACCTTAATCCCAAGCAACATGGATCAGCTATACGAGACCACAATATCTATTTGGGTGACTGTTTCTGTGGTAGTACACTTCTTCTCTAGCAATTGTTTCAGCAACACTACACCTTTTTATGGTAACCAATTTGGTGACATCTCTCAGCTTTCTAGTGACTATTCCAGCGGCAATGAGCCTCTTTCCAGTAATCGTTTCGATAGCACCAGTCCTATTCCAACCAGCATTCTGCCATTTTCTGCAGCGAAATTTTTCATGACTGAAACAACAATGCCTCCTCTTATAGTAGATGCTCCAGCAACACTGCCTCTCCAGATAATTCAGCCAGTGACTTTTCAACTTCCCAAATAAACATTTAAAATGTTTGCCGCCTTGAACTTGGAGGGTGCGTTCAAAATGTCAAGAGAATCATTCAGAATATTGTATCTTCCAGAACTATTCACTTCCAGACATTCTCTTGTATAGACCACTGTTACTGACATCAAAATGATGCAAATCTAATTCCTTATGAAATATAAGTTTCTTTTTTTTCCTTTGGCAGTAAATTGAAACATTTTGATATTATATCAAACAATTTAAGTGTGTAAAATACTTAATACTAGTTCTGTCCCAAACAATGATATAGTTAATAGTTCAAAAATCAACTACAGATCATTGCTAGAGTAAACAACAACTCATCACATATACCCACAAATATTTTTCCCCTTTACACAACAATCGCAAATCAATACAAATAACGAATAAAAAAAATGAAAAAACCAAATTAAAAAAGAGTACTTTTATCCAAATGTAATTAAAAAAAATCAAACTAACCTTTTCAGAAGCAACATTGCGGCTTCCTCCAATCTCCTGCTGCGGCGGAAGTGACGGCAACTTAGCGGCGGAACTTAAATCACTAGCCTTAATCATCTGCTGAGCATCAGCAAGTGCCGGCCAGGATTCAGAATCAGCATCCCCTAACGGCACAGAAGCCTTATCAGCCGGCACCGGCGCCGTCACCGGAGTCTTCCATGGCGACTTTGGAGGCTCAATCACCTCCTTCTGATCATCTCCAGTACTCTCATTTTCCGCCATAGTCAGCAACTTTTATATATATATATAAATTCAAATTGAGTGATATTCCGATAAAGAGAAGGCGAAAACGGCGGAGCTTTACAGCGGTGTGTGGTGGCTGAGAGAGAGAGAGAGATACTACTAGGGTTGAGGAGTGTTTTCAGACAAAGAGACAAAATATTGAATGTTGTCAAACAGTGACAGCTTCACTCAATGCTCTATATTTATACTTCAACACAAAATACGTTTAACTCCGTCTATTTTTATTCGTTCACTATCAACTCCCACGTATTAATAATTGGGATAACATATCCCAAAATTGAAGTATTAGTATTATCGCACCTATCCTAAAATAACTTATTTTCCAACCAAACGAGTCCTTAAATGGCAAAAAATAAAATTTCGATCTTATGATATCAACCTTTGAACATAATTAATTTCATGCTTTTAAAATATGTTAATAATAAAGGTAAATTAGAAATTAAATAATTAAAAAAATCATTTTTCAAATTAAATACTAGTAAAAGTGGATTTTTGTTTTTAATATAATGAATAAATTGAGTAATAAGTATTATTTTTTGTGTCAAAATAATTGCCACTTTAGTAAAATGAATAATGTCACTTTAAAATTCAAGACAAAAGTATTACTTCCAACTATACATTCTATTTCTTTTAAAAAAAAAAAAGCTAATTCGTCGATTGATCAATTTTTTAAAAATATCTAATAAATAAAAAAAATATAGTAGAGTATATTTTATATTAATTTTTTAATAGATGTGAAATGAGGTAAAATAGATTTATTTTGATTGAAAAAATATAGGTATTCCTTATTTTCCAAAAGAGATAAGATTGGACTATTCAGACTATAAAATCTAATTTAAAGATATTCTCACTGCTATTTAGGAAAATTTTACGGACTGTTATCCAACTTTTATTTGATTATTACCTTTGAATTATTATTTTTTTGAAATAATAAAAAAGTCGCTTAAATTTTGCATAAAATTTATTTTAGAAAATACCATTTTTTGCAACATACTCCAAACATTATCCAACACAGTTTTAACAAGAGATACTTCCCATGTCCCCCAACATCCTGGTTATGACAATAGGGGTGGGGTTAATGGTATATTCAGTATACAAGAAAATATTTTCTGGTTTTTTTATGTTTAATTGGTCAAATTATTCGAAAAAATATTTTTTCGTTCCTTAAAAACAAAAAAAATAACTTCCCTAATAGAAGCAGGAAAAAAGTCACATTCTACATTGACTGCTTAAACTCAGGTCTGGCCCAAAAAAAAGGAATTTTTGAAAAAGCATACAACAAATGACAGCATATGATTTTTAGAGGCCTACAAAGATTCCAGCGTTACCATTTACATAAAAAAAAAAGCATAATTGTTGCATTGTCACAACCACCAGGTTTAATCCCTATGCATTTAACAAATACATAGCAAAATTGTTCTGGGGAACAGAACCGCGAAAAAGATGCATGGGATACCTGAATAGGGCAACAGACCTAATATTGTACCGAATAACTAAGGAGTTTGGGGAGGTCACTCGGACAAGGTTCAGACTCCCAAGTGCTGTTAAACTAGAGCTATTTACAGAAACCATTCGTCTAAAGCATACATTAACCACGTACAGTAAAACAGGAGGCGCACAGGCCTCAACAGAAGAACATGGAGCTAGCAACGTTCTCTTGAAGACGGGGCAACTGAGGAACAGTAACTGGACCAGCATTTGTCAGACCACCATGGCTTGACGATGTCTCTGATGCATCCTCGAATTTCATCCATTGTCCCACCTGTGTGGCAGCCAAATGGGCATAACTTACCGGAGCCACTGCATAGAACGGAAAAGAAAGTGAGGGCACAAGCAAAAGGAAAATATAACATAACTTATCCAAATATGCTTATATTTACCAATGGATATAGCAGTAGTGCTTCTTTGGTACCTGCAAGAAGCGGGTAACAATTAGAATGACTGCAACTGCTACGATTTAAAAGTTTAAAATTCGGGCCAGCTACGAAGAATCCAATTTATGCAATACTCACACATAGGACAGATTATGAACAAGTTCTTGAAGTTCATCAGGTGAGAAACCAACTTCATCCAACAACACATGGTAATGTGTAGGTCGAGTCGTACCCTACAACAATATCCAAGTAAACATCATATGATATAAACATTACACCAAACTTCAACAAAATGGCACAAAACAGAACAAAAAACTCACAATCATTCCCGCGTGGGCACACAGATAGAAGTCATTGTTCCTTGGATGACAAACTTTGTTATCTATAATTGTCCCTGCAAAATATCTGTGTAAACGAATTGATCCAGTGCTTTCATTACAACTAATTCGCTGTGACTTCTATTATTACCTGGTGGAACATTATCAGGAGATCCAGACTGGAAAAATTTTGTATGATGATTTTTCTGAGCAACAATGATAACAAACTTGGGCGACCACTTTTCATCTAGAAACTTGCAGGCCTACATGCATAGAACAGATGAGTTAGCACGAGAATCTCTCGTATTTTCCAAATTATATATTAAGACAGCATTTATCAGAGTGCAGAACCTCAATGAGCTGGTCCAGTTCTATGTTTAGAACTTGATTAAATTGAGATTCACTGACACCATCCCTGACATTTCCAAAGGGAGCCATTAGCAATGCCGTCAAGGAAGTGTACAAAGTTCACCGCTATGTGACAATGTTAGGCAGGTGGAACACACAGTAATAATAACAAACAATAGAACAAGAGAAATGTCAACAGCTACTCCTCATTCCCAAGAGTAGGGCCAGCTACATGAATCCTCTTAAACAATTAACTGGATAAAAATGGCGGAAATAGAGGTAGAACCATAAAAACTCACCAATGTCATGTTCAATACAAATTTCTGAAGATTTAGACATTCATCACAAGTGTAGTGTCAATAATAGAGCAATAGCACTTAGAATGTATATAATTTGCTGAAAGCAAAATGGTGAACAGGCTGGGTTAAATCACCTGAATACTATAATGTGCTCAGGCTTCCTTTTCCCGGAACTCACATAAAAATCTAGCAAAAGTTCCCTGCATATTTAAATACATTATTATCAGAAAGTTAATTCTGGGAAACCAAAAAGATACCACCAAGAGAATTGCAATAGAAACCCACAAACCATTAAGCAATTAGTTTTACACCATAAGACAAAGCAGCAAACCATTGGAAAGTGAAACCAAACTTTAAAATGCGTAACATACTGATTAGAAAGATGTGCAATACAACTGGGTATTCCAGAAACTGATTAGACAGAACATCACGGAACCAGTGGTATTTGATTGAGGAGCTCATTTGGCATGAAGAAACACAATCCAAACTAACAAAGTATTATGATATTCTCTTTTTCCGTAAGGCATCACAATTCTGGTGAACCAACTCCCTCGAGAGTCGAAATACAAAATGTAAACTATCAAAACAAAAATAAATTACCTCTAGTGCAGCTAAACCGACTCAAAGATCAAAATGTATATGTTAGAAAGCATAGCATACTCTACCATATAAGTTTAAGTTCCGAACGGCCAAAGTTAATTCACCCTGGCCCAAAAGAAAACAGTCCAAGAGAAAGTTAAAACCTACAAAACCAAACTCACCTCATAATCCCATCATCCTCGGTGTCTGAAACTTTTTTAAATATGTTATCAATCATCTCTACTTTAGGAGATTGAGTGCGCACGGAAGCTCTATAACGAGATATTGACGGCCACTGCCTTGAACTCACAACCTGACAAAGCAATAGTATAAAATGAAATTCTTTAAACAATTGGGTATAAAAGGTAATCAACGTCAATGAAAGAACCTACTGCAGCAATTGATGGGACATCAGACTGGCCGGGAGAGCCATGTGATACGTCCATTCCAAGAATCATGGTGGGGACCTTAGATACCATGGGGATGGAAGGAGAAACCTCCGCAGCTAACATAGAATTTAAACCACCGAGCTGCCAACAGAAATCATGATGTTTAAGACTGATCCAGGAAATGACGGAAGAAAGGTGCCAGGATGATAGCACTGAACCAGATGCACAGAGAACTCTCACCTTAGCATTGATCTTAAGGAGAAGGTTTGTGAGATACTGATCATTAACTCTTCCAGGAGCCAAGCATTGGGTTACTATACCATGATCAGCCAGATTTTTCCGCTTCCATGGTCCTTCAAGTTTCATCAGTCAATTATTTTAGTAATTAGTACTTATGAGATGCTCTTAGTGGTCAACAGAACAAGCAAATCGGACTAACCATATATGTCACAATTTTTCCTCTCAGGAAGAAGACAGAGAAGAAACTTGGGGGCACCAGGAAGTTTTGACTGGATCTCTTCAAACATTTTGTCAACTCTGACAACAGGTGGAGCCCTTCTAAGCTGTGGAGACTCTTCAAACACTTCAAATGGAGCTTCCACACTCTGTAACGTTAAAACAGGAATAATGAAAATCGTCCTTTCTACCCAGTTTTAAAGTATTAGAAGTTGATAAAACATACAATTCCTTTCATCTCTCCAAGTCTTGTCAAATCTCTGACTAGGCCACGGACGTCACAGCGTGCAGAAAAGTTCACAACAGCCCAACGCTCTACCTTCGCTGGATCAAAGAATCTCTGCCAGAATAGATAAAAAATAAAAAAAAATCAAAGTACATCTTAACAACCACTACACTGCAATACCAAGCTAACATGTAGTCAGCATACGATTTCAAAGCCAACATCATCTTAAATGAGATTATGAAATGAATCCCATTGATCCTGTGGAAAAATCATATGTGAAGAAGAGTTCAACTATACCTTATTATTAAAGTTCCACCTGCCATTTCGGGTGAAAAGGTCATCTCCATTTCCTGCCTTCAACTGCCACATAACGAATATATTATCTCAAACTCACTACATGAAGACTCAAAAATATAGCTAAAAGAAGTTATAATAGATAGCATACCTTAGGAGCAGGCAGCACACGCCCTTCAACCTGTGTGAAGTTGCTACTGATTGAGACACCACAAGAACGAAGCACAGGCTCAGCATCATAATTGTTGATTTTGAGAGCCTTCCACAATCCAGTAGGAAATTAGTTAAGCATAACTAGAGCAAGCAAAAGATCATGTTAGGGTAGAAGAGACCTACATTACTCAAAATTTGCATTCTCTCTTGAGGCTTTTGCCTAGACTTCTCCACCAAGGAAGCCCTCTGAAAGGTGGACAAGGCTTTTGTGTACCTTTGCAATGAGACCAAAGTGCAGAGCTGCAACATTCAACAACAGAATTCAAAATTGCATGAACAAAAAGACAGTACATAAAAGCTGTAAACTTTAACTCAGTGCTTTTACCTCAATGGGGAAATAGGTGGGACGTTTAGGCTTTCCAACATTGAGGCACGGCAAATCAGCAGAATATCGCAAGTCTATGTTACGATGATTAACAAAGTAATCATAAACTGTCACTTCTGAAGTCTGCACTTCACCATCCTCATCTTTGCTCCTCTGCTTTAGAGTAAACCTAAAAGTGTCGAGAAAAAAAATGAGTTTAGCGCCATTACATTATAGCAAATCAATGTCGACCATCCTGCACAAGTGCATCTTAGTTGAGCCAAGGTTGAAATAACAAGAAGTAACTAGATCATTGCTAACATACGTCTGCTCACGACAAGGTTTTTCGCTCAATCCAGTTATTTTGAATTCTTGGTTAGCGGGAGCAGTCTTCACTCTCAGGTTCTTCAATACGCGCTTTGCCTGATCAAGTGTAGAGAATCCATTGCTTAGAACATGATTATACAAAAAGATAAATAATCAAATATATAACAGCACACCTTCGCCCAATCAAGTGAAAAGGGATCTTTTGCATTTTGGTTCGCTATCAGAAAGTCAACCACAGGCCCAGGCTGGATTATCATTGTGGTAGACACGTCTGTGATCAAGAAAACCACAAGATATGGATCTCATTTTATTATTTGAAATAAGTATGAAACCTGAAAGGCAGAATATTTACCAATGTTCAAAGACAATCCCGACTGGGTGGTTCGAAAACTCGAATGGAACCCTCGGCAGCCAAGAACACCACCTCCAACATCAGCAAAGTTCTTTGGGTCATTATGGAAAAAGGATTGACGAACAAGTAAACAACCCCTAATATACGAATAGTCATTATATACCAATCAAGAGAGGCACAAAAATACTTGTGTAGTAATCATCTCATAAAGAGAAATTAAATAAATATACAACTTACTGTTTTGCAGCATGCTGCCTTAAAATTATATCCAAAACTCGCAAGGCTTCTTGAGAGTTCTCAGACTCTTGACCTCGCAAAGCATTTGCAATCGCCTGCATTGGAATCTTGGCAGCGAAGCTAATCTCCACCTTATAAGTTTTAGATTGGTACGGCCGCCTTAATCTTTTCCTATCAGTTTCATTAGGAGGGCTTCCATGTCTGCCAGGGCTGGAGTTGCCATTGGTCCCGTTGTTCCTGTGTATAAGGTGGTGAAAAGGGTTAATAACCAAAATAGGAACTAGGGAACACATTAAACTAAGCCACTCTGAGAACCAACCGATTAGATGTTATGTCATCTAGTACAACTGTGAACTCTAATTTATTTCTAGGTAGTGAACCAATGGTGAACAAACTCTTCTCCCCATCATATGCAAAATCCTTCCCGGCCAATTCTGTATCATATGTTTCATGCACTCTATCCAGAACTTTTCTGCCAATTCCTTTTCCCTCGACAGGTCGACCATCCTCATAAAATAGGGCAACCTGTTATCAGACATTGTTAACAATGGCATGGAGTTATATGATTGTATTGAGAAAAGAAAAGATAGGAGCATATCAAGGAGAGGTATGTGAAAACATACACTGTAATGAAAGAAGTGTCCATCAACATTAGACACGTTCACTTTAAAGTGATTGGTAAGGATCGGAATCTTTTGTCCCTTGCTTCCAAGGCCACGTCTCGCCATGGGAACACGTAAAACCTTTTTCTTCACCAGCTCTGGTTCAGCTTGTGCTGGAGAGAAATCAAGTGGAACAGGGGGAGGAGGGGGCAGAACCTCTGTGGATCCACCATTCTCTTCTTCAGCCATTACCACAATCTTCTATAACAAAAATCACAAGTTTCAAAAGATCTTCAGCAAAACTTGAAAAAAGTATGCAAAGAGCTTTTCTAGGAAAAAAGATGCACTTAGGAAGCAGTCAATAAAAGAAATTAAATGCAGACAACTACTAATCACTTCCAGTCTTAGATCTAGTTTTACATAAGTAACAACACATGAGATGACAATTCAAAAGGAAATAATGCATAATGAAACGCAAGTGAATTAACACTAAAAACATCTAGGAATGAAAAGATTCAAAATGTAGTAGCCAACAATGAGGTCATAACTAAGGAAGTAACTCATTTTACAAATGAATGCATGCAAATTGGTGAGTGCTAAGCCATGTAGATTGGCCAGAATTTTTCACTAGAAGCCAAAAAAAGAGGGGTAACAAAGCCCAGAACTTCCACTGGAAGCATATAAAAAAAAGGTGGGTGGTGTGGGGTGGGGGAACAAACCCTAGATAGCATTTCAAGCACAGACAACCAAAATACCCACATGCTGTACATCAAGAAAACACCAAACTTAATACAGAATGACAAGTGACAAGTATTTTTCACTTTACCTTTATCAAAAAAAAAATGACAAGTATTCTTCAGCTTACTGGTTTGGGAAAAAACATATCAAAGAAAACAGCCTTCAACACCACAAAGCCCAGAACTTTAACTAGAAGCACAAAGAGGGGTAAAAAACAAACCCCAGATAGCATTTCACGCACAGATCACAAACACCCACATGTTATACTTCAAGAAAACACTGAACTTAGTTCAAAAGAATTCTTCTTGAGTTTCCTGGGTTTGAAAAAGAAGACAACTTAAAAGGCCTTCAAACCACAAAGATCAGAACTTTTCACTATAATCACGAAAAAGAGGGGTAAAAAACAAACCCCAGATAGCATTTCAACCACATCCAAGGACTACACAAATGAAAAAATACCCACATGCTACGCTTCAAGAAAACGCCAAACTTAGCTCAAAAAAAGACTTGTCCAGCTTAGTGGGTTTGAAAAATATGTCAAGTTAAAGCTTAAGAAGCCCTCAACACCACAAAGCCAAGAACTTTTCACTATAAGCACAATAAAGAGGGGTAAAAACTAAACACCAGATAGTATTTCCACATTAAAAGAACTACACAGATAACAAAATACCCACATGCTAAACTTCAAGAAAACACCGAACTTAGCTCAAAACAAGTCTTCTTCAGCTTACTAGGTTTGAAAAATACATCAGGTTAAAAGGCCTTCAAACACCACAAAGACCAGAACTTTCCACTATAACCACAAAAAGGAGAGGTAAAAAGCAAACCCCAGGTAACATTTCAACCACATTGCACTGATAATAAACAAAATACCCACATGATTAACTTCAAGAAAACACCAAACTTAGCTCCACACAAGTCTTCTTCAGACTACTAGGTTTGAAAAATACCTCAAGTTAAAAAGCCTCCAAACACCACAAAGACCAGGCCTTTTCACTATAACCACAAAAAAAAGAGGTAAAAAACAAACCCCAGATAGCATTTCAACCACATTACAGTGTTAAACAAAATACCACATGCTATACTTCAAGAAAACACCAAATTTAACACAAAATAAGTCTTTTTCAGCTTACTTAGTTTGAAAACCTCAAGTTGAAAAGCCTCCAAACACCACAAAGACCAGACCTTTTCACTATAACCACAAAAAAGAGAGGTAAAAACAAACCCCGTATAGCATTTCAACCACATTACAGTGTTAAAAAAAATACCACATGCTATACTTCAAGAAAACACCAAATTTAACACAAAATAAGTCTTCTTCAGCTTACTTAGTTTGAAAAATAAGTCAACTTAAAAAGCCTCCAAACACCACAAAGACAAGAACTTTTCACTATAACCACAAAAAAGAGAGGTATAAAACAAACCCCAGATGGCATTTCAACCACATTACAGTGTTAACCAAAATACCACATGCTATACTTCAAGAAAACACCAAATTTAACTCAAAATAAGTCTTCTTCAGTTTTCTGGGTTTGAAAAATAAGTCAACTTGAAAAACCTCCAAACACCACAAAGACCAGAACTTTTCACTATAACCACAAAAAAGAGAGGTAAAAACAAACCCCGTATAGCATTTCAGCCACATTACAGTGTTAAAAAAAATACCACATGCTATACTTCAAGAAAACACCAAATTTAACACAAAATAAGTCTTCTTCAGCTTACTTAGCTTGAAAAATAAGTCAACTTAAAAAGCCTCCAAACACCACAAAGACTAGAACTTTTCACTATAACCACAAAAAAGAGAGGTAAAAAAAAAAATCCAGATAGCATTTCAACCACATTACAGTGTTAAACAAAATACCACATGCTATACTTCAAGAAAACACCAAATTTAACACAAAATAAGTCTTCTTCAGATTACTTAGTTTGAAAAATAAGTCAACTTAAAAAGCCTCCAAACACCACAAAGACCAGAACTTTTCACTATAACCACAAAAAAGAGAGGTAAAAAACAAACCCCAGATAGCATTTCAACCACATTACACTGTTGAACAAAATACCCACATGCTGTACTTCAAGAAAACACCAAATTTAACAGAAAATAAGTCTTCTTCAGCTTAGTTAGAAAAATAAGTCAACTTAAAAAGCCTCCAAACACCACAAAGACCAGAACTTTCCACAATAACCACAAAAAAGAGAGGTAAAAACAAAACCCAGATAGCATTTCAACCACATTACAGTGTTAAACAAAAAACGCACATGCTATACTTCAATAAAACACCAAATTTAACACAAAATAAGTCTTCTTCAGCTTACTAGGTTTGAAAAAATACATCAAGTTAAAAAGCCTTCAAAGACCAGAACTTTCCACTATAACCACAAAAAAGAGAGGAAAAAAACTAACCCCAGATAGCATTGCAACTACATCACAGTGTTAAACAAAATACCACATGCTATACTTCAAGAAAACACCAAATTTAACTCAAAATAAGTCTTCTTCAGCTTTCTGGGTTTGAAAAATAAGTCAACTTAAAAAGCCTCCAAACACCACAAAAGACCAGAACTTTTTACTATAACCTCAAAAAAGAGAGGTAAAAAAAAAAACCCAGATAGCATTTCAACCACATAACACTGTTAAACAAATATCCACATGCCAAAAAGCACCAAATTTAACACAAAATCTTCTTCAGCTGACTTAGTTTGAAAAATAAGTCAACTTAAAAAGCCTCCAAACACCACAAAGACCAGAACTATTTACTATAACCACAAAAAAGAGAGGTAAAAAACAAACCCCAGATAGCATTTCAACCACATTACAGTGTTAAACAAAATACCCACATGATATACTTCAAGAAAACATCAAATTTAGTCAAAACTACCATACCTAAAGCTCAAAAATGGCGGATGAAGAAACAGAGTGAAGAGGTGAAACCCTAATGTACGACAAAAGAGAAAGAAAGAGTGAGGCTGTAGTTGAACTAGGGAGTGACAGCAGCTAGTGCACCTAAAAACATAAACAACTGTAACTAAACACTCTCTTTGACCTCCACGTGCTCCCTTCGTTATAATCTATGTTCTGTTGAAACTGTTTTTCTTTTTCTTTTTTCTTTTGTGGATAAGAGGAAAATCCAATAACAAGGGCATAATGAATGGTCTTCTTAGAGGTTGTTTAGCGGTCACTTTCTGATTTATATATCCACTTGGGCACTTTATTTTATTTTATATTTTAAAAGTATATTTTAATTATATTTTTTGAAGTGGGAAATTTATTAGAAACAGTTTTCTTAAGAGCCCGTTTGGATTAAGTCAGTCAAACCTATTTTTAAGTCAGTTTTTGACTTCTGAAAGTATTTTGTAAATATAAAAAATTACTTAAAATAAATTTAAAATGACTTAAAATAAGTTACGAAGTGTTTGGCAAGGTGAAAAAATAATTTAAAATAAGTCAAAAATGACTTAAAATAAGTCAGAAATCAAAAGTAGGTCTCCCCTTACTTTTTATTTTTTGACTTAAAAATCATTTCAGTTTGACTTTTTATTTTTGACTTAAAAGTTCCTTTTTTTAAGTCAATCCAAACGGGAGTCCCATAGTAAAAATAGATGTATATCTTATTTTCTTAAAATTTATTTATGAACTACATTAAATATCTTATTATGGTTAGGGGTGTACATGGATCTGTTTGGTTTGGTTTTTCATTAAAAAAAATCTAAATCAATTATGTCGGTTTATTAAATCTAAAAACCAAATCAAATTACATAAAGTCGGTTTTTTCGATATCGGCTTTAGTTGAATTTTTTCAATTTTTTCAGTTTTTTACAACTATACGGTATTTGAAAAATAAATCAAATATTTTTTCACTTACTTGTGTGATAAGCTGAACTTAAAAAATGTTAAATTAATAGAAATTTTTGAAAAGATGGTAAAATTCACATGAGTACAAAATATTTTTTTTTAAATATCAACGTTCATTATGTTAAATTAATAAGATTAAAGGTTAGAGGTAAACTGAATACAAAACAAAATTTTTACAAAGTAAATTGTTAACTTCGAATTTGAAAAACTATAACAATATAATTGTAACTTCGGATCTTAATACAAAATAAAATATTTACAATTTTTGCATGCCCAAATTTGAAATAAAATATATAAACATTGAAAACTATAAACTAACTAAAAATATATTAACAAAGTAGATTATAAAACATATTTTTTATCTATAAATAAAATAAAATTATATATATATATATATATATATAATATTTACAAAATTTTACAAGCCCAAATTTGAAATAAAATATATAAACATTGAAAACTATAAACTAACTAAAACTATATCAACAAAGTAGATTATAAATAATATTTTTTATCTATAAATAAAGAGAAAATGGTCTAAAACCCCCCAACCTATACCCAAAATCTCAACTACACACTCCAACTTTACGGGTGTCCTATTACCCACCTGAACTTTATATTTCTCTATTTTATACACACTTAAGTGCTGACCTGTCATGGGAGGTGTTCTCATCTCCTTTAGGCGCGTTAGAATGTTAATTTTGATGAAAAATTCCTCCTCCATCACTCTCCACAATCAAGAACTATGCCCCAAAAATCTTCCAAATCAAAGCAAAATTCAAGCTTGAATATGCTTAATATAGCGAAACTCAACTAATTTTCTTCAATAAATTGTAATACTAAGAAAATTTCTAATCCTATATTCAATATCCAACAGATCTACGCAATAAAATTTCAACTGATTTTAATGACTGATCAAATTCCTGCAAATCTGAAAAAGCAGTGTCATTTCTTCTTCATCCCGTTGCTCTGAATAATTGAAGCAAAGTCGTCTTAAAACTTCTTTAAATTACGCTAAATTTTACATATAAGCTTTTCTTGACATTTTTATTTTTTTGATATATTACCCATTCAAAACGGTACTCGTTTGTGGCAAGTTAAATTTGAACCCAAGCCTTTTGAACCAACTTTAATGGGGGTTTCAAGTTGGTGGTTCACATTGTAAACCCATGAGCTTCAGTTTTTTGCCATATGAAACTCTTCAAAACATTAGCGGAAGTTGCCCTCAATCCAGAAAATAGATCTAAAAATTCCATATGAAAGCTCATCGGTGTTCATGGAGTTCCAAAGTTCAAATCTAAAAATTACAGCCATGAACTTAGTCAAACACTCAAACTTAGTGTTTTTAGCTTGAAAAATTAGCAACCAACAATGTCATCAAATAGTTTCAAATTTGAAGATCAAAATACATCCATAAACTTTGATGTTATGACCTTAAACTAGAATTTAAAACAATAAATAAAAAAGGAGAAAAAAAATTTAAAAAAAAGTTTTTAATAATATTCCACATGTCAAACGCGTAAGTTTCACCCGGCAACATATATGTGGTTGTGGCATTTTAGGGGTGTAATAATTTCAGTTTTAAACAGTTCAAGGGGGTAATAGGACCTCCGTAAAATTAAAGTGTGTAGTTGAAAATATGCATATAGATTAGGGGGAATTTGACCATTTTCTCATAAATAAAATATATATAAATTTCTCTAAGGATAATATTCCTACCAAGTCTCTTCCTTGCCCGATGAACGCCAAATTGGTGGGATTCTGCAAAAAGGAAATTCAAATTGTAACTGCTCATAAGTGGTATGTTAAATGTACCATATTGATTGATAATAGTTTTTCTATAACTAATGTTGTCGTGATTGATGGTGGAGCTGATGTGAGTTGCATTCAGGAAGATCTTGTATCTACCAAATACTTTGAAAAGACAACTCATATGGTTAAATCTGCATCAGGACATGCTTTAGATATAAAGTATAAACTGCCTAATACTTGTATTTGTTAAAATAAAGTTTGCATTCCGCATTTTTTTTCTTGATTAAAAATCAGTTATATCCTTCAATTATACTCGGAACACTATTTATAAATGCTATTTACCCATTTACTAGCATAAATGCTAAAGATTTTTCGGCCACGTATAATAATCAAAATATAAGTTATACTTTTATCACTGAACCTATTTCTCGTGATATTAATGCTTTAATTAATATGAAACAGAAGCATATTGATTCTTTACAACTTGAATTGTTTAGTATGAACATATTTGATACTTTGAAAAGTACTAAAGTACAGAAAAATTTTAAATACTTATATGAGGAGGGTGATGGAACTACCAGAAAATAAGTATGGGCATTGGAAAGCTAAGTTCATAGATGGTCTTCCCCCATTATTTGCACTAACGGTTAAAAAAATCCTTAGAAATAACCATGGAGATATTCCTTATGATGATTATACCTATGGTAGGTTGATAGGAGTTTGCACTCAAGAAGGAATAAATTTGTGCAACGAATTAAAACTATCTAGACAGCTTAAGATAAATAAGCTCAAGGAAAGATACCAGCTAGGAGATTTTTGTACTCAGTTTGGTTTACCTGATACTTCAGCTAATAGCAAGAAGACAACCAAACATAGAGATTCTAGAGGTTCTAATCCCGATGAATATTATAAGAAACGAAGGTCTAGGCATAGACATAGATCCAAAGAAGAACGGAATGAGAGAAAGCTTACCGTAAATCTAATAGATTTACCAAAAATAGGTCTAAGCGGGAACTCGCCAAGATTAAATGTTATACGTGTGACAATTTTGGACATATTGCACCTAACTATAAGCTTGAAAAGCTGAAATCTTTAGGACTTGATGAAGAAATTCATGATAAGGTTTATAGTTTCATTTATACTTCAATACTTTGAAAAGACAACTCATATGGTTAAATCTGCATCAGGACATTTCAAATTGATTGGTAAATCGACTATTAAAATGTTCTAAAATGGTTAGAACTAAGGTATAGACCGCGTCTTCTCTATTAGCGACAAGAGTCATACCAAGGTTATCAACACCTTCACTACTAGAAGTAGCATTAATCACCGCAACCTTTTGTTCGAAGGTCATATAATTATCCCACCAACCTCGAAGTTGGCCATTAAAACCTGCAATAATCATTTTGCAAATATTTCTATATGTGTTTTTAACATTTTTACAAATAGTTGCATACATAAGCATTCTATGCACAAGAATAGTAAGCTGTCTATCAAGGTTCTGAAGAAAATATTGATTTGCCTGAACTATCTGATAATAATCAGCATGTTAATAATAATGCTTGTGATACTTACAAATTTGGTCAAGGTGATATTTGTTCCTGTGAAAATGATGAATTTTATAAATTGCAATCTCAATTTGAAGATTTAAATATTAACACTATTACTTCTGATAATGTGATAGAACTTTTGAAAGAAGTTACTGATAATAATCTTTGTGAAAAAATTATTCAATTAGCTGTTAATAACAAGGCTAGTTCTTCAAAAAACTCGGAAAAAAGAAATAATTTTGAATATGAATATTCTGCTCCATATTCTCTGTCTGAAGTTCATAACCGACTTAATAAACAAACTATTTCTACAAGAGATTCCTCTTTTGATGATTTAAAATGAGAAATTGAAAATTTGAAAAATGAGATTAAATCTCTCAAGCAAAATCAAATGATTTGTGATCACCGTATTACTCAGATAGAAACTGCTAATAGCAAAGGAAAAAATATTGCTGGATAAAACACTCTTGCAAAACCTGTTATAAATTTTAGAACTGCTATAAGAGGTATTAGTCTAATTCCAGTCTCGTTCCTCGACAAGCATATCTTGAAGAGTTGGCCTGGGATAGTAGTAAGTTTGCATGCTCGGTTTATAAGCAAACTTAGTATTGCCACTATTCTTTTTGGGATAACCCTTCAGTTTATTAAACTCTAAGTCAATATGATTTTTAAAATCAAAAGTATTTTCCATTTCATCAGCAAAACTTTCAGACAGATCCATAGGACTTGCCTTAAATTCAGAAAACTTTTTATCAAGAAGTTCTTCCAAGTCATAAGTTGTTTTAAACTTAAATTTCGAAATCTCAGGAGGCTTTTGTAGAGGAGTAGAAATAACGAGAGCTTCCTTATTAGTTTTAGAGGTGGAAGCTTTATTCAAAGTTTTTAAATAATTTTTTATTTGAATTATCAAATCAGTTAGTTCATCTAATTTTTTATCAAGAGAATCAATATGTTCACCCAAAACTTTAACATAAAGTCCTAAATAATTATTTTGAGAAACGATCATGATGAGACTGAGAATGATCTTCCTTTTCCAATGGTATAACCGTCTTTTCCTCTGACATTGGTCACCCAAGGAGGATCCATCCTACAAACAAAACATTTAAATTTATTCGACCTCATAATAATCATTATAAAAATCAATGAGTTTTTCACAAAAACAGATTTCTGAAATGATGTCACTCATCATGGCATCTATAATTTTCCTTATAATTATTTCCTGTATGTCTCTATTAAGAGGTACAGCCTTTATGATAGTAATCAATATTTTATCTAAAAGAAAAGGAGATAAAAATTCCATTAAGAAGATAAGTATTCTCTGGATAAGAAATCCGAAAGAGAGTTATCACTCTCATTCTTATAATGAATCTCAAAATCAAAAGTAGCTAACTGGGTCTGCCACCTAGCAAATATTAATTTTGATGCATCATGTTTAAAATCTTTATCAAACATATATTTTACTGATTGTGCATTAGTTTTTATCAAAAAAATTTGATTATATAAATCGTCCTGAAATTTTAGTACGCATTTAAAGATGGTTAACATTTCATGAGCCATCGTAACATATTTTTTCTTAGCATCGCTCCATTTTCCTGAATGAAATCTGATCAAGTATTCGATTTTATCAGGGGATTGATTTGTTTTAAAATTCTTCCATAACCGATGTTGGACGCATCTGTCTCAATAATTTTCTGCCATGCAGGGTTAGCAAGAGTTAAACAAGGCAACGATTGAACTCTTATTTTAATTTTCTTTACTAAATCAGTATGACTATCAGTACAAAGTATGTTATTACCCTTTTTTAATCTATCATATAACGGGGTTAAATCTCTAGATAAATTCTTGTAAAATGGGGGAATATAATTTAAGCTTCCCAAGAATCTTTGTAATTGAGTCATGTCTATAATAACATCAGGAAATTTTGAAGCAAAGTCAACAGATCTTTGAATAGGAGTAATCTTTCCTTGACAAATAAAATGTCCTAGAAATCTTATATTAGTTTGAAATAAATTCATCTTTGGTTTATAAATTACCAAACCATTTTGTATAACATTTTTTTTGAAAATATCTAAATGCTTAATATGCATTTCAAAATATCATCAATATATACGATGATAAAATCCAAATATGGGTTGAAAATATCATTCATAATTTTCTGAAATTCAGAAGGTGCATTTTTTAATCCAAATGGCATAACACTCCACTCATATTGTCCAAATGGGACGTTAAAAGCAGTTCTATAAGAATGTTCTTTAAATATCTGAATCTGCCAATAACCTGATTTATTATTATGTCAGTTTGGTTTGGTTTGGGTTCGATTTGACTTTTTTTCTTTTAATACCAAATCAAACCAAGAGTGGTCGTGTTTTTTTTCAACCGCCAAACCAAACCACAAATCGGTTTTTTTTCGATTTGATTTGATTTGTCAGTTCGGTTTAACTTTACGATTTGACTTATAACCCCTAATTATGGTAACGGACATAAAATGTCAAAAATAAAACGTGAGTTTGGACTGGGTCAAAAAAAAAAAAACGTGAGTTTAATGTTGTACTACTGTTCCAATATGCTATGGTACAATTTGGGGTTGTTTGACCATAAGTTTATTTTATTTTTTTGAGTTGAACTCTAAAAAGTACATTTTGTCATAAATTTTGAAATTCAAATTTAAAATTGAATCTCAAAATGTACAAGAATTTAAAAAATGAACAATTGTTTGGTAATACAGTAGACCATGTTTAGGCTGCTTGTATTAGATGTATACCTTATTTGCCAAATTTGGACCATCTTTTTACTAGTGTACAAATAAATAATAATAATAATAATCAGAAAAAACACAGGAAAAATGGAGGACTTAAACAGTGAGTAGATAGATTGTTATGAAGTGAAACATTATCTCTCGATTCTATAGGTCGTTTGATTGGTGGGATAAGGATAATAATTTCAGACTATTTCACGAGATTATTATATTATGTGTTATTTAGTCTTAGGATTATGTTGTCCTACAATTTTAATATAAATAATGGGATAAGTTACCTCATGTATAAAGTGGAACAAAATAATCTTAAGAAATATTCCAATCTATCAGATCCCACCAATAAAACGAGTCATATTGTTATTTATGCAAAATATCTTGTTAGAGTTAAATATGTATGCATATACGATTAACCAAATTACCCTTATAGAATGATCCAATCTAATCATATTCCACTCGATCTCTGGATACACATTGAATTCACGACTAAATTTATATCACACATTTCAAAATTCATTCGGAGGTGATGTTGCCAAAATTTTACCGAATAATTTACCTAGGAGGAGTTTTGAGTGGTCACTTAGACAATGTTTAGACTCTAAGTGCAGTTAAACTAGAGCTATTTACAGAAACCATTTCTCTAAAGCATACATTATAAAACAGGAGGTGCACAGGCCTCAACAGAAGAACATGGAGCTAGCAACATTCTTTTCAAGAGGGCAACTGAGGAACAGTAACTGGACCGGCATTTCTCAGACCACCCTGGCTTGATGATGTCTCTGATATGTCCTCGAATTTCATCCATTGTCCCATCTGTGCAGCGGCCAAATGGGCATAACCTATCGGAGCCACTGCACAGGATAGAAAAGAAAGTGAGGGCACAAACAACACATGTAATCAAGCAAAAGGGAAATATAACATATATGCATTTGCGCGTGTTGTTATGGTGGACAGGTGGGGAGAGCAGCAGCAACTAGCACAAGTCATGTTTACACATAGGGTGACGATTATATTGCATTTTCCAAATATGATTATATTTACCAATGGATGTAGCAGTAGTGCTTCTTTGGTACCTGCAAGAAGTGTATAACAACAATTAGAATGACTGCAACTGCTATGACTTGAAGGTTAAAATTCAGTCGAGCTACGAAGAATCCAATTTATGCAATACTCACACATAGGACAGATTATGAACAAGGTCTTGAAGTTCATCGGGCGAGAAACCAACTTCATCTAACAACACATGGTAATGTGTAGGTCGAGTGGTACCCTACAACGATATCCAAGTAAACGTCATATGATATAAACATTACACCAAACTTCAACAAAATGGCACAAAACAGAACAAAAAAACTCACAATCATTCCCGTGTGGGCACACAGATAGAAGTCATTGTTCCTTGGATGACAAACTTCGTTATCTATAATTGTCCCTGCAAAAAATATGTGTAAACAAATTGATCCAGTGCTTTCATTACAACTAAAATTTGCTGCGACTTCTATTATTACCTGGTGGAACATTATTAGGAGTCCAGACTGGAAAAACTTTGTATGATGATTTTTCTGAGCAACAATGATAACAAACTTGGGCGACCACGTTTCATCTAGAAGCTTGCAGGCCTACATGCATAGAACAGCTGAGTTAGCACGAGAATCTCTCGTATTTTCCAAATTCAATTATATATTAAGACAACAACTATCAGAGTGCACCTCAATCATCTGGCCCAGTTCTATGTTTAGAACTTGATTAAATTGAGATTCACTGACACCATCCCTGACATTTTCAATAGGGGCCATTAGCAAAACTACAAAGTTCACTGCTGTGTGACAGAGTTAGGCAGAAGGAACACACACTAAAAATGACAAACAATAGAACAAGAGAAATGTTAATCAACTACTTCTCATTCCCAGGAATTGGGTCGGCTACATGAATCTCTTAAACAAGAGATTAACTGGAAAAAAATGGTAGAAAATGAGGTACAACCATAAAAACTCACCAATATCGGCGTTCAATACAAATTTCTGAAGCATTTAGACAGTCATCATAGATGTAGTGTCAATAATAGAGCAATAGCACTTAGAATGTACATAATTTTTTTTTTATGACAGAGAAATCCGTCTGTGACCCACCCTTTGGACCAATCACAGCCTTCTAAACTCGGTGGATAATGGGTCTGCCCCTCTACCCTTCTACACTTAAATATCGGGCTTCGCTTTGCATGGTATGGGGCTTGAATCTGCGACCTAAGTCACAAATCCTCCACCGTTTGCCACTCGAGCTATGCCTTGGGGGATATAATGTACATAATTTGCTGAAAGCAAAATAGTGAACAAGCTGGTTTAGATTACCTGAATACTATAATATGCTGAGGCTTCCTTTGCCCGGAACTCGCTTGAAAATCTATCAAAAGTTCCCTGCATTTTGAAATTTAATTATGATCAGAAAGTTAATTCTAGGAAACCAAAAGGATACCAACAACAAAATAATAAAAGAAACCTGCAAACCATTAGGCACTTAGTTTTACACCATAAGAAAAAGCAAAAAACCATTAGAAAGTGAAACCAAGCTTTAAAATGCATAAGTTACTGAACTCACCTCATAATCCCATCGTCCCTAGTGTCTGAAACTTTTTTAAATATGTTATCAATCATCTCCACTTTAGGAGATTGAGTGCGCACAGAAGCTCTATAATGAGATATTGAAGGCCACTGCCTTGAACTCACTGACAAAGCAATAGTATAAAATGAAATTCTTTATACAATTGGGAATAAAAGGTAATCAACGTCAATGAAAGAACCTACTGCAGCAATTGATGGGACATCAGACTGGCCGGGAGAGCCATGTGATACGTCCATTCCAAGAATCATGGTGAGGACCTTAGATACCATGGGGATAGAACGAGAATCCTCAACAGCTAACATAGAATTTAAACCACCGAGCTGCCAACAGAAATGGTGATGTTTCAGACTGACTCAGGATGATAGCACTGAACCTGATGCTCAGAGAACTCTCACCTTTGCATTGATCTTAAGGAGAAGGTTTGTGAGATACTAATCATTAACTCTTTCAGGAGCCGCCAAGCATTGGTTACTATACCATCACGATGAGTCATATTTTTCACCTTCCATGGTCCTTCAAGTTTCATCAGTCGATTATTTTAGTAATTAGTACTTAAGAAATATGCTTAGTGGTCAACAGAACAAGCAAATCAAACTAACCATATATATCATAATTTTTCCTCTCAGGAAGAAGACAGAGAAGAAACTTCGGGGAAGTAGGAAGTTTTGACTGGATCTCATCAAACATTTTGTCAACTCTGACAACAGGTGGAGCCATTCTAAGCTGTGGAGACTCTTCAAATACATCAAATGGAGCTTCCACGCTCTGAAACGTTAAAACAGAAATAATTAAATTCATCTTTTATACTCCATTTTTAAGTATTAGAAGTTGATAATGTTAAACTGCTCAATGATCACACATTCAGAGATGAACTATTGGGAAAACTGATCTCTTCATTTCATATCAAAAGAGTATAAAACTCTGTACACAGCTCTACAATCAAAACTTACAAAAACTACACTAAGCTAATGAATACATGTAATATATATACACACACTAACCGACCTAATTACAATGGAAAATATCTTCTACTGCTAACAACCTTCTAACTAACTTTCACGTTAAATCTAACGCCAAGTTAACTGACTAACGGTGACCACACAGCTGACTTGTTCCATTAGTCTGTTCCAACTCAACTGTTTGCAATCTCTTTATTATATTCTCTAATAGCCCCCTTCAAGCTAGGTGATATGAAGATGTTCTTCATTCCTAGCTTGGATACAATATGAGAATGTTGAAGCCTGCCAAGACCTTTGGTGAGAACATCAGCAGGTTGCTCAGAGGAACATAAGTACTGGATGTTTACTAGACCATGTAGAACTTTCTCTCAAATAAAATGACAATCAATATTGATGTGTTTTGTTCTTTCATGAAATACCGGACTAGCTGTAATTTGAATGGCTGTCGTGCTGTCACGGTGTAAAGAAACAGGTAAGGACAAAGGGATGTCCAATGTTTAGAATAAACCTATGATCCAAGTGACCTCTGCTACAGTAGATACAAAACTACGATACTCTGCCTCGGCTGAGCTTCTGGAAATAGTAGACTGTTTCTTGGATTTCCATGAGATTGAAGAATCTCCATACTTGATCAGATAACCAATAATTGACTTCCTAGTATTGACACAAGATCCCCAGTCTGCATCACAATATCCTTGGAGAGAATCATGTGACTTCGCTGCCAAGAGTACTCCATTCCCCGGTGACTGCTTGACATACTTTACTATTCTGATGGCAGCATTCATGTGTGAGAGTTTAGGAGCCTTTGAACTGCATAGGATATATCAGGCCTAGTGAGTGTAAGATACCACAACCTCTCAATCAATCTTTGATACTCATTAGCATCCAATAAAAGTGGATCAGAATTATCTCCCACCAACTCATCAAGCTCAGGTGTGGTCAGTTTCTGATTCAACTCCACTAGTGTAGCCATGGGCTTGGAACTTCCTAGGCCTAAATCTGAAATCAACTCTAAAGCATATTTCCTCTGGTGCATCAATATATCTTCTGAGCTTCTGGCAAATTCAATGCCTAGAAAAAATCTAAGATCTCCCAGGTCTTTGATTTTAAAATTAGCCTTCAAAGCCTGTTTTGCCTGTTCAATTAACTGATTGTTGCTTCCTGTCGCAAGTAAATCATCTACATGGATAAATATCACTACAATATCATCACCAACTTTCTTAGTCATAAGAGAATAGTCAAGATGACTCTGTTGAAATCCTGCTGCAAGTAAAGCAGTGATCAATTTAACATTCCACTGTCGAGAGGCCTGTTTTAGTCCATAAAGTGACTTAACTAATTTACAGACCAGACCTTCTTCCTCCTTATTATGTTGAAATCTTGCATGTACACCTCTTCCATCAGATCTCCTTGCAAAAAACCATTGTAAACATCCATTTGCTAAATGTTCCAACCCTTTGATGCAGCAATAGAAAGGACTGTCCTCATTGTGACCATTTTAACAACATGAGAAAAAGTCTCCTGATAATCCAGTCCCTCTTTCTGGTTGTAACCCTTGGCCACCAGCCTGGCCTTAAAGCCTTCAATCTGTCCATCAGCTTTGTACTTGATTTTATACACCCATTTACATCTAATGGCCCTTTTTCTAAAAGGCAATGCAACTAGTTTCCAAGTCTTGTTCTCTTCTAAGGCCTTGATTTCCTCCTTCATGGCTTGAACCCATCTATCATCATTCTTAGCCTGGTGGTATGTACTTGGTTCAGTTTCCATTAAAGAATTGGCAATGCAACATTGATATGACTTTGAAAGTCAATTGTAATCAACACTGTCTACAATAGAGTAAAGACAATTGGATTGATTGGATTTCTTTGAGGTCACAAAATCCTTTTGCCAAATTGGAGCCTTGCTGGTTCTGGTTGATCTTCTTTGTACCTGTTGTGGTGTGCCTCCAGGAACAGGTACATGTGTTGTGTCTCCAAGATGAACCACCTGGTGTGATGTGTCAATCTCTGGTACATTTGGTGTAACTACAACAACTTCACTCCTATTCTCTACAATTGGAGAATCAAGCACCATATATGTTTCATCATCCATAAAGCTTGATGGCATGATAACACTATTCTGCAAAGCATCTGTGGGGTGAGTTTGGAAAGGAAAAATTGTTTCAACAAAGATCATATCCTTACTGATAAAGAATGTTATATGTTCAAGATCATATAGCCTATATCCTTTCTGTGTTGTTCCATATCCCATCAAAACAGATCTTGTAGACCTTGGACCAAATTTGTCTACCTTATGTGGAATAGTGGCATGGCATAAACACCCTATGATCCTCATATAAGATAAATTAGGTTGTTTCCTAAACATTACTTCAAAAGGAGAGACATTATGTAATACAGATAGAGGAATCCTATTTATGATGTGTACAACTGCTAATATGCACTCTCCCTAGAATTTGATAGGTAAGTGTCCCTGGAACCTGATTGCTCTAGCTGTTTCAAGGATGTGCCCGTGCTTCCTTTCTACCGCACCATTCTGTTGAGGAGTGTGTGGACATGAACTTTGATGTATAATCCCATGACTCTTGAATAATTCATCACATTGAGAGTTAAAGAACTCTCCTCTATTGTCTGATCTAACCATTTTAATTTGCAAATTAAACTGTGTTCTAATCATCAGGATAAACTGTTTTAGCACTGTGGAAATATCTAACTTAAGATGTAGTAAGACTACCCAAGTCCATCTCGAACGATCATCAACCAATGTAAGGAAAAACTTCATGTTATTATATGTGGTTGCTTTATAAGGTCCCCATACATCCAAATGAACCAAATCAAAACATCTAGTACTTCTACTACTGCATGATCTGATTTGTCTAGCTAGTGGACATGTATCACAATGTGTCATAGTTGGACTCTTATTGAGCTTAAGCATACTAATTTTTCTAATCACATTCATAGGTACATGCCCTAATCTCTTATGCCAAGTGACATCATTCTTACATCCTTTTGCTGCTACTAACGAACTTGCTCCTTGTAGTGTTTGAACTGGATTTCGAGGCCTCAGCAGATATAATCCATCTTCCTCTTTACCAATCTCCTTTATTTTCCCAGTGAAGAGATCCCAAAGGTTAAAAAAATCAGGGAAAATACAACACAACAATTCAACTCCCTAGTCAACTTAGACACTGATAAGAGATTGAATTTAAATTCTGGCACACAAAGTACATCCTCAATAACTTCACCTCCTGTTAGTTGAGAACTTCCTGAGCGTGTAATAGTTGCTGAGTCACCTGTAGCTATTTGCATTTTTCCTGGATTCACTGTCGAACCACGATTAAGTAGTGTTTCAGAACTAACCATATGATTGGTTGCCCCACTATCTACTATCCAAGTGAAATAACATTTAACAACATCATTACAAGAGGAAGTACCTGCAAATATACCTGTCATATTTGTACTCGTTTGTGTTGGATTTATTTAGCATCTGCAATATTTGATTGTACTGATCTGGTGTGCAGTGAGGAACAGGTCTATCTCCACTACTTGCACCTCCAGGCCTCTGCAATGCTTTCATCTGTGGAGTATGATAAAAATTATCTCTCATGCCTCGTCTTGAAGTCTATGTGATGTTTGTGCCATGTTAACCCTTTTCTTCCCTTTCCAATATGGAGGATAACCAATCAACTGAAAACAAATTTTCTTGGTGTGACCTTTCATATTACAGTGAGTGCAATGTTTCAGTTTGTTACAATCGTCCCTAGTGTGTCCTTTCATATCACAATGATCGCAATAAGGACCACGTCGTTGAACCTGTCCATGACCTCTTCCTCCCCTACCTCTGGAACCTGGTCCTCCAAAGGTGTAACCACCAGATCTACTAGTGAGTAAGGCAGTGGGATCAATGCTTTCCCCTCCTCCATAACAATCACCACTCAATGCTCTTTGACTCTCATCTTACACAATCATAGCGTAGCACTGATTCACACTAGGTGGTGGTTCATCATAAGGATCTGGCTTCTAGCCTGACCATAACTATCATTTAATCCCATGAGGAATTGCAGAAATTGTTGCCTACCCATACTATCCACATATTCCTTCGATTTTGTACATTCACACGAAAAAGAAGGCACTATCGATTCAAACTCATCCCATAGGTCTTTTAATCTCGAGTAATATACAGAAACAGGGGAAGTACCTTGAGTGAGCGTGACGATGGCTTTGTGAAGATGAAAAACTCTGGACATGTTCACCTTATCAAATCGTTCCTTCAGATCGGACCATACCAAGGCCGCATTCGAACGAAACATGATTCCACTTACGAGCTCCTTGCTAACAGTGCTCACGATCTACGAAATAACCATAGCATTACACCTATCCCATTATTTTTTTCGATATCATCTTTGAAATCATCTCTCTGGATGCTGCCGTCGATGAACCCCAATTTGTTCTTCGTTAACAAATTCAATTTCATTGCACAACTCCACAAGGTATAGTTCTCCATTCCGACGAGCTGAATTCCACTCTGCACAGCTCCTGGTAAGTCGGAAGAAGAAAGATATAAAGGATGATCATGATCGATCTTCTTCGCCATGATTCTGCAACTTGTAGCTACTAAAAAAAACTAGATCTAAAACAGTGATTTGCTCTGATACCATGTTAAACTGCTCAATAATCACACATTCAAAGATGAACTATTGGGAAAACTAATCTCTTCATTTCATATCAAAAGAGTATAAAACTCTGTACACAGCTCTACAATCAAAACTTACAAAAACTACACTAAGCTAATGAATACATGTAATTTATATACACACACTACCAGACCTAATTACAATGGAAAATATCTTCTACTGCTAACAACCTTCTAACTAACTTTCACGTTAAATCTAACACCAAGTTAACTGACTAACGGTGACCACACAACTGACTTGTTCCATTAGTTTGTTCCAACTCAACTGTTTGCAATCTCCTTATTATATTCTCTAATAGATAAAACATACAATTCCTTTCATCTCTCCAAGTCTTCTCAAATGTCCGACTAGGTTGCCGATATTACAGCGTGTAGAAAAGTTCACAACAGCCCATTGCTCTACCATTGCTGGATCAAAGAATCTCTGCCATGATAGATACAAAATGAAAAGAAGAACTCAAAGCACATCTTAACAACCACTATACTGCAATTCCAAGCTAGCATGAAGTCAGCATACAATTTCAAAGCCAACATCATCTTAAATGAGATTATGAGATGAACCCCATAGATCCAGTGGAAAAATCATATGTGAAAGAAGAGTTCTACCTTATTATTAAAGTTCCACCTGCCATTTTGCGCGAAAATATCAACTCCATTTCCTGCCTTCAACTGCCACATGACTAATATATCACCTCAAACTCAAAAATATAGCTAAAAGTAGTTAAAATAGACAGCATACCTTAGGGGCAGGCAGCACACGCCCTTCAACCTGGGCGAAGTTGCTATTGATTGAGACATCACAAGAACGAAACAGAGGCTCATCAACATCATAATTGTTGATTTTGAGAGCCTTCCACAATCCAGTAGGAAATTAGTCAAGTATAACTAGAGCAAGCAAAAGATCATGTAAAGGTAGAAGGGACCTACATGGCTCAAAGTTTGCTTTCTCTCCTGCGGCTTTTGCCTAGACTGCTTCACCAAGGAAGCCCTCTGAAAGGTGGACAAGGCTTTTGTGTATCTTTGCAATGAAACCAAAGTGCAGAGCTGCAACATTCAACCAATAATTCAAAATTGCATAAACAAAAGACGGTACATATAAGCTGTAAACTTTAACTCAGTGCCTTAACCTCAATGGGGAAATAGGTGGGACGTTTAGGCTTTCCAACATTGAGGCACGGTATATCAGCAGAATATCGCAAGTCTATGTTACGGTAATTAACAAAGTAATCATAAACTGTCACTTCTGAAGTTTGCACTTCACCATCATCATCTTTGCTCCTCTGCTTTAGAGTAAACCAAAGTGTCAAGAGAAAAAAAAAAAAGAGTTTTGTGCCATTACATTATAGCAAATCAATGTCGACCATCCTACACAAGTGCATCTTAGTTGAGTCAAGGTTGAAATAACAAGAAATAAAGATCATTGCTAACATACGTCTGCTCACGACAAGGTTTTTCACTCAATCCGGTTATTTTGAATTTTTGGTTAGCGGGAGCAGTCTTCACTCTCAGGTTCTTCAACACGCGCTTTGCCTGATCAAGTGTAGAGAATCCATTGCTTAGAACATGATTGATTATACAAGAAGATAAATAATCAAATATATAACAGCACACTTTCGCCCAATCAAGTGAAATGGAATCTCTTGTATTTTGGTTCGCTATCAAGAAGTCAAGCACAGGCCCAGGCTGGATTATCATTGTGGTAGACATATCTGTGATCAAAGAAAGCACAAGAGATGGATCACATTTTATTTGAGACAACTGTCAAACATGAAACCTAGAATATTTACCAATGTTCAAAGACAATCCAGACTGAGTGGTTCGAAAACTTGAATGGAACCCTCGGCAGCTAAGAACACCACCTCCAACATCAGCATATTTTTTTGGGTCATTATGGAAAAAGGATTGACGAACAAGTAAACAACCCCTAATATAAGAATAGTCATTAAGTACCAATCGAAAGAGGCACAAAAATACTTGTGTAGGAATCATCTCATCAAAAAGAAATTAAATAGATATATAACTTACTGTTTTGCAGCATGCTGCCTTAAAATGATATCCAAAACTCGTAAGGCTTCTTAAGAGTTCTCAGACTCTTGACCTCGCAAAGCATTTGCAATTTCCTGCATCGGTATCTTGGCTGCCAGGCTAATCTTCACCTTATAAGTTTTAGATTGGTACAGCCACCTTAATCTTTTCCTATCAGCTTCATTATGAGGGCTTCCATGTCTTCCAGTACTGGAGGTTCCAATGTTCCTGTAGTTAAGGTGGTGAAAAGAGTTAACAACCAAAATAAGAACTACGGAACACATTAAACTAAGCCACTCTGAGAACCAACCGATTAGATGTTATGTTATTTAGTACAATCGGGAACTTGAATCTACTTCTAGGTAATGAACCAATGGTGAACAAACTCTTCTCCCCATCATATGCAAAATCCTTCCCAGCCAATTCTGCATGATATGTTTCATGCACTCTATCCAGAACTTTTCTGCCAATTCCTTTTACCTCGACAGGTTGACCATCCTCATAAAATAGGGCAACCTATTATGGCATAGAGTTACATGATTGTATTGAGAAGAGAAAAGATCAAGATATGTGAAAACCTACACTGTAATGAAAGAAGTGTCCGTCAACATTAGACATGTTCACTTTAAAGTGATTGGTAAGGATCCGAATATGTTGTCCCTTCCTTCCAAGGCTACACCTAGCCATGGGAACACGTAATAACTTTTTCTTCACCGGCCCTGGTTCAGCTTTTTTTGGAGAGCAATCAAGTGGAACAGGGGGAGGAGGGGGCAGAGCCTCTGTGGATCCACCATACTCTTCTTCAGCCATTACCACAATATTCAGAAGATCCTCAACAAAACATCTAGAAATGAAAAGATTCTAAATGCATAGCCAACAATGAGGGCATAAGCTAATCAAGTAATTCACTTTACAAATGAATGCAAATTGGTGAGTGCTAAGCCATGTAGATTATTGCAAATAGAATTGCTATGTAGTTGCACAAAATCTAGAAGATGCAACTGAAAGTACATTTAAATTTGTGAGAGTCAGCAATTACACTCATTGGATGTTTGTTACATATTGTTTCATAATGAATACAGTGTTTGGATAGATTATATCGTTACCATTACATAATGTCACATATCCATAATTTGAATGATAAACATACAAAAAAAAAAAGTAAAATACAGGGAGAGCTTCTATGAAAAGATAAGATAAAGGATAAAATAGAACTGTTAAATAATAAGTAAAGGCAAAATAAGAAGAAAATATGAAGGTAACGACGCGATCACACCAAATTGGTCATTACATAAAATGAGTCTTTTTGTAGTTATCTAACAATGAATTTAAACGATACAATACAATATTAATTTAAGTAACAATCAAAACAAATATTGTATTCAAACTAATAATACGTAACAAACATCTAAACAAGATGTTAGTATCTCACATTGCACTGTTAACAAAATACCCACATGCTATACTTCAAGAAGACACCAAACTTAGTAAAGAATAATAAGTATTCTTCTGATACAAAATATCATTCTTAGGATCCTATAAAATATTAATATTTCAAAACAAAAACAAATAATAATAAAAAAGTACCTGAAAAATGCCGAATGAGTTAAATCAAATAAGAGGCAATTGGTGAACATAAATTACTTTTGCATGATATATATAGCTAAAGATTTATAGGAGACGATGAAAAGTGGTAGTATAAGTTAATATTCAGAAGTTAATGATATTAGACGTGGGGAGATGAAAGGTTGGTTGTTTTTACTAAATTTAATACATTTTTTTGGTAAATTGTCGAAATATTACCATAGACAATCAATGTTTACATATAAGAGCACTCCAAGGAATCATAATCTAAGTGTTATTCATCTCGAGACTTAGAATGAGTGAGCAAAAACAACAACTAGTTACATAGTTTCTGAACTAAATTACTACACTTCCTAGCTTCTTTTTTAGAGCCCTTTAACTTGGTCGATTCTTTCAATTATCTGCGATAGCCATCTCCGTATTTACATTTACTCCCATCCATGTGTGATAGATCCTTACCCCCGCAATAGTTGTTGTCAGCTCCTTCTTGAATTGTCTTCAATGTCTCTCTTTTATCCAATGTCATGTCTGCACCCGGTCCTTCTGTATTTAAATTTAAACACATTAGTGTGATTTAATACATTTAATCACGCTAATTATAGAGAAAGAATAAAGGATTAACCAAAATTCTAAAAAAAAATTAAAAAAAGGAGAAAAAATGATAAATGTGTTTCTTGGTCCTAAAGAGATGTCACATCACCTTGTTTATATCTAGTTTTATATCATATATATATAAGATAAGATATAGATATAGATTGTCTGTCTTCCCCTAATTAATTGACAAAATATTTAGTAAAAGATAGACTGCTAAATAAAAATTAGGTAATTTGCCCGCTTGAATATGAAAGCAATTATAATTTGAACTGCATAATGAATTTCTTCAATTGATAAGTGAGAAACTTCATATCTATGTTAAAATAGATAATATGTAATCTTATATATAGTACTTTTAAGTTATAGAATTTTATATAGAATATCAAAACATGAATTCTTGGAACTGAGTACAATAATTATTTTTTGCACAATGAATATAACTACTATATGTGTATATGTTCAATATAACTGAAGACAACTACTTTGCAGAAACATGAACAACAGAGTTTAAAACATGTACTCAAAAACAACAATTAACATATCATAAGCACAAATTAATGACTGTAAAAAAAAACAAGGATATGTAAAAATAGAATGAAATAGAAAGGAAAAATTTAGTCCACTGAATGCACAGTGTCCCCTTAAGAAAATTATTCCCCTCTAATACCTAGGGTTTAAAGAATTAGATCATCTTAGGATGGAACGATTTTATTCACCAACGTATTGATACAAAAACAATTGTGTCAATAAGCCACTCAACAAGAGCAAAGTACATGAATATTTAATTGTGCAGAAGAAGAAGAAGAAGTAGTCTAGATTTTTTGTTGTTTTAAAATGATAGGAGCTCTCTCTATTTATAGACAACAAAGGATAGTGTGAAATAATTTTTATTGTGCCTTATCGGAAAGGTCACAACTCTTTGAAAAAGTCACAACCCTTTCGAAAGGTCACAACCTTTCATAAATGTCCAACCTTTTATAAAAGTCACAACTTTTCATGAAAGGGAAATGCTAGTTTTGAAAATAAATAAATTAAAAGGGAATCGTGGTCTGTGATAGCGTCACGTAGGCGAGCCTAAGGTTCTCTTTTATATATATATATATATATGATGATGACAGGTACGTAAATATAGGAGAAATTTTTTAAGCAGTGACCTTTGATTTTTTAAAATTTTTTTTAATAACAAAAACAAATTAAAAAAATAGGAGAATGGTTAAAAAAAAATTGAGAAAAAAAATGTGGTTGTTGGTTATAGAGTTAACATCACTTTGGTTATGCCCAACTTTATACTCCCCCTCCGTCTCATTTTATATGTCACCTTTTTTACTTTGCACTTGCATTAAGAAATGATGTAACTTTACCCTTCCACTCTTATTTAATGTTTTTTTAAGTCAACTTTATTAATAAATGACAAGATTAATTAACTATTCTATCAAGGGTATAATAGGCAAAATATGATAATTTATGCATAAATTTTATAAAATGACAAGTATTGTGGTCCAACTATTTATAGTAAGGGATGACATATAAAATGAGACGAAGGGACGAAGGGAGTATGTATTTTGATGAATGATTAACATATTCATTTATGAAGTAAGTTATAACTTCATCACGCATCTTTCTGCTCTCTTTGTGCCATATTACTTGGTTACTATACTAAAAATAGTTGTTTTATATTACTTTTTCTGTTAAATAAAAGTTGTCTATTATTAACTTGACACATCTCTTTAAGAAACAATTAATAATAGGGGTAATATTATTATTTTATCCTTTGACTTTATTAAATTTAATGTTTTCAGAAATGTGTTAGATGATAAATATTAAATAGTATTTAATAACAAGGGTAAAATAGACACAAAATGTAAATTATCTCTTTATTTTTTAAACCGGACAAGTATTGTTGGACGAAGGGAGTATTGATTATCTTACTAAATCAAGAAAAACATTAATTGATTTTTTTCTCATATTACCCAAGCAATTAATATTTTTTGAAAGTGTTCACACTTATTTGTAAAGTTCCAAAAGAATTTCTTAAGGGGTGAATTGATAAAATTACCCTCTTATTTATGATTTCTTAACATTTGTGTAAAAAAAAAAAGTGATCAGACAGAGGGATTACTCTAAGGGAGTTCAGAAAAGAAGCGTTACAAATGAAATGAAGTTACAAGTCCACCTACTTTTGAGTGACTTGGAAAACATCCGGTGATGATAACGCACATCAATTTTTTTTAAAAAAATAAATATATATATCCACATAAATCTCCAAATATATTTTTTTTCATATAAAATAAAAATAAGTGGTGCGCGAATTTAAATTAAACGAAGAAAATAAATTACCTTAACAGTAAATGATAAAATGAACACTCCACTTGTTGCTTGTTTGTTTTTGCCTTTTAATAATTAATTATACTATAGTATTTGCTTTCAGTACGAATAAAGAATGAAAAAAAAAAGGTTTTGTTCACATAAAGTAAAATCCATTTTAATTTTCTGAAATGACAATATATTCTTACTCAAAAAGGAATTAATTCCTTGTATTCCACCTTTTCTTTAGGCTGCTTGTATTAGAAGTATGCCTTATTTGCCAAATTTACACCATCTTTTTACACTTCTAATTCCAAAGCTCCTACCATTCAACACTTCATTTTTATTATTAATAGTAATTAATAATAATAATAAGGAAAAAAAACATATTTATGTGGATGATAAATAATGAAGAGATTGTTATGAAGTGAAAGAATTATCTCTAGATTCTATGGTCGTTTGGTTGGTGGGATAAAGATAATAATTTTAGAATAAATTATAGAATTATTTTATTCTATATTTAGGGATAAATATTATTCAGTCTCATGATTATTTTATCCACAATTCTAGTATATACAATGGGATAAGTTATCTGATATATAAAGTGAAATAAAATAATCTCATAAAATATCATAATCTATAACATCATATCATCAACCAAAACCAACCCCACTATTATTTATGCAAAATATCTTGTTGGGGTTAAATATGCATATACAATGAACCAAATGACCCTTATCCAGGTGGGCCGTACAAAAAATGCTCCGGGGCGCAAATGAAAGACATAGATCCATAGGACGTAAGTCCTAAAATTTGGGGCGTAAGCTCCAATTGTAAAAAGGTATGTCCTGGGAGTTATTTTATTATTATTTTTTGAACCTTTTTTTTGCTTTAAATCATATTTTTTATTATTAGTGTAATGATATTTCTCAAATAGTAATTGTAATACTTTTTTCTTTATTATTGGTTATTAATACCTTTTCTCAAATAAAAATCATAATATATTTTTCTATATATTATTATAGATTATTTATTAAAATTTATTTGTAAAATAATTGAAAGTTTTACTTTTGCTTATTTTCTTAGTAATAAAATTATAAAATTGAATATACGTGAGACTACGTCCCGTAGATCCATAAGACTTACGCCCCATGTCTCGAGGCTTATGTCTTGCCCCGTACTACATAAAACATCTCGCTTCATGCCCCGCCTTTTAGAACACTGATCCAATCTATCATATTCCATCTGATGTCCTAAATTCGCATTAGAGGCCCGACTATATTCAGATCGCACACTGCATAATCTATTTGAAGGTGACGTTCTCAACAAGATTTTCTCTGGATTAGATCATGCGACTTTTAGAGACATATAATTTATATTTATAATGTGAATAGAGTTTAGCTTAGTGCAACACAACACTCTTTCTAGTTGACATTAGACACGCAAAAAAAGAAAGAAAGAAAACCTATTGCTAGTTGACATTGCAACACTAATTTATTTATAGTTTCCAAAATTGTCTTTTATTGATTTAATTTGAAATATTAGCAATGTAGAGTTTAATGATGAAGTACAAATACATTTTTTCAAAGTCTTATTCGTGAATTAATTATTAATTATTAGTTTATTTACTTCTCCGTATTATTTATTGTTTCTACTAAACTCTTCTCCTTAATTACTTCGCTATTATATTTTTTTTCGATACTTGATTTTGATATCAAGTACGAATTTTGTTATTAGACCTATCACGAATCACATTTTTTACCAATTTATATTACTATATAGATTTCCACAACTTGCAAGGATTAGAAAGGGACATTTATCCATTCAACTGTTTTTCTTTCCAAAAATTTCGAATGCATGCATCTTTAATATTTTGCCTTATATTTAAGTATAATGCAAATCATTATTCATTATTCATAACACGCTTAATTAGTTGTTTTCTAAATTATTATAGTAATAAAGGACAAACTAAAGTCAACGAATTGCATGATTTTATCTCATAGCATTATATATACCAATATAAAATGGACGTCATTGTTATTAAAAGTATAAAATAAACGGATCACAATAAAAGAATAAAGATTGATCATCAATGTTATTATCAAGTTGAATTTTGGAGAAAAGTTAATTTTGAGAAACTAGGAGAAGCAAAACTCTTTTAAAAGTAAAAAAAACAAACATGCAGAAATACTGCTACTTATAGGCGTGAAAATTAATCATCCGACAAATTAGAAGCAACAACAATATCATTTTGAATCTAAGTTTTGTGAAAGATAGAGTGTATACGGAATAAAATTTATCTCTATCTCTAAAATAAGACAGAAAAGTTGATTTCGTAAATCTTCAACTTAAGCTAGTGTTTTGGTCATAAATTTTCAAATGTTTTTGGCAAGTCATTTTTAGGTAAAGTTTCACCATACGTTTGACCATAAAACTTAAGAGAAATATTTGTCTTTTCTAAAAAATATGATTAAACCCATAAGTTCTAAAAATTATTAAAAAATACCCATAAGTTTGTAATATCATTTTATAATGAAAATGTTCCGTGAAAAGTCATGCCAACGAACATAATTAATATAAATTTGAAAAAAAGAAGAAGGAAGAAAACAAAAAGAAAATACCATTGATTTGTATATGAAAACTACTATTACTATTTGTAATTGGAAATGATTTCAGAGAACAAGCTCAGATAAAATTGTATAAAATATGTATATAACGATACAAATTTTGTACAACAAACTAGAAATGAATTTAGTCTAAAACTATAAATGATGGGTATTTTTATAAAATATAAAAATTTAGAGCAACTTTAAGAATTTTAAAAATTTTCAAATACTAGAATTTAAGTCGAATTGTAGTTTTTTTCTAGAATTAGAATTTGAAAACTCGAAATGTTTGCTGAGTAATAACAAATTATATGATCAAACACAAATTTTCAATTTTTTCTCAAATATTTGTCCCCAAACAGATTCTAAAACAATTGAAACAAATTAGAAGATGAGTAATAAATTAGAAGAAGATACAAAATCATGAATTAATTAGTTATTGAATACAAAATAAAATAGCTCGATAACGTCGTATGACTAAAAAAACTCTTAATTAATTTAACAAACAAAATTCTCTTTTACGTTCCATATAGTAATAGTTTAAATAATATTTACTAGTACCATTTTCTTCCACCCAATAATTTATTGATTAAAAGTCCACGCATATGTTATAGTCGGCCAATAGACTTTGTCATTGGACCCACCATATGATGATTACAACATTGACTGTTAATTTATATTAATTGGAAGATTTGCTACTAATAAGAAATTCTTTTTTAGAAAAAAATTAATTATTTGTTGGTGAATAATAATAATAAACCTATTATAAGTTGGTCAATTTCTCACAATAATGGGCGACAGTGGCAAGGAATTTTGGAACTCTTTACGGCCGTTAATTATTGTTATAAAGATTCGGCATAAAGCTAATTCGAATACTAATCAATTTTATCATCATAAAAACTTACTTATATAATCCTTGGAAAAAAATACTAATTTTTATTTGAAGAACAAAGAGAGTCTGCAGTTTTCTGCATTCTCTGTGGAAATTCTTCGAGGTGATTAATTGGGGTTTTTCCCAGTATTTGAAGCTATAAAGTGTACTGAGTAATTGCTAAAATATGATGAACATGAAGGGAATTTGGACCAAACAGACATTGATTAATCTTCTGTTAGGGCAATTTCTCTCCCTTTTGATTACTGCTACTGGGTTTTTATCGTCTGAACTGGCTAGAAAAGGTAAAATTGTCTCTTCATTTTGATTAATTTTACTTTCTGTTCGAGTTTTTTGGGATACTGTTTGATTTTTGATGTAAATTAAATTGTAATATTATCTGAAGTTTGAGTGGGTGGACTGTGTGTTGTACGAGCTAAATTTTTGCTGTGCATACTGTTCTATGTTTTAGTTTATTATTGTCCTAAATAAAGACTAGTGTTTTGGTACTAAATGTGAGGTATTGATTCATCATAGCATTGGACAGTTATATTTTTAAAAAAATTATGGATATATATATATATATCGCAAGCACTCAAGTGTGTTGCCTAGTGATCAATAATGAAGTGGTTGGAGCCATGAGGTGTTAGGTTCAAATTCCAACGAGACAAAAACACTAGGTGGTTCTTCCATCTGTCCTAGTTTTGGTGGACAAAGTTACCTGCTATTGTTGGTGGGTGTTAGGTATCCCGTGAAATTAGTCGAGGTGCGCGAAAGCTGGCTTGGGCACCACAATTTGAATTGATTAAAAGGGTAAGATTGATATGTCATTGAAGATGGAGTATGTAGTAAAATATTGATTTTGGGCTCATACATGAAAATTGGAGATTCAATTTGGGAGGTAGATAATTGGAAAACAATACTTCCCTTCAAAGTTTTGTTATCCAGACACTCTTTTTCCACAGAATTTTGCTTAGTATCTAGTCTATGGTCAAAGTACATCATCCCTTTGGAGTGGAACCGGTTCTAGCTAGCAAATTGAGTTCTGGAGATGGCTAACTTACTCTGTGAATATTGTTGTCTCTTTTAGCTAGTATTAATGGATGGTAAAATGCAAGGGGAGGGTAGCAATGATGCTCTAAAAACTGACGTTCAGAAAATTTCATACAAAGATAGCAACAATTTGGGGGTGATATAGAAGATATTGCCACCCAATATTCTGTCCTTGGCCTCTCCATTCCTTCCTTCAAAACACAAAGTATAATTTACTATTTAGTGTCCTTTATCCATATCTCTTTATTTGATAAGTAATTTGTTTCCTTGTTGTAGGAATCAATGCACCGACGTCCCAGTCTTTTCTTAATTACGTGCTCTTGGCATTATTTTATGGAGTTCTTATGATTTACAGGCAAGAAGGGATCAAGGTTTGCTTCTGGAAGTTAGATTTTTCATCATTGTTCGGCATATGATTGTCTAATGTGCTTTCTGCAATTTAATTATTTGACAAATATCTGAAGAATGACAATACTTTTTGACAAGTATATGAAGGCAAACATTTTGTGGTGGAAGTTAGTATCAGTGTTCTGAGGCATGTTGAATATCCTAGGCTCAGGAAAAAATATAGTATATCAAAATATGTCCAAGATCTAAGCAATTCCTGCAAGAGTTTTTAGGCCTAATTTGATTCTTCTCCATACAACATTTTCTTTTCTATTGGCCCTGCATATTCTCCCACTTAGTACACCTATTTTCACTTCTCACCTAAGTAGTTATTTAAAGAGAATTATGTTTAGCACATATAGAGTAAAAGCTTTTGGGTGTAAGTTTAAAGGCTTTGACGAATCTTTAATTTGAGAACCAAAACTAGCCTGAACTTGTTTCGAAGCACATTGCTTGAACAAGTTCTGATGTGTTGCTATTTTGTGTAGAATCAGAATATCTAACTTAAACCCTTACGGTAACGGGTGGAGTAGCTCAAAACTTTTATATACCTTATCAAATACTCTTAAGATCAAAGGTTAGCTCGCATACCATATGTGGCGAGTATTCGACATGAAACCTTGACACGATGGATAGAGTATCCCAGTTCCCAAGACAAATAAAAGCTCCTTCTAATGCCCTTATCCGATATTGGACATCTATATTTCAAAAGATTTCCTAAGAATTGTGTTCTTTTTCTTTGTTTTAAACAACTTTATTTGCTGATGCTTATTTAATTAAGCAAGCTGTTGCATTCAGATTGGGTGCTTTGTTTACCTTCTTTTTCTCTTTTCTGTTTGACCAGGCAAAATGGTATTTTTATGTCCTCCTTGGAATAGTTGATGTGGAGGCCAATTTTCTAGGTAATTGCCTTACTTACCTTCTCTTGTGGATGGAAGCCAACTGAACTGTTCCCCCTCATCTTTCTCCATCTCTTTCACCTACCCCATCTTGTATCTTCGAGAAATGAACACGTTCTACTTGATGAATATTCACTGATCAAACCTTGATGACTTGCTTTATAGTAAACAATATACATGCAATGTTACTTCTATTTAAAAGTCAATTCCGTCCATGTCAGCTGAACTATGTGATTATTAAGGCAATTCCGTGCATGTCAGTTGAACTATGTGTATTATTATGCATTAAGGGAACATCATGATGTTGGACAACAGAACACAGAAAACTAGTACCATAGTTCTTCCTCAACGTTCTAGCATTTGTCTTCGATTGTTTCTTGCTAGGATTGACCACAAAACCATATGAGTGTTTTATGAAGATTTTTCTTTAGCATTGCATCGTCTCTCAAAATACGTAGTTTCCTCTGTACTTCTACAGACTGTAATCTCCTCATCTGGATTGAGATTATGAGGATTGGCAATGCATGTTTGCACGAAATAGGAATTCCACATTTTGTTATTAAGTAAACTCTCAGTTCATTCTCTGTTGCCTTTGCTTTGCAGTTGTGAAGGCTTACCAGTACACATCCCTAACAAGCGTGATGTTGCTGGATTGCTGGGCAATTCCGTGTGTTCTGCTTTTTACGTGGTTTTTCTTGAAGACAAAATACAGACCCAGAAAATTAGTTGGTGTTGCCATCTGTATTTCTGGTCTTGTCCTGGTGATATTTTCAGATGTACATGCCGCAGATCGATCAAGTAATACTGTTACAACCAGTAGTCATCCTACTTGTTCCCTTTGATGTTAATTATTCATGTGGCTTCACTGCATACGCTTTTCCATTGCTTATGTCGCTTTATATGTATGATCGTATATCATCTGCTACTTTTTGGAAAGGGGGTAATCATATGAAAAATTTGCCGGCTCTATTTAACTTAAATTCAGCATGTCTATTAGCTGAAAAATAATACTTAATTTCTCACTGCTGTAGGTGGTAGCAATCCTATCAAAGGGGATATAATTGTAATTGCTGGAGCCACACTGTATGCCGTGAGTAATGTCAGTGAGGTAAGCAGATGATATCTGTGAATATTCACTAGCTTTTTTTGAACCAAAAATGATATCTATGTATAGTTAGAAAAGTTCTTTCTACCCTGTGCGGATGCCTCAGTGAGTAGGTGTGAGAGGTTGGATATGGTAGGTAGGAGGAGATGTAAAGGTAGGTTGAAGAAGTATTGGGGAGAGGTGATTAGACATGACACATCTGCTTATCGAGAACATGACCCTTGAGGATATGGAGGTCGATGATCAGGGTAGAAGACTATAGGTGGTCGAGCATTATCTAAATTTTCCTTCTCAGGGTAGGGGTGTGTAGCCCCACTTCTGGGATTACACAACATATGTTGATGTTGTTAGCAATTCACCTTATGATAAAGGATAAAAGTCATTCCACAAACTGTGAAGGCAACAATAGACAGGGTTTTGTTCTCGTATATATTATATTTCTCTCAGGTAGTATTGATTCCTTGTACAGTACAGTATCCTTTTTACTATGAACTATTTCTTTCTTGGTCTTGTTTCTCAAGTTGGCTAGCCTGTTTCACATTGTTAATGCTTTAATTTCATGTTCTACGCAGGAGTTTTTTGTCAAAAGTGCTGATATGGTTGAACTCATGGCATTTCTGGGCCTTTTTGGTGCCATTGCTAGTGGTTGCCAAATGTATCCTAATTTGCTTGAAAACACTTCTCTTTAATGTTCAAAACACAATTCACTCATTTGGATGATACTTGGTTCAGTCATTATAAGAGCTTATAGGGGTTAACCTTCTTTCTTGATAAATGCATATTCTTTAACTGCTGATGATTTTCTGTACGCGATTTCTTTAACCATGCTACAGAGGCATACTTGAGCGCAATGAGTTGAGGTCCATTCACTGGTCAGCTGGAGCAGTAAGTCTCTTACGCTTTGATCTATTTCCTCACAAATGAACATGGATACAGAAAATGAAGAAAGAAATGAATTCTGCCTTTAGAAGAGCAAACTTGTGTAGCATTATTATCTTTAATTTCTGAGCAAGTTCACTGATGTTGGATTTATGACTTAATTGAACACTTCTTTTTTCCCACAAGTATCAATGGAACCCAAACATGAAGCTGTAATTATAAAAGGTGAACTTAACAATACAAACCTGCATATTTTTTATTTCTAAGAAGAATGAGGTCCACATTTTCCTGATGTCCTATACAGTCGTCTGCCCTCCCAATAATGAAAAGGAAAACACTGCTGAAAAAGGAATGAAATCTGATGTGATTGAGAAAGCAACATTGTACTTCATACACCATTATAAATTATAAAACAGTATCCAAGGTTTCAGATCCTCTCCCTCCACTTTCAAAAACATTTGACTCCTCTTTTATATTCGACCACTTCTCCTAGCAAATTAGACATGCTACAAAAAAGTAAGTTTTCCCATCTTAACTCTAATTCTAAAAACTGGAAAGGAAAGAAATAGAGGGCTGTTGTTTTAGGGAATTGGGATAAAGGTGGTGGGCTATGGTGTGAGGGCTCAGAGTAGGGGTATTCAGGCAAAGTCACTGGATTCTGTTACCTGAAGCAATATAGAAATATGAGATATCTTGGGGTCTTTTATCTCAAGAAGCCTAACTTGCCATTCCAAAAGTAAGTCAAATAATGTGAGTTGTGAGGTTATTTAAGAGGGGAACTGGCTCGCCATTCCTTCTCATTTTGTGTTTATGTACTTTGTTTCATTGTCCTTTTGCTGGCAATCTTTTAGTTTATCCTCACATCAAGTTGTTTAAACATTTATTACCATGTGGAATTTTAGGCACTTCCCTTTGTTGGATTTTCATTGGCGATGTTTCTTTTCTACTCATTTGTTCCCGTTTTGCTGAAGGTATTGCCCCCTCTCTCAATCTCTCCGTCAATCTTTCTATTGGTTCATATACATGTGTATGTTATATATATATATATATATATATATATATATATATATATATATATATATATATATAAAATAAACCAATTGACAGTCAACTATGCTCCAATCTAAATATAGTGTGGTGCAATCTACACTATGTTGACCTGTTAAAGAAAATGATGTGTTGTAGATATCATCACATTCTTGGTTCTTGATAATTATTCTCTGTTGATGCTCATTAGTTTGGAGCTAGTTTTTTTTTTCATTCTGAAATGCCACCTTTTGGATGCAGAGGAGTGGTGCCACAATGCTAAATCTAGCCTTGCTTACCTCTGATATGTGGGCTGTTGTAATTCGTATCTTTGTATACCATCAGAAGGTTTGCAGAACAATCGGCTTCTTTTCATTTTGAGCATTAAAATCTATTTAGACGTGGACCTACTACTTTTGCTGTGATTCATTAGTGTTGTTCTGAAATCAGTATTATGTTCTTCAGGTTGACTGGATATATTTTGTAGCTTTTGCTGCTGTTGCTGTGGGTCTTCTTGTTTATTCTGGGTAAGTAACAATTTGGTTCCTGAATGGGGTTTATCTTTCTTTTGTATATTAGCGCTTAGATTTTTTTTTGTCCATGTTTTCATAGAACTAAGAGGATAATCTAACTGTTGGTTAAGTTTTTATTTATATGATGGGAAATCCTCCATACGTCGCTGATACTAAAAAGCTGAAGAAAGTTACTTTCATTGGCACCCTAGGTACCTAAATCGGGCAATATGGAAACTCTGCTTTCTCTTCTTAATTATCTTATTACAAAAGATTTCACTGTAGATGTACCATCTCTCTGCCCCTCATATCTCCATTTATCCTTTTCCATAAATGAGACCTGCTAATATAAGACTTCAAGGAAACTGTTAATTTCTCCAGTCTGCCAATTTTTGAAATTTCTCCAATAGCTCAGGTTCCAAAAAATTATTCCTTTCTGTTCTTCGCAAAGCTGAGCCATCATTGCTCTCTGCTGGTTTCATATGATGAAAGTGGCCTGGAATGCTTCACTATGTGGGATTACTCTTTTGCTTCCACAAGCTGATTATGGTGCCATCACCATCTCTAAATGTTTAACATTTTGGTAGAACTCCTTCCGTGATACTCCTCCATATAGCTACCCATGAGAGATTTTTTTTCATCCACCCAAAACCTGAACTTCGTACTTATCCGTGATAACTCTCCTCCAACATGCCTGCACTTAATCCTAACTTGGATTAGGATGGTTTCTCTTGATTACCAATTTAGTCTAGTTGTCACAATGTAGAATATTAAAGAGTTTGTTCTTGTTCACTGATGAGACTCTTAACAGTCGAGGTGCTGGTGCAGTACTTGAAATGTTTTTCCTGTGTTCCTATGTGAGAAAGCAAATCACTATTCACTAGTATTGTAAATTGTTGGTCAATCTCGATGATTAAACTCTCATTTGGTAAGACTAGTCAAATGCTTTTATAGAGCTAGCAGAATTTTTTTACATACTTGACTCCGTTTCAGGCGGGATAAGGTGGATAAGAACGTAGCTGATGAAGGCATTGTAAGAAGCAAGCGATTTGACGAGGAAACTGGCTTAGATCCTGCACGAAAAGATGCCATTGAGAGCTCAAGAACTGAAGAAAACAGGCAAAGTTTTGACGCCGAAACAATGCCCGGAATACAATTTCAAGGAAGATAACTTTTATTTTGTAGTTTTGAGACTTTTTTTTCTTTTTTATTTCTTCCTCTATCCCCTGTAGGAAAGGTCTTATTCCATTGCTAGGGTTGATTCTCAGGCTAGTGAATTTGCGTTAATGCGATGTAGCTGCCAAACAGTTACTCTGTCATTTTACTTAAATAAAACTTCTCATTCTTCATTTAATAGTATTATTTTATCACTACACCTCAGTGAGCTTTTGAAGTCAAAAACATTTTCTATTGCTTAATACCTCCTCCTGTGTATGAAGTCGCTTTAAAAATTGATTCTGCATAATACTATTATGGCTCCATTGCCTGGGGGTTACAGCTGAAATATAATAACCACTAATTAGTTAAATTGTGTAATCTTCTTAAAATACATTGTGAAACAGAATACATTCCAAGCAGATTGGTCTTTTTACATAGCTGAATCTCCATAAATATCGCGACATTACATGAGGATCCAACAAAGCCACAAACTGAATACATTCCGGTCATATTGCTCTCTCTGTGAGATGCTTGATAGGTTTTCCATATTTGATAGATATCCTAACATGTTGAGTAAAAGCCAGCTGAGGATCAGGCCAACTCCTATGCAGAAGTGAATAAGATGTGCACTTTTTTACACATGAAGTTTGCCATACATTAAACATGCCTCTGCTTCAAACTTGCTGCTGAGTAATTTCTCCTCTTGTATTAGAAGCTCTATTAAACGATCTCTGCTATAAGTTTCTGAAGGGCTTCATTAGTAAGAGGAATACAAAGGCAATCTTGACCATCAGAATTTCTTTTGGTTTTGATCAACTCATGGTCCTTGAATTCTGTCAAATGTGAATTCAAAGTAACTTGACTGCTCACCAAGAACCGTTCTCGGCACGTACTGTACAGATTGTTGATTGGCATACCTGACAAGAACCATGTCCAACTTTAAGGTATGACTAAAAGCATAGACCTAATTGCATCAACACACATGGAAATGGAGATAGAAATGGGAAACCAAAGTATGAAAGCACTTACCTTCTTCATCAGGATGGGCCAATTGATGCTCAGCAAGAACTTTAAAAACATTTTGAGCATTCGGAGTCAAACTCTGTAAGACAATTGAAGCTGTCTTCACACTTTGTGCACTGCCCCCATGGGCAAGGATGAAAGGAAAAAACATTGATTCAACCTTGTATGGAGCAAAAGTAGGAACATGGCACCAGTACCAGTCAAATTGTGTATGAACCATCTTCTTGTCCCACACTGGCATATACGACAGCCAATAGAGCAAATATAAGACCTTTTTGAATGTGACATGCAAATAATAAACAGAATTCAAACACCAGCCTAAGTTACATAATTAAGGGAAATTACTAGAATTTGACTCTTCAGCATCAGATGGTATAGTTAAAGTGATATATATTTACATTCAAGCGGCAATTAGCAAAAGACACTACACCTAGAAACTCTTAAAACACGTAAAATTAGCAAACTGCACTAGTACATGCAAGACATGGAGAAAAGACTTCCACAAACACTCCGTTATCCAATTATATAAATGCTCACACACGTGTTCAGAGAGCTCTTACAAAGAGGAGCGTTGACATGGTCAATGGAAGCAACCATACGAACATGAGCACAAGCAGCAATGCTTGCAAGACATTGTTGGCTGTCAGAATCACGTAATCCAGGACCATCAATGTTGTGAACAAGAATGCAAACAAAACACTCCTCAACTTCTAGGTCTGGGCTGTCTAGAAAAGTAAGGAGGTCAGATATGGATCTGGTGTTAAATGGTTGTTGGCTTTTACACAGACTTCCTGAGGTAGTCTTCTGTCGCAATTTTACTTGATCCCAGAGGAGCTCAGCCAGTGTTATCACCACCTGAAATTATAAATCAACAATAGCAGATCTCTTAGTATTACTCAGAAAGATTGTGCGCCCGCAACATGGGTAATGTGCTTCTCATGGAGATCTTTGGCATATGATATAATAATGAGGGAGTGGTCAGAGCTGCAGTAATTGTTGATATTATGAACAAGTATAGGAACTTAAGAAAAAGGAATTACTATTGCCATATTAAGTCCCAGTGACCATGCACCAAGAATCACATGAATTGTGTATACAGTTATTGATGTTTCAAGTATTGATAGCCTCCATCAGACCAAGAGAAAAGGAGCGTTCAGAATTATTTTCAACCACTTGTATTCTATTTCAATTGTTTTAGGATTGTGAAGTCTGGGCATAACCATCTTATTGGGCAAGCCAATATGAAATCTTCAGTCACAGCCCTCTCATTAAAGCCATTAGCACTGTTATAACATATAACAATAATCTTCAAAATATTGTCAGTGCTAACTTAAAAATCCATGCCAGTGAGCCTGTAATGCACTAAAGTAGGAAGCTTGCAACCAAACCAAACACAGCTCAATAAGCAAATGCTCCTGCATGATGAGTGCTCTTGTAGTAAGCTGTCTAGACCTGATATACATGCCTATAACATCATATTTCACAAAATTTGCACAGAGGAGTTTGAGACTTTCTACACAATATTTTTAAAACATAGGTACCAAGAAAGCACCACTTTTGAACAAGGAAGAAAACAATAGACGAATACCTGTTTAAGATTTATAGATTGGAGATACCCATTGACGACAACGACAGAGTACTCAGTTAAAGATTTTGAGGCAAAATCTTCAATCAAAGCTTTCTTTGATCCAAAGCCATACATCAAAAGTGCAAAGCCGCTCCTATCAGATTAAATTAAAAGAAAATTAGAAAGGAAAACCTTCCTGGTTTAAATTTGATAGATAATGGGAAAAAGGCAAATTAAAAAGCTTATCCAAAAAGCATAGCATTGAGTAAACCTATACATCAGGACTCTGACCTTAGCACGAAAAGCCATTTTGAATATGAACTTTTGTAGCTACTGATCAACTCATTAACTTCTTTCTCATGTTTGGGCTCAATACTAGCTGCCACCTCTCTTAATTCCTGCATGCAACAATAATTGTTATGGACTTATTTCTCATGTTTGAGCACAACATGGACAAGAAGTATAATTTGGAGATTGTGCATAAACCCTCATCTTTGAGGGTATTGTACAATGGCCTTTTTCATTGATACTATCTTTATTGCCTTAGCTCAGTGGTCAAGTATAGACAATAGTTTATCATTTGAATGATCACAGCTCGCATTTTGAGGTAGTCCATCTCTTTTGTAAATGTACCTTCATGCACTTATTGGAAGGTATCCAGTGAGGAATCAGCCCTACTTTCCTCCTTAATTACAAAAATCACAAATTTTGTCTACCTCTTAGCTCACTCATAAACATAAAATGGCTGTTAACAAAAACCACAAATCAGCCCTTACGCTTATCTGAAATGTTATGTGTCATGCTGACAAAGAAGAAGAAAATGTCACAACTATTGTACTTCTACACACAAGAATTGATTGAAACACAGTGTATAGGATAAACGGGGCATGTTCTCAAATATTACATCAAGTAATAACTATTACTTAAATGAATCATCCAATCTATTTGGGTCTAGCAAAGGTATTCTCTTAAGGGGTACTCTTTTCCTCCTAGTTTTTCCAGGAAGCGACTATGCTATATACTATAACAAGAAGAGTCTTTGTAACATAATAATTGGCCAACATTAGATGGCTTGATGTCAAATTTTTTGGTTATACAGTCGATCACAGAACAATAATCAAAAGGCAGTCTATAAAAAAAAAAAAACATAGCACAATAGCCAATACATACTCTCAGGTCACTACTACCAAGTGTTCTAACAGTTGGTGCAATCAACTCAAGCTGTAAATACAGTTGAACAATAATAGGAATCAAAACACAAACCTCTTCGTCAACGAGATCGATTTCTGAAAGCTTCCGCGCAGATTTTTTCCTTGAAGAAGAGCCCAATTCTTTAGCAAGGAAATAGTTTCTCGAGAACCCAAACTCCTCTTCTTCAATCTCGTCTACATCCATTTCAGAAAATCTGAATTATTAAGGCTCTACTCAATTAACAAGCACAAGTTGACAGAAGTGCTAGACTCCAAAATTGTATTTGTTCTTTTTCTGAATTGCAAAGTTCTAGCAACTACTCTCACCGTCCCCTGCTCTCTCCGGTCTATTCTCCGGCGACTCTGACGGAGACTTAGGAAGAGAATTAGGGCTGCTAGGGTTTGTTTGGTCACTGAATTTAACAGGAGTTAAAAAGTGGCGGGAAAATAGTATTTTTTAGTCCCGTACTCCCTTAGTTATTGTTATATTGTAATTTCATCCTTAATATTATTTGACCAAACATATTTAACCTTAAATTAGATTGAGTGTGCTAAATTAGTCCTTCAATCTAATTAATTACTGTATATATTTAAGATAAACGCCCAATTCAATGTGGTTAACCAAGTTTGAAGAATATTTAAAATAGGCATCTCACTTTGATATAGTTAGCCCAATGAGAATAAATACTTTGAGAAAAACGCCGATCATTCAAATAAATATTTAAGATAATTGTCTCACCGTTTTTTTTTTTTTGGTAATAACTGTGAAATTTACCATTGCAACAAGAACCATTTAAGGAGCATCCAGTATCACCACCCCCTTCTAGGAAGGTTGCAGCAAGTATGTAGACCTCAAACAAAAACAGAAAATCAAACAAGTCACGCCAACAATCTAGTTACAAATTCTAGAAACTAAGTTAGTGCATCTATGAGCTCTTTTGGAGCAGTGTAACATATCTATCCTCTCCCTTTGGATCTGTGCTATAACAAAACTCAGTATTTACATGTATGTTCCTGAAAATCTTCATGTTCCTTGCTCGCCGAGTGAAGTGATAAAACTCTTAGAAACTGAATAATTACCAGAGGGGGAGAGCTCCCCTACTATACCAATGAATCATCTGCTCCTTTAGTGAGTTCAACTTCCTCCAGTACCAACTACTGTCCGCAAATGGACAATGATTTCATATCTTTATGTAAATTCCATGAACCCATTTAACCCAAAGTAAGTCCTGTTTTTGTAGCCAATTGCCATAACAATTTTCCAACAGAGGCAATGTTCCAGCTCTTGCTACTTCTAATGTTTAGGCCACCACATTTCTTGGGAGTACAAATAATCCTTACATTGCTTGTCTACTTCCTTCAATACATTTGCAGCTAATCATGTCATACGCTTTCCTTAAGTCAATTTTCATAAGACATCTTGGGTAAGTTTTCCTGTTGTAGTGCCTCAACAGATCATGGCAAATCAATATATTGTGGGTCAAGGATCTTCCAACTACGAAGGCTGCCTGGTTCTCAGCCACAACAGTAGGAATAATTTCCTTTAATCTCATGCATATTAGTTTAGAGATGCACTTGTATAAAACATGATATGATGTCTCACCGTTTTTAACCACATATGAATGCATATTTTAAGTAGGTGTCCCACTTCGTCATGGTTAGCCCAATTGAACAAATATTTAAGATAAGTGTCCCACTTCGATGTAATGTCCATTTAAACTTGCCACTTACAAGACAATTATTTTTGATAAACTAGAAATCCCCATATGGAAGAATCATATATATCCTGTTATTAACCCTCCTTTTATCTTTTTATATCTCATCAAAGGGAGTTAACTACCTGATCATTAGAATGTAAATCCATCACTAAACCATTAACAGAATGACATTAAAGAAATCAAAACTGAGAACAAACTGCATACAATTATTTAGTGACATATAGATAATATGTTTATTCATAAGATCTGTTTCTAAACTTAAAGTGAGTCCAAATCTCCAGCTCTTTCAGTAAACTTCTTACGACGGGACCTGGGAAAAAGAAGCTGACGGATCTGTTTCTCAGCAGCAATCTCTGAATGTGCCTGCAGAGAAGCCATAGTAAAAAGAATCAAAATCACGTTTTTGCAATATCCCCGAGTCAGTTACTTTAAGCTTTGCATAAACTTAGTCGTATACAGAGAAATGTAACAGAAAAGAACATTTTTGGCCGATAACGTCTCCAAAGTAGTAAAAAGGTCACCATTCATTCATCCTGATGCATAGACGAGGGAGGATACACACCTTCTCAAGTTGGTCAATCCCATGTCTCAGATTGTCTATATTTTGAGATGTTTTCACTAAAATGGCGTTCTATAGCATGTGCCATGGGCCGTGTATTCCAAGTAACATACTTCACATTAGCAAGTAGTCTCTCATCCTGTTATAGATATGCAAGTTCTACTTTGCCCACTTCCAGAACACCAAAGCAACATTTACAAACAACATCGGATCACTCACTTCATATTATTTTTTACCACTACACACCAGTGAGTGCTTAAGGTCAAGTATTTTCTATTGCTTACCCTAACTTTGAAGGGGAAACGATGAGTCCATACTTCTGTTCCAGAGAGAACTCTGACATCCATGCCAAGACTGTCAACTCCAATCAAATTTGCTCTCTGCAAAAAGGGTGGATGTTATATTAGATGTTTGCAAAGACTGATACGTAAAATATGAAAATTTCCAAATGGGCTATTACGTGAGCAAAATGTTGGATTTTAGCTATGATTTCACTTTTAATTGAATTTTTCTAATGTAAGATAATGACATGATCAATCAAACGTTTATTAAAATGAAAAAGTTAAAGCGGGAAAAAAGGACATGGAGATAACTGCCAACATTTACATCAGAAATACTAGATTTCAACTTCTAAATGGAGTTTCGTGAATAAGAGTAAATTTGATGGTCCAAACTAGTGTTACAAAAGAACCATCATTTGAACAATAGAAACAGCACTAGATCAACCTAATTCTTTGCAACTTCTATGCATATCAAAGTTTAAGCATCAGCATCAATTGACGAGTACCTCAACATGAAGTCCTTTCTTTCTGCAAAGAGCTTTAAGTGCATATTTGCACCTTATTCCTTGCTGCCTAAACCACTCTAAAATTGCTGGAGCTGAGTACACAAGACTGTCAGGCTCAGCATCATGGAAGTCATACAAATTTACTGCTAACTGCACCAAAAAAGAAGGATGAACGTTGAGCATTACATTATTGCCTATCGGAGTCCTAGAATACTTCAAAGAACAGTATTTTCATTTCTGCACTCATCGTATTCTTCTACCATATTTCAGTTCTTTTCGGATAGGAAATACTAAAACTAGATAATCCATACATGCAATACTACTCAATAAGCAAGATTAAGATGTGACAAAAGAGAGACTTGATACATACTTTAATCCCTCACTCGTCAAGATTTCCCCCTACACACCTGACATACTTAGGTGACTTATTACACACTTCATCTTTCCAAAGACGAGCCTAATACCTCCTCCTTTTGTGTATGACTACTTAAAATGGATTGTGCATAACAAACACCAAATATATGTGTCATAATCTTTAAAAAGGTAAGAACACAAAAGAGAATACATGAATCCACATATTTCACCCCACCCCACTAATCTGATTTTCATAGGCTGGAATCCCGTTACAAGCACAAAATGAGTTAAGTACATACCTGAGCACCATATACAGAAAATAGGTCGACTCTGATGATTTCCAATCTGTAGATAGAAGACAAAGTGCAGCTCTTGTCATATCTTGAACTATAGCTCAAAATTTCTCCGTCTGTTAAAAAAAAAACAGAGCGAATCAACAGATAAATAATCAAATAATACCATAAAAACCTTTAACTCGAAAAGGAACAAGATTCTTGGTGGACAGAGCTCTTTCACTGTCATACACTGATCTTAGATCTAGACTAAGAGATCATTCTAAACTATGATCAACAGTCATACAACTAACAGCGCAGACCGATACAGTTTTTGCAGGCGAAATAAATGAGTTGAAAGGGATAAGGCACACTTTTGTTAAAGGAATAAATATTGTAGAGAAACTCTCCCAAAGGTGGGTTTAAATGAAGGGAATTTTAACTTAGAAGACTTAATAGGAGGAAGGGGATCAAAGAAAGTAAAGATATGATGCTTCAAGTTCATGTCTTTGCTTGGCCTCAAGTTCAAGACTCACGTATAGCTTTTGTTATTTTCCGCCAATATCTCCTAAAGAAGCACATTGCATACTTCCAAGTTCCAAGTTTTAGGAGACGGGGCCAGCTTGCACAAAGAGATATTTGAGAAATATCTACTGATCCTTCCTTCTCAATCTCCTTTCTTTTCCTTCAAATCATTCCTGCTCTTTTTCTACTCCAATCCCTTTTTTTATGATCTCCTAAAACCTGAAACTAAACCTGAAAAAATGCCAAAATCCGTAGTCCAAACAGCCCTCGAGAAGTTACTAAATATCATAATTTGTTACCAGAACATCGCCTTTCAGCTTCATCTAAGTTAGCCTATTCTATAAGTTCATTTTAAGTGACTCCATTATAGCGTCTATACCTTAATGCCTACTGCAAATTCATCATTTTGTATTGCAATTAAAAGCTTCTGCATCTTAAGGCCAAATATTGATTTAAAGGTATAGACATACATAATGCTTATGAGCAATCATCCCTGAGATGAAGGTATCAACAGAAGAAACTTTTTCCACTTATCAGGAAAACAATTTTTTTTTTTATAAACGAGAAATCCCCATGCGCCACTCACGGTTTGAGCATCAGCCCTTCTACCCTTCTCCACTTAAATACCCAAGACAACAAACTATGATACCAAAACAACGTATATAACATTTTCTAGCCTTGAATTTTGAAAATTCCCAGCATCCCTCTGGTTGTGAAACAAATTATTAATTGTTTGACTTTACCTTTCCAATCCAAGGTGGAGCCATCACTAACTTCATCGCCACTGAAGAGCCTTCGCACGTAATATTCTTCTTCCAGAAAAGCAGGCTTGAGGCGTCCCCAAATTGAAATGCCATTTGATGGATGATCCATCATCTTAGCATGTTTCATGTGAACAGCCTACGAAATACACAAAATAGGTTGTGGCTTGAGAGGAACCAAATTGGACAATGTCTATTCAGAAAAATCAATTTCAGAACAGAATACAATGAAAATGTAGCGTATTGTTTGAGCATATTCCATATAATGCACAATTCATTAAAGAAGCTTAAGTTTAAATGTATACTCCAAAATTTGGGCAAATGTTATTTCTGAAAAGCAATACTTCACACAGCATCTCATGTCTGATGGGGGATCAAAAACTAGACTGAACTTAACTCAACACGAAAAGTTAGCTTATGAGGTGAGGATTACCAAAACCATACAAGCAGACCAAATCCCCATCCCACAACCAATGAGCGAAAAACTTAACCCTCCCCCGCTGCATGCCTAGGCCTATTAACTAGAGCTTGGACAACATAATATGAAAGCCCAATATTGGGTAAACCAAGAATTGAGATGGGTCCCAAAAGCTAGTTCCTGATGTGAGAATTGCCTAAGATCATAGAGACCAAATCCCCATCCCATAACTATTGTGTACAAACTCAACAATGGGAGAGATCACCGGCCCCTGACCTGACTCCAATTACTGAAGGTGAATTCGTTTTCAATTATCCTAAGCCGGCCTATCGTTCATTGGTTAGGGTTAAGGGAAAAAGCTACCTGCAAGTAATCTCTTCTTCCAAGTGAAAGCTAAAGGCACTGGTATAGTAGGAGTGTGGTGCGTGCTCTTTGTATTCTGTAGATGCGCTCCTGGGAAGGGAAGCCAGAATTTTGGATGTAGATCGGTCAATCTTATCCAAAGAGAGAGGTAATAATATGATATACAGGAAGGCGTACCAAGAACTTTAGTGCAATATGCTAGAAGAGTTTTATTGTACTTTCTTTTGCATTTTACTTGATTGGCTCTTTTGCACCTCAATGTCTTTTTTGTATATATAATTGTGGTGTCTGGGCCAAGCTTTCGCGCACCTCGACTTATTCCATGGAATACCTACCACCTCCCACAAGCAACAAGCAACAACTACCAAGTAACTCTGGCACCATGAGGTCGCAAGTTAAAATCCTACCAGAGAACAAAAACACTAGGTGATTTCTTCCCATCTGTTCTAGTCTTGGTTGACAAAGTTACCAGGTACTTGTTGTTGGTGCGAGGTAGCAGGTATCCCGTTGAATTAGTTGAGGTACACGCTGGCCTGAACACCAGGTTTATCAAAAAAAAATTAGACCATCCTAGCACACCAAGATTGGGGATGAGAGTGAATCTCTACATCTCCATGACTCAAAGGTTATGGTATTATTAATCATGCTCTGGTCTAATGGCCATATTTCCTCTATCAGATTTGGCTCTTTGGCTCTTGGCTCCTTAGAAATCAAGGTTACACTGTTATGAGCCTACAGAACCGACCTTGTTCAGGTTAGGTTAGAGTCAGGCCCCAAGAACCCACCAATCTCTTTGCAACAAGGTAAATTACTTCTTCCTCTTGTGAAGGTTATCTTAATATTTATATTCATCACAGAGTGTTTTTGAGAGCTTCGCTTTGAGATACATCCTTAAAATAAGCATTGTCTGTCTCCCCCTCCTAGGTACTTCATATTCCAACTTTCACCTTAAAAAAAGAAGGAAAATGCAATATCTTTCTACTGTGTTTCAAGCTTCCATTATACGGTCAACTAAAATAAGCAACAATAGTGATCTCATCGATTGGATAATTACTTTGTGAATTATTTTTAAAAACATTGTCAATTCAGTAAAGATGTGATTTGGTTGCTCATACGAAAAGTTCCTCCGGTTTTAAGTGTGAATGTTTTCTTATATATTATTTTAGAAACAGCTACTGCCTCCTGTTTTAGAATTTGAGTTTATTTCTTCAATATTTTCCCAGAAAAATACATGAAACCCAAACTCATTAATACAGAAAAAGGTTGGGAGATCAAAAGCCGAGACTTAACATATTCTGCTTTAGAGAATAAAAAAAGTGTTTATTGTACTTGAATAAACCGACCCAAACTAATTTGGATTGAGATGTACTCATTAAATGAAATAAGATGGTGTAGTGATGTCATCTGTATATGCCTTTGATTATTTCTTTTTTGTAATTGTGCATAGAATAAGATTTGGGAAATGAAAACATAGGCATATAAGCGACAGTTACAGAATAGAGCTAGGAACGAGAAATAGTTCATTAACAAAAAATAGCTAGGAAGAGAGTTGCTAAAAGAATTGAAAACCACCTTAGTCAAGCACTTAGCAAAATAAACTGGGTGCAGCGTGCTAGAACTATCTGGCATTCCCCAATCAACTTGATAGTCGTACATCTCAGAACTTTTGCCCTGCAAAAAACAAATACAAGGACACATGTAAGCATAAGAATAAGCTAAGACTAATCGGCTGAATTATATAGTGAAATTGCAGTGGTTGTTTACTCACCTCAAAGTAATCGTCAAAGAAATTAGAATCATCAATAGAATCACCTGCTAAATTGATGTCATCAGGTGATTCTACCCTCCTCTTCTCGTATTGGGAGAAGTCCATTCCAATCAATGCATTCTGAAATAATCCAGTAAAATAGGGATAGTAGAGATTTCAGCACTGACCTAGACATATATTTCACTACAGATCTACACTCTTACGACTCAAATTCCACATAACACATTCTTCAACAGTTGTTTATCAACCTCAAGACAAGTCTAATTCAACATCTCAATGTCAAAAACGAGACACTAGCCAGCTCATATAAAGCCCAAGGAAGAACTTCCATTAATATATTGATAGGAGGAAATAAAATTAAAGGGAAGAAAAACATATTGAAGCCATTAAGTCCAACTGTGTGAGCTTCGTATTCTTATGTCAATCCCTAGTCTGGATAAAATAGAGGAGTTGCGGTAGGTTGACAACTAGCGTAAAGCTATTTGATCCAATCACATCCCTATGGAAAGAAAAAGTACAAAGAGGATAAAGTGAGAGATCATCGAGATAGTTTAGTCATGTCTTACACGGACTTCCAAATGCAACAATTTTCAGGTTCAACGCTATAATGATTAAAGGTGTTAAAAGTCATGATACCCCAACCCTTTTGGTGCTTGTTGTATGTGTTACATGTTCTTGTGTGCATAAAACAAAATATGTGTTATAACAGTACTTGTGAATGCCCCACTTGTGGGATTACACTATGTATGTTGTTGGATTTTAAATGATGTTTGGAACTTGTTGAACGCGATTCAGATTCGTTTCAACACTACATCAAAAAGGATCACTAGCAGCAATTAATTCTTAATTGCAACTAAATATGTATTTTTAGCGGCAATTAGCACTCTTTGTATATGTCCCTAAAGCCTTTAGCGACATTGGTTCCAATGACACTTAACTAATGCCGGTAAATACTTTAGCACTCTTTATTAATATCAATATTTATTGCCGCTAAAAGTTGTTTTTGTTGTAGTGCAAATTGGTCGGACTAGGTCCGAGTAGAAAGTGAGAATACTTAAATATATCTGGTGCAACTGGAATGGAAATTGTGATTCACGTGAAGTGCAACTGCAATGGAAGATATAAGAGAGGAATGAGAGATGCACAAGAGATGTGATCGTATGACCTGAGATTACATGCAGTGATGCTTCAGTCAGTTGCTGAAATTTTTCTTAAGGGAAAAAAAAGCACCCGTGGGTTATTTCTTATTTCATTCTTACTGCTTGGAAACATCTATAGTAGGGTTCTAGGACTCACTCCATCTCCAAAATTGCATAGAAACTCAAGTTTTGGTTCTAAGGAAGTGAGATTTGAGAATTTGGAAGAGACTTCCATCATTGGAATTCCTGATTTCTCCATTCACATCACTCTAGAAGGTGACCCGAAGGGCTATTCGAGGTTTTTGAGTTGGACTACTTCAGAGGTAACTTTTAACCTCAGAACTTATGAGTTTGAGTTCTTTTAACCTTGGATTAACAAGCTGGATTAGAATCAAGAATATAGCTTAGCATTCATCAACAGGAAAATTTAGGTGATGGAAATTTACAGTTGATGGAGAATTGATCACTAATTGTTATGAGTAGCCTTAGAAATGATGAAGTGACAATTAATTTAAAGAATCCAAAGAATAGGTGTTGGTTGTTAGCGATCTCATCAGTTCATGTATGATCCTTAAGACAATAACTAATAGAGATATGACACAGCCAAATAAGACGCCACGAGATTATAACTGCACTGCATAAATAAGAACTAGGTGAATTCAGAGGACATGCTTATGAAGATACTAATCACAATTTTTTTTTTATAGGTATATGAAAATACTAATCACAATGTCTAACGAGAATACAGAAAGCTCAATCATGATCTGATATTAACCACGAAAGACAAAATATCCATAAAAGTAGAAATATGTACCACGGAATTACTTGCATCTCGATTCCGTAAGATATTCTTGTCATCATAAATTTCAAAGAATATGTCTGAACACATGAAGGCAAACCATCAACTATGAACATAATAAGGGAAATGATCAAATTACAACATTGTTGAGACACACTACAACAGAAACAGACAAACCTCCATATTCATCAATCACGTACTGAAATTCTGCCCATGACACTTGTTCGTGAGGTTCACAATGAACCGTGCCAGGGAATATCAACAATGCATTGCTATTAGCCTGCAATTAGAAATAAAAACACCCCATCTGAGCCATCCAAAAGAAATATAATCGTACTTATACCGTGCAAACTTTTCTCACTTGCATGAAGAATGAACAATATCTAATTTATATAGCATATATTAGCGGAAACCTCAACAGTTGTCCTTGCTATTTCAGCAGCTGTGAGTTCAGTATCACGAACTCTTCTCTGGTCCCGCATTCCTTCAAGAGGGTGATAGCCACTGTTGCCGACATAGTTAGGGTAATCAGGAACAGAATCTGGGTAATCTGCTGCAACTGAAATTCTTGAAAGGCTACTCTCATGTCCTACAGCAAGCCAATGCGATTGTGCAGCTCCGAAGAAAGGGTTCTCAGTCCTGAAACTATACAGGAGGAGCACATCTGTAAGAACACATAGCTTCATCTGAAAAAAGCCAAACTACAGTAGAACCGAAATGCAATAGTAAAATAATTGCATGAGAAGTCCAATGAGGCTCTCAAAGACAACCTCGGCAAGCGCGCATCTAGGCATTCTGGCAATATGGGAGGTAATGATTGGTGATAGCCTGAAGGTAGAAAATGGTGCTAGGTTGCTGACTTGGATTGGAAAAGACCAACTCCACGGAGGTCGGGGAGCTACTCTCTCTAACTAGTCATTTAAATCACTTCCATCTGTACAGTCTTCTATACATCCATTTGACAAGTAAAATGTCAAATATTTTATAGCCACATAAGTTCTAAATATGGAATAGGGGTAGACTTTCTGAACTAGGAGTTTGTAAAATCTAGATTAACTCATATTTTACCAAACAAAAATACATTGAGGATTGGAGAAGAATAAATCAAGATCATTCCTAACTAGACCAAGAAGATTACGATGATTTCTGATATCGTTCTTACTTCTTACTGGTCTCCAAGAGCAGAGCCATATTTGTTCCAACGAGATGGCTTGGGACTTGGGAGTTCCCAAAAAAAATAAAAAATTGACACAACAAACACCAATAACTAATGTAGATCAAGAAGCAGCAGAAACCCAGAGGAGCAGAAATATTAGTCAAGTCAAGCACCCTTTATCCTAATGGGAAATAGATTCTCAAGTTATATACCTTATACCTGAATGGTCAGAGAATCTCTGAACCTCGTGTGACGGTTTGATCCAACTGCTTGTAGCTCCAAATGATGCTGAGCAACTACCTCCATCAGCATGACATATGAAACATTGTGAAGGACCTAGAACAGTCGCCAATATCTTTAGAGAAAAAGGCCAACTAAGGACCACATAAAACCCAAAAAAAGTAAAAGAAATGATAGCATCTAATGAAGAAACATCTCCTAATTAAGATCATGTGAACAAGTAAGCTTGCTTTCATCAAAATTTTATTTTGGGTTATCAGATAACAATTTAATAAAGTATGTCTAAAAGTTAGATTTTTTCGAACCTCTTCTGTTTTTTATTTCGAAAGGTCCAGAAGAGATACAACGGTACCACCTCCTAAACCTACCCTTTCTAATAAAAAATGTCTAGACTCTCTATATGCATCATTAAACACCAAATAAAGAGAACGAAACTATGGTACATTAGTAGCTACATCTGATGCAGTAGCGAGCTTACGAGGTCTTTGGTATTCAGTTACCCAAGACACTTTAAAAAACTATTAACAAAGAGTGTCCTTCTCTTATCTGGGTTTCAAGCAATGAAAAACAACAAATGATATACATAATTATTCATTTGCAGAGAAATGTAGAAGGAAGAAAGGAGCAGAGTTTGTGGTTCTCACAAATTCTTCTTAGCCCTCTAGATTTAGGAAGCAAAACTTATGATTTGGTGGAATTGACATTATAACGACACTAACTCTATGCACAGACTTATAACAAGAAAATCCACCGGGGGAGCAATCAGAGTGCAGTTAAAGCTCAACCGGAAAAAAAATACTCCTTAAACAGCTAATTAGTAGGTTGTTCAAACATCTGTTGCTTGGTATCTTCAAATATGCCGACGAGTGTGTGTTTGATCCTCCAAGAGTAGTGCATTTTTGGAGGATCCGCCACAGGGTTCAAACTGACCAATGGTAAATTTCCCTGAAGTTAATAATGAAAGACCACAGGAGAAAACTATATAACAAAAACCCATATTTTTACACTATAATAAATACAGTTTTTTTTTTTTTTTTTTTTTGATGAAGTAAGGTATTTCATTAGAAAGCATCAAGCAGATGCAGAATTACAGAATCTCTAAGGCAATATAGTTAAGACAAACAACCACCACTACAAAAGAATATACTGCCTCCGTCCCAAAATAATTGTCACTTTAGCAAACAAAATTGTCACCTTAGGAATTCAAGACAAAACTTAGTACTTATGTTTTTCAAACTATACCATTGTATGAAAAGACTACTTCTGGTTAATAGTGCTCAATTCTTCTATTTAATATTTTTCTTAATGAGTGTGAAATGAGCTAAAGTGAGACTTATTTTGGGACGAGACTAACATCCTCCTTGTCCACAGACATTCAAAAATACAACCACCTTGACAACACAAGAAACTATGACATACAACTGCAGTATACCAGAAAGAAAAAAACACCACCCCACCACCACCACCACCCAAAAAAATCAAATTTATTGCTAATGGGTGCTAATTATTCAAATAAAAAATCAACCCCACAAAAAATTGAAGTGAAAAAACATGAATAAAATCAACAACCCTTTTAACAGGCACATAAAAAAGGGTTCTTGAAAAAGGAAAAAAAAAAAGAGAACTTTTTGGGTCCTCTGTGTTTTGGATCAAAAAGTAAAGATGATTTATGTAATTACCGATGGAGATTGATGATGAAGGCGCGGAGATGAACATCAAGAAACAGAGTGAAGTAGTATTAATGAAATGAAACTGAGGAAAACGTTAATTGTATCGAAGATCTTATTGTTGTCGCTGTTGCCCCATAAACACATAGTGAAAGTCAGGAGAACAGAGGTGTCGTTTTCTATAAGGAGACACGTGTGAGGCACGTGACTTCAGTGTGCCTGTTGGCTGGCGGCTTACTTCTTTCCTCTTAAACATCATTTGTTTATATTTTCCATTAAAAAGAGGTTAGGTTAGTTTTACTAATTCTTCTGTTTCATATTAATTGTCCAGTTTTCTTTTTATATGTCTTTTAAGAAATTATGAATATACTAATTTAGCCCTTATTTTAAAAAAATTAAACTTTACAAACTTATTTATACTTTCAAAAAATTATATAGATAAAACTTAAAAAGTAGAATTTATTCTATCTTAATTTTGTAAATTGACAAAATCTAGGACAATTAGATACAGCAGTATGGAATAACTAATATGGGACAGAGAAAGTACTCTCTCTATTTCATACTAATTGAATTTGTGAAGCAGTGAACACTTATTAAGAAACATATTCAAGGACATAATTTAAATTATATTTTTCACTATTGTCCTTTCTAAAATCATAAATGTAACTTTATAAGTGTTGCAATTTATCTCCAAAAAAATATTAATCTTCATTAAAGGAAAGGGCAAATATGAAAAAAAAAAAAAAATCAAACATTCATCTTGAACTTTGAAAAATTCAATTATTTGGAACAATGAAAAAATTCAATTAATATAAAATAGAGAGAGTACTAGCTTTTGTGAGCCAAAGTTGGCTTGATAACAAAACGCATTGAATAGTTTACTTGATAACAAAATGCACTGAATAATGTTATGTGTGTTTAAATGGTACATTAGCAATGGGATTGAAGTGTTCAAATTTAATAAGGTTAAAGATGAAATGTCAAAAATAAAATAAATTAAAGAGTTAAAATTAGGAATTGAAACTACTAAATACCATTTGGTTAATACATAGAGTTTGATAGAATTTATTAGTTAATATCCAACCTCTAATTCTCAGTGTGAATATTTAGATTTAATTGGGCTTCAATGTAGGTATTAGATATCATATAGGAAATGCAAAAAAAAAAAAATTAACTCCTAATATAAATTCAAATTTGATTTAATTTAAATATAAATACTGAACATCGAATAAAAAGAGACAATTTATTTTTATATTGCTATATTAACTTTCAATATTAATGATAATCAAAGTTTGATGCAATTTGTGTGGAAAGGTCTAAATCTTGTTGATTAAGTTAAATTTGTGAGGGAAAGTTCAGTTTCATGCCTTTGAATGCACTGATTTATTTATGTCTTTTGGTGGAAACTTTTCTTTAAGCTCACCGCTATGATAATTGACGATTCAAAGAAATAAAATAATAATACTTTTCATTCTTCAACTATTATTATATTCATAATTTAATTTTTGTGTAATATCTTATGAAGTGCATTTAATTTTTAATTAATTAAATTATGTATTTTAGTTATTTTAGGTAGGAACGTTATATTTATTCTGTTTTGAAATGTTTGATATCTATATATGGTAAATTTGTTAATATTCAAATGCAAACGAAACAAAAATTGCACGTTTCAGTTACTTAAATATTGAATATACTTTAATCATTTATTATAAAGATCAAAATTAAATTTTATATATCAATAGTTAAGAAATCAAAAATGTTATAAATAGTAAAAAAATAATAATCTATTATTCAAATGCAAATTAACATTACTTAAGTGGGATAAGGCACAAGGACCCCCTAGATTGTGACCGAAATTTCAGAGAGACGCTTAAACTTAATTAGTGTCCTATTTCCCTCTAAGCTAATTTAAAAAGTAATAAATACCCCACAAACGCTGACACAACATAGAGAGTGTATTGGACACATGTCATTTTTTTTATAGATAACTTTATAATTAGTTAGTACACATATTTATTGATATTAAAAGTTATATATATATAATTATTTTTATTTCTTGCTTTGTAAAATATTTATTTTAATTTATTTTCACTTTAAACTTTTTTAAATTAATTTATTATCTTTTCACTTTTAATTGTATTTAAAAATTATGTGTATTTTTAAAAAAATAATAATTTAAAAGTGTCCTTTAATTTTAACGTTTTAATTTTTTTATGTTTTATTGATTTTCTTCACTTATTTTGATATCCGTTCAAAATTAACTTATTTTAAATACAAGACATTTGGAATTAAATTTGAAATCAAACCAAAACAAAAGACAAAAAATAAAATCAATAGAAAAATAAAACAAAAGAAAACAATGAATGAAGGTAAAAAAAAAAGTTCCGATACAAGGTAAAAAAATGTGTATTAACTTAATTTAAATACAAGATAAAGAAAATAAGAATATTTTTTAAAAAAATTAATATAGCGGCAGTCGAGTGTGTACAAACACAACCAGCTTGGGTGGTTGAAGGTACCACGTCATCACAAAAGGTGCACAAAAATACAAAAAAAATGAGTTCAGGGGTAATAAGACTCTAGTTAAACTTAGGCGTATTTTTGAGATTTCGATCACAGTCTAAAAAGTTCTTGTGCCTTATCCCTTACTTAGTTATAATAAATGAATCGTTCTAATTCAGAACATAGCTTATAAATCTCCCAAAAAGATCAAAATATGGTGATCATATGGGAATAATGGGAGAGGAGGGTAGAGTTTTGGGAGGATGAAAAAATTAGTCAAAATAAATTAGTTATCTCGAAAACATGTTAAAACTATATTCGTATTATTGTCATATATTTAATTTTTTTAAAAAAACATTTCCTTTTCTCAAATATTTAACGTGAAAAATGAATAAATTTTAAAATCATGTTATTTCTCATGTTAAATGAAATTGTAAATAGAAATCTAAATTATTAGTAATAAATTGAAATTTTTAGAGTATTCCAAAGTAATATATGCCTTTTTGTTCATAGGATGTAGCTTAAAATTTCACCTCTTCATTATTGACATGATTTAATTTAATTATATTTATCTGATAAAAAAACTAAAATAACCACAAAAGCACATGACTAAGTTTTTTTTTTTTTTTTGAAGTTGGATCTAATAATTAATAAATACCCTAAATTCAGACGTAAAAAGTCTTTATTATTAAATTAATCGTATTTCATGTAAATTCCTTAAAGTAAGTTATTCGTGAAGCTTAAAAGTTAAATTTAAAAGATAAAATAGACAAAAAAAAAATCAAGGATTTTATTTCCTTATTTAATTATATAACTAGTAAAATTACCCGCGCTTCGCGCAGAAATTTAATACCATGGAATTTATAAAAATAATACTTAAAACTTATCAGTCATTAAAACTAAAACACTATATTATCTTACTACAAGATTAAGTAGACAAACATTAATAATGCAAAAAAAAAAAATGAAAATTATTACATCTTATCATTTATCTTTAATAACATAAGCATAAATAAATGACTATAAAAATACATATCAGGATTTGTAACATAAGCAATTGTGTCAGTTAGCCACTCAATAGGAGCAAAGTACACAAATATTGAATTGTGAAGAAGAACAAGAGGAGGAGGTTCATAATTTTTGTTGTTTTAAAATGAGAGAAAACCCCTCTATTTATAGATAACAAATGATGGTGTAAACAAATGTTTATTGTGCCTTATAGGAAAGGTTACAACTATTTGAAAAAGTTGCAACCCTTCGAAAAGGTCACAACCTTTTATAAAAGTCACAACTTTTCATAAAAGTCCGCAACTTTTCATCAAAGTCACAACTTTTTATAAAAAGTCTCAACTCTTCAAAAAAATCGCAATTTTTCAAAAATTTCACAACTTTTCATGAGAGAAAAAAATTAGTTTTGTAAATAAATAAATTAAACGAAAATTCTGGTTTGTGGTGATACCACGTTGGCAGGCTTAATGTTTTCTTTTATATATATATATATATATATATATACATATATATATATGATTAGATACTTTCATCCCTTCAATACACACACAAAAAATAATGACTGCCACTTTCTTCATCAACGCCAGGTAACCCTTCTTCCATTTCTCTCTTTTCTTCATACTGTTCTTCCATAATCACACCATTTATAATCAGTATTAAGTCCATTAGAGTTTAATTTCTCGATGTTAATTGTGGGTTTAATCGATTCTTGATGCATTAGCTATTAATGGTCATGTGGGGTTTTAGCTATTTGCAAAATCTGTGGCCTTTTTCTGTATTAAACCCCAATGATTTGAGAATTTCAGACGGGTTTGTGAGGAAATTAGGAATACCCGAAAACACCAAACAGTTCGTTTATGCAATTCAAGAACCTGAATCGAAGGCTGTTATATACGTATTGTGTGTGCAGAATTTGTCTGAGCGATCTGCTGTTGATGCGGAGTGTTTAATTAGGGAAGTTAAGCCTGAGGCTGTAGTTGTCCAAGTGGGTAATTCTGTAGATAGTCATGAAAATGAGGGAATTGGGTTGAGAGATAGTGGTGATTTAGAGGAGGAGGAGTTGGTACCAACTTCGTCGATTGAGGTTTTGAAGAGGTGTTTTGTGCACAAAACTAGTAAGGAGAAGTATGAGAATGTGGCGGGGAGAGTTGTTTTGAGAGAGATATTTGGGGTTGGGTTTGATGGGCATTTCCCTGCTGCCAAGAAAGCAGCTGAAGAGGTTGGTTCGGCTTTCTTGTTGCTTGAGTCACCGTTTGTTAAATGTAGTTTGTCTGGTGAGTATTCTGACGTGGGGGATGAGGGGTTCGAGAATAAGTTTGGAGTGTTTGGTTTGGAGGAGGGGTATGAGAATAGGTTTGGAGTGTTTGGCTTAGAGGCTGGTAATAGTTTGGTTCCTCTAAGGACAGGGTTAATGGTGTCAGGAAATTCTAGAGGATTTCGTGTTACAAATGATGTTCAGTCTCAGATGGTGAGACTGTTGTCATCACATTTGGTCAATTCAAGTTCCTTACAAAAGATTGGATCTGAGGATATTCAGCAACAGTTGAATTATCAAGTACCACAGTTTGCACAGACAGTTTATCCTTTGCTACTGGATCTATATAATATTTTTGTTGATATTCCCTCTATAGGAAGAGCTCTAGCTTGTGCTCAAAAGATGTTTCATGATGTTAGTAATGGACATGCTGTTAATACAGATGTTCTTTCTGAGGTTTATGTCTTCAAGATTGCAGTTGAAGGGTTAAGAATAGCTTTGAACAATGCTGGTCGGCTCCCACTTAGCAAAATGGGGTGTCATACAACTGAATTTTCTGCGCTTTCTATTGAGGACAAGTCCCATGCCCTTCTTGCACAGGCCCTCAGAAGTCAGACCGAAAAGTTCAAATCAATAGTTGCAGTAGTAGATGCCAGTGGCTTAGCTGGACTAAGGAAGCACTGGAGTGTTAATGTACCTGAGGAAGTTAAGGAAATTGTTGAGCAGCTGGTCACTGACTCTGAAAACGATGGGGACAATTCAAGCGAAAGTGACAAAAAAGGGTTACTAGCTGTTAAGCCAGTGGTAGCTGTTGGGGCTGGTGCAACTGCAGTTTTGGGAGCTTCTTCATTTTCTAAAGTTGTTCCTGCATCTACAATATTGAAGGTTGTTACCTTCAAAGTCCCTGCTTCTCTAAAAATCATGATCACTCAAACCCAAAAGGCCCTTGCTCTTGCATTTGGAAAGTCAAACGTAGCAGGCCCTGCAATGGCAAGTTCTGGTGTCAAATCATCTGTCCTTAAGGCAACTGCTTCTGCAGAGAAAATCCGTGCCGTGGCTCATGGCGTTATAGCCTCTGCAGAGAAAACTAGCATCTCAGCCATGAGAACGGCATTCTATGAAATTATGAGGAAACACCAAGTACGACCCGTTGGCTTTCTGCCATGGGCTACCTTTGGGTGCAGTGTAGTTACTTGTGCGAGCTTGCTTGTGTATGGAGATGGAATAGAATGTGCTGCTGAATCTCTTCCAGCAGCTCCTTCAATTGCGAGTTTGGGTCGTGGAATCCAAAGTTTGCATCAAGCTTCCCTAGCAGTGAAACAAACAGAAAACTCCAGGATACAAAAGTCAATAGAGTCTCTTGTGTACAGATTTAAGAAGATAAGTATCTCATAAAGTGTTCAGTTCCTTTCTCAAGTACATGAGTCAATAGTTGAGCCCTAACTTTTTCATTCAAATAGATTTTAGCAAAGTGGTTGTGCAATTTATGATACCTGGGCTTTGTCTGTATCACATGTTATGGCAAGAAGTTCCAATAAAATGTGATTGGAGTTTGGATGATTTTTTAACATGTTGGTTATGGTCTTTTCATATTTCTATTAATAGCTAGCCTAACAACTTTTACTGTGCGATCAAATTTAACAAATTCTGTATCATTTTTTTTGCAGCAACTTGTATCTAATATGAGTTCTGAAATTTGACATCATTAGTTGATGTTACTTGTTGGTTCCTTTTTTCTTGTTCTAAATTCCATTTGCTGCCTATCTCTTGCTAATACTTAATCAAGTCGAATACTTTTTTACCAAGTAATTCTTTTGTATCCAATCAAAAGGTTTTAAAATCTCTATTGAATATTACGACCAATTTTTTAAGGTAAGGCCTCTGTTTAAGGGTACTTAGGATTAAAAATAGTTGCACAAGGCAATAGTGATAAGTCTGTTGGGAACTTTATGAACTGACCCGATCCCTGCTGTCATTGTTCAGTTATGAAGGGTGCTGAATGAGGACTCGAACAAGAACTAAAGTGGAAGGATGAAACAACAACGGAGGGAAAAACAATTGATTGAAGACCAATGGATTTATTAAAACCAAAAAAAAACCTAAAATTCTGATAGAAAAAGCATTCATAAACAATAGGACATAATTGTATGGGAGACATCCCACACCTGGTTCTGATTGCATTAATCCTGCGAGCTAAGAGAAATTTGTCCCTTCAGTTTTTCCCACAATTAATTGGATGGCGTGTCAAACTTGTCTAATCTTTTCTGTTTCCGGTATTGAAAACTTCTGGAATCTTAGGTTTTCCGTTTTCGACATTAATTATGAAGCCATAACTTTGAAATTGGAGAAAAAATACCAGCTTTTCAGTAACTTGTATAAAAAAAGAGTTGCCAGCTTCTCAGTAAGGATTTCATTGCATACAACATCCATCGTGTGAACCTTCACAACCTTCTTCCTTTTGTAACTTCTTTCTGAGGTTTACACTCTCAGTCTCGGATCATGGATCATGAGTATATAACATGATCCACAGAAGTAGTAGAAATGCACCCACAGTTGCTGTTGGACTACTATCAATTTTACAGCCTGGTGTACCTTGGATAACTTTGCAGTACTTTTGTTTTCTGACACACCAAATGAAATGACCTGAAGCGATATCCTGACATCATTCACTGCTGAAGCCCATTCCAGGGTTTGAGTAACATATTCTAACTATCTTGTACATAAAGTTGCTCTTTACTGAGGAGCAGGCTAATTTTTTCTTCTCCTCCAGTATTATCTTCTCTGTAGAAATCTAGCTAAGATAGTCTCAAACTCCTGGAACAACATGAAACTGCTTCCTCATGGCTGGAAAACTCATTCTAAAAGCTGGTAAGGTGGTTCCTGTTCTTTATCAAGGGTAATTATCTTCTCCGTAGAAATCTAGCTAAGATAGTCTCAAAATCCTGGAACAACATGAAGCTGCTTCCTCATGGCTGGAAAACTCATCCTAAAAGCTGGTAAGGTGGTTCCTGTTCTTTATCAAGGGAAATCATGTGCTATTTTAGTTATTATCAGAGGTTTATATCTTCTGCATAGGTTGAAAGCCAATACGATTTTAGCTCATGGTAAGTATCTTGATACTTTACTTTTCCAAAAAAATATTGTTAACATTATTGTTATTTGACCTTTATCATCGTTTTTAATTGTAATTCTTATTGTTCAAGAAGTTTGATCACCTCTATATTTTCTTTCATTTAATTTGCCAACTCATAGGAGAGGCATTGACTGCCTAATGCAATTTAAGTAACAGTGGGTGTTAGGATTTTAACTTGAATTAAAGACCATCTAGGTTAGGCCTGTTCAGAAAGGCTGTCTAATTCTGCAGACAGCATCATCTGTTACCTGTTACTGTCATTAGTTCACAGTGAGATATTTGGTAATTAAGCATAGCAGCGTTTGAGAATGTTGAGGAACTACATATTTGTCGCATGAACATCATAATGTTTTCTTCTTCTTTTGGGAAAACAATTGTAGTAGGTAGGCCAACTTGCGAGGATCTCAACTCCACCAGATATTGCACATATATGAGTACTGGATAATTGCGCTCACCAAAAAACTAGATAGATGGGAAGAAATCACATAGCTTCTTGACTCTTACTTAGAAGAGTTCCAAGGTAGCATTCTTTTGACTGTTTCAACAGGTTTTTGCTTATTGCTATAGCTTCATGTAGCAATGTTCTGAGGCTATTAGTTTCTTTCTCTATGTAATCTTGCATGCCTTTCTAATGCAATTTACTTCACCAAAAAAAGAAAATCACATACCTTTTTTGTCTTCAGCTGAAATTTAAATCATTTCAGTTTGATCAACAGGTAAACCACATCCTTGGGTCCTTATGAACACCATAATATTTTGAAAAGTTATGCCTGCCAGTTTTAGTGATTTAATTGTTTATACTGGGGGGATTGCTGCTTGTCCGTTATAGGTTGTCTTGAAATTTTGCAGGTGCAGAAGCAAGCAAGTGCTACTTTTTCAGGCATCACAAATTTTGAAGTTATTTGCATGAAAGTTTCTATTCTGGCTGATTTACTAATGAATTAGGAGCATTTTGATGGCCGTGACTGGACTTTGAAATCTTTCCTAAATCCCACTACAATGATGAAGTGGCCTTCTGCATAGTATAATTTTTTTTGAAACTGGTAACTTTAGTCTATACATCCACAGGTATACTATAACAGAAGTGCAGTTCCCCTTCAAAAATATTACAACTTACAGAGTAAAACAGTCTTAATCTTAACTGCTGCCTAGCACATCAAAGATGTCTTCTGCCCTAGTTAATATATCTTGTTTACACCAAAAATAGAAAAGAGCTAAGCAGTTCATTTTGATCTCTTGTAAGCTATTCTGCCCATGTTAAAAAACTCCTGTTGCTCATCTCTTTCCAAATTGTCCACCAAATATATGTTGGGACAAGTTTCTATCTATTCCAGCTGCTTAGGACTCCTTTAATGCTCCCTGGTTTCACCCATCTTATCCCCTTTAGACAGATGAACATTCTTCATAGCTGTTCTGTCCATGTACAATGCAAAAACAGATGGTTAATTGTCTCAGCATGTTCTCCACATAAAGTTCATCTAGAAGCCAACTGATAACTGCTCCTTTTGTCAATAACCACATGAAGCAGCTTACTTTATAGGGTACTTTTGGTTTCCAGATCATCTTCCATGGTCATTCTGTCTCCTGTCCAGCATTCTTGTTGAGTTCCTTATAAATTGAATTTACTGAGAATTTACCTCAGTGAGGTTGCTGAAAGAGCCTAATGAATCTTGAAATTCTGCCACTTTGTCCATCTCCCAGTCATGAAGGTTCCTCCTTAGGAACAAATTCCATCCTTGTCTAGTCCACATTGTAGCCTCAGTGGCCTGTTGACTTTGGCATAAAATGAACAATTCAGGATGCAACTGTTTCATAGGGACAGTCCCATTCCACTTGTCCTCCCAGAAGGATGTCTTTGAACCATCGCCCACTTCTACCTTGGTTCTGTGATATAGCACTGGCCAGAGATTTCTGATTGCCCTCCAAACAGTGCATTTATATGGAGAACTTATCATTTTAGTCATCCACTTATCTTCCATAGCATATTTAGCTATGATGACCTCTTTCCAGAGCATGTTGTCTTCATTTGCAAACTTCCACAACCACTTCATCATCAAGCTCTGGTTTTGTTTCCATCTTCAATCAACATATTATAATGGAGGTATGTAGTTTGAAGTGTTTCATAAAATCCATCAATCTATTGTCTATTTGCATTGGAATTGATACCATATGATGTTTACAGTTCTTTCCTTTATTCTGCATCAGTATAATTGTGGTCTTGTGCACTTCAGATACCTTCTCGTCTTACATCAATCCAATCAACGAATTGTAACATGTATTTGTAATGCTTCAGTTGTTACAATTACTAAAGAAGGATTATGGGAATCACATATTCCTCAAGCTTGGGTGGGTGGGACTTGTGAACAAATAATATTACTACAATTAGTAAAGTATAGCTTATAATTGTGATCAGTAATTATGTACCCTTGATCAGAAGCTCTTTCTTCTTTTGAGGAAGATGGTGAAGTGACTCCATTTGTTGTTCTTGAATCCTTATGGGTACAGAAACTGTGTTCAAGGTTTTTATCTATCAACATGAAACCTATGCTGTTGAACTGCATCTTTGTTGGCAAAATTATGTACAGTTCTGAATTTAAGATGTATTGACTCTGCTTTTGGGAAATATTATTTGTTTTGGAAGTGTTTGCTGGAAAACAGGTCTCTGTGAACACACTTATGTTAACCATTTTGGCTTTGTTGCAATGAACAAGTTGGTTGTATTATCAATATGCATCACATGTGAAGATAACTGTTTGTGTACTGTCATTTTGGCTTTGTTGCAATGAACTAGTTTCTTGCACTTGTGCTATAAAATATGGTTTTAGGCCTTCAATAGTTCTGTTCTGTTCTTGCACCATACCGAAGTCTATGCAAGTGTGTGCACGAGTTAAGACATCTAGAATTGCAAATTGGTGAAAGTTTTTTTTTCTCGCTTTAAATAAATAAACATACGCTTTAAACTCAGAACATTAAGGTCCCAATAGGTCTGATTTTATTTTTTTGGAGAAGCTACGAAATAACAGTCCTACCAACCTCTTCTTCTGTTACTTTGAGTGAAGTCGGTTGGACTGAGAACGTTTAGATCATCAAACTACTCATAATTTTCAAAGAAAATGCGAATGTGAACTCAATTATTCAGCAAGTACCCTATCACGATATCTTCTATCTTGGATGGACTTTTTTCTTCTTCACATGGCAATTTGTCTCATGCAAACTTGTCATACAACCAATCTTCCTCTTCATTTCTTTCCACATGCTTGTTTTTTCCTTTTGAATCTTATGCTGGTAACTACCTCTCTGAATTTCCCTTCTCATCATATGACATTCTTTCTCCAGCTCAAGCACCTTGTTTCCCATCTTTTCCATCTCCGCTTTCATCATTTCCTCTTCACTGTTGTTAGTCCCCTTTACATCTACCTCGTCTCCTTCCAGCTTCAACAATCGGTTATCAGGACCCCTTTGTATTCTCTTGGTCACATTATCCTTCAACTTCAGCTGCACAGAAAACAGAATCTGCACCGTCACTCGAACTGGTAGCTTTTCGTTCTTTGCAGCATGATCACAGGCTTCAGGAGACATTTTGCTGCAATCCAACACCCTGCAAACCTCCTCCCTTTCCCAATCTGTGAGATATCTGTGCTTGTCCAAGTATATATCAATTGCTCTATACATTCCATCAGAATTTCTATTAGTTCCTGCTGTTGCTGCTTGTGATAACTCTGCTAGTGATAAGAATGTGTTCAACTTCAAATCCATATCACTAGAAACCTCAGCTAAAAAGTCATCAACGAGTTCTGCTACCACGACTAGGCCAGATTTCTCTGTGCTCGCGTAATTGCTATAGAAATTCTTCAATATCCTTTTCACACTTTCAGTGTCATACTGCTCTTCTTTTGCATATCCTTGTGCAGGTATTAAGAGGTCCTTGACTGTTGCCTGATCTAGTTGCTTTCCTATTCTAGTCTCCAATCCGCTTTTGCATTCAGTATGAGCATCCAAGATTATCGCGGATTGCAGCATTTTAGAGAGTAAAGAACTGGGGATCAGCCCTTTTTCTTGAGGCAACAGTCTCTCCACTGCCTCAATGATCTCTCTTTGAGAATTCCTCTCGCAAGTTGATGGATCATCATCTTCTCTTTTAGTGTCCAGAAAAACCCATTTGCTGAGGTACTGAAACAGAGATGATGCCACGTATTCCAGAGGGACTTCTCGATGAACCATTGCACGAATTATGGGCTCGTAGAGGGCAATGGAAAGTAGTGTCAAGTCCTCTGATTTCCAGTCATGAACAAAAAGCCTCCTCTTGATATTTGGCTTATAGGCATTTTCATCGTTCTCACTGTCATCATCTGTTGTTGTTACATTCCTCAACGGCTCTCCAAGAAGACTTGGATTGTGCAGTACCTTGGCGATAATAGACTCAGCACACGCATCAACCAGAGAGAGATCCGCGGCTTGTTGAAGAATAATTTCTGCAGATTTGAGAGCTTTAAGTGTCTTATTCCAGCTAGATAGGACATTGTTTTGAAAATAGAGACCAGCCTTCTTTGTGAGGTTGTTGGTGCTGTGAATCTCAGACATTCCAAGATAGTGAGCAAGACAAAGTACTTTAATGATATTCTCAGGTGATAGGTTTATGTCAAAGCCATGGCAGAATCTTGCTACAAGCTCAAAAGTTTCAGAATCAGTGGGAATATCTTTTAGCAAATGAGAAATATCATCTTCATGATTCTCTTTCAACAATGCAGCTAGCTTTGAAGATCTGGCAGCCAAAAGTCCCTGCAAATTTAACACAAATCAGCACCTTAGGAAAAGATATGTGTTATATAGACTTTTTTTGTTTGCAGCATCTGTATCTAAAATTTATCCCCCAACTAAACCTGATAGCGCTTAAACTCAAGACCTCTAGTCAAGGGCAGATAATATTAGTTCTTACCCTATTCAAAGAGAATGGCACTCCATAAATATGAAGCTGAACATCTGATGATGAAGCATGCATTAATTTTCTGAAAAGAAGTAAAGATTAAAAAGTGAAACAAGTGAAAAAAAACAAAAAAAAAGTTCAATGAGTGAAAATGATTGTTAACTTATGTAAACTTTTACCTGGATGGAGATTCTTTGCTTTTGCTTTTGCCCATTTTATCATATTTTTGTTGTTTCCAAGTCATCTATCAAATTTTAGGGCCTTAATTTCAGGCTAAGATATTGCTAATACTCTGATCAACCTGCAAAATGTCAAGCAATAAGCACTCTTCAATGGATCGTTTGTTTACGTTCTAGTTATGCACGAGGACAGAGTTAAGGAGCTATGAGTTCTATCTGAATTCCCTTTACTCGAAAATCATACTATCTATACATAAAATGAATGTATAATGACTTCAATTTGAGAGTACAAAAATCCGAATGCATGAAATCTTAACCATTTAGATTTGTCAAATGGTGAACAAAAAGAGTGGAAAAGGAAATATACCTGAAAAAATCTTTGAAATATTTTTCTTTTTTCTTGTATAATGGAGAAATCAGAAAAAGAAGAATTAAAAAAAAAATAGCAGGCATAAATTGAGATGTTTTTTGTTTAACGGTCAATATTAAAACGTTCAAATCGTAATAGTTGGATATTCTGTTATTTTAAACTAGAATTTTATATGAGATAAAACACTCCAAAAATCCAACTAAAATCTCCTCAGTTTTAGGAAAGGTTTTCACTTATTTTTTATTTTATTTTTTTTCATAAGTTATTTTTTCTTTTCTTTTATAAACAATTTTTTTTGTAACAAACATATTTGTTAATGTTAACTTAATTAGAATTAATTATATCGAATGTTTGATCTCACAAATGTTTACAAGATTATTATTTATATAATATAAAATATATTGATGGGGTAAAACAGTAGTACAATAAATTTTTTTAGATTAATAATAAACTGATTTTAAAAATTGTTACAAAATAATCAAGAATTTGGAATCAAAGAGAAAGCTTTGTTGCAAACTGCCAAAAGAGGCAACAAATTTTGAAAGAAACTAAAGTGGCAAAGCCACATGGCCCCTTTGCAATAAAGCTTTACCCTTTGATTCCAGACTCAAATAATTATTTGATTCGGGACTCAAATAATCAAATTACAAAAGATATATTTAATATCATAAATCACAATTACGAGAGGTAAGTTTAATATCATAAATCATAAAAAAAATCAATTTAATTAGATTAAACATGATGAAATATCTCTAGAATCATTCCTACTATTTATATTAACAAAGACTATTTCAACTAAAGAACAAGATATTAGATATATATTTATAATATGTCGATATAGATCTTATTGTTTAAAACTTTATTTACTAATACGATGATTTGAAAATTTTAATTAAGATTTCTAAAATATTATATAAAGGTCTTTTGACCTAACAAGTTGTTTTTGGTATTAATTCAATTAATTAAATTGTGACCTAATACAACATGTAGCACTAATATATAATCCTATAACATGTCTAAGTATAAAATTATGGTCTAATACAACAACCATCATCAATTCTATCAATTATTTTTACAAATACTATTATACTAGTAGTTCATCATGTAATGACTAAGTAATTCCATATGATAGTTATATAACATCATTGGAAATCGTTGTTCGAAGTGTTATAACATCTTTTATTGCGTAATTGTGTTCCAAAGTACTAAAATATGGTTCAATTGACATTTTTCATTGCTAAATTGCTTAATTTATCGATTAATCCATCCATCAAATTGTCATCTGTGGCAACAAATGTATATTTTGTTGGATAAAATGTTGAATTTTATGTTGAAATTGCAACAAATCTGTCATATGTTGCAACATCTATATTTCCTAACAAGTGGTTTTTGATATTAATTCAATTAAATTGTGACCTAATACAACATGTATCACTAATATATAGTCCTATAACATGTTTAAGTACAAAATTATGGTTTAATACAACAACCTTCATCAATTCTATCAATTATTTTTATAAATACTATTATACCAGTAGTTTATCATACAATGACTAAGTAATTTCATATGATAGTTATATAACACCATTGGAAATCGTTGTTCGAAGTGTTATAACATCTTTTTATTGCTTAATTATGTTCTAAAGTACTAAAATATGATTCAATTTGACATTTTTCATTGCTAAATTGCTTAATTTATCGATTAACTCATCCATCAAATTGTCATATGTGGCAACATATGTACATTCTGTTGGATAAAATGTTGAATTTTGTGTTGAAAATTGCAACAGATCTGTCATATGTTGCAACATTTGTATATCCTAACAAGTGATTTTTGGAATTAATTCAATTAAATTGTGACCTAATACAACATGTAACACTAATATATAGTCTTATAACATGTCTAAGTACAAAATTATGGTCTAATACAACAACCTTCATCAATTCTATCAATTATTTTTATAAATACTATTATACCAGTAGTTCATCATATAATGACTAAGTAATTTCATATGATAGTTATATAACACCATTGGAAATCATTGTTCGAAGTGTTATAGTCTCTTTTTATTGCTTAATTATGGTCAAAAGTACTAAAATATGGTTCAATTTGACATTTTCATTGCTAAATTGTTTAATTTATCAATTAATCCATCCATCGAATTGTCATCTGTGGCAACAGATGTACATTTTGTTGGATAATCTGTTGAATTTTGTGTTGAAACTGCAACAGATCTGTCATATGTTGCAACATATGCAGTGGCGGATGTACAGTTCTAGCAGGGGGGTCACCCGACCCCCCTCGATAAAAAAATTACACTATATATATAAGATCGATTTTTTTCTGTACATGTATATATTTAAAATTGAACCACCTGAATATATATCAAAGGAGTAGCCCAACGGTTGAGGGGTTCAAGATTTCGCTTAAGTGAACTTAAGTGATAATATTAGCGTGTTTAATTTTTTTTTTGAACCCCCTTGATAGAATTCCTGGATCCGCCCCTGAACATATGTATAACCTAACATGTGGTTTTTGGTGTAAATTCAATTAAATTGTGACGTAATACAATATGTAGCACTAATGTATAGTCCTATAACATGTCTAAGTACAAAATTATGGTCTAGTACAACAACTTTCATCAATTCTACAATTATTTTTACAAATACTATTATACCACTAGTTCATCATACAATGACTAGGTAATTTCATATGATAGTTATATTACACCATAGGAAATCGTTGTTCAAAGTGTTATAACATTTTCTTATTGCTTAATTATTATTCAAAGTACTAAAATATGGTCTAATTTGACATTTTTCATTGTCAAATTGCTTAATTTATCGATTAACTCATCCATCAAATTGTCATCTGTGGCAACAAATGTACATTTGTTGAATTTTGTGTTGAAATTGCAACGGATCTGTCATATGTTGCAACATATGTATAATTTAACATATGGTTTTTGGTATCACTAATATATAGTTCTATAACATGTCAAAGTATAAAATTATGGTCTAATACAACAACCTTCATCAATTCTATCAATTATTTTTACAAATACTATTATACCACTAGTTCATCATACAATGACCAAGTAAGTTCATATGATAGTTATATAACACCTTTGGAAATCGTTGTTCAAAGTGTTATAACATCTTTTTATTGCTTAATTATGGTCCAAAATACTAAAATATGGTTCAATTTGACATTTTTAATTGCTAAATTGCTTAATTTATCTATTAACTCATCCATCAAATTGTCATCTGTTGCAACCTTTAAAACTGGCCCAATCGGCCCATTTTTTCATTTCTAAAAGGGATATAAATTAGGGTTTTCATTTTCATTTCAAGATAAGATAGGGTTTTCATTCTCTTCCTCGCCGCTTTAGTTTCTCCGCTTCGCTTTCTCTCTATTCTCTCTCTCTCCTCTCTCTCTGGAGTGCATGGATCTCAGATCTCTAAGAGTGTTTGTATCAATGAGAATGATCCCATGTTGGGTGTGAAAATCTATTGCAAACATGAAGACTTACTTTCAATGCAAACTTCATGGTCGAAGAACAATTCAGGTCAAAGATTTTGATTTTGTCCACGCTATCGTGTATGCACATTTCTACATCTTGGTCTGGAGATCTGTTGTTTGTCTTTATTTTGTTTTTTTGTTTAATTTTAAATTATTTTGTGGTGTATTTTAGGATAATGCATGCAACTTCTTTAGATGGAGGGATCGTGAAGATGTTGATATACGATCCAAGTTCATTATTTTGAGATTGGCGAAGAGAATTAAGGAATTGAAAATTGACGCTGAAAGTCATATTAAAAGAAGTAACAAATGAGTGATGAATGAGAAGAAGAAGACAAAATGTTGTAACAACTGGAAGCTAATCTTCGTGTTGATTGTAGTGGTCTTTTTTCTATTTTTAAGCATTACCAAAAAGAATACTGTGAAGGATGGAAAATTCTTATGTAGTTGTGTACAACCATTAAATCATAGTTGTCGAAATAAATAAACATAGTTTTGCACTTTTGTTCCAATATTTTTATTTGTTCTTAACATAACATAACATCAGTGAGTTATTGTTGCTATAGATGACTCATATGTTGCTACAAATGCCCCATATGTTGCAATATATGAGTCAAATGTTGCAACATATGAGGCATATGTTACTATCGATGACCAATGTATTGCTACATATGAGTCAAATATTGCAACAGATGAGGCATATGTTGTTACAGATGACCCATGCATTACCTCATATGTTGCTACAGATGCCCCATGTCTTGCAACATATGAGTCGAATGTTGCAACAGATGAGGCATATATTGTTACAGGTGACTTATATGTTGCTACAGATGACTTATTTGTTGCTACAAATGCCTCAAATGTTACACCATATCACCTTTATATAGCAATATTTGACCATGTAGTGGATAGATAGAGTTAAAAGGGAATTGGTTGGAGCAACATTACATCATATACTGTGTACTTGTTCTCAATATAATATAATAATACTGATAAACTAAAACATTGTCATTAATTACAAACATTGTCATCGACGATAAATTAGGAATGATGAGGGCAACGACGACTTGTTGTAGAAAATATCGCAACAGGTTACACTTATGTCGTAGAAAATATTGCATCAACTGAATATGTGAAGAAGAATAATGGAGAAACAAACAAGAGAGATGAAAGAAAAGAAGGAAACAAAACGGAAATTAGTAAAAGTAAATTAAATTTGAAATATGAAACAACCTTTTATAGATGAGAGAGGGAAAATGACGGTTGTTTTCTACCTTTTTAATTTTTTTGAATTTTGACAATATAATGTTGCAACATATGACAATTCAAGTGACATATGTTACCACATATCTCCTTTCTATTGGGGGCACGTGCAGATATTCTGTGGTTTTTTTTACAGCAGAGGTTATATATGTTACCACATATCACCTTTCTGTTGGGGCACATGCAGATAATTGTGTGATTTTTTTACAACAAAGGCTATATATGTTGCCACAGATACCATATTTCTTCCTTTCCAACATAATTGACATTTGTTCCAACAAATTAAAAATAGTAATAATAATAAAACCTTCAAATGGATATTGTTGCTTTTTCACATCACAACTGATGACTTTCTTCTCTTTCTCTCTCTCTTTCTCTTTTTTCTCTTTCTCTCTCCCCTTGCCTTTTGCGATTGAGGAAGATACTGGAGCAGCATTCATTGATTTTTTTCTTTTACTAATTATAGATAGTGATTGGAAAATTGATTTTTTCAACCTCCCATACTTCAAAGGCTGTGAAATCTTCTTAGATGTATGAACATCAATATTATATGTCATTTTCTTAAAAATATTGGTGAGTTCTTTAACACAACTAATAAAATACTCATGTTGATGCTCATATCCTTCGCATCGACAAGAAGAGCATTTGATGTTAGATGAGGAAGCAACACTAGCAAAAGATTGAGTTGTTGCCACAGATGAAGCTCCTTGTGACATTTTATCTACAAGGTAAATTAAAAAAGGTTGAGAAATTACAATTGATTATAAAATAATAAGGGTACTAATTTATACTTACGTTGACACAGATGAACATTCTATTGCCACAACTGTACCTTTTGTTGACACAGATTAATCTTCTGTTGCTACAGATGAATCTTTTGTTTTAATATATGGGTAACATGTTACTACAGCTGATCATTCTGTTGATCTAACACATAGGTGACATGTTCCAACATATGACAACTATGTTGGAATATGTACCAACATATCACTAATAGTTGCAACATACGACACAAGATGAACAAAATGTTGGACAATTGAACAAAACTAAATTTCTACAATCATATGAACAAAATAGTCACAAAAAGAAGAACAAAAGCAACAAAAATGACGCTTCACTGAACAACAACAAAAATGACTCTTCACATATACATTTCCTAAAAAATAGGGTTTTTTGGGTTTGTTGATTTTCTTTCAAAAACAAAAATAATAGGTACAATTATATCATTATTCAATTTTCACATCTATAGAACGATTTCTTGTTCATTAACCCAAGTTGTTCGAAATTGTGAAATCTTTCAAAAAAAATGACTTATCCATTTTAAGTCGAACACGACCTTCACTTTAGAAAGAGAGAGTGACGACCGGAGATGAGGAGGAAGAAAATGGGGGAGAAAATGATCAGATTTTCTAAGGAAGAAGAAGAAGAGAAGAACGTTGGAGAGAAGAAGGAGAGAAAATTCTATTTTCTTTTACCATTTTTTTTTAAATAGTTTGAATAGAATTAAAGTAGATGAAAAATGTAGTCTTTTTTTGTATTTTACAAATAATTAAAAAGTTTTGAAAATGTTAATTTGACTTAATTATATTTTAAAGTAAATTTGATAATTTCTTAATCAAAGTATCACCGAAAACCAAACCAAGACTTAATTAACACATTTCATTTAATTTTCTCCTGTTCGCAAAGAGGTACCTAAACCCCACCCACATTCTCTTAAATCAGTTTAGTCACAGCGGAACTTCCAAAGCAATGAGAAAGGAGGCAGCAAATAGCAATTGAAAGCTGCTTTGTTTCACCTCTGTGCTTCTGCAAATCCGACCATTCTGTGTATCCATATCTATACATACATATATTATATATAGAGAGAAAGAAGCTGAAAAGGATGATGTGGGTTCGATCGATTCGGCGGCCATTATCGTCGTTGGTTCTACTTCAGTCGCGTCCCCCGAATTATTCCACATTGTCAGCTTCAGCAGCTGCAGTAGAAGCGGAACGATGTATAAAGGAAGGACCCAGAAATAACTGGACCAGAGAAGAAATCAAGTCTATTTACGATTCACCACTCCTCGATCTCCTCTTTCATGGCGTCCGTATTCTCTTCTCTCTCTTTTTGTTTTTAATTTAATTATTTTTTGAGTTTGAATCATTTGGGTTACTGCATTGGTTCTATGTTGTTAGGCTTTGTCTATAGTTAATTCCTACCAAAGCTTTACTGTACATCAATCACAAAATAGTATTTTTTTTAATCTATGGGGTGGTTTCGGTTTTATTTTGTGTTAATGTGCTTAACTTTGTGTTAATTTGCAGTTGATTTTTAGTTTGTAAGGAGTGTTTTGTATGGCGAAATATATTGATGGAAAAAGCATTTTGGATTACCTTTGAGTCCAGAAAGAGAGAAATGTCTTTCATCATTTTTCTTTACAGACATCTTAGATGGAAATGTTCCCCTTAGGAAATATTTTTGCGGATCATTTTTCAGTGTTTGGTGGGATGTAGAAGTAGGTGACACATGATAATTGTACAAAGTGTGGGATAGGTTTGATGTTGTTGTTAGGTAGTCTCTCTGTGTCCACTATTGACTTGACACAGGGATTAAGAAGCAGTAACTATTGAATATAAGTCATCTAAACATTGAAAAATGAATGTTATTTAAAAGCAAGGGTAAAATAGACACAAAGTGTTAAATTATTCATTGATTTTATAAACCGGACAATTGTTGTTGGACATTCCAAAACAATATAGTGGACAAGTAAAGATGGACGGAGGGAGTATTAAACGTTTTTAACAATGCCTAGGTGTTGATTGAGACAAATGAAATTAAATCAATTGAGAAATTTGTTAAGAGTGTTTTTCACCCATAAGAGTGAGGAAATATTTTCTTAATTGTGGTGGAAGACATCTTCCTTGAAAAAATGTTTTTGAGTGTAACATTCTCCCGTTGTATCAGATACAATTGATTTACAAATATCACAATTCTTACAACATATGGGTCCTTCAATCAACACATTGTCAACCTTTAACTCAAAATACTAATTGCTATCCCAGTGACCTAAAATTTTTATGATTCATGCCCAAAAAACAACTGAAGAATGTGTTTCTTTTAATTCCTGTTTCTAATTACTTTGGAGCTTGCACCTTAATTGTTTTCTGTTAGTTTAGTGAGGCTCTCTAATTTCTGGTTATGATATTTTCTCATTTTCATGAAAAAATTATTATTTTACAGGCTCAAGTACATAGACATTCTCATAACTTTAGAGAAGTACAGCAGTGTACTTTGCTGTCTATTAAGACAGGGGGGTGCAGTGAAGATTGTTCGTATTGTCCTCAATCATCTAGATACAACACAGGACTGAAAGCACAGAAACTTATGAATAAGGATGCCGTCTTGGAAGCAGCAAGAAAGGTGCTCTCTTTCTGTTTCTCTTAGTCTGATTTTGTGGAATATTTCACCCATATGCACAAGTAGATATTCTTTAACCCTTGGACTGAAACTAGAGGGTGACATGAGTTCTTCCCAAAACAGGTTCCGTTTAATCAAATGCTACACATCCCAAGAGAGTTATGTGTTCTCAAAACCATAGAGTGACCTAGATTCTGCCCCTTTTACCACGGTGGCCAAGGAATTAATGTGTTCTAGGCCAACCTCTAGATGTATAAACATGACAGATAAATGCAGTAAAGGTTAATTATCCCAGTTAATTAGATTTCATTTGGCTGTGTTATACATAACATACAATGAGGTTCAATCTTGTTTGTAATGCACTTTTAGCTACTTTATGCATTGACAGGCAAAAGAGGGAGGTAGCACTCGTTTTTGTATGGGTGCTGCATGGAGGGATACAATAGGAAGGAAAACCAATATGAACCAGATTGTCGAGTATGTGAAGGAAATAAGGTAATGAGCTATAGTTATATTTTTGATTCCAGTGCCTTGGATGATCTCTTCTGATCTTTTTGTTTTCTTTTTCTGATAAGGTTTACTTTTATTGATAGTGGGAATCTCACGTATACAAGCAGTAGAGAATCTTTAAAGTCAATTGATTGCTGTATATGGTGTTATGCACCACTAGAATGTGTCGGGCAAAGGAAAATGCCTGTTTCTGCCTTTTATTATGGGGGTTGGGTAAATATTACCATGGTTCATCATAAAATGTCTAAGCTGTGGGAGGCAATCTCTACAGATTTTCTTTTAGGACAGAAGGATATGGTGCTAAATTTTCTTGTGAAAGACTTTTGCTACAGATTTTCTTTTAGGACAGAAGGATATGGTGCTAAATTTTCTTGTGAAAGACTTTTGTTTCATGAACTTCAATATCTGCTGAAACCAACCATTCGCAGATAGCATCCTTATCTTTCAAACTGTGAGATGTTTCTGGCATTCTGAAATCTCCTTCAGTTTCTGTTTGACAAGTAAGCAGCGCTAGTACCTTGCCGCATTTTGACTAAGCATTAAGAGTCAAAAGTTATATAGGAAAAGAAGCAACTCTCTCTATTTACCTTCAATCATGAGGTGAACACTCATTTGAGAAACATATGCGTTAACTCATATAAGAGACAAGAATCTAGAAACAATAAGCCTCTTGATTTTTTGTTTGTTTAAACTAAATCAAATTGTTCGAGTATCAGACAACTGTAGGCTGGTTAGATGCTGAGGACAGTATTGCAGGGCCTTGTTCTCTAGTTTGTTATTTCCTTGTATTGTTGAAGTTTAAAGAATGAGGAAACTGAAGTTACGATGATATCTGAAATTGAGAAGCATTTCTTCTGCTTCTTATAATGACTGCAGAAGCAAGCAGGATCAGGAGTAGTTTTGTGATTGTGCAACTTTTAAACCACAAACACCACATTTTCTTCTTAGCGCCTTTGTGGGCTGTGGCATTAATGCATACCCAAATATTGTTTATTAAAGTTAAATTAAAAAAAAGAAAAAAGAAAAACTATAGACTATCAATTGCCATCATATGTACATGTAATGCACAAACAAGTTAAAATTATTTCACTATGACATGATAACAACGGAGGCATCCATTGCTTTTTTTTCTGCCCAATTATTTAATGTTGTGAAAATTATTCTCAATATGAAGGGACATGGGAATGGAGGTTTGCTGCACCTTGGGAATGCTTGAGAAGCAGCAAGCTTTAGAGCTCAAGAAAGCAGGTCTAACAGCATACAATCACAATCTTGACACCTCAAGAGAGTACTACCCTAATATTATAACCACTAGAACTTATGATGAGCGGCTGGAAACACTTAAGCATGTACGAGAAGCAGGAATTAATGTCTGTTCAGGTATTCGTTTGAAGTATAATACTTCTCATTCACCTTGGTTTTTGCTATGTTGTGTTTATATGTTGACACTTGACTCACTGGAATAACAATATGTAGAACCATCTATCTAGACTCTATATGTGATGCATGCATGTTTATGTATATTGAAATACTGTAGTATCACATTATTTGGTGCATACCACCACATATAGTGAGTTGAAACAATTTGATTATAAGTACAATGTCATCGGCAGCTAAGGTCTTTTGAGCAGCCTTAAAAGCCTCTTGATGGAGAACATAAAACTGATTTTCTTTAGGACATGGAAGTGATCCCTACTTCTAGTATTTTGAACTTCTTAATGTTTTTCTCCTATATGACTTCCTGTTCATAGATAGAAGAATCATTAATAATTGTCGGTAGGGTATTCTTAATTGTTATTTCATTATTGGAAGTCAAGGGAATGGTTGAAAAAATTGTCAGTTGTGTTTATTTTGACAAAATCTTTCAGAAGTTGTGTGGTAAAATTTCTTCATGGTGTGCCAATCCTTGTCAAAATATTGCTGACCCCTTATTTTCTTTGATCAGGTGGAATAATAGGGCTTGGTGAGGCTGAAGAGGATAGAATTGGTTTGTTGCATACCCTGTCAACTCTCCCAACTCACCCTGAGAGTGTGCCTATTAATGCACTTATTGCAGTAAAAGGCACACCATTGGAAGACCAGAAGGTAATCCTCATCTATTAAGGAATAAAAACTTTAAATATTGTTGCAGTGCTTTCTGTTAACTGCTGATTCTAAAATGATTTGTGCTTTGTACACCTCCTTTCCGCAAACAAAACAGGAATAAAAACATGTCCATCAGCTTAGCCTTACCATACTATACTACCAACATAATACGTTGAGCCATTGTAGAAGAGCCCTTGGTAGAGCGTCAAAAGTCACCACATTAAGGAACTTCATCTTATTTAGTTCTAGTTTTGTTTGAACTTTGATTCTTTACCTTTCAGCATTGGTAGTTTCATAAAACATTGTTTTTCTCTGTTAAGTAGCACGCATGGTTGCGGACAGATGTTACCCACCTCAGGACATGACTGGAAACACAATCTCTAGTTCATCACAACTTAAAGCTTAAAACAACTCCACAAAACTGTGATATTCATAGACCACAAAATAATTGACACCCAGTCCATCCCCTGACAGAATTCAATGCCTTTCTGAAAAATAAATTAATTGAAAGGATAAGATCTTAAATTTCCTTGATCCAATGGATACAGCTCTCTGAAATGAGTTGTAGGGAAAAGTGGATTAATAACCTAAACTTATTCTGATGTCATTGCTAATCTCAAACTCATTTTTCATCTTCCAGCCAGTGGACATATGGGATATGATTCGGATGATTTCGACAGCAAGAATAACGATGCCAGGTGCAATGGTTAGGCTTTCTGCAGGAAGAGTTCGGTTTTCTGTCCCCGAGCAGGCTCTTTGTTTCCTTGCTGGTGCCAATTCCATCTTTACAGGTGAGAAGTTGTTGACTACACCAAATAATGACTATGATGCTGATCAGAATATGTTCAAATTACTTGGACTTGTTCCTAAAGCTCCAAATTTCTCTGAGGATGAAAAAGATTCTGAAGATGAAAAAATGGAAGCATCTGTTTAGTTTAGTTCATTCTGAGATGATCCGCCAGGGATCTATCTTTTACCTAAACGTACGACTCCTCATGAAATTTTACTATGATTCTAAGCTTTTTTATGTACCATGTTTTCATTTATTTTGTCTATGATTGTTCTTTTAAGTTTTTATCTTAGTTAATTTTTCAATGCAAGATGCGTATTATAGTACTAATATTTTTAGTATTTAATTTAATTTACTAGTTACCCATGAAATATTCCATATGCTGATAGCTGTTCAGCAAGAATCAAACAGATGTATACCACAACATATTCAATATAATTTCACAAGGTAATCTGGTTGAGTGTAGTGTGTACATAGATTTTATCACTACCTCGTCAGGTAGAGAAGTTATTTTCAATAGACCTTTAGAATGAAACAAATATATGATCTACATATTCAAATAACACATTTGTACAATTTGTCACAAAAGGTTTATGTAACTACTTTATCAATATATATAATATAATGTAGAGAGGAGTGAACAAAATTGTTGCTTAATTAGTGGCACATAATTGGGAATTTAATGGTCACCCACCTACTATTGAAAGGAAAACAGAGATTCTAGAAAGGTAGTTCTGGATCCAACTATTTTAAAAAGAAGTTGCAAGAACCCAAAAGGGAATAGTCTGTTAGACTAAAAATAGCTTAATTTTAAATTTTATCGTCACATGAATATTTAAAATTCATTTTAAATCGCAATTTTTTTTAAAAAAAATACTTTTTAATTTTTTTTATATCAAATTAAGCGATGTCATCTAAATAGTGACTAAGACAATATCTTTCTAAAAGACTTTTTTACATAATTAACTCCTCTAATATTGGGTTCATTTGGCAAATGGTAATCGGATAAATGTTTGTTTTTTAAATATGAGTTTGCGCCGAAAAAGTAAAGTGTTTCTTAACACAAATGACTTAGTAATACATAAACTCAATTCGGAATCTACTTAAAAGTAAAACAATATTTATCACTTTATTACGAATCCTATATAAGAGGAGATTATATGAAAAACTTAATCGATTCTTTCGTTTTTTTGGGCCACTGGCCATCTGCCGGGAGTTTTGGGTTTAATACGGATATTTTAGCAACAGATCCAATAAATTTAAGTGGAGTGCTTGGTGCATTGATTTTTTTTGGGTATCCCAAATTTATATTACTTACCACAGAAAGGTCATCAAACTAATATTACTAATTTACTACCCATAACTTGACCCTATCCAAACATTTAAATGACCCGACCCACCTAGGGAAGTGTGCACCATCCATCGACTTCACAATCAGTTAAGTGCTCCTCGTGATAAATGAAACATGCACGTGTCCATTTTAAGGGAGAGATTCATGTATGGCCCATAATATAATTTTTAATAAATTAGTTATGGGACTCCTATTTTACTTTAAATGATAAAAATAAATAAATCATGTCTATGAAGAGATTAAGGGCCCATTTGACCATGCGACATGGTATTATGAGATGAAATTAAAGTTTTATTTCGTCATGCGATATGAAATTTTTGTGTTTTATATTTTCTCATAAACATAAAAATCTCATAAGTTGTAAAACTATTAAAATAGTCATAATTGTTTATTCAATCTTATCAGATAAACAAAAATAAAATCGCATAATAAATTATTACAAAGCTATTTATTCTCCACTTAAGTAATTGTTTCATCTAACTTTAATTTAATAAAAAATAAAATTGAACATAAATTGTAGTGTACTAGTCTTTAATACGACTCAACAAGATTGAAGGCCTAAAGTAACCTTAAAGAAGGGCCCTAATTTTTTTATTTCAAATTTACTTTTCTAGCCTTTTTAGATGCAGAGTCATTAATTACTGTTTTATAATAGTTTTGTTTTAGTAATTCCTTTTCAATTGATAATATAGTTAATTCATTCAATCTCTTAAGACATTGTTGATCTTAGATAAGATTTTATCAATTTTAGTTTCGAAAAAACTTCTTTCAGCTAAGGCAATAGTTACGGGAATTGTTAACATTATTCTATATGCAATATTTTTTAATTCAAATTTTTTATTACTTTTTTAAAAATCTATCAAGGGCTCTTTTTGGGATTTATTTAATTCATCAAGTTTATATTTCTCTTTTTTGTAAAATTGGAGTCATATTTTCTCGATGACATATTTAAATTGAATAATTTTAATAATAACTAAAACAAGAATATATATACTTGTGAACTAAGAATATCAACAATAACAAATTTTCAAAAAAAACTATAAAATAAAGTTAGAATAGTAAAATCTGGCTCACAAATTTGATAAGTTGATAAAACAATATCAAAATAGTGTTGTGTTCCTTCAATATTATTATAATGATTGTTTATTGCACTTCTTGAGATTTTGAAGAAGACACCCAAAAGTAAATTTTGTTCTTTTGTAACTTGTAAATCAAAAAGAAAATTGTAGGAGAGAGTTCAATATTGAGAATAAAAATAATAAAATAGAGAATAAAAAAGACGAATATAAGGTAACTAATAATATAGGGTCAAATTTTTAGGAAATAAATAAGGAAACACAATTTTCCACTTAAGGAAATTATTCCCAAAAAAATGTTTTATTTCCCTTACAAAAATGGCAAAACTAATTGTCATTTTTTTTATATACTTCTTACATGTTTTTTTAAATTTAAAAGTACATATAATTTTTTTTAAAATAATATATATAAGTATGTTTTTTTTTAAAAAAAACAAATGGGGGGCCAAAAAAATATGAGGCCCCAAGCGATGACTTTAATAGTCTAGTGGTTAAGACGACCCGGCACATAGTATGAACAATTTCCTCGTGTTGAACTTGCATTTCTCGATCATGTAATCAAGAAGATGAACCAACATTGTTACTTTGAGCCATTTGTTGGTCAATATCATCCGCAACTATATTTTCATGCTCATAGACCATAAATATTCCATCACTTTAACAATTGGTTAGTGTGACTTAAAGTGACTATATGTTGGCAAGAATAATAAATTTTATGTCGGTGAAAATAATAAATTTTTAAAAGTAATGATGTGATGATAAATTTTATTTACATATGAAATAAATGGTTAGTAGATATAAATGTGGGGTTGTTTTAACAAAATATAAATTCGTTGATCAATTTTTGTATTAAAATATCTCAAATCATGATATGAAATTCTCATATAATTTCATATCATGATTTTTTGGAGAATATGAAATCACATCTCATGATATGGAATCAGCGTAAAATCGCATGTCCAAATGCTGATTCTATCTTACGATACTATATCGTGATATGGTATCACATGGCCAAACACCTACTGAGTATATAGAAAAAAAATATTATAAAAGAAAAAAGAACTACTTGATAAATAGTAAAGATTTATAGAGTCAATTGCACCTAAGAATGTGGTAAATAAATTGATTTGAGAGTCCATCCCGTTGAATTAAAGGGTACAAAAGCTGATTCGAATAGAGAAAAAGGATAAATTTGAAAATTTGGACAAAAAAATCAGCAACAACAAGATATTCTGTGAAATCTCAAAAGATGAATCTGAAAAGAATAGAGTATACACAGACGTTACCACTATTGTAAAAGTAGAAAAATTGTGGCTCGATTCAATTTAGACAAAAATGTAATCCACCAAAGACTCACTACATCACGGCTCGTTAAATTATTTATTATGTCTTATTTAAATACTCACATTTTTATACTTTGAATATCTAAACACATAATAAAAATATTTACACTAAATACTTTCGACTTAAAGTTTTAATTTTTTTTATTCATGTTCTCAAAGGCTTGTTACTTACTTAAGTTAATTAAGTTAATTACAATTTCTTTACGGTACGTTTAATTTTTAAATATTCCATTGACAGAAAAATGTAAAAAGTTCAAATTTCATCAAAAAAAAAAAAAAACTCCAAAAATGAAAAAGAGTTCTTTTAATAGTCAAAATATTCACATCTGCCTTCCTTGTCAGCTAAACAGTTGATAATTCACATGGCAGAACTCAGAAGCAACAACTACCAAAATTAAGAGCTCATTTTCCATATCAATAATCAACTACTAATTAAAGTAATAAATTTCGCTTTCATTGCCAAATATCTTATTAGATTTTGATTACCCCATGTAATTTTTTGACTTATATATGCATAGGTTAGACAGAATAAGAAGATGCTGAGTTTCACCAATTTGGCTGCTGTTTTCTTTCTTGTTCTTGCTTTGTTCTTGTTCTATAGATATCCATCTTTTTCTTCTATGGCTGAAGGATCTCCAAAATCCATTTATGATTTTACTGTTAAGGTATACACTTTTTGGGGTTTCCTTGTTCTTGAGTTTTCAAGTTTTGGTTTTGATTTCTTTTCTTGAAAGTTGTAGAAAGATTCAATTTTTATTGCTTATTGCTTTTGAACTTTGGATTTTGGTGTTATTTGGTTTCATATCTGTAGTACCCACTTGTTGTTTTGGTTTCTTTTGCTGAAAGATTCATTTTTTATTGCATATTGCTTTTGAAGTTTGGATTTTGGTGTTATTTGGTTTCATATCTGTAATATTAACCCACTTGTTGTTTTGGTTTCTTTTGCTGAAAGTTGAAGAAAGATTCAATTTTTATTGAATATTGCTTTTGAAGTTTGGATTTTGGTGTTATTTGGTTTCATCTTTCTAGTACCCACTTGTTATATTCTATCTCTTTCTTGAAATTATGTAGATAGTAACTCTTTCTGTGTGTGTGTGTGCATGGGGGGTAGGAGGGTGGTGTTGATAGTGGGGAGGAGAGACCCTAAGACAGTTTCTGCATGCTTGCAGAACCATAGTTTGGTTGTGTTCACTTTGAAATACTGTTTGCATTTCTCAATTTTATGATCCACTTATCTAGTAGAGTCTAATTTAATGTGTTACTTGAGCTGAGCTTCTTTCGGAAACACCCTCTCTATCTTCACGAGGTAGGGGTAAGGTTTATGTACTCTTTATCCTTCCCAGACCCACCTTGTGGGAATACACTGGGTATGCTGTTGTTGTAGAGTCTAATTTGGATTTAGTGAAGTTCAGTTTTTTTTGGACAGGTAACTCAAGTTCCTGTTATTTGCCGCTGTACTTTAGTCACTTATTAGGAATTTGAGATGAATGTTAAACTAGTTCAGAGCATAATTCTAGTCATTAGGCATAATTGATTGGATTACTTAGATTATGAACTTTCAGAAATTTAACTAACTATTGGAATTCATAAGGTTTGAATAGTTGATGATTAACAAATTATGAGAGAACTAAGCAACTCTGGCTGAAGAATTTTTCTTTTTTATATTAGAACATGGTTTTTAAGCTTACTAACGAGATTGAAAATGCAGGATATACAGGGAAATGAGGTACCTTTGAGCAATTATAGGGGAAAGGTTCTTCTTATTGTCAATGTTGCATATAGTTTCTGTCTTGGTTTTTTCCTTTTGTCTTGCTTGATCGCTGCAATTAGGCGTAGACTTGGTTTCGATTTAGAAGTGTCTCAACTGCTTCACTAATCTGACTTATGAGTTATAAGTTATAACAACGTGCGAATAAGTGTGACTAAGATCTGGAGAGTGAATAATATGTCAAATATTGTGCTATTGAGTGCATTTAAGTTTTATTGTATAATGATAATGTGAATTGCCACAAACTAGATGTACTCGTATGGGGGTTAATTTCTGTTATTCTGATTAGTATGTTTTTGCTAGTTGGAAAATTCCTTCAAGATGTGTTTCTGTTTTAATTTACATTGATCCTCCTACATTCTTTTCTGGGATTCCCTGACTAGAGAAATTGCTAGCAGGTTCTTCGAACTTCTTGTAGTTATTTAACTTGTAATTCATTTGCAAGAACGCAATAACGAAAATTTGACGTTAGTGTTTTAATAGTTTTGGACTGTCTGTTGATTCATGATGATATATCACAATGTCTATGACGACATGCTCAAGAATAACTTAAATTACTAGCTTCCTTATATTGTTGGATAAGAGAATTATAGTATTTGTATGTTTCCCCGTGCTGAAATTGGTAAGTGTCTGTATTTCTTATTTTGTTAAGTGATAAGTGCTTCTATTTCTCAAGTCAATGATATACTTGCTTTGGTGCATGTGTTTTGAAATCTCAGAATAGTAAGACTTACAATTCTTAATGGTTTTGTGCTAGCTTTGTTGCTCTATTGAAGTTAATAAGTAGCTAGTATTTCTGCTTAAATAGGGAATGAAGCACGAATATTATTAAAGGCAATCTTTCCAGTCTTCACCTATTTTGTGTTATCTTTTTTCCCTTGCAGTGGTTTAACAGATTCAAACTACAAGGAGCTGAATGTTTTGTATGAGAAGTACAAAGATCAAGGTTGGCAATTCGTTTATTTCTTCAATTTCAGTCTCTGATTAATTTCTATTGAACTATATTGCGTGGTCATAAACATAGCCAGTAATGCTCTATTTCAGGTTTTGAAATTTTAGCATTTCCTTGTAACCAGTTTCTGTGGCAAGAGCCCGGAACAAATGAGGAGATTCAGCAAACTGTATGCACCAGGTTCAAAGCTGAATTCCCTGTATTTGAAAAGGTAACAGCTGTTGTATGATAGCTCAAAAGCGTATGATTGGAATCATTTTCCAGATCACTGGTTGCTTTCATCTTTGAAGGCTTTCTTTTAGTGAACTTAATCACGGCATATTTTGCGATACTGCACATAAGAACTTTTTCCCCAACAATATTAACCTCTCAAGAATGAACAATTGATCACGGCATATTTTACGATACTGCACATAAGAACATCTTTTTCCCCAAAAATATTAACCTCTCAAGAATGAACAATTGATTGTTACCTTCTGATCAATTTCTGGTGATGCATGGTTGAACCATACTATTAAAATTATGTAAAGCTTTGGGTATTCTAGTGTGGATATATGATCTTTGCAGGGTCTCCAATTTTCCTTTTAAAGGTTTTCTTGGAACCTCTAAACTCTACCTCCTCGAGGTAGTGGCTCCTCAAGGTAGTGGTAAGGTCTGCGTACACTCTATCCTCCCCAGACCCCAATTAGTGGGATTTCACTGGGTATGTTGTTGTTGTTGGAACCTCTGAACATCTATAAAATTATCAAGTTGTTATCAGAGAACGACATAACACACTACTTTTAAGTAGCTCTGTGAACAGTCCAAACTTTGTAGGCTTTGTGCAAAAGTTGGTTATATCATCCTGTTAGCAGATTACCTACGCATTTTCTGAGCATGTATCTCTATTAACTCATGCACCAAGGCTTTGCCTTGTCTCTCTATTTCTTATCTCCTCATTCTTCTATAAAAACTTGCTTGGGAATAAGCCATGGAACATAGTATGGAAGTCAAAAACAATCCTAAGATGAAACTCATAACTCTCCCTTTCTATTCTCAGTTACTATGCTATGTGTATATATATATTGCCATGAACTCCATGTCATATAAGGAAGTTATTTCGTTCCATAGATTGATGTGAATGGGGATAATGCTGCACCTCTTTACAAGTTCTTAAAATCAGAAAAAGGTGGTTTCCTTGGAAATGCTGTCAAATGGAACTTCACCAAATTCCTTGTGGACAAAGAAGGAAAGGTTGTGGAACGATATGCACCCAAGACACCACCTCTTCAGTTTGAGGTAAACTTTAACTGTTTTTCGTTTGTTCATTCATATACTACCTTTCTCAAATTACCATCGTGTTTATGGTATACTGCAGAAGTTGTTGGAAAAATGATTCTAGTATCTCAAAAGGAATTATTTTATTTCCTATTATACTTGAAAGAGGACATTATTTTATGTCCTAAATGTTTTTTCTCTCCATAAATAATATTCTATTTCCATTATTATTATCCTTAATTAGCCATTATTTTCTATCATAATATGGTTGTTACCAAACGTCTCTTTGCTGAAATGAATTGCCTTCAATTCATTAATTGTGTTCAATGTCTTTTATGGTTTTTGACTATTAACATAATAGAGAGGTTACTAATTTCTTATATAAATCTAATTCTTACTGATGGTGAGTAACAGTGGAGACAAGATAACAATTCTTCTTTTAATATATTCTTATGCTGAGTTTCTTTCTATTAAATCTTTGTTAGTTTCTGGCTCCTAGTTTTATACTAGAAGAACTTGTTTAATCCTGAGGGATACACCCATACCGGGTGAAATATCCTTAAGGACAGTGTCTTTTGACACGCCTCAAGCTATGAGAATTTCCTAGAAGAGTTCGTGGTGAAGTACAAGCTTTAGTGAATTCCGTACAAGTGTTCGTGATGAAGATATTTTCCGTAAGATTTACAACAATCTTCATTATGTTACCTTCTTAAGATTGATACCTTCTTACGGAAAATACAATGGTTCTTAAGATTGTTGTAAATCTTACGGAAAATACTTTCTTGACAAACACTTGTATCAAATTCTCGTAGATTGTTGTAAATCTTACAGAATATACCTTCTTGACGAACAGTTGTACCAAATTCACCAAAGCTTGTACTTCACCAATAACTATTATAGGAAATAGTCAAAAGGCATTGAACACAATTAATGAATTGAAGACAATTTATTTCAGCAAAGAGACGTTTGGTAACAACCATATTATGACAGAAAATAATGACTAATTAAAGGATAATAATAATGGCAATAGAATATTATTTATGGAGAGAAAATATTAGGACATAAAATCTTTCAAGTATAATAGGAAATAAAATAATTCCTTTTGAGATACTAGAATCATTTTTCCAACAAAAGTAACATAATGAAGATTACCGGCCTACGAATATTATGTTTCATTAGATAGGGAAAAATGCAAGAACCAGATTTGAGATAAACATTTATGAAACCATTTTTTCTCTGTATATGTTACTAATATTCCTCTTTCTTGTCCTTTTACAGAAAGACATACAAAATCTGTTGGGTGTGGCTTGAGCACAACAGGTGTAAGAATTCAGCAATGTATTGACCTTTAGTTGGAAGTGCTTTCATGGTTCTATCTTTTTCCTTCTTCCCTGCCTACGAAACAAGCGAGCTTGTACCTCACCCGCTTAGTTTTTTTTTTCCTTGTTGATGTACTATGATTGTGTAAACTCGTTCATTGCAATGAATTCGTAAAAATAAAAGTTGCATAGTAGTTGTTTCAAAGACTCGTGACTATAGTAACTCGATGTACAAGCATGCATGCTATCGCCTTAATAATAAGAAATAAATCGTGTGCAAAATGTCTCCCTACAATGTTGTGTGGTTAGACTGATTATTGTTGGTGCTATGAATGATGTTATTCGTTGTTCTACGAAATATGATGATTCTCATGCTCTAGAAATATGAGAAGAATCCTTCTGCAGAGGTTTGAGTTATTTGCTGCTTAATGAAAACATTTTTTAAAAATGTGTTTCAAGATTTTGAACAAACAAGGAATGTTCGTTTGCCGCTCCACGCAAGGAAATTTTGAGTCGTGTATGCAAAACTCATGATATTGTAAGATTTTGATTTGACACGTATTTGAAGATATGCATAACGCACCAAAATATCTGTTTATTTTGTGGTCATATGTCGTGGAAAGTCAGAACTTTAGTGTACTAAGTTTCCACAATATGCATGCTTGGAGGAAAGGATTGTGGCATATTGTATACAATCTTATTCTGTATTAAGATGTTATTTGTATGGTCAAACTCGTAGCTTCCCAAGAAATTGAGGAGGGAGTACAATTAGGGATTTGATTCCTTCACAAAATTGTGAAGGATGAGGCACTCAACACCATGTGGCTACCAATCAACCACAACTTGCAAGGATATCTTAGAATCAGAATATGCCTTTGAAGTACAGACTCTGTTAAACGTTTCAAAGATGCTGTTAGAATATTTTTACATAATCGAAAATGAATCTGACATGTAAGTAGATTGATTGATTGTGCCTATCTATCTGGAAAAAAAGAATAAATAGAGTTCTGTTTAGACCAGACAAGGTACTCAAAAAAACATATAACAAGGAAGAGACTTGATTTATCATAACCAAGAACAGTATTTTGATCAGCAATACATAAGAAAACAAAATTAAAACATGAAGAAGAATTGAGATTTTGATTACTTCAATCTTGGACTAAAACTGATACACAAAGTTATATCAGGGTTAAATTTATTCCATGTGTTGGTTAATCTTAGACCTGAAACATCTCTTCCTTCCTCTTCATGTATATTCTTCTACTTGGGATTTGATTAAAACTTGCCTACCCATCATGGACATGATTCTTTTTGAATCTATCTTCAGGTCAAGCATGAGGTACCTTGTTGGCCTTGTGGCCATAGCCCTTTTTTCAGGATCCAGGCAAAGAGAGCACAAGTACTCTTCCATATGAAGAAAAGATCATCTCATTTCCCCTCTTGATCTCTTTGTTTTTTGCATTAAGCTTTTCTTGGCTTCCATTCTTCCCTTTTTAGTTACATAACTTAACGGTGCACGCCACAGCTTGAGCCCAGTATTTCAGCCTTGCTTTCACATCTTCAGGATCATCACCTGAGGTTAGACAAAATGTATCAGGATTAGTGACATAAACAATGAAAATTGAGTTGCATTCCATTTGAAATTTGAAGATTTTGATCATCTTCACCTTCACAACAAACATAAAACAAGAAACACACAACAAAAAGATTCCTTTTTTTCCATTTTCTCCTTTTGGGGTTTAGGCTTTTGTTCCAGAAAAGCTAAAAGTAAGGAACAAAGAGTTTATAACTCCAAAGACTCCACCCTTTCTTCACAAAAATGAAAGCTTTAACAAGAATCTAACTAGAAAAAGAACAATTTCAAGATTATCACAAACCCTTGTCAAGATTTATGAACAGATTCAAAACCCTAGAGAAAAAAAGACTCACCAGGACTTGAGATCTTCCAATTAGCAACATGACCAGATCCTGAAGAACCAGTATCAGACATAGCATCAGAACACTTCTGCTGTTCATCAAGGTACTTTTGGCTCATAGAATAGCAAAGTTCAAGAGCTGGTAAGGTATTACAAAGCTCAGGAATTTCATCATAACTAAACCCAAAACCAAGATCCAAACACCCTTTAAGCTCCTCCAAATCATCATCTGTCAAACTCTTTGTCCTCCCTAGTTCATCTTCATCTGAATTTTCTACATACCCTTCAAGAAAGACTTGATTTTTCTTCTTTTGAGATCTACTATTCAACCATGGCTCCTCAACATTTCTGAACCAGCCACTTTGTGGTGTGTTGGTATTCCAAGAAATCTCCTCCATTTGCTCTTCCTCTTCCACTACCTCCGGTATTTGCTCAACACCATCATTAAAAAAGCTTTCACAAGACCTGGATCTTGTTGTTGTTGATGATAGATCAGAAAAAGTTTCCATTTTTTTCTTCCAACTTGTGAGTGTTTTTCTCCTCTCTGTAAGAGTAATGATTTAACAAGGAAGACTCAGCTTATATATAAAGGAAAAATTCCTCAATAATGGCCAGCTATTCATAGGGTGGATGCACATAGGCCATTATAGAGAGATTATGTACATACTATATACACATACATGTCTCTTCAACATTATTGTGTCTAGAATATGTAATTAATTAGTCTAATTTTATTTGGATATACTCGAATTACGATATGTCTTAGTAAAATTTTATTTAAATATACTTGAATTATTATATGTCTTAATTAAAATTGATAGATATAACAAAAGAAGAGGTATATTTTATATAGTTAACTTATTTATTTGATGGGCGTTTGAGAATACGTGCTTGAGGTCTTGGACTTATTGACAATGGCAGATCTAGGATTTTAAGGTTGTGGGTGTTTTGAAAGGGGCGACGTAAAAAATATTAAAAAGACATATTAATAGTGAGATTCAAACTCATGTTCAACAATACTAAAAAAAGCCTTAAGCACCCACCCAAGAGTCAATGGACCAGTCAGATCATATTGATGGTTGCTCGATCATCCGACGGACTCCATGTGGGTCCGCCCCTGCTTATTGAAGCTAATTTTTATACTAATAAAATGATGTAATATATTGTAAGTAGTTAACTTATCTATGTAATAAATATTTGATAATATGCATAAAAATATTTTAAAATCACGTATAAGTGATATTTTGTTTGGTTGTTGGTTAGAAAATAGTTTCTTATACTTGAAGAAATGATTTGAGTTAGTTGAAAATTAAAAGAAGGTTCTATCCTAATGTTGGTTGAATTAATCAAATTTTTTGACTGAGACGCCACCTAATACCCTTTCCTTCATTTGTTTCGACTCTAAACAAATCATATTAATTAATGAGATTCCAAAAATCATATTAGTCAGACATTAAGTTAATTTTGAGATTAAATTATAAGATTAAGTATATGTGGCCCATAAGGAAATGGACAGCTGTACAATGACAAGAAAATGACAGAAATTAAAAATGTGAAAGGACACGTTGGTGTTTGATGGACCATAAGACCTAAATGCTGGTACCCTCCCTTTTATTGCAGTGCGCGGAACGATAATTACTCTTTTATTATTAAAAGTATGTTTGACTAACACTCTGTTTGGATCATTATTATTTATTGTGTTGTATTGTATCATTACTATATCTACAATGTTTATTTTGATTGTTACTTAAAATGTGTTGTATTGTATTATTAAATTTCGTTGTTACGTAACAATGAAAACCCCTATTTTATGGAACAACCGATTTGGTGTGTTCCCATTGTTACTTAATTTCTTTTTTCAATTATATCTTTACATAATATTTCAAAATATTATTTTACCCTTTACCTTATATTATTTAATTCTAATCAAACCTCCTACCCTAGAATAATTAAGGATATTTTAGTAAATTTATAAATTACAATACAGTACGATACAACCAAACCAAACAATTAAAATGTTATTAAATAACAACAAACAGTACAGTCTAGCCAAACATTGTATCTACCATACAGTACAGTACAATATAGTACAATACAGTACATTATAAAACAATGGGTAACAATAATCCAAACAGAGTGTAAATGATTAAAGTGTTAAAAATATAACTTTTGAGAATTAAAGTAATCTTTTAAAAAATTAAAATATTTAGCTAATTAGTAAAATTACTTTTAAATAAAAACAAAAATAACTTTTTTATGATTAGAAAAAAGCTAAAAAATGTCTGCTTCATTATAAAAAAAAAAAAGCAAAAGAAAAAAATCTCCATGATTTTCACATTTGATTTATCAATATATATAGATCATTAGTTAATTAACATATTTTGTAAGTTTTGTTAATTTTTTTTCAGAATTTATTAATTTTTTTACGCAATACAATTTCTTTATTTTTATTATATATACATTATTATTATAAGTATGAGAGTCTGGTTAAATTGAAATATTAGATTAAGAAAAAAATTGATTAAAAATTCCTGTCTATAAATATTGAAAATGCAAGTAGATAAACTATATGATAGTAGATCTTCTACTATTATGGAACTGCGTGATATAAGTAGGAATGAAATCGTCATAATATATGAAGGAACTTGAAATCTCTATAAAGTACAAAGTATCTTGAATTTTTGTAAATTATGAAGAATCTTTAAATCTTCGTAATGTAAGGATCTTGAAATCTTCATACATTTCGTAATGTATGAAGGATCTTATTTTATTTTGTGGTGAATTTTCATATTGAGTAATTTAATTTATGAAATTGTTTGAATTTATTTTGTTAGATATTTCTTAATCATCATATTTAAATCGACAATATTTTATATATTTATATGTTTTATATATTATGTTACAAAGATATAATATATACTTTTGGATTAATAAAAATAAAATCAATAAAAAAACTTTCAGAATGGATAATTAAAATAATAGATCTCCTACTATTTCTATAATGTGATAAAAGTAGGAATATTCGTCGTTATGTACGAAGGATCTTGAAATCTTCGTAAAGTATGAAGGATTATGAAATCTCCGTAATGTATGAAGGATCTTGAAATCTCCGTAAAGTATGAAGGACTTTGAAATCTCTGTAATATATGAAGGATCTTGAAATCTTCATAATATATGAAGGATTTTACTTATTTTGTGGTGAATTTTTATAAGTAGTGATTTATTTTGCTTGATATTTTTTTAGAATAGTTAAATTCCACATTAATGTTAATAGTATTTAGCATTTTTTTTAAGTAATTTATATATTATATTAATTGCAAATTTATAATAAATACCTTTAGATCAAATAAAAATATAATTTAATCAAAATCTTTCATATTATATATTCTAATAAAATATATTTCCTATGAAAATGAACTAAATAGTATAGTTTTATTAACCAACCATAAATGAAAATTCAAAAAATAAAAGTGCTTTTTTCATAGAATATGGTTGGATTATTGGACCCACCCACGTTATATTGTTGTTGTTAGATTTGTCAACATTTGGAAACCTCTCAATTTATTATTTGATTCTTTAATTTTGTGGTAAATATTTGTTTCTCTCACTTTTTAGACTTATTATATTTGGTGTGGTGACACTCCCAATTAGTCTGGAAAAAGTATTACTACTAATTCTACTACTTGTTTGGAAACTAGCTACATAATTTATTAGAGATATGCACTTTTGTCAACAAAATTGGAAAAATAGTCAATGATGTTACTTGAACGGTAAAAATTTATTCGCACGTCTAATATTAAATTAATAAATATAAAATATATGCCATTCAGACATAATATATTTTTCAACTATTAAAATTAAATTAACTGATATAATATAAGTTCAGATGTGGATATAGGTGTGGTTTCAACTTTCACTCTTCCACTTGTTAATATCATTTTCCTTCAATTAGGCGATTTTTTTTGAATATTTTTTTCTATAAAAAACAACAACTATTTTTAAAGCACTTTTTAGCATTTATGCCAGCATAATAGATTAACTCCTTGCATTTAAATGTTTTTTACGAAGCATTTATATTTTTAGGCTTCTCAACGGATTGGTTCATTATTATTTTTGAACGTTATATATATATAAATATTGAAAAGCCATATATACTATATTAATGATGTTATCGATTTCTAATTAATTGTGAAGTAAATACCCCCCAAAAAATAACCGTTTGAATTTTAATAAATTCTTGTGTATCTTACATGTTCTTATTTAAGGTGTAAATTATTCAATTTATTTTTATGTATTTGACAATAAAAGCCAAAGTTAATTATAGTACTTTTATTAAATGATAATTGTCTTCATTAGAACGATGTATTCGGCTAAAAAACTTTTAAGTGTGATACTATTATATTTTTAAATTTAAGAAATTCAACATTCAAGTATATTTAAATTTTAAAGGAGCGACACAATTGAGGATATGTATAAATTATAATGAATCATCACAACTTATCTGAAATTAAGGCTAATTATATGTTAGTTGTGTATTTCGTCTAATATGCCATTTAATATATTATATACGGGTTTACGAAAATTTGAAAATATATTAATATCTCTTCAAACCTTTTCCTTTCGGACTTTAAGATAATTTGTCGTCGCTATAATCTCTGTCGGCCTCTGTTCTATGTGGTAAGCATTTTGTGTGCGTAGGGTAAACTCGATCCTTTACTGTGTAGTAGCCTGCAAACCATATATTAAACTCGGAGAACATAAATAACATTAGATAAACCCTATACAACAAGGCATTCAGTGCCTATTTGATTTTAAACTTAATTATTAATGTTATATATATTTAAGACTAGCGCAAAAAACATATAACTTTTAAATTCTAGATTGTCTATGTACGAAGAATGTAATTAATAGTTGGGAACATCCTTTGTGATTTCCACCTCTATCCAAAACAAAATTTAGGAACCTAATAAGATAGTAATCAAGAAGTTGAAACTATTGGGAGTATATAAGATAGTAATTTTGTTTCATTAAACTATTGGGAGTATATATTTCACCGTTTACTTTTATCTGTTCAGTATTTTAAAAATAAATTTTTACTTTTATTTGTCTTATTTGTTGTTTTTACCATATTAAGAAAAAATAATTCTTTTTTAAAAATTTTACTTTCAACATCAATTACTTAATCCTTAAATTATTTCTCAAAATCTAAGATTAGTATACATTAAATCATTAATTCATATAAATATTGTCATTAAAATACGTATAATAATCATTATTTCTTAAAAAATGTGTGCAACGTTCAAAGGGGATAAATAATAGTAAACGGAGGGAGTATATGTGTGGTTCATAATTTATAAGAGAATAAAAGAGCATATAAGCTGTAAATTGCTTTCATAAAGTAAAAAGTGAGGATAGAAAGGCATATTACATAAACTTTATTGTATGGTTTTTTCACGTGTAACATATCTAAATGTAAGGTTGTTGTCTTTGTGCCTCAATAGAGATACATGTGGGTCTTATTCACTTTGGCAAGATTACATTTGTTATAATTAAGGGTACAATAAAAAAAAAATGAAAAGAACATAAAAAGTTTGAAATAACTTAATAATATATACGGGATTTAGTAGTGGTTTAAAATGTAACAAAGGGTTTGTGTTGGAGTTATTTGGTAAAGCAATTAATAGCATTTCATGATCAATAATAGACTAGTGACCACAACATCCCAACACGTGTGATTTAAGCGGCGAGATTTCTCAGCTCTTAATTATATTTAATGTAAATTTAAATCAGTCAAATAAAAAAGTTAGTGATTATTAATTAAGAAACTATGTATATTAGAACGTTTGATTGTGTATTTAAGTCGAGGGTCTTTTGAAAATAGTTTTTTTTATTTTTATGATATATATAGGAATAAGGTATGCATATATATATGTTCTACCTTCCAGACTTCACTTATGAAATTTCAGTGGTATGTTAGTATATATGAGAATCAAAAGTTTCAACCATATATATTGAATCAAAATGAGTGATTGTATACAATTTTGCCCTTTTTTCTGATGCCCTCTATTGTAAGCAACTTAATTAATGGTGTTACTATATCCTGTCTATTTTAAGATAAGACTTGGATTTTAAAAAATCAGAATAAATATTTATTCACGTATTTTAATTTCTCTTTTTATTCAAATATAAAGACTATTCTGCATATTTTAATTCACATAGCTTCACATCATAGAAATTTCATGAGAATATATCCACTTTCTCTTGGACAATATTTTGCAGGCCTTTGAACTAGTCTCCACTTTTTCTTTTTCTTTTTTAATAAAACATAAGGAAAAAAAATTAAAAAATTCAATATATAGTTTTAAAAATAATATATAGTGTAATTTTTTGAATTCATCAATGTAACTTTCCTCGAACAAAATTTAGCTCTACCAATGTAAACTTATGAGAAAGATATTTAAAGGCTTTAATTATAATAATTGTCATATGCCTATAAATGTTAACTCCATATATATATAAATAGAAAAAATCTCATAGTTTAATCAATCATTTTCGAGTATCATGCAGAATCCATGGGAAATATTATATTTTTATCTATAGATAAGAAGCATAAACTCATACGTACTCTACCGAGAATAAAAAAAATAAAACCCATAAATTCATACTAATTACTTAAGTATTTTATTTTTCTTTTTAAAAAAAAAACATTGGCAAAACAGTCACGCAAATGTAAACCAATGAACTGTTGGGCAAATTGGTCTTAAAAAATAGTAATATTACCCTTTAAAAAAGAACGATTTAGTTAATTGATTTGATATGAAACTTTAAAAAAAAAAAAAAAAAAACTTTTCAACTTTGAGGTTCTAAATTAAAGTTATGTCAAATATGCCAAAAAACTCTTTAATCTTGTGATCTTAAACATGTTAAATGTCACGTGAAAAGTTAAAATTAAAATATCACCAAAAATTAAAAAAAAATTATTTCTTTTTGAAACTGACAAAAAGAAATGTAGATAATTTTTTCTTCACGAAAAGAATAATAGTAAATAAATAATCGAAACAGGGAAATAAACAGAGAAATAAGTTAGGTGGTGTTGGGGGTGTGGGGGTGACTTATTTTTTGGTTTACTTTAATTCTTTGCGTTATATATAGGTGACTAACAATTATAACAGAAATAAGCTTCGTATATAGGCCATTATGATACTTTGACTTCAAGATTATTTAAGACCTATTTTTGTTTGTTAAAGATTAAGCTTCTAAATTTAATTAAAATATATATATTGAGATCAAGCTTCTAATTAATCTAATTAAAATATTATTAAATTTATCTTTATTTAATAATATTAATAATATAAAATTTAAATAAAATACTAAATTAGTTTAATACTATATGTTTGTATCAATACATTGTTTTTGAAAAATTATATGACAATATAGTGATGGTTGTTATTGATGATGGTTTGTAGCTAGATGTCGATTGAGAATGGTATTGGTTGGTGGTGTTAACTGTTCGATAGTATCAATATAAATATGTTAATGGTGAATGGTTATAATGGTTGGTGATAAATCAATCGTGCATGGTAATTAATGGTAGTGATCATATAATAATTGGTGATAGTAATAACAGTTGATAATGATGATAATAAATCGTAATAACATATATTTTGGTGATAGTAGTTTATATATTTTTATTTTATTTTTTATGTGTCTTTATCTCAAGTATTATATAAATCTTTGATCCGCGTATTATGGGGATCTTCAGGAGTCCTCATGATATGTTTGGTGTTATTATGTGGAGAAGAAGAAAATACTTTCAACTTGTCAATGATTGAGTATATAATACAAATCTTATACACTATAATTAAATAAATAAAATATAACACCTATTATTATTATATTATATGATTCGAACATAATCAGATTCTTTATCGAGTAATGTAAACCACTTCAATCATTTTTAGGTAAATATTCTTTTTTCCACCCTGTCTTAATTTATTTCTAAGCAATTTTGACCTTCCAGCTCAGTTTTGCTGTGTGTTATTACAACTAATTTTCTTCAACAAAAAGAATAAAACTCTCTTTTTTTTAGGAGAAGTTTTTTAATAAAAAATAAAATAAATTTCCCATTTGGTTTCAGTTGGATTATGGAATAAAAATTTCAGGCGTTAATAATAAATTGGATACTCACTAGTCCAGAGGCGGACCAACATGTATAAGTGAGGGTGCACATGTATGCGCTTTTCATAGGGGATTCAATCGCATTAGAGCTTATATTTGACACACAATTTTATCTTTTAATCATTATTAAAAGTTTTGCTCGCACATATATTAAAATAATAATACACTTGTAATCTTTAAATTCTGAATTTGCCTCTATATTTTCTTTTTCTTATTAGTTGCAACATCACCTTCATAGTTATACTGCATGTTATTCACATGGAATTTTTAGTATGGAGCACAATAAAAAAGAGAACCCCCAAAAAGCTCTTTTAATTGATTATACGTGTTGCACTGATTGGCCGATTATATATTACAACTTTTATATATTTTTTTCATTTTACTTTTAGTTAATTACTACTCGCTCTATTCCTAATTACTTATCCATTTTTAATTGATATAGCTATTAAAAAAATAATTATTAACATAGTGAGTTTACCATTTTACCCCTATTAATTATGAAGTTGATGAATTAAAAATTTAAGATTTTTTCAAAAAGTTCTACCTTTTTTCAAAGTAATTAATTGAGGGTACAAAAGGTGTTGTAAAAGATATTTTTTGTCATTTCTTGATTTGTCAAAATAAATAAGTAATTAGAGACAACTAAAAAAGGAAAAATGGACAAATAATTAGGAACAGAGAAAGTATAAAATAAAAAACGTCATATTAATAGCAGCTCAAAATTCATCGAAAATTAACTTGATGATAACGATTCATGTTAGTTATGGCTCATGACTATATATCATATTGAATCATATCTTGAAAATATTTTAGAAATAAGAAAAATAAAAAAAGAGGTGGTTACGATTTTCGATCCATAAATGAAATTAGAAAGAAGAAAATTGTTGATAAGCTATCTGTTTAAATTACTCGTAAGTTGTCTATTTGATTGCAAATCTGAAAAATTATTATTAAAAAAATCCATAAAGCCGTTTGTTTAAGCTACTTGTTTGATTGCAAATCTGGAAAAACTATTGCAAAATTAATTTTTAAGAAATCAACCGTCTCTGTTTTGATTTTCTCTTTTTTTTTTTTTTTTGTATATATGAGGATTTATTGCACGTAAGCCTAGGGTCTTTTGGAAATAGTCGAAAAATAGTATTTCTATCTCCATGAAATAATGGTAAAGTTATCCGATGTATTTATAACAGTTTTAACGTTTTGAAAGGAAGGCGACAATTTTAATTTCTTTTGTAACTGTTTTTTTTAAGGTAAAAATGACTTTCAGGAAAGAGAAAGAAATGTGATATTATTATAATTGGAGCCTGAAATAATTGAAGATACGTGTTATTCAAGTGATGGGTTTTAATATATTGAACCATATCCTAAAAATATTATAGAATAATTAGGAGGTGACGATTTATGATCCAAATAAAATTAAAAAGAACTTTTATCGTTCCAAAAGGAAAAAAAACAAGTCTTTAGTCTTCATTTTTCTTGATTATTAACTGCTCTTTTTGGTAAAAAGAAAAATATAATATTGAGCTTTTTCTGTAAAATGACTACTACGAAAGATAAAGAAACATAATATTATTAGTATAATCTAAACCTACAAATAATTAATAATACGTGTCATTTAAGTTATGAGTTTTGACCATTAAACCATAATTTTTATATAATAAATTACCAAGAGATGATGACAATTTCCTAATCCGAATTAAACTTAATTTTTATGGTCACTAATTGCTTTTTTCGGTTAAAAAAGGGAAATATTATATAGAACTTTTTGGTAAAATGACTTTTATGAAAGAGAAGTTTAGTGGTAATATTTTATTTGAGCCTTAAATAATTGCATAATTTATGTTAAAAATTGGTTTGTATTATTTAGATCCAACTCCTATGGAACAAAAGAACAACAATACAGAAAGGGACAACCAATATAGCAACCAAGTTTGATTGAACCACAAAATAAAGCTAATTTAAAGAAGATAATGTGGGTCAATCTCCAACTCTTCTCAATCCATACAAAAAAAAATATAAATAGAAATTATACTATTCACTTTTAGCTGACATCTATATCCTTTTATTTTAGTTGTACACCATATATATCTTACGTGATAATTTACGTGATATATATTTGATTGTCTCGAATTATGCTATATAAATTATATGATACAAATTTGAGTATCTACTTGTACTTATCGAAATTGAAAGACATTAATACCAGCTGAAATGAAATTAAAAAACATATTTATGTATTATATCATAAAAATACCCACATATCACAATCAACATCATCATGAAATACATAAATATCAGTTAAGATGAAATGAAAGAACACGTTTATGTATTACGTCGTGAAAATACCCACATATCACATCCAACATCATCATGTATCATGATGATGATGCATGTTAGTAGCTTTTCTACATGGGGTTGGGGTGGGGTATGGTGGCATAAATTGTGGGTCCCATATTGATGGCCACGTTGACAACAATAAGTTGGCATATGGGGTTCACTAGAAGACAAGAGGTATTCCAACAACCCACGTGGCTAGTCTTAATCAGCTGAATAATGCCCACTCAGCAAACTCCTTCAAATCCACAAGTCCAATGGGCCCTGGCCCATTAAAGGACCTGTTTTCTTTGCAAAATAAGACACAAAAATAAAAAAGGAAAAATGACAAATATATGTCTGAACTATCGTAAATAATATGCAGAAATAAAGACAATAAAAATTCTTATTTCTTGAAATTTGTGTCTGATTAGATAGTTCCACATAAATTGAAACAAGATAAAAATAGTACTTTCAACCAACAAAACATGTTTTAAAATGATATGAAAATTATTCTTATATACTTTGATTCCTTAATTTTTTTTTTGTTTTAATTCTTGTAGTTTTGGATTACGCATATTTAACGTTTAATTAGTTAAAATATGTGGGGTGATTATAACGATATAGACTATCTCAATATTTTTTGTTACTATAACAAAATATTATCGCAAACAACATACAATATATGAAGGGTTAATTTCACCAAAAAAAAAGCATAATTATTATAAGGTGATATAAAGTAACCTTTTAGATAATGATCGTGGTAGATATATCTGATAATATTGTGTATTTTGAGTTTGAAAACAAAAGAAAAATAATGAAAATACGCCGTATGAAACATGTCAAGTCACACATGAGACATGTGATTGGTATTTGGTAACAAATTGTGAACACAATCATCAATTTTATCATATGGTTCTCAATGGTCCTACATGTCATAATTTTGTCTAAAAAAACATTTCGTTACTCATTCCATCTCAATTTATACGAAAGTATTTGATTAAATATAAAATTTTAAAATATAAGTATTAAAATTTGTAATTTAAAGCGAGCTATACAAAAAAAATTTAATAATTTAGTTGGTTGAGTATTAAATTTTCATCTTGCTGGTAAATGTTTGATTTTTCAATTTCCATTTTGGAACCCCTAACTCGCGTACTTGTAGAAACAATTAAAGAAAGAAAAGTTATAAGAAAAATATTTGTGGTTATAAATCATTTAATAAATAAAATGAGAAGCCAAAGTTAAATTGATCTTAAATATAAAAAATGTCATTTAATTTGTAAATTATGAGTAAATCAGTTGACACATTGATTAGTGTAATGACAAGATGTTGTATTATTTCACATAAATATATCAATCACCTTCAAAACATCTAGGACCACAAGTTATAATATTCGATTTTTTCATCTTTATTTGAATTTTGGCACCAAATTGTTTTTCATCGTTAATAACATAGTGGCTAAAATTACTTCATTCCAAGAGATAATTTTATTTTAGTTATAAGTTGTTGAAAATCAATGATAATTTCGATCGATTTCTTAAATTTACTAACATATACATAATACATTACATACGGTATTCAAATACTTACACAAATAATCGATCAAATTCTCTATTACGTTTCCTAATCGATATATATAGATTGTATATACAGTAAAACCTCTCTAAATTAATACTCGATTAATTAATAATCTCTCTAAGATAATATTTTTCTCCAGTTTCGACTTGAGTCAATGGGAAAAATCACTCATTTCGATAAGATAATATATTTTCAGAAGACCGCTATATAAATATATGGTCCCATTAATATTATAAGTTAATAATTCTTTAAAAGTACAAATATATCTAAGACAATTTAGTGAAATATGATTATATTGTTTTTTGTTTTTTTGTTAAAATTTAATTTTAGTTGAACCTCGTCTCTAACTTTTTTTATTGTAGCCAAAAGTTTCGGTGTTGTCTTTTCAAACTGCACCATAAAATTGTGAAGAGTTCTAAATACTATAAGTGTTTTCTTACGTATAACTGGTTCCAAAGGTAGTGTATCATTTTCAACTTTATCATCAACATTATTTTTTTCCGATTGTATCCACAATTTCTTCTAAGCTCTGGACATATGAACATGTACCATTTTCATCCATCCAAAAAGTTATTAACGTTCATTTTTAATGTGGTAACTGAGATCATTAATCAAAAACCTCAGGTTCATGAATGATGTTTTCACAATCGGGTTCATTCAAATTCTATGAGATTTCATCTCCGAATGAATTTTGCGTGTCGAAACACTCTTTAAAATAATAAATATTAATTTATCGATTAAATAATACCTCTATAAAATAATAACATTTCATAGTTTCGCCAATATTAATTTAATGAGGGTTTACGATATATCATTGGATGAGTATGGAATAGTAATAGTCAGCAATATTCTATTTAGTAAAATAAATGTGGACAAGTTGAGAAAATGATCCCAACCTATTTTTTGTTTTTCGATACCTCATAAATTGGTTTTATGGATAGTTTTTATCCTCCAAAATTGACCATTCTATAAATAAAACAAACACCCCCAAATTCTTATCCAAATTCAATGGATATATACATAAAAAAAAAAAAAAAACGCAAGAATGAGGGAGAAATATAGGGAAAGCAAAAGGAAAAATAAGACACGAAAACCCATTGATGAGTAATGATTACCAAATTGAAGACATAATTAAACACACAAATAATTCAATAAATTGGAGCAATACATAGGGTTATAAGTTGTTTGACCAATGAATAATGTCCCTTGATTTGCCTTCCGCGGTTATATATGCCCTTCAACTTTGGTATATATAATAGATACTTATATTAAATAAATAGATATATGTATCTTATGTTGCATAATACACGTAGGTCACTAATTGTTATTTAAGATATCACATAAATATATGTGTCTATTTATTTAATTTTATATCAATTTACTTGTGAACACCTAAAATCAGAGGATATAAATGTCATGTGAGACATCTAAAGTAGTAGTAGTAGGTGATAGGTCAGGTGGTTGATCAATATATCATACTACTACAATTTGTGTGATGGCAGCCTATCACTAGTTACCCTAATTTGGACTAATTCTTAAGTCTGTCTGTATTTCTTTTTCATTTCACATCTTTTCTTTGGTTGGGATAATTTCAAAAAAGTACTGCTGTAAGATCAATTATTTACTTGCAAAAAGATTCAACTCTAAATTTTTCCTGTGAAAAAAAAATGAACAAATTTTATCCTCCGTTATACTTTTTGTATAAGAACATGCCTCTCTGTTGTTCAGACTGATCAATGTATGTTTGATCCCACATAATATTGACATTTTGATGAAGTGAGCATCATTAAGTACACTTATTAGATTGAAGAGATGAACGTACAAGAGATTAGATGAAACTCCATGCATTGGACTGTTAAATATGATTAGAAATCGTTTTAATCTTTTTATCTTACGAGGGTAAAGTCTTGCATATTACTACCACCTTTGAAATTTCATTTGATATATGTCGTTTGTTATGCCATGATTAATTATGAAACAATTATATATTATGCTGTGATTATATTATTCTAGTACTAATTAATATGGTCAACCAAACCATATCTTTTGCAATGTGTATACTTTTCTTTTTCTAGAATTGAGAATATTCTTAAAGTATTCTTTATTTGTTGTATGGTGAGATAGGTAAGGTGCTTGATCAAAAATATCTCATATAACTATGTGATGTCAACCTATCTCTACTTAATAGTCTTTAGCCTAATTTGGACCAGTTATTGAGTCTCTCATATTCTTAATGAATAATGGAGATTTATGATTTGAATTTTATAAATTCGAATTAGGAATTTTGTTATAATAATTTATTTTATTCACTAAGTTTATAATTTGTTGCTTATATCTCGTTTTATTCAATATACAAAATCTGAATTAAAACTATTGGACATGAATGCCCCTCCTTTGTTGTGATGTTATTGGTTCCAAAACTACTAGATATTTTCTAAAGACAGCTGTAAGATCACTCACCTAATGTAGTATCAAATTATTAAAACATGGAAAATTGACTATTCTATGGGAAATTTTGACATGTTTTATTAAAAATGAAGAATGTATGGTTGAAAATTTTAGATTCGAGAACCTTCGATTAATTATTTTGACAAAGAGATGAAAAACTAGGATGATTTTTCAATTGACAAGAAAGTTGAAGAAACTCATATATATACTTATTTTGTAAAGTCAAAGAACAGACCATATACATACTTGTAAATTTTGTTATTCTAATTCACTTGAGTTCAAAATCTATTACTTGTATCTATTATTAAATATATAAAATTTGAACTAAAACTACTAGACGTGGATGTGTGTGTTGTGATGTTGTTGGTTCCACATCTTTTGTTCGGTTTTGCTGGGATAATTTCTAAAGACACCACTCACCTAATGTAGTACCAAATAATTAAAACATGCAAAGAGAAAATGAAGAATGTATGGTTGAAATTTTATTTTCCAGAACCTTCGATTAATTATTTGACAAAGACAAGATTAATATTGGGATCCTCTCAACTCCGTGTCTGCCGATTGGTTGATAAATTATTCATCATCTGTTACATATTTTGTAATATATCGTCACTCTTTGAGGTGAAAGTGTGATGAAAAACTAAAATGCCGTTATATAAAACTAAACACTATTACAAACTCTGACAAATTTTTGACCAAAATAAGTTATTATTTAAATTAATTCACCAAAATAGTACTTTTTTTAATTTCTTTTTTTACAGAATTAGTATAAACGTGTTTCGCAGTAACGTTTTATACTTTATTATATTCAAAAAAAATTCAATCACAAAAAGACAAAAACTGACGGAATAAACAGACAAAATGTTACTGTGAATAACATCTTACAGTTCGTTATTCTGAAGCACATTTTACAGCTCAAATGTTACTCACAACAACGTTTTTATATTTGTTATCTCCCTTGTCTTCCTAATCTTCCCAGTCACTCCTCGCTCCACCTTTTTCAAATAATTTATTCCTCCATACTAAAATCTTAAAACCCATTAATCCTAAACTTCAATTTCTAAGAGTTCCATTTTTTCATTCGTGACATCAATCAATTTCAATTCATTCAATAATAACTGATTCAACAAGTCTTCAACACCATTTCAACGGATCCGATTTTTGAGAAAAAAGAGAACCCAACTAAGGAAGAGATGGAGGAGAATGACAACTCCTTCTCTGAGTTTCGGAAAGCTCAGTGGTTCAGTTCTTGCTCCAAGCTGAAGAGATTGCTTATAAAATCTATGACCTTGAGCTTCAAGGGAAAGCTAGTGGTTCAGTTCTATAATTAGCCGTAAAATGTGCTTTAGGATAACGAACTACAAAACGTTATTGACAATAACATTTTATGTCTGTTTACTCTGTTAACTATTTGTCTTTTTCCTTAAAACATAAAACGTTACTGTGAAACACGTTTATACTAATTTTGTAAATAATTTTAAGAACGTACTATTTTGATGAATTGATTTAAATAATAATAGCTTATTTTGGTCAAAAATTCCACTATTGACTTGTTGCCCTGCGCAACCCCATTGTCATCCCTATATATAGATCTGTCAAAAAGGATCGGCCCAGCCCCACCCAGCCCAGGCCTCGCGGGCCAAGGAATTTGAAGGGCTAAGTCGGGCTAGCCCTTCCTTTTTTCTTTTTTTTTCATTTTTTTTCTTTTCAAACTTATAATTCTATAACATCAAGAAAACGAGAAAATTTTCAAATCAAATATGGCAAACAATGGTGTTTTTTAATAACACTAACAAAACATCTAGTGTAATTAGCATATATCTCGCATACCAGATACGCGAGTGAGATAAGAGAGTGACAAGCACGATTAGAGGGAGGCTAGAGCACGATATTTTTCTATGTATCCTAGATACATGCGAATCTACTTGGATAGAGTGTATCTAGAAATATTAACCTAATTTTGAGTCCATATATGTTGATATACATGTATCTAGACGTATCAAAATCTGGTAAAATTCATAATATTACAACATATCGTGTATTTAAGTAATTAAATTATATACTAGTGAAATTGTAAGTTATCCTTAAATAAAAAATTTAAATTTCATGGCCTCGCCTCAATCAAGCCTCAAGAGCATGGGCTTATATGCCGCTTATAAGCCCCAAACATAGCTGACTTGAAAAATTCTATCCCAACCCTACATCAATAACCGGTTGGATTGGGCCAGCCCCATGGTCTAAAGCCCGTTTTGATAGTTCTACCTATATAACTGACCCATGGGTGTCTCTATGGAATTTTATTTTATTGATTTTTCACACTAGTTCCTTTAGTACACTTCACTATATTATTTCTTCACTGTTAGCTTTTGAATGGTATTTGAAGGCTCCTATTTTTCCTTAATTGCACTACATTATATGGTAGCACTTACATTGCTAGTATACATGCTGTATGGTGGCAATGTTGCTAATACCATCCTCATCAAAACGGAATACTAACCAACACTTAAAAAAAAGTCAATATTTAAACCCACCTTGTAAAGCATTAAGGGCAGCCCAATGCACTTCTTTTTGGGAGGTTACAGGTTCGTACATGAAAGCAACCACTAATGCTTTCACTTAAAGGTCTGGCTACAACACCTTACAAACTTACTTTTTTGTTGGGTGCCTAATTCTGAAATCTCATGTATTGGCATGACAGGGACTAATTCAAACAAACAGCTGACAAGTTTGAGCTTTAGAAGCAAAGAGTAAACGAAAATCTAAAAATTAGGAATGTATAGAACAAAATATTAAATTTAAAACGCTAGTCTTTCTTAGATCCACATAGCAGTTCACTTCCAAAAGTTAAACATAAATCAAAATTATCCCATTACATCATTTAACTGAAGGGAGATGCAAATCAAAAAGCTCTAATGGCATATATCTACCAGCACCACATGTAGAGGTCCTCGTAGAAGCTCATATTGAAGATTTTAACGGTACTGCAATAAAATTCAGAGAAAAATTGATTAGCCAAAAAGAAGGAATGAACATATCAAAGCTTAATAGCACCAAGACCAAAAATAATCCAGGCAAAGCTTAACATGTATTGAGATTTAAAAGAATATACAAACTAATATAAACATAATTTAGTGTTCAATTCAAATAGCTACATGAAAATGACTTCAAATCAGGTAGAATTTCCAATAAAGAATGCAGTGTATACCTTAATGAAGCCAATTTCCTTGGCATTGCTGCGGAAGCACTGTCTGCAGCACATGAGTCCATACTTTCTAATAATTGCATGAGGATTACCACAGACACGGCTGCAACACATACAAGGAATTCAAGATCAACTACTGACATGGCAAAACCAAGAAAAGATACTCACTTCGACCATTTTAGTTGCACATTGTACATAAAACTAAATAGGGAAACTCAAAAAAAGTTGGACAAGATCACAAAAGAAAATCTTTTAACATAGAAAGATGGAAGTGTACTTATTTGTTGACAAGAAAAGGCTGTTGCATACAAAATGCAGAACAGTAGTAGACTAGTAACAATCAATTATAGCAAACTTCCAGAACTAGCAAAGCCAAAATCTAATGCATTTCAATTGGGACTATGAAGGTAAGAGCAAAGAAGAGTTTTTCTTATGCATTTTAACATCAAAGACAACAAATAACCTAAATTCTCACCACTCACCAATCCTTCGTGAACTACAAGAGATAATTTGAAAACTGTATAGGTGATGGAACAATTTTCCAATCATCTAAACTCCAAATGTGGCAAAAATATCAAATCAATCAAGTTCATGCTAATACTAAGCTAGTTCTAATCACCCATATAGATCCCTCTGTATGTAATCCTATTAGAACTAAACAACTCCATTACTTCAAAGGTGAACACGTAGAAAGCTCACATTGACAACAATACTCACTTAACAAAACCTAGCCACAGCCATAGACTCGTAAGCATGACAACAATCTACTCTTCATGGAAATCAATACATATCAAACCACAACAGTAAAACAATTAGATTATTGAATCATCACTCAAAAACCATAGACGCGAATCTATAACTTAATTCGCATACCATTCCCAACACCTTAACGTGAACGAGAGGATCAATTATTTACACAATTACCCTACTCATAAATTCCGCAGCCGCCGTTATGTGTGTTTTAATTCTAGTTCGTATTGGAAGTATCGAAATCTTTTCAGATCTCTCATTTTCTATCTAAAATACAAACGGCGCAGAGTTAAAGCAAAAAACAAACAACAGTATATAGTTTTCGCGTATGTGATTCAACAAAATCAAGCACTAACGAAACAAAAGCTTGAATTAAACGGCAATTTAATCAACAAACGAGATTAGAAGTAACAATTGGAGAATGAGGATACCATGTGCGAGAGCCAGGGCCGTAGTTCTTTGGGTGAGCGTTCCAGATGTTAGAGTGACCCATTTCACAAGGCAGAAAAGCGAGGCTGCGCGATGTGTTTGTAAGAAAACCCTACTTCTGCAGAACTCACTTTTGTTCTCAATGAGGGATAATTTTGGGACGAAAGCGAGCTTATATAGGCAGTCAAAACCCTAATTTGACGAAAGGATTTTGTTAAACATTTTGTGCATTTTCACCCAATAAGATACCGAAATGTTGCAAATTAACCCTTAAAACGAAAAGTTTCACAAACACCCCAGTTTGACCTACTATAATTTTGGCACTAAATACATAGCCGGGCCTTAAATTTGACATAATAATATTTAGAGACGCAAATTAAATCACAAATAATTTAACTAGACACCTCAACCTTAATAAAATATTTTAATTGACATTTTCTACTCAAATTTTGGAAAAAAAAAATGTGTATATTTTTGTTTGTCTATTACATATTTAAGATAATGATTATATTTTATGTGAATAATTTAATTATTTAATAAACCAATAAAAACACGGTTAAATTCTTTTTAAAAAACACAAATGGTCTCGTATTAATTGATATTCATGCTAAAAGTTTATTACTTGATCAAGGTGTTGCATGTTGATTGTAGGGTTACATTAACAAAGGCGAATCTAAAAGTAGTGAGGGATTCATCCAAATTCCTTCAAAGAAAATGATTGTAGGATTACATTAACAAGGATGAATAACCAAATATAAGATTAATGATTTGACTTAGTAGTTGAAAGACTCAAAACCCGTCTTGAGTTTGTTTTCACTAATTCAATGTTGAACCATAGAATTGACAATTTAGAATTTTGATCAAAGAAAAAAACATCGTGAAATTAAAATACTGCGTATAAATTATAACTGCAGCCAAACAAATTTTCACTTTATTAGATAATAATAATAATTCAATTAAGCTCAAAAAGTCTAGAGCAAAGTTGTTCAATGTTTTCCTGGACCTTCATCAGCTTTGATACAAAAATAAAAAATAAAAAATAAGTACTGGAGGACTCTCCTCCCTATCACATTGATTGGGAGCTTGCAACCAAAGCTTTAATAAACGCAGTTGCAAAACTCCTCTCATCCACATTACATTGATTTCATCATGTGTACATAATATACAAAGGGGTACAACACATCAAGGGAGAGGTGAAGCTGCGTATACACCACCCTCTCAGTCCCCGGACCCTACTTGTAGGATTTCACTAGGTATTGTTGTCGGTGTACTACGCACCGGCTGACAATGAAGATGCCAAAACTCTTTTTGACTAGCTTCTTGATTCAAGAAGTGGTTCTTTGCCAGATCCATTACCCCAAGCTTTCTCCTTCCAGATCTTCTCCATTTCCTCAAATGACAAGCCCTTGGTCTCTGGCACGAACACAGCGACAAACACAAATGCCATCACTGCTATACCAGCTAGTATCAAGAAAGTAACACCTGTGCCCACAGCCTCGGCTAAGGATAGGAAACTCTGGGCCACTATAAGATTTGAGATCCAGTTGACAGTAGCAGACATGCCACCACACATTCCTCTGTAGGACTCTGGGTATATTTCTGAGTTCACTGTCCATGGCACAGGACCCATACCAGGTGCAAAGAAAGCAATATAGAGGGCTAAACCTATTACAGCAATCCACCCATAGGCCCCGACATTGCCTGAAGTAGATGACTCTAAGATGAATGCTACAGCTAGGAGAATCAAGGACACAATTACACCAGATAAGCTTGTCAATGCCAACTTTTTGCGTCCAAAGTGATCAATGAGGTAAATTCCCACTACAGTACCCATGGCATTCATTAAAGCAACAATGAGAGACAGAAGTAATGCTAACTGATTTGATTTAAACCCAGCCATCTGTACAATTGTTGGACTGTAATACATAACCGTATTAATGCCTGTGAACTGCTGAAATGCCTGCATATTCAGATGAGTAATGATTATAAACTAGCAATTACCATTCATTTCCGATGATCAACAATGAACTCCCCATGCAATAGTGGAATAGGGAAATAACAAAAGATGTTTGCAGTTGGCGCTTTTAACAACTTCTTTTATCAAGAAAATGAGCACTTTTAACTATTAAGTGTTTGAATTCAAGTTAAAAGACAACATTTTATGTACAGCCTAGATGAAGCTCAAGGGGTATCCACAAGTGGGAAAACTAAAATATATGCCCGAATATAGCGTTACCAAATATAAGATGATAGTGCTCAAAGCAATCGGTACATATTATTGTAGCATCACAGAAGCCTTAAGAGTACCTGTAGTCCAGCCCCAGCAAGGAACGCAAGTCTAATCTCTTTCTTCCTAAAAACATCCAGGTAACTGACAGCCTGCTTTCTCAAGCGTTCTTCCTCTAATGCAGTAGCAAGCTGATCAATCTCCTCCTCCAATCGATAAGGATCATAAATCTTAGCTAGAACAGCGGCAGCTTCAGATTTATCCTTCTGCAGTGGTTTTCTATGTCAACAATTGCTATTTATCAGCAGTAATTTTCAACAAAAGTTGAGAATTTGCACCTTCATGTAAAGCCATCGTGGAGACTCAGGTAAAAATAGCATGAGGACAAATTGAATAGCGGCAGGCACTCCTGCCACTCCAAGCATCCATCTCCAAGTCCCTGGTATCTGCTCAAACATTCAAGCGGCCAAGGAAATCAACATGAATTCTAAAAGATTTTCTTTAAGACAACACAACAGCATTCATGCACTATCAGTTGGAGATGTTTATCCAGTACTCCCCACATAATCGTGATTATTAAAGGCAATCAGTATCAAGAAAAATGAAACTTGAGATTCGGCAGACAGTAAAACAAGTCCTTTTGCTATGTACAATAAAAAACTGTATAGAGCAATTATATGAATAGTATAATTTAGAGTACATTAACTTTTAAATTGGGACTAAGGCATGAAACCTTAATCAAGTAAAGATTGGGATCACACTGGATGATTTTGTGTGAGCGAGGATACAAAAGTTTGATTTTCTCAGTAGTGTTCCTCTAGTTAGAACTCGATCTGCAGATCACAAAACATAAGCAGTTCTTTCCCCAACCAAATCTGCTTTTATGCAGTAATAATGCATATGTAATTGTATGCACATGACTAAGTACAAGTCCTGTACCCGCATAGTCACTATGTCAATTTCAAGGACAGAGAGTGACAAATTGATAGAAGCAAATTAAATAATAGTACTTCCTCTGCTGCAACTTACTTATCTTACTTCCCTTTTAGTCTAGAAAGAATATTACTTTCTATATCTGATAGCTCTTTTAACTCCAACATCATGTGGCATGTTCAAGGCCACAATATTAAAGGGATTTTTGATACTTTATACACGTCTTTAGTTTAAAACCACAAAATTCAAAAGTATTCCGTACTTAAACTTTGTTCCCATTGCACATAAAAGGAGGGAGTAACCACAAGCTCGACTAATTCTGCGATTTTTTCTTTGAACATTTTAAGCTTTTGATTTTGTCAAGTAATCCCCCATGTCCATATGCAACACAAGATTTTGTTCATTTTAGTTATCAAAAAATCAAAGTAATATAAAGTTAGATAAGGCAGGAAATAAGAAGAAATATCTAACCTCTGTGAAAGCAAGATTTACAAGGTAGGAAAGAAATTGTCCACCTGTAATCATTAGTACATTTGTGCTAACAAGGCCCCCACGAATTTCTGATGGCGATGCTTCAGCAATGTAAACAGGAGCAGTGACAGAAGCAACACCAACTCCCAGACCTACTAAGAGTCGTCCAAGTATAAGAATGTATGGACCCGGAGCTGCAGCCATTACCACAGATCCCAGTAAGAAAACAACATCAGCAGACAGAGTAGCTTTCTTCCGTCCAAAATAATCATTAATCCAGCCCCCAGCAGCAGCTCCAATCATTGCACCAACCAATGCCATACTGACAATAGTTTCCTGCAAAATCATGAAACAGAACTTTTAAGGGGGGGAAATAGATTAACCAGAAATAGGACCACCTATTAAGTGTTATTGGCTCGCTGCGGAAATGGGGAGGAGGTGGCCAATTGAAAGTCCTATTTATCGTATATTAGCAAAGATAACATTGGTAATAAATTTGGAGAGTTTACTACTACAACAGAGTAAAGCACATTTGATAGCTGATAAATTACATTCCACACTTGCATCATCACAATAAATGCAAGTAGCATCACGTCATTCTGCATTTCACACTTGTTCAACCACATTAGATTACCCCATTTAATTATCAGAAATTCTTTGGATAAGGTCAGAACAATCCCTTCAATGCAACTGACAAGACGACTCAAACCAGCATCCTTTACTCGGAAACTAAGATAACAATCTGTTATTATCATATCATCTGCAAAGTAATACTTGAGCTCCCTCCTCACGCATTCCCCGTTCCATCCATTAATTTTTTTTATAATTCCAACAAGCCATATGATTATGTTGGACCAGCTTTTGTGCTCAAAAGTTCCGTTTTTCTGATCACTTCTTATTAAATTGTTATGTCCGGATTCTATAATAGAGCTCAGAATGAAATTGGTTATTCATGTACCTGTAGGAAACTGCTTTGATTGACTTCAGGAAAATCATCCTTAATGTACAGAAGTGCACCAGATATTACTCCTACAGTCAAGTCGAAGATATGTAAGATAATTTAATCATAGTCTGGTTACATAATTAATTATCGAGAACATATTTCCATGCGAAAACAAATGCAACATTCATAACTTTCACAAAAAAGTATGGATAATTTACTTCGGTGTCGTGAATATTCTTGCGAATTATCTTATCTCCATGTCATAACATAACAACACACTTCCATTATCACCCGAAAAAAGTAAGGAATTATTGTCAATTGGTATGCATACACTACACTAATCTTTTTTCTGTAATTTAGTAATCCATTATATCTATAGGTGGTTGAGTTTTGAGCTGTTCCAAAATATATAGAATCTACAAGTTGTTTTTTGTAATTTGTTATACAATAATGTGACAAGAAATTATTCTAGTTAACTAAACATATCCTGATAGTTGTCTAGTCACCAACTTCATGTTTATAAATAAAAAAACAGCTGAATGATTAGAACAACAACATTAAAGCCAAAGGTTTTTAGCCTAAGGACTAGTTTTTAGTCAATTAATTGCAAATCTATCATAATTCATCAGTAAATTAAGCAAGAACACTCATCAATCAGGTCAAACCTACCCTCTTACAAAAGTTCCCCTAAAAAGATGATCCTCCAAAAAAAATCACAAAATACTTGATCAAACAGGAAAAAAAAAAAAAAAACTTATTTTTACATATTATCAAGTTATTTGTTGTTTGATTTTCGTTTACCTGTATCGTATCCGAAAAGGAGACCTCCAATACCCGCAACGAAAGTTAAACCCAATACATACGGATTGCTGAAGTAAGAAACTTTTCTATTATTACTAGCATCCAAGTACCCTGAACTTCCCGGTAACGAAATGATCGTCATTCCTTCTTCTCCGATCTCCTTACAATGATTATTTCAATCAAAAAAATCATCACAACTACAAATTCCCCTTTTGCTGAAGCTGAATATCAAACAATTGCAGGGTTTTCAATTGAGGATGTATCAAATATTGTGAAAAAACTTTCAAGCTGAACCAAAAGGAGCTGTTGAAATCTAGCAAATGAGTGATTTTCTCGAGAAAACTGATTGATTTTCAGGAGACTACAAATGAAGGATGAAAAATTATGGATGGGTTTAAAAAGAGTTTAGCTAAGAAGACTCCAGATAAGGCTACAAGCTGTGACTCACCCACCACAATATTCATCATTTTTCACTTTTGGAGAGTTAAAAAAATACTACTCCTATAATTTTTGATAAATATTAAAAAAAATTACAGTTGTTACTGAAAATAGAGAATTTATTGTCTAACTCTAATCACTCTAATCTCATAAATTAATTAAATTTACATTTAAGAAATGAAACGTGGAGAATAAATTGTGTTTGCTGTATATATTTTATTTGGTCGGAGTTTTCTGTGTTTTTGCCAAATTAAGAAGTAATGAATCTAAATTAGCTCCAAATCCATGCACTAGGTTTTAACTAATTTGGGTAGAGTTTTATAACTCTGTGCCAACAATAGAAGTTTATATTTATATAATTTCATAATTTCAAATTTTCATTTGTGTGTTGCCAAATTTCATAATTTCAAAAAATATAATTTATTTTTTAAAAATATAAAACTTTATTCATAAATTTATATTTCATATGAAAATTATTTCTTTTAGTTGGGTCAGCTACGTAAAGACAATTAAAATGGATGAGTAGATACTCTCTCAGTCCAACAATTGTTGTTCATTGCACACCTCTTAAGAAACAATAACTAATATGGGTAATATTACTATTTTATCGTTTGATTTTATTAAATTAAATGTTTTGAAAAATGTTTAGATGATAAATAGTATTTAATAGCAAAAGTAAAATAGACACAAAATATAAATTTATTTCTTGATTTTTTAAACTAGATAAATATTTTTGGTATAGTGAATAATTATTATTGGATGAAGGAAGTATCTACAATTTGTTAAGGAATGAGAATACATATATGTATCATTTGTTAAACAACTAGAGTACAATGCATCATTTTTTTAATGAAAGCTATATATATTCTAAATAATAAAGTTATTGGATGTATTTGCTTAGAAAAATGTACTATTAAATAGAATTGATATTTAGTAAGCGTTTGGCCATGCGATATCATATCACGATATCATCTCAACATTTGGACATATAATTTTACGTTGATTTCATCTCATGATTCCATATCACGAGATGTGATTCCATATTCTCCAAAAACTATGATATGGAATTATATGGAAATTTCATATCATGATTTGAGATATTTTAATACAAAAATTGATCCACGAGTTTATATTTTGTTAAAACAACCCCACATTTATATCTACTAACCATTTATTTCATATGTAAATAAAATTTATAATCACATCATTACTTTTTAAAATTTATTATTCTCATCGACATAAAATTTATTATTCTCACCAATATATAGTCACTTTAACTCACACCAACCGATTGTTGAGTAATAAATTTATTTTATGGCCTTAATAAGTGCACATTTATATTTTATGTGTAAGTTATTAGTATTTAGTTACATATTTCCTATCAACTTTGTTTAAAGAGATAATATTTATTTTATGACTTTACATTGTCTTGGAAACACTATTTTTATTACTCTTACAAACATTATTTTTATGAAGTACATTCTATAATGCTTCCAATTTATTTTATGTTCACTAAACTAGTATTGATGTATTTTTTATTTAATAGGATTGTGTTGGTGCGATTGATGGAACATATATAGAAGGGGAGATTCCTAAAGTGGTGCAACAAGCATATAGTAATCGCAAAGGAAGAACGTCACAAAATGTTTTATGTGCTTGTAATTTTGATATGTGATTTACCTTTGTTGATGTTGGTTGGGAATGTACTGCACATGATAGTAAAGTACTTGAGAATGCACTTGTTGAACCAACGTCGCAATTTTCATTTCCGTTATATGGTAACTTTAAATTACATCCTTCTAATAAATATTATTTATTTACACAAAACTGTCTCATTTACGTCACATATGTTTTTAGTAATTCTTTGTAAATGTTTGTTGGTAGATAAATATTATGTTGTTGATGTTGGTTTCCGAAACACAAAAAGGATTTTTAACTCCATACAAAGGACTACGCTATCATTTGCAAGGTTACCGAGGAAGTGAAAGAGAGCCTCAAAATCTCAAAGAACTGTTTAATTATAGGCATTCATCTCTGTGCAGTGTGATTGAATGGACTTTTGGAGCTTGGAAAAATAGATTTAGAATACTGAAATAAGGCATGAACCATTATGATATTGATAAACAAGTGAAAATTGTCATAGCTTGTGCAGTGTTACATAATTATTTGCAAGAATACCAAAGTACTGAGGAAATATTTATGGTCTATGAGCATGAAAATATAGTTGCGGATGATATTGACCAACAAATGACTCAAAGTAACAATGTTGGTTCGTCTTCTCGGTCACATGATCGAGAAATATAAGTTCAACGTGAGGAAATTGTCCGTACTATGTGGGATGATTATATTAAAGACTAGTACACTATAATTTATGTTCAATTTTTTTTATTAAATTAAAGTTAGATGAAACAATTACTTAAGTGGAGAACAAATAGTTTTGTAATAATTTATTATGCGATTTTATGAATTTTTATTTATTTGATAAGATTGAATAAACAATTGGGGCTATTTTAATAGTTTTACAACTTATGAAATTTTTATGTTAATGAGAAAATATACAACACAAAAATTTCATATCGCATGTCTAAACAAAACTTCAATTTCATCTCATGATTTCATATCATAATACCATATTGCATGGCCAAACGAGTCCGTCCTATGAATAAATAACTCAAACTTCAACAAAGTGCACTATTAATCTTCTTATAGCATGACATCACTTCATTAGATAATATTACACTCTATTTTAATTGCTTAAACAAAGTTGGTATACAATAGACCTTTCTCAATTTTTTTTTATGAAATTATATTAATATAATTTGATAATATTACACTTTATTTTAACTGCTTAAACAAAATTGGTATACAACAGACCTTTCTCAAATTTTATTTATGAAATTATATTAAAATAATTATATTGAATACATCAATATAATTCTAAATTACCCTTTTCAACTAATCAAAATTGTGAATCAAATAGTAATGTAAATTACAACCACACATGCTGATTTTTAGGGGTGTCAATAGTACAGTTTGGTCGATTATTTTTTAAAAAGTATATCATTTTGTTTTTCAGTTATTTTATAATATATAATCAAAATTAGACTTTTTAAAAATATCTCAATCATATCGGTTTTTCTTCGGTATTGGTTAATTTCGATTTATTTTTTCTTTTAAAAATCACCTCAACATATACTACTACTATTAAAATATTTGTTTCGCAAATATATTCTTGGAGAAATACTTTATTTTTTCATCAAGAAGACAAGAATGTAAAACCTGTTGCCATATTGTTTGATCTTAAACATTTAATAGGAGTGTTTACATATGCTTTGTTGTATAGTTTGATAGAGTATCTATTACCGTATCTGTTAATTTTAAACCTAATTAAGTAAAGATTAATTAAAAAGTAGAGACCCAAAGTTGTTTAGTCACTAGAAATCTAGTATTCAGGTTATATTTATATTTAAAAATTATTATAAAATATATTTATGTGTTAAATTTAATATATTGTTAATATATAAAATATATTTATATATATGTAAGATTATTCGGTTCGATTAAGAAATTTTTTAATTTTTCTTATAAATTAAAAAGATCATTTCAATTATTCGGAATGGATATAAACTTAAATAAAAATGAAAATTTATGATTATATTGAAAAAATAACATAAATTTGTTCGATCGATCTTCCATATTCTTTTGACACTCTTGCTTATTTCCGCGGAAAGATCCGGATAGCGGTGACGGTGAGAAACGTGAAAAGCAGGTAACGTTATCACTTACTTTCTCGTGGTTTGCTCCCTTTATCTTTTTCAGCTAATCCAACGTGTCTTTAAGCAGGTAACGCCTCCGCTCACTTGCTGCTTTTAGGGAAATTGAGTATACTCGCTGTATTATTGGTCCAGGCAATGCCTCTTCAGAAAATTTGTGGCAAATCATTAGCGCGTTGTTACACGCCACTCGTAATCCCTTGTTCATCTGTCCTCTGATGATTATATTTATGTGACTAAAATGCTTAGTTCTAACCCAATTTGTTTAATGGTTGAATAAGAAATAAATTATTTATGTATAAAATTATATAATTTATATGATATTTAATAAATAGTTAGGAATTAAATTATTTATATTTAAATTTAATATGATCTTTGGTTTATAATTTAAAAATTCATATAAAGTAATACATAAATTCACTTCTGTTATAAATATGTTGAATTAAGTGGATTATCTATTGAGTTTATTCATAAAGTTATACTTATCATGTATGTGTATTTCCTAGGTGATATGAGTTTTTTTTGTGATAGCAAAGTCCTCCTTCTGTCTTTAATTACTTGTCAACTTTTGAATTGACACACTTATTAAGAAATCAATTAATAACATAGTGAGTTTACCATTTTATCCCTATAATAGATTAAAAAAAATTGGCCTTTTTGATTTGTCAAAATGGACAAGTAATTAAGGACAACTATAAAAAAAAAAGTGGACAAGTAATTAGGGACAAAGGGAGTATCTACTAATTTGACATTCAACATGTGATAGATGACACATAAGTTACAAAAGACTAATGAAGTTATAAGAAATTAATGACCATAAGAGTTACAAGAATTAATGATCATATAAGTTACAAGAATCAATAATCATCTTCTATCATAATTTATACCCACTAACATATGCACTTAATATTTTATTTTAATAATAAAATGCATATACACCAACATGTTCATATAATAAAAAATCAAAAATTTAGAATGGTATCTTCTTAATTTCGTAAATTAAAAGATAAGAATTTAATCCATTAATAAAAGCATAACATGAAAATGAATCTCGGCTTAACCCAGGCAATGACGAAGAATATTGAAAAACTATTGAGAAGTTATAATTGTATAGCACATTTTCTACTTTGTACAGTAGAATCTTTCAAGAAAGTGGACAACTTTGTATTTGGAGAAGAATTTTCCAGGAGGGTGAGTTCCTAGTTATTATATATATATATTAGTTTCTGAACACGTGCATTGCATGTGTATCCATCTAAATTGACATAAATTGTTTCAAATTATCATTGTATAAAAAATAGTCTTATAATTAAATTACATAAATATCATTCATTTTCAAACAAAAAATAGTTCAAATATTTGGAATCTACTCTTGGATACCAATAACAAATCAAAACATGACAACAAAGTATCTCTTCTTCAAATGAAATAAAAGAAAATAATATTTAGTACTTTAAAATTCTATAATTATAAACACAAATTAATATATGTATATTCTTATCCCATATGTTAATTACCTACAAGACGATGTTCAGAGAAAAGAAGAAAGATAAAAATAAAAGGAATTTGATAGCCGCTTCTTAAAGTGAATTAAAATAAAATGAAGGCTACAATTAATAGTCAATATTATTTTTTTATTATTGTTAAGGGATCATATCAAGTATTGGATCCTACCAAATTATTTTTTTCAAAAATGAGTTAGAATACAAAAACATAGCATCGACAGAGTGACAACTTAAAATATGAAACGATATCAAAAATTGAAACATTGAATTTGCCTTTCTCAAAGTGAGACAAAATAATAAATAAATAAGGATAAACATTTATATCATTATTTCTTCCGTAAATTAAAGAAGTTATTAATAATTTAGTCATACATTACTTTATCCATTTCATATTATTCATTTTGTTTCAATCTTGTACATCCCTTCAGAAAAAAATTTGATAAAAAATGTATTTTTTTATATTCTATCTGAAACACCCCTTACAAAAAATAAACATTAATAAGTAACTAATAAAATCGTAAGAACAAATAAAATAACTTTATTATTATCAATTAATATAGTACAATAATTTAATCATTAAAAAGATCAAGTAAATTATAATTAATTTTTTTTACAAATTACATCACACAAGTATATTAGTAAAGAGACATGATCTTATATTTCGATGCATTTACATTCAAAGAAGAAAATTATGTACTAAAAAAAGCATATCCTTCTTGAAGATCATTCAGCTTTGTTCTTCTTTAAAAAAAGAGCAAAAATAATGCTTTGTTCATCCCTAAAAAAGTTGATCCCCCAAATCTTAGCTTGCCCATTCCTTGTATATCACATAATGTTGTTTACTCCAATATTTTCCATATTTATAGATGACAAATATAGGGATAATTCAAAAATTATAAGAGAATGTGTATAGTGCAAATCATGATATAAAGCATGAGAATATCAACATTTTTTCTTGAATAATGTGACTTTTTGCTAATACATGAACTATATTAAATTGCTTGTAAATTTCAAAATAACCTTTGAAATTCCTAAAAAAGATCTGTTATTTTTTTTGTACATTGAAACATTAATGATTGCGTAATAATTTAGTTTTGAATCATAAGTTATTAGAGGAACGGTGTTAATTTAGTGAATGAAAAATGGTCATTTAATTTTTTTTAGAAACATTTAATATTTAATTAATTATTTTTTTTTATAAAAAATAATAATTTAGTGTGTGTATTATATATATGATTAAATTAAATACACATATAGATTATAGATGAAAAATATTATTAAATTAAATATTTTAGTTAGGAATTAATCTAAGAAAGTGCAAAAGTCATTAACATTTTTATTAAAACGATACAATTTAATATAGTTAGGAATTAATCTAAGGAAGTGCAAAAGCCATTAACATTTTTATTAAAATAATATAATTTAATATTTTAATTAAATAATTAAATGTTTCTATAACATTTTAATTTATAGTAGGAATAAAATCGTAATTCAACTTTTAACTTTTTTTGTTCCCACCTATAATAATATATATGATGATATATATAATGAGTTCTCTCTTTTTCTTTTGGGAGTGTCTGAAGAGACCTCCTATATATATATACATATATATATATATAATGAGTTCTCTCTTTTTCTTTTGGGAGTGTTTGAAGAGACCTCCTTGCTGGAAGGTAGCATCCTCCTTATCTTATAGTTTACTACGAAGCGGATACATATTGTCCAAATGAAACCTAAAAAGATGGGATGGGTGATGCATAAGATCATTTGGCGAGGTTCAACCCTCAGCGTGGGGATCTTTCTGGAAATCAAAGCTGGTTTTGTTGAGGAACGAAGTAGCCCGTCGCTTACCCGCATTTCTCTTGGTATACCAGTGGCTTGCTACTTTCAAAGGAAAATTGAGCAAGAAAAAGTAGAAAGGAGTTGTCCCCCTTCTCTACATAGGTAGAAAAAAAAGAGCGGAAAATGAAGAACAATTGTTTTACTTTGGCACATGAGGTGGCATGTTTGGCTAGATAATATAATCGAAATCAATTGGAATGCAAATTCTGAAATGAGCCTTGGCCTCGAGGAGTGGTGAGCAGTCACGCGAATGATTTTGAATATTTAACTATTCGCCAATAAATTCCCCAACAATGATTTCGCTGTCATTAGTTTGGTTTTGTTAGAAATTCTAGAATTAAAAAAATAGAATAATATTTGTCATTGGTAATAAATTCGTAGGTTCATATTCATTATTGTTCTAAAAATTATGTAATATAGCAATAATTCATTTCAAATCTAATTTTCTTCCGGTCTTACTATCATTAAATTGTGATTTTAATTTTGTTAAGAAATCCAATTGTCAAAACTTTTAGTATTGTTCTTTTTTTCTTCATACTTACTATTTATAGCCTAAATTTTTTATCAGACATAAATCTTCTCACTGAAATGTTTGTCATATGTTTGTGATTTATTCTTTTTGATGTTGTTGTTAAAAACATTATTTACTAATCTGAAAATTTGAATAGTTTAATTGGAAGTCCTAAAATATTTATGCTTATTTCTTTTCTTTTCAATTTTTTTATGAAATTCAATATTTTTCGAACACAAATACTACGCGCCATTTAAACTTGACATAAAAATTCATTTTAACATTTTATCTTCTTCATCACCACAAAAAGAAATTCATGCTTTCCTATTAAAAGTTTCTCACTTTTTCTTCTCTAATCCTGCCGAAAAAAGATTAACTAAACAACAATTTTTTGGTTTTTAATTGGTGATTAAATATTTCTTTCGAAGTTTAACTGTGAATTTTAATTGTATAAATATCGCCTCGGCTTTTACTTGGGCAAACAACATAAATCCCACTAGTTTAGGTTCTAAGTATAAATATTTACGATAGTTTCGAATATTACTTCCTCTACCACATTTCATTGGTTGGATACATGTATCTTAATTCGATGGATACATATATCTGAGGAATTGACAAAGCATGATACATGGACTCTAACTAAAATGCTTAATTTAAGGAGGAAATCACTCATTGAACAATTTTAAATATATATTGTCTAACAACTTCTAAAAATTCAAAAATATTTTAATTTCTTCCATTTATCTTTTAGCAACAAAAAATTGAAAAAAAATTATTTTCAGTAATTTGAATTTGTTTCTTTGAATTTCGAGATTTGTTATTTTCAATTTTCATGTTTAGAGAATAACATGTTTCTCGCACTCTAGTTGGTCGTTACTTTGTTGAATAATCTGATCAAAGTATATTGTTGTTTTTGAACTAAATATAGACCTTGATTTGAAAATTTTATATAAATCAAAATCATTAATTAACTGGATTAGGACACATGCCTTTTACTAATGTATTTGAAGTATGTATCTGATTCATGCATCTAATTTCCTTAGATGCATTTCATTAGGTGTATTTGCTATATACGTGTATCTGATGCATACTTAGTGACTTAGATGTATTAATTATGTACCAATTACATGTACATATATCGCAGATACATGTATTTGAAATTTGTTATATATCTGAAGTATGTATCCAATAAATTTGTGACTGCCGTAATTTCATATAAATGTGATCTACAACGATCTCGTTGAAGTATGACTAGATACATGACAGAACCGTCTTAGATATACAAAAGAAAACACATTAGATCACGATAGAAAAATCTCGTATACATAGAATAACATGCTTAGATACATGACAAAAAACAACTCATATATATTTAATAGAAAATGCATATACATTTAATAAATAAACAAGATACATGAAATATTCTGACTAGATACATGACAGAATCATCTCAGATAAACTTAATGAAACATACGACCTACTATTTCATTACAGAACTTTTTCGTACTTTTTTTCGTCTTTCCTCACTCTTCATAGAAAAAAATAGTAGAAAATGGGGTAAAAACAACCAAAATCACCAATACTCAAGCCATAGATCCGGATCTAGGGCTCAAGGAGCCAAAATAACAGCCGCACACTCACCCGATACATGACAAGAATGATGGTTGAATAGTATCAACCTCTAAATATATTATTGATGAACTGAATCATTTTTTTATAGTTATTCTGAGGAAATCATGAGCTTCTAATATTTATTTTGGCATATCCACTCTAAAATTAAACATGAAAATAAAATGGTGATGATAGTAAAAATGGAGGAAAGAAAGAAAGAAGACAAATTATAAGTAGTATGTTTGTAGCAGGAGTGGTTGTTTTAATTTAATAGCATGTTAAGAACGTGCAATTTTAACGTGGGGTGGGAGGGAGATACTGTTGACGGAGGAAATTGGGGGAGGTGGATCGTTTTTTGATAGATATTCCGAAGAAATTATGAGTTGAGAGGATGAAAGAAGAGAGAAACTATGGTGGAGGACGTTGGAGGTGGGGGAGAGTTATTGTTGGCAGAGGAGATTGAGGGAGGTTGAATTGTTAATGTCTCATTAATTAAGGAGTTTAAATTTTAAAATAATTATTCAATACTATAGTTAAGAGATTTGTGTATCTAATTTAACTTTTTATAATATATGGTATAGTTATCAAAAAGTGGTATTATGAGTAATAATTTTAAACTATAGGTAAAATATGTATATATGGTAGTTAAGTATGTCTAATTATGTAGTTGCCAGGGATTTGGTCCAGTAGGTGGAATGAGCGTATTTCCTACTAAATTTAAGGCATAATACATAAACATGTTCCTTAAGGTATAATACATAAACATGACCATTAACTTGACATCAGCTGACAACTATTATTCCCTTTAACTTTCGATGTGCATAAGTAGACACTTAAATTTGTATAAAATTAAACAAATAGACACATTCGTTCTATGTGAGAAACATACTTTACGTGCATAAAATGAAATAGATCTGGTGTTTTTGAACAAGAAACCCATTACAATTTTTTTTCATTTTACGCGCTCAATCTATACAAGTGAGGAACATATTTCGTTTCACATCAGCTAGGAGTGTTGAATAGACACAAATTTTTGCAACATTAGGTGTTCAATAGGTACAAGGCAAATGTTAGGTGTTACAATGAAAATTCATGTAAAGTTTGAGTGGCCGTATATGTATTTGGCCAATAATAAAGTCGACGATGAAATATTTTTGGAGGCCTAAAGCGAAGGCTTTTACTAGTCTCTCCTTTGAGTCACCCTTGGCAAATGCTCCATGCATCAGACATATCTGGCAATTACTAATCTTACACTTCTCAGTCATAACAAAAATGGTTATTATCCTTGCTTACTGGCTATTGCTGAAGTTTCCCTCCCTGCTTCAGCTTTCTATCAATCTCCTCCATGCCATCTTTCCGCAATGTACCAAGGTCACGATTGCTACACAATAGAGAAGTGGAATGCCAATCATGCAGCCTCCAAATGCAAGATTCGTCAGTGTCTGAAAACAAACCAGAGATCATCAATCGTCATTTAATCAAAAAATGCACTCACATCGCTCAAGGTTTTCATCAAAATAGTAAATCTACAAAGGGAAGCATAATTATTAAACTCGATCAACTGTACTACATTAAATGAAATCAGCAAGTGACATTGAATAGTATGGTCAAGTTATCGATTTCAAGGAAATAAGAAGAAATGGATCTCTTTTGGAGATCCTGTACTATAGATATTTGCACATGAAAAATGTAGAAGCTACAACTCTCAGTAACCAAGAATGTAAGCAACTTGTTATGATTGACTTTGTACATTCTAATCCGAAATAATTCAGAAGCCACACCAAATGCTAGAACTATCTGCTTCTATATTGATCTCATGCTAGAGTCCTCCAAACAGTTACCAGATCTATTTAGGAAAGTCTAGGTTACCAGATCCGTAACATCATTCAGTTTAGTAGTTGGTATTCTCGACAGGTTTAGTGTGCACTCTTCAAGTATGCATACACAATCATGTAGAAACTTACCAACATGCCAGCAATTAAGTGAACAACAGGAGCGAAACACTGGTCCACTTTGTTTCCTTCTTCATATCCACTGAATGCAATAACCATGGAGAAAGTGTGGATGGTAGCAAAGGCAAGGGCTATAATAGCTGCAATTTATAATGCCAAATAGTGTTAACTGCATAAACATGTAGGCAGTAAGCAATACTATGGAAACATGCACTATACTTTACACTATTTTTCCAAGTTAAACCATAGTTGCAGCCCCAAGAAAAGGGAACCAAAATTTTAGGTAAGCTCGTTGTCACACATACTTTATCCCTACTTGTTTGTATCTCTGTAGGCTTTTATATCTCAACTTAGGCCATCAAGCAGCTCTAGGCTTCTCCGAGTCACAGACTTTTCTCTTGATCGACTCTTCAGCTTATTCCCTCTCTAGCTCTCTACACCATTTCCACTCTTTAGCCTGTTGAGCCTACTCTCTCTTTTTAACTCTATGCTCCAGGCCCACTCTTCAACTTGTTGAGACTACTCTTTCTCTACTACAAACCAACTCTTTAATCTACTTAAAAAAGAATATGAAATAAAAAAAATGTTAAACTCCACGTGTATGCTCTATAACCGGGTTACATGTGTGTGTGGGGTTTAAGATTACAATTGTCCCTCATTAGTTATATAAGGATACCCAAAGAAGTTTATAATGGTCCTAAGTTACTCCATTCACTGCTTTAAACTTTGGTTCTCAAAATCTTTCAAATATAGAAACTTTGCTGATGATCAATAATATAAGGTACTCAGAAGCGGTTTCCAAAAGAATAAAAGAGGAACTCAGAAATAGCAGATTTCCTTACCAGAAACAAGAAAATAGGGTATCTTTGAGCATTTCTCTACATAGTATGTCGCTGGTCCAAATGCAGGTGTCAAAAGGCCAAGGCAGAAAAACACAGCATGAGCCACACCATGTCCCAAACCCCCAGCTGCATGTCAACACATATCAGATATTAATGTCAGATCAACAGAAAAAATATCAGAAAATACACTAGATATCTAATAGCAGAAAGGTAGTTTGCCTTCACCATAAATGGAAAGATCAATATTCGGAAGTTGAAACAACTTGGAGCTGGAAAGGGGTACAAACAGAAATAGTACCCCAGATTAAGCAGCCACAAGCAATTAACATCACGGTGCACAGAGCTATTATCGACATCTCGGCGAATTCAGAATCATAATGAACAACAATGACCCTTAAAGATGCTTATTCCAATAATAGAACATCTATTGACAGTTTAAACGGCAAAGAGGGTTGTTTATATAGAGAAAACTGCAGGGTAGTTTGTAAAGATAACTCCTTTATCTTTTTATTTTCACACTCCAATACTTGATACCATCTAGTAGAAGTAGCTCATATAACTTTCAGATCAGCAACATCTAAACCTTCAGAAAAAGGAAAGAGCAGTTAAAACTTAAACCTCACAGTCATCCAACCTCTAAAAGCTAGCCTTTTCCATCCCAATCTCATTGAACGTGCCTTTCCTCAATCAATAACCCAATCCCTTACTGTCCTCCTTCAACTTTCAACTCCTTTCTAGCTGATAGTCTCTCGGTCCATTTTACACTCGGTTAAATGAAACCAGCACATCAATCTCAGCCAGTGTTATCAAGCTGAGCGCCGCCAAAAACGCGCAACGCGCTGAGCGTGTGCGCTTTAATGTGCGCTGTGTCGTCATCAAGGTTCAGTTCTAAAATGTTTCTTATGAAGAAGTGAATTTAAAAAGAAGTGAATAATTTTTTCATTTATTTTTCTTTATATTAATTTTTCATTTTTATAATTATCATTTATATATTTAAGTACATATTTATAAGTACAGACTAAAGTGTATATATATTTTTATTTTTTTCTTTTCTTTTTTACTTTTTTTTTTTCACTTGCCGCTTTGCTTTGCTTTGTGTTAAAGCCCCCATGGACCTTTTTCTTTGCTTTTTGATAACACTGATCTTAGCTACTAGCTTCTGCCTGCCCGCCGCCTGCAGAGAACTTCAATTGCATCAGTCCAATTGAGAGAGTGCAAGTAACAGCATCTTCAAGTTTCCTATGGTCAGACGTGTTTTCATGATATTATTAGAATCCTTTTATCTGTATAACATCAGAAACCATCAAGATGATTTTGTTATTACCAAATTATTCTTAACTTGTCAATCAATTAGACCTAAAAGTTGCGTAAGTGATGCATCAGTTATCAGCAAGTTCCTTTTTAGCTTCCGTTAAATATTTTTTTTTTTTCAGTTTTTTTTCTGTTTTCAGTCTCTTTCAATTGAAGAAGTGCAGAGCTGAAAAGAGGGTTTAGAAGTTGTATGGTGCTTGGTATCTTCAGTAATATGATATCAATAATTCATTTCAATGTTAAAAATATGTCGCCAACAGTGAACTCTTAGAAGCAGCCAATGAATACTATGCAATAGCAGCACCAATGGTCGTACATAGCCCTGGAAGTATCTATGTTCTCTCTAAGGTCACATATTTCTCTTTTATTGTTTTCGATCTAAGAATTGCTGTCTTGTTAGACCAATTTTTTGTCCTTTTAGTCTCTCAGATTCTCACTCTTTCTCTCTCTCTCTCTCTCTCTATATATATATATATAGAGAGAGAGAGAGAGAGAGAGAGACTACGAGCTTGCTGCGCTGTTGCATGCTCTGAAACTAAAATGTAACATGTTTTGCAACAAAAAGGTACACCCACAACGGGTAGGCGAGCTGCTTCCACTTATTTATTTTCCCGCTTATTGGGTTGGGTTAAGGCTAGGCCCTAGGGGTTTTCAGATCATTGTGACAAGTCTTCTACACCCATTTTTTCTAGCCTCCCCATTAAGGTACCTTAGTGAAAAAAGAAAATTATAACAAATGAAATTCGAGGGGAGATAGAAAAAGTATCAAAACTAAATACTAGAATTTAAAAGACATGTGAAAATGTTCAGTATTCTACCGAGAGCAATTTGCATCTTGTCTGTCATAAAGAGGCGAGGTTTAGAGACTCTGTCAGCAAATGCATCCAACATATCCTCCAGCTTCCTGACATAAGACAAACATGGAATACAAAGTTAAGGGTAAATTCTACATATAGAGTTGGATAAAGGTACTGGAAATCATAAAAGTTCGTCCCAACAAATTATAACCAATCTTTTGAGGTGACAGTTATAACCAAGCAAAATCAACAACAAATTTTCAAATGAAAAATATAAACCATGTCAAGCAATGATGCAACAAATAGAGGAGCTCTGCTGAAGAAGAAAAAGACAAACGAAGAGAGGGAATGAGCAGAAGGATAGATTTCTTGTTGAGGTCTAGTCCTCATAAATATAAGCAGATGGGATATTCTACCAACTTTTTATTAGGAAAATAAATTTCACAATACATCTGATAAATAAATTTGCATTCCTCATATATTAGTTTTCGTGACCACGCATCATTTCCAACATGGAAAGCACGGCCATATATCCTAGACAAAAGGGCAGGCATGGTATAAATAAGTGGCTATACACCAAGTCAGCATAGTATAGCAAGGAAACATGGACTATCCACAACTGATGAAAAGGATGTTTACTTCTTAATAAAGCTATGTTTATTCATTTCTGCATGTAATTTAATATATCTCATCTTGGCTTTCTGTGTGGTCTTGGCGCAACTGAGTTTAAGTATCTACAATCATGTAGTAGCAACACACAAGGTCTGGTGGGGATACATAGTGCCTCTAATTTGTAGATCGTCATGTTTATGACATTTTGCACTGGAAATTATATGAGTTTAACACGTATGCAAGTCGGCTCTTCACATTTTCATAGTATAATCTAGAGAGCGCCACTTTGATGACCTCTTGCACTGGAAATTGTATGAGTTCAATACATATGTAAATCCTTCACATTATCATAGCACATCAATCATGTGTATACTTTGGGGAAAAAAATCATGAGAATGAAACTCCAAAAGTTTTTGGGAAATCTACAAGTAATTCAAACGGCATAATGTCAACTGATCTATCTTCTATTTTGCATTTCTACTCTACACACAATTTTTCTGCAAATAAACTACTAATTGGTTACAGTGATATCTATATCACCTGTGGATTTCACTCAGTTACAACTAGTTCAACCAATGCAGACAGAAGAGTGTACACAAGACATTAGTTGTAGGCTGACTTACTTGTAAACTTTCCAGAAGAGAATACGAAGCCCTTCTTGAAAACAAACAGATGTGAGTATGAGGATAGTATATGGCCACCATACTGTGGTTTTCAGTGGAAGGAAAGCCCTCCAAAGCGCTGACATTACTATCAGACTCATAAGCCATACCAATGTACTACCAAAGTAGAAAGAAAGAAAAAATTATTCACATAGATAGAGCAATCAGAAGTTGACTATACTAGTATATGGAAATCTGCTAACCCGCATACAAAGCACACCATGATTGACAAACGCCAAGCTGATTACAGCAGAAGAAAACATCATATATGATGAAAATGTAACAACAGTAGTAGTTCATATGAAGAAAATGTAACAACACTAGTAGTTCATATGATGAAAATGTAACAACAGTAGTTGTTCATATGATGAAAATGTAACAACACTAGTAGTTCATATGATGAAAATGTAACAACACTAGTAGTTCATATGATGAAAATGTAACAACACTAGTAGTTCATATGATGAAAATGTAACAACAGTAGTTGTTCATATAGTCACCTTTAGTAAAGTAATTGAGCAACAAAGGGATTTCCTATTATGATCAAATGAACAAAGAATGACAACTATATGTCAGCATTTACCACAAACCAATCACATCCAACAACAACATACCCCATTCAATCCCACAAGTGAGGTCTATAGAGGGTAGTGTGTGTGCAGCCTTGACCCTACTTTTCCAAAACTATTTCCGATAGACCCTTGGCTCAGGTGAAACAAACCAATCACACCCAGTACCAAAAAAAATACAATCTTTAAGTAAGAAATGACAACAATATTTCCCCATTTACAATGACCAAGTCACTCGCACCCATGAGAGAAAAAACCCCGACCAAACTTGCCTCACTATGAAAGCACCCAATTTGTCAATAACCGTACTTATTTGTGAATTTGAAGAAATTTTCAAAAAAAGTAATCCTGAATTGGAAGTTTACCTTGAAAGAAGTGTGAGAATCAAGAAGGGTTTTTTCGAGATTAGAGCGATGAAGAGTGAGAGAGAAGGGCCAAGAGCTAACAAAGCGTATCCAATTCCTGCTGCCACTGTCATGGCTTTAGCTGCTCCTTACCTGCAAATCAACAAGCAGAAAACTACTTTGGGGGTCAATGTTTCAAAATTATTTCTTTTCTATAAGAAGAGCGTTACTAATTCAGTAATTCCTAAAGGAAAATGATCAAAATGGTCCCTCAGTTTCATTATTTGGTCTAAAACATTAAGGAGGATTTGGTCATGATTTTTTTTAATTGAACTCTAAAAAAATTTATTTAGCCATAAAATTTCAGAATTCAATTTTTTAGTATTTTGAAAAATATCAATGGTCACACTTTTTTTTTACATACTTTAAGACTATTTATCTATGAATGGCCAAAACAATACATGTTGTGGGACTTGTCGACGTAAATTTAAATTTCATGGGGCTTCAATATAAATAGTAACCACCAAATGAAAAACAAAAAAAATGTATACGACTTCATAATAAAAATTATATTTTTCTTTTTTATTATAAAAAAAGGATAGATTTATTTATTATATTATATCTTTACAATAAATACACTTGTATAGTCATATTGTAGAGCTAAAACTAGTTATATATATCCTTCATTAATCGAAATTTTACTTTCCACTTTAAAAGTGACGTGTCTTACTTCATTTTATGTGGTGATCATACTTGACATCACCACATTGTTTTTGATCTCTTTTATTGCATAGATAGAAATTCTAATAACAATATTTTAATTTGCTTGTCTTTTTTTTATTTATTAGCTTTTTTTAAGTATCTTTAATTTTTGGGAAATTCTTAGTTTCACTCTTTTACATATAACAAAGCACAAGATTATTGGACATTTAAAGTTACAATATTTTAAAAAATATTTTTTACTTCCTTAAAGTACATGACAATGTCAAGTTAAATTAGATACTCCTTCCGTTCACTTTTACTAGTCACTTGCTTTTAAAATATATTTTTATTTTTACTTTCCCTTTTGATATATCAAGAAAATACAATAATTTTTATTTCATGTAACCCTCAATATTAAATACTTATTTTTCAAGACATTATTTAATATAAATAGTTTGGTAAAATACATGTATCAATAATTATTTTATTTTTTTAATGAATATATCAAATCAAACAAATAAAAATTAAGATGCAATAACAAATAAATTGAAACAGAGAGTATATTAATTTAATTAAAGTATTAAATAAACATTGAGCTTCTTCTTTTTCAATTTTTGGAGCAGAGTCCAAGAATCAAGAACCGAAACTATGGTTTGATTTTAATCAAAATGTCCGTCTCTCTTCTGAGAAACACTGCGTTTCTTCCCTCAATCCCACTTGGAATTCAAACCATTTACTCCGCCAAAATGCGAAGTTCCCTCAACCAAGAAACCCCTTCTCAGAAAAACCTAGGTCAGCCAAACAATAAAGAATCCATTTTTGAGTTTAAAGGAGGAAACTTTATTGAGGGGTGGGGGAGATATCAGCTATTGTTGGAAAATTTCTGTAATATTGAAGTTTTATTGTGTTCAGGTTGCGATGGCTCAGGTGGAAGCTCCGTTCCTGAACTTCGTGTTTTCATCCGAAGAAAGAGAGTTAAGAAGACTGTGGAAGTCATAGCCAAAGAGGTCAAGGAAGAATCTTCTGGCAAAAAAGTATGGTACTCCTACATCTTTATTACTTTTGGCTTGAAATAGTTGTAACTTGTAATTAAACGAATTAACCTAAATAGGTGTCCATAATACATGCATAATATGTGTATAAGCCTGTAAGATATGTATACCGGCTAGAAAAAATGAACAGTAAATTTGTCCGGCTATTTGTGTGAAGATACCTTGTATTTAAGTGTATTTACAGAGTGAATAAACTTTTCAGAACTTCTAGCATCCAAATTCATAGTCTGGTTGTGTGTTAGATTACGAACTGATTAAAATCTTAACCATCTCAAGATACTTCTTTGCTTTGATCATTTGAGTTATTTAAGGTAATTTGATCATTTGGCTTTTCAGTGACACAAAAGGAAAGTGAACTTTCTGATCTTCTTTTTTGCTTTTGCAGTTTGTTAGACTTCCTGAGATAGAGGATTTTTCCTACTCGAAGGATGTTACACATTCCCAGTCAAGTAAGTCTCAAATCTTTATTTTGACTCCATTACTATTCTTATCACCATCAATGCATTGACAATTATTTGCCTAGATGTCCCTAGTTGAATGAACAAGATTATCTGCCAAGCAGACAAGGGCAATGGCCGCACAAACCTTGTTATTTTAACTTGCTGCTTGTATCCTTGTGCCTGGAAAGTAACACGTTTTACCTTGTTAAGCTTGATTATTGTTGAACTTCATATTCTTGCCTACCCCATTCTATGGGGTACTGGTACAATAAATTTGACAATCAGTGCTATAGTTTTTGATGAAATGAATAATAGCGATGGGATCAAAACTTTTGCATGGTTAGATGAAGTTTGAACATGATTTTGTACAAGTTTTTATCCAAGCACAAGACACTAAAAACATACAACTTTACCAAGAACTTTAATTAGATGAAGTGATTGTCCAAAAAATGGAAAAATACAGAATATCCAAGTTCTGTAGTTATCTAGTGCTAAAAAAAATGTTAGTGTGTACTTGTTTATTGAATCGAAGAGATCAAGATTGAGTTACTGAGGCCCAAAAAATTGCATGTCTTGACTTGAACTAACTCTTGGAAGTCAAACAAGGATAAGGAAGAAAAGATATCAATACAGAAAAAGTGATAGGGGATGACTAATTGAAGTAAGTATATGCTATGGAGTCCTTATAGCCCGTCGGAAATCTTTATTTTTACATAGAAGCATTAGTCATGAGGAACCTGACTAAGGACTTTGACTTCCTTGTGTATTAACCAAGGTGATATTGAAGGAAGGGAAACGCGTATGAGTAAGGCATTTAAAAACTTTGTTGTGTAGAGAGAGGAAGCACCCGACCCATTATTTGCCAATCGTTTTATCAGAGGCTTATTAGTAATTGAAGATCTATTTCTGTGGCTTTTCAATGGCACATCTAATGTCATGAAAGCCTTAAAAGTACTGATAATTTGTTGACTAACTAATTTCCAAGATATAAAATATGTGCATGCCTACTAAGAAAAAGAAAAATAAGTGATGAAAGTATGAGAACTTGTTTTTGTCAGCAAGTGAAAAAGGCCTTCTTTTTGTATGATAGGGAGAGAAAGAAGGTAGAATTTTCTATGTTATTGCCATTTCTCTTACATGTTTCTAATTATGCTTGAACGGTATAGAACTGTCACAAGTACAAGCTTTCAGTCACCTCTGCAGCCTTCTATTTTACGTTCCTGTCCATCAGCATTTGGACTTTCCAAATTTCCTAGTTTTTCATCCGTGTGCCAATCATTCTTTACTTTGTGCAGCACCTTCCAAATCTGTGCATTTGACTGGAGAAAAAGCTCTATCCCAGTTGACGCAAACAGGTAAATGAGGTAATCTGGAGGTTCCCATTATTGTTTCTGAAGTTGGAAAATATGTAGCTTTGGATGACAAGGGAAATACATGTTGATTTAACTACCAAGAATTGTAGGAAAAAACTTTTCCCCTAAGGATAAGTATTAAACCTGCGAGATATCTTTTTTCTACTTAATTAAAGGTTCAAAAGATCGTACTAGTCTATTTCAAATCTGAAAAGGAGAACCTCCTCAAATCTTCTTTCCTTCATGTCAGTGCAGAGTGTTTCTTCTGGATGTAATAAACCTCCATCTCTAGGATAATTTTTTTTAACAGATCTTACCTCTAACCTAATATCACATGTACAAACTATAATCCTGAAAATAATCGACTTTTCTTGAAAGATAACTCACAAAGAAAACCCAACTAGACATGTATATAGATTCTCCAAATGGCTGTCTGGTAGATCAAAAGCTTAAGTCTGGATAGTTAAAACCGCAAAACTATTTCTCTGCCAACTAGCTTGACAAATCTACTGGTCAATGACTTTAACTTTCAGTGGAAGAGTCCAATTCATGGGATAAGCAATATATGTCATTCATTGGTTTCATTACTTCAATTATTCAGAATTGAAGTCATCAATTGACACATTGAATAGAAATACGTAGCATGAAGATGTAATTTTTTCTTTGATAATGTATGATTGTAATTTTATAGTACCAAAGTGAATGAAGAAGAAAAAGGAAAGAGTTCTTTGCTTCAGTTTATCTTTCTAGACACTCTTAGGTGACAAGGGAATTAGCCGAAGTCTTGAATTAATTAGATTTTGTTTGATGCTTTAATAGAATTCTGTCTATCTTTTTAAAAATTGTTAACATGTTATATTTATCAGCACCCCAAAAAAGGGCTATTACATCATATCTACAAATACAGCCCCTGAAAAAAACTTACAAAGAGGCCAAGAAGTCTAGTAATGACTCTGCATCATCTATTAACTGTTACACCAAAAATAAAAAAGAGAAATGCAAGAACTCTTGATCTTCTGGATTGAACTGCTCTTGCCTTCATTACATCTTGCATTCTTCTCTTTCCAATATTTCTACCATATGCAAGCTGGAACAATCTTCCACCACTCGTTGTGAGCAAAAGAGTTCTGTTTATTATTTTTCTGTGGTTTGCTAATACCGAGGTTTCTTTTTGGTTTATATCTTACCATTGTTAGTCTGAAATAAATAGGACTTGAAGCACCTTTGTGTGCAACTTTATGTTATGTTGAGCCAATGGGTACTTTGTCTTGCTTAAACATATTACTAAGCTAAGGTCTGTTGAAGGACAGAAATTAAAGGCTTCAGTCTATCTGATCCACTACAACCACCTTTGAACTGGGAAAAAGTCCTTGAAGGAATCCGCAAGATGAGATCTGCAGAAGATGCACCTGTAGACTCCATGGGTTGTGAGAAAGCTGGGAGTTCACTTCCTGCCAAGGTGATAATTTTTTTTGCACTAATTGAACACAGAAACATATTTATTGAGCCTTTCTTTCATGTGAAAAGGACATGGAAAAGAGTAAAAATGAAGTTACATCAGAAAGGATAGATTTGAGCCTTTCTTCATGTGGCATTAGCAACCTCTGGCCTCCTTTTGACTAACTACTTATAGAACTTCATGGATCACATATACCATGGAACTAAATTCAAGGAGTATGGTCAATAATGTATCTCCCCAAGCAGGGAGGTGCTTAATTTCAGCAATCTAGAGGATTATCCATGTTTATTACCCCATAAAAGGAACTATTTAACTCTGGGAAAAGGATGGGCAAAAACATTTGTGGTGAAAGAAGCTCAGCAAAAGATACAATTGATGGATGTTATTTTTTTTATCTTGTCATTAAGGTTAGGTATTCAACTAATATCCTACTAATTCAGTGTTGCCTAGTTTAGGAAGTTATTATAATCAAACTATTTTTCAGTTGAAGATGCTTATGTGTTTTTGACAATTAATTCTTCTAGTTGTTGATCGTGAATGCGTATTTCATCCATTCAAGTTTGATAGATTGTATTCCTTGCTGGCCCTTTGGTGGAGAACTCTTGAATTATTGATTACTTCTGGATGCTCCATCTTGACTTTGTTGCTAATTTTGACACTTCATGTTTTTATCAGGAAAGAAGATTTGCAGTCCTTGTATCATCACTCTTGTCAAGCCAGACCAAAGATCAAGTTAATCATGGCAAGTTCTGAAGTTGCTAATCTTCTAATTTGAAATATCTCTTATTGATCTGTTCTCAACTTTTTTTGTTTAATTTGCTTCGCTTTTCAACTCGAGGTTGCTAATCCTAGTTATATTGTGCCTAACATTTCAACTTGATTCTAAGATACTTCGTTTTCTACTGATTACTATATCTTAAATTCAAAATTTGGTCGTTGTCATTGTCCTCAAAATTTTAAGTATTCCTGCCTTTTGGCATTTTTATTTGAAGAGACTCGTTTTATGCCCTGGTTATTGCATAAAAGCTTTGCTGATATCCCCGTGACCTTGTATGGTGATTTTTCTATCAAACTCTCAGTTGTAACTTGAGAACTCTCGAAACTCATGTCCAAAAATGAAAAACATGATTTATGAGTTGAAAGTGCTAAATGGTCATGTGCTCTTATTACTACATCATGTTTTGGTAGAACTAAAGCCCCGGTTCCAATAATCTGGAATACATCCAGGCATGGAATGCTGTTATTTTACTTGTATTCATTGAGGACTTATTATCAACAGGAGCTATCCAGCGTCTCCTTCAAAATGGCTTGCTTACTGCAGATGCCATTGACTCAGCAGATGAAGAAACAATCAAGAGTTTGATATATCCAGTATGCCTTCTTTTATGCCAATTATATACTATAATGTTTTTGTTAAGACCTAGATCAGCTGAAATGCAAAACAATTAAGAACATTAAGCACTGTCCTTTGATCAACATGTTTGAGCGTTTTCTGAACATTGATTGCTGATGTATGCACACCGTTTCCCTTTCAGGTGGGGTTTTACACACGAAAGGCTAGCAACCTGAAAAAAGTAGCAAAAATTTGTCTATCAAAATACAATGGGGACATCCCTAATTCTCTGGAAGAGTTGCTTCTGCTCCCAGGAATTGGTCCCAAGATGGCTCATCTAGTAAGGAAGTTGTGTTTTTCTCTATTTCCTCATTTTCACTTGTAAACTAGTTCGATGTGTATTCCTTTAGGTTATGAATGTTGCATGGGAAAACGTCCAAGGGATATGCGTAGATACTCATGTGCATCGTATTTCTAATCGGCTTGGATGGGTATCACGTCCTGGAACTAAGCAGGTATTCTTGATTTCCATCTGACAATGAGGCTACATCTAATGTGGTGTTAGGAGTGTGTGATTCTCACATAATTAGATGCTATTGTTTTACAATTTTAAACTAAACTCATATTTGTTGACGAAAGCAAAAATATATGGAAGTTCTTGGTAAAAAGAAGAAAATAGAAGCAACTCTAAACTTCTGCCTTGATTTAGCTTTCAAATAATTATGGGTTACCTTCCTAATAGCAAACTTATGGTGTGGAGTTTGAGCCGAGGGTCTATTGGAAACAACCTTTCTATCTGACAAAGGTAGGGGTAAGGTCTTAGTACATCCTACTCTCCCAGACCTCCACTTGTTGGATTACACTGGGTATGTTGTTGTTTTGTTTGAGCACTCAATTAACCATTTTGGGTAATAGTAATTGTGGCACAATAACATATTTAGGTCTAGTGTAGAAATTATATATATTTGAGAACAGTTGCAGTATCTAAGGATCTATAAATTCTCTAATTATCATAATGCACTACGTTGTTAAATATTCTTACTTTGCTCTTGTTAGAAAACAAAAACCCCTGAGGAGACTAGGGAGTCCTTGCAACTTTGGCTTCCGAAGGAAGAATGGGTGCCAATCAATCCTCTCTTGGTATGTCTCTTATCTGCTTTTCTCACATACATAAATTATAGCTACTTGTATTCTAAACTGGTAGACATTCTAGAATGGTTCTTTTCATCCTATCTCAGCAAGAGCCATCCATAATCTGCAAAAAGCAGTACACATGAATTCTTTAGTGTCTGATCATCATATGTAGTTAAAGAACTCGTCAACGTGGATTCACATTATAAATTCTTTGGTGGGGAAAAAAACAAGGGTGCTTCTCATAAGCCATAGAACGACATATCTGACTAGGGAACTTATCTTAAAAGCTCAAAAGGCTGAACATATTTACTTGAATTGATTCCACACTGATGCAATGTTGAGAAACTGACCTTCTCAAGAGTTTCTTCGTTCTTGAAACTTTTCACCATCTGAATCAAGAAGAATATTTTAGATGGTTGCACCAAAGTACACAATTAGCTTCAACATATTAAATCGTTTCTGTTTTTATGTTTCCATGTGAATCACTTTTTGTTTTGTTGTTTAGTCTACTTAGTTTCATTGATCATGCAAACAGGTTGGGTTTGGTCAGACCATTTGTACTCCTTTGAGACCACGTTGTGCAATCTGTACAGTAAGTGATCTCTGCCCATCCGCATTCAAAGAGGCGGCAAGTCCATCTTCCACACCCAAAAAGTGACATTTGATGGAATCTCATCAAGTTTTGTAGTGAGGGCACAGTTTCCTCAGTCATTTCTCCCATAACATTGTCATTTTTGACTTGAGCGATAGACGAATTTTGTGCTCTTAGCTCATATTTTGTATCGAACGTCCATGCTTTTCTTTCTTTTTTTTGATGGGCTGGAAAGAAAATGCTATTGGTTTTGTTTGGTGGGAAGATGTGGATAAGTTAAACTGGTGAAGTACATATTGTAAAATTAGTTCCATTTTGTACAGTCACTTCACTATCCTGCAATGCATGGAGAGAGTAAGATCATGTTTTGGTTTGATATCAAGGGAAAGTTCTTCCAAGCTATCAATGTTTGTATTGATACTATTTGCTGCATTCTTCAGATTTTCATTTTTTATTTATTTGATAAAGATGGAGAATACTACGCTTATTTCACATTAATGTATGTTTTAGAAAAGAACACCTAAAATTTTCAAGATCTAACTCAGAAATGGAAAGTAGTATATTACACATGTTACCAGCCTTCCTCCAGAGTATTAAAAGTCACCAAAAGTATATCAATAAGCTATGCATCCAAATCCAAACTTACAAAACATAGCAGGGCCAAAACTCAATGCAGTACAAAAAGTCATCGACAGTGACCTCTTTTGAGAAGCACAATGTTGCCAATAACAATTTTTTCAGTTCTTCGTGATATTCAGTCATTTCCCAGTACATGTGCCCGAAGGATCACCTTAAATGCAAGTATGTATATTCGTACAACATCAGTACAATATTCTCACAAGTCATCCTTGCATACTCAAATTAGCCAACCTATCTGCATTCTGACTCTGAGCTGATTGAACCCGAACTGTGCTTTTGCGCCAATTCCAATATTTTACTCTCATTGGATCAGCATGTTCCAAGATGGAACATATTTTCTTTGTCAGTGCTAAATCTGGTGAGCATGACTGTGGAGTAAGAACATCTACGGCACTTTTCAATTCTTGGCTCGGTTCAAAACCATGACAAAGAAGATCCAACAAGAAGCTCAGAGCATGCACGTGACTATTTTGGGAGGTTATGACGTCCAAAAGTACTGATGCTACTTGAGAATCCTGAACTAGAGATTGTGTATCATTCTTGAAAAGACCACGAAGATACCTCCAAGGACTTTCATTCTCTGGACTAGCTCTGATGGCTTGAACTGTGTAATTTACTTCCAATTCCCTCATTGCCACTAGGCCCCCTAGTAGAGGTGATCGTGTTATGACAAAGTATCTCTACAAGAAACAAAGTAAAGTTAGGAGCAACACTTTCCTTCACAAAGGAGTTTTACCCTTTTAATAATTTAAAGCAGCAAGCATAAAACATTATTTTATGAAACAAGCATAAAACATTTGTCAGAAGTAAGCTCCTTGAAAATCTCAGAGAATGCTGATATTATTTAGTAGATTTAAAATAATTATAATTAAAAGAAAAAAGAATGCAACTTTTGCAGGTAATGGTTTCTCAAGAGTAAAATGAGAGTGAACAGTCAAACAAGGTAATGAGTCTCACGCATACTTGTTTATGCATTGTCCATAAGCAAATTAACTCGAAGGAGGTTATTTGCAAATATGGAGACTCATGTGTCAACCCCATAAAAGTCCTTTCTCATTACAATTTCAGGGGTTTGGGGCAAGTGAAGAAGTTAAAGTTTTATAGAAGAATATTATGCATCCAATTCTGTGCTCCAGGGTATCACAAGTATTCCAAAACGGAACACGGTATCTAGATTTCTGGGCTTATTAGTTTTCTGGCATAGTTTTAACAATGAATGGATTGGCAGATGCTTCTTGTTTAAAGATCTCTTTGTTTATACCTTCTGATTCTGTCAGCTGTCGACATCTTATCACTCTCTGTAACCTCATTTACCATCAAAAGAATCATTTCTTCTCATTAAAAAATTCAATCATTACCTGATTCCAAGCAGAATTGTTGTAAATATCATCATCAAGGAGTTGTTGACAATATGCAAGCTCCTCTTCCCATCCGCCAAGTGCTTGAAGGACCCACTGCATAAATAGGAAAAAAGATCAGTATTCTGGTTTGCCAATGAAATAAAGAAGCAAATACTAGTCCACATGATCCAGTATCATCTCTTGCAGGTACCAGATTAGATCACTGAGCTGTAAGATTCTCCCAAGAATAGATAGAGCTAATTACTCCCAGTGTCTTTCTGACTTTTGTCGTCTTGGTTTGACTGGAAATAGACTTTGAGTATATTGGAAATTGTTTAGTAACTGAAGAAGCAAGCCCACAAGTGGAGATTAAGTACAATTTTGACGGATACATCCCTATTGTTTATGCTTTTATAGGTGTTGTTGTTAAGGGCTCACGTAACATGCTTAAACAATGAGCTATGTACAGCACAGGCCTAACTGCTTCATCTTGTTTAAGTGACACTATAATGTAAGCACCAAGGCAGCCACCTCTGGCTCTTGAAGATAGTGACACTGCTCAATATATATAGCTGGCAAACTGATATGCTAATTGTCAAAGCAACGACAGTGATTTGATAAGTAACTCGGAAAAGGAAATAAAGATTTTTTTTCTATTTTTGATAACAATGGTGTTTGGGCCAGGTTGCACACAGCATGACAATTCCATTGGGGTACCTGCTACCTCCCGCCAACAAAGGTATTTGTACCTGAGAACTGTATCACCAAGGTTTAGGCCACACCTTGGGTAAACGAAATAAGGAACTTAACACAAGAAAACTAGTTCTACTCCCAAATCAAAAACTTAAAACTGTATTTTTGCATCTAAAACAGAAAAATTAAATGAATATTGAAACTGATTTAATTTTTACTTCATATATTTTATTCAATTGGAAATTTTTACACTCTTTTCTTTAAGAAGTGAGTGAACTAGAATAGGCTAATTGATCCAGGTAGTGACAGCCTCCAATCGAAAGGAACCATGCGTACGCTAGAAAGTTCATGTATGTAGTAAATTTTCTTGCATTAATATATTTTCATCATTTGGAATTTTTTTATATTAAAGCCCATGTTTTTATTACGCTCTACTTGTAAAGTCCAAGGAGAGTTTGGGCCTTTTCAAAGTTATTTCTCCTTTGACAACACTGTTACAGGGAAAAATATAACTGGGATTAATTACATGAAAGATGTTTATTGAGTGACACCAAAGCAAGAATCCAAAGAACATGTAATGAACTGTCATGGAATGTGTGGGATACTAACATTTTATATGATCCTAAGTCACCCTGCTTTTACCTAGTATTTTGTCAATTCTATCTAGGATCTGGCTCAATTCATAAACTTGAATAATCTAGAACATGATTTTAGTACCATGAAACACAACTCATGCAACAGAGTTTTTCCAAACAGGCAATGTCATTACTTTTTCGAAACACAAAATAGGGATACAAATACAACCTGCCGATGGGACCAAGCATGATAATTCTTTGCATCCTGAGAAAATATTTTCTTGGTGAATTCTAGCTCATTTGTCACAGCATCAGCTCCCAGCTTCTCAGCAAGCCACCGTCTATGATGCCTGTAAATTTCTATAATTAAGAATTTCGACCAATGCGTGCATATATACAATTAGATACAAATAAAGAATTCAACAAATAAAGAATAACTTATGGAGGAAAAACTTTCTTTTTTCTGTTAATGCTATAATGGAGTCAAGTATAATATGCAGACACACAGGTACTGAAAAGGGTAAAAGAAAGTCATAGGCTAAAAAAAACACCTAGCAAATAGACATGGTCAACATGCAAGAGTACATGGGTTGCAAGAATTTGTACAAAAGTGAAAAACATGTGGGCCAACTCAAAATTGAAAAAAAACCATTAACACGGGAGGATGGTACTTTCCACAAATTAACTTTCAAAAATATATTTTTAAAAAAAAACAAAGATCAAATTTAAACTCAACGTTTAGCTTTGAGAAAGAAAACAACTACGAGCCTTGGTTGGCTGACAAAGCAAAACCATATTAAGAGCTAGAGCAGTAAGTCAAGGTCAAGCCAAGCATGATAGCTTAGACCCCGTAGCTCAGCATCCAAAGTTTCCAAAGAATGATCATTTCATCCAAGCACAATGGAACAAGAGAAAAGAGAAAAACATCACTTCCTACGTATCTTTAAAAGATATTGAGAGTGTTTGCATAATCTAATAATGCGGTAAACCCAGCTTATAAGCACTTTTTGGCTTATCTGTAAGTGCTTATAAACCAACATCGACCAAAAATCATAAGTTGAACTCCCAATTTGCGACTTATTAGATTATATAAAGCACTTCTATTTACCAAGTTTTTATAATTTTATCCCTGATATTTTTTATAATTCTTGAAATAGATTTTCGAAACAAAACCCTTTTCAAACAAACAAAGCATAGCTGTGAATTTTAACACTCACCAAAAGAATCCATACATTTACTCATAATCACTGTTCAATAATGTTTCAAGTGATGCCAAGGCAGTGTACTGACTCAAGGGTATATACAGCTTTCAAGAACCTGAGACCCACAGCAAGATAAGCGAGTTTAATAATCTTTAATAACCAAGATTTCCCTTGTCAATGAACTTTCCTAGTTCCAATTTTTATCTACAAAATTTGGTTTTGGTCTTCCCATGCTGACAATTTGTGTGGGAAAACAGTTTCACTTCACTGAGAGAGTTTACACAGTGATATTTAATCCCATCAGCTTAAAGCAATTCCTCCATGTGATATCCATCAGTCACATGTCAACAAAGTATTTACATTACATCACCTTTACTTTAGCAGAGACCTGCGTGGAATTTTCAACTTACCATATTTGATAATTTTTGGTATTCTCCCCAGCAATGCAATCAACAAACTTCAATTCTTCATGTAAATCAACACCCAACGCCTCCAGCACAACACGCCTGAATTGCCATACCTAAACATGAAAAATTGACCATTAACTAACAACTCTGTAGTACAATATAGTCTACAAAACAACATCCTAGCCCTCTTCCGACCCCCATGCCCCAAGACAACAAAACAAGGTAAGGATTCATCCAAATCAAGCTTCACAGTTAAATACAGACAGATGAAATATAGGAGTTTAAATCAATGCCAGGTCCACTGTGAATTCCGCATAACCCACAGCTTCGAGCCTGAACCATTATGTATATGTCACTGATGTGTACCATATATGTGTGCACTTACACGTATAGGGGAAAAACTAATATAGAAAACCCAAAGAACAACAGCTCCTGGCTCGAACTCTATATGCATGTGCCTCACTAAGTGTGTCCATATATAGTTTGTGTGTGTGTGAAAGGAAAAGGTATAGATAGACTTAGATATACAGCTAAATCCTGGTTTAAACCCATATGAAATGTTATGCTTCTAGAGCTTCCTACAGCCTCAATGATGTATACGGATTCCAATCCAATTACCTCACAAACTTTCATTTTAAGTTCACATTAGAACTCTACACATTTTTATACACGAAAATTCCAATTATATACCAAAATAATCCCACTAAACTTCCCACAATACTGCATTAAGGCAACCAAAATGATACAACTGGAAGAGGTAATTGCAGTTACAGACTTACAGTGTAATTTCCAGGGTTTAGCTGAATAGCTTCAGAAGTAAGCTGGAGGGCGCGTGTAGATCGCTCATCGGCTACGTAAATTGCCCGGAAGTAGTCCATGGTTTCAGAGAAGTCTTCCGTGTAGGCTATGGGAACCACCGGGCAGGGCCCGTCGTCTTGGGGAACGGGCTTCACATCGGCCCAGTCGGGCCTTTCCTTGAAAGGAATTCGCGTTTTCGTCACCTCGCGACAGTCCATTTGCTACTCGGCTCCGGGATCCGATCGGAAAACTGCCGGCGATAGTTCAATACTGGAATTGCCTTGGGGGTAGCAGGAATAGAATAAATATTATGTGTTTCAATTAAAAGGAACTCGAGTCTTAGATTCCGTTTCACCTGGATGACCAAACGCCTGCTTAAATGTTGTTATGTAATGTTTCTCATGTTTTATTAAAGGCCGAACTCATAAACAGATCCCTAAATTTGTTGGGTTTTTTCCCTTAGGTATCTCAATTATGCTATTTTTCTATTGAATTATTAAACCACTCATAATTTGTTCCTTTTAAACACCGTTGACTGATGTGGAATCAAACATGATCTCACGTCGTTTGAGCGCGTGAAGACGCTTTAAAGTCATTGATGTGGATCCTAAACCACCCACCAACGATCTTCCTCCCCCTTTTAACCCTAATTTCTCTCATTCTTCTCTTATTTCTCCTCTTTTGTTTCTCTTCATCATTATTGCTCCTCTTTAGCTCATTAGAATATATCTCTTTTTCATTGATTTCTTCTTAATCATCAAGTTCCAATGTGGAAGTTGTCTTCTTTATCAATTTCTTCTTCTTCAACTTCAAATGTGCTATGTCAATGTGGGGTCGTTGTGGAAATGAAAACCTTATGGACACAATCCAACCCTGGACGTAGGTTCCTTTGTTGCAAAACTTCAAAGGTAATTCATTTTTATTGTCCAATATAGTAAAGAATCACCTTATTTGTAATTCAATTTTTTCTTTAATTTTGTAGGCACGAGGTGGATGTGGATATTTCCGATGGTATGATGATGAAATGCCAGCTCAAGCTAGAAGGGTGATATGGGGTTTGTAGAGTCAAAACATATGAATTGGAGAGGAATCGATCAAGAAAAGTATGGATGATATGCATTGTCGTAGGGGTGATATTGGCTACTTGGATTTATGTAACAAAATTATCTTTGTTGGTTCATTTGTCTTCTACTAGATTCCTTCATAAAAGTATGTAAGTAGATTGTAGTTTCTCTATGAGGGCAATTTTGATCGGCTTTTCTATTGTAAATGCCTTCAATTATGTTCTTATTGTAATGATTTTGATTGAAGGAATGAAGACAAATTGTGTGTTAGTCTCATTTGTTTTCTAATGTATTCAAATGACTTGAAGTAAAACACAATTATTCTCGAACATTTTCACTATCAATTGGACTAATGAGTTCTGGAACAACATAAATCAACACAGTAAAAAATGATCATTCATACTATTAATTTGCTCTAGTGAGCTCCAATCAAACATACCAATTCATGACAACTAATTAAAAGCAGTACCACAAATAAGTTAATGTACTTAAAAGACACCAAAAGACATTTCAAAGCAGTCAATACAAGTTTTTGCTGCTGATTACACATTCAAAAAGTGACTTTTCTGCTGAAATTAGGCATTCTTTGGTGCACTAGATGTTCCACGTTTGTTTTTTCTTGACTGACTGATATGTTGCAATTGTGAAGCTGTGACAACATCTCCACCATTCCACTTGAGTCCTCGAGGCTTATAACTAATATCAATATTTGTTGGAGTTGCATCCTTGTAAACTCCCGGAGTGATAACTCTTTCTCCTGAAGTACTAGGCTGCATAGAAATGTCTTAAAATGAGACTTTATATAGTAAAGTAACAAATGAACAAAATTATGTATACACTTACATTAAAGGTTTGACTACCACTTGCATTTGTATAGATGTCAAATCCTACAGTCTTGGTCCTCTTTTGTCTTCCTGCTGATATTGAATCTCTCATAGCCCTTGGTTGATCAGGTTGCTGACTTGATACACCTCCAGTGCCTCTACCAATGCCTCTACCAGTGCCTCTGCCAGTGCATCTACCAGTGCCTCTCCATGTGCCTCTGCTTTTAGCAGGTTGTTGCTCTCTTCTAATAGCTGAAGAATCAAAACACATAGAACTGCCTTGATGACTAAATATTGGTGGTTGACTTGAGCTTGATAGTCTACTAAAAAGTGGTGGCTGGCTTGAGCTTGAAGGTTGCCTAAACAATGATGGCTGGCTTGAGCTTGATAGCTGGCTAAACACTGGTGGATGACTTGAGCTTGATGGTTGGCTAAACACTGGTGGCTGGCTTGAGCTTGGTTGCCTGCTTGGGTAGCCTCCAGGTTGTCCCATCCCAGTCTATTAATACAGTAATAATAATTGATTACTCTAAATAATTGAAGCTAATTGTAGATGAATTAGAAGAGAATAATAACTTACTATGGTTGGACACTTTTTTGTTGTGGCCTACTTGATGACACAAGGAGCAAGTCCTTTTTACTCCTCTTTTGGACAACTTTTCATACTTTTTCTAGGCTCATTCTTTGCCTTTTTTCTGCACTTTAGTAGCCTATCAAGCATGACTTTTGGTTCAGGAGGTTCAATCACTACACCACTAGTGTGAGGCCACATTTTCATGTTTGATATTAGCTGTAGAAAGTGGTTATATGCCTTCAAGAAAGTCTCTTTCCTATACCAATGCACTACTTCATGTTCAGGTTCTATGCCTTTGTGTTGATATGCAAGCACAACATGTTGACATAGTATGCCTCTCAATTGCCCTGTTCTACATGTACATGTCTTATTCCTTATATCAACAATATGTCTGTACTGACCATCTAAGATTTCATACTCAATATCACCATTGAATCTAACTTCACAAAGTCTAGCAAGATCTTTGTTCTCTTTAAGTACTAGTCTAGCCATAGGAGAGATATCTGAGATCCAAGTTTCAACAAATTGCCTCATTGCAATATTTCTGTCCATTATCTTGTGCCTAATCTCCTCTAACATAATCATGATAGTCTTATGTCTAGCAGGTAGTATCCAAGGATTAAAAGTTTCACACATATTGTTTTCAACAACGTCACACTTAGAATGCTCGTTATGCTTTGCACTAAGTAGTTTTTTCATAATGCAACAAGTCCTCACAGATTTTATTACCTAATTTGTTGAGTTTATCCATCTCATCTTCAAATTTCACTTTAAAACTTAACTTAGCATATCGCCAGAACTGGTTCATTCTTTCTTCAGTACTCTATATTTGATGCCAGTTGGACCAGATATGCCTAGCACACCTTCTCTGTTCACTATCTGGTAGCAACTCACATAAAGCTGGTACAAGACCCTATGTAAACAGTTATAGCACAAAAATTAAAAAGTATTAATAACACAAGAAATTAAAAAATAAGAGATCAAGCTACAATACCAAAATTATCTAACCTTCTGCATATCTGACATAACAGTCAGTCCATGTCCCGTGCCTAAGTTCAGATCTTCTATCAAGTAGTTGAGGAAAAAACTCCAACTATGTTTTGTCTCTGTGTCAACAACAGCCCATGCAATTGGAAACATCTGTTGATTTCCATTTCTACCAACAACAACCAACAATTCACCCTTGCAAGAACCCTTTAGAAAGCATCCATCAAAACCAATAATTTTTCTGCATCCTTCCAACCAGCCTCTCTTCAATGCATCAAAGCAAACATAGAAGTAAACAAACAAAGTTTTTCCTGGCTGAGACTCTCTATCTGTCCTCACCCAACATGAAGTACCAGGATTAGTATGTTTAATCATGTCTACATAATCACACAATCTTGAAAATTCCATCTTCCAATCACCTAAAAAGTCTTTGATAACCCTCTTTTTTGCCTTATGACAAACGGTTCTTCCAACATACAACCCAAATTTTTTTCTCACCAATTTCTGAATTTCCCACAATCTTATATATGGTTGACATGTAATTTCACCTTTGAACTTTTTTGCAACAAACTTAGATGTACTCAACTTGTTCTTGGTTGATTGAGGATGTACATGCACAGGATAATAATTTTTGACAATAAAATCACCAGAATCCTTATCTATACTAGCAAACAACAATCATTTACATTTCTTGTCCTCACACTTAACTCTAACCCTTTTTTTTTTTGTCATTAGGCTTCAACTTTAATCATATTTTATATTCACAAGAATAGTCTGCAACAACTTTTCTAAATTGTTCAGCACTTTCAAATACCATACTAAGCTAAAAAATAGCTAGAACACAATCAGGATCAAATCTTACCTTTATACTTTTTCTTCTTGTTGGTAAATCAACACCCCTCACAAAATTTGAATCCAATTCATCCCTACTATTATCACTATCTAATTCTGAGCTATCTATATATTGCTCATCACCCCTTAGTCTTCCAGTGTATCTAGCAGCTTTATTCCTTTCCATGTCTTTAATTCCTCTATCAATATCAGCTGTTCCAAGCTTTTTTTCCTCAGTTTGAATAGGTTTTTTCTTTTTCACTTTGTTTCTCCTTTCATTTCTAAGAGATCTCAATTCTTCATCAACCTCAGAGTCATCCTCATCAGGAATAACATCCTCTTAAGAGTCAGCACTGCTTTCTTGATTTGATCCAGCCCATTCCTCTTCTAGATTTGATATATCCCCTGGCTCAATTTCCACATTAACATTTTCAGATTTAATCTCATGATTCAACCCTTCACTTGCAGTCACATTTATATCTTGTAAGTTTTCTTCACCAACCACATTACTATTTTTTTCAACTACATGCCCATAAAGCAAATCAGTTATGGTGACCACTTCTACATCATCCACCATATGCTTCACATAAAGGTCTAAAAAGTCACCATCCTTTAGGTCTTTGATAAGATTTAGTACAGTGAAATCAGTTTCCACCTCAATAAAGTCATTTTTATGGGGTCTTTAACACAGAACCCACCAACAGTAATATACTCCAATTGTTTAGTGTAAAAAAGTAATTCGATTATTGAAAAGTGGTCCTTGTCGATATTAACATATTCCACCTCATTTTCCCCTTTATAAGTAATTCCATTTTTGTTCTGAATAAACTTACCACCATGATGAACAACGAGTTATAATAATGGTGTCCATAAGATTCCCTGAAACAAGGCGAAAGCCCCAAAAAATTCTGACATGTTATGAACAATAAGAACCAAAAAAATTCTAACTTTTTTCAGATATTAACAACACACCATCACATTAATACTAAAATGCAGTATATAGCACGTTACAATAATAAAAATTACATAGAAATTAGGGAATGAATTACCTCACACCCATCAACTTGAAAATCGTGATTGAACTCCATACTTGTCTGCAATCTTTGATGATTCCTTCAACAAAACACTCGAAATCACTTCAAAATCTGAGAATTTTAGTTGTAAATGTCACTGAAAGAAGAACAATTGTTAGGGTTTTCTCGTCTAGCATCGGGTTAGAATTGTTTTGGGGGGAAATGAAGGGGCTTTAGTTTTTAGGTTTGAGGATTGAATATGTGGCGCTGACGTGTAATTTGGTTGAAGTATGATTGATTGGAATTTCCACGTGGGGAAGGTTGATCTCACGCGCACATCAGCCAAAAAATATGTGTTGAAGTTTGGTTTCACATCAGCCAACGGTGTTTAAAAGGAACAAATTATGGGTGGTTCAATGATTTAATAGAAAAATAGCATAGTTGAGGTACCTGAGGGGAAAAACCCAACAAGTTTAGAGATCTGTTTATGTACTTGGCCTTTATTAAATAAAATTGGTACTTATGTAAACATATTTTAAATATGTTGTCATTAAATTTTGTTTAAATGTAAATTTTTTTTTATAAATAATAAAATACCCATTTTACTTAGTAAACATGTTTTCAGTTATGAACAAAAGATACTTTTGCGTTAGGAAAATTGGTGGAATATTACATTGGTCCAGTTTGTTCCATTAGTGCTTTAATTAATTGATCGAGCGATTAATTTTTCGATTAGAGTTTGGAGTATTTTGACATAGTACAATAGTCCTGACAACAATTAGAGTTTAGAGTATTTTGACAAATGAAACAAATAAGAGTCGACTTATTATACTATGTAAATGAATTTTCAAGTTAATTTATTTTTTCATTTTACATGAAACTAACTTTAATAATATAATTTTTTTGAGCTCAAAGGAAGGAATGATTTTTAACTCGTTAACCTACTCTATGTTAACTTTAAACTTATTGCTTTTTTTTTTATTTCAATCAAAAAAGAGAAGGTAATAAGTATTATATTATACCATAGCAAGAAAGAAACAGATATCATCACATTAATAATTTCCATAAAAAGAGAAAAAAAACTAGAAAAAAAGGAAAAAACAAGAATTTTGTCGATATAACTGGAAAATAAGAGAGAAGAAAAATACTAGAATAGAAAATGAAAGAATTTTGCCAATTATTGTTGTGCATTTTTCAAGAAATTTAAAATTAAATAGTTAAAGCGGGTTCAGTAAAATAATTAAAACAAATATATTACTATTTCTTAAAATTTTAGTTTGAAATAAAAATTATTTAAATTGGTTGGATGACTTGGGTTATAAAAACAAAGTTTAGTGACTTTTTAAGTGAAATATCAATAATTGAGTGACTTTTGGGTTATAAAATAAAGTTGAGTAACTTTCTATATGAATTATTCAAAGTTGAGTGACTTTCTGTGTGAACTATTCAAAGTTCCTCTATGATTGCATGTACATATTTCAAGTAACTATTCAATTAATAAAAAATGAGATATATCATGAGCATATAAAGTGTGAGCCTCTTTTCAAATTAACTAATTTATGTGGAATAGACTAGATAAGAGCATTAACTTCAAATAAATAAATGCTATAATAAATTACATAATGAAGAACAAATCTTTTGCTATTGTACTCGAAATTTATTATCATTCTAATAAGTCAATGAGAACAATAGCCATTCAAGTTAAGTCAATGTGAACACTTCACCTCTATACCATCCAATCAAACTCAAATAGTTTGATCTTCCTATGAAAAATTTTGTAGTTATCGTAAGACTTGAATTTTCAATTTCCATTCAATGGCCTTTTAGAGCCAAAAATACCAAACTCAAATGATACGTTGGATTGAAAAGATGTCTAGCATGAGATGCAAAAATATATTTGGTAGATCAAAATTGATTGAAAAAAATGAATTTGAAAAATTTTGTTATGGCAATTACAAAATAATAAAATTTATATGGGCTGAGGTGAAATAATATAATGAGCCATATGAATCAATAAACAATTTCAAAATTTCGATATAAAAAAAATAATAATAATAAGTTAGACAATATTCACATTCGAGAGTATTTCTTGTATATCTTCCTTTTTCTTATTGGCAAAATCATTATCGATGAAGTTGATACTATCTTTATTTGCCAAAGCAAAATTTTCATCCTATCAATTTTTCCCCAAAGGTGGGGAAGATATTTAATATTTGTTTTAATTATTAGGCCCTCCTGAAAAACACATAATGATATGTACCACATACCTTTTTTAAAAATGACTTTTATAAATACGAACAAATTATGCAGATAAATAAATATATATTAGTTATTAGCTAACATAACTATAATTTGAATTAATTACAGCTCGCATCTTAATTTGAGTTTCGCTTGTCTCCCTCCTCCCTCTCTCCAATCTCGCTCGCCTCTTTCCCCCTCTCCCAATCTCGCTAGCTAGATATACAAATACATATGTATACCAGTTACATATATACAATTATCTGACAAATATACATATACAATTCGCCTCTCTCCTCCCTTTCCCTTTCTCGCTCGCCAAATATACAAATACATATGTATATCAGTTACATCTATACAATTATTTGACAAATATACATATACAATTCGCCTCTCTCCACTCTCTGCCTCTTTCACTCGTCTCTCTCCTTCCTCTCCCAATCTCGCTCGCTCTCTCCTTTATATAACATGTAGCTAAATAATTAACAAACTATAATTATGAAGGATAATTAAGTTGTTTTTGAATGACTATTATAATTTGAAGCATAATTAAGTTGTTTTTGAATGACTATATGCGAAAATAACCCTATTTTATGTAATGTAATGTAAATCAATATTTATTATTTAAAGTAATTAGAAATCAAGAATAAAGAAGGTCCAACAATAATAATCATATAAAAATGCAAGGTGAACAACTTTGACATATTTGACATGGGAGCAAAATAAGCATAGAAAATAATATCAAAAGTAACCAGACATTAGATGGTGAACAAAATCTTATAACCGACTAAAATGAACGCTAAAGCCAACATAGATATACAGCAAGCTGGATTTGCAATTTACCCAAAAAAACATTACATCACAATAAGTACAAAAAATTACTATAAATAGCCTATAGCTACGAAACAAAGGAATTATCTCGGATTTATATTTGAGGTATTGTCGGTAATTTTCTAATTTTGTAGAACAAAAGTGATATCTATTCATCCACTCTTAACGAGTAAAGCAAATACTTTTATTCTAAATTTAAAAATTTAAGATCAATCAAATATCCTTAACTAAAATTCGAACCTAGAATTAATTAATATTCAATAGTTTTATCATCAACTTACTGAGGAACAACATAAAATTTGATATCATAAAGTTCAATTTTATACAATTTTCATTTTTAATCTATCATCAATATAAGCTCAAAGCTTTGACTCCAACCATATATACAGATATACTTCACAATATTTGAAAAAAAAAACTTAATATGTTCATTGATTCAAGTTTCAGATTATTTTTTTTTGCACAATTCAATTCAGTATATAATTAAATTAAGGATCTTTTGAGGAAAAAAAAATTAAAAGTTTTTATTGAACACGTGTCATCCACGTGTCAAATCAATGCCTGGTTTGTAATCGGTGAGTGACATATAAATACTAATAAAACGCCGTTTTGTCAAATTAGAACCAAGCAGGTCACATCCGTAATAGTGATATCAACAAGGGTTAAATCGGTACATTTCACTGACCTTTCAGTCTGAAAATCGAAGCTTCTTTTTCTTTCACTATTTTTTTTTCCTTCTTATTTTGACTTGAAAATTTGTTTATGGCTTAATGGTATATTCCTTAAAATTGATGGAAATTTCTCCTATTTTTTTGTTTGATTAATATATTTTTAATAGTTCTTTGATCTTTGATTTCAACATTAAAGGGTCAAATTCAGTGGTTGTTTTCCCAGTACAGATTGTATTCATTGGACTTTTCTTCACTGTGGTATGTTTTCATTTCTCTCATTTAGCATTACTTTTTTTTGTTTATTGATTTTGATGGATTTTGGATTATGGGTATTCTGTTTCTTGCTGTTTTGGGTTTTGTAGTGCTTCAATTTGCTGGAAAAATGAAGTTTTAGGAGTTATATTTGATGATAATATTTTCCCCTAAATTTGTATATGAAACGGCGTGGATATAGGGGATTGATTTACATAGTTTAGGAGTTGGGAGTTGTTGATGCTTTGTAGTTTCGTGATGAAAACTCAGTGGCATTGGAGATTAGTAGTATAATTAATTGTTTAGTTTTGCATTGTGTAATTAGAACCAAAAAGGACTAACTTTTTTTGGTTTTGATTTATACTTATAATGTTCTTCCAGTTGTTGCTTGTTTTTACCTCTTAGTGTTGGAAAACTAAGGATCTGTGTGTAGAAATTTCGTCTTTATCTTACATGACGCAAGTAGATTGGAAGTAAAAAAAAGGGAGGAGGATAATACGGTTAACTTTTCAAAAAATAAAAATAAAGAAAGAGAAGAAAAGGATCCACTTTTTTGGGGATTTGACTTTGAACTTGTTATTTCTTAGGTAAGTGTTGGAAACTTAAGGATTTGTATGTTGGAAATATTGTGATTTTCCCTGTTAATCAACCCTTGATATAAATGTGGTGTCCAGTCAGTTTGCGTGTATCTTGACTGGTTCCAAGTGGTACTTGCTACCTCCACCAACCTAGGTACCAGGTAGCTCTCCCCTTTGAGACTTGGATAGATGACAAGAATTTACTTAGTGTTTTTTCCTCTATTGGGCTGGGATTTGAACGTGAACGTGAGTCTTATGGTTCTCAACCTACTTCATTGACCATTAGGACACACCCTTGGTTGCAACTTTACTTCTGTGTCCATGGAATCCAAGAGAAGGGCTGAAATCAATTTGTTTATCACGATTACTTAAATATCTGCACATGTACTTTTACTGCAGAAGCGTCCTTATTAAGATGAATTCGGATTGGATACTTCTGATTGATACAATATGGCTCATCGGAAGCGAAAAATTGAGTCCATACATCAGTACACACAAATTTTTCTTTCCATGTATAATTAACATGAGTTGCAACTATCATTGCTAGTCTCTAAGAATTTCCTCCATATGTTTAAAATTATTTTATTTTGATGAATGTTTAAAATTATTTTATTTCTAGTCCTTCAATTTAAGTGTTACTTGAAATCCGTACGTGGATCTCGATTCATATAGTGGTCAAGTTTATGAACAAGAACACAATTTTTAGTAAGACAAAGGATTTTATTGATAACTAGTATCAGGGAGGTACATAAAAATATGAAAGAGATATACAGTGAAACTGCTACAGAAGACATCAAATACTCTAAAAACTCCCATGGAAGAGTTGGCCTTTCCAATGGACTACTCTTACAATACAGATGTAGTGTTTGTAAGCATCTATACTTCACAAAGGATGAATGTAATTTTTCCCTTCGAAGCATCTAATGATTCTCTCCAACCACAGTGTCCACATGATGCATATTGACGCAGTCTTCCAAGCTTTTTCTTCCTATTTTCAGTCCACTGCCCTTGCCATCAAGATAAGAGGCTTCTCACATTCTGGGGCATACTCAGCTGACTCCAAAAATGTTAAGAGTGCATGACCATATTTTCCAGGAGATAGTACAGGAAGTAGAAGACAATTGTTTGTTTCCAGTGAGGCTTCACATAAAAAACATCTATTGCACAGAGATAGACCTCTTTCTTGAAGAGCAGCTTGGAGTTAGACAAGCCTCTTTTGCAGCTATCCATCCAAAACAGACTGCTTTAGAGGGGGCCCTTGTTCTCCAAAGCATTTTCCAAGGCCAATTGAACTCCCAGTTCTCTTCTTGCTGCTGTACAGGAGTGTAGTAACTCTTCACAGTGAAGTATCCATTCCTGTTCCTAGCGAAATTTGAGAGTTCTTCCTGTTAATATCAATGGAAATAGGATGCAGAAAATTTTATAGTTGAGTAATTTCATCTAATTCCTAGTCATTAAATCTCTTCCGAAGTGTATAAGCCATCCTGTGACCGTGAAGCAATCAGCCACCATGACGTCTTTGTTTAAGCACATGTTGAATAAGCTAGGGAAGATATTCATCAGTCTCCCATTTTCATGCCATTTTATCTGTCCGAAAGTTAATGTGTTCTCCCATTTCCTAGCTTAAATGTGCTATTCTGTCAAAAGTCATCCCAAGGTCTACAAATATTTTTCCATACAACTGTGATAGTTTGTGTTATCACTGCTTTAGGTGCCCAAGGATCCTTTTTCCTATACTTAGTGATGATAACGGATAAATTCTCTTCTCCTCTCCTTGTAATTTCTCATGGTATCTTAGTCAGGCTCATCCCAATTTATGATTTACCAATGAGCCCCCATATTGAAGTTTTGCACGCACCAAATGTTGCGTCCTGGGTGTGAGGTGGGCTATGAACTCCCACATCGGTGGGATGAGGAAAGGATGGTCTCCTTATATGGACATGCACAATCCTCCTCCCTTTGAGCTAGTTTTTGGGGTTGAGTTAGGTCCAAGATTCATTTATTTACAGTAATAACTACTAAATTTGGCCGCGCTTCCCGGTTTTAATCCATTCTATTATTAACACTTTGTTTTAGATTTTTCTCTAACTTTTCATCACCTTAGTTCTATCCAAAGAGAGAAATAACATAAAATTCCCTAAGGACCTTCTTATCATTACCTGAAAACAAAATAATCTAGCATTCTGAAAATGAACACAAAATTATATATGGAATATGGAAAATAAAGGGTTGTACATTTTAGTAGCTGAGTAATTAATATTGATTCCAAAACATGTATATGTGTACATGTACATGTACATAGAGTATTTATTGCAGCACCGACAAAAATAACTCCCTATTACTAAAAGCTTGAGAGTGATACTACTAGAAGGCAAAAAAATAGATATGAAAAAGCAACCATATACAAATAAACACTAAAGATAATCCATACCGACCCCCCCAAGGCCTAGCTCAAGTGGCAAAAGGTGGAGGATTTGTGGCTTAGGTCGCAGGTTCAAGCCCCACACCATGCAAAGCGAAACTTGGTATTTAAGTGGAGGGTAGAGGGGCGGCCCCATTATCCACCGAGTTTAGAAGGTTGTGATTGGTCCAAAGGGCGGGTCACCGACGGATTTCTCAGTTATTAAAAAAAATAAAAAATAATCCATTACCGACGATGACCATGAGAATCAAAAATATAAAAACTTAAATTCTTTGTTTCACAGGGGAAAAAAGAGGATTCAAATTGAAGTCCCTACATAAGCTTATTATTGAATCCTGGTTGTAAACATTGTTCCAAAAATGAATAGAATTTTTGTTAGCTACAACTCATAGAAAAGTGTTTGTCATAATTATATTAAGCGAGTGACTATCCATACTTGAAACGATTACCTAGTGGTCAATGAAGTGGTTGAGAGTCATGATGTTTCAGGTTCGAATCCCAACGGAGACAAAAATGCTAGGTGATTCTTTACATTTGTCCTAGCCTTGGTGGACAAATTACATGGTAACTGTTGCTTGTGGCAAATATTTCGTGAAATTAATTGAGGTGCGCAAAAACTGGCCTGGACACCATGTTCATAATGAGAAAAAAAAAAAAAGAGTATCATTTACTTTTTAAGTTCTTACAACCGGTATTTTCTTGTCCCCTTTCTTTTTGATGCAATTTTTACTTCATCCTTTCCTTATAAGCTTCAAATTATGATAGAGGCTATTTGATCCAACAACTCCATAGGTGATTGTTATTTATAGATTGATTAAGTTATAAGAATTAGGAGGCATGCTATTTAAGTAGAGAACACAAATATATGGAATATTTTTGTAACTCATGAGATAGAATTAAATGAAATAAATATGTTAGATTTTTAATTATTAAATAAATTGATTAATGAAGAGAATTTAGGGGGAAAAAATCAAAAGAGGAGATAAAAGATAAATATTTTTTTAGGCCTTATAGAGGCAGGGGCGGACCCACGTATAGCGTATCGGGTGCTCGAGCACCTATCGATATAATCTATTCACCAGCACTCATAACTGAAAGGTCGGATGGGTGCTTTGGTTCTAAAGCTGAGGTTTGAGTGTTTTAAATCCCCCGGGCGAGGGTTCGAATCTTGGTAACTGAAACTTTTTCTTACATTTGTTTTTGGAGATGCCACATCACCTTGTATATTCCGCAGAGGCAAACACTTACTTTATTTTCATTTTCACATTAAGATTGTATTATTTCTTTTTATGATAAGTATAATTGGCTAGGAAAATCCCTGAAAAAAAGTACAAACATCCCTATACTTGTACCGAGCTCTATGGAAGATTTATGATATAATGTACTAATTTCACTCCACACTTTGTCATCCATGCATGGATTCAGTAGGAATTCTACCACAGGGCAGCAAATTGAAATTGAATTCTCTTTAGTTGGAAAAGAAAGAAGAGTCCCAAGTTTAAAGCTGTTATTTATTTTGATGGTGCCATTTATAGGTTCTCTCTTCAGCGAGTTTGATATACCTGAGTATAGTACATAATGCGTACACGATCACTTCTTGCACATTGCTTGCCTGGTCTCATATCGCAAGACCGTGGGTGTCACGTGTCAGTCATATGTGACAAAGATGTCCATCTTCCCTCACCGGCTGTGGAGATAGTTCCATCAAAGGTCTACCTTCTTTAGCTGGTTTCAAAATGTTCCCATTTAGCTTTTCAGTTATCTTGAGTCTCACGTATGCATTAAATTGTGCAGGCTACTCATCCCTACAAATACGCTGGGGAGACTGTAGATTTGGATGTCTTCAAGGTACAAATAGTTCACTTATTTTGCTATTCATACAATTGTTTCAAGTGAAGTTGCTGGTCATATGTCTTAAGGATGGGTGGCTACTCATAACTCTTTCCTTATTTTATTTTTTGATAAGGACTCATAACTCTTTCCTTATTTGAATTCCGGGAGCTTTACTTAATCTTTGAGGAGCTGGCTGACATAGTGACATGTATGTGGGTTTGATTTTAGATTTCATTTGTTCACAGTTTGGACAAAAATCGATTCAAACAAATAAACCGATTATATGCAGGTTTGATTTTGGTTTGGTTTTAGATTTTTAGAAACCGATAGTATTTGGTTGGGTTTGGTTATGGTTTTGTTTAAAAAAATCGAAGAAATAACCGAACCAATACTTATATTTTATTATTCTATATGCATAATATATTATTTTTTAAAACAATTTTAAATATCTTATATGTGTTTCCAAAGCAAAAAGTCCAAGACGAGAACATTTATCTTATTGGTTTTATATATATGAGTGTCTGTCGCAATTCTGGGTGGGACTAGGAATGTCACTGTCTCTTTCTTCTAGGCGAAAATGGTGAATTTGAAGCCTTGTTCACAATAAATTTACTGATCGAAAGTTTTGTAATGTTATTCGTTCTAACTATTTTTCGTTTTGGAAGAATTATTGTCTTTTTCCCCTCTTTTGAATGAATCATTTTTTAAATTTTTTTGTGTATGGTTAATAACCGAACTAAACCAAACCGAAATCGTTAACAACCAAACCGATAAATATATGTTGTATTTGGTTTGGTTTGGTTTGGTTTTGATAATTTAAAAACCGATTAAACTAGTTTGGTTGGTTTTGACCAATAACCAACCGAAACCAACCCATGAACACCCCTATACTGACAAGTGACATGGCAGGAAACAACCTAGGACCGAGTTCTAATAACAATATCTTCCTTTGGGAAGTCATTGTGTACCTGTATGTTTCCTAAACATGTAAAAACAATTTATAAAAAAGAATTAACAATGTCCAAGAATCCCAAATGTAGTCAATTTGACCCTCATATTACAAAATGGGCCATCTCTCTTGAAATTGAGAGAATATAGTTTTACAGTCGAATCTGTGTTTTTCACTTGAAAATCATGCATGCCCTATTGCACTATCCTGAGCTTAAATATATATGCATAATTTTTTCCCCGAGCATTAAGATGCTAAAAGATTTCAATATGTAACTTGAAATGCACTCGTTTCTATGTTATGCAGGGTAGAGTCAGTGTTGCTGATATTATTGCATTCACTGGTTCAGAAACAATATCCTCAAAGTCAGATGGTAGGTACATTTGCTGGTTTCTGCATAGGCCAAATGTTATAAATAATTCTCAACAGGTTTTGGTGTCGGAAATTATCAAAGGGCGTTGAATAACCAGTTTTAGTTGATCTGTTGCACTACAGGGCATCTTAAATCTTGGGACATCTCAATTGATCTTGTTAATGTTCTCAAGCATGAGATTCAGGATGGACAACTGAGCTTAAGAGGCAAAAGGGTGCTTGAGGTACTTCATCTGAAATCATTCATGTGATTTACATGCATTTTAACCATTTATCACCTCATCTTCCCTTTGTTGGATAACGATGAATTAACATGCATATTTGGAAGAATCTAGATCAATCTACATACAAATTTCTACAAAGATCTGTTCAAACGCCAGGGAGCTCGTTTCTAAGCAGAGAAGTATGTGATAAATGTAATACCTGTTTAGTAGCATGTTTTTGGACTTACTATCAACAGATTCTAAGAAACATGTGTTAGATGGTAGAAGCAAATGGTCTTTATGGTTCCTTTTGGACACCACCAACGTAACTGTATCACAAAATTCGGTCAGAATGAACACTGCAAAATGGATCTTTTGGAACTTGGTATAAGCATTTTAAATTACCTTAGAGGACCTTGATGATGAGATAGGCTGAGAGCAAGCAGAAGATCATAAAGCTTGATTCAAGAGTAACCTTTTCACGCCATTGGACCTTAGCAAAAGTCTTTTTGGAAAGATGACTATTTGCCTCCAATATATAGGGCCCCTAAGATGCATAATTACTTGGTACCTTTTGAATTGTAGCTCATTTCATCAAAAGATTTGTGCACATGATATACTGCACATAACCAACCACAATGTGGCTTGCCAAACATAACATTTTTGAATCTTTTCCATAAAGCCCCAAAGCATGCTGAAATAACTTGTGATTATTGTTGATTAATGGTGGTAATGCTGGCACTGAATAGAGTCTTAGTGCATCATATTTTTGGGTGCTGTTAATAGTGTTGTTGCTTGAAATCTTTGTCTTTGATCTTGTGATACATTTCTTGGTGATTTGATGCTTAAATGGCAAGTCTCTGTCTTTAGCATTTGCTTAGATTACAGCTTTACTTGTCATTCAGTCTATCATCTCTCCTCATATCTATAGGAGATGAAGTAACCATACCTAGTTGTATTCCCAATATTCCTCGCTTTAAATAGTGGAAGTTAATTCTGTTTTCTTTTATGGACTTTTTCCTTTCAGCTCGGCTGCAGTTATGGGCTTCCTGGTATTTTCGCTTGTTTGAAGGTAACAGCATTAATGTAGTCTTATGTGCAGAAATATATGACAAATATAATTTTGAATGTCATTGGTGTGAAGTGTTCAGGAAGTATTTCTAAATTGAATCTAGGCACACAAAGGGTGTCAACTGCTGGAAATAAATCAGTTGATTTCTGAGAAGTCGTGTCTTGATTATCATATTTGTCACGAATCATCACCAAATATGTGCATCGCTTCAAACCAGGATTTTCATAACTCAATAGAAGTCATTTAATCCCACATTTGTCAGTATCCTGTTATCCTTCTTATTATTCCTTGTTCCTTTTGTAACCCTCTTTTCTTGGGTGAAATTTGGATATACATTCAAAAACTAGCTTATCATAAGTCTCAATCTCAAGCTAGTTGGAGTCTGTTATAAGAATCATCACTACCCATTATACTCCACTTGTGCCCTCGTTTCATTCTAATAATAATAATTAATTTAGGTTCTCTTGACACTACAACTTTTCCACTTTTTTCTACTCAGATATGAATTTCTAATAAGATCAGAAGACTTATTGCAATTAATGGGCCCTAATTTAAGCAAACCAAATGGCTAACTCTCCTCTTGCCTATATCTATTTTTTTTCCCATTGTATTTGATCTTTGCTAAGTCTTCTTGGACTTTAAGAAACTTTAGGTCGTTTAAGACAAATCCTCTTATATGTGATTTCGGGTCTGTTCTGCTTCTTTTTAATGGCTTTCAATCATCATGGTTACACTTATCCACCTTTATGCCGGTGCATTTGAAGGTCTTGTAGGAATTGACCAAATCATTTCAAGTGATCTTCTCAAGTTTCATTCTCTGCATGTGCTACTTGCACTTTCTGCAGAATTTGTAAATTTCTATTGTTGAATAATTATTCATGACAGCACATCCATCTAAACATTTATGTTTATGGGAGATCCATCTCATAGAAATGATGGAGCCCATATAATATTATTAACCTAACTACCATCTTATAGAACTTACCTTTCACTTGGTAGGTATTCTTCTGCAACGTAACACCCAATAGTATTTTTCTATTTCAACCGTCCTATTTTATGGGCCCAACAACCATTTTATAGAACTTACCCTTCACTTTGGTAGCTATTCTTTTCCAGCATAGCATCCAACAGCATTTTTCTATTCCTATTTTAATTTTGTGTTACATTTTTATCTACCATATCATTCATCGAACTTAGGTAATCTGAACATACAATTTTCAACTTTTCATCATGACCATTTGCAAAGACAACTTGTAGAAGCTGTCATTGGGAATTCTGTGATTTTCAAGGAAGAAGTTGAGAGGCTCAAAATTTCAGTCTTTCTCAGAAGTATAACCTGGACAAAATAGATGTATCCCTGTTAAATGGAGCACCTTTTTGGATCTTTCCATACTCTATTTACAGTGACAAGTTCTCCTTAAACAATGAAAACTAGATTGCCCAGTTTTGAAAGGGTGCCTCGTGAACATGAAGAAACTACTTGACCTGCAATGTGAACAACTGGTTTTGTGTGAGGTCCCAACATATCCCATGTAGTCCCACAAAGTGGAGTCTGCGGAGGATAGAGTGGACGCAGACCTTACCCTACCTTAGAGGTAGAGATTTCTGATAGACCCTCAGTTTTGTGTTAGGTCCCAATGCATAGTAATTTGTAAAACCTCTTAGGGTCCTGTTTTTGATGAATAAATTAGTTTCAAGAGCCTGATTGGTGCAGGTCGACAGTTTGCATTCTTTGAGGATGTATTGTAACTCTCATCACTTAGGGGAACTTAAATAATGCAGGAGGTGGATGTTAAGTCGAAAATTCAACTCATTTCACAACTCACAAGTGTGTGAATGCAAATGACAGAGTTACAAATATATAGTATACAGACATGGTAGCTGAAGTCCAGTTGTAGCTGAAGTCTATAGGACCCTTGCTTTCACGTTACTCCAATAAACTGATGTAACATAACCTCTTGCAGGGAGCGTCAACGGTACATTTTCAAGACTTCAGTGCAGAAACTATAAGATGCACCACCATCCCTAATGTTTTAGCAAACATTGAGCAGGCCCGTGATAGGCAGAGCCGCCAACCTGAGAGTCCTTTGACTCCTTCAAGACAGATTCTTGCTCCAGTGGTGCATTTTTATGCTGGGGAGTGGGAAGAACTCCCTACAGTCTTATCTGTGGTGAGGAATGATATATCTGAGGTACCAACAGGAAAGAGCCTTAGCCTGTCAGAAGAGGATTTCATGGATGGTTGTAGTAGCCAAGACGGGAGCATATTGGGTCTGGAGTCTTCCTTAAGGAGATCTAGGAAGCTCTCTGGAAGCAGAGCATGGGAGAGGGCTAATGATGCAGACAACGGCGAAGGTGGATATGATGTAATTTTAATGACTGAACTTCCCTACTCAGTGCCTTCCCTCAAGAAGCTATATGGGCTTATAAAAAAGGTAAACTTAACTCTTTAAACACGCTAATGAGTTTCCCTGTGCACTCCAGATTTTAGCTATTATGTTTGATTTTACACCACCTCTATCTTTTCTTTTTATTTATCACAAGTATTGGTTACTATAATTTTCATTTTGCATTTGTTAATTTAACGGGATAGAGTTGTGACAATTTCTCACCTTCTTTAACAGTGTCTGAGGCCTCCCTATGGAGTAATATACCTGGCTGCAAAAAGGAATTATGTGAGCTTTAACAGCGCAACACGTCATTTGAGAAGTGTGGTCGACGAGGAAGGTGTTTTTGGCGCACATTTAGTGAAGGAGCTAGCAGATAGAGAGATTTGGAAATTCTTTTTCAAATAAAGGACAGTCAACTTCACTACCACTGCATTTTCTCAGCACCCTAAATTTTATTCATCTAACGTTGTTTCTTTGATATTTATGTTACAAGTATCATATGATTTTTAGAGCAACTTATGATAGTCAAGTTATCTATGGCTTTGAGTCCTGCTGGTCTATGTAGTTATTTATGCTTGTGGACCTTTTCTTCCTTATTTTGAAGGTGTAAATTAAATGTACATTCTCTTGGTTAATACATGCTCCTACATTTTGGCTAAGATTGAAATTGCACATTAATCTATATTTTCTTTGATTGGGTTTATGCGAGTTTAGCTTCATGTGAGTTTTCTTGCAGTTAATCTATAACTTGCTTCACAGAATAACAAAATTGCATTACGTTGTCACTGATAAAAGCCTGTATCATAAACTAGTTGATTGCCCAACTAAGTCTAGCCTTAAATCCAGATTAGTGAGTTTGGTTACTAGAATTGTTTTCACTACCCTAGGAAAATAATTGGTAGGTAAGTAGGAAAAGATACTGTCCAATCATTTGTTGTTGATTTTACTTTTAGAACGAGAAATTAGTTGATGAATAATCAAAAGCTTATTGAAGAAAATACATACAAGTACAATATATTTAACCTAATAAAAATTGCCAGTTAACAACATGCACTGAAGATTAAGGTGAGAAACCTCCCACACGATCATAAAACTAACCAAGCAGATAGAAGAAAAAAAATGCACACCAAACAAAGACCATCCATTAAAGGGGTAGAAAATTGAGCTTCATTAGTAACAAACGACTAGTGCAGATAATACATTCGTCCAAAGCAATGTTGTTCTATAGAACTCAAAAATCCATTACATTCAACAAAATTATAAAACTAAGTTCAACTGTCAAACCATCTCTTGTCCCATATCAGAATGAAATAGCATAAAACATGCAAAATTGGCTCAGGATAAGGCAAATTATCGCTTCTTGGAGACACCAACAGTCTTTCCTCGGCGACCAGTGGTCTTAGTATGCTGACCACGCACACGAAGACCCCAGTAGTGACGTAAACCACGATGATTCCTGCCACGATTACATAGTGAGAGATAAAGGATACACACAGACAAGGTTTAACAATAATGTGCATTAAAGTACTGAGAATATCAAACATAATGTCATGTTAACAGCAAAAGTAGACCAGACCAACCTGATCTTCTTCAGGCGTTCCAGGTCATCCCTAAGCTTCATGTCCAGTGCATTAGATGTAACTTGTGAAAACTTTCCATCCTTGTAATCCTTTTGCCTATTCAAAAACCAATCAGGGATTTTGAATTGACGAGGATTTGCCACAACAACCATCAAGCTATCGAGTTCAGCAGCAGTGAGTTCACCAGCCCTAGAGAAAAGAGTGAAAGAAGAAATTTAGGTAACTTTGCAATAATTAAAATTATCAAAGCAGGAACACTTGGGGGCCGTTTGGTTACTGTATAACTTACATTTTATTCATGTATAAAAAATTGTATTAGTAAATGCTATGTTTGGTAGAAGTTTTGTTTTAAGTAGAAAAGTCAACCTAACTTGTATCATGTTTGGCTGAAAGGATTTTAAACATGGTATAAAAGTTACTCATGTATTAATTTTATACGACGTTTGGTTGTGTTTTTTGTAGTCCTACATAATTAATACCAACATAACTTATGAGGAAATCTATGTATAAGTTATGCAGGGTAGAAGGTGAAATAAGTTGTGTGGGTATTAGTTATACATGTATTAAAATAATAAATTACACATTTACCCCTGCTGATTTATTTTTATGTCTTTTTATTGAGAACATTACCTAACTATATTGATTATTAGCATTTAGCATTTAAGCAATATTGGATATTTTATTTTTTTAAAAGTACATTACAGAAAATATTAAATAGGTGACCACTACAGTGATTGCTCTTCAAGAGACTGTGACAGTGATGCTTCAATGGAAACTGGAGGAGTTAGAGTTGTTATCGTTTAGATTGTTAGAATTTATTTGTGGTTTCGATATATCAACAAATTAATTTTTAGTGCTCGTTTGAGTTAAAAATAAATAAAATAAAGATAAAAATAAAACAGCAAAAAAAAAAACATAATTCTCACTTACGTATGAAGGAGGAATCTTTTTTCTTTACTTTTATATAAAAATAGGGAGAATTTATACTATTTACTTGCTCATTTGTTCGTAAATAATATATATTAATTTACAACAAATTCAATATTCAATAGTTAATAATTCATGCATTGTAATCTCTGCATAACTAAATAGTACCCACATAATTAATACCTACATAACTAAACCCAACATTACTAAATCCTGCATAACTAATTCATGCATAACTAAACCCTGCATAACTAAACCCTACATAACTCTAACCAATAACCAAATGGCCTCTTAGTGCAACACAAAAGAATGTAACTGCTGGTGCGGAACTTTCACATAGCAAAGGCAAAAAGGTTGGACACTTTAAAATTGACAACTACTGATTAAACTTTATGGTTAAAAACTCAAGACTAGACCATAAATAATGGTCCATTCAAGCCTGTACTAGTGTAGCTGCACATTACTTGAAACTTCTGTAAATGTTAAAATCATTTTTTTCTACACGCCCTACTAAGAAAATATGTTCTCTCCCAGAAAATTAGCATCATTATCCTTCCTCTCTACTGCAAAGTAGCACCAGCCTAATAAAAGGCCGCATATGATAACTTTTAGTCCAGCTACTACAACTATGTTGACACCATTATCTGTGTCAGGATATAATCCATACTGAGTGAATGCATCCCCAAAATCAGGAAGGGATAGTTTCATCATTCCCTTCTCATTACCAGCCGTACATTAATGGCTCCCTCCAGTCTCCATTAAGTAACCGAAAGAACAATCTTCCTCATTAATCCATCTTAGTTTCTGAACCATTGGCCAGCCCATCTATTGGCAATTTATCAAAAGAGTGACAGCAAGACTTGACAAGTTTTGTCATACATCCAATTATGGTTGCAGAAATAATCCTGAAGTAACTATTTTCATTTTTTTTCGCCAGGAAGCATTCATTATAATTAAGTTTTACAGGCAAATAACAATACACAGTACACCAATATCATATAAACATCCCCGAAAGGTTAAGAACTTATCATACACCCAAAGCAACGATCAGATCAAAATTTGAGCTTTCATTACATGATTAAATGGGAAGTATGTACCTTTAAGAATGATACCACATGCTAAGAGGTAAAAACGACAACTTCATAATTAGTAGGGAGAAAAACAAGGAGGAAAAAGTAATTACCTCTTGCTCATGTCGATATCTGCCTTCTTGCAGGCAATGTTAGCAAAACGACGACCAATACCTTTGATTGATGTCATAGCGAACATGATCTTCTGTTTCCCGTCAACATTTGTGTTTTGAACACGAAGAATGTGCTGAAATTCTTCATTGGCAACAAGCGACTGCACACAACCCAAAATCAGAAGCAATTCAACAGACTAAACACGCAAATACACGCACATTCAAATAAGAAATTATATCTCACCATGATTAGGGTTTCAAATGCTTCTCTGCGGTGCGGCCGGCTGCTTCGTTAACTGGCGAAGAGATGCAGAACTCCCAAAACCCTAACGCTAATGGATCAGTTTGAGATTATATATAGGCAGAAAAGGACAATATAGTAATTGTAGTAGAGTGAAACAAACTATTTGGTGATTTGCATTTGAAGTGCATAGATTTTGGAATAATGACTGTTGAGTCTCTCAAGTTTTAGGAATTCATTTTTTATCTCAATGAAGTTTTTTTTTTTTATTGAAACTATGTTAATGCCCCTTAAGGTTAAGTGGTTAAAACGTAAAACCTCAAAATCACAAGATTAGTAATGAGTAAAGCTAGTACTAATATTTTTTTGCATAACAACAAATGAATAATCTTCGATTCACCTTTAAAGTTTTAGATTATTTTTGAAAAACATGATCACAAAGAATAAAATGTCCCTTTAGTTTAAAAGGTTGTTAATTTACTTTTCAATCTCGTCTACAACTTTCAATCTTTCCTATTGAGCTCACGATTCACAAATATAGTTTCACGTTTCATTATTCACAAATATAGTTTCACGTTTCATTATTTTTCCGCGAGTCCATTGAAGCAGCTCAAACCCAAAACATCTAATTGAAAAAACCCAAAACATAGATATTTTGCTTCTTGTCATATAAGTCTATAAATTTTTTTGTCAAGAAGGAACTTGTTGACATATACTCATCGCCAATATTTACTTTCTGAAGGTCCATCTTTTAAGACAGTAACATTAAGTGAAAGCACGTCTCACCAGGAATCACATACATTTTAGATCATTCAAACATTAAACTTCAAATAAAACCAAAATTTGCATGCAAAGTTCTTGGGGTTAAATGCAGCCTCAAAACTGTTTGGAGCCATCTTATTTTCATACCACCAACCCAAACAAAAGTCAAAACACGAGTTTCATCGCTTCATCTACTTAGTATCAAGATATTCAACTTTCATTATCCCATTCTACCCCATGTTTCAAAGAATAAAGGCAGTGAAGATGTGCAAAAACAGAATGATCTGCATTATGCACTTCCTGCTGCCTGCTTCCTTGCTTCTTCCCGCATAACAGCTCTCACATATATCTCATAACAACATCCTGTAAACATAAATTAGGAAGATCAGAATGTCGGTTTCAAAAGTATTAACAATCAACCGAAAATGGTAAACAGATCCATATCGACTGTTGCAAATTGCAAGCATAACAAGCCATATAGAGTAGCTTTTTTAAGGATTCAGAGGATAGTAAACAGCAGCCCAATAACAGTAAAAAGATGCTGCAAAGAACATAATTAACAGCATCTGAATAACAAGGAGTTGGATACAAATCAACAGTGAAGAAGCTACTAGTGTTCTTTCAATAGTTTCAGATAAGGCTGAGACGCCAATACATATGAAGGCTGGGAACTGATCATTGCAAATTATAGTAAGAGCAGCTTAGATCATGTCGCTCTAAGAGCACCAAAGGGTGGCTGATATTCGATGTTGCATAGAACATATAAGCCTCTGAACAAGATCTGGATGTAACTCAACATAGCAGAAGGCTTTAGGTTTTCTTTTTTCCTTTGTTGGGGAATAATGGGTAATAGCAGAAGGTTCTTACGCATTTGCAATGGCTTTGAACTTATATGACTGATAAACCAATGACATGGATCTGATTATCATCAAAAACTAATGCAGGGTAGTAAGACTATTAGTGACAGGGTGTTCCTACAGTCAGACCAACTTGTTTTGAGACTGACATCTATAACAAGCCACAAGTAAATAAAAGGGAAGCCCGGTGCACAAAGTACCCCTCGTTAGCAGGGTCCGGAAAAGGGCCGCACCCCAAGTAATAACAAGCAAAAACCATAGTGTTATCCTGACTGTTATGATCATTCTTATTTCCATATCTAGAAGTAGGAGAAAAGAGAGGCATTAGAAACATTAGTTCATCAGAAATATATAGGGAGATTTCAACTGACATCATACATACATTGTGCCCTTCAGAAATACTTTACTTAAGAAACCTTAGTTCATCAGAAAATTTGTCACAGATGATAGATAACTGTATGTAATATAGTTCTGTGACATTAGTACAAATACTATGCTCCCAACCCCACAAGGTATGGAATCATTAGCCAATGTTGGACTGTATGTCTCAATTTGAGGCGAAGGCATGAAGAAAGTAACAACTTCACCAGCTCTGCAGTACATACCCTTAGGGATCATTCGGTATGGGGATGGGATAAACAAAGCCATCCCATGGGATCAGTTATCCCACCATACATATGGGATAACTTATCCCATTACTAAGGTATAAATGGTGGATAAATAATCCTTGGACTAACTAATACCTCTAACCAAACGATTAAAATAATCATGCATTATATCCTGGGATTATTATCCCTTATCTCTCATACCAAACAACTACTTAGTCCCTTACAGCTACATTCACAGAAAATAAATCAAGTGAATCCAATTTGTGGTGAAGAGCAAAACCTGCTACTACAACAATAGTTAGAACATCTCCCACCCTTTTGAGGGTTCGCACACTCTGTTTATGTGATTTAAAGCGTTTCAAGGAGGGATCCGCTGCCAAGAGCTGCCAAAAAATAAGAATAGACAAGGATAAAGCAGATGAATTTTTTTTTTAAAATAGAGCAAATAGAAAGAGCTACTGATGGAAACAATTAAGCAAGTTCAAATAAAAGAGATACTACTCGTGAAATTAATAGCTCACAGCATCTTGCCAAGGAAATTTAATGATTTGCAATTGAAAGCAAGCCACTCAAATGTTCACTCAACTAAGACAAATCGTACACATGAAAATATTAAAGCTCGTGCTCATTTTAACGTGCGCGCACAAACACATAGTATACTCATTCAAGCACACCTATATTGGAGGCACTATTGAATTTGACAAACAACCCCATCCCAAGCAACATTCACACAAGTAGCTAAAATATAGATTGTCTCGAGAAGAAGTCTATTTATGAGAAAAGCCCCTCGCCCCTCCCCCCCCAAAAAAAAAATGTTGTAGACCAAGCTATAGGAAATACATCTGATACGTCTTTAACATGTTGTAACATCGAAGACATTCTGTGTAATGTCAAGTTGCACAATTTTTATTTGTTGTCGAGCATACCACTACACTAAAAAAGAATGTAACTGTAATTTTCTCATTACTACTATAGCAACACCACCTGTGCCCTCGATAGATAGACAAACGGTCTTTTATCTTAAAATAGTTCACAATGATATTTAAAATTCATCAGCATTTCAACATAGTAAACTATACCATCCAAATTAGAAAAAAATCCTTAAGTACACATTTTAGTGCAGAAACTACACCAACAAATTTTAACAAATCAGCTGTTTTCTAATAAAATGATTCTAACAATCAGCTGTGTTGAAACCTAGATGATTATCGGCACAATGATAACTGGGATACAGAACAACCATAAGGCTACAACAAAGTATCAATCATTCAACTAGACTCCTTCTAGTTACACACAGAACAATTAGATGACAGCTCCCAACATCTCGTAATCAATTCAAATTTTCCTCAGCTCTTCTATAAATATGTCCAGCTTCTTTCTTCAAATAAAGGGTATACACAAAAAAGGAGAACCTACACAAAATACAGTACTCTTCAAAATACACTCAATCCCTAACATAAAAATCGTGGTCTCACCAAATGTTCACCAAAATCAACAGATTGCCCATCCCAATTAAAGCTTCAAATATAAATTTAACGCTACTTTGGATTTTTATAGTAAACAGTTAGGAGAAACATAGAAAAAATGGAGAAAACAAGGTCGATTAGGCATAGGGGAAAGTGCAAGTACTCACAGCCTTCTCGCGAGCCCCGGGTTCGATATGGATCCCACGTCGTGATAGCATCAAGGATTCATCGGTCTTCTACAGTATGAATAAAAAGCGAGATTTCATTAGCACAAATCGTCAGACAGTAAACGCATCAAATAAATACACAACAGAAAACTCAAATTAGAAACGAGAGAGACCTGAGGATTGAGTCGAAGCTTCGATAAAGCTGTTTTGTTGAGCAAAAACGCCATTGCTTTTCACGAAATCGAACAGAGTAATCGTAGATGAAGAAGATGATTATGAGTCTCCCGATACAGCACAAAAAGAAAGAAATTGGTCAGTCAGTGAAATTTTGTGAAATGGGGTATTGGAGGAGAGGTTATTTACACAAAACTCCCTAACTTACAGAAATATGTCATTAAACCCCCTGATGTTTCAGTTTGTACAAAGAATTCCTTATCTGCTTAGAATTGAACATATAAATCATGGACAATATAAAATGTGGATTCATTATCATATAAAATTATGAATTAAAATGATCAATAACTTTGATGTCATAATAAAGAAATGAATATTAGGGCAAACTTAATATCAAAACTTAATTTATAAAGTGAAGATTGTCCATAATTATGTAAGGACACAAATGTTTGAAATTTCTATGTATAAGAGAACTTCACACATTGTAACATCTAAGTGAAGATCGTCGACTAATTATATAATTTGAAGTAAATACGAAGTGTATGTACATAGAATTTGTTGCACATACAAAATATATGTAAATATTTTCTCATTCCATGTTATGTAACATACTTATCTTTTTAATCTTTCGAAAAAAAGATACTTTTTAGTATATGTTTAAAATAATTCAACTTTAAAATTCTCACTTTTAACCCACGAAAAGGTCCATCATACAGGAATTTTAGTAACTCAATTGATTGATTATCTGAACTCCCATCTTATTAATATACATTCGATTATCCACCTTGTAATCTCTTCTCCATTTCCCTACCCATACCCCAAATAATACATATTTGATTTACATCACATACTTCAAATATACTTTTCTTTCTTTATACTATATATTCAGTTAAACACCTTCGCATAAATTGATAGTACTAGAATCTTTCTATATTTATATGGCACAAGACCAAAAGTGGTCAAAATGGAGTGAGACAAAACCGGGGAAAGCAATAAAACAACATAATCTTGACCAAAAAAACAACATAATACATTAATTAGCTTAATTAATAACTTATTAATTAACTACTTCCCCTAAAAATAGGATTTTCCTAATTCTCTCCCTCTTCCTTCTTCCTTCTCTTTCTCTCTAATTTGTTTTTTCCTTCACTTCATTAATTTTCCTATGATCTTTTGATCATTTGTTCCCTTTGGGATGTTCAACCTGATAACCTAAATTCCAACAAACAAACGAAAAAAAACATATTAACACAAAACATATAATCTAAAATTTAACATCCCAAAAAAATGGGAACATGCATGTCTGTACAAAATGCAAGTTTCTTGAAAAGGACTAGAATGAGGCCTACACCTATTGATCAAGAAACATGTTCCAAGAACGCAAGCAGGACATCCGTGCCTAAATCCCAAAAATTTTCGAGACCAATAAATGTCGTGACGGATTCATCAGGCGATGATATTTATCAGAGGTACGTATTGTTAGATAGTTTGTAATATATATGAAGTTTATTCGATTTATTGACTATCACATTAAATGGTTGATGAGTTTGAAGGCGTTATATATAAATTTTCAAACGTATATTTTGAATGGCATTAATTCTTCGAACTCATGTTTTTTTAAGGTACGTAAGTTACGTTGGCTTTCTTTCCTTCTATGTTTTTTCTAAATAATATACAAACAATATTTTAGATATAAATTTTTTTTAAGCTTTAAATTTAAAGGAACAACACGAAATGAGATGACTATCCTAAATAATCTTCTTTCAATAAATTCATGCATATTTTTTAAAAAAAGTGGCTAATAAGTTAAAATTTATCAGTATAAGTTTACTTGTATTTTGAAGTAGTGGTGGAGCTATCTTAAGTTAACTTTTTGTATATATATAATATATGTTGAATTTCCGTAACTTTTTCATGTGTTTCCTTTATATTTTGACTTTTCCTTAGTGAAATTTTTTTATTCCTCCACTATCTGAAAGGGATTTGTCTGCATAATTTTACTTATATTTTGAGGTAGTGGTGGAGCCACACTCTTCTTCAAGGGAGTGCAATTTACCCTCTTTAAATTCGCTGAAAAATTACATTTGTCGATAGGTATTTCTTTTTTTTTGGTATATAATTCTTATTTCTTCACATTTCTTTTTTTTTTGGTATGTAATTCAAGGGATTTTGGTATGTGAAAAATCCAACTCTGCCACTATTCAAAAGGGGATTTTTCTCCGGTTTCCCTAGAACAATCTCTTTAAGAAAAGTTATTGTTAGACTGTTTATTAACAATTTCAACACTTCTATCCAATTACATAACTGTTTATCAGTATTTAAAGTTTATCAACTATTTACAATCAGCTAATTCAAACGGGCTCATATTATTGTAATAGGTATGAGTTTGGGAAGGAGTTAGGAAGAGGGGAGTTTGGTATAACATACCAATGTGTAGATAAGATAAGTGGGGAGAATGTGGCATGTAAGACAATAGCAAAGAGCAAATTGAGAACAGAGATAGATGTGGAAGATGTGAGGAGGGAGGTGGTTATTATGAGGCATTTGCCTAAACACCCTAATATTGTTAGCTACAAAGAAGTTTATGAAGATAAAGAAGCTGTTTATCTTGTTATGGAACTCTGTGAAGGTGGAGAATTATTTGATAGAATTATTGCAAGAGGACATTATACTGAAAGAGCTGCTGCTCTTGTTACAAAAACTATTCTTGAAGTTGTTCAGGTAAATCATTTCAATTTGTTTCTCTGATTTGATATACAAATTCTTTACATTGATGATGTATATAACTTAAACTCTATAGGTATGCCACAAGCATGGGGTAATTCATAGGGACCTCAAACCTGAGAACTTTTTATATGCCAATGTAAATGAAAATGATCAATTAAAGGCCATTGATTTTGGACTTTCCATTTTCTTTGAACCTGGTAAGTACTTTGGCTCTCTGTTAATTTATTTTGAACTTTAAGTTATATAGATTGTCACGCTATTATTGTAATTTATAGTGCATGTTTGGTCAAATTTTCAAAATCTGTTAATTTTAAAAAAGTGTTTTTTTGTGGAAGTGCTTCTTGAACAATAATAATGGAGACTAACAGTTTGTGTTTGGGTATCCTGCCTTTATTTTAACTATCCTAGGCTAGAGGACTTGATGGACCAGATCAAAGGTCGGAATAAGTTTCTTGGAGACCACGTCAATCGTTGTTGCTAATCATTTTGAAAAATACTAGTTATTTGTTAATATGCAATTTGTGCTTGAGTCTTGACCAAGGTTCCAAAAGTGTTTCTAGGGAAAATTACGTTTGGAAAAACTGTTTCTGCTTCTACTAAAAAAAACACTTATTTTTTCATGGTTAGGTCAGAGATTTGGTGAAATAGTAGGAAGTCCGTACTACATGGCTCCGGAAGTTCTTAGAAGAAATTATGGACCAGAAGTTGATGTGTGGAGTGCTGGGGTTATTCTTTACATTTTGTTATGTGGTGTTCCCCCTTTTTGGGCAGGTAATTAAGTTACAACTAATTATTGTTCTTTGTAGTTAATTAATTGAGTTTATGAATAGTCTAATTAATTGTGTTTCCTTGATTAGCACAGAAACTGAAGAAGGAATTGCACATGCAATAGTGAAAGGTTCAATAGACTTTAACAGAGATCCATGGCCAAGAGTATCTGATGAAGCTAAAGATCTTGTCAAAGGAATGCTTGATGCTAATCCTTATAACAGGTTTACTGTTGAAGAAGTCCTTGGTAAGCATACTAACACAGCTCGTTTGGTACGTGGGATAAGGAATAACTAATTTCTGATACGTACTTTAATATGGTGTACGTAGAGATAATCTACCTTTTTTTACATTATTAGTGTTTAGTAATTAAACATGTATTGTTTTAGATAGGGGGTTTTGAAGGTTGAGGATTAGAGTAGAAGGTTCGCAGATAGTTGAGTGTTGTCTCTGTACATTCCAGTAGCGTTAGTACTAATCTCATAGTTTCTGCCCTTTGATATATGTTTGATACATGTTAGTTTCTTTGTTTCGATTATTGCATTATTTTGATGTTATTGTCCCTTTTTCCGAATGCTATGTAATGAATTTGTTATTATTTGCTATGTTTGCTCTGTGTTTGTACATAATTTCATAACATTGCTTTGTTATGAGTTACTTGAGTCGAGAGTCTTTCAAAAATTAACAACCTTTCTACCTCCACGAGGTAGGGGTAAGGTCTGCGACTCTGCATACACCCTCCCCTCCGGATTACATTGAGTATGTTGTTGTTGTTCGTCTGAGTTATCTTATTATGTTTGATCCTTAAAGATTAGGTCTTAATTGCTATTTCAACCTAATATATCAACTCTTGATATTCAAATTAGATCATCACTGGATACAGAATGCAGACAAGGTGTCTAATGTTTGTTTGGGAGAAGGTGTGAGAGCCAAGATTAAGCAATTCACTTTGATGAATAAATTCAAGAAGAAAGTTCTAAGAGTGAGTACTAATTCCTAATAATAGCAACATGTTTACCAATGAGACATTTTATTTCACAAAACATAATGGTATGTACGTACGTACGATATTTTACAGGTTGTAGCAGATAACTTACCGCAAGATCAAGTACACGGTATAAAACAAATGTTTTATAAGATGGACACTGACAAAAATGGAAACCTAAGTTTCCAAGAACTCAAAGATGGTCTACATATGATGGGTCAAACTGTTGCTGAACCTGAAGTCCACTTGTTAATGGATGCTGTAAGCTTTAATTAATTGTCCCTTAATTATGCATTAATTAATTTTACAAATTTTAATTAATTAAGATTGTTTTTTTTTTAATTAATTAGGCTGATGTTGATGGAAATGGAATGTTGAATTGTGAGGAATTTGTTACAATGGCTGTGCACTTACAAAGGTTAAGCAATGATGATCATCTTAGACATGCATTCCTCCAATTTGACAAGAATAAAAGTGGATTTATTGAGTTTGAAGACTTGAAAATCTCTCTGTTTGATGATAGTCTTGCCCCCCAAAATGATCAAGTTATTAATGACATCATATTTGATGCTGATTTGGATAAGGTAAAATTTCATTAATTAACCTTAATCATTTGAATAATCTTTGTCTCTTGATTTCTTGTTTACACAAAACATTGATGGTTCTGAATTCTAGAAACTCAGCTTATCGAATTTTGGGTATATTGTTAAGACATATTAAGTTGATTTTTTTAAACACAAATATAGAACTTGACTTAGCGTTCATGAGTTCTAATGAAATAGTAGCGAGAACTCTATCTCAACCTCTATGTATACCAAGTAAATAAGAGGTTATGGAGGACATAGATTAGGATAGAATGCTAGTATGGAGTAGAGTGTTGTCTCGCTTATACTCACATATAGTAGTATTTCTCGTGTAATTTCTTGTACTTCAATTTTTGTGTTACTATCTACAGTCTCTTCTACTTCGATTATCGCTTGTAATAGTGAAACATTCTACATTTCAAGGTAGGAGTAAGATCTACGTACAATCTATCATTCTCAGGTCTCACTTGTGAAATTATGCTTGATATGTCGTTTCTTGTTGTTGATTTGTTGACATATGAATACAGGATGGAAGGATAAGTTATCAAGATTTCAAGGTGATGATGTCAACAGGAACAGATTGGAAAATGGGTTCACGTCAATACTCAAAAGCAATGCTGAATGCACTTAGCATGAGACTTTTCAAAGACAAATCCATGCAATTGAAAAATTAACTCTCTTCCGATATTCTTTGATCCTTTATATTATCCTTCACTTGACAAGAAGATGAGAAAAAAAAATGTAGAGAAGAAGATATGGCTAAGAAATATACAGGGTTTTGTTCCAAATTAAGCAAGAATATATTAACATATTTCTTGTCTGTCTCATTTTTTTCTGTTTTACAAAGGCTAGTAGTTCTTAATATTAAAGACAAAATATCATTTTGAGGATGACTGATACTACTTCATTGAGTAATAGAAAGATGATGACCAAGAATCTTGTTTTTCTTTTTTCATCAATGATGGTCCAGTCGAGGCTCGCCCATGCCCAATCCTGATGGGCCTTCGATTTTCTCTTTATCTTAGCTCTATAATCCACCCGTCTTTCCCTGTCCCTAGCCTGAAGGTATGTTTCTCATTTCCCAAATGTCAAAACACAGAGAACTAATAAGCATCTTTTTTCGAGAAATAGCTTTTACTCTCCAACCAACACTGGAACACATTTTTCAAGAAAATACTTTCCATAAAAATGGAAATCAGTATCAGGTAAACAATACTGGGGCATGCTACTCAAATACGTCGAAAGGTTTATCTCAATAAGACTACGAAACTATAACCATGGAGAGACGGATAGAGCAATTCTAAAAACAATAACATATATCATTATATACACACAGGGAACATTATACACAAATCACCAGTAAGAACAACAGCACAGCTTTGTTTGCAGCTACTGACCCACCATCCCAGAAAGATGAGATGAGTTGAGTTGGAATAGTTCTGCACCTAACTCTATCACAGACTATTTACAACAGAACCATAAATTAAATTGCCCCTTGAAGATGCACAAGAGCAAACTTCAGTTTCAGGGATTCGTTTTACCTATACTGTTCTCTGACAATTGGTGGCTTCAATTAGAGAGGATCAACCCCTCTCGTTATCCTATCGTTGAGTAGATTCTTTAACTTACCCATCTGAACATCATTTTATCCCCCAAAATCACAGTATAGATAGAGTCGTCTTATGTGCTTTGGCCCTCATGTCTTAGTAGAGTTCTTGCCCCTACCTCCTCCTTTGCCCTTGCTGCTACCAGTTGCGTTCTTTGAGCTGGGTGCCTTACTACAAGCACCTTGGGAATCCACATCAGCAAGACCATTCTCCAGTGCTCTAACCAGATTTTCAAAGTAGTTTCGGGTGACACTGTTGCAATTTGAAAAAAAACAGAGCTGTCATTTAAATGTTAAAATATCAATATGAACTATCAAGCGCAAAACCATCTCATCTCTTCCACATATTTGAGAGGTCGACTGGCAGCTTAGGCAACAATTATCCCGTGACATTTACAATGTAAATCTTAGTTCGTGTTTGGTACTCCTCCAATTTATACTAATCTGTGAACATACAGGCTGTCCTCTTTTTTCCATGGAAGTGGAAGTGTTGTTTGCATGGACGAGGCAGCAGTTAGGGGGGTGAGTGTGGGGACCACATACAAAAAGTGTTTTCTGGTCAATTGAGGGTTTAAATGCAAAGCCCAAATTAGAGGACAATTTTAGTGAAAAAATACGAAAACAAAAAGAAATTAAATTTATGCACAACTCAAGATAAATAATTTTCAACATGAACAATTATATAAACAAAGGAGTTTAAAGATTATTGTTTAGTGATATGCAATCTTCTAAACATTTAAGTAAAAAGTGTGAAACCAGAACTCCTGGATTAATTCTGTATTGGCTCTTAGCTGAAGAAACGTTCATACTTTATGCTTCTAGGAACAGTGTAAGAAAAATTACCTTGTTAAACCAGCGAGCTTTGTACGGAAATCATTGAAATCCTTGGATGGTCCTGTAGCATTAAGATAAGTTTGGAGTTCCTTTTCAGCACATTGATGAAGTCTTTCTAAACCAGCCTCTGCCTCACCTGTACAGATAAAAATTTGCATACAGAAAAGTAACAGAAGCATGAGACAAGTTTACTGAAGATGATCAAAGAACAAGGTACACAGATGATGAGAACTGTAAATACCTTGTACGTACTCAAAAAATTGCCTTTTCGCTTTCTCATGTTCCGGTAGGTAGTATCCATATGCATAGGTCCATTTTAACACTCTCCTACATTCAACTATCTGCAAATTGTATAGTGGAACATACTTACAAAGAATATCTTATGGGATGGCTATAAAAGGAAAGAAGAGATAAATCTGGCAAAGAGGATCAGTCCCCCTAAGTAGGTGCACATTCACAAATTACTCATTTCCAGCCAAATCCTACTTCTAGGGAAATAGCTATCCAAAACTGCATTCAAACATGAAGCCTCTACGGTTGGAAAATTTGTTGCATAATACAGATGAACACAGTAACTGTCTTCCGGTCTTCATCTGATTGGCAACCTCATGTGGGAACTCACATGGGCGATGTTTGTGTGGGGGTGGGGGGTGGGGATTTATTCAATAGGACTAAATCCGTATTTTGGTTTGATGTATTTTGCAGGAACTTAATAATTAAAGACAAATCTCCAAACCCCAATGCATAGTGCCAAGACTTATCCTTGAACGACACCCCCCACAACCCTGAAAGCTCCTCTTCCTTCACTATCATTGATAAGAAGGCCAGACTAACCGAAGTTCATAGAAACTTCGGATATTGAGTGTCCTCAACATAGTTTAGCCCCTCTGGGATGTAAGAGATATATCTTCCACCATCCCTATAGTGTATGAAACAAATGTATACATTTCGATAGGAAACCAATTCATAACTGGGAATGAGATGAGGCAGATGATTTCCTACAAAAGATACAGCCATATGTAGTACATAGAGGGCAACAAGTTGATGTGGAATAGGCCAACCATGAACTGATTCCTCGGTGTAGCCATACTATTATAACTGCTTGATTGTCAGAGAAATGCCATTTAACTAATGTTTCATATAATGTATATGTGAAGAAGATTGCAGTGTTCACCTGTTGCCAGGAATCTATAATGAATTTCAATTGTGACTCAGGTTGGTTCTGTTTTTCACTAAGCTTTTCAAGCTGCAGAATAAACCAGAAACTACATTAAACACATATTTGAAGACATATCAAAAGGAAAAAAACAAAAGTTATGCCTGGCGAGATAACATAAGAGCAAAGAAAAAACAACTAATTTCCATTAAGCAAATTCTTCAGCACCAACCTTTTTCATAAAGAGCATTTACTCTTATTTTGTCATTTCTTTAGCCTATGTATACTCTTAAGGGTGGCAATTGGGTGGGTAGGGTAAAATTTGGGCGGGCCATAATGGGTCAAGACCCAACCCAACCCAAATCTGCTTGGGATAAAACGGGTGAGGTAATGGGTCATACAACGGGTCAAGACCTATGAGTCAAGACCCAACCCAACACAATTTTTACCATGTCTAATTGTTTTATTTGTTCTTTTAAAATATTTTAGTACCTCATAAAATCATTTTTTTTTAATTTATTATGGCTATATATAGCATATCAAATTAAAAAAAAGTTTTTAAAAATGTTTTGACAAGATTTCTCATAAGCCAATTTGGGTTGCATATCAACCCAATTTTTAATGGGTTGAAATGGGCTGAGCTAATAAGTGGCCGGGTCAATAACCCGCCCAAAATTAAATGAGTTGTGCAAGTTGGGATTACTTTGTCACCCCTAGTATACTCTGTGGAGCAAAATCACAACCAGGCATAAAGTAAATTATTACATAAACCAAGGAGTAAAATTGCAATATATACAACCCTACAGCAAGCCAACATTTATCAAAACAAAAACACACACATTTGAAAATATTCTTGAACAAAATTACAACTGCACCCTAATTTCAAGTACAACAACATACCCAGTATAGTCCCACAAAACTGAAAAAAGTACCATAGTAGAAAGAATAATTGCCGTCTGTAAGCCAGCACATATTATACTTACATGAACAGTTTGCATTTGATGCAGATCTGCCATGGCTTTTTGCCTCGACTGCCATCAGGAAAACAAGGAATGTTAGCTTTACAAAAAGTGAATGAGAAATTTCAGTTTTCACAAATTAACACATGTTTCACAATTCTCAAGAAGTATACAAAGTCAAACGGAACTTTCAATTTCACAATTTAATGCACATTTTACCATTTCCAAGATGTGTATAATCTGTTTCTAGAAAACAGTAGAAGAAGATCATTTTTTGTACTCATGTCCATCCTCTAAATGTTGAAAGAATGAAACTACATATTTACCTAATAAAAAAAATAGTAAAAGAGAGAGCTCACAAGAGATACAAATCAATGGCATCAATCAGTAATCTCATTTTCTTTTAAGGCATCAATTATCAACAATTCAAAAAGGGAAATGTAAATAAGCATATTCAATTCCAGTATCTACAAAGAGGAGAAGTGGAAAGAAGCAGCAAACAGGGTAACATATGACATAACCCAACCCTTCTGCTCACACTCCATAATGCTTCTACCCAATATTTGTGCAGCTTCAACGAGTACAGACAAGACAAGCTCAAAGGAAACGAGATAGAGAGAGTATCCATACCGATTGATTGGTTGCCCAACGCTCATAGTAATGTGTGTATCTTTCCAGAGAGTTTTTGGCCATCTCCCTCCTCCTCTCAGATTCATCATACTATATGCAACAATGTATACATAAGCATATAGGACATCAAATCAATTGCATTCAGGATCAATAGTTACAATCCAAATTCAAAGATCAAGATGAAAAAGAATAAAATGCAAACCAATTATGGGAAAACTGGAAAACTCACCACGCCCTCTTGCTTTGCTGACTCATAGCGATTACACGCATAAAATCCACCAGTCCTTTCACCATGGTCTGACCATGCACCAAGACATAACCTATGAGATATCAAATAACACTATGAGTAAGGACCTTTCGGTAACCACATGAAATACTTCAAAATGAGTATATTCAGTATCTTCTACTTAAGCTTGTATACCAAAAAACAAAGTAAGTCCTTGAACCAGTGAATGTCCTAGAAATATCCTTGACGAAATAATGCCCATGTTCATTGATAAATGTATTTCTTTTCCTTTGGGTCCCACATAAAGAGTGCATAGAAGGTAGTGAACTTAAAGAATAAGCAGTCTAATGTACAGAAATAGATATAGGTGCAAAAGTCTTACCAGCAAAACTCAAATTTACATGGTGGTGTACAAGTCATGTGCATACACCCTTGGTTCTTCTCAATTGGTCTCTTGCACTTTGGACAGGGCTTGGAATTAGCCAAGATCCTGAGATCACCAGAAAGAAAAAGTTAGATGTGAACGAACTTATTTTATTTGGGATCCAACAAGTGTAAGATCTCAACCTATTAACCAAAAACTAGTTCAATCCACACTGGATTGAAATAACAAGAAACAACAACAACAGCATACCCAGTGAAATAACAAGAAATACCAAACAAAAATGATACAGATGAGTATCAAACATTATACTACTTGACAAAACCTTATGACCTTTATAAAGTGTTGCAGACATTAAATAAATAACCTAACTAAGAATCATTCATGGAACACTAACAGAGATATGAAAAACAAAATAAAACCGGATGATCAGCATTAAGATGAATACTTACCAATTCATGTTCTCCGACTCAGCACTGTTTTTCAAAATCCACTTGGACACAGTATCACAATCCACGGGCCGATGAGCCTCTTCTGTACACTGAACGAAATAACGGTACAATAAGAACGACACTTTCATGAACTAAAAAATGAAGTTAATACAAAAGTGAAAAGAAATCTCACATTCCAACAAAAACTAAAGGAACAACAGCAAGTAACATCATAGCTTCCACTTCCAAGATCATATTCTATTGCAGAATCACAACCTGGAGCAGGACACCATTTTGTCTACAGAAAACAAGAAAACAAACGTATCACACCTGTGCTAGCAAATAAGGCAAATAATAAAGGTACAATAAAGAGAGACGAAAGAACCCTTGCAACAAACAAAGCTCGTGTCAATAAAATGTGATATACAATAACCAATTCAAGTTGATAATTTAAGTACTCCAACATAAAAAAGATCCAGACAAGTCAGCAGAGACGGCAGCAAACACTTTTCTTTCACTAGTTAATTTCTAAATGTGAAAGGATATCCCTTATAGTATACATCATTAATAAAAAGGTTATGCAAAAAAACAGTAGTTTTTTCTTGAAGATCAACCAATCATCTATATTAGATGGCAGCTTAACAGCACAGGTTATGTACAAACATTCGTTTTTCTTGAATATCCCATAGGAAATAAAGAAAAATGCAAAAGAAAGAAGGGAAGAAAAGGTTAAAAGAAAGTGAGAGAGAGAGAGAACAGGAAAAACGGAAATTTTTAAATGTGAGATAAAAGACCAAGAGACTTGTAGTTTGTGTAGAGTTACTTATCACCAAAAAATGCTAAAGGACCAAAATACTGAACTTTAAAGCTATTCTTGTGTCTAAAATCATAAATAATGGCATCCCCATTCCAGTCCTTATGCAGGTCCTTTACTAGATTCACCTCACTTCTGCTGTACTCTGTTCCGCCATGTATATGTTTTTACAGATGTATAAAAGACACACAGGAAAGAAAATCTCAGGCCCGCGGATACATATGATTCAGAAGAATATGTGACGAATTCATATGCAGCAAAATGTTACTTCTTCAACAGTTCGATCAAACAATCATGGGTAGCATAATCAATCTAAACTGTACAAGTCCTCAATAACATCAAACTGACAGCACTTGGCACCAACCTTTCTACTGTCCTCAATATAGGATCTAAGAAGGTAGCGATAGTACTTCTCCTTATCTTCACCAGATGTCAATGTATCAATCATATCTTGACCAATGGCAACATCGCATGATGGGTCAGGACATCGCAGCGTCAAGCATCCAGGGCCATCATTGATGGATGTGGTAATGTAAGCTACCAGAACAAAAACAAAAACCATTAGACAAGAAAATAAAAGGCATGGCAGGTAAAAGGCAAACAAAATTCTTCAGTAAAAATTTGAACTGAATAAGATACTGACGGAGAGTTCTCCCTTCATGATGCTGCACAAGAAGTCTCATTGGTTACCATTTAAGCATCAGTATTCATAAAACAGTAACAAGGGTCTAGGATTTGCATGTCCAAATGGATTACACCTTCCCTCTTCTTTTTCTTTTCTTTTTTCTTTTTTTATAAAAAAAAAATTGATGGATTGCACTTTCCAATATAGAAGGTACCCTAAATAAATTGAACTCAAATATTGGATAATATACATCGGAGAATATCAAATTAGACACTTCTTTCAAGTTCAGAGTAAAGCAGAACTATATATGTGGCCAAAGCTCCAAGAAGAAACAAACCTTTCCAGCAAGTAGTACAAAAAGGATGACCACACCCAACAGATATTATGTCATCAGGAAGGAAGTTTTCAAAGCAAATCCCACACACCACCTGCCGAGAATGTAAATAGATTCAGGCCACCAGAGAGAGACAGCAGCACAAATAAATGTTATAATGGCTAAGAAGTGAATCAGTTTCCGGTAACAAAGTAGAGAACTTACATCTATAACTCTTGAAAGAGAGACAGCAGGTTTCTCCAACAAGCCGGCAGACTTGCGCACTCTTTCTTCATCAGCAAACCACTCCTCATGCACCTTGTTCACACTCCTACAATCATCATTGTTTATTAGTCTTTTAGAAACAAGTCGAACAGAAGGAAAACCAAGTCCGTCATAACCCATATACAAGTAGAAAGCACAAGAACATAATGTGATAGCATTGGACAATTCACATTTCCAAAGATGCTCATCAAGTGAAAGCTACAGACGAAAAATATGTCAATCCAAGTAATAGCACCCAGCAGCACTCAGAATAACTATTAACTCCTATGGTTGAAAGGGGTAAAAGATCAGATTACCAGTTATAACGTCGAAGTAATATACAGGCAGCTTCTCTTGATATGGAGAGAAGAGTAGAAATTGTCGTCATATCCTCCTCCTGTCGCTGACGTATATCTTCTTCTTTCAAGACAGTATAATTTTTCTGCAAATTGCAGAGGCATTGTGTGAATCTAAAACCGAATAGGATTTAATGACAAAGAAAAATCTGAAATCAAAAGGCATTGAATGAACAGTTAAAATGGGAATTCTCACAGAGAGGATCTAAATTAAGAGAAGTCTACTTGTATCGCATCAAAGTGTTAACTAGCAGAGAAAATAAATTCTAGCTCAACAGAAGCCCCTTTGTAGCACATTGAAGTTATCTCTAGCTAAGAACATAGCTGTCTCACAAAACAAGCAAGTAAAAGAACACTGACACAGCAATTCACTAATCATTATGATTCGGACAAACTGTTCACTTCAGCTATAACCCTATAAATCATATACTAACATCTTAAAAAGTTTTCACATAGCCCCGGAATATAGTTACATATCAGGACTCATCAAATTCACAACCCCATCAATCAAGATCATCTCTTTTTCACCACTTGGTGTCTTTCCACAGTTTAGACAAGAAAGGTTGGTGGCTATTTTAAGTCACACCCGCAATTATTCTATCCTTATATAGAAGGGATGCAAAAAGCCAACCAAATCAAAATCAAAATCAAAAGACCCCAATTCCAATGAAACACTCACCTGAATTACACAGCTCTACATACACAACAGTTTCTGAAGGTTACAACTTACCATAAATACTCATAAACAGTAAAACTATGCTATCCCTATATGCAATGGATACAAAAAAGGCGCAGTCTTTATAGTGAAATTCACTTCAAAATTCACACCCAAATCAAAATCAAATACCCCAATTCCAATGAACCATCCAACTGAATTGTACAACAGTTTCTGAAGGTTACAACTTACAAAAAGTAGAATGAAGCAACCAAAGAAAACAGGGATGTACATAGAGTATTCACCTCCAACTAATTCAAGATCAAGACATGGTAGTAGTAGTAGTTGAGTACAATCAGAAACAAATTTGAGTACCTGGGTACGACTAACAGCTTGTTCATCGGAATCATCGGTTTCATTACCCATGAAATCATAATCAGCAACATCAGCATCACTATCTGCCGCATCGCCGCCATAGCCATCACCGTCACTGTAGAAATCCTCATCTACCGACTCCATATCATTAGCATCGTGCATATCATCTTCTGAATCCATCAAGTAGAGATTATCAAACACCAAAACTACAGCTGAAAAATTGTTGCTTGAAACCCTAAAGGCCAAATAAAACGAATTAGCACAACTTGTAAAAGTAAAATTGGGGAAAGAAAAAAAAAAAGGTAGGTTGTTGATTATGATGGAAAGTGGGCAAAAGAGAAAGAATATGAAATTGATTTTATTTATTTTGTGTATATATATAATGTTTTTCAAAGGGAATTTGTATTAAGAGAGTTTAGGAAGTTTGGTGGGGATGTGTTTAGTAATTCAAAAAGAGGTAGAAAAGGGTTTTTATAGCAATTCAAATTAGGATTATTATGGAAATAATAAATCTTGAGGTTTAAAAGTTATTATATTAATATTTTTTGGGATAAGGATCTGAAAAATATCTCAACTTTGATAGAACTTTCTGTTACGAAACTAAACTTTCATGAGGACCTATTACCTCTCTGAATTATTTAATAGTGTATTTTAAAGGTATAATTTTATATTATTTTTTATGTCCACGTGAGCAAATATATATGTTTAAAATACGGTATTAAATAGTCTAGGGAGGTAATAGGTCCTCATGAAAGTTTAGTATCGCAACAGCAAATTCAAAATATGATTATTATTATAGAGGAACAAATTTTAAGGTTTAAGAAGTATTATATTGATTTATGTACGTATTTAAATTTAAATTCTTGATTATGAATTTTCTTGAGTAAAGCGTTAAGGTTTGTAAGTTTTGAATTAAGATTTTGTTTTTTGTTTCTAGTAATCGTAGTAATTTTTTGTAGCTTTTTGTCCTTTGAATTCTGTTATTATCTGATATGGTTTCGTTGGTATCAGAGCCTAGGAACTTTCATGGTAAATATGAGATTAATGTGAAGTATACGACATAGATATGATCTTTTTCTTCATGGATCTTGGAGAAACGAGTACGAAAAGTACTAGATTAGAAGAGGTAGATATACCTCAAAACCTTGATTTGTTAAACAAATGGACAATTCCAAAAATTAATATAAAAATCATTTATGATTATGGTTGGTTTGATAAAATCTCTAATAAACAATTGATTAAAACTACTGAACAATCTTTGGCGTTAAATTCGTCAGAACAGACTATTTGTCTATTAAATAAACGAGATATTGACTTGTATAAATTGCAGTATAATTTCTCACATATTGGTATGATACAATTGCTTTTAAACATTTAACTCTTAAAGGGTTACCGAAGACATTTTTAGCTGCTTTACGAGATGTTAGAAATTTGAATTTTAGACAATCTTTAATGGGTTCGATTGAATCTACTGTGGTATATGGTTCGGTTTATTTTAATACTCAGCCGAATTTACAGTTATCTTTAACTGATGCTAATATTCTTGATGCCTTAACTTTGAATGTTAAAACACATGGTTATAATTATGCACCTGGTTCTGAATTAATTTGCCTGTCTTATAGAATCTATTTCAAATTATTTTCTACGTTAAATCCCCGATGTAAGTTATATGATACATCTGCTGAAACAATTTTAGTAGAAACTAATTTTGTTAGATCTAATGTCACTACTAGACGACCTATAAAATGGGAATAAATTAATTTTTTGACTACTTGGACTTTGGAATCAGTAATTCCTATAAATCAGATGGCGAATGCAGTCACTAATTCTGAGTATTCTCATATAACTCAAAATCTGAATGGTAGGACTTGTATGCAGTTCAATGATATTCCTTTTAGTAGATATTCATTTTCTTCCGCTTCTTTACATAATTTACCATCTGTTATATCTGCGGATAAAAGTGATAGAATTGTTAATAAAATAAAGATAAATCCTCGATTAAATATTGTGCATGCAAATGATATTGACCTTAATAATACTTGATGATGGATGTACACCAAATAGATTGTAGCCCAGGTTCCCTGGCAAAAAAGTACATTCAAAATGAATTTTTAAGTGATAAATGGAATCAGTTCAAAACTTGATTTTTTGACACTTATAGTGATGATGACTTGAATAATATTTCTCAAGAATTTTATGTAACATGTGCTCTTCATAATCAAATTATGTCTTTTGTGCCTTGATTTATAACCACTTATTTGCCTTTATTCATCAACATTCTTGAACGATCTTATAAAGATGAAACTGGTAAAATTATTAAAGTTGTGTATCCACCTCAATCATCATTTGTCTTACCTAATAATATTGGTATTACGTTTATTGCTTTTCAGAAATTTATTGAAGAAGATGTTACGGCAGTCAGCATCAATGAGATTAATAATTTGATTTCCCAAAACAATTATTTAGGACTTTATGTTAAAGTATTAGGTGAACATATTGGTTCCCTAGATAAAAAGTTAGATGAACTAACTGCTTTGATAATTCAGATAAAAAATAATTTTAAAACGTTTGATAAAGCTTCTTCTTCTAAAACTAATCCCGAAGCTCTTATTATGACTACTCCTGTGCAAAGACCCCCGGAGTTTACCGATTTTAAATTTAAATCGCTTTATGATTTTAAAGAACTTTTTAATAAAAAAAATTCTGAATTTAATGCAAAACCTATGGATTTGTCTGAAAGTTTTGCTGATGAAATAGAAAACACTTTTGATTTTAAAGAATATGTTTCTTTAGAGTTCAACAAATTCAGGGTTATCCTAAAAAGAACAGTGGTAATACTAAATTCGCGCATAAACCTAGTATGCAAACTTATTATTATCCTAGGCCGACTCCTCAAGATGTACTTATAGAGGAACGGGAATGGAATCAGACTAATACGTCTTATAGTGGTTCTGAAATTTATGAATGGAACCTTGATGGCTTAACTGATAGACAACTTACTATTCCTGTGCATAGAATGTTTATGTATGCAACTATATGCAAAAATGTTCAAAACTCTGATAGAAATATTTGTAAAATGATAATTGTAGGTTTTATTGGCCAACTTTGAGGTTGGTGGGATAATTATATGACCCTTGAACAAAAAGCTGCGGTAATTAATGTTGTTTCTAGTACTACAAGTGTTGATAACCTAGGTATGACTCTTGTTGCAAATAAAGAAGATGTTGTTTATACCTTAGTTTTAACCATTCTAGAGCATTTTAATGGTAGATTTACCAATCAGTTTGAGACTGTCCGTACCTTGTTAAACGGCTTACGTTGTAGAACCTTGGGCGAGTTCAGGTGGTATAAAGATACTTATATGAATAGGATGATGGAATTGCCAGAAAATAAGTATGAACATTGGAAAACTAAGTTTATAGATGACCTTCCCCCATTATTTGCACTAAGAGTTAAAAAAATCCTTAGAAATGAGCAGGTAGATATTCCTTATGATGATTATATCTATGGTCGGTTGATAGGAGTTTGCACTCAAGAAGGGATAAACTTGTGCAACGAATTAAAATTATCTAGACAACTTAAGTTAGATAAGCTTAAGGAAAGATCCCCTAGGAGATCTTTGTACTCAATTTGGTATACCTGATACTTCAGCTAATAGCAAGAAGACGACAAAAAAACATAGAGATTCTAATCACGATGAATATTATAAGAAACGAAGGTCTAGACATAGACGTTGATCCAAAGAGGAACGAAATGAGCGAAAAGCTTATCGTAAGTCTAATAGATTTATCAAAAATAGGTCTAAGCAAGAGCTTGCCAAGATTAAATGTTATAGGTGTGGCAATTTTGGACATATAACACCTAATTGTAAGCTTGAAAAATTGAAATCTTTAGAACTTGATGAAGAAATTCAAGATAAGATTTATAGTTTCCTTTATACTTCAGGTTCGGAGTCCGATTATGAGTCTGAGTCCGAATCAAGTTCTGAAGAAAATATTGATTTGCCTGAATTACCTGATAATAATCAGCATGCTTGTGATACTTGCAAATTTGGTCACGATGATATTTGTTATTGCGGAAATGATGAATTTTATAAATTACAATCTCAATTTAAAGGTTTGAATATTCATACTATTACTTCGGATAATGTCATAAAACTCTTAAAAGAAGTTACCGACAATAATCTTCGTGAAAAAATTATTCAATTAGCCATTAATAATACTGCTACTTCTTCAAAAAAAATTTGTTAAACAAAAGAATAATTTTGAATATGAGTATTCTGCTCCTTATTCTATATCTGAAGTTCATAACAGACTTAATATACTAATTGTTTCTACAAGAGATTCTTCTTTTGATGATTTGAAGAATGAAATTGAAAATTTAAAAAATGAGATAAAATCTATTAAACAAAATCAAATGATTTATGATAATCGTATTACTCAGATTGAAATTGTTAATAACAAGGGAAAAAATATTGCTGAAGAAAATACTCTTGCAAAACCTCTTAATATTGATCCTAGACAAGGCATGTTTTTATGAATGATGCAAATTGTCACTACTCATAAATGGTATGTTAAATGCACCATTTTAATCAATAATAGTTTTTTATAACTAACGTTGCTATGATTAATAGTGGCGCTGATGTAAGTTGCATTCAAGAAGGACTTGTACCTACCAAGTACTTTGAGAAAACAACTCACATGATTAAATCTGCTTCAGGACATGCTTTAGATATAAAGTATAAATTGCCTAATACGCGTATTTGCCAAAATAAAGTTTGCATTCCACATTTTTTTTCTTGGTTAAAAATCAGTTATACCCTCCAATCATACTTTGGAACCCCTTTTATAAATGCTCTTTATCCATTTACTAGTATAACGGCTAAAGGGTTTTTTGCTACTTATGAAGACCAGAATATTAGTTATACTTTTGTCACTGATCCTATTTCTCGTGATATTAATGTTTTAATTGATATGAAACAAAAGCATGTTGATTCTTTACAATTAGAATTATTTAGCATGAATATATTTGATACTTTGAAATCCATTAAAGTACAAGAAAAAATTAAATTAATTTCGAAACAAATGGCTATTGATATTTGTGCCGATCACCCTAGTGCTTTCTGGAATCGAAAAAAACATATTGTTACTCTTCCATATGAAGAAAACTTATCTGAGGATGATATTCCTACTAAGTCTCGTCCTTGTCAGATGAACGCCGAATTAGTCGAATTCTGCAAAAAAGAAATTGATAATTTATTACAAAAGGGTTTGATAAAACCTTCAAAATCTCCTTGGTCTTGTACTGCATTCTATGTTAACAATGCAGCTGAAAAAGAACGAGGTGTCCCCAGGTTAGTAATAAATTACAAACCATTGAATAAATATTTAAAATGGATTCGGTATCCGATTTCGAATAAAAAAGATCTTTTGTGTAGACTATGCGATGCCAATATATTCTCAAAATTTGATTTAAAATCAGGTTATTGGCAAATTCAAATTTTTAAAGAATATTCTTATAGAACGACTTTAATGTCCCATTTGGATAATATGAGTGAAATATTATGTCATTTGGTTTGAAAAAAGTCCCTTCTGAATTTCAGAAAATAATGAATGATATTTTCAACCCATATTTAGATTTCATTATTGTTTATATTGATGATATTTTGATTTATTTAAAGACTATTGAAATGCATATTAAACATTTAGATATTTTCAAGAAAATTGTCATACAAAATGGTTTGGTAATTTCTAAACCAAAAATGAATTTATTTCAAACTAATGTCAGATTTCTCGGACATCTTATCTGTCAGGGGAAGGTAAACCCTATTCAACGATCAATTGACTTTGCCTCTAAGTTTTCCGACGTTATTACAGATCAAACACAATTACTAAGATTTTTGGGAAGTTTAAATTATATATCTCCCTTGGCCCCTTTATATGACAGGTTAAAAAAGGACCATAAATCACTTTAGACTGATAGTCATACCACTTTGGTAAAGAATATCAAATTTCGTGTTCAATCTTTACCTTGCTTAACTCTTGCTAACCCGGCTTAGCAAAAAATTATTGAAATCGATGCATCTAATATTGGTTATGGTGGGATTTTAAAACAGATTAATCTTCACGATAAAACTGAATATTTGATTAGATTTTATTCAGAAAAATGGAGCGATGCTCAGAAAAAATACGCTACGGTAGCTCATGAAATGCTAACCATTGTTAAATGTGTATTGAAATTTCAGGATACAAGCAAAAGTTTTTGATAAAAACTGATGCTTAATACGTGAAATATATGTTTGATAAAGATTTCAAACATGATGCTTTAAAATTAATGTTTGCTAGGTGGCAGGCCCAATTAGCTCCTTTTGATTTTGATATTCATTATAAAAAGGGGAGTGATAACTCTCTTCCGAATTTCTTATCCAGAGAATACCTATCATCTTAATGGAATTTTTATCTCCTTTACTCTCAGATAAAATTTTGATTAATATCATAAAGGCTGTACCTCTTAATAGAGATGTACAAGAAATAATTATATACAAAATTATAGATGCCATGATAAGAGACATCATTTTAGAAATTTGTTTTTGTGAAGAACTCATTGATTTTTATAGTGATTATTATGACGTGAAATAAAACTAAATGTTTTGTTTGTAGGATGGATCCTCCTTGGGTGACCAAGGTCAGAGGAAGAGGCGGTTATACCAGAGGAAGAGGAAGATCATCCTCAGTCTCGTTAAAATCGTCATACGGATCCTCGTCATCTAATCCTCCTATTATACAAAGAGGAGGGATAAGCTTGGTTAACTTAAAGAGCTCTTCAAAAGTTTCTATACATCCGACGATATTAGAAAAATAATGCATTATATGCGCGATTCACAGGAATATATGTCTCGAAAGAAAGGTGATACATTTGCATCAATTGCAAAAGAAAACATTGATGATATCAAGTCTCTTGAAAAGGTAGCAAAGAAAGAAATAATATTTCTTTTGAAAAACTCTGAGATACAAAGAAAGGAAGAACCTTGGAAGATATTCCAACGTTATTTGATTAATGGTTTATATTTTCCGGGTGAGTCATACAAAACCCGATCATATTATGAGACTATTCTAATGAATACAGAAAGCGTTAAATTCCAACATTTCTCGTATTATAATACTAGCGATAATATTTATAACTTCTCCAAAATGATTATCAAACATATTATATCCATTGAAGATTGGGGTATTTCCTCAATGAAAGAAAGACAGATCAGTCTTAATAAGGTCCCTACAAATTTCACTTATTGGGACTATATTAATGCTTTCAGCAAAGTCCTCTATTACAATAATGAGCGGCATAAACATACTTGGTTCATAAAGATTTGTTCAAAGATATTTGCCGAACCGATCCCAAATTGATTCTTAAACTGGTGGTCATACCACTGCCTAACGATAAAAATTTTACCAGACCTTTTTTCAAATTATATAAAGAATAGGTTAAGGTCTCCCCAGACCTTAGTATGTTATATCACGCAAATCATATCTGCTATATGGACCAGATTGAACAAATTTATTTCTTTATAGAATTCTCTATCCCGTGGATCCATAAATGGACACCGGAGGTCGGATTTATCGACGAACAAATTCATTATTTATATCAGACCTATTATAATAATTTTTGGGATAAATTAATGAAAAAGGATCCCAAAACCAAGTCATTATATGGACAAGAACTTCTGGATCTAATTTCCTGAAGGTCCGTGAATATGGTATTTCTCCAAGTAAAAGGATAATAGCAGATAACTCAGTCAAACATATAGCTAGAAGAATTTTCAATCAAGATAGAAATAAAGAAGAAATGATTAATAATTATCTGGATGAAGTCAGAAGGAATCTACTCATCAATATCACTCATTACGCCAAATTCGACACTTCTATATGGAGTGAGATGAGTGATGATATCCGTGACGATGTGCAAGAAGCTCAAATGAGTGAACCAATCACAGAAGATGTGTTGAAGAAAGCGGAAGATTTCCTTTGAGAATTAAAAAATAACGAAAAAGAGTGAAGATTATCTCCAACAACTAAAGGTCACTATCAACAGTAGATATATACTATGGATCTACAGTAGATATACTGTTGCAAGGCCCATTGATAGGGACCCATCACTGTAGATAGATACTTTTCTTTTTCTATAAATAAGGTTATTTTGTAACTAAAGGGAGCAGGTTTTAGAAAACCCTCTCTACTCTTTCTTGTAAATCTCTCTCTCTTGTCTTTTATAAGTTGTGAGTCTGCCGGAATACTTGCCGGACTTTGTGAATAAAGTTTGAAGTTATTATAGGCCTTGGTGTAAGGTATTTTCATTCTTCCTTTCTTTTACTTTTTATATATATCTCCGATCTAGAGCCATGACTATGTCCGGTTAAAAAGAATCATATCTATGTCGCATATCTAACTTCACATTTATATCTATCATGAAAGATCTAGACTTTATCTAAATATAAATAAATTTCTATATGGTTTCTTGACTTGGTTCCGAGATGGTGGTATAGCCAGATTTGATGCAATACGTTATTGGCTTTGTCTAGCCAGTCGTGGTTCTAAGCCCGATAATGAGTTAAGAAAAAGGGCGCCCTATACCCGATTAGAACTGCTAAATGCATGGGCTTAATAACAATACGTATTTAGATCTTGACAGACCCTTGGCTTGGGTAAAAGGACTTAGTCCTTCCATATAGTCATAAAACGATATAAAAATTTGTATGTATTTCGATTCGGATTTCTTCCTTGAATTCCGATGTTGACAAGCTAGATTGAAGATGACCGACGGGCGTTAAATTAAGATTTTGTTTTTTGTTTCTAGTAATCGCAGTAATTTTTTGTCCTTTGAATTATGTTATTATCTTATATTTCTTACACTTTAATTGTCATATTATTTTGATATTGTAGTTCTATTTAGAATGTTTTATTATGCTTTTACTTGTGTTTATTCTTTTTTTTTTTTAAATTGTTTTATATTATTTTTCCTTGAGACAATAGTATATTGGAAATAATGTTCCCTTCATATTTTATTTCGTGAGACTTTATTTATATATATATATATATAAAGTCTTGATGTGCTTTACTTCTCTCCTAAGTTGGTTTAGTAATTTCGTGTTTCTAATAAGAGACATGTTATGTCTTTTTTCTAGTAAAACTCTACTCTCTCTCTTTTTTCAGCTACTTAGCATATTATTTTCTCCGCAAAGAAATTACCTATATTTGTTTTTAGTTATTTTTACTTGGTATGTTTAATTAAACTTCTAAGAAGGAGATGATGAATATAATTTTGTTCTATTTAAATTTTAAAATTATATTCGAGATGATTATTGAAGGTATTTAATTTTATATTTAGTATTTCTCATCATTTTTGACAAAGATTGATCACTAATTTCACATGTTTATTATTATGTACTTTATATATATATAGAGACTTTGAGGACTCGTTTAGTTGGGAACAAATTATTTTAAGACTAATTATTCTAAGATTTTGTTATTCCGCTATAAACTTGAGATAAAAATAACACTACGATTACGAAAAAACTAATCTTAAAAAAGTTATCATGCGATTTCATTCTCAATCAAACACGAGATAAGTTAATCACCTGAAATTTCTAACCCTCATACTTTGTACCTAACTACGGTGCAAAATTAAATACCATCAAATTTTATTGAAGTCAAAAGGGATAAGACATAAGTCCCCCTAGACTATGATCGAAATCCCAGAGACATACCTTCACTAATCTAAGGTCCTATTACCTCCTTAACTCTTTTTTTTTAAAAAAAGAAAATTGTACACATTTTGTTTACGTGGCACACTCTGTGACTCCACACAATTGAGGCGCGAGGAAGATATTTGGATACCATGTAAGCCAAAAAGAGTACAAAACTACAAAAAAAAAAAGAAGAAAGATTTAAGGGGTTAATAAGACCTTAGTTTAATTAAGATATGTCTCTAAGATTTCAGTCATAGTCTAGGGTGTAATTGTACCTTTTCCAAGTCAAAATACACATGGATGGATTTGATGATATTTTATAGATGACACCTAATTCGCTTATAAACTTTAATATGACTTGATAAATATGTCATATAATTTTTTAGCATGAATGTGAATTGTCAATCTCTTGACACATATTTATTTATCCATGAAGTTTCTCTTATCTATACTTTTATTATTTTACGTGATTTACCTAATATTTTTTCCTCAATTTAAATTTGATCACAATTATTCTCCACCGACCCATTTCAAATTATTGTTCAATTCATTATCCGCACAATCTTAGAATTATGAAGAATATATTTATCCTTTTTGGTATCTATGTATATAGGTGACATGTCGGAGTCAATGGGGCAATATAATATTTGATTTAGTCACTAAAAAATGCAAGGATCAAAAACTTACATCAAAGGACCTTGTAATTGCTAGAGCGAGTATTATTCGTGTCACCTCACAAAAAGTTTTTGAACTTTACTTTAAAGTTATCTTATTTATTGACTTGTTGGTACAAAGGGGAAAGAAATGAGGAATTTCACTTTAAAAATGAAAAAGGATCGAGGGGCAAGCTTTCCGGTGTCAAGTTTCAAGGACTTGTGTCCATCGAAAGCTTATCTTTTACTTCAATAGTAGATATCATGTTAGTTCACAAATTTCTTTTCAATATTATAATCTTCTTTTTTTATGTAAAAAATTAGAAGCTACACACAAGTTCTCATTAGATCTCGATTGTTCTTAATAACTATGTCGATTCATTTAAGTCTTTGGGTAGCACCAGTAGATCTTCAACAAGGTGAAGCAGTCCAAATGTTGCACCCTAGATGGTGAACGTTCAGTAGCCAAAAGCATTACTTATATACAATTTTTTTTTCAACTCTTCGAACATAATAAGAGGCGAGTTGAATTTCATTGTGATCAATTTTTTTTTTTTAACAAAAAAATCATATCACGACATTAAAATAGGATAATAAAGTAAGGATAAGAGAAAATGTACCATACTCCAGTACGGAAAGACATGGTTGTTTGATGAATAGATGAATTTTTAGATTGAATTCTTAAAATAAAAAAGGATTGACTCTCATCCGAATTTTACAATACAACATAAGCAGAAGGTGGGAACTAATGGGGCTCAAACCTTGACAGAACGTTGTCCATTTGACCTAACTTTTAAAATAAGCTTATTTTGATAAAAATACTTGTGAAAAGTATTTTTTTTCTAAAAAAAACATTTGGTAAGAATCAATAGGTGCTCGATCAATGAGTTTTTAAAAACATTTTTGAACAATAATTAGTATTTGATCACATTTTAAGAAAATATTTTAAAATATGTTTTTCTTAAAAATATTTTTCATAAAGGCATTTTTAGATAAAAACTATTTTTAGTCTTGAAAAATAACTTTTGCTATTTCCTAAAAATACTTTTTTTGTTTCTAAAAATTTAGCCAAAACACCATAATATTAATGTTTATAAATAAAGCACTTTTCTAGAAAAAATTATGCCCTCGGGAACATGCTATAAAAATCTATTTGTTCACTTTTGAATTGACACGCTTATTAAGAACATAATTATTGACATAGAGTTTAACATTTTACTCCTATTAATTATGAAGTGGATGAATTGAAAACTTAAGGTTTGCAAGAAGTCTTACATTTTTCGAAGTAATTAATTGAGGGTACAATGGGTAAAAAATTTTGTCCTTTCTTGATTTGTCAAAATAGACAATTAAAAAAGGAAAAGTGGACAACTAATTAGGAACATAGGGAGTATCTAAATTAACTTATTTAATTTCTCTTAATCAAAAATTAAAATTTATATTATTTAAATAAAGCAATTTCTTTTTAAACGTTATATTTTCAAATCACAAAAAATAAAAATAAATTAAAGAATGTATTAAAATAAAAAAGATAATTAACAAAAGGGTTTTTCGGTTGATCTAAAGTTAGGTGCTGCTCAAATATGCTAAAACCCTAGCCTCCATATCCTTTCTCTTTCAGCTCCACACTCTGCCTCTGTTTTTACAGTTACAGTTGCATAAAAAAATTGTCTGCTGCTCCGGTCGCCGCCGTCAACAATGGGGAAATCAGACAAAAAGCCAGCCTCTCAGCCCCAGAAACCAGAAAAGAAGCCAGCCGCTCAGTCACAGAAGAATTCTGCAGCCGATGATGACATGGATCCAACGGTGACTCCCTTTTTCCCTTTTCTATTTCTTGTTGAATTTTTTTAGGTGTAATTAATCAATCATGTGTAAGTGTTAGATTGATAAAGAGCTGGGATAGAACTCAAAGTTTTTGGGATATTTTTCAGGTATAAATGAGCAGGACCATTTTCCTCTTTGTAGATGTTTTGGGTTTTTGGGTGTAGTTAATTTGGTTTAGGTTAGTTTGTATACTTTTCCGTATGAATATTTGGGGCATTAAGGCAAAGGCTTCATTTGCTTAACCCTGTAGCCGCCAAAAATTTTTCTATGGTCGTATTTCTCTCTCTTTCTCGCCTTCTCGTCGGAGTAATGGGGAAGTCAGAAAGCATTATGTAGCCGATGACGAAATGGATCCAAGGGTGACTCTTTACCTCTTTGTATTTCTTCATTTGGTGTAATTTAAGATTTTTTGGGTGTAATTTACAAGAATGATAAGGGAAAGCGACACCTTTTGCTGATGTTTTCCAGTATAAATAGTTGTCAGTTATGTTTAAGTTTTAGATTGATCGACAGATAGAGAATTGGCATAAAAGTCATTTTTTTTGACTGGTTTGTCTGGATTGCAGCAATACTTTGAAAATAGGCTGAAAGCACTTGCAGCTGAGAAGGAAAATGGGCAGAACCCTTACCCACACAAATTCCAAGGGGAAAACCATTTGTCTATCCCTAAATTTGTCAATAAATACGGAGTTTTAGAGAGTGGAGTTCATTCCGAAGATGAAGTGTCCTTGACTGGTAAATTTTACAGCATTTTGAGCTTACTTTCTTGATCAATTTACTTTTTTTGCAGTTTTTTGTTAAAAAAAATAAATTTGCATCAATAATTGTTTTTTCTGTAGGAAGGATAATGAACAAACGTGCCTCTTCTGCAAAGCTGCTTTTCTATGATTTACATGGTGAAGGTGCCAAAGTTCAAGTCATGACAAGTGCAAGGTGGTTCTATTACTCTTATTATTTTGTTGTTTGTGAGAAATAGAAACTTCTTTTAACTGAGAAGTATTATGTCCTTCTATATTTGCAGAGATTCTGTGTTGAATGAAGAAGACTTCATTAAATTTCATTCTGGTGTGAAGCGTGGCGATATTGTTGGAATTACTGGATGTCCAGGTGTGGGATCTTATTTCCTGTTAGTTTAGTGACAGATGTTGTCTGTGGTAGTGTTGGTCTTGGTGGTATAAAAACAAGTTCTGTTAGAAGAGAAAAGTTACTCTCACTCTCACTCCATCACGTACTTCAACACCATTAATTAATGTAAGGGAAAGAACTGAAAACACAATGTGTTTGTATTTTATTGGACTGGTGTAGTGCAGCAGATTGAATGGTTAAGATTTGCATGTGAAGTTATGGTCATATTTAATACCATAACAGCTATTCAGCTATCCAAATGAAAGATTTGATAATTCATGTCTTTACTGGCAGTTAATTGCATTTACCCAACCTTTTCTCTTCACACCACTTACTGCATGGATTCTAATTTAATTCAAATTTAAGTTGATCATTTCTTGGTCCTCGAATCTGAAGCTTTGATTTGAATTCAAATTTAATTAATATTGTTTTTTCCTGACCACATAATTTTTTTTGAAAGAGGAGGGTGATCACCTGTTAGAGACAGGATACAGTTAATTGTCCTTTCATATTTGATTTTCAAAAAGTATAATCTGGAGAATTATTTGACAAAGCAGAAAGTTTTCGAAAAAATGGACAACAAATAGAGCAGTAACATAAAATTCTTATAGAAAATACACATTTTTCATGCTTTCATAGTAAGGGAGAGGAATGATAAAATGTCAGGAATCAGTAAACATGGAGGTTGAGAGAAGAGATGCATGCATTTGTAAGGAGAAAAGAAAACACGGGGTTGAGTTGGCAGGTGCATGAGAGAAAATAATATACACTTGTCCCATTACATTTATAAGACCATGATTACCATAGCTGACCTTTGTCAAGCTGTTCTCCTAAAGGGGCAGTCGCATTCATATTGAGTATAAATTTTTTTCTTGTGTTTGCGTCAATTTAGGTTTCTGGGTTTTTCCATAGTCTCTTACCTCAAGTATTGTCTGTTCTGCAATTGCCAGGGTGAATATCTTTATTGACATGGTGTAGTTTATGCAAAGATCTCATGAGATGATAACAATGATGTTTTGGTTTGGTAACATATTTCTAATTCTTCCTACTTCACTCATTAGGTAAGAGTAAAAGGGGAGAGCTGAGTATTTTTCCCAAATCATTCATAGTGTTATCTCACTGTCTTCATATGATGCCACGGCAGAAAGGTGCCCAGACAGAGACAACTAAGGTTAGCAAATTTTGTTTTGCATTGTGTCTAATACCAGTCTCAGTTTGAATGAACTATATCTAATTGTGCTGCAGAATCCTGAAGCATGGGTCCCCGGAAGTGGCCGTAATCCAGATTCATATGTGTTGAAGGATCAGGTATCTTATGCCTCTCAAATTTTTCAGAAAGTTTTTTCTTTCAAGTGCCTTGCTTTCATCCTATTTCCTTTAAAAGATTTTATGCCTCTGATGTGATCTTGTGGTTCATTTGTTCTCTATGTCCAGGAAACACGATATAGACAGCGTTATTTGGATTTGATGCTGAACTTAGAGGTCCGCCACATATTTAAGACCCGTGCAAAGATCATAACTTTTATTCGAAGCTTTCTTGATAACCGCGACTTCCTAGAGGTTGGTGTTTATAAAGCTGTCTTACTTTGCCTTTGTTTAGTTGGGATTATGATTTTAGCTTGAATAAAACTAGTAAAATGTATAATTGTGTTTTAACAGGTAGAGACCCCCATGATGAACATGATTGCTGGTGGGGCAGCTGCACGTCCATTTGTGACCCACCACAATGATTTGAATATGAGGCTTTTCATGCGTATTGCTCCTGAACTATATCTTAAAGAGCTAGTTGTTGGTGGCTTGGATCGTGTCTATGAGATTGGGAAACAATTCAGAAACGAGGGAATTGACTTGACGCACAATCCTGAATTCACCACTTGCGAGTTTTATATGGCATATGCAGATTACAATGACTTGATGGAGCTAACTGAAACTATGCTAAGTGGTTAGTAACAAAAAATTTGGATCCAAATGTAGTAGGGGAAGCTTATGTATATTTAATCTTTTCATGATATTTATTCTTTTATTTTATATCTTACGTACTGTACATGAACAGGGATGGTGAAGGAACTTACAGGTGGCTATATAATCAAGTATCATGCGAAAGGGTTGGAGAGTGACCCAATTGAAATTGACTTCACTCCTCCCTTCAGGTTTGGGAGCTTTTCTGGTTTGTCATGTTTTGATTTTGCTTACAAGGCACTAAGATACTTATGCGTTGCTTCTGCAGAAGGATTGATATGGTAGAGGAATTGGAGAAGATTGCAAACTTGAATATACCCAAGGATCTCTCAAGTGATGAAACCAACAAATATCTCATAGATGCTTGTGCAAAGTTTGAGATCAGATGTCCTCCACCTCTAACAACAACTAGATTACTTGATAAAGTAAATTTTCAATCAGATATCTTCCTGATAGGCAATTTTTACATATGCAATCTAGAAACTCGCTTTTCTCTGCTGGTCGCCTTTTCTTTTGTATTGTTGCGCACTACTTCTCTCTAGTGATATTGTAATGCTTGAGAATTTTTTTTCAGTTTCTGGGCTTTGTGTTCTTCTGTTCTCTCCATGAGTAGTAGTACATGAGCCAGCAAAAGGCTACTGTAAAGGGGAGGGGGGGGGGGGGATAGAAGCAAATGTGAGAAAATAAAGAGGAAAGAAATAGAGATGAAAAGGGTTGCTAGCGTTTTAGAGCTACATTAGTGTGAAATCCGTAGTTTGTGTGGCATTTGACTAATATGTGTTATTGGCAATAAATGTTATCGTCAATTGTCAAATTGGTTTTGATACAATTGCTGTATGTCTGCTTTTCGGCATGTAACATTATAAATCGCTTAACATTAGGTCCCATTTCTGCATTTATTGGTGATACCTCTTCAAAAAAACATGTCAAGTGTTCTCATTCCTTTGGTGCTATTGGTAACAGTTTTTTGCCTAAGCAGCTTTATGACGTTGGTACTAAGTCTCCCTTCATTTTTTTTTGTGAATTTAGCTTGTGGGCCACTTTCTGGAGGAGACATGTGTTAACCCTACTTTCATTATCAACCATCCAGAGATAATGAGTCCTTTGGCGAAGTGGCACAGATCGAAATCAGGCCTGACAGAACGTTTTGAACTGTTTATAAACAAACATGAAGTATGCATTCTTTCAAGTCTTACAAAGTTTAAACTGTATTTTACCATCCCAATACATGTTGTAATGTGCTTCTTCTCTGTTTAATAACTTGACAGCTTTGTAATGCATACACTGAGTTGAATGACCCTGTTGTCCAACGCCAGCGCTTTGCTGATCAACTCAAGGTATTTGTGGGAAATGTGCAACTTGACTTGGTGGCTGTTCGTGTTCATCTTGTAGTGTCATTTCGATTATGTGCAACTACTTATTTAGGCATAATTAATGTCAATTCAGGACCGACAATCAGGTGATGATGAAGCTATGGCATTGGATGAGAACTTTTGCACAGCTCTTGAATATGGATTACCTCCTACTGGTGGTTGGGGATTGGGTATTGACCGACTTGCAATGTTGTTGACAGATTCACAAAACATCAAGGTTTGTGCCTTCACTTATTTCCTTGTTAGGAAGAAATGACCACTTAGTTCCAATTTATTTTGGAATGTTGGAGTATCCCACATTGGCCGAGGGAATGGGCTGTTGTCTTCCTGATTCCTACATTATCTTCATCAATCTTCACCTCATGAGATAGCTTTTGAGGTTAATTTAGGCCCAAGATTCATTTTCTTGACATGCTTTTAGAGCCAGAGCAAAACTAATCCATGTTCTTGGTTTATCCAATGTTGGGCCGTCATGTTGTAGTGTCTGTGTTCCAGATGTCCAAGTCCTAGGCATGTGGGTTGGTTACAATATCATCCAATTTTTTTTTTTTTTAAAAAATGGATTCTTTAGTTATACAATTTTAGCAATTCTCACCTCATGATCTAGCTTTGGGGTTTTTTGTTAGACTCAAGGTTATTTTATTTCAACTACGATGAAATGGCCATTCATTTCCAATCAATTCCTCTGGTGTTCTGTTTCACATCCATTTCCAAATTATGGATGGAGGAGGGCGCTCATAGAAGAGCCTACAAAGGCTGGTCTTCTACGAACTTAGTGTTGTCTCAGCAATTCCCAATCTCTCATTTTCTTGTCACTTCCTTTATGAGAAAGCTAGTGTTTCCTATTATTTGAGTTAGATACTGAAATCTATTTTTCTTTCCTTCTTGTGATTTTTTCTACAGGAAGTTCTACTCTTTCCAGCCATGAAGCCACAGGATGAACCAACTTCCAAGGAAAGGTAAAGATTTCCTCTTTTCTTTTCTTTGAGTGATATACGCCGGTATTAGTGTTTGCTGTCAGATGATTAGAATTAAGGTTCGTCTTGGATTGTGCTGACAGCTAGCTGACTGATTTAGCTGTCCCAAAAAAGGGGGAAAAACTAGCAAACTGGTTGATCTTCAAATCAATATCTCTAGTCTTTGTGGGTATAGTTTGTACTTGGCACCCAAGGGTGTAGCCTTGTGGAAATTTGAAGTGGGTTGACAACCATGTGGTCTCAATTTCAATTCCCAGCGGAGACGAAAAACACTAGGTGTTTTTTTTCATCTATCCAGATCTTGATGGATAGAGTTACCTGGTACTTGTGCAATGGGAGAAGTCGGGAAACAAACTATTGCACAACGACTAGGACTCGTGTCGGAGGAGCTTGGAGGTAGCGGGTAATTAGTTGTGGTGTGCGCACACTGGCTGGGCACCACGGTTGTAAAAAGAGTTACTTTGTACTTGTACTGATGGAAGGATGTACGTCCTCGGTGGAATAGTCGATGAGCATGAAAGCTGCCCTAGACACCACTATCATAAAATAGTAAATAATATCCATAATAAAATATTGACTAAGCAGTGGCCTTGGGTGGCCTATTTTTGAAAACAATTTACTATGTTCTTCGATGGGTTTGTGGGTGGGGCTAATCTTGGTTTCTGCTTAGCTGAAGCAAACACATATATTTGCTTGTAAATGTAATTTATGTTATGTTTTACCTTAAGATTTAACTGCCAGTGAAACCTATGTTTAAAATTCTCCTACATAATTTTTTGAATTACATTATGTGAAGTTGAATCTTTATTTAGCAGAATAATATTGAAAACCAATAAAGAGGAATGGGTGATGCTGCTTTGCTAGTCGAATTGTGAGAAGTAGCACATGTTTTAAAAGAAGATTGAGGATATATCATAGGACAATTGTAAAGATTTTTTTTTTTTTGGGTGGGGGTGGGGGGTGGGTTTGGTTAGCATGATGCCCTCTGGGGGTTGTAAATCCCACCTCATCAGTTTTTACCTGATGAGTTTTTTGGTGTGATTACAAAGTTACCTTATCAAAAAAAGATATATCTTAAAAGAGTGAGTTACATGATTTGCATTGTTAAATGGGAAGGGATTAGTGAGGAAATTTTACCTCTTTTACATGGGATAAATTGTACAATGCTCAGATTTGTGGTTAGGTGTTTGCTTGGCATGACACGAGAGCTGTATAAGAAAAGCCTATAAAAACCCAAAGGGCCCCTGCCCCGTGGTGCACAGTTCAAAGTACCTATTTTTTCTTTGCAGCACGATTCAAGCTACAAAAACCTTTATTTCCTTGTATAATAATGGATGATTGGGAAAGAACGAAATAGGTGGTGTTTTGCGGGGGTTGCTTTTTCAATAGACAGATTTCATGTGCTTTTCCATTCAAGCTATTTTAGTAAATACATCACACTTCTCATTGAGCTCTCTTCTCTCCATCCAGCAATAAAAAACCTCAGGAGGAATCTGCCAAGCCTCAGGATGAACTTACAATGCAAGGTAGATAAATCTGGTAGATATGCCTGAGTTCCTTTTTATTTTCTTCTACTGTCGCGTCAGGACAAGAGTATTTTCATTTTTGCCTCTGCTTGTAAACAAAGCCTAGTTTTATTGATGTTTGTCTTTGGGGGAGAACTGCCTTCTTACTTGTTTGTACATTGCTACAGATGTGGAAAAGCAGATTTCCGACATCAAAATGAACTGAATCAGATCATAGATATATTGAACGTTGAGTTCCTGCTGCTCCTGGAGTAACATTTTTGTGATACCTTTTTTTTTCTTTTACTATTTAATTAATGGTAATTGTCTATTGTTATGGCAAATGCTATCTTTAATTTGTTAGTATCAGAAACTTTACTCGTATACTTATGAATATGGTTGTATCAGTCAAATACTTTAAGATGTATTCATTTATGCTCTCTATTCCTTCATGTCTTCTTTTATTCCGTTTGTGCTTTGCTTATCCTCATACCACACATAGATGAGAGGAAGTCAAGCATCCTGCTACTGTTCTCTTCTTAGGCGTCAGAAAGGTTGTAAACATGTAAAAGTTGGCAAGTGTTCGTGTAGAATGTTTTTATAGAGAAGTAAATTCTAACATGAAAAATCAATTCTGAAGAAGTAGATTGTTATAGTGAAATATAACTATAGAGGATGTCTGTTATGACAACGTCTGATTGTAGCATTATTTCAACTATGACTCTCCATTTCATGCTAGCACTTTCTCTTTTATACGATCTTTAAGATAGGTGGTTATACTAGTTTATTCTTTATCCACTCTTATAAAAAAGAAGCTTTTTGGAACTTATAAGCTTGTTTAGGCTTTCAAAAAACATTAATTGTAGGGGTAAAGTGGGAAAATATTAATTAATTTTGTCTTGGTGTGGTAAATGGTCAAGTAATTTAGGACAACTATTTATAGTAAGATGAACAATTAATATGGGCGAAGCAAGTATAAAATCTGTAAGTATGTTGTATTGTGATTTTCATTAAAAAATTGCATATTTATGAATTATGATTCAACAACTTTTTAATAGGTGGTTTAATTTGTTCCACAATTTCAGACTAATTCCAGTGAACTTGTTACAAACCTTGGGTACAACTTCAGACAATTTAGTCCAAAGTTTGGTCAATTTTTTTTCCTGTAAGTGGTTCAGTTTCCTCAGCAACATTAGCAATGGAGGTTTTAAGTTCATGTTTTTTTTTTTGTACTATGTGCAACTTTAACATGATTACAATGGTCAGTATTTCGTAGCATACATAGGAAAGAGCTAATAAGAGTGAATTGTACTTCCTGCTCAAATACACATACAAAGGCAATATCATCATTCAAGTGGAAGCAATTATAACATCAAAAGCACAAAGTTTGACAATAAATAGGGAAATCCAACTTCTATTAGTATTGTCTTAATTAAAAACAGCATACATAGTACCCCAAGGTCGTTTCACACACCAACCCCACATTACATATATATAGAACATGGCTATACCAGAAAAAAGCAATAATACATAAGGTTCAATTCACAGAGGAACAGACCAAATTCATCAATACATTGAACATGGTTTTGCCTTATTTAGTGATATTTCACAAGGGCAACTAGAGATGGAAATTCATGAAATAATAACATGCGATAAACACCAGAGCTGGGCCGTGAAACCCCTAGGCAGGAACCATGGTACTATGGGTGTTGAGACCATCAATCTCCTCCATGGGCTGTGGAGGTGTGACATCTAGATCCTCAGGAGAACCATCAGTGGCGTTCTTATTCTCTTCAACACTGAGACTAATGGCTTCAAAGATGAGAGCAGTCACTTCTTGGAACCTTGCTTCAGAGAGTGAGACCTCGGCAAGAAGCCTCCATGCATTTGCCTCAGTTGCACCCTCATAATCCTCCTTCCTCTTCAAGACCATGTGTCCACTAATCTCCCAAACAGCAGGATTGACTTGGGTGTCGAGGAGTTCAGCACTGACCTCTCCAAGAGCTTGTTTCTCTGCATAGCACTGTTCCAATCCACCAAAATACATATAAGTTAGAATAGTGATCGATTGTTGGGAACTGTTAATAATTAAGGAATCCCAAAGTAGTTGTAAAAATGTGGTTCAAAGAGTTATATACCTGTGGGAGAAGGAATATCCTTTTTCCTGAATCGGAGATTAGGACATTGTAAGGGATGTTGTTCTCTTGCAGACAAATGCAAGAATCTGAGACGACATTGGCCAAATCCTCCAAAGTATTTCCACCCTCAAAGACGAGACCTCGAACTGGGTAATTAAGCATCTCCGATATCTTCACTCCAGCATCAGTGACGGTTATCTTCTGAGTTGGGGCCTTCTCAATGGGGAATTGCACAGCCAAGAAATAAGCCTGAAGAGATCAACAGCAGTGAGATTTGAGTTCCTTCTTCATTATGAAAGCTCTCAACCATGTCAATTATGGAAAGTGTTGTAGACTCTACCTGGAAGTGAAGATGGTTGATGGTGGCAAATGCACCCAAGCTGTTGTAACCCAATCGGAAGTATGGGTTTGCTGCTTCAGCAGCCATGTGCAGTGCAAGCAGGAAGCTGTCCCTGTCGATCCTCTGGGGAAGGCATTCAAGGACCTTAGGGATCAAAAGCACGTGTCCGTACTCAATGGGACTGACCTGTTGCATTGAAAACCAATATACTGATTAATCACTGTTTCTACTTTCCAAAAAAGGTTCCAGTATATGTGCAAAACTAACTAAGAACATACATTGATGGCGACGACACTTGGAGATTTCTCAGGATCAATTGGCGCATCTGGATAGAGCTGGACTTCATCTTCCTCACTTGCTTCAAACTGAAAGAGCAACTCTTCCTGTCCAACCTTAGTGAAATTGAACTTGCTTCCATCAAAAGGCTGCAGCACCTTATCAACTCGAAACTCAGTTGGCCTCTTCTTGAGGTGCCTTCCCTCATTCAGTTGAGCAACGAAACCATATTCTCCAGGAATCACCTACAACCATTTATTTCAAATTAAATTGCCGATTAACAAATGTAGTATCCTTTCTTCACATCAGTCAAAATCAGTAAGTTCCCGAAGCAACAACTTGAAAAGCAAGTGCTGAGCAATATCACAACACTCCTTTCAAATTTTCCACACACTGACAAAAAACGCTAGTTCAATTCTAAACACTACGTAACATCAATTTACTATGTTATAATAAGACATAAATGACTACATCTTCCTCAACCTTAGTCTATAAAGGTAAGAATTGGTTCAACCCTTGATATCACTTGCAGCTCATTATCAATAACCATGTTAACCTCCAAAAGACATAACCCAAATTTCCAGAATTACATGACCTTCTACTGTTTCCAAATTTCCCTATTCACTTCCTATTGCTATAATACTTCCCTCCATCCATGTTTACTCGTCTACTATACTAAAAACAAATGTCCACTTTTACTTATCCAGTTTGGCAAATCAAGAGATAATATTCCATTTTTTTATACCTATATACCTTTTAAGTACTTTGTAAGGGATGTGTTAAGTCAAATATGGACGGAGAGATTATTATCTTTTGCAACTTCTAATAGTCCCCTAGATAGATTTTGTCAAACCAGCATTTCTAAACCATGTCTATCTAACTGGTAATAACTAAAGCAGAACGTGTAGGCATCAAATACAGTAACCACAAGAGAGAAGAAAAAAAAAAACCTTAGTTTCGCAAGCAGTGACATCATAGCGAAAGAGGCCTTTCTGCTGACGATCCTCCCACTGCACATCAAAATTGACCAAAAAAGTGAGTAATCAAATCAAAACATCTCAAAATTGGCAATTTTAACATACAGTAACCAAATAAAGAAGCTTCGCACTTACTTCCCCAAGAACAAGGGATTCCAGAAAGTCGATCGGAGATTCCTTTGTTTCATCGGCAACAGACTTGCCATAGCTCAAATTTTTGAAACCATACAACGGCAGCTTTGAACCTTCAACAGTACAAACACATAACAACAAAATCAATATTCTGCAAAATCAGCTTTAATTGAACAAACAATTGGGAAAAGGGAGTATACAGTACCTGGAAGGCAGCAATTCCTGAGGCAATTCCGGCCACAACCAGCACCACGAGCACCAATTTCATCAGCCTCATCCTTTTGAAAGTTAGAAACAAGTGTAGGAACCCTCTTAATCTTGAGCATCATCTTTTTGTGTTTTTCTTCGATTAATCAAAAGAATACTAGATAGAACTGTACGTAATAAGCTAGAGATCTACGGTAAGTATAACTAAATCTAGTAGGAGAATGAGAGGAAAGAACCGCCGCCAGCAAGGAAGAGGAGGTCGGAAGGACTACCACCTTCAGAGGGCAAAGCGCCACGTCCACCGTGCGGCGCAGGGTTAGTAGCTGTTACACAACCCTTACGACGTACTGTTGGAACATGTAAAAGTGGTCGGCGGTTTACTTTGTGTATAGCCGTGATGTCTACAACTTGTTAAACTGGGTTTTACCCTCAAAACTGCAAATACAATAACCCCTTCCTCTTAAACCCAAAACTAAAATTCCAAGATTCTTGTAATGGGGTCTCTGTTTTTGTTGATAGATTGCTACAATGGAAGAAAAAAAGAAGAAATTTGGTTGTTGTTGATGATAAGGGAGAAAGAGAAGGGAGATGTGGGTATTTATATAATAAATTGTACAAGGGATAAATGGAGGATTGGAAAATTGTGGCTGTGGGTTTGCCAATGGGGTAGAGATGGATAATGACGCTTACTTACTCTCTGTGAACCGATACAAATGGAAGCTGTGGAAGATGTAAAACGTGGCCAGGAAGGCAGATTGTAGACGGGGTTATAGTACCCCGAACAAGTAAAGATAGCCGTGAAAATAAAAATATACCTTTTTGGTATAATTTTATAAGCGAAATTTGAAAAGTAAGCATTAATTTTGGGTACGATAAAGACTCTTCCTAATAGACATGTTAAGCTACTGTCCCTATAATTTCTGTTTTTTGAGTGAGCACTTTATACACACCAATAAATCTTCCTTTGTGTAATAGCGTACAATCACAAGAAATAATATAAACTCTATTATGTGATAGGATCGACTCAAAAGATATCAAGAAATTAAAATAACTTCCAAGACAGTTAATTATTATGAGTAACATGAAACAAAATTAATTCATTTTACCTTAATTAAAATAATAAATATTTTGAGATTATTTTTAGTAAAATTAAAAATTAATGTGGAATCCAAGTTTTTAGAGTCAAAAGATAAGAACTTTGACCAATCTCATCATATTGATATGTAAAAAGGTGTAATTTATAATTCATTTTTGTATAGTTTTAATATCTAAACTTTTAATTTAAATTATTAAATTAATGTAATTTCATTTATCTATAAAAATTAGTTAAATTGGCTACCACAGGAATAGTGAATTATTTTTTTTATTAAGAGGGTGTAGATCAAAATTGAATGTTGATAAACAAAAATATCCTTATACGATTGGTACACTTTAAAATATATCCATATCCAGAAATTATAAAAATAACATATGATGGCAATTGGCACATGTATTTAAAGGTTTTTACCTTTACATCCTCCAATACTAATTTTCACAATTTCCATTGTACTCGACTTTTTGTAGACTTTTATATGATCTTTAGTTTTTTACATGTAATTTTCGAGCCATAGATACAAATATATAGTACTACAAAATTGTTACCCCTTTATATATCAAGAATATTTTAAAAAAAAAAAGATTTTTTTTGTTTCCACTCTGTGTTTGGAGCCCACGTTAGAGTTAAGATTAAATTCTTATCGCGCATTGCAGGGCCCATTCATCCGGATCGCGCACTGCAGGACCCATTCAGAGATGACTCTCCCAACAAAATTTTTTCCATACTCAGGGTCGAACTCGAGGTTAAGGGTGAAACACTCCCACCGGTGCACCACAACCCATGAATATACATATAAATACGCCTATACAAAGAATTGTACGTATTCAATTTTAAAATACTTACCTTATATAGTACACTACAAATTCCCATTATTTCAAGTGGTTGTGGTTTGTTAATGGGTAGAAGTTGAAGGACTAGTGGTCCTGTCTATGCCAATGTATTTGGTCCCAAATTTGGTGATATTCAAACAACCACATTATATTATTTTGTGCGGTCCCTGTTTTCTTTTTAATACTTTTTAATAAATTAAATAACGATTGCGAGTCATTTTCTATTCTGATTTTTCTCTTATTTTGAGTGGTTTATAATTAATAGTTAAATTTTTCTTTTGTTACGGGTGGTTCGAACTAAATGAAAAAAAGGTGCACAACTTATTCAAATGGAGGACTTTGCTCCGCACGTGGACATCACTATTCGTTATATCGAGACAAATTTTTTTATTATAAGGCAATTTAAAAAGAATATAAATTCTCACTATCATACTTTATTAGTAGCTTCAAAAAGACCAAAAAGAATTAAATAAAATTATTTGGAGAGGAAACTTTTTTTCCCTAAAATAGAAAATGCAACTTTCGATTTAAATTGATGTATCATATAATGATGGTAACGATTAATATGTTTGGGTGAACTTTCCTACTTTAGAGCCCAAGTTAGTATGAAGTTCATTACTTTTCCTTGAAAAATAAAATAATAAATTAATTATTCAATATGTACAAAGATAAATTTAGAATTTAAATATTAGTGAATTGAGTTTGAAATTCTGCCAATTGTTTGATTTAGTGGTTTTGTAATATATGGAAAAGTTTTATTGCTGTATTACGAGGCAATTCAATTTCATATTGATGTAATGAAAGTGAAGGATCCACGACAATTACAGAATATCATGAATAATCACATCAAAAAATCACTTGTAAGCTTTACTATGATCGTCCCTCATTGTTAATTGTCCCCAAATTTCATTATTAAGAAGTTTATCCATAGTTTTTTTGTACAAATTTCTCCCTGCACATTACTAATCCTCATGACATGGATTTATTTGTTGTTAATAAATTGATAAGAGTACTGTTATGATAAACAACTCGTCTACAAAGTTCATTAATATCTAAACTCATTGATTTACCTCACCTATTTAAGTGGTCAATGTGCATTATTATTTATACTTATTTATTACATATGCAAGATTCAAGTTATATATACTTGATTTGAGTGAATCGCGATTTTAAGATCAAAATTAACGAGTTTAATTTTTGAATTAAATAGTAATATAGTATATGTGGTCAACTATTAAAAGTTACAAGGATATTTTTTAAATTGGAAAAATCATTAAGTTTAAGATGTCAATTGTAAAGATTTTCTTGAAAAAAGAAATAGGTTGAAAATATTTTTGAATCAATATGTAAATAAAGGATATTTTAAAAATATTTTTTTTTACGTTAGAAATATTCTTTTGCTCCTTCCATAAAATGACCCAAAAGGACCCGGAGGGTCAAGCTCGGTGTTTTGGGCGTCCGTACGATGACAATTGACATATGTCTTGGTCATTGGTCATGTTAGAACCATGTATTTATTTATTTATTAAAAGAAAATTCATAGATTTTTACTTGGTATTTGATAGAGTTCGACTGATTTGAATTTATGTTGGGTAGGAGCCCATTCGAGCATAGAGTTTTGCCGCTTCCTATTAAGGATATTTTATACGTATCAGAGCTAAAACTCGAGACATTTGATTAAAAAAGAAACAATCTCATCTACTTTAGTCTACAACACATCATTCGGTGATATTTTACTAGATTTATTATGCATTATAGCCCTAAAAACTAGACTTGTATATTGTTTGTATGTATAGAAGGACAAAATATCTTTGATGATGATGTTCGTGATAAATAAAAATTATTGTAGTTTGTATATAGGTCGTACAATTTTTTTTATTAGTTGTTACTATGTTTAGTTATTGTCGATTTTTTTTTATAATTATTTCAATTTATTGCACTTAAGTTGAATGATTTGAAAAATAATTTTTTTATCTGCACGAGCTAAGGGTAAAATATGCTTATATTCTATCCTCTTTAAATCTTTATTTGTAAAATTACATTAAATATATTGTTATTTCAGTAGTTTGAACATATATAGTTTCAAACAAAAAATAACTTGTAAGCTATTAATTAATCATTGATTGAAATTAAATCACCATCAACTCAATTTAATACTATGATAATAAGTAGATCTAAAGTCAAGTATTTATAGATATAGCTCTATAAATATATATCATATTTGGATAGTATCTATCAAAAGATAGTAATCTTTCACGAATTAAAACTTTGCCTCTCCTTTGTTCTTCGATATTTTCTAAAATTTCCTATTTTATTTTCAATTCAAAATATTATAAAAGCCACATTAATTAAATACCTCTAAGCAAGAAACAAAGTTAGTACTGAGATTTTTGTTGGATCAAGCTAATATAAAAACATTGACAACAAATAGACAATTAAATAACTGATTTTTGCAATAAAATGATAATTTTCAAATAAAACATAAAAGATTCATCTGATATTGAAGATAAGATTTTCACATGAACACGTTCGATGGCCTAATTCCAAACTATACTTAATTTACGTACAATTATTTTATTCTATTTGCAGGGAGTCAAAATTATTGTCTATGATTGTTGCCCTTCACCTACCCCGTGTAATTTTGTTGAAGATCAAAATAATTATTTTAAATAAAATCGAGTATTCAGGGGTGTTATTTAGTAGTCAATAAAGATAAGTAATTTTTTTTATTTTTCTGTATTTGTGGAATATAGCTAATACTTTATTAAATATATAATTGAGATACATATAACATATATAATCAACGATAATTATATATGTAAGACATTATGCTTAAACATATGATATCCTAACAACTACTAAGTGTCCGATGTATTCATTTTTTTAAAAGTGAAATGATGAGATTAGAACTCATTGTCACATGTAATTACAAATAAATATTTTATTAATGAACTTTCAAGTGATAAATGTAAACCCACATATATTCTTGGAAGAATTCATGCATATGCTACATTTATGAAAAAATCCACACCAACAACGACAAAAAATATTGATGTCTAAACTATTACTCCGGTTAACTTTTACTTATCCTATTTAAATTTTGCATACTTTTTTAAACAATAACTAATATAAATATTTTAGCATAATATTCATATTAATTGATAATTGAATGATTTGAAAAGGGAATAAATGAAATATTGAGGATAAAACAAGAAGAAAAAAAATGTTCTTCTCTTAATATGCTAAAATAACAAATAAAAGTGAAAATATATTTGAATATAGTGAACAAATAAAAAGTGAACGGAGAAAGTAATTTTTATATATGCAAAATACATGATGTTTTGATTAAAAAATTAACAATGTTAAGAGTGAGTTATTTATTGTTTAGAAATTTAGAAAATTAATAACGCACATAGTTTATGAAAAAATAGATAAAAGTGCACAAAATCTTAAAACAAACAGATGAAAATGATATCAACTATCAGGTGTCCTAAACATGGTTTTTTCGTCGAAGAGTTTAATATTTTATAGTGACAATTATTGCTTTGATAATTTATCTATCATTACTTTGCTTATAAAAGTAGATTTATTAAATTGTACGAAGAATTGTCGATATTTTACTAATATTAATAGTTAAATTAAAATTAGTAACTAGTAAATTAACGTTGATTTGATAAACAAAACCAATAACTTGCTTATCGAGGAGATCTCACAAATAACTTGCTAGTAAATTAGCACGGACATATTCTACTTTATTCAAGAACACAAAATTTTCACTTTTTATCGATAGTTGCTTATAAATATCTTTAAATGGCTTCATAGTATAAAAAGTTATTGACACATATAATGTCCCAGCAAATGTCTCATTTATCTCTACCTGTCACTCAAACTGCAAAATATATTGATGTGGTGCCTTGAAATATTTTTACTCTATTTAAACAATATAGTTTTTCAAACATCTTTTTTTTTTAAAAAAAAAAATCCTTTTAAATAGTATAATTGTTCGACGAAGATATTCAAGTACAAAAATAACTCAAACTAAATTTTGTGATAAATCAAATACATGCTTTATGTCTTACGTAACATGCCATGTCCCAATTAAAGAACTTAATTAATTGCGTTTTCTTTAATAAGAATACCTACTAAGTTCTTGGAAATTTTTGTCTATTAAAATTTTTCTTTCTCAGTAGTATATCACGTGAGAATATAAATATTTATAACAAATTTGGAATACGTAACAACTTACATTTATAAATATTTTTCTTTTCACATTTATTAGCAAATTCGATTTTTTTTTCCTTTTAATAATTGGAGTGTACCACTGCATAAATCAAGGTAAAATTATGTAAAATTAGTAAGAAAAAAGAACAAGTAGTATTCAATATGCTTTCCTCATTTTGATTTAATACAAAATTTGTAAAATAAAGATGTTTGAATTTTGTGATCTGAAATTAAAAACAGAAGTGAAGCCCAAATGTTTAGTTTATCATTTATGGGTTCTATACCACAATTTCTACTGTTTATTGGGTTTTTAATGGATTGTTTATATCTGTTAAATGATTTTTTAAACATAAATATGGAGTTTGAGCCAAAGCTACTTGGGTCTGTCAAATCGGTAGTCGGCATTGTGCTTCTGTTCACTAATTAAAGATATGTTGAAGGTACCAAAATGTTATGTTATCTTGTAATCATAAACATATCATATGTGGAATTAGAATTAATTTTTTTTTAAAGTAAGATAAATAAATTAAAACGGAAAAAATAAAGAGTATTATTTCTATTATGACATTATGGGCCATTTGTACTATATGTTTGTAAGAACATCGAGAATCTTTACTATATATTTTGGAATTTATCGAGAAAAAAAAGAGCCTAATTGTACAACCACGATGTGAAATTTCTTGGATATTGGCTGGATTATTTTAATTTAAAAAAATCCTATCCAATTCTTGAGAAAATTCCCAAACCAATAAACGACGAAAATATCTTGAAAAATTGAAACTTTTCCAATTTATTGGAAATTTCTCAGCCATACATAAATAAAAATTATTTACTACTCCAACATATCCTACACAAACGGTCCACTTACCATGTGAACCTTCATTAACTTCTGAATTTTTGATAGACTTTGTCTTGATATTAGTCTATAGTTCCATTTAAATTTGATCTCCAATATTGATTTTTTTTTTTACTGCAATGATGTTCGAATTAGGTTACGCATAAGAAATTCATAAATGTAGCGAACTGTAATATTCCAGAAAATTTTTGAACTAAGACTTGAACCGTTCTTCGTAGTGAGTGAGATTTTTTGCAAGGAATTTAAAATTTCTTGAGTATTAAGGTCGCTAGATGTAGCACCTTGAGTTCCAAAAGAACTGAAGAGAGTTCATTCAAGTCATTCCTAAGTTTTACTTAAGTTTTGGGTCGACTTCAAATGACCATAACTCCTAGTATAGGATGAGTTAGGTGAGCTACAAGATATAAAATTAAAGCCCTTCGAGTCCTCTTTCCAACGCCACCCAGTTTGCTTAATTCCGAGCTCTGAGCAAAAAGTTATGACTGATTTACTAGCGACACGCAAACCTGGCAGCAGCTCCGCGATGGCTCCGCGACGCGGAGCCAATACGGACCTCACTGCCTGGTGAAAAATCATTCCAACTCCCAGCTCGTTTTAATTATTTCTTTAAGGGTATTTTAGTCCTAAAAACCCTTTAGAGGTCATTTAAATTGCCCTAAATGTGTAGAAAACCAGTTTTCATAAATCAAACCCTTCATCCACTCCAAAATTCTACGCTCAAGGAATTCAAGAAATGCTAAAGCTAGGGTTCATCTTTCAAGATTTTCCTTCAAGTTCTTCAAGAAGATGGTTCTTTTAGGTATGTAAGCTTCCATAGTGTTAGGTTTGTTCACCCACATGTCAATCATATAAATTTCAGTGTTAAGTTCGTTCTAGAAAGTTGAAAATCTGATGTTATTGATATGTGTTCTTGAATTTGCTTTCATTCTTGAATTAGGATGAGATTTAGGAGTTCTTGAGATTATTGTTTCGATTAATAGAGTAGTTTTGAGTTAGATTCTTGTGTACATGTGATGGTTATCTGAATCTAAAGAAAAGTTGAGCAAAAGAATCGAATTTTAGACGATTTGGGGTTAGAAAACGAAGAAGAGAAAAGTCGGGCAAATCTGGCACTTGGCTCCGCGTCGCGGACCTGCCTCCCCATTTTCATAAAGTTGTCTTTGCATTGTGGAGAGGTCACGGACCTCTCTGCCTCAAAAGTTATTTCGCGACCAATTATTTTAATGTGTCTCCACCTCACGGACTAGCTTCCAAGCAGTGAATTTTTTATCTTTTCTCATGTTTAGCTATCTAAAATCAATCCTAAACATCATGAGATCTTTCCTATCACAAATCACAACCTTGAATCCATAATTCAAGTTCAAGGTAGAGTTAAGAGTTAAGTTTTTGAGAATTCTTTCGAACATTCTAAGAAAGTCGTTCAAGTCATTTTGAGGAGTCTTCTACAATTTCTAATAACTTGTTTCAAGACTCGAGCAAGTGAGTACGAGTGAGGAGAATGTATTCATGAGTCTACTTTATCATTACAAGATCCTTCATACCATGAAGCACAACTTTTGAATTCATAATTCACATTCAAGAGAGAGTTAAAAGTAGAGTTCAAGAAAGCCTTTGAGTTCAATTGTGACTCCTTGAGATCAACTATCGATTTGAACTAAGTTTTGAGGAAGTAATTCATAGAATGAGAAGAGTCGTATACATGAGTTCCATAATGTTATGTAGATCATCGAGTCGAGTTGTTTCATGCCCATATCTCCGCATGAATGTTGTAAGTTGAGTATCCTTCAAAGAAGTGGTATCTTCAAGTTCTAAGCCTTAAGTGTTGAGTTCCTAATCCCTTTTGAGAAGTATTTTTGAGTCTTTGAGTTGAATATTTCATGCTCATAATTCCGCATGAACACTATAAGTCGAACAGTCTTGAGATGAGAAGTATCGTTGAGTCATTGAGTTGAGTAGTTCTTGCTCATAATTCCGCATGAACTCTGAGTTGAGCATTCTTGAAATTAGTAGTATCATTGACGTTCTTGAGTCCCACGTATTTGAGTTCTATTTATGATTATTGAAAACTTTGCATTGAGTCGTTCATGTCCATAATTCGGCATGAACCATATTTTAAGAAGTATTTTACAAACGTTTTAACTTTGTTTTAAGACTTAAGTTTTGAGTTCAGTAAAGAGTAAAATTGAAGTTCTTTTCTTCAAAAAGTATATAGGGACTAAGTATTCCCAAAGAGATTTAAAATGTTTTCACATTTAAATAAGAACGGAAAACTGAGATTTTCAAAAGAGCTTTTGAGCTAGTGTTTCAATAAAGAGCCTTTGAGCTAGTTGTTCAGTAAAGAGCCTTTGGGATAGTTTTCAGTTAAAAAGTAAATGCTTTCACAATAAAGCAAGAGAGGAAACTTTAATTTCCAAGATAGCCTTTGAGCTAAGTTTTTAGCACTAATCTCAAATCACAGAAAGAAGTATGTTTTTAAAACATAAAGAGTTAGTATATTTTGGGAGTAGTATTGAGCACCGATATGGGGAAGGGTTCAGAAAACCCTGAGCCGCCATAAACCATATAGTCATCATGGGTAGAAAAGGATTATACTTTTTAGATGAATCTTTTTCGCATAGACTAGTGGATCCATTTAGTAGTTCAGGTCCTATACCTGTGGCAAGGTATAGGATCCGCTGGCAGCGTGAGAAAGATCGATGTATCATCACAATAGCTCTTATGTGATGGTTGTCGGTTAGAGAAAGTCCCACAGTAGTATTTTGTATTTTTATATACATCAGATTATTTGTATTTTTACATACATCTCAGAGTTATATGTATCTTTGCATACACACAGAGTTGACATCATGTTTTTAAATAACTTTTCTTTATATTGCACATGTTTTAAATTGCTTTATATTGAAATAAGTTCAATTATGTTGAGTTGAGTTGAGCCAGGTAAGTCCTTCAGTTTCTTTCAGATTCTTTTCAAGCTTATGTTTATGTTTTAGAATTCCCCTTACATGCTCGTACATTCCACATACTGAGTCATTTGGCCTGCATCTTTTCATGATGCAGACACAGGTATTCAGGATCATCAACAGGAGATTTGTTGATACATCCGGGAGTTCGAGTTAGCTATGGTGAGCCTTCTTATTTCTGGAGGATTTCATTTACTTTTCAGTTTAGTCAGGATGTCGTGGGTCTTGTCCCGACTTCCATCTTTATCAGTTAGAGGCTTCATAGATAGTCAGTATAGTTGAAAAGTTTGTATTATTCATTTATTTTATTAAATGTTTTAAAGACTTAAGTTGCCTATTTTATGGCGAGTTGAATAATTTATTTTATTCGGAGTTTTCTTTTGAGTTAAAGCTTTCTATTTAAGTTTCATGAATATTTATTTAGTTTTAAGCTTTTGCATGCTTAAGTTAGTCTTCCGCTTGTAGTCAGTCAGGATGAGGGTTCACTTGGGGACCAGTAATGGTTCTTGAGTCCCGGCCACGTCCAGAGTGTAGACTCGGATCGTAACACGAACGATGTGGTATGTGACATCATTTTCCGAGCACCATAAAGTTGATTTTTCATGTGAAATATTTTATTTTTTTGAGAAGGATGCTAGTGTGGAGTAATTCCCTACCATGGTCCATGAGATTCACGATAGAGAGGAGTCAAGAAGTTAAGGGACCCATCATGACTAGGATGTTGCAAAAAAGAGGTGGAGTGGACATAAAAAGTAAAATAATGATTTAAGAGGAAATTATTGAAAGGTATCGACTTCAGACGCAGAGTGAATTTTATTTTATTTTTTTAAAATGGTTATAGGGGAATAAAAAAGAACAAAATTCGCATTACTTTTAAATTTCCTCAAATTTGTAATTTGTGTCTGACAATATTTAGCATCTCTACCTAACAAGTGGTATAGGGGAAGAGAAAAGAACGAAGTCTGCATTACTTTCGGGAGTCATTCGATAGTTGGTTAGAGTTATGCATGTATTAGTAATGTCATCTTATAATTAGCAATCAAACACAATATTACTTATACAAAATTTAATATTCTACATATCTCACCTTCAAATCAGCTAGCAAACCACCCCTTAAGGTTCTTTTTGCTACCAATACTAGATATTAATCACAATATAAAACTTGAGACTACATTTATGATTTATATATTTCGTGTTTGATTAAAGTAAAAGTAAAACAAAAACATACTCAATGTAATATCATAACTGGGGTCTTGAAGAGAGTATAGTGTATGCAAATTTTATTTTTATCTTTAGAGATAGATCTGTTGTTTCTGATAAGCCTTTTTAAGAAAAAAAATATCAAAGTTGATTGAAAAAGAAATAACAAGAAGTGAAAATCATGACAAATACTAAATAAAAGCATGAGAAAGTATTCCAAATAAAGGAGCATTAACTACAACAAAATAGAGCGATAATCGAATTACCATAGACACTAGATATATAATAGCATAAATCTAAGAATAATAAACTACATAAGAAATACTACAACAACTAGTAAGGTACGATACGCAAGACAATGTTCTACTATATGTATACTAACTTCCATCATAATTTGTGTCCTCCACAACCACCTATCATGTCCTTAGCAAGTTGCAACAATGTCGTGTCATGTCTAATCAGTTCTCCTTGATAATTCTTCGATCTAACTCTAACTCTTCTGAAATCATCTATAGACAATCTCTCACTCCTCTGCCCTAAGCATTCATTCATCTCAGTCTCGCACTTTCTGCATCTTGTCCTCCACTTCAGTCACTCCTACCTTAGCCCAAATATCTTCATTTCCAATCTTAACTCTCCTAGTATGCCCACATCAATCATCATCCTCATTTTCATTATTTTCATCTTCTAAATAGATGAGAATTTTTGATTAATCCACACTCAAGTATGCTTCACTAAACTATATATTGCCTAAAATTGATCTTAATTTTATATAAAATAAGAAATTACAATTTTGTTTGGAAATATAAACACAGAATATCCTTGTTTCGAATAAAAACGACCCTTTTGGCTTTAATTGATTTTGCAAAATTAAATAATGGGATTTGGTCAATGTAAACTTAAAAATATTCAAAAGAAAGCAGAATCTTCTACATATTGATTCTCATACGCACAATGTCATTGGTCTTTTAGGATGACCACGTTTCAACTTTTTCTTTCACTATTTACACAAAATTATAAAAAAATACTATACTCCACTTTTTCGACGCATTCTTTTTAGTCAATCTCGAAAAAATATATTTTATTTGACAAATATCCACAAAGAGGATAGTTTTTCTTTCAAAAATCATTATTTTAAAATATATTAAAATCTTTTCATATTTCTTTAATTTCGTATCTGATCAAAATTATATAGATACTCCAATAGAACTCTCAAGTAATGAATGACGACATTTTCTAAAGAGGCATGTTAGCAGCCCTAGATTATAATTTTACAAGTCACTATCTCGATAATAAAAATTACTACTTGTTGCTAATATTAATGAAGACGTATTGTTAAATACTTATTCATATGAAAAAACATATACATATGACGCGTAGAAATTATTTGAATTTTTATAACAACATATCTAATGAGATTTCAAGTGAGTTCTTCTATTTGGGAATGTTGGGTTATATGTAACTTTAATTCTTACCATGTGTGAGATAGAGAGTTTGTTTTTGAGGACTAGCAACTCAAAAAAAATATTTTCAAGAACAAATTTGACGAACACGAATAAATATTATACTGCAAATACTATTAGAAAAAAAGGAAAGTAAAGGCCTTACAACAAAAAAAAAAAAAATCAATATAAATAAAGTAAAGAAAACAAAAATAGTACTAATACAATTGGACAATAATATAATTAAAATATAATAAATAGTGACACTCTTTAGGAGAAGATGATGAAATGAACATTATGCTCCAATAATATAATTAAAATATAATAAATAGTGACACTCTTTAGGAGAAGATGATGAAATGAACATTATGCTCTAAACTAGAACCATGTACTCTTACGAGAAAGAGAGAAATAACGCTCGACTATGATGTACTTGCTAAAGCCTATTTTAATCCTCTACATCTATATCTTTTTTTCTTATCTAGAATCATACTCTCAGCGATTTCAATATGTGTCATTTCATATTTAATTACATATTTTCAATTTATCTTCAATCTATCTCTATGTCTTCTTGGACATATCACTATCAACTTTCCTTACATCTTCACTGAGGCATTTGTGTTCCTCCTAGTTACATGCATGAATCTTCTCAGTCAAGCTCGTTTCCCACTTCATGTTTCATCACCGAGGTCATTTTCACCTTACCTCATATATTTATAATCTTGTCTCTCCTATTATGCCACACATCCATCTAAGCATTCTCATCTTCACTACATTTATCTTTTGAACGTGAAATTCTCTTATCTTTGTGGGCTTCGACATATCATACTTACTCATCCCAACCTAATTATATCTAACTACAATGTATATTTCCTTAGGCCCAATGGCCCCTCGACAATCGTTATTGTTTGTCCTTGCTTAGCAACACTTTGTCCCGTAACACCGTATTTTGTTTAATCATTATATTTAGAGTGAAAATTACAATAATATACTACTTAAGACTTTAATTAACAATATATACACATACTTCTATTTAATTACAAACATAGTTTTAAAATTAGAAACATAGCAAAATAATTAATTTTTTGGATTTAGTTTAATTTTTTATTTTTGATTTTCTTCCCTCCTCTTTTTGGGATTATTTGTCTAATTTTGGGATGATAATTATGGTATTTAACTTTCGTATATTTTATCTCTTCCAATTACTATTTTTAAGTCACACGTTACTTTAAGGTGCCTATTCAATAATATTTTTATTTTTCTGCCCTTTTTATACACTCCACAAAAAATAAAAATTCTTTACACTAATCTAAGACCCATTTATTTTACTGCCTTTTTGATACAATCCACAAAAAGTAAAAGTCTTTACACCAAAGTAAAACCTTTTTATCTTCCCAACATTTTTATTCATTCAAAACATTAAATATTCCTAATTATTTTGCTAAAAGTTGTCACCCTGCTCTCTTCCATCATCTTCACCATTGTTTCACTTTCAGTTCTTCACTTTCATCCATCTCTTTCACCATTCTTAATTTTTTCTATTTCATATTTTGATTTCTATGAATAGAACGCCTCGAAAAAGTCTTATTCCATATTTTTTGTTGCAATTGTGGTTTGTATATATGTGTATTTGATGAGTATGTGTGTCGAGAAGATATGAACATATCAATGATAGTTTTTTATTTTGAAAATTTTCGATTGAGATATGGAGCATTACTTTGAAATTGCGGAAAGAGGAAAATTGTACCGTCAGTGAAAGCGAAGCAACTGAAAAAAATCGTCAGTTTTAGAGACAACAACAAAATCTCTAATCGAATCAACGAGTGTGTTGTTATTATCCTCATAATTGGTTGAAGAAAATTATCCTCATGACAACAATTTTGAGGATGAAATCCCCATTTCTAAAAGATTACGAGTAAACCAAAATTTATAGTGTGAGTTTGGTTTACAATACCAGTGTGTGTGATTGGTAATATACCATAGAATTATTACAAAAATGTGTTTTCATTACGTCAATTGTCTATGTTCATTGTTGTTTCAAACTATATATTCGAACTTAAGTAGTTGCTATAGATTGAATGTATGTTGGTATATGTCATTATATACAACTATTATTATGACAGACTTTTTTGTATTACTCCAATATTATACCAATCTATTTTTACGTTTAAAATGTGAGTTAATTCTGATTTAAAATCAATTTTTTTTACATTAATTCATTGTTACATTAGTTTTTATATGCAGAATATCAGCCAATATATACCTCACCTTTTTTACCAATATTTGTGCTTACTCCACCACAAGTATACTAATTGTGTACTTGGTGGTTATGATATACAACCATTACTATTAATATTTTTTAGTATTACTCAACTATTATATCAAATTTTTTACGTTAATAATGTGCATTAATTCTGATTTCAATTCAAACCAAACTCGTGTTTGTGTATTCAATGTTCGTAATACCAAAATATCAGCCACTATATACCCTCAATTTGAACAATCTTTGTGATTATTTCACCAAAAATACACCAAATATGTACGTGCTAGCCATTATAACAACTATTATTATTGATTAATATTTTTTAGTATTACTCAAACTTTATACCAAAATATTTAACTGAACATTGTGTAACAATTTTGGTTTCAGTTACTCTAAGTAGTTGTTATTCATATTCAATATTTAAGGTTGGTATTTAACACCAGCCTTTCAATCAAACACGTGAATACCAACGATATGTCAATTAAATCACCAATAATAAGAATACAATAATTAAGAGTAATCAAAGTTAGATAAAATTGCATTCATCATTCTTAAAAAATCCTAGAATTTTTGCAAAGAAGCAAGAAAATATTAAGAAAAAAATTTGAAAATAATACATCATTGTTAATTCTAATAAGCAAACTTGGGGCAAGTCCTTTTGTTATGCCATGATTTACCACATTTACTACAAGTGACTTTACTCCTCTTGTACTTTCCTTCATTGAATTCCTTTAGACGGTCGTTACTTGGTGGTCTGCCTTGTTGTTTTCTTGTAATTGGTGGTAGCATTACCTTTCAAAGTTGATTTTTTTGGTGGTTTCTACCTGTTTCAGACCAAAACTTATTAGTAGTGCTTCTTGTAAAACAGAATGGTCATTTCAATGTATTCAACTTATATATTATGTTTTAAAGAATGCTTTTTGATGACATGATAATGCTTTACACCATCATTATGTACCAAAATAGAATCAACATGTACACCATCATCATCTAAAAAAAAAAAATACCAACTCTGAATGACACAAAAAATTATAAGAATTACACCAAAATTGAATCAATACGTACACCATCATCATGTACAAAAAAATCAACTCTAAACGACACAAAAAAATCAGAATTACACCAAACTAATACAAATCAATAAATTTCTTCAAATCACTTACAAAAACACATAATCACTAAATATTACTTTTATTATAGATCCCAAAACCATACAAAACAAACCAAAGAATTAAAAAAAAAAAATCATCATCATCATGTAAAAAAAAACAAGTCTGAATGACACAAAAAAAAATCAAAATTACACCAAACTAATTAAAAACAACCCATTTCACCAAATCACTTACCAAAACACATAATCCGTAAATATAATTTATATTCTAAACCTCAAAACCATACATAACAAACCAAAGAATTTAAAAAAAAAATCAAAACAAGAAATTGGTGAATAACAACAACAACCTTCTTTTCACCATTAATTAAACGACTCGTTATTGACAAAATTCAATTTTATAAAACTGATTTTTAACCTTTTTTTCCAATTGTAACACAAAAAACTCATATCAAACATGGTATACTACAACAAAATTATAATGATTTTTCAATTAGAAATATCACGTAAAAAAAACACAAATTAAATATTGAATTATCAATAATACCTGATGCGTCCCAATGTCTTTTTTGTTGAATTAGAATTGAATAATTGTTGGTATCCATGATTGAACAATCAACTAGAATGAGTAGAAAGAGAATTTTATTTTTGTTAAGAGACCTTTTATTAATAGGAGAGAATATAAATAACCAATTTGAGTAAAAGGTAAAAGATTTGAGAAAAAAAAGGAAAAAGTAGAAATCGTGGATCACTATTAGACTTTTTTTTAATATTATATATATTTTTTAATATTAAAACCTAACTTTGAAAAAAAACTATTGTTATATAGGCGAAAAAAGAAATTATTGCTATATAGTGATAATTAAGGTAATTAATTTGTATATTTAAGTTTTTTTCCCTATTTAGATGATATATTCTTAGCACAAAAATATCTAACACAAGCCTCTAGTTTTATCCACATGGTTCCATCAAATATAGAATAAGGTTAAATATAATAATAAATAATAAAAATAAGCCATGCATGGGCGAGTGGAATTAAGTAGATAAAGTGGAAATTGAGTGGTGTTTGAATGAGGTGGTATTTTTCTAATGTCACTTTCCCCATTTTTTCTTATGAATATGAATACAATTTATCTTTGATTAATAATGAAAGTCGACACATGTTAGAGAGCAACTCATTGGCCCATTCATTGCCACACAGCCCACAAGCTCATCTCTTAGTATTTCATGAGCCCATCTTCATGTTAGCCTATACTTAATATTGATATCGTCATTTAACTTATATGTGCTTTTAAATTTTAGCTACATGTATATATGCGTTGATACAACTTCAAACATTGATGTCTAAAGTCGATCATAACGAAATCTAACTTTAGACATTATGGACATAGTCACAAATAGTTGAAGTTCAGTAATCACTGTGCTGGTTCAACAATTTTTGCTTCAATTTCAGTTATATGTGTATGAATTTGGATAAGGTGAATGCTAAATGATTGAACTTTAGTCATGTAATGCCTAACTTCAAACAACACATTTTTGACTAAATGTGCAAACTTTTTAAAAAAAATAGGCACAAATTAAATAGCATCATCAATACAGTCCGCCATGTAAATTTTTTAAATTAAACCTGTCATGTTACCTTATTTGGGCCTTACTTTCGAACTATTAAGTCGAATCCATCGGTTCAAGCTATTTGTACCTAATTTCAGAAATATCTCCATTAATAGGGAAAATTTCATAAATAGCTAAGATGTGAAACATAATAGGCCTCCTTAGCTAGAGTTTTCCTATGTACGTAGTATAGCTATAGTTTTAATGGCTAAACTGATTCATGTTTGTATAATTTGAATTTTCTTAATTGATTATACAAACTGTTTATTAAGTTCCTTTAAATGATGCGGTAACTTCGGTTACAAAAAAGGAAAACGATCCCTTAATTCATGGTTATTATATTTGATTAGAATTCCTTACCTAATATGACTTCTTCTTCTTCTTGGCGAATAAAATGACTCATTGTATATAACAATTGTAGATGTATATAGTTCAATCGAGTTATCAAAAAATTGTAGCTAAAGTGTATCAATTTGTATAAATAATATGATGCATAACAGTTTGTATATCTTTATGAATAAATTATGTATTATAGGTTTTTGTATAAATTGAGTTGTATAAATCAAACAAGTTGTTATTATATTTGTATTTGAACTATACAAAACATACTTGTATGTGTCTTAAAATTATGAAATATTATACAAATAAAACATAGTTCGAAATTGGATGAATGTTTTTCAAAATTTAAATTATAATTTGTTAAGTTATTTAAGGGAAGTGAGATATTTTATGAAATAAATTAGTGGGTGTGATAAGAGAGAGTACGTTTCGATTTGTATAAAGGATGAAAGAGAATTAACACGTTTTAATACAAAATGTAGGACCCACCATATAACCGTTTTATTCAATTATAACCACTTTTATAATTAAATTTAGTTATGTAATTTTTCTATAATAAAAGGGCCGGTTAAAATAATTGGGCCTAATCGGCCTGATGATTTGGGTTGGGTAATTTGGCCCATTAACCTAGGGTTTCAATAAGCACCATAGCATATTTAAAAGCTCTTTCTCAAAGGTTTCATATCGCTGCTAGGGTTTTAGCGATCGCCATATTCACACAGAGAGTCGGAGAGAGAGTGTGAGAGAAATTTAGAGAAGATGAAGACAATTCTGTCATCGGAAACCATGGATATCCCCGACGGCATCACCATCAAGGTGAAGGCAAAGCAAATCGAAGTTGAAGGTCCTAGGGGAAAGCTTGTGAGAAACTTCAAGCATCTTAATCTCGATTTCCAGCTGATCAAGGACGAGGAAACTGGACAGAAGAAGTTGAAGGTTGATGCCTGGTTTGGATCTCGTAAGGCTACTGCTTCTATCCGTACCGCTCTTAGCCATGTTAATAATCTCATCATTGGTGTTACCAAGGGATACAGATACAAGATGCGTTTTGTGTATGCTCACTTTCCAATCAATGCCTCCATCACCGGAGGTAACAAGGCCATTGAGATCCGTAACTTCCTTGGCGAGAAGAAGGTAATTTTTTTTCAAAAGTCATTTTTCTTTGTTTTCTGAAACTTTTTGTATGAATGAAATGTATGCATTAGTTTGTTAACATGATCGTTGACTACGTGATCTGGATTTATGCTTCATAATTATAGTTCTTTTCTGTGGATTTTTGTGTGTTGAATTAAACGGTTCAATCTCTAATGTACTAGATTAGATACAAATTTGAGCGAAAATGGATGCCCATTAGTTAGAGATGCATCAGTTATATGTAAATATAAGAGATAATTTGTGATCCTTAATGCTTGGTTTTTCGTTGTAATTGTGATTTTGTATAGTCAAATGTGAAACTGATCGTCTTTGGAATTATTGTCAAACATAATTTAAAGGAATTTTAAAAACTGTACCTGTCCAGAAAGGAATGACAGGATTCTATTTATTGTGTGTTTGAATTCCTATATCAATTTCATAGTTCTTTTGAACTACTTCAATGATTATTTCCTGGTTAAAAGTGATTAAAAGTTGTTTAAAAAAGTAAATTTGCAATTAATTATGCTGTTATGTTAAATGCGATGAAAAGTAGTTTTATTCAGGTAGGGTTTAGAACTTTGATATGTTGACTGAAATAGGATAGCTAGTGTATTTGTTAAAGTTGAGGTAAAAATTTGTTATTTATGAGATAAGGGAATGTGATGTCTTGTAGCTTATTTTATATCTTTGTAAGGAACCGTTTTCTGGTGTAAGTGAAAAAACCCAGCTTTAGTTGAAGATTGTACTTGGCTAGGTTTTGTTCCTACGTATGGCAATGTCATACGTATTCTTCACTGCTCATTATCTATACCATTTGCTGTAGTGTAGTACCTGGAGATTTAACTGGTTTTATGGCTGTATCAGGTTAGGAAAGTTGACATGCTTGATGGAGTAACAGTTGTTCGATCTGAGAAGGTTAAGGACGAGCTTGTATTGGATGGAAATGACATTGAGCTTGTTTCTCGCTCTGCAGCCCTCATTAACCAAGTAATCTCTATCTCCCAACATTGAACATTTAGAGTTTGCATGCTATCAATATGAATTTGCATTACTTAACTTTTCTATTTTGTATTTTGTTGTACAGAAATGCCATGTGAAGAACAAGGATATCCGAAAGTTTCTTGATGGTATCTATGTCAGTGAGAAGGGTAAAATTGTTGAAGAAGAATGAGTATTTTACAAGTAGGCATGTTGGTGATGGACTGTATCCCAATTGCTCGTTTTACCATCTCTTTTAAGTTCTTTTGGAGACTATATATTACAGACTTGTTTGAATTTCAGTTTTCTAGTTCTTGTTTTGAAATTTTGTTGACAAAAGTGACCTTGGTGGTTCTTTCAATCATCCCAAATGTTTCTGTTCTCGTTATCTGTGAGTGAAAATTGTTTGATCCCAAGTTGCAACTATGTTATATATCATAGCTTTTGAGTTTGCATAACTTGCAGTATCACACCGTACTATACCCATTGCGAATTGTCCAAGTAGTGTTTCAAATGAAATAACTGAAAACTTTGTGTGTCAATGTGGCTAGTGCGATGATCTGAATGTTTATGATTGCAGAGCTTCCCATCTTTCTGATAATTTTGCTGAGATTGGTACTGTTTTAAATGTTGCTAGACAAACGAGTAAAGGGTGAGCACTCAAAATGTTTTTCATATACTATCATGCTTCATGTGGCTTTGACAGTTCTCACAGTATTCAAATATTGAAACTTTATTTAACTCTTCTTTTCAAAAATTATGTAATTTTACTATTGTTTGTGTATTGATATTCATTTGCATTAATTGCATATGAACTTTTTTTCCGATCAAATAAAATTGAAGGCGCTCTTCATAGTCCATATGCATAAAACAACGATAAGGTGGAAAGAACTAATGAGGTACCACAAAATAATTGAGAGAATTTCTTATGCAGTTTATTTAATCGTTTTCAACATACAAAAAGTTATATAGTGATCACTTTAACATTTCTCCAATCTTATTTTCTAACTTTTAGTATTAATATTCGGCCATATATTGTACAAACAAGCCTCTTTGCTTTTCTATTATGACACCTTCTTCCTTCCTGATACAACTAGTAGTACCTTCTCCTTTCTCGGTTTTAAATTTGATTATGACAAAGACATACCATTTATGTTGTTTCTACAATTTATTGCACGAGTCTTTAGACGGAATTCAAACAATTATGTTGTTTAAACAAAAGTGATTAATGAAGAAATATGTGTTGCACTCTTATTCTTGCTTCTAATTCTATACATTGTGTACAAATGATTACATGGGCATCTTCTTATATGTTGAATCGTAAACCATACCGTTAAGGACCAAAACTGATAATAAATATCTTATTGATTTGGTTATCAGTTTAGCATGTTTACAAATTGAAAATCAATAAACCAAATCAATGATACTTACGTATCGGTTTAGGTGATGTAAATTAGATCAATGATTATAATTTTAAACTAAAATTCTGGAATAATTTAATTCGTGCGTCATACGAATCCTTATTACTTTAGAACAATTATTATTGGTTAATGAAATACAGTCTTTTTTTGTATTCATTTTGCAAAAGATTTATCGTTCATGCATAATACACAGGAGACAATCATATGTAGCTTATACGGTATTTTTTGCTAAAGATAGCCAAACTGGTATTTCTTTCTTTCAACACACATTACATTATTTCTACCTTGAAAGTGTAGAAACAAGCCTAGTAGCCTCTTGGTTGCGAAATTTTCAGGATAATTGTTTAGAAGGGTTATTTTCGATAGACAATATTTAAAAAAAAATCAAAATTTTATGAGAAGAGGTTATATTAAAATCTATAATTTAAGAAAACTGGTATTTCTTTCTTTCAACACACATTACATATTTCTTTACCTTGAGTGTAGAAACAAGCTAGTAGCCTCTCTTTTTAAAAATTTTCAGGATAAATTGTTTAGAAGGTAATATTTAAAAAAAAATCAAAATTTTATGAGAAGAGGTTATATTAAAATCTATAATTTTGTAAGTCATTACAAATATTAAACGACAATATAATGTTTTATCCATAAGGTTGAAGCAATATACATCAATCATTAGACTCCTGTCTAACATTGTGGAAAGGTAATTCTTCATAACTTCATAAAATACGGGTAAATATTAAAAGATTTAAATGGTGGTGTATATTAAGCTATTTACGTAAATCAGCCCTATTGGTTGAGAAGGTCCATTTTGTCAAAGCCCAATCCAATAATAACAAATTATGGGCCTAAACCCATTAAGAACTAGGGCTTTGATTTCCATTCTAACCCGTTGAGAACTAGGGCTTTATAAAGCCAAAACGTTAGGGTTTTACACCCCATTTCATCCAGCCGAGAGAGATAGTGTGTGTGAGAGAGAGAATCAGAGGCGGCGAGGATGGTGAAGTTTCTGAAGCCAAACAAGGCTGTTATCCTTCTTCAAGGCAAATATGCCGGCCGGAAAGCTGTGATCGTAAGGGCATTTGATGAAGGAACAAGGGACAGGCCATATGGCCATTGTTTGGTTGCAGGTATCTCCAAGTACCCGAAGAAGGTGATCCGCAAGGATTCAGCAAAGAAGCAGGCGAAGAAATCTCGTGTTAAGGCTTTCATCAAGCTCGTGAACTACAACCACATCATGCCAACTCGTTACACACTCGATGTGGATCTGAAGGATGTTGTCAATGCTGATGTTCTTCAGGCACGTGACAAGAAGGTGACCGCCGCAAAGGAGACCAAGGCTAGGCTTGAGGAGAGGTTCAAGACCGGGAAAAATCGCTGGTTCTTTACTAAGCTTAGGTTCTGAGCGAAGATTGAATCCGATTTTGATGAAATGGTAATATTCTTAGTATTAAAGAGTTTTGAGGGATGTTGTTTTTGTTATCAAAGATACTATTAGGCTGTTTTTTTGTGTTTGCTCTATTTTATTGATGGATAATTCCTGGCTCTTGTGTTAATTCTGTGTTGCATTTTTTGGTGTGTGTTCTATATTGTTTTAATTACTGCAGATTATTTGTGTAACATACCAATTGCACAGATGCTGGTGTTTTAAGAACGACTCTACTGTGTTTTCTTAGGAATGGATAAATTGTTATGTATGTTTGTTTAAGGTGTGAATGCATCGTCCGTAGTTCAATGGATTATGGGACTCATAATCGCTTAGATAATCAGCATAATGCTTCTAAGAATTAGCAATTTGTTGTTTGCTATGTTTACTCCTTTCCCTTGGTACACCCCACAATAACATCAACATAGTTAGTGCATCACACTAGGACTCATCATCCGATTGCAATTGGGATAGAATTAGCAGACTACCTTGCCTTGTTGTTGTTTTCTTTGTTTATTTTCTTCCTTAGGATAGCCCATCAGGATGAAATGCAGCTTAATGATTTATTCGAACATATCTGTTGCTATGTGAGTACGTCTGCCATTTGTTGGTGATCACAAGTTGAAAATAGTGGTCATTATGAGCTTTGGTTATTTCACCATTGTGTATCAATCATCCCATTATGTCGACTCTCAATCCCTATACTGGCGTTGTCCGGCAATGTGTTTCCTTAATATTTCCTCCTATGGGTCCATTTCCCTCGTACACAATGATTTGTCTTTCAAAGTCAATTAGGATTGTTTTGAATCTCAGTCACTACTATCTCGAGGTCTTATTGACCTTGCATATGTGTTTTAACATCAACTAAATGTTAGAAGGCTCTCGCCCAGGTGGGCTATCAGCAAGACAAATGTAGAGAACCTTACCCTCAATCAAGCTTTTTTCAGCGGTAGAAGTTCATCAGATTGTTTCTCCATTTTTTCTTCGGCACATTCCACACTTCTAAATCTCATTAAAGCAGTGCACCCTGATATCAACTCCTTTTAACGCTTTCATTCCAATCTATGTTAGATTTTTGATTTGGTATATTATTTCTTACTCGAGCTATTCTTGTAAATAGTTCTCCAGGTGAATTATATGACCAATTAGTTTTTTCACGTCAGTATGTGTCTGACAAGGATTTGCAAAATGCTGGAATTGCACCTAAGTGCCTATTTCTTTTATCTGCTAATGGAATTGATGATGGCCTCTATGAAATGGTGCGTCTAGTTGCAAGGAGAAGTTTGTAAAGTATTTATAAGGTTCAAAAAGTGGCTAAAACCTACTCCATATGAGTCTTGCTCCACCTTCCATATGCAGGACTCTTGAAACAAAATGATTTTAAACGTCATTAGGTGTTCTTTCTCATGAACGTTTCTGCGTAGCTTGTGAAAATGCTGTACATATACATCTATAAGTTTGTTGTCGTCCTCGGATAGATTGCAAATTTGAGTTGTCTCCACCGATTTATAGAAAAGCATTCGTGAGCCCTCAGGTTTTTAGTTAGAGTGGTTAAGGTTCGAGTTGTCTCCCTCTTTGGATATTCAAGCTATCTGCTTGTACTAGGTAACATACATACGGATCACACTAGATATAATATTATCTAGATTGATTCATATATATCTAGGATACTAATTCCATGGGAGAGTGACAAGACATACCTAGATTGATTTGCATATATCTTGGATATCAAATACATGGGAGAGTGACAAGCGAGATGAGAGACATACCTAGATTGATTCACATATATCTAGACAAGCAAAGATGAGAGGGGTGAGAAAGATTTGCAATATATTCTAGATATGTGTGGATCCACTTGAATATAATGTATTTAGAGAAAATCATACCTAAATTTGACTTTATATATTCGAGATACATGTCTCTAGATGTATTTGCACCAAAATCTGGCAAGATACATCATATGACTAACTAGAATGTATCTAAGTAATTAGTTTATAAATTAGTGGGATATATGTAATATTTATAGAGTTAATTTTTTTAACTTTGTCATCAAATCAGTAAATGTTGAAAATCGAGTTCTTTACAACTCGGCCCTTCAACTTAGTGCGTCGGCAAATTGGTACTACTAGTAAACAACAAATAAGATATACTAAATTTTACTCCTATTTTTATGAGACAAATGTTATTTTCAATTGATTATCAACAATCCTTCTTCTTTATCTAAATGTGAAATCGATCATGTGAATAAGCGAGTGAAGCAAATAATCTAATAAGGCGTGATGTTAGCACTAAGTAATGACATAAAACATTAAAACATTCAAATTAAAGTACATACATGCCAGAGTCATTTTAACTTCGTTAACGTCGCTAAATTGTCTCTTTTTCCCTTTTCAAACATGAATATATTTAATTAAAAGATTGTGACACTGACAACATAAAAATGCCAAGACTAGATTGAATACATGATACAAACACGTCACGTTATAATATTCAATTAATATATATATATATATATATATTTAATTTTTCATGAACATCTACAAATATATCAAAATTATTAGTTATTTTATCATTTAACAACACATATACTATATTAAATTTGAAAATAATCATAATAATAAACAGACATTTTTACTTTTCATGAGAACACACTAAACAAAAAAAAACTCTAATTCATTCAACTTTTTTTTATCATCACATAATTTGTACTGATTTGATTAATAAACAAACTTTTTGTTTCTTCAATAATTTAAAAACTGTAATCTGGTTTACTAAATAATTTACTCCTTAAACCCCCAAATAAACCCCCTTTTTTAGCATTCCCTTTATCTCCCCCAGAATTATTACTACTACTATCTTCCTTCTCTTCTTCTTCTTCATCTCCTTCTTCAACAAAAGCTGGATGAGTAAAAATGCTCTTCAGCAATTGAGTTCCTCTCAAAGCATTCGTTAATGGCAAATGTCCTTCCGGTGTTTCGTCGTTCAATTCCCAAATGAATTCATTCGGAAAAGCCCTGTAATTGTACTGATCCACTTCTTCAGACTCCAGTTTCTTCATCCACCCAACTTTGATGAAGAAATTCGTGAAATCTCTGTTCACTTTCGTATTCCATATCTTCTTCTGAACACTGTACCCGAATTTGCCGTCGCTGTATTTTCTCCATAGCGAATCGATTTCCTTTAGGTCAGATTCGGAAATGAACTGAACTTCGGAGAAGAAAACGTATCCTCGTTTAACCGCTGCTTCTCCGGCTAAAACGATGAGTAAACGGCGAGTTTCCTCGTCTGCTTCCCGGAAATTTTGAGAAATTAATTGTTGTTCGAGAGTGTCGAAGGGGGTGGTAGGGGTGGTGGTGGTGGTAGTGGTGGTGGTAGGGGTAGTTGAGGAAACAGAGAAAGTTATGAGGTTATGATTGGAGAATGAGGAGGGGTTTTTGGTAATTGGCTTAACGAAAAAAGAAGAAGAGGAAGAAAAAGGGCAAGGGCAAGGGCAATCTATAGAATGCCTTCTTCTTAGTGTATGAATGGAATTGAATGAATTTGTTGCCATTTTTGCTTAATGCTTAGTAGTGAAGAGAAAAAGATAGAAAAAAATTGTGGGACTTTTTGGTTAAAATATAAGAAGGGTGGGGTAAGGGGGTGTAGGAGGGGTGGGGTGGATGAGATAAGAAATGAGTGAGAGTGAAAGAAAGATGTCATCAAAGGAAATATAGTGCTTGAATGAGATTGGCTAGATTTGGGTGAGTTTGGATACTCTCTATCACTATCTTCTATCTATCTCTATGGCTAAAAGAAAAATACAAAGTTGTTTATTAATTAACACTTTGATACCTTATTTCTCTTTCATTTCAATTCTAAATTTGTGGTATGGAAAAGTTTTCTACAAATTATTCATTGTGTTTTTATGGTGGTTGTTGTCAAGTAAGGAAATTTGTAGACCACCATTCATACTATTAAGTAGGACCATTAAATGTGAAGTAGCTACCCCTCTATGTATTATTTTGTAAAAAAAATGTGATTATGAGCAAGTAGAATTTTTGTGGTGGTCTACCACTAATTTTCAAGCAATTTTCACATGTTTCCAAAGCTAGTTTGGAACAATCTTGGTAAGGCGGGTATTTTTAGATCTATTTTTTTAGGTAAAAAGTATATTTGAGCAAAAAAAAGTATGTTAAAAATGTAAAAGAGGATAAAACTGACTCATTTTGAGTAGTTTAAGAGTATATTTAACTCTTTTCCTTTTATAAATTGTGATTATGAAGATCTAATTTGTTGTGGTCTACCACTAATTTGAAGTTAACATACAATAAATAAGATATCTAGTTTTAAAACATTTTTAGTAATAGTTCAATTAGATCTATGGAGTAAGTTGTTTGTCAATTTAGTTTACCTTCACCTTTTCCCTTAAATTTGGTCTAAAATGCAAACTTGCACTGCACTGACATAAAAGCCCTTATAGCTCAGTGGTAGAGCGTCAGTCTTGTAAACTGAAGGTCCGCAGTTCGATCCTGCGTGAGGGCATTTTTTTAACATAATATATTTTGCCGTCCATGATCTCATACTCCCATTTAGATTTGTTTTTCTTACTTTAATTGTCTTTTTTACTTTCTAAACTCCGGAGAGTAATTCATAGCTGTATTCTATTATTATTTTTGTTGTCCACACCTACTTGTACTTAGTTGCTTAGCCAAACCAAATTGTATGGTTTAATTCTGCTTTATTCTCATTATTTTCAAAGGTGGAATCACCCAAATTGGCCTAATTTTTTACCATTCATTGACCAACTTTCCAAGATGTGATGATTTTATTCACTTTAATGGATATTCAAGTTGATTTGTCATGCTAATGTAATTGATTGTGGAAAAAAGTGTTGCATTTTATTTTCCACTTCTTTCACCACACTTTGTAAAAGAAAAGTTTCAACCTTCATATACTCCTTAATATGGAAATTGATATAACGAGGAATCAATCACTGGCAATCATAGAATAAGCTTTATTCTTCCAAAGCAACAGATTCCATACAGGATGATCAAAATGTTAAAAGTACTCAAGAAACAGCATCTCAATGAATGCAAGAAGTGCAACCTGCTGCATCTTTTCACATAGATATGCAGGCGAACGAGTTACTTCACTTGTACAATTCCTTGAATCTTCTGCAAGCTTCTATGACGTTTTCTCTGTGGCCAAAAGCACTTACTCTGACAAAACCTTCACCACCAGGTCCAAAACCACTGCCCGGAGTAGTAACGACATGAGTCTTCTCAAGTATCTCGCTGAAAACCTCCCATGAGCTTCGTCCAGGGAAGTGTACCCACACGTAGGGTGCATTTTTACCTCCATACACCTTGTAACCTAGAGAGTTAAATGTGTCCATTATGATTTGTGTGTTCTCTTTATAGTAACCTACCACGTCCATCATGGCCTGAAATGCAAAGTCAACACACCTTCACATTGAAATCTTGAGCCTATTAAGTGATGTTCTTTATGATTAAGCGAATAGGGAGCTAACCTTGAAACCATCAGGTGAAAGGCAAGCCAGACCACCAGCTTGAGCAATGTTGGATGCACCATTGAAGCTTGTACAAACAATGCGATTGAAGTCTTTTGCTACAGGAAATCCATCAGAATATAGGAGTGCTTTGGGAATGGCAGTCCACCCTAAGCGAACTCCAGTGAACCCAGCATACTTCGAAAATGATGAAACCTCAATGGCAACCTGCAAGTGCAGTACAATAAGCTTACCGAATCACATGGAACAATCCATTCATAATGTAAGAATCATTCAATAAACTTTGTATACCGTGGGTGTTGAGAAAAAGTAGCACAACAAAAGGCAAATGAAAATCTTACAACTCTATAACAAGAAGCTCTGAAACTTCTACTAAAAGACAACTGCATGAGCAGGAAGGATCAGAAGAAAGTCCCTGGAATTAACAAGGGGATAAAAAAATCTTTGATTGAATAGACTTGAGCTAACCTTACTATAGACTGCCATTGAAAGAGCAGGGGAAGAAGTTGAATTAGACGACCATGAGCTCCAGTCAACCATGGCAAAAGAAACTAAACGGAATGGTCCCAACGAATGCAAGAATGATAATAGACAAGGTAAAAGTCTCAATAGAATAGACTGCCCATGGCATTTTTCCCACGAGTGTGTAGGAAAAGAAAAGTTCATACCAAATATAAAAATGTCATGAAGATACAAAAGAGTTTCCGATAACCATGAAGATCTGCACGCCTGTACTTGTTTATCATGATTATGATAAGCTAACCAATGGAAAACAGTATGAGGTCTTTGCTGTTTGCCCATTCTACTTTTTCTCTAACTTTTCTGTCCTTTCTGAAGCAAGTCAAGCGGTGATGGAAACTTCCCAAATTATATTTAGTCTGTTAATTGGAGAGGAAAATAGACATGCACAGACTAGAAAGAACAGCCGAGAGGAAAATAGACATGCATAGACTAGAAAGAATAGCCGTAATATTCCACTGCATTTTCGGACACCCTAGTTTCTTATTTGCAAACAATATTGAGCCAATTGACGAAACCAGTACGGGTGTTACCGAAAGTTTGAACTATGAGGAGTAATCGAGAGAGTTACAATGTTAGAATTAAGTTTTATAACAAGGTATAAGCACCCAAGGGTGTGTGGCCTAATGGTAAATGAAGTGGGTTAAGAACCATGAGGTCTCGACTCCAAATGCATCGGTCGATGGATGTACAACTATGATGATTGAAGGTGCTTTTTGATTTTTAAAAAAAACAATAAAACTAATTTTGAGGTCCATGATGACTGAAGGTACTTAACGAGAATGAGGTAGATCTAAAATCACACGAAAAGAAGTCTAGAAGGACCCGAAATCCTTCGGATCCATCACCCATGTAAACTTAGCGTAAATTTGGGTACAATGTAAGCAAAAGATCTATATAGACAATAGCGACTAGGTTGGTAGTATGCTTAGACATGAAGAAGGTAAGCATACATTAGGCCAATACACTAGGAGTCTTTTTAGTTTGTTAAGAGATTTGTGTATCAATAGGAAATATAGAGAACTTCTACTGTTTAAGATCTACAAATTAGTATTAACTAGAATGAAATAGGTCCAAATATAGTGAAATGAATAATGAAAATGCAAATGCCGACTCTAAGCAACATGAAATTGAGGTATGGCTGTAATGGGATTAAAAAAAGTAACAGAAGTAGATGGATCATTATAGTAGCAATGTACCGATAAGTAACTGCTAACAAACTGATACACGGACATTATGAGTTTGTCATCTATATTATACTGTTATATGCTGCAGGGTTTGACCAAATGATAGCAGAAGCTTTCACTAGAAAACAAAGTAAAGCTTAATGTTGACCAAGCAACATGATCTGAACTTACCTCTTTGGCTCCAGGAATCTCAAAGATGGACTTTGGACTGTCATCACATATATACATAGCATATGCAGAATCATAAACAAGGATTGAGCCATTGTCTTTAGCAAATTGCACCAATTTAGTCAGCTGCTCCCTAGATGCCGCCGAACCAGTTGGATTATTAGGCGAACAGAAAAATATAATGTCTGTCCGAGGAACACTGGATAAATCAGGAAAGAACCCATTTTCTGGAGTACATCTCATGTATGCAATATTCCCATACTTCTCCACATCCTTCTGAAACTGACCAGTTTGACCCATAATAACACTTGAGTCCACATAAGCCTACAGTAGAAACAACAATCAAGGCATACTTCAGAATCTTACACACACCATCACATAAGAGAGCCTTTCTCCAAGGCCTAGTAAGAAAACAAGGAGTAGTCCAACAGACAATAAAAAGACTACACCAAATAAAAGGAAAAGGTGCAATTAGATGCAACAATGATAATAACAAAAGACATATCAATAACCTTTACAAAGTATAAAAATTAGTGCTAAGTAATTAAGTAGCACCACTTCACTTAAATATCACAATGATGTGAGAAATCATACAACAAAATAGGCATGGCTAATCTACAATGTTTAGGCATCCTGGATGAGCATCTGGCTGCCCTCGAACTACTCTTATTCATTTGTGTCATAATACTATAATAGAGAAGAACAGAGGTATAAGCCTGAAACATTTACCGGATATGATGGATCTTGCACAGCCATACTCACATTAGACCCAAAAAGAACCTTCAATACAGTCAAGAAATTCATAAACTGATAGTGAAAGACAGCTCAGTAATTTGAAAAGACCACTAAATGCAGAGAAAACCAGACCTGAAGTCGAGATATATCACTTTTGGCACCATCAGAAACGAAGATCTCATCTTCTTCTAGTCCAACATTTGCATAATAGGTAGAAGCAATGGAGGCTCTAAGTTGCTGCTCATGCAGAAACAATCAATGTATTCTTAGAGTTATTCTGACGGCTGACTTTACACTTGAATCACGGATTAAATGCTATGAATAAAATATATGGCGACCAAAGAATAATTTTCTCTTATGATCTTAAAATAAGGATCCAAAATAATGATGCTTGACAACATCCAAACATGAAACATTTCACATCTCTTTTTCTTAACTCGGTAGGCAAACCAAGAATTTGTTGAATAAAAAGCTAATTGCAAAGCAGTAATAGATTATTGTTGATCCAAGAAATGGAAATGCTTTTAAAACCTTCAGAAATTCCAGCTGCACGTCCCTTTTTGATGTTATGAAAAAAAGACGAAGTTTTAACTTTATTGTGTGGATAACTGAATAAAGAATATTGTAATGTATTTGAGGAAAGAAAAGGACAAATGAACAATCAAATTGGTATAAAAAGCGGAAAGACAAACTATCAATGAAGGCCAGAACCATTATTGTTGTAGCAAAAGAAGGAAGAGAAACAAGGATTGGACAATAAATAGTAGAGCTAATATCATATTACTAAAATATGAAGAGAGGGGGCACGGGGCACTACTTACTTTTTCTCCTTGCTCAGCACCATAACCACTGTAACCATTTAATGTTGACAGTTCATGTGCTCTCTGCAAATGAGCAAAGAAAACAAAATCAAGAACAGGAAGTAAGTTATCGACTTATAGTTCAATAAGCAGAATAGATTAAAAATACAAACTACTTATCAAGTTAAATGGTAGTCTATGTAAACATATGCGGAAATTTATCAACAGAAATATTTAGAAACATGTTTAGTATAAAACCAAATGTTACCAGCTACATGATTTTTGTTAGTAATCCCATCATTGGTCAGGCAGAATAGGACACAAAAATACAGTGAACTTTGAAGTTTTGACCCATAACAAAAAACTACAGCATGATAGAGATAGCAATTGTATCCTATTCTTTACAAAATTCACAAACAAGGACATCAGTATTACCTTTGCCATGGCAGAAGTTATGACTTCAGGAATAGGCTCGGTAGTGTCACCAATTCCAAGGCTTATAATTTGAGCATCAGGATGTTTCAACATGTGTGCAGATCTCCTTCTTGCGATCTAACTTCACCAAAGATAGTGTTTAGAACTTAACTCCTAGCAAGTAGGAGAGATGGCTTACAAAATAAGAGTTCTCTTTAAGTGTATTACTATAAAGAACTGAATTATTTCTCCTATTTCAGGATGGAAGCATAGAGAGGTAAAGGTACAAATTAGCCATCCAAATTCAGCTAAAAAAGCAAATAATATTGCTTCAGGTAACTAAATCTGCTCACTGGCTTATCGTAATTCCAAATTACTGCAATTTCATCTAAATCAATATTTTATTTGCATGTTCCCAAAAGCAATGCTACATCCTCAATTGCAAAGTAACATAGAAATACAGATAAACAGCAATCAACTTAATGAAAATGGACCAGTTGAAATACAGACCTCAGGAAACAGATAACCAGCTTGAAGTTTCGCTAAGTTTTCATTGCGGGAGACTTGTGTCTTGTAAGCTTCAAGACACACAGAAATTTCGTTAGCGCAGCCAAATGTTAAGAAATTGCATAGCTATTTGAATGGACTGATACAGGTGAGACTAAGACCTCACCTAGACTGACAGTTGTTTTCTTTTTATTGTTGTCGAAAGACAATAATTTTTACAATTCTTGCATTTCAAAAACGTGCATGTAGCAAACGTTTTGAGTCTTAAATTTACTTTTTCAGCGAGTTGAAAATAATTTATATGCAATACATTGATTAGTTTAAAGTTCTCAATATTAATTGTCAAAAGCTCTAACTGATCCACATTGCACAGGCTCACAGTCTACTATTCTCATTTCAGCTTGGCAGTATATATATAAAAAAAAAAGTGATACAGTTTGCAATGGAAAACAACATTAACATAAAGGCTTACAAGTTTTCTCCGTAGAGGGTGTTGCAACACATCTGACAATACCACTGGTTTTGCCTGGCATTGACACATTCTGATTCCTGAAACAATTAATGCACACTTTTTACATTAGAATTAGCAAAGTATTAAGGAAGCAACCCATAGCTTTTTATTGTGTTCCCGTCAATGCAGTTAATCTTGTTATACAACCAATCCAGATGAGATTCTCAGTCAGTTCATACACTAATAAAATCATCCTAGCACGTAAATGCTATAAATGCAGGAAACTTTGTCTATTATGGAAAAAAGGAGAGTCCTTAGCTTCATTTTAGTCAAAATGAGAACACTAAGAAAAAAACAGAACCACATATTTTTAGATTAAACAATTTATAAAGAAACAAATTCAAGAATCAGTACAAACCACAAAAAGGACACCTTTTTCCCCATGAATTTGGAAGAATAAAAAAACCCAATAATCAGTGCAAGTACATGGTTAAACCAACAGAAAAAAAGGACTACTTTTTCCCATGTATTTCGAACAGCAAAAACAACCGACCACTCATTGTTACCTTCTTCCCCATGAAAATACATAACAAAGTCAGAATGCTGAACCTATATTGGACATTTCTTCTCAAATGCTTAATCTAATGCTTAAAGATTGAATTTTCACCAGCAATGTAGACCAATAATATCTATAACTAACGCAGATGATGAAGATTCAAATAAAAGAATAAACTGGAACTGAATTAACAAAATGAAAGAAAATATGGGAAATTATTAAATTGGGTACCTGAAACGGAGTTTGTTCTGACCCAGAAAAGTAGAGATGGATGAAGAGATTGAAGTAGAAAGACTTTGCTGAATAGCTGCCATTTTTTCCTTCTGTAGCTCACTGGAGTACAGCCCTGAAACACAAAAGCTGCTTTAAAAATGAACCCTAATCTTCTTGCCCTTTTGCTCCATTGAAACACTTTTTTATTTATTTTTAATTTGTTTCTTTTATTTAATTGCAATTTGCTAAGTACCTAATCATCACTTGAATATTTCATTTTATTTTTTTGGTCAGATTCTATAGCTGTGATCTGTTGTAACTGTTTTTATTTTGAGTAGAGTTTAAATAGTATGAAAATAGTTACTGCAATATGATTGTACAATGTCCTTTAAAAATATAAATTTAGTTGGTTGTTGATCAATCGACTCCAATATTAGATGTTTTTAAGAAAATATAAAAAGAATCAAAATCCAACTTATCTACTAGATTAAAAATAATATTAATCCAATTAGAAAGTTCTCTAATTTCATGTGTATTGATACAAAAATTGTTTTTGTGACAACTCTTCTTAAAAGTTTTCATACAAACACCCTCACAATTAAAGTTGCAGAGTGAGAAATGAATTTGTTGGGTCCAACTAAGAACTATTTTTTAAAAGAAAGTACTAAAAAATTGAATAAAAATATTTTTTTAACCTTTTAAGGTATAGTTTCATTAACTCTATAAAGAAAAAAAAAAGACTTGATTGCAAATGCTATATGTATAACTCTATGTGAGAATTAGTGTGATCTCTTTTATAACCATCGTGTTTGAATCGGCTTTTGCACACCTCGATCAATTCCACGAGCTATAAATAACTCAATCTATCAAGACTAGGACACTATGTTTTGAACTTGAGACCTCAATATTCTCAACCACTTCATTGACAACTAAGTCACACCTAGGGGCGGATCTACATGTAACGGTGGGGGTGTCATGGCACCCAGTGATTTTGGTTAAAACTTTGTATATATATATGTATATATGTATAAGATATAAATATATATTAACTTTGCCACCCAATAAAAAAGTTGTGAAAGGTGTTGTTAGTAGAAGATGTGGTTTGCCACACTCGTAATGCAGGTATGAACCTTGCTTTTGGCTTTAATTTTTTTGCCTTTCTCGAAGAGCTTCTCGGATCTTTTTTTTTTCCTATTAATGTGGGAAGGGTTTTAGTATTTTTTTTTTCTTCCATTGGTTCTTATTTGTATGTTATTCTTTAATAATTCAAATCAACTCCTTTTTGCCTTAGCTAATTCTTAATTTTTTGTACTTTCTCTTTCACTAATTATTAATCTCTTGATGTGAGTATTACGTGTATATTCTTTATCAATTAATGACAACTGAATTATGAACGTCACATAAATATTACTAAGAATATATTTAAATAGTATCTTTTTTAAGTTTTAAAAATGATGAATATTATTATGTTAGAGTTTTTTTAATTTAAAAGTTCTTCCGATCTTCATCGACTTTCTTGCTAAGTAATATGATGGGGTTGAAGCTATAATTTTTATTCTTTCTCTACTATATTTCAACAACTTATAAAAGTTCAAATTTTTAATGTGGAAAATCCTTTTTACCGCAAAGTTTTAGAGAATATGGCCTCTAATTCCTTAAAATAAAAAAGGGAATTGTTTAGTTATCTCTAACCTCAAAATATCTAAAAGAAAATATTACTAACATGCATGTTTGATCAATTTGTTTATAAAAATAAAAAAAGATAAATAACCCGAATTATAATCTAAAAATAGACGAACCGACCCGTTTATCTTACTTGGACGATGTGGCACCCACGACCTCTAAATCCTAGATCTGCCTCTGATCACACCCATGGGTGCAATGACCATATCATTTCATAATTTACAAGTATCAAAGAACGATATACATAAAAAGTAAATTTAAAAAATCAACTCGAGAGCAATTTGTGTAACACAAACAAATTTTCTAATACTATGATTCATAGGATTTTATAAACAAACTTTTAAATATTTTTGAAATATTTATTTCAACTTGATGCCTTCATCAGGCACAGCCCTTATAGCTCAGTGGTAGAGCGTCAGTCTTGTAAACTGAAGGTCCGCAGTTCGATCCTGCGTGAGGGCATTTTCTTTTTTGATTTTTTGTTCATCCTCTATGAGCTTTTTATTTAGTCAATTCTATCCCCACATATATAAAGCTTAATAAATATGTCCCTCAATTGAATGGAATCTCTCAAATTAATTAAAAATATCCAATTTCACTTAAAGCTAGCTAATTTTACATTTATTATCAAGTTAAAAGTTACTGTATCAAATCATAATATCGATAAATTATGTCTCAATTTCAAACAAATCATATTATCGAATAATTATGTCTCAATTTCAAACAAATCATAATATCGATAAATTATGTCTCAATTTCAAACAAATCAAAATAATCAATATCAAAATATAATTCATCACATTGATAATTATCTCATGTCAGCTCCTATAATTAATAAATTAAAGTTTGGTAGTGTTATAAAAGTTGAAACCATTAAAATTGATCGATTTAAATTCTACCAACACTCTACGATTGACTAGAATAGAAGAACAATAAGGTTATTGGGGGCATTTCCTAAATAGAAGAAGTCTTGGGGGTACATTTCTAGAATTCCAAAAGTTCGCCGGATGCCAAATCTAAAAATTAGGAAACAGCTCAATTTTTTATTTCTACGAAACAATTTCATTAGAGAGATCAGGCGAAATCCTAAGGACAATTGATTTGAAAATTCGACATGGATCTTAACCCAGTAAGCTTCATAGTTTTCGTTATTTGATTCATTTTTTTCACCTAATGTACAATCAAATCGATATCAATTGATACTTTGAAATCTCACAATGGTTGTTTTTTTTGTTGCATTGATGCTAGGGTTTTGTTTGAGCGCGTTATTCTTTTAATTGATCTGTTGATTTACTCGTTTGTTTGGATTTTCGTGTTTCCATTACTTTTCTACTGCATATCATGTGTTACGGATCTGCCTTTGGGAATTGAAAATTTCCGCTTTAGTAAATTGTTTAATCCGGTAGGTGTAAATTTGTTTTAGTTGGATGAATTGTTACTGTAAATCTAGGTGAAATATTGGAGTTAGTAAAAAGTGTTGATGTGCTAGTTTTGTTGATTCTACGCTCAAGGATATTATGGAGTCATAGTCGCAATTTGATGAGTTTAGTATGGGATGAGTAGTCGAGTACTCCCTCATGTTGATCCCCTTGTTTACCAAGCAAGATCGAAATGATTGGGCATAAATCGTCTATAGATGGTGTCTTAAGTTTTGTCATTGATTGCCTATTTAATATAGTTGCATCTCTTTTTGAGAGATGACATAGTATTCCTGCTTTGTTCTATTCTCAAGTCCATGTGAGCATTGCACGGATTTCACATCCAGACAAAGGAGGGTAAGTGCGGTTGGTTTATGTCTAGCGTAAAAGAAATTATCATAGGATAAATCATCTAAATGTTGAAATCCTAATTTGCTTCAAGGAACAGATTTTTTTACTCGGACTGGACCTAAATATTGTAAAATGGATGTAGAAGACTTGTTAGCCAATCATTTTAGCTTGGGAATGGAGCTTGGTGATTGTTTTGTATTACATAGTTTGTTGTGTGTATATATTGATGCAACTCTGAAATTTAAACTTCTAAATGTGCTATTTAATTTAATTACCTATATTTATTTATTTTAAAAAATGTGCTATTAATTTTGGATGTCAGGTAAGTCCCACAGTCCCACTATAGCATGTCAGTTACATGATCAGTGTGGTTAAGTTTTAGGTTAGTTTAGTAAAAGGTACAACTAGCAGTCAAGCACACTTACCTGAGAGGATAGAATCACATGGATGAAAGTTGTTTCAAAAGACTTATAATTTCTCAAAATCTATCTGAACTTTCGAGAGAAAATGACGGAAGTAAAGATTCATATAGAAGATACTGGCTAGTTGGAATTATAATCTATGTTGCTCGGACTCTTCAAAATGTCGATAGGTGTGCGTTGGGTCCTCCAAAAGTAGCAGTTTTTTTTGGAGGATTCGACACGGGTGGGGCACCATTTTTGGAGATTCCAAGCAACATAGATCAAAACTTAATTATATTGGTACGCTTACATTAGCTCAAACATTATAGTAGTTTTTCTTACCCCTTTTTACCTTGTTTAGATATTCGTATGTTGGTAGAAAATCTAGAGAACTCGAGCGGTAGATAATCCCAAACTATTGAATATTGGAATGAAACTGGTCTGAATGTGGGGAATAGATCCATAGTGCCAATATCAACTAGCATGGGATTAAGTGATAGTTGTGTTGTTATTATTGTAATCTTTAAGTTCATTCCTTTTAGATCAATCATCTGGATAAACGGGGGATATATGATCTAGGATAAGCAATGCAGGTAAAACAGGATTTTTTATACATAATACTCTATAGCGTAGAGGAGTTTGTGGCCTTCCAGTTATCTTACTTTTCTCTGTTACTTATTTTAGATGATTTCCCTTCTTATTTTCTCTCTTTTACTACCCTTGCTGCTCTTTCCCCTCACACCGCTAAACACTCTCCGCCGCAAGGAAAGGAGGGAGCACATAGAATTTGTTGATTGATTCTGTCATAAAGTTAATTAAACTGTCACATTCTTTCTCAGCCTGCAGGGGAGGACTATGCACACCCACAGATATGTTTTTTCCATGTGCTCTTCAAGGTCTAGCTTATTACATAGTCTTCTTATTTTAATGTCTTAGGTTGTAATTGTGTTCATTTAAAACATTTTCTTTGCATTGACAGGCAGCAGCATTGGCGTTTTATATTCTGTCAGCTTTATTTGTTGATAGTTTTGTTATCATATTTGTGATAACTGTTCTTTTAGCTGCTCTTGACTTTTGGGTGGTTAAGAACGTCAGTGGACGTATTCTTGTGGGTTTAAGGTGGTGGAATGAAATAGATGACAATGGCGAGAGTGTGTGGAGATTTGAGTGCCTTGATCAAGAGGTGGGTAATCTTGTTTCAGGTTCCTTAGCATACATCTTTACCTTCAGATGATTGTTTATTTTAGAAGTGCTTACCCATTTACTCTTAATGATTACCTTTGTTGCCTTGGACAAACCTTTTTCCTTCACTTCTTCTTTCAGTCAATGGCTCGCATGAACAAGAAGGATTCCTGGCTGTTTTGGTGGACTTTGTATCTAACAGTAAGTGAAGACTCTATCACACTGGCTGCTTATTCTAATGTTCAGCATAACAAATTGAGCACATGTATTGTACAATCAGAAAACAAGAAAAATCAGCAACAAACACAAAATATATGTGGATAAGATCAATGGCCCTTCACACCTTGGCTTATCGATTTTTGTTTTCAGCTTATACTTTTTCAGGATTCAGACTTCAAAGATATTCTGGCATATGGTGTAGAACTTCTTTTCTTTCTATCTGTACCTTATTTTGCAAAGTGAAATTGTTAGCCATTGATGTGTTGCACCTGATCCGTGTACTTTGTTGTAGGCTGTTGCTTGGTTCTTTCTTGCGATATTCTCCCTCATTAGGTTCCAAGCTGATTATCTTCTCGTTGTTGGAGTTTGCTTGACTCTCAGCATCGCAAATATTGTTGGTTTTACTAGATGCCGCAAAGGTGTGTACTTACTCTTAACTTCTATAGATTCTTCCTCTAACAGTATCTTTACCATTGGAGTTTTACTTTGTTTGGCTGCTCCAGTTTTCATGCAAGAGCATAAATGTATGACGGTAGATTTTGTTAGGTTCCCTCATTAGTTTGTGTATTCTTTTATTCACTTCTGTCTTGCTCTCACTGGGTATGTATGTTGTTGCTTCAGTCTTGCTCTTGTTTCAGTTTTCATTTTGTGTTTGGTAGTCATGATCAAATGTCTGTGTACTATTCCCTTTTGAATTTTGCTTTCTAGTACGCCTTTACTGTTTAATCTTCATATATATATTTTTCTTTCTAAAATCCAGATGCTAAGAAGCAGCTTCAAGCATTTGCAACCCAGACTCTCACTTCTCGGTTCTCCTCTACGCTACAGTCGGCATTTAGTGTTGTTTGATCAATTAATACAGAACCAGCTAGTTGTGGGAGGAAACTGGTTGTCAGTGTCCACCTCTACGAACAATCATGTATTGATTATATAATGGTGGTTTGTATACGCTGTGAAATTATGATGGCACATATCGGAGGGATGCTTAGGAGATTTTGACATGGTGTTAATTTGGACTTCTCCTTTATTGAGGTCTTGTACATGCAGAACATGAACGAACTGGGAAAACATTTTTGTTCCTTTCAGTTTTCACGAATCCAATTGCTTCATTGTAATTTTTTTCGCACCGCGCAGCTGGTGAATAGATATATGGGCTATATGCATAAATGATTCTGAAATTTGCCATTCAAGTTCTGCAGCAAGTGCAACTAGGGGGTATGGGGGAGAGGTTCCATTTGTTTGCGATGTTCGTATTCGTTTTCTAATATACTCTGATGTGTGTTACCCAAGTTGAGGCTATTTCGGAATCTACCAGGTAGGGGCAAGGTTACTAATTACACTTGTCCTCTTTAGACCCCACTTATGTGAGATTTCATTGTGTATATTATTCTGTTTCATTTTCTTCTTTTTTTCCTTCCTTTTCTGGTCCTATGATATTTTAAGATTAGTTTCTTTACAATATCTTGAAGAGATTTAACCCAGGATATCTCCCATATCTTTATTTTTTAATTATTTTTAAAGGTGATCTTGACTATAGTTAGGTGAATTGGGGTGATTATAATTTATAAAAGTCGCAACTCTTTATAAAAGTCGCAACTTTTCATGAAAAGGGAGACTAGTTTTGGAAATAAAATAAACTAAAAGGGAATCTTGGTTTGTGGTGACGCCATGTAGACGGGCCTAGGGTTCTCTTTTATATATATATATATGATTATTTGTCGAATAATGTACCACAAAACCTGAAAGAATGACGTGAAGATAAAGGGTAACTACAACAATATAGCCAGTGTAAGGCGGTCTAGAAAAGATTAAAATGTATGTAAATTTTAGCCCTTTTTTTTTGTGAGGGTAGAGATTATTTCCGATAGACCTTTAGTTCAAAAAGCAAAGTCTTTCGAAAAGGGGAGCAAATGGAGCAAGGGATAGCCAGAAAAAAATAATAAAATTAAAGAAAAAAGAAAGTACACAATTACTAAATACTAAAATCATATATATTATTATAAGTGGGAAGCTTCAAAAGTGAAAAGTTAGATCACCATTTTACCCCTACAGTAAATCAAATATTTAATTAAATAAATAATAAATAGATAAAATTTAAACTAACTAAGACTAAATACACGTTCTAGGGTGAGTTAATAAGCAAACATCTAATTAATTTAATAGTAAATAGCAAAATTAAAATTACCTCAAGGGTTTATAGTAAAATTTTAAAAGTTTGAAGACTTAATTACACGTTTTAGGGAGATTACATAAGAAGTTTAACAGCCCTATTTCTAGGTTTACTTGCATTTCTATATTAATGCTCCACATTTTCTAAAGGTGTGCAGTTTTTTCTTATAGTAACAGAAAAAAAAGAAACTCAAAGGACTAAGCAAATAATTAAATGTCTGGAATGTGAAAAGATATATTTTAGATAATATCATAATAAAGATTGTACATGTATGTATAGCCTAGAATAACTACTGGTATATGACCCCCCCCCCCCCACCCCACATTTACCCGATTAATGCCACTGATTTTATTTATTTGATTATTACAAAGATATTAAAAGTGTATTATTATATATGAATGAATTAATATTAAATTAATAATTAATGAGATGGTTTGTAACTGCCTTATTTATTACTAATTACAATGATTTATATTTTTCATCTTCGTATTCATTCAAACTAGACTAGATTCCATGTTTAGAGCAGTAATTAGTGGCAATGTTAATTCTCTTACTTAGTCTAATTATGATTTGTATTTTTAATTTCGTCTTCCCATCTATGTATTAAAAGACTATTATTTAGAACTGAAAATATAATTTGAAGAGACATTTTCACTACTATTTAAGAAGTGGATGATAACTATTGAAAAATGGGAGAAGACTTCTTTTTCAGATATGCCCTAGTCTTCATCTCTCTTTCGGTTCTCCATTAGGAAGATTATTGGCTTTTTTTATAATTTCTAATGAACTCATTGTAGTGTCGTGATCTTTTAGCTATTATTATGAGCTTTTGGAATAGATGTATGTATGAAGTCCAGTGTCTTAATTTTTTATCTGTCACTTTTATATATTGGATGTAATTGCTTTTTAATCTTTGAAAGTGTATCGTCATGTATTCTTTCATTAGCCTTCTAGAACTATACTTAAATAATACACATATTTCACGCTCCGTTTCTCATTAAAATAAAATAGGCAATCTTATCAATAAGCGTGCATGATTTTTTTTTATCCATTCATGGCTATAAAAGGTTATCAATGATATTTAGATCATAAAAATGACAACAGAGACTATATTATCTTAATTAATTTCACATATTTCTTGTTTGATGCGAAATGCTCAATTCCTTTTTATGTATTTTATTTAATACATGAAAATTGGTAAAATTAATATTGTTAATTTAAACATTTTCTATTTGATAACACAATTTTAAATTATATAACAATAATAAGAGATAAACGTGCAACGCACGTTGTCAGAAACTAGTACTAATAAAAACAAGAGCATATGGGATTAGCCCCTTCCTAATGCGCAATCATGCTCAATTACTTATTAACCTAGTATACTAATTTTCACCAACATACTTTTTATTTAGGATTATATTCTCAAAAGCTGAATTAATGTCATGTATGTCATATTTAATCATACTTCCAAAATAACACTGTACCTCCTCGTCACATGCCCCAACCATCTCAGTATGCTGAGATAATATTTCCTCAGTCCCTAATTACTTGTCCACTTTTTTTTTTTTTAGTTGTCCTTAGTTACTTGTCCATTTTGACAAATCAAGAAATGACAATTTTTTTTTACCTATTATACCCCTCAATTAATTACTTTGAAAGGGTAGAACCTCTGAAAAATGATAAATTCACTATATCAATCATTGATTTCTTAATAGATGTGTCAATTCAAAAGTGGACAAGTAATTAAGGATAAATGGAGTATAAATGAAACTAATTTTGCTTATCCTCAAAACTACCCCGTACAGTAGAGACCAAAAACTAAAAAAGTGCTTTATGCATTGTCATTATGCGCCAATCAAGAATGGGTAGATTGAGAGGCTATGGTTTTGTTTGAACTTAAGGCTGAGGCAAGTGTGGATACCTAACTGAAAATTGTGGAGGGATTCTAAGTGGGGTCTCTGTCTTATCTCAATTGTAAGAATGAGAGGAAGCCAGAACAAATCATAATCACTAGAAGAAGAAGAAGAAATGGACAACAAGAAAATCATCATAGCCCTTCTTCTTTATTTCCTGCCCCAATTTCTTCTTCTTCACACTGAGGAAGGAAAAAAAGGCACCAAATCAACAACAACATGGCTAGTTTGGTTGCTATTCAACCCAAACAGCCTTCTTTCTCTGTTCTCCCTTCTTCCCATTCTGACTTCAATGGTGCCAGATTGATCTCCTCATTTCAGGTACCTACTTTACCAGAAAGGAAATGTTGGGCTTTTTTGTGGGGTTGGGTAGAAATTATTTGTCACTCTGTTTGAATACTGACTTGGGGTTTAACTAGTATTTCATAATTTGCATAAAAATCCTACCTTTATCTGTTATGGTTTCAAGAAGATTATAAAAATGTAATCTTTACTAGACATTAGGCTATAATATGTGTCAATTGTGTGGTAATGTTTTTTTAATTTTATTACGTGGTATCCGGACCTTTGAGCGATTAATTACTCGGGTACGGGGTACCTACTACATTCCACCACTACATGTAGGATAACTCTGTCTAACAAGTTTTGGATAAATAGGAAGGAATCACTTTTAGTGTATTTGAACTTGAGACCTCGTGGTTCTCAATCCAGTTTATTGACCTCTAGGCCACACCCTTGGGTGCTAGTGTGATAATGTTATCTTTCTCTTTTTATGGTAATTTTTGGGTTATACAAGACGAGAAGAGTGAGTATTAATTGCTTAGAGTGCTGAGAATTGATGCTTATTCATATTCTATATGTATCAAGAAGCTGCTGCTTTTGCTTTGCTGCATAAAGAGTTGATATGATAGGTTTTTCTGGTTTACTTTTATATGATGGTTGTAGTATAAGAGGAAACCATGCCTGTCAAAAGGAGCATTGCAAGTTACAGCCTCGAGTGAAAAGAAAATCCTTATAATGGGAGGCACGCGATTCATTGGTGTGTTTCTATCCAGACTTCTTGTGAAAGAAGGCCACCAGGTAATCAACCTAGCCTAAGCTCTCTTTAAAGTTCAAATCGTTTTTCGACTTCTACGTTGTCATCCAAATTGTTACCAGGCGAAGATTTTAACCTTTGGAGTGAAGATTATAACCTTTGATGTTTGAAGTTGCCTTGAAAATTCACGATCTTATGATGATTCACAAATGCAGGTTACTCTATTCACAAGAGGAAAAGCTCCAATCTCTCAACAATTACCCGGTGAATCAGACCAGGATTATGCTGAGTTTTCCTCCAAGGTATGTTGGAATTCAATGAGCTCTAAAGCTTTGTGATTTCATGATTTAAGTTACTCTAAGTAATGAGTTTTTTGTTCCAACTGCAGTTATTGCACTTGAAGGGTGACAGAATGGATTTTGATTTTGTGAAGAGTAGTCTTTCTGCAGAGGGCTATGATGTTGTATATGACATAAATGGTACTAATGGTGTTTTATTCTATATCACAATGTATTCCCCGTTTTCTTGTCGTTACAAACAATTTTTTCTGGTAGAAGTATGTTTCTATTTTCTTCCTCCGTTTTTGGTCTAAATTCATGAACTGTTCTTTTGTTATTCAGGACGTGAAGCAACTGAAGTGGAGCCAATATTGGATGCATTACCTAATCTAGAACAGTAAGCTGTGAATCCTCTTAATATGTGTCGGTATTTGCCTTGAGGATGGATTTCTGCTATGATTCTGTACCAGGAATCATTACTGTTATACTACTAGCTTGAAATATTTTACAAAATTTGCTCATGAATTGATGGCATTCATATGACTTAGTCGCTCTTGACTAGGTAAACGCTATTTGAATGACCGGATTGTAGTGTTTCTTTTTATCTGATCATTTTAATTTCGCTATAAATCTCAGGTACATATACTGCTCTTCAGCTGGTGTATACCTCAAAACTGATTATTTACCACATTTTGAGGTCAGTTTAGTAGTATATGATTATTTTTCTAGCCTATTTTCAGTCTACTTGTGATACCAGATAGTTAGAAAGAATAGTCAACAACACGCGGCTGTCATTTTGGTTAGTAGACACACTTAAAAATAACTTTTGTGCTCAAACAAAAAAGAGTTTTATTCAGGAGATTTTTGTCAATATGCCAATTTCAGGTTCTTAAATCTAATGTTCCAGGCACTTCCAAAATTCTTATTATTGAACTGTGTTCCATAGCAGAGAGATAAGACTCCGTGATTTAATCATCTCAGAGATGTAACAAATAGCAGCTTATCTGCTCCGTCCTAATTGCACCTTGCTTCGACTTTTCTTCTAATTTTTGGTCTTATCTTGACCCTTAGTTCAGTTCCTTTATGTAGTTGTTTTCCCAAGGCTAACCAAAACATCTTTCCCAATGTCAACAGGCTGATGCAGGTGACCCAAAGAGTAGGCATAAAGGAAAGCTTGAGACAGAGAGCTTGTTAGTATCACGAGATGTTAATTGGACTTCTCTAAGGCCTGTTTACATTTATGGGCCACTTAACTACAATCCTGTTGAAGAGTGGTTCTTCCACCGATTGAAAGCTGGTCGCCCAATTCCAATTCCTAACTCAGGGATGCAAATAACTCAACTTGGACACGTGAAGGTTAGTCAGCACATATTAGAAGAGTAGTTCACATCCTATAAATTTGAAATTATGTCATTTTCTAGTGTAAGCTTCAAGCAATGCTAGCACCCTAGAAGTTCAACGGGGACGTGTTTGCTTAGGTCCTATACGTATTCAATCTTTGCAAGTGGCCTCCATTTAGTAAAGACCAGGAAATATGTCATTTCAAGTAGGAGCAATGTACTCTTGGTCCACTTTCAGGCAATACTTGAGTTAAACAGCATTATAACATAATGAGCTTAGTAATCGTCTCAAATAAGAATCACTACCCTGGTCTACGAGATAATATTTTTTGCTTTTGGTTGGATATTGGCAGGATCTTGCAAAGGCCTTTGTTCAGGTTCTTGGAAATGAGAAAGCAAGCAAGCAAGTATTTAACATATCCGGAGAGAAATATGTCACATTTGATGGATTAGCTAAGGCTTGCGCCAAGGTAATTTTTTTTGGTCAATGTTAGCTTATATTGCTTCTAAAAGCTTTGAATGATATACAATTGACTGTCAATATTCCTAATCCAGGCTGGTGGTTTCCCTGAACCCGAACTTGTTCATTACAACCCTAAGGAGTTCGACTTTGGCAAGAAGAAAGCATTCCCATTCCGTGACCAGGTAAACATTAGTGTGTTGATTTCGGTTTTTTACCATTCATATTGAAATTTGAGACATTCTTCATCAAAGAATCAAAATGATATGACCAAACTAAATGTGAATCATCAGTAAAGGTTCAACATGTTCACCACGTCTTATCTTAGTCTCTTCCTAAAACACACATCAGTATTCTACATGAGTTTATGTGCTTGAATAAAACACACATTTTAGTACAATCAATCGTAGTCCAAACGACACACTACAAGAAGGTTTATTTCCTTGGTTGAAGTTGTTAGTAGTCTGTTTAATATCGGATTCTGGTCAAACATTAGTCTATCTATGTCTTTTCATTGGTGTTAACATCGAAATTCTACAGCATTTCTTTACATCAATCGAAAAGTCAAAGGCTCTGTTAGGATGGAAGCCGGATTTTGATCTGGTGGAAGGTCTTACAGACTCGTACAACCTAGATTTCGGACGAGGAACATTCAGGAAAGCAGCGGACTTCTCTACAGATGATATGATTCTTGAAAAGAAACTAGTTCCCCAGAGCTAGGATTTCTGTTTTTCATTTCATAAGTTTTGGTTTCTTGCTTTTCCTCCAAGAAGTTCACAAGTCTTTAGTGGCCAAACTATTTGAAATTTTCCTTGTATATTAACTTCACTGAGATGAAATGAATAACAAGTATTGTCATTTTGCCATCAACATTTTGTTGGGGAGGGAGTGTAGTGTGGTGGTCGTATAAATAACGGTTAAACTATGCGAAATTGAATAAAATATTTTGGCCAAAAAATGACGAGGTCGTTAATAGTTTGGCTTAGAAAAGCATCGATTGTTACTTTTTAAGTAAAAAATGTCTCTTTTCTTAACAAAAATATTATTTTACTTCAATTTTAGTTGTAAGAATATAATACTTACTCTGTTTCAATTTGTTTCTCCTACTTTTCATGCATCTTTCCTTTTTTTCAAATTTTTAATTTCAACTTTTCACATGACATGTTTTAGATTGTAAGATGACCATATCTTTAATTTACAATACAAAATTCAAAATTCTTTTTTACTTTCTTAAATTTTGTATGAAGTCAAACCAATAAAAACAAAGAAAAAGTAATTTATGTCTATATTTATTTGGTTATAATAAATGCTAAAAATGTATGTAATGCCTTAAAAAGAATTCGATAGAGATTCATGGGCGACACAATTTATATCGTGGCCACACGAGTGTTAATATTAAAAGAGTGAGAGCATAGCACGCACACTCTATTTTTTTCGTCAGCTTTCAAAAAATAATTATCATTTATCGATTTAATATAAACCTAAAATAATTTTTTTATCATATAGTTGCTGGCCGCTAGGTGTACCTAATTATGACGCGTTTTGGCCGGCTTTTTTCCTCGCCCAGTTTCATTCCCAAACGTATATAATTTATTAGCTATTATTTGACTTTGTATTTAGATCCGTTAACAACGTTCATTTTTATAAAGTTTCTGGTCGGATTACTTTCTGTGGTAATATAATTGAATGGATAAATATTATTTCAATGTCACTTATTATATTTTTATTTATTTGATATAAACATAAGATGCAAGTAGATTTTTACTGATTATAGTGCTGCATGCTACACCATTTTAAGCATTTCAATAAGTTATTCGTATTAAAGGTTATAATGAAATGATAAGTAGTTTTTATTGACAACTAAAGTCTTCAAGTTTGAATTTGAGAATAAAATCATCTTTTATAAGAAATATTTTATCCTCAAAATCAAAAGTTATTAAATATTACAAACCTAAATTAATCGAGCTTCAAAATATATATACGGAATGAAAAAAACAAAAACTTCCCCCACAAGCTGGAGCGTCGGTTTGTTTAGCTTAAATTCATATAAAGGGACCTCTTTGTTGGACTTTGTTTTTAAGATCCGTTAGCTACGGTCATTTTTGTCTGGATCTGAATTTTTCACCTTTAATTGAAAATTTCGAATTCAAATGTTGAAATGAAAAAAAAAATTCTTCTTGTTTAATAGATGTTATACATAGTAAAATTGAATTAATGGGAAATCCAAACAAGTATCACACATCGAATCGAATGAAAAAATAAATAAATAATTCAGTCACTTTTTTTATAAATATTAAATAGCACGCAAAACTATAACATTTGTTAAGTCTTGGTTTAAGTAAACTTATTCCACTAAATTTCCACACCAACGACCTTTCTTTTCTCTTTTCAGAAGAAAATTGAATAACGAAAGTGTAGTTAGACGTTTGAGTTATTACCAAATTATATTGCTCAATTGAATATATTCTTATAATTCAAGTTTAGGAATAGTAATAAAATGATTAATATAATATGAGTATATTATATTCACAAATTACAACTTTAGTTAGACGTTTGAGTTATTACCAAATTATATTGCTCAACAAGATCAGTCACTCTAGGAGTGAAAAAGCTCAATTAATAAGATTCATTTCTTATTAGAGCTTTCAATGCGGATATAATAATGTTGGGTGATTAAGTTTTGACGTAAACATGAAATGTGAATGAACTTTTTTAGTTAAATTTTTGACCTCTCAAATTTATTTTAAAAAATAATTCACCTATTTCATATTAATTGATTTTTTTTAGGTTTTTTTCATTATTCAAAATAATTGAATTGTCCAAAGTTCAAGATTGATGTTTGAATTTTTTTTCCATATTTGCCTTTTCCTTTACTAAAATTTGATATTTTCTAGAAGATAAATTACACTATTTGCAACGTTAAATAATGTCCTTAAATATTTTTCTTAATAAATGTGCATTATCTCGCGATTTCAGTTAATACGGAACATCAAGGGTACTATATTACGTTTCATTAATAATAAGTTCCCAGTTGGATAGCATTAAATAAAATAAAAACTTTAGGTAAACGAATCAACCAATAATTACAACGCGTTTTTTTGAGAATCCCACCTCTTATTATAATTATAATTTTTGTAATAAAATAAATAACCACTCCGAATCCGCAACTAAAATCGAACGCGCAATTGACAGATCTAATTAATTTATGACAGCTCTAATATCCTCTCATATTATAAAAAGAAAATTAAACTCAGCTTCCTCTTAATACAAAAAAAATTAATGTAAGTCTAATCTTAGTAGCGCAAAGATTACGCATCTATACAGTACAAGTTAGTCAGCTAATCAAGTGGCAGATGTTATGGCGAGAGGATTAACTAATATAAAATGATGATACAAACAAATTTACGCAACCAAGTCACTTGAAAATTAGTTAGAATTATGAAAATCAAATTATTTTATAGGTAGGATAAAATTAATCTTCATGGATAGATAACCAACCATACATGGTAAAGACCTACTATAATAATTATAAATGATTTGATAGTGTAAAATTTTATATATTGTCAGATTATATAGTGTAATGCTAAATGAGATCTAGTGGACAAGGGTGAAACTATCCATGAAAAAATAAAATATGAAGGAGCAAAATCATCATTTTAATAACTTTGGTTCAAATTTTGTATTTATATTGAAAAATAATATCACAACATACTTAGTTAATAGTGAAATTCCACCAGGTGTGTCTAAAGAGGATATAATGTACCATCGGTTCAAGTGCATCAAATTCAAACAAAACCTACACTAACAAGCCTAAACCTGCAGATAACAAGACACCACACTACCTATATTATTAACCTTATATCTTAATATGCGACATCCACTCCTTTGTAATAAGTTTAATTATTTGTTTTTTTCCAAACTTCCACTTTATATATTCCCCCAAAGCTACTGCTAATTTGTCTCCTATTTTTTCTCAAACAAAAAAAACAACAACCACCCCTCATTAGTTTGCAATCTAAAAACCAAATGCAATTCCCAGCCATTTTCTTCAAAACTCGTTTCATTTACAATCTCTTCAACCCAATCCTCCTCTCCTTACTCCCAAAAAAACTCATCTCCTTCCTTCCTCCATCTTGGTTCCACCAAAAACACCTCCATTCGCGGTCACCGGCGCCGCCACAACAATCGCCTGTTTCCGTTTCCGACGCCGTTCAATCGCATCAGAAGAGAATGGACTCAGACGAACTCCGACGTATTTTCCAAATCTTCGATCGGAATGGCGACGGACGGATAACGAAGAATGAATTAAACGATTCGTTAGAGAATATGGGGATATTCATACCAGATCCGGAATTAATACAGATGATCGAGAAGATCGATGTGAATGGAGACGGTTGCGTTGACATAGATGAGTTCGATTCGCTTTACCAGACCATCATGGATGAACGCGACGAAGAAGAAGATATGCGTGAGGCATTCAATGTGTTCGACCAAAATGGCGATGGATTCATTTGTGTTGATGAATTGAAATCTGTTCTCGCATCGTTAGGGCTAAAACAGGGACGAACGGTAGAGGATTGTAAACAAATGATTAACAAAGTGGACATCGATGGAGATGGAATGGTTAATTTTGCAGAGTTTAAGCAGATGATGAGAGGAGGTGGTTTTGCTGCATTGAGTTAGTTTAATTTTTATTTTTTTTAATTATTTCGTTTTTTTTTTCTCACTATTTTTATTAAAATAGAGAAGCGAAAAATAATTTTTATTTTATTTTTTTTATTGTCATAGGCTGTGACATGTAAATAAATTGTTACTGCTATTATTTTATTTTTTCAATTGTTAATTGTGTTCGGCTTCTGTTCTACCTCCAATTGTTGATAATTGTAAAAGCAAAGGATCAATTTATTAAGCTTTCATTATATAGTGGTTCTAAAAGAAAAGAATCAAATCATAAAGATCTCCAAAAAAGGAACTGAAGATTTTTCGAATTAGCTAAAGGTATTAAGTAATGTTTTACAACTCTTAGATTAATTTGTTTTTTTTTTTTTATCTATTGGTGCATGATCATTTGCCTTTGAGAACTTTAAATGATTGGTTCAATGAATTCAATTTGTGGCATCTTAGACCCATTAGAAGGAAAACACTCTCTGGTAAAATATTCTTAATGCCATATTAGCCATTTATTAATAGAAGTCGTCCGTGATCACTTTTTAAAAATATGATAAAAGTTTGAGAAAGTGGATAATCATTTAATAAAGACCCAATGAGAGGCTGAGCTCAAAAACAATCAAAATTTATAAAAATTAGAGAAAATGGTTAAATGCCCCTTCAACGTATAATCGAATTTTCAACTACACACTTAAAATTTTATGGGAGTTCTATTATCCCGCTGAATTATTTAAAAATGAAATAATTATACCCTTAAAAAGTCATAACCAGATCTATGGTGGAATGTGAGTTTCACGCGTTTGACAAGTCATCAAATTATTATTATTTTAATTTTTATTTGTTTTTACCCTTTTCTTCTATATTCTTACCCATTCCTTTAAACACCCAAAGTATTTTCACCATTTTCACCATCACTAGAGCACCATAAGTCCATGAAATTAGGTCTCTAAGGAAGAAAGGTGAATAATGATTTCAGAGCTCGTTCAGAAATATTTGGGTTTTGCTTATTTGAAACTTAAAAATTAAATTAAAAAAAAAGTGAAAGGGGTGGGTGTGGGGGTGGAGGGGGGGGGAGAGAAGACAAATATGGCGGAATATTGTCATTAATGGTGGTCACCGAAGATAAGCAATCCTCTCAAGGAAGATGAGGAGGAGGAGCCTACGATGTCTTCCACATCATCATCTATGACGATGATAATTTCAAAGAGAAAGAGACTAATTCTACGACAGTTGATGGATTACCAAGATTAATAACAACAGTTTTTGAGATATAGTTGATCGATTGAGATTGATAATTAAATGATCTATTAGTAAAAAAATATTTTTTTTCGGTGGGTTCAATAGGATTTAAAGTAAACCCATAATGATTTTTCTCAAATTAGATCCAAAGCATCTTGGGGTGATATAAATATATGTAAATTTATCTCAATTGATTTAGGTTGATTGGTTTTGCAAGAGTTTTATGTGAGTTTGAGAATTTGTTTGGAATCAACAATAGTGAATCCGGTGAAGATGGTGGTGGCAGCAAGACTTAGAGGTGGTGAAAGATTGAGAGATTTGTTTATATTGATGGAGAAGAAAGAAAACAAATAAGAAAATAAATAATGAAAAATTCATATATTTATTGAAAAGAGATATTAAAAATAATGTTTTAATAATAGATTTTGATGTTCACTATGCCAGCTAAGCATTAGGGAGGTAATTATTTCAGTTTTAAATAAGATAAAAGGATAGTGACTTCCAAATTTAAGTGCAGAATGAAAATCCTGATATACGTTGAGAAAGATTTGACCATTTTCTCTAAAAATTATAAGAACATGGATAGTTCTTTAATAAAAACCTAACGAGAGATTGAACTCAAACATAACCAAAATCTATAAAAATCATACAAACACCTATGGAGTGTAGAAAAAAAACCTTGCTTTAACAAAAAATCGTATATTATGGCAATTTACAATAGTTCCGATTATGTTTTTAATTATCTTTACGTATGTGTTTATAGGTAAGCAATACAGCTTGCATTGCTTAAACAGAAACATTAGTTAATATTAAGGAAATCTTTAAGTACAATTTCATTTTTTTACGTAAAGGATTATTAATGATGATTTTTTGATTGCACATATACCTTAGTATTCGACCATAAGGTCATGCCTAATTTGCACACGTTTGTAAGATAATTATAACAACTTATAAAATGATTATTTAGACATTTCATTTTTGTTCTAAGTTTGTTTTTAAATTGGTGTATATTACCTAGCATGTATATCACGTGGTGCTTCATTTGAATAATTTTAGAGATGCTCAATCAGATATTGCAATTATAAAAAAAAAAAGTGTTGATGGGAGTTGACAGATATTTCCTAGAATTAGTTGAGGTTATCGTAAGTTGATTCAACTACCACAATTATAAAAAAAAAGAATATTTTCTCCGTATCAAACATTATAAATGAATCTTTTTAAGTTTAAACTCCATACCAATTTATCTGGTTTAAAATTAAAAAAATGATAAATAAAATTTTCAAATATTTGTTGAAATTTCAAATTCCATAAATTATTCCTAAAATTTATATTATAAAAAAATTCCACATTATTTTTGTTGATCTCCGTATAGCTGTTTGTTTATGAACCAAACAACTCGTAATAGATCACTGACGACGTCGTTTTGTTCATCTTCTCCGCAATTATTATATTCTTCATTCGGATTCAGTTTCTTTGGAGAATTTACTTGGATTTTTTGCTTAGTCTCAAGTACCTGGTAATTCCTCTCCCTCGCCGATTTGCTGTGCCGATGTAGTTCAATTTTTGTATGTGGTGTTCCATTGATTGGATCCTCAGTTTGAATTTTTTTAAAATTTTAACTTTCATCAACCCTTACATTAGCATTGACAGCTATAATTTGCTGTGTTAATTTATCGTACATTGTTTGAATCTCATTAATTATGTGTAATTTAGTGGGTAAGTTGATGTTAATGGGAAAAAGGTTGTATTCCCGTAATATTTAAGGTAATAATCTAACAATTGGTGGTTTAGGAACTGTTTAAAAGCTTTGTTAAATGTATTTGGATGCTTTGTAGAATTTAATCTCTCAGTAATAATCTAACAATTGACTTCTGTGTTTTTTTTTTTTTATTATGCTTTTCAAGTTTTTTTTTTTTTATGTTGCGAGTTGTATAATTTTCGATCTAGATGATTTTCTATAGGTTTTGTGTTAAAAAACAAACAATGTGTGTCTAGTTTTGGATATGAAATGCTAAGATGGAATTAGAATGGGGAAGAGGTTTTAAGACTTCTTTGTTTTTCTTTTTTTGTTGGAAAGAGTGAATATATGATTGGATTAATCAGCATTGGAGTTTAGATGGAGTAACATGGTCAGTGATGATTCATATAGCTGGCATTTGGGACTGACGCGTAGTTGTTTATGATTGTCAAAACACAGTTTCTACTATAAAAGCATACGGATTGTTTATTCGTTTTGATTGAATGTATCCGTGTCAAATTTCCTGTTGTTTTGCTTGTAAGTGTATGTATCATCAGCCTTCTGATATATAAGAAGGATATTCAATATGATTCGCATCTGTTTTAGTTTTTGATGAATGATTTTTCTGTATAAAAGCAGCAGAGGTGTTGAATTTAGAAGAATTATTTACGGATAGATAGTTCAAATTTGAAGAATTCTGAGTTTTTCACCATCTTTATCTTAGGTTAGGAAAAAACTGCTTTCAATCACAGCACTGAAACAGCATCTTGAACTCTGAACTATGGACTCAACCCTGGAAAATGAAGCTTATTCCCCCAAAAATGTATTCATTCTATCTGGCCAAAGTAACATGGCTGGTCGTGGTGGAGTAGAAAAGCATCACTGGGATGGCATTGTACCAAACGAGTGCCATCCTGATGTTTCTAGAATTTTCCGTCTTAGTGCACACCTCCATTATGAGGTGGCACGTGAGCCACTCCACCATGACATTGACGCCAAGAAGACATGTGGTGTTGGACCTGGAATGTCTTTTGCAAATGCAATCAAGGACCGAGTGGAAGCTATTGGGTTAGTGCCATGTGCTGTAGGAGGAACTGCGATAAAGGAGTGGGCACACGGGCAACACTTGTATGTGAATATGGTCAAGAGAGCTAGAGCTGCCATGAGTCATGGAGGAGAAATCAAGGCAATGCTTTGGTATCAAGGAGAGAGTGATGCATTATCTCAGCATTGCGTTGACACCTATAAGGCTAATATGGAGAAGTTAATACATGACGTTCGTGCTGATTTGCATCTGCCATCTCTGCCAATTATTCAGGTTAGCTGATGTAGTTTGCTTCAAGCCTAAATGATGCCTTTTTGAAATAAGTAGCATTATAATTGCGCATTTCTCAACACTGAACATTGAATACTAGAAAGTAAGTGTTCTCTATGCATTTGTTCGATAAATTAGTTTTGATAGTAAACCAATGAGAATAAGATCGATACCAAGATACACTCCTCTTCTTCCCCCGTGCAATTGTTGAAACTCAACTGACTAGTCTAGAAAATCATAAAGAGTGTTACGTGAAATCACAAGACCAGTTCAAATCTGCCTGATGCATGTAACACTTTTCGAGGATTTTGGCCATTGTAGTTGGGAATTTCATGGATCAAAGTAGTTGTACATTTTCACATGTTCTTTAACTGCATTGCATTGTCCTATAGGTTGCAATTGCATCAGGAGATGAGAAGTATATTGAAAAGATTCGAGAAGCGCAAAAGGCGATTGATCTTCCAAATGTTGTATGTGTTGATGCCATGGGATTGCAGCTAAAGGAAGATAATCTCCATTTAACTACAGAGTCTCAAGTTAAATTAGGCCAAATGTTGGCTGATGCATACTTAACCCATTTTGCACCACAAGAACCTTCTGTTGCTTCATCTTGAAAAATTTGCTGTACTTGTATGTAAACTAAAAACTATTTAATCCTGGCTCATGAACATAACGTGTGCTCATATAAGTATATTATTACGTTGAAGTAAGTCGACTCATTTCATATTCTGCATCTCTTCATGTCTACTTTAAAATTTATTTCCTTGACTGCATTTCTTCATTTAGCTTTCAAATATTTTGAATTGTCCAATTATTGTGACATATAATACTTATATAGCCAAATTTAAGGTCAAAATTTAGAAGTTTGACTCACGAACTTAGAACTATGTCACATAAATAGAGATAGAGGGATTACCAACAACATTTTACCAGAGTTTGGTTGCGTGGACTGCTTGACATATCTGTCCTGCTGGAAATTCTTAATCATAAATGAACATTAAACTTCTTCATAGACATGGTTTTTTCGATTTATGTACGGGAATTTGCATGAATTTCTTCTGCTTTTGTCGAAGTGTTTTATCAACATACCTAATGTAATCAAACAAAGAGGGTCTGAAGAAGGTAGTGTGTATGCAGCCTTGTCGAAATGCAAATCGTCTTTAGACTTGGAGAATTATACTACTTCAAAATTGTTTAGTTGTACATGATTTGTAATATCTGTTCCCATAAATATCTTAAATTTGCAAATGATGTCTAAACATAAACCAAGGGAATAAAGCAAAAACTTCAATGGTATCCCTTCTACAACCAGAAGATACATAGCTATCGTGTTGGTTTATGCAGGTAACCCACTAGTTCAATTTAGTGTACAGGCTACAATGAATATTGTTCCAACCGAGGGATTTCTTCAGTGGTTGTGCAATGTTACTTCAAACTCAAACAAGAGATAGCAGTTGGGTATAGTCACATCACGGGGAGGGAAGTCAGAACTACGCGAGACTTCAACTCATTAACAACCTCATGTGCACAGTCCGCCTCTATCTCTTGCTTCAAAACACTCCACTAGCTATATAAATTATAACTGGTCGTCTAGTTTCATCGTCATCTTAATGAATTGACTTCTATGATTAGTGAGGGTGAACTATTTATCTTAGGTCATCTGCTTCCTCCGGCTTTCTGAGACATATTCGTAGTACTCCTCTTCACCATAAAGTTTCCTGAAGGACAATAAATATGGAGTCAGATAAATATTAGGTGTCCCACAGAAGTCCCACCGAGGAAGGGAAACATGAATGTTTACGACGTCATATATCAGAAGTTTAGGTATAGTTGACATGACTTTATGGCAGCGCTAGCGCCTTGGAAGCAAATGAACATGCAAGACATATAACACAACTAACTCCCTACTTATTAGTATCAGAGATCCCTCAAAGTATAAACCCCTCCAAACAAACAAGTGTTACATCACTGACATCAGCAATACACAATTCTATCCCAAACAAAAAGGAACATGTTCCACCACCCCATTTAGCAAAGAAAGATGATTAGCAAATTCTTCATACTGTTCACGCATGAACTATCTATTAAAACCATAATCTTCCTCCTCTTTTTATTAGGAAGATCATCTTGGATAAGTACTGCTTCACATGTAGCTATCTATCCAAGCAAGAAACCTCTAGGGATGAAATCTTCCAAATGCCCTCTCTAACTATTTCGACCACTTACAGAGGAGTTGAAAAGGGTGTCACTACTTCCAATAAGTAACTCATTTTTGTCAAATGAGAGAAATAACTCTCTTCTCTCCCTGTTCTTATTACCTCCTATCGAATATAGCACTAACCACAACAACAACAAGGGCCCCCGTAGAATATTTCACAACTAATTAGTCCAATCATTGTCACTTGGCTAGTTATATCAATTCACAGCTTATATGAGAAGAGTTGTAACAATGGGAAATAGTAGTAAAGGTTGTGGACTTGTGAACCCTGCCAATATTGTACAAATCTTATTGTGAATAATGGTACAGGGATGAAAGAAAAGATTAAGAACCTTATGCACCTTTTCACATTTTAAACCCTCGTTTTTATAGAGTCAGAAAACTTTTGAGCAACTTTTAAAATGAGCAGGCTGTAATTATGTAGAAAACAAAGGAAGGAAGCAGATATCAATACATTATACCAGACCACAACATTCAAACTACTCATTTTAGGAATCAGAACACGAACAACTTAATTTGGAAACTAACTGAACAACAACTAAATTTGATCCCAATACATGGAACTATGGGTGGAAGTAAGAGCAGCAGACAGAAAAACTTACGCTAGATCTGCCAAGGTATCTGATTTAATTACCGCCAGCCCCTCTGGGAGCCCAAGGGAAGAATAGTGCGCTATCATTTCCTTCAGGGTGTGCTTTGTGCTTTTAATATCATTATCCCACAATATACTCTGCAACCAAAGCACCCAGACCTGTTACTTACATTTGCAGTGAAAAGCATAAGGAAGTCAATGACTTAATCGACTTCAATTTCAAACAAACGCTGAATATATTTTAGTGTGTTTCTTTTATATGCTGGATGGACAAATTGGCTACTTTATTCAGAGTCTAATTTAACATGTAATAAGAATATAAGATATTATTTCACATTTGGTTCACAGGCTGAATACCTTTCTCACATACTCTCTTTTGACATCTTCCCATGGTATTTTTCCCTCGGAAGAGAATATAGAAGCATTCCAAATGGCTCCTCTTGCAACCATCACAGATGAAGCATCTATAAAATAAAGTTGTTATATGTTGCAAAACATAAGCAGAAACGACTATGTAGATATTCATAAAAACAGATAAAACTCTGAGGTAGAGGTAAGGTCTACATACAATCTACCCTCCCCAGACCCCACTTTGTGGAATTATACTGGGTATGTTGTTGTAGATAGAAGAAAAAATCATCTACTTAATATGAACACAATGCTTTTCTCATGCAGATTGTTCATTGTTTGATGTGTCAAAAGGAAGCATGCTTCAATTCCCAGCAGAGACAAAAACGCTAGGTGATTTCTTCCCATTTGTTCTAGGCTGTTGGGAATTGGCAGGTATCCCGTGGAATTTATCGAAGGTGCACGAAAGCTGGCCTAGACACCACGGTTATCATAAAAAAAAAAAAAAAAAAAAAAAAAAAAAAGCATGTGTACAATAATTAATTTCGTATTTCTGGGGCAACAACATCTCTCTGATTATAACTTTTGAATTGGAGGCTATGTTGTCCGGATCCTACAAAAATATCACCTCACCCCATGTCAGATCTCCAAATATGACGCATTTTGGAGGACCTGGCACAGGTCCGGCAGCTTTTCTAGAGGATCCAAGCAACATAAATAAGAAGAGTTAATGGACCTGAACTGCAAGCATCTATGATGACTTTGCTAAGCAGTTAAAGAAACTCTATAAGACTTGGTTCAAGCAAATCAACCATCAACAACTTTGCATTAAGCGCTTGTAATGTTGCTGTGCTGTGCTAAAACTCCATTTTTAGTGCATTATTATTTTTTTTAGGGAGAAGGAAACACAAAGAAGAGACAGCAAGGAAAGAAACACAGCTTCCATTTGGTGATATGTAAACCCCACACAATTTTGCACCTCCAAGCTCTTAGAATGTACTGATAAAAGCTAGATAAAAAATGAAACCCATATATAGTATATATCCTTCATCTTGAACATCTAACAATGTCAAATGCATCCACAGTTCTGTAGCAAAAGAAAGAAGTATCCAGAAGCAAAAACTCAAGTTTTTCTCTACATTTTTTTTCTACATTTTTAATACTAATTAACGCATTCCTTGAAAGGAAAATTGATGCATACAAAATGACCGTATACATCTTTGACAAGAAAGAACCATCAAGTGTCTAAGCACAATGCGCAGTTAAAAAAATCAAAAGATATATAAGCTATTTGATTGTGTTTCCTTAAACCTATGGACGACTGATGAAAATCAAACATATATACCCATATATGGATGACAAAGATACATTTATCTTCATAAGTATTTTTTTTGGTCATATTGTGCCAAACATTCAGATCTATTAATATCTATAAAAAAAATTCACCTAGAAAGTGCAAACTGATTCATCAGAGAACAATATGAGAACAGAGAGCAAATATAAGAAGTATAAGCACACCTGTTGCATCTCTAATACGTTGAAAATCCTCATATTCAAAAACGTCACCATTTGCTATAACTGGAATAGAGAGAGCGGCAGCAACATCAGCAATCTCATCCCACTTTGCAGGATCTCTTGGCCTGTCTGGAACTTTCCTAGAGTTCAATCAGCAATCATGCCGCATTTGTTAGTCAGAGGAAATACTAATATCACTTGAGCTCAAGTTAAAAGGCCCAAATAGGAGAACGCTCCAACAAGATATCAGTGATGATTCTTCATCCCAAGCAAAAAAAAAAGAAAAAAATGATGAGCCACGACTATATTCCGTGGTGACAGAGACATAAGCAGAGTAGCTGCAGAGAGAACTGACAAATTGCACCCTCATAAATCAGTTTTGCCATTGTTTCAAGATGTAGCATGTTCAATTTCTGTATTTTAAATCATCTTGCACTGACTACACATGAAGACAGCACATACATAATTCACGGAAAGGCAATTGTGTGCATCAACCTACCCACCCCCAGCAAATAGAAGGAAGATCAGAACCTAAAACAATCCTGTTTTCCGGAGATGTGGTTAGTAATTCATGAATTGGCATCTTCAGAATGAAACTTCAACATCAGGTTAAAGTTAAAATCACAAAAGGCGAAAGGGGAGAGAGGTCGGGGAAAGTAGCAAGAACATACTGAACAGACAATACTTTCCAATATGACCGAGAAGCAGACTAAATGGTTTTTGTCTCGCTTCTAGGGTGGAGGTGGACTGTTCGAATCTACAGCAACCCCCGCCCTGTATTGACAAAAAGACTCCAAAAACTCTATGAAATAACTTGACCCCAAAGAAGGCTAGCTATTCAAAGGGTTGATTGATGACACAGCACAAGGTTAATACAGACGTCATGTACCTTCCATGGACAGCAAGGGCAGAGACACCAGTCGTCTCAATTCGTCGTGCCAATTCCACGGTATCCTGCGGATATTTTAATAACCTAATTTTGCACGTTATTGGTACATCCAAGTTCCTCCGCAATGTTGTCAAAATCTGAGTTCAGAGGAAAGGAAACATCATGAACAGGACATGCACTCCTATGCTGTATTAGAAGGAAATTCTACTACTGGTGAAGGAGCAAGAATAAATGCATACATCATGGATGAGCTCTGGTTTGCTCAACAGTGCAGAACCCATGCCTCCACTAATAGAGAATGACCTGGGGCATCCCATGTTTACGTCCACTGCTGCTACATCTTTACACCTGAGAAGGGACAGACCATCAAATATTTTGATCAGATGCACCAACTTCCTACTGATATCGAGCATAATTGCAGGTTTAAGCTTTCATGACTAAGTCAGAAGTGAAGACTTAAAAGAGCAAAGAAACCAAGCAAGTGCTTTGAAGTTTCTTCACCATCTTAAGAAAGTAGATCATGAACCTTGACAAGAATACAATTCATGGAATTTTACGATAGCTATTCAATATAAAGAAATTGTTAAAAGAAGCAAATTTATATCAGCAGCTTGTTGCAGTTCAACATTAATAAATTTAACTCTGACAAGCTTGTTATTTTAAACGAACATCAGCTATATCCATCAGCCAATTAATGTCATAAAAGTCGATTCTACAAACTGCTAACAACCTGTTTAACTCAAAAATCTAGACATCCGATGCAGAAAACAATATGACATCATTAAGAAAATGAAAAGCAAAAGAACTGAGCTTCAAGAACAGTTTCTCAATATTTTTTTATTTTTTTTTTGGCCTCCTTGGGCTGAATTGGGTGATGCCTGTGCATGTGAGGGAAGCTTATTCAAGCTGGTGTCACTGGAGAGTTGACAAGGCCATCAAGAAGATCTGTGTAATGATTCGTAGAGTAATCTTTTGGTGTCTGGAAATGAAAGGAACAGTAGATGTTTTGATGGTATTTCAACTCCGAACTCTTCCCTCAAAGCAAAGTGTCTGCTAAGTCTGTTTAGCTGGATTAAGTTGGTGCATGTAAATAGCACCGACCATTTCTTCTTCAGTTTGTAAGCTCCCTAGACTTGGCCTAGCACTTTGTAAAGGGAATCGCAACTTCACTACACTTGTAATTGCTAGCAGATTTCTTTTGTAAGTTCATCTTCTTGATGCTTTTCTTTAACAATAACATTACTTCATAAAATAAAATAAAAAGGACAGTTCCTCAAGCAAATTAGTAAAAGAACACCAACAAGACCATTTCTAACATTGATGTACAATATAGACTATAGAGAACGGGAATATATGAAGTCTACCTCTTAGTAAACAAAATCCAACAAGACCACTTCTAACCTTGATGTTCAGTAGGGAAATCAGGGACATGTATATTCTACCTCACCCCACATAAAAGAAACAATAGGATTTATTGTTATCAAGAAAATGCTTCATGACACAAGAAGACTTATGCAGGTGCCATCTATACTCGGCGAGAGAATGGCACAACTTACTAGGACCCCCCATACCAGCAGAAAGGAGTTATTAATTAATGGCATTTGTATTTTCTCCTGATGAATGATTTATTATTATTTATATCTGTGTGTGTAAGGGGGGGGGGGGGGGGAGCTGATTTCGCATGAGAAACTGCTTGCTGTTCATAAACTCAATCCTATGAGTTCCAACATAACCAAGATAATTATACTACATAATGCATCACATTACTTAAGAGAAATATCACCAAAAATGCCAGAAGATGCATATTGAAAATAAAATAAGTGGAAACAGAAGTGTAATTTCATCATTGGCATCCAACCCAATCTTGGCTGTTTATAAGACTGGATGTGTGTATGACCATGTGAATATCAGATTGTGTGTGTGAGAGAGAGGGGGGTGGGAGCAAGCAGAAGGATTTTAAGTACAAAGATTAATTATGATAGGGGAGAAGAGAAGAAAGAAATGAATGAAACATACACTATTTCAGCAGCTTTGAGAGCCCTCATAGCATCAGAAGTGCCCATTTGAAATACAACTCGATTTCTTTCCTCGGGGCACGTTCTGAAAACAACATTACCAGTTCCCTTCTCCACTATGTCAGTAGTCCCTAAGACATCTAAGGAATAAGGGGTAAAACTCATGAGAAACATTTTAAGATGCACCGAGTATAGCAACTTTTATCTTTTTGCCATCTCATATGATACTAGGTCAGGTTTCACTATGATATTTATCTCTTCGTTTCTTTTTCCCCTTAAAAAATAAGTGAATATGAATCCTATTCATCCATGCTCATAATACATAAAAATAAAAATATAAAGTAAAATAACAAGGCATAAAGCATAGTGCAAAGTTAATAACATAATACCTTTCCAAAAAAAACAGTAAGTCATAAAGCCTTTACAGAGTAATGACTTTGAATAAATCTTCTCTGTTTGGAAAGCTACTGAATCAGTTATCAGATGACATCTATACTATGTCAATGTACATGGCCTAGACAATAACTTACAAATCCTTGTTTAATATTTGAGAGGCAACAACACTCGCACTAAAATATTCAGTTTAAGGTTTTAAAGTTCTGATATTAAATGCTCAATCATCTCTCAAATATTCCATTTAAGCCACAGATCAAGGTAAAACTTCTCATCATCAAATATCTTCAACTAAAAGGCTCATTTTCTTGATAGAATGACATAATACGATGAAATTCAGAGTCCTCATCCTTCATTCATTAACATAAAAACATTAAACCTGATAATCCATTAGATATATAGAACTACTCAAATTGACATATACAGCACACTCGGAGCAAGGTTATATTCATCAAATAAAGGGTCGTGAGTAAGAACAAGACAGGCCATGTCCTTGGTGCCTTGGTACTTATATATTTTTTTGGTTTCATTCTTTTAATAGAAGTAGTATGTCTTTACATACTACATGAAAAATGTTAAAAGAGAACACAGACAAAAGACGCAAAAAGGATGAACAAGAAATTACCATTAACTCGCCTTTCACATTTGATGATCTTATGATCAATAATCTCCTCTCCGTAGGTTATGTCTGCACCATATTGGGCAGCAAGCATCCTAAACGGCAATGTACCCTGACAGAAAAATAATGTAAGCATAAGATCCATAGGCATCTAAGAACAACATAGAATAAAGTACAGACATACTAAGAGCAGTATTAACTATGCTTCCTGGTGAATTTAGCTCCTTGAAAAGCTAGAAATGAGTTTCAAAAGAGAAACACGCATCTAGCAATGGGAACATGAAGTACCAAAAATAAGACTGCTCTAATTCAATTTCACTTGAAGGTACTTACCACTCGGACCATTGGAGCCAAGACTAGCTTGTTTCTGTAATCCATCATTCTGAGGAGGCAGATAAGTTGGTGCAATGCCTGAGATAATAGTATATGTTGACCAAATTGAGTATAGTCAGTAAACTGAACAAAGAGTTACAGGTTACGTAGAGCTGTTATGCTTCTAAATTACTCTCTCTGTCCATTTTTATTGTCCACCACACTAAAAAAAATGTCGACTTTTAATTGTCCAGTTTAAAAAATCAAAAAGATAAGTTACCATTTTAAATCAATTTTGCCCTTATTATTATTTATACTCATTTTCCAAAGTATTGATTTTATTGTATTCAAAAGGCGGCATAATAAAAGTGTCATTCTATTTGTTGCTCCTTAAGAAAGAGGTGTGCCAAGTCAATAAACGGAACAAAATTGTAAATTCCTGAAATAGCCATGGTCCATGGCTAGCTTTAAGAGACACAATACAATGTATATACAGCTCTGAATCTTACCGTATATGGACATTTAAAAACAAAATTATATTCAATCAAAATATCATCTGCCAAATAAATTCCGGATGCACTCTAATTATTTGGCAACTCACTCAAAGCCAACCTATGTTTCAGCAGTTGCAAATTCCGAGGGACAACTAGACTTCAACATATACAATTTACATATATCTTACCGTATATACAGATGAATCTCTCGTCTCTAAATAAAACTGACCAGTAAGGCGCAGTTGTTACTGACTTTGACTTGAAAAGAAAGGAAGTTTGCCTACCCGGCGGCAATCAAACACGGCGGAGTATCGGAGTGGTTGCAATTGACGAACGGCGCGGCGGATAGCAAGTCAATAGTTGTTACTGACCTTGACTTGAAAAAAGAGGAAGTTTGACTAGCCGGCGGCAACCAACCACGTCGGAGTATCGGAGTGGTTGCAATTGACGAGCGGCGCCGTGGAAGGGTCGGAATGACCTTTACGCCTCTCCTGCTTTAGAACACTCGACGATTAAATTGTCATCTTACAATATTTGGTGGCCGTCAGGCAAGCCTAAAATTTCTCTTTATTTAATTAGAGAATTAAAATATTTCAGTAAGCTTTTAAAAATAAATAAAAAAGTAATCTTAAATAGTAATACACTGGAGTTGTTTTTCAAAAGTTAAAAAAGTAATTTTTTTTTTTTTTTTGAAGAAAAGATACCTTTGAAATTTTAATCAAGCATAAATTATTGTTATAATATTGGTATTTTTCAAATTGTCATAATTTGATACTTTAAAGAATATTTTAATAAATAGATTTTTAAAAAATAGATTTACATTATTTGATGTCTGAAATCTACCAACTCGAATTCATACTAATTAAAAAGAGAATATCTTTATACAAGAGTTTTTTCATTTAACTTGCACTAGAATTCGAGTTAAAAAAAAATCATCTTTTATAAATACTATTTTTCACTTGCATGTAATATCAAGATATATATAATATAGACACCTCTCTTCTAACTAGATTTCATCAATTAGTTGTTTCTTATCTTCTTAATTCAACAATACTAGTCACCTTTTATAGGCAATTTTAGTAACAGAATAAAGAGAACAATAGAAATTACTTACTAGATAGCTAGAACATAAAACTGCAAAAACAAATATATTGCATCAAATAAATTATTTGGTTAAAGTCTTAAAGTTGTAAAAAACACATCGTCTTATGATTATTTGATCGTGAAATAATCAAAACAACTCAAATAAATATTAGTTGACAGCTCTAGGTAACAAACACATTAGCTTAACAAACCATCAACATATATAATTGTCAAAGATATCTTTGACTAATTCATTTAATACTCTATTTTCATACTTCGTCATCAGAAAATTAAATCTATCCTTCTTTGAATCTTTGTGTCCATATCTACCCTTTTACTTTAAAATATGTCAGCATATGTTTATTTATTGTTGATCCAACTTATCAACCATCACAAAATTATCAAAATGATTGTACGCAATTTCTCACAAAAAATATAAAAACGTTAAATATTAATTGTGACATCAATATTCTTTCAGCAATTCCGTAACAACACTTTCTGTGTAATTAAATTTTTCCAATCCTTTTATAAAATATCTTTTTTCACTTCGCAATTTTTTTTCTATAAATACATGATAGGCAGCTAAGATCATTGAAACTTATGGGTTATGCCCCAAAAGTTAAATGCTCAAGATAACATTATAATCATATATAACTAGTAAAAATATGTACTATAGACAAAATTAAATATTGTTGCATATCAAATGTTAAACGTAAAAAAGGGGAGAGAAACTTTTTAGGTATGATTATAGTTTATAATTCTAGTACTTTTATGATTTAAACATTTAACTTCTATGTCGGTAATTCTTATTTATATTTGTAAGGATTGTCTCGAGTTAACAAAATGTTATCCATTTATTTCAATACAATACCTTGGTTCTTGTTATAAAAAATCTTATTGAAAGATATGAAAATTTTGATGGTTTAATTTAAAATTCTAAAACTTAAACAATTAAACTTCTATAATATCACAACTTAAAAACTTGTAAGTTTATTTATTTACATTACTAATTTAATTTAAAGTTTGACGATTTAAAATGTAACTGGGAAGTGGTATTATTTTTAACACAAAATTAAAAAAAATTGAATAAAATTATTCATTACTAGAGCACAGAAAAAAGTCTCTAGCACAATTTATTGCACTTTGGATCTCTTACAAATGAAACTCCAATACGTTTTTTAAGTGGAGTTCGAAAACTCCCTTTTTATGTGAAACTCTAACATAATATCATAAAATTTTAAATGTTTATATGTGAAACTCCAACATAATGCGATGAAATTTTAAACTCAAGGGCCAAGTATACTCTTAGTTTTGGAACCTAAATTTTTGAGTTATGTGCTAGACATTTACAACATCTTAAAGTGTGCCTAAAATATGTACAAAGCAAAATGCATTATTTTGATATTGATTATTTGTTTAGCGTCGCTTTTCTACTTTAGGGATCGAATCTCCCAATTAAGCACTCAAATATCATTGTGAATACTATTTTAAAATAAAAATAAAAATGCACTAATTAGCACCCTCAACTTTGGGATAATCTTAAATATATACAATAAAAGTAATTATTAGTTTAAAACAAACATGGCCATGTTTTATGTACATAAAAAATAGTCAAAAGTTATAGAAAGTATACACCGACTATACATTCTGATACACTCAAAAAGTTGAATTCAATTTATCTATAAATGAGCTATACACTGACTATACATTATGATACACTCATAAAGCTGAATATTGCTTAACTATACATGAAGTATATACCCTGTATATTTATTGAACTAATTTTTTGTGATTATTTATTGGGCTAAATTAAGAAGAAGGAAAAGGAGGAGAAATAGTTAACAGGAAAATTTAAGTATTTTGATAGAAAGACGCAACAAAGTGAAAAGGAGGAAGAAGAAGCAATTAATGGCTAAAGTGGAAATTAATGGTTTAATAAAGTTGAACCAATCGCATCAAGTTTATGAGCATATCCTTACCTATTACAAGAAATTGTTTACAAAAATACTTATCAATATACACTCTTAATAAATAATCTGTATAAAATTGTTACACCATGTATATACGTATAAATCCACATAATTAAATGTGTGGTTAATTCTTTTATTGGTAAAAATGTATATCTTTATATGTATAAATTGAGCTTTTCTTCATCTATGTTGCTCAGACTCTGCGCAACAAATTTCTTCATCGATACATTTAGGCATAATCACAAATGCCATAGAAACAATATCCTCCTGTCATGCACCTATTATTGCAATAGCCACAATGCCTTTTGTCATAAGACAAATTCACACATTGGCCTCTACAACAAGTCTCTGTGAAAGGACATTTTTTCTTGCAAGCGCCACAATTATGATCATCGTAACCTAAATCCATGCATTTGTTGTTACAACATGTCGAATTTCGACCACCATCCAACACGTTGCATATTTCGTTGTCTTTATGGCAGTGATCCGCGGCCCTAGGGTTCTTGATTTCTTGTTGAGCAAGAAATCGACTTATTTTCACCCTCTTCGTAACTTGAGGTACTTCCACGTCTGAAAGTTTTACATCCTCCTGAAATCCTGGATTTTTAGGGTTGTTCGATTTGTACTGCATGGTGAGTAGAGAGACGGTGAGGGCCATCGTAATGGCTAGAATAACTATGAGTTTGATCAACTTCATCATTTTCGAATGTGAAACTGATTGATAATATTAATTGTATATCGATAATATTAAATGGTAGGTGAAATCGATCTTGGTTTTCGTTATTGACTAGGAGGAGGGAGGAGAAGTTTTTTGGTTTTGTGAATGATATAAGAATATGGTAGACATATATATATAGAGGGGTTTTATACTTTATTATATATATATATATATATAGGATGGGAAAATGGGAGAGTTGACTTTAGAAAGAAAGGGAGGAATGTGAAGAAGAAGCAAAAAATTAAATAGATCGACTTAATTATGAAAGAAATTAAATGAATTAATTAATTAATAATTGCATATATTTGCTTGTTAAATGGCGGAGTTGAAGTTGCTTATTGTGAAGAAAATATTAAAATATATTAGAGTATGCATGTTTAAGTAGTTAATTTCAAGTAAAAACACAGTTATTTAGGCGTTAATGATGTCGTTAATTAGAAATCACCATTCAATTAGCGTTGACTTGAGGTTTAATTTGCTTGAAATGTTTATAAAGTGGCAAAAGGAATATTACTCGTTTACGTACATGATTGAGGAGTGAAGTTGACATTTTAACTACGCATTATTTTTGTGAACATTGAAAATTGAATGGGTACAAAAAGTAAAGGAAAAGCCTTTGTTTCTTGGCTATTGTAGAAAAGTATTTATTTGATTACAAATATTTGACTTTTAGGACCTTTTTGAATATTAAAAAAATAAATAAAATAGAACATCTTAGTAATCAAGGATTTGAAAAGAGACTAAAGCAAAATGCATGTATGTTCTTGGAACTTAACTCATATTGAGCGTAGCTTCAGCATTTTGAGTTTTGACTCCAAGTAATCTTTAGATCATAATAATAAAAATTATGTCTGAGCCAGTTTGTTCGTACCTTGACTATTTCATTGAATACCTTAGCTATGTACGTAACCACACTTTTAATTTGGTGACATGCTAAATGTAGGGGTTACATATTATTAAGTAGAGATCAAATATTTGGAGTGAAGTTGAATTAAAAAAAAAAAAAAAAAGTTCATTGAATTCGAACAATTGATGAACATGGGCAAGTTTCCTTGTTTCAAAATTTAAAGCAGCTTCCAAAAAATTGTTTTGGCCATGTTCTAGTCATAGTCTATGTTTTCTCCCAATTGATTAGGATATGTTTATTTACACACTTAACTTAAAATTTGGATTACACAAACTTTACATCATATATCATTTTTCATATAATGGAATAGCCTTTTTTGGTTTATAGGTCACACTCCTAAATTCGTGTCCTTTAGCATATTAAATATAGGGTTTAAGTAAAACTTAAAATTTATAACTTTAACATCGTAAAACTTGTCCTTCGGGATGGCTCAGCTAGTTTGGATGTTGGTTATCCACATGGATGATCCAGGATCGATTTCCCCTCAATGCTTTATGAATCGAGCTTATCGCATAGGACTTGTCTAGTGCGGTTTACATCCCATGTGGTTTGCAGGCTATTACACAGTGGGAGGTTTACCCAGTGCTCACAAAGTGCTCACCACAGAATGCTCACCCTAGCGGCCGCGGGTTATCCTAGGATTCCAAAAAACAAAAACAACGTAAAACTTAAATTCTTAAATAGATTAAACATATTTGTAACATAATTGTATGTAAAAACAATATTTCTATCTTGATGAGGTAAGGTAAAATTATCTGCATATACTTTATCCATCAGAAATTACATTGAATATGTTTTTGTTATTATATGTTTAGTAGGGAAAGTAACAAGAAAACCAGGTCTAAAGAATTTTTTTAATAATGTTTTACCTCTCCATGAAGGAAGGAACTGAAACAAAGGTGTTCATGTATATATAAATCTACTCTATGTACCTAGACACTTTCTACTGTTTCAAAGGTCAAACTACCCTTTCTCATTTTATTTTTATTTTTGAATGAACTTACTTACACTCTTTGAGTTTTGAATAATTAAGGTTAGGAAATTAGTGGCGGAGTCAGAAATTTTATATAAGTCAAAAAAAATTGATGAATGGGTGTGCTACAACTTTTAAAATCAAACTACGTAATATTAATAACCGATTTTTATTATGAATAAATATATCAAAAATTTTAAAATCAAACTGTGTTATCTAGCCTTAATGAGTTCATGTTTAATCTAATGAAGTGAACGAATAAAGCCAGAAGAAGAAAAAGAGAGAGAGAGGAGAAAACTCACTAAAATAAAATTACTTTTACGCTTCATCGTGCTTTCACGACCTATGATGACTATAACAACCAGACACAAAAATGAATTCCTTGTGGAGATTTTTAACATTTGAGTTGGGCTATAGAGAGCTTTTAGAATTTGCTTATTAATTTTAAATTATATCATTACTTTTAAGTTTTATTTAAAAAATTTAATGAAAAGAAAAGGAAAGTCGAAGATAAATCTATTGGGAATCTAATTAGTTGTAGGTTTCTCATTTTTAGTAAGCACCACTAATTTTGAATTATTTCATAAATTACAAATTTATTAATTATAATACCACAAAATTGCTAATTTAGGAGCTCTTTTACAAATGTTTGAAAAAGGTAACATTGAGCAAGGGTGTCCACAATATATCATTTAACCACATAAAGTGTCATTTTACATATATATCGTGGTATAATTTTTTGATAAAAGGTGTTTGCTTGACCATCCTTTGATACACTATAGCTCTGTCTCTATCCGAAGAAGCAAATCTTGATTGAACCTATATTTGTTCAACGAATACAACCCGCTCATGGTAAAACTTCATATGGGTTCGAAGTACTTTTATCTTCAACGAGTAGCCCAACATTCAATGCGGGTCGAAGCCCACTTTTCTCATTAAATAATAGTTGAGGAACTAAAATTTGGAAACCTCAATTCCATTCCAAATGCCAACTTCAAGAAATCAAGAAACAAGAATCAACCATCCTAATGATCGTAGCAAATGCATATGGTTAGTACAACTTCTGAACAGTCTCCTGATTTGTGTGTAAAGAAATTGTAAGACTAAATACAGATATCATGTACCAGGAGTTCAATCTAGAGATTCCCACATCATATCTACGCGAAAAAGTTGTGCAAATTTCTTCGACAAGATCTTCCTCTCTCTTATATTGCTTGGTGGCTGCACCCAATCCGCTTCATTAATCTTAAAGAAGCCGCTGCCCAGCCAAAAGCACAAGTTTGTATCAACTTTCAACTCATGACCTTCAGATACACACCTTTGGTTCTAATTAGTCCGTCAGAATCACCTTCGACAGGGGTATAAACTCTAAAGGGAAACACTACTGCTTGAGTTTCTGCATTTGCAAGACGATGAGCAAGTTAAATCAAGATTCAGGTAGTTGTGAAAGTTTTTGAAAAAGTGTAAACATGTCTAGGTCTTTACACATGTAAGATACCGAAAGCATTATTTGCAAGTCTGCTAACGGCAACAAATATTTCGAGGATGAAGCTGAAAACAAAAGATTCAACCAAAACAAACAAATTAAACAAAATTGTGTTTCATGTTGATAATATGCCATTCCACTTATCCCTCACGATGCATCAGAAACTAATTAATGTTTCTATACTTTCCTACAGAGCACCATTATACACAACCATGGAAATGATACGGTTTATCCTAATAGGCAGCAAATGTCTAGTGCAATTCAAGTCCAGTGGCATCACCAGTAGATGCTGGCAAAATGGACAAAATTTTCAAGATTCATCGAACCCACACAATTAAATCTTTGCAATAGGCATGCTTTGCAAAACTCATAAAGGTGGAGTTGCATTGAAAATCAGCACATATGCTAAAAACTTAAAAGAGAAATATCAATTAAAAACAAAAAATGCTTACCCTACTTATGGCGTCTACTATGATTTGAAAGCTCCTGTCTTTTAGTTTCAAGTTCTTTAAGAATGCCCTGAACAGCTTGAACTTTTGTAGACAGATGTTCACTATGGCTTTCCACGTCTTTCATGAGACTAAGGAGCTGTTCTCGGTATGCTGCAGTTAGTCGTTTCTTGATCCGAAGTTCTGCTGTTAATTCCTGAATTTTTTTATCTTTCTCATCCTACAAGAATTACACAAAAGGTATCAATTTATGACAGTCCCATAAACAAACCACAGTTGGGTCCAAGTATAAAATGGGAAATCATCAGCAATTGGTTATTGCAAAAGTTGGCTCCAACTTTAATTTTTCTTTTCCTATAATCATATGTTCTCATTAGTGCCGGCAAAATGAGCCCATATTTTGGTAACCCGCCCATATTTAATGGGTTGGGTGAGTGACTTTTTACATGGGTAAAATATGGGCTGATACCCATATTCAACCCATAAAAATATGGATAATATGGGTAAAATATGGATTAGCCAAATGAGATAAGCTTCTAACTTTTATTCACTCAAAATTCATGATATTACCAAATATATTGTAACTTCTCTTCCTTTTTATGTTCTTCTATAAAACTAATTATTTTTCTCTATAATTGAAAATGTGAAGTCTTTGGCCCTCCAAAAATATCTATTTTAAATGTACATTTCTTTTGTTAATTCTGATTGTATTTTTTATTTGTTTAATTTTATATTAGATAATAAATAATAGTGTAAAATAAGCAAATCATGTACTAGTAAAAAAAAAAAAATTTAAGTTTGTTTTTAAAAAATATTTTCAACTTCAAAATTTCATTTTTTCATCCCTACCATCGACCCACCCCACTACCAGCCCCGACCCACCCACCCCCCCAAAAAAAAATTTTAAGTTTGTTTTTAAAAAATATTTTCAACTTCAAAATTTTATTTTTTCACCCCTACCCTCGATCCCCCCCGGGAGCCCCCCTATCAGCCTCCCCTCCCCAATCCCAAAAAAAAAATTAAGTTTGTTTTTAAAAAATATTTTCAATTTCAAAAATTATTTTCTACGCTAGTAAAAATAAAAGATATTTCTCAAAAATATTTTCTATTCACCAACCAAACATGCGAAAATAAGTCAAAAATCTACTTGTTTTCCAGGAAAACATAAATTTATTTTATATTGAAAAGTTATAGGATTTTTTTTTTTTTTACTTTTATGATACAATAAAACTAAATAAAGCATTTTCAACATATTTCATCTAAAAAAAGACTAAAATATTTTCTCCATGTTGAATTCTTAAGTAGAGTACTATTTACTCATGAAAATATGGGTAAACTAGTATTTTAACCAACCCATTTGTTACCCAATCAATTTTTACCCATATCAAACATGGGCGGGTTGAATTATTACCCATTTTATGTTGATCCATTTTCAACCCGCCCAAATTTGACCCAACCAGCCCATTTGCCACCTCTAGTTCTCATGCACCTAATGTTCTCTTTCACTGCCAAAAAGGATGGGCAAGGTGAAAGGTTCATAAAAAATTTCAGGACAATAATTAGAGGAAAACAAAAAGTGATGGAAGCATAAGGAAGCCTATACATTTAGATTCTACTGTCACAGATACTCACTTTTATCCACCATCACTAACAACCAAGATGCACCACAATCTCATGAGACCACTTATTAATGCATTTAATATATCTCTTTCTGTGTTAAACTGGATTCCAAGCAAAATGACCACTGCTTAAGCAACGATGAGTAGTACCAGAGGTGGCACATCCTACATACAATTTTGACAACCCAAGCCAAATAACTCTGTGTAAAAATGGAAAGTTTAATACTGTAATGCTACTGTGGATAACCATCGGCAGTCTACCGAGCATACCAAATCAAGCATTCTTGAATAGTTAGGTTTTTACCGGGGATTACTTATTTGAAACAATTAGCAAGAGAGTTGGGACCTCTAGGTATATTGACTAAAGTACTACAAACAAATCAGGCAGTCATAAAAGAGGCATTGCAGACAAGTAAACAAGTTCTTCAATGCCTCATGCATGCAAACACACACATCCAAAGTGGATATCTAGTTGTGTAGCTGACGAAAATTAGAAAACAAGGAGCCTAAAGAAGATAAAAGAGAGGGGTTAAAGTTAGGGAAACTGAAATAAAAACTTCTATTACATGTTAATACAAAGGTAAGACTAAGAAAGCTTACAAAAGTTGGACGTCTCTTGGAAGGTGACATAACTAAAGGATGATTGTGGTCCCTAACAAATTTTCTGACCACCCACGTACCAGGCTTCTCTCTTTTAAGTAGGATCATTGCTGTACAACCATCACGTCGTCTATCTCGCTTTTGATTGGCTAAACTTACTGGCCTTTGATTACCTGGCATCCCTCTACAACCAAGTCCACGTGAAATAATTGACCCATCACGCTCTGACTTGCGAGATGACAGAACACGGGTTATAAATCCTGTCATTCCAACATACTCATCGTAGTATGCTCTGGCAGCTTCTTCAGATTCAAATGTCATACCTTCATTTAGTTCTTGGGTTCTATCAGCTTCAGATGTACTAACTTGTCCTTCTGCAGACGATTCTACTCTTCTAGCACCATTATCCTCTAAAACTTGCACATCCACTGAGATAAACAAACAAATAAGTGAACTTTCAGTTGGCAGATTTTCTCGCAAAGATACAAAAAGAAACAACAACAACATACCCAGTGTAATCCCACAAAAAGAAACAATTTTTAAATTTTGAACTTTCACAAACAAGCCTAACAACCTCACAAAAGGTGGGAAATTGGTCTAGAAACAGCTTTCAAAGGTATTTGGAGCTGGTAGCATCAATCAAAACAGGATAATGCGTGACAGTATGCAGCAAATACTTGCTTCTTCACTATACATTCAAACATAAAAATTGTACTCCCCCATTTCAATTAGTTTGTCTCATTTCCTATTTTAATCCATTCCAAAAAGTATGTGTCTTTCCTTTTTTGGCAACTCTTCTAACTTTCCGCGTGACATGTTTAAAGCCACAAGATTAAATAACATTTTGGCAGATTTTGCATATCTTTAGTTTATGACCCCAAGATTTAGAAGTCTTTTATCTACTTCTTTTAAACTTTTCAAAAGAAACAAATTTAGACAGAATACAAAAGGGGTGTCAGCAATATGCACACAAGAAAGCAAATTTGTACAACTAATTCAGATTATAAAATGGACCAAATTATATCAAAATCACGCATCATATACCTACTTTTCCCCTATCAAGAAAACTCCCTTACTCGCCTTAAGTTTAGCAGCAATTAGGAAGAACACAAATTCCAGAAAAGTTTTCATGGGAAAAATAAATAATCCTCAAGAACTCAATACCCAACTAAAATTCTTAAATCAATGGAGGAAAAACTGAAAATAAATGGAGAAATTGCAGGAACAGAAAGCTTTAATCTTGCTAAAGAAATTGCAATGCCAAAAGAAACAATTTTATTCTGTTATTTAGCTAGTTTTATACATAATTGCATTCATGTAAACAAAAAGCAGTGATCTTTACCAATACCCAAAAACAAAAATAAAAGAAAGAGGACTTACTAGTCATCCCTTGAGCAAAAATGAGTGTTTTGGAGGTAACGTTTTACTCTATTTCTCAAGAAAGAACAAATATTCTACCTCCTTTTTTTTTCCCTTCCCCAACCCTTGTTTATGAAAATAGATAGTACTATCAAATACTAGTAAAACTTTGGCCCTAAAATAAAAGTAAAATGGACAAAATGGTTTAGCATGTTTGGGAGTATGCAAAAATTATTTTTCAAAATTTTAAAAAGTTTTTCTTTTCTCAAAAGTCCATGAGAAAATATACTCGGATGGAACTATAAAAAAAAATGGGTCAAATATTAATTGTTGCTCAAAAGTACTTTTTAAATTGATTAGCCAAACACAAACTGATTCTCACCCAAAGGCATTTCATTTTTCTTAAAAGGACTTTAGAAAAAAAATGATCTAAAAGTTTGGCTACACACTAATCAATTTTAGAATTGTGTTAGTGATTGAGTATTTTTTTTAACTAAACAATCATGAAAATTTCTAGTACTGCAGTTTGATTTTTTAATCATTAGTAATTTTTAACATGTGTATGGCCGAGTTTACCATACCTCCATCCCCTTATTTTAGACAATTGTAATATTTTGTTACGTTCTACCATTATATACCATATGTATTATAGTTTATTTCTGAATTAGCAACTACAGCTAGTGCATTGAAACCACTACTGGTTGAGTGGACTATATAATTGTTTAGACGGAAGCGCAACACACCAAATTTACTATCACTAAAGATCCAAAATGTGTACAAGAAGACTAGAATTTTTGGTTTGACTGTTCCAGTTTTTTGGATGTATTTTTTAGTTAAAATTTAACAAAATTATCAACTCCTCTAGTTCTCGATATGGCGAGATGGATGAGATTTCTTCACCATTATCTTGAGTTCAAGCTCTGCGTGAAGAAATTCTTGGTTCAGAATAATCAAGCCAGCAGATACCACTTATAGGACCAACAAATGTAACTATGCCATAAGCACTCCAAGATAGTCTAAGAAAGTTGAGCATAAAAGAATAGCCAACAATGACATACTCGATATAATTCCACCCCACAAATGGAGTCCGGGAGGGTAGAGTATAAGCAAACCTTTTGGAATGTGTCTCAAAGTAATCCTTGAAGCATCCAAAGAGAGCTGAAATACAGTTTACAATTATCTAAAAGAACTGGAAAGACCTAATGAAATGGACTTGAGATTTTACAAGAATGGAAAAAGATGACTCCAACCTTCCAAAAGAATGTTACAATGGAAGCACCAGAAGTAGACATTCTGTGCCAATTTTTCCTACATTTCCACAATTCTACCCAAAAAGGAAAAGGAAAAGAAAAAAGTGAAAACAAGATATGATCTGATCTTAAATTTTTCATACTCTTCCCAAAGAAAATGAAAAGGATAACAGGGAGAGAAAAAGGCAAGCCAAGACAATAATCATTATGATCTTTACTGAACTTAGGTACTACACTAATATCAACAAAGGCAAATTAAGCTAAAACTATCTATGATGATGTTGATCTCTGGACTCCAACTCCCTTACATTGTGTACAATATCTTGGATCTTCTTGGACAAAGATTGATTGTGCTCCTCAATGTGCTCGAATATCATTTCCAAATGCCTCTTATATGTTGCAGATCGCTTTTTCTCAGCTGCCAGTTGTTGAGATAGCTCCCGGATTTTGTCATGCTCGTTCTGCAGGAAGAAGTTGAGAAACCAAAACAAGAGTTACAGCTGAAATCGGGTAAAGTTAGTTCTTTGAAGATGAACGTTAGGCATAAGATCTCAGTTTTACATGTATCAACAGAGAAAATCGGTAATTTTAAAACTACTGCTACAAGTGGCAATTGATAAATTGACTAATTTCCCCCACTCCAGTTTATATGATCTAATTTCTAGTTTAAATGTCTTCACGATGACAATAATATGTACTTTATGACAGATTTACCATCTCCAAGTATTTGTAGTATTAGAGATAACATTTTGAAATTTGAATTTGATACTTCCACTTGATCAGTATTTTAAGTGCATATTACAACCAAAAACACAACGGTCATGACTTCTATAAACACTTCTTCTCGCACACCAAAAAAGCCAAAAAGGATTGCATTTCTAGGTTCATGTAACATCAATATGAAGGATGACGGAAATTGAAGGATAAGGTGACTCACGAATATATAACCTGTCCACAGACACAAATGAAAACAGTTTATATCATCTTTTATCCATATAACAGAGTGTTAACAGAATAAATTTGCACAAGTAACAAGGCGTCACTTTTACAGAACTACTCCCAAAATGGAAAGATGGACTACCATTTATTAGTATTTGCAATCAAGGAATAATGAGTCCAAACAACATAGAAGGATATATCTTGCCGAATTTCTCCCTTTTCCTTTGTAATGATTTTTCTCTTGTCGAATTTCTCTTAAAATTCAATTAGCAATCCACTATAAATGGTAGCTCTGAGAGAACAGCAGGATAATGGTGCTATAAAAGAAAGCAAAATGGGCAAATATTTGCAGTGTGGCAAAAGCTATGACGCCTTTTCCGCCAGCAAAATAGAGGTTGCACTTATAGAGGTAAGATATGAATTCCGTTGTTCCTTTTTTGTTTACCACAACATTTTGTTCTCATAACCATACGTTCCTCGTACCAAAATGGAACTATCCTTTATACCATTTTCCCACAGCATACTAACAGTATAAAGTTTGAAAAGGAGAAGGATAATGTTTAGCTGGTGTTGCCTTTGTGAGGAAAACAGTGAGAAGGTGGACTGTAAAAGCACATATTATGTTGACATTCACTTGATATATCCATGAAATCATTCACTTATAAGCAACACTAGCACTAAAAATGAAAGAAAATAAAAAGAAAACAGCTTATAAAATAATCTTCAGTCACTACTCACTAGTATTATACAAAATATTTGAACTTATAAAAAATAGTTATATATAAAATAATTGAGGGTGTGAAATATAATGATTAGTACATATTGCAAAAACAGTTCTTATCTAACTTCATTGACCACTAGGCCACACCCTAGGTGTTTTATGACTTTGCATTCAACTAAAATTTTGTTTACTAATAAAGGACCCTTTGTAGTTTCTCAGAGTAACTGTAGTTTGAATGCTAATGTGATTTTAGTGAGAGCCAGCCATCTTCCCTCTGTTTCATATCATCATTTGGCTTTTAAATTTAGGTTATAGAGTTAAAATTTCTTAAGCGGCAAATCATTGAAAATCATTTGCCAACATGCCTTGCTATTTGTCTTTTAACGCCAGATAAGTAACTCGACAATAGCATTATTAACCACATTTTTCATAATATTTGTATTCAGCATTTGGTAGTCCTAAACATGTTCTCCTTTTTGCCTTTTATACCCTTAAGAATTAATTCATTTCATCAAATAAATAATTCTATAATCGGCAAATTTGTAAAAATTATGATTTTCTCTAATAATTAGGTTTTGAGATCAACTAAGATTTCAGTTTAGAAGAAACGTTTGTTCCCATATGTGTCTCTATTTTGCAATAAGGCATTTGAAGACCTTCATGGCGCAAGATGTCTTCCTTTATTGAGCTAGCTAAATGAGTTTAATATTCATCATTTTCATAAACTTCCACTTCTCTCTTTAAATTTTATTTGATAACTAAAACACATTGTTTAATAAGATTTATATGAGTTTTAGAAATCATTTACTCATTAAATGAGGTACACATGCAAAGCCAGTATCCAAAAACTAGTACATATAGCATACATGGTGCCTCCTTAAAATTTCAGGTACAAACAAAAGATGTTTAATCAAAGGCAATATTAGGATGATACAGTCTAGAAAATTAAATGACTTCTATGAACAAAAAAAAAAGTAGGATACCTTATGTTGCAAGACCTTTATAAAGATAAGGCAGAAAACTAACCGGATATTGATCATAGATCAAGTCCCTACGACCTTTGCCTGGGCACAATGGATGAGAGTGCTCCTTGACAAATTTTGTGACAACCCATTTTCCAGAGCTTATTTTTCTAACTAATATCATTGCTCTGCAACCAACCCTAGTTTCTGCTCTCTGTCGCACAATCTTTTCCCGCTTATCAGGCATTCTAAAACCCTCTTTGTTGCAAACAAGTGCTCGACCAATGGCGGAGCCATCGCGCCTAGATCGCGAAAGCTTGCTAACCCGGATGATAAAACCCACCCTTGTTGCATATGCATTATAAAACGCATGTGCAGCAGCTTCAGATTCAAACTCCAGGCCAACGAAAGGTTCATCTGAAGCTGAATTATCTAGAGATTGTGCTTCTTCTAATAAAAGGTCTTCCCTTTCAGGAAGGTCTTCATCCACCTTGACATCATGCACCTGATGAAGTGCCTCCTCACTGGAACTTCCTCCAATCAAATTTTCATCTACTGTTCTGAGTTCCACAACTGTGCCCTCTTCCTCATCACCACTGACGTGATCATCAACCACAAAGTCCACTGTTGAATCAATTATGTCAGTAATTTGCTAATACCATAAAATTCAACAGATAAAACAGTTAAAGAAAAACCAAACGGCCAAGGATGTCCAAATTAGAAAACAGATATCTCACAATTCGAACAGCAGAAACAGATGAGTGGGCGGCATCAGACTACAGTTCCCATGCAGACTAACAAGTTATGTAACAAGCTTAAGCTAAAAGAAGAAGAATAAAAGCACCAAGAGGTTGCCATATTTTACAATAGAAGAGCTTACTGTAGATTAATCTATACATAGATGTAAAGAGCTAATAGACTCTACGGGATTTGTAGCATTATTTCCATCATTTAACTTACACCAATAATAAAAAAATGAATACAGTGATATTTTAGTTGATGAAGTGATCTGCGTTTGCCCTCAAAACACTGGTGCAATTTCCCAGATAACTTTTATATCCTTTTCCAGCTTTTTAAAGTATGGACTTGGGAATTATCCATTCAATGCCAAAAATGTTCAAAAACATGTCCTAAAATTTTGCCGTTATTCTGCAATTTATAAATAAATGGTATACACTATACACTTCTGTTTCCATGTTGCACACGAAGCATCAGGTGCACAAATAAATCCCCCTTTTCTTAGGATTCTCATGGGATATGGTACTTCCTTTGAAACAATTCAACCAAAGCAATGACACCATAGGGAGGCTGCACTTTTCAAAATTCTTCTCCAAGGACAACCATATTCTCCATTTATGAATAAATTTCATACCTTGATTTAACCTATAAGCCCTTTCTATCATGAGCCATCTCAAAAAGTCTTTCCCGCTGGTCAGCCAGTTGCTACCTTCTAATCTGGTGATAAGCTTAATCAAGTCCTCTAAACTCTCGGGCCTTGGCAATTCCTTCTAAATGAGATGCTCCAAACTCTTTCAAGCTCTACAAGGAACTATAGTTGCATCAGGATGAATCGCCAATCTAAAGATCTCCCAACCAAATATCCTTCCAGAACCTAATTTCTGGCCATCCAAAACCTACAGAAAAGTATGTATTCGAAACTTAGGCAATAAACTTGTAATATATCTCTGCAGTCCATAACCATGTGGAGACCTAACTTGGTTAGTGCACCAGCAATCACTTTTTCCATACTTTGCTGTGATAATTCTTCTCCATAAAAAGTCCTCCTCTTGACTTATATCTCCATAGTCAGCCTTATACGTTAGTTTATCCTATATGGTTTTACTTCTTTTTGGATTAAGTTATCCTTGATGAAGATCATTCACTCTTGCAGCAGCAAATCCCCAACTAAACAAATACTCCCTTTTTTGTACAACAAAAACAATAATTATGCCTCAATCCTAAACTAGTTAGGGGTTCGCATAAGAATCCTTAATATTCATCCGACTTCATCTAGGTCCATTTCACTCCAATACTTAGTAATATGTCCAAAGGCTTCTTAAAAACTAGGAATTCTCTAAGCATCATAGTTAAAAAGCTAATGGGGCAAAAAAAATCATATCTTTTCAACAACTTAAATAACTGATTCAAAAGACAATTCCAAAGTAATACTGTCCCAAAGCTGTAACTTTCAGCCTAAAACATAAACTCCGGCACTCAGTATGCAGAGAATTAAAAAAATAACCAAATACAGGGGAAAAGAACAATCCCCTCAGAAAATCCTGTTCATTACCCAAAAGGGTTTTATTCCCTTGTTAGAGTTCAGCTTCAATACCCACCACAAAAATATTTGAAAATTTTCTCCCGGACTCAATTCCAACAGAAAAAAAGAACAAAAAGAGCAATATTTTGAATACAAATTCAAACTTTCTGTGGATTCCACCAAACAAAGAATCGGAAACGAGAAACTTACTCAAAATCGTACAAATAACGAAATGAATCCACGTTGTGAAGGTTTCGCAGGAACGGACAGAAGGTGGGGGTGGGGTGGGGACGGAGAAGAGAAGAGAAAGAGGGGTTGAGGGTTCAGGCAGTGGCTAAACTATGGCTATTGTGAATATGAGATGTTGAGAATTGATTGGGTTCAACAAGCCATAAGAAGTCGGCTATTTTGGAGTCATCCAATGAAGGATCGACACGTGTTATACATTTGTGGAATAGACTGTGCGTTATTATTTCTTCTGGACCGGAGAACGGTTCGGGCTTAAAATGTGGACCGGGTCTTAGCTCTAAGTAGATGTTTGAATAATATTTGTACCCAAAACAAAAGAAAAATTGTTTGGACAATATTTTTGATTTAGTTTTTTTTTTTTTTTTTTCTCAAAAATTTTACTTGAGAGTGAGATTTTTAAAAAGAGTAAATTTGTGCTTCTATGTGAATTTTATTGTGGAAAAAAAAATATACTTTTTGCCTATTTGTTAGTGAAGAAGTAATACTTTAAATGATGCTTTCCGCTATTTCTAAATCACTATACTTTTTAAATCACAGATAATATTTTTAAAATCACGTCTAAATAAAGTATTGAAACATTTTAAATACGCGCTACGCCAACAATTTCATAAAATGTTTAATGGCTAAGGATTTATTGTCTTAGGTAGGAGTGACTTCAAGCAAGAACTCCCCTTGTGGGATTGTTGTGAATATAGAAATTGGTCTCATTATATGAACATTCAAAATTTATTAGACAAATAAGAGTAAATAAGCTAGTTCGAGAGAGTGTGATTCAAACAAACGCTCTCGTTGATAATAGAGTTAATAAAATTAATGAATACTTTATAGAGAAGGAGATGAATAATGTGCGCTTACAATTTGATTAGGAGAGATATAGAAAAGTCTATGAAAATTGGTAATATTTGCTATTTGTTGTGGTGTTGTATCTATTATTGAAATTAACATTGAATTTCATAAAAATATGGTTACTTTGGTCGATCCAAAGGACACCCAAGGGTCAACAAAACTTTTTTTATAAGTGATCTAAATAGACAATGTAGATAGATATAATGGTTATTTCACCTAATAAAGTAGAAAATATAACTATGATATCACGAATAAAATAGAAAATATAATTATGATATCACCTTTCGCTTTTTGAGAGTCAAACAATTTAAATTTGATTGAGAATTTGCTCATGGAATCTTCAAATATTTTAAAATGAAATTTATAGTTGTAAACTACATAAAAAGTACTATAAGTCTCAATAATTGATAATTCAAAATAATTAAAATATATATAAAAAAATTACAGTCAAAGATAGACTTGTTTGAATCTCGAAATTTGAAATGTGTCACATAAATTGGGATAGAGGGAATAATAAATTAATTAATTTTATTTTGTCACCTTCATTGAGATTAAAAGAAGAAAGCATACTAGATAACATTTAAAATTTGAAATAATCATAAAAATTAGATTTCATCATTTTTTTACAAGAAAAATAAGGCCATTGGTCTAATCGTTTAATATAGACCGGTGATTCAAGTTGTGAATAAAAAAAGTGTAGCAAAAGAATATATATATATAAAAAAGTTGTATCCAATTAAGATTTAGTCAGGGAGCAAAATAAGGTGATGGGTCCGTTTGCAAAAATAAAGTGTTAAAAGGAAGTTATTTTAAAATATTATTTATGAGCAATAGAGCGGAAAATTTTGATCTGCTATTTTATTATAAAATTGTCTTGTTCACCCCGTTTTACTCTATTTATACTTTTCTTTCATTTTTATCGCACCATCTAGTATATATCTAGCGTGACAAATCTGGACCTGCTATTTTCTTTATCTTGTTTACATGTTAAAAAAAAAAATTTAACATGTCCACCCTCGTTCTACCCTGTTTTAAAGGTTCATTTCAAATATATATTTAAGAATAAAATATAGTGGCAAATCCCAAACATAAACTAGCAGAATAAAACTTGTGGTAGACGTAATTTTGTATAAGAAATCATATATTATAATTATTTCAAATATGTAATTAATTAGTAAGATATCAAATCAAAGCTTGAAATATGTAAGCTTATATATACTTCAAGTTCATTATTGTTCTCTTTACTAGTTTAGAATCAAATCTTTTAATAATTTATCAGGTCTTGCCTCACACTGTTTCATTCCGCCCAATTATCGTTCCTAAATTTCTTAAATATTTATTATGAATATATATTTAAATGCTAGAGAAACTACAAAGTACTCTTACTAAAACAATATCAATTCCAGCTTATAGTAATAAAATATGGTGTGATTGTGAATACTGACTACTCATATAATCCACCATTAATATTGAAATTATTATTTTACTTTGAAATGGACTTTTAATCCAATATTTCAACTTCACTTAAAGTTCATTACTTACAAAAATTTCATGGCTAAATAATTATTTTTATTCATTGCTTCATGTTTACTCTTATTTTCTCCTTAATCTGCATGCCCCATCACGTGCATCCATTAATCAACTACTTCTGGCCCTCAAGCTACGTCGTATTCATTCATTGTACCAAAACAAAAACAAAAAAATCATAACCCCCCCCCCCCTCCCTCTCCCTGTGGTGTATAAAACAAAGGTGTATCCATAATTTCGGGATGATGGATACACTATTATGAAAATGTGGATCTAATCGGTTTGACATTTAAATTCTTATGATTGAAAACAGTTAAAAATTTTAAAGTTATAAGTTGAAATGCTTAGTTAATTAAGGGAAAATTACGCGAAAAAGCAAACATATACCAATTAATTAGCTAATATAGCTATAATTTGAATTAATTACGGCTCGTAACTTAATTTTAACTTTAATTATGTCACTTGTCCTCTTTTATACATATACAAATACAATTATACACACATATATACAATTATATGACATATATATACAATTATATGGCATACATACAAATACAATTAGCCTCTCTCCACTTTCTTACCTTTCTCGCTCACCTCTCTCCCCCCCTCCCAATCTCTTTCGCGAGATATACAAATACATATGTATATCAGTTAGATATATACAATTATCTGATAGATATACATATACAACTCGCCTCTCTCCACTCTCTGCCCGCTCTCGCTCGCCTCTCTCCTTCCTCTCCCAATCTCGCTCGCATCTCTCCTCCATTTCCCAATATCGCTCTCCAAATATACAAATACATATGTATATTAGTTACATATATACAATTATTTGACAGATATACATATACAATTCACTTCTCTCTACTCTCTGCCCTCTCTCAATCTCGCTTGCCACTCTCCTCCCTATAACATGTAGCTACAAATCGTAATTAGCAAACTATAATTATGGATCATAATTAAGCTATTTTTGAGTGGTTATATGTGAAAGTTCCCCATTAATTAAAATGCCAAAAGTGCTATCAATAACTACTTAGAGATGTGTTACCCAATTTTAGAAAGATAAATAAAACAAGATAGATATAAAATTCAAATTTCTAACCTCATTGAGAGGTGCATCTAATCATCGTTGCATTATATGATACTTCGAATGTGAGTTCACACATTTATATTTAACAAAAAATTTAAAAATATAACACTACTATACATGATTTCGGGAGGGGAGCATGGGTTCACGTGAACCCGATGACCCCCTCCTGCGTACGCCCCTGGTATAAAACATACTTTTTCCGTCGTGGAAATATTTTAAGTATGAGAATCAAAATACTTATTTTTCTATATGAGTTTGATGATATGGTTAGCATTTCCCATTAAGTTGAAGGCTTTGAGCAGAACAAATATCACTTTAGTGATATCTATTTCGAAAAATATATTTCTTTATTTCCCTTTAACTAGTATTGATTAAGTAGCTAGGTGCAATTATTGAATTTATAATACAGTATTTTACCAATGCCACACTACACCAGTGGCGGGAAAAATAAGTTGACTCTAAGGGGTCATTTGGTTGGGAACTAGTTATCCCAAGATTAACAATCCTGAGGTTAGTTATCCTGGGATAACTTATCCCACCACTGTGCTATAAATGGAGGGATAAGTTATCCCAAATATGTCAGCCAAAGAAGACATTTAAATTTTATCTCTGGACTATTTATGCATATCCCTCACAGCAAACGAGCGTCCTACTAATTGAATTAAGAAAGCAAATTGAATTTGAAGATTAGATCTAAGAAGAATGTTGAATATGTTTTTATTGACAAGTCAACCTAGAACCACTATTTTTTCCTGGATGATGCATAAAGTGAATTTTCTTTTAAGTTAATTACTCGTAATTCATATAAGAGGCTTAAATTAAGTATCGTATGATGATGACAATTTTGATATAAAAAAAAAACATGTAGGAAATTTTGATATTCAAACCCCTTATTTGGGATTGGATCACTTGTTCAACCAATCCGATCGGGCGCCAATATAAAAGAATGTTGAATATACAAGAATAGTTCAATTTCCTTGGTCTTCAGTTAAATATGGGGGATTCCAAAGTAAGACATAACACAAGAATATGTATAGAGTAATTCATATTTTTTGCTTTAATTTTGAGAAGTTACTACTCTCTTTAAATTTCCATATATTCATGAAGATTTTCAATGTTAATTTCAGTAAGTAATTAACAGTTCAAAATATCTAAAGGACATACGAATAAATCACATTGATTTTTTGAACTATATCATATAAATTAAGACGTAAGAAGTATTGTCTTTTCCACATATGAATTATTATTTTATTTTTTAAAAAAGGTACGGAAATGATTATGCTTAATTGTTATGAGAACAAATTGGTAGTGTTGGACTTAAATTAATTAAAAATGTCTGCAAAATAATAATGAAGCAGGTAGAGTTAATTGATTGCTTTAATTAGAATAAAAGTTGGTTGGATTTGTGTAATCATCAAACAAAGAAAGAAATAGACAAGATTTGGTGAGACACCCTCCCATCTAATGATTTGACTTTGCTTTGCAAACAAATTGCTAGTTTTAATTTCCCTTTCCAACCAATGGGCCAATGTGTTACTTTGGTTTTTTAATAAAATATTCTCATTACTATTTAACAATAGTATTAGTATTTTTTAAACCGTCCAATCTTTTTCAAATTCGTACACTATGTACGATCACAAGAGGAAAAAACCCCTACTACTAAATATTGTTTTTATTTTTGAGATTCGAATTTGAAATATTTTAATTAGTTGTAGCGAGACTTAGTTTCATTTGTTTCATCATAACTTTAGTTAATTAACACTTCTTACTTAAGTCGACCTAATGCTAATAATTTTAATGTAAATAGTAAAGTAATGTCGTGTTACGTTACAATTATTTTAATAACATGTGATATTAAAATGTATATAATTCCAGTTGCAAATAGGGAGAGAGTACATTGACTAAATATGCATTATATAATTCGTCTATATTGTCATGGTGCATTTTCTTGCTAATTTCTGGAATTGTATAGTTGCACTGTCAATATTTTTGAAAGAGCAGTGTGGTTAACAATTTATTATTTAATCCTATAATAATAATAATTAAAATAAATGAACAGACAAGGGGCTGCTCTGTTGGTTTCATAAGAAGACCCCATTCACCCACAAATTACAATCATATGATGAGATTCACGTGGATTAGACTTTGAGCATAAAGGGTGTTAGAATCGAAATAAGCAGGTGTAATGCGGAAGCTAGCAAAGCAAACCTCGAAAGACCACGAGTAAGAAGACAAACGAGAAACACACCAAAAGAGACAGATTTAACGTGGTTCGATCAATCGACTTACGTCCACAAAGGAGATCAGCAATCCACTATAAATATGAGAGTACAAAATATAGAGAGAAACAAACTCAACCAATTCACTCGGAATACAAGGAGGTACACAAAATTCTCCTCCATAACCGCAACTCTCAAAACCCTAGGACTACATTGTAAATGCTGATTAAGTTAGAAGGAACAAGCCTATATTTATAGAGTCCTAAAATCTTTCCTACCAAAAAAGGACTACTCAAAATATTAAAACATTTTCCTAAAAGGAAAACCTATTTATGGTAAGAAATCAGGACAAATAAACCCTAACAAAGGGATCATACTTAATTTGCGGATAAAGTTATTTCAGAATATAATTATAAAAGATAAGATAAAATAATATCAACTTAAATAGGATAAAGTAGAACATTGAATAAGCTACAGAGAAATATCTACAATAAGATTAAGATTAAATTTATATTCTGATTAGTCTAAGCTACTTCAACTATATTCTGATTAGTCTAAGCTACTTCAACTAGATAAAATATAATTCTAGTTCAAAACTTAATATTTAGGATATGCCACATTATATGGTATACCAAAGGATAATACTATTGTTAAATAAGAATAAAATAGCAAAAGACTTTAATTAATATTTTATAAGAAATACAATAGATAATTTGAGATGAATAGAGATGTTAACCGATAAAATCCAAAAACTTAACAATTTATCATTTATTAATATTAAAAAAATATTGCATTGATACAAGTGGGCATTATTTAAATAAGATATTGAAACAAGTGGAAATTTATTAAAACTAAAAACTATGGGTTGCTATCAGCCTACCAAAACAGAATCTTTGAAAACCACTCGTGGCCTTAATAATATTTTTTCACTTGATATTGATTTATTTAACAATAATTTTCTTTTCTTGAATTTCAACTCTAAGTTTTTATTTGTTTGGCATTGTGGGCGGTTCTTGAAAATTATGTTATATCAAATAAAAAATAAAAATATATAGATAACGTTTTTAATAATCAAAATTTTAGCATGGCTAAGGCATTCGAGATGAAGATTAAAATTAATGTTAATTTATTAGTTAGCGACTTATTAGTGCTAGTCCATATATAAACCCTTGGATTAAACATCAATTAAATTGCGGTGTAAAAAAAAAAACCAAAAAAACGTACTTTATATTACTTCACATCAATTACATTAATTAAGTTTCAATGTTGAACTTGTCATAATTAAAATTATTGGAGATAAGGATAAACACAATCAAACCTAATTTTATAGTTAAATCTGAACCAATCCGATTCATGTGCAACCCTAATTAGAGATAATTATATGAAGTAATTGAATTAGATTTTGACATATTTTGTTCCTTAGATTCATATCATTATATAATGGACTTTCAATAGAAAATAATAAAATAATAGCTTCATAATCTTAATGAAATCGTAATATATTTATTTTGGAACTTCACTAATTTAGATTCGCGTAAAAAAAAATTCCTTTAGAAGTGATTTTTGCTATTTACAATATTCTTTTCATTTGTACTTCAGCGTCTTTCTGAAGAAAAAAAATTAAAAAAATTATTTCTTTTGTTCGACTTTAATTTAATTAGTGTATAATCTTTTTGAAATTATGGAATCCTTTTTAGCTAAGACTTTTAAAATCGACGTGCTTGCTTCAGCGTGTTTCAGAAAAAAAAATTCAAAAAGTTATTTCTTTTGTTCTACTTTAATTTAATTAGTGTATAATTTTTTCGAAATTATAAATTCCTTTTTAGCTCTGACTTTTAGTTCTTCAACATGTTTCTGAAAAAAATTTAAAAATTTACTCCTTTTGTTCTACTTTAATTTAATTAGTGTATAATTTTTTCAAAATTATGGAATTCTTCTTAGCTATGAATCCTCCTTCAGCATGTTTCGGAATTTTTTAAATTTTTTTAAATTTCTTTTGTTATACTTTAATTTAATTAGTGTATAATTTTTTCAAAATTATGGAATCCTCTTTAGCTATGATTTTTAGTTTTAAATTCAAGATTCTGAAACAGGCACGTCTTCGTCGACGTGCTTGCTTCAGCATGTTTCGGATTATTTTTTTAAAAAAATACTTTTTTGTTCTATTATAATTTAATTTGTGTATAATTTTTTTGAAATTATGAAATCCGTTTTAGCTATGACTTTTAGTTTTAAATTCATATTCTTTAGTTATTGCTTTATTATTTTGAATGTCGATAACATATGTTTATATCTTGTAACTACTTTGAGTAAAAAATTAACGGTCGATGACGAAAAATACTTTAATTATAGATATCTTAATGGACCTCTTCACAATAAATTTACGCAAACAAAAAATAATTAACCACTTATATATCTAAAAATCATATTAAATTTATTCAACTTTTTAAATTTTACATGTATCACATAAATTAAAATAAAAAAATATTAAGATATTGAATCCGTACTAGCACGGGCACCTGTATCTAGTATATATACTATGTAAAAGAATGATGGATTTTTCTGGGGTATATACTTTTCATTTGTATGATGGGTTTTCAATGAAGTAAAATGACTTATACTCTAAATACCATGAATCTGTAAATGATTAGTATCCCCCCTAGCTGTCATGTTACATTTTTTTTTTTAAGAATTAATTTGATTATTTTGTAATGTTAAATTATATTATATTAATTTGATATTTTAAACAAAAGATTTAGCTATTAAAAAATTATATGACAAGTACTATAAATTGTAATATTTTTCATATCAATATAATAAAAAATATATCGTAAAATATTAATCAAAATTCTTATCGTTTGATTCTAAAAAAAAAAAATATTGTGACAACTAAAAAGGAACAAGAAAATATAATTTTCCAATTTTTCTTTTCACATTAAAAGTTACTAATGCACCCATTATCAGACATACTTTGACTATTAATTTAAAATTATCATTTCTATATAATTTTGACTCAAATATACTGACTAGAAATTTCAAAAATATAATTTCTATATAATTTTGACTACAAACTTTTTTAGATATAAATTAAATAAATTACCAAATATCAAATTCTAAACAAATTAGATTTCCACATCAATTTTAATTTTTTTCAACACTTATCTCTATAATATTAAAAATTATCTAAAAATCATTATTATTTTAGGAATTTAAGATTAAAATTAGTAATTATATTCTTAATATCAATTATTTTCTTGAGCTTAATAAAAAAACTCAAGCCACAATTAAAATAGGATAAGGAGTACTAATTGTTAGCTTAGTTGAATCCTAATCCCATTCGTATTAATTACTAATCCTTCTTCTACTAATTAGATTCTTTACCGGTCTTTATGTCCCAATGTTTACTCCTACTCAAATTCATACTTATCTTTTCACAATTATACTCCAAAAAACTCAATTAATAAAGAAATCAAAACAATTTATAATTAAAACCAAAAATAACTAAACCATCAATGATCTAGTCAATTAGTTATTAATTTGACTTTAAATTGTTTAACTTTTAGAACGATTTAACACCTATATCCTAGAAGATTAGTTATTAGTTGAATAATTAGGAGATTATTTAGCGTAACTTTTACCATAAACTAATAACAAGTCAACAAAATAAAAATTAACAACAAAATTCTTCAAGATTTTTCTTTTCACTCCCCTTTTATTTTTTTAGCACTAATTTACTAAAAAAATAATTTTATAATCGTATAAAATATTTATCTATTTTTTTCTAAAATCTTCACTTTTTTTTGTGGGATATTTTTCTTGTCTTTAATCAAGTTAATAAAGGTCCTACATCCACATAAAAGTGACGTGCCATTTAAGATTAATAATGATTACTATTAGCCTAAAATTAAGGAATATATGTGTCGCATTATATTTTTTGGATAATTATTACTACAAATACTTTTTTTAATTAAAATAGAATAAAATAAATCTCTGTGCGTAAGTAAATAGTTTTCTCTTCTTCTTAGAACTGTTCAACCACCTTCTATATAAAGCTCCTTATAATCTTCACTTATCCTCCTCCTCCTCTCTCTCTATTACTATATAAAACCTATAGATACACCTATAGATACATATATTTTCTCTATTCATCGTCGCCATGGCAGTTAACGGTAGTGCTTCTTCTTCTGGTTTGATCGTCAGTTTCGGTGAGATGTTGATCGATTTCGTTCCGACAGTCTCCGGCGTATCCCTTGCCGAGGCTCCCGGATTTTTGAAAGCTCCCGGCGGTGCACCGGCGAACGTCGCCATCGCGGTGACAAGGCTCGGAGGGAAGTCGGCGTTCGTCGGGAAACTCGGCGACGATGAGTTCGGTCAAATGCTCGCCGGGATTCTGAAAACGAACGGCGTACAAGCCGAGGGAATCAATTTTGACAAGGGCGCCAGGACGGCTTTGGCGTTCGTGACTCTACGCGCCGACGGAGAGCGTGAGTTTATGTTTTACAGAAATCCCAGTGCTGATATGTTGCTCACGCCCGATGAGTTGAATCTTGATCTTATTAGATCTGTAAGTTCCATCGTCATTAAATCTCTAATTTTTTTTTTAATTCCCTGCCAAACTCGCATTGGATTCGATGATTTGTGCGTGTTTCTCACGTGCAATTTCGTAGTTTTGTGATCTTTTTTTTGGTTACTGATATGGACGAAGCTGGTGAGGTGGTTGTTGTTGTCTGACTCAACTGTAGTTTAGTTAATTATAATAGTAGTAATTAAAATTGAAAAAGACGCAAAACTTATTTTTATTTTTAGGTGGGTTGGTTGGTGTCCTTTTTTGACTTTACTGTAATGTTTCTAATTAATTAGAAAATGACATAACATATCATTTATTTGCCTAATTGGATCCAATCCGGAATCCCCCAAGTTATGAGATCCCACTCTTCTCTTCGCATGTCCGAATCATCTTACTGATATGTCGGCACACATCCATTTCGACTTTTATTTAATAGAATGAAACCATCTATAAATAGTATGTTCCCTTTATGAGATCGGTTTTGCTTTTGTAAGCAAAAGTTGATCCCTATCTACTTTTTTTAATTTTGTTCGTTCAAAGAGAGACAGCTAGAATTTTGTCAATTAGTAATTCAGTTAGAGCGAAAATTGGGAGAAGGGTAGAGTTTAAAAACCTTAAAGGTAGTTTATAATTGTGTTGCATGCAATTAAGATGCAGCTGTAAGTGACACGGATTTTTCTTGAAGAGTGGGTGAGTGTTGTCTGTTAGCTTAACCCAACTTTTCCTGCCTCTCAGGTGTTGAAATCTCAAAGAGCTATGCTTCGTCTCTTTCTCTTCATATCATTATCACTCTTTTGTTTCTATTACCTTATAAATTTAAAAATAATTAAAAATATAGTAGAAATTTTAGTTCACATGATATTTGCAACAAAACCAAGTTGATTTGTTTGCATTGAAATTAATTTCATAATTTATACTCCATCCGTTTGAAAAAGAATGATTTTTTTCTTTTTTAGTCTCTTTAAAAAAGAATGATTTTTTTTTTGTAACATTTTAATTTCAGCTTTCCATGTGACATGTTAAAGTCCACAAGATTAAAGGATACTTTTGTATATTTGACATGACTTAATTTAGAATCACAAGATTCAAAAGTGTTCTTTATTTTCTTAAACTTCATGCTCAGTCAAACTAGACTATTCTTTGTGAAACGGAGAAAATATACAGTAGATGTTGAATCCAGTTTGGCTAGTTTGTGTCCTTCTAACTCCATCACTGTCACGGGCTAGAAGAAGTCATGAAAGTCAAAAAGTGTATAGTGACGATATATACTAGGAGGAATAATATAGAGTGTATCGAGATCTTAGAGCAAAGAGTGCACCCAATGTTACCAAAGGGGGTAGGTGGGGAAGTAGGTGTCATTAATTGTTAGCCCCACATCTAATTATTCAAACTAATTAATTTGTCTTAATTTTCGTTTTGATTATAGTTTATTGTTTGTCTGATTTGTGAATTTTTTTTGCGTATATAGGCTAAGGTGTTCCACTACGGATCAATTAGTTTGATCGTGGAGCCATGTAGATCAGCACATTTGAAGGCAATGGAAGTAGCAAAGGAGGCAGGGGCATTGCTCTCTTATGACCCAAACCTTCGTTTGCCGTTGTGGTCTTCGGAAGAAGAGGCCAGGAAGCAAATCAAGAGCATCTGGAACTATGCTGATGTGATCAAGGTCAGCGATGTGGAGCTCGAATTCCTCACTGGAAGCAACAAGATTGATGATGAATCCGCCATGTCCTTATGGCATCCTAACTTGAAGCTCCTCTTGGTCACTCTTGGTGAAAAGGGTTGCAATTACTACACCAAGGTATAATCTATCTTTTATTTCATTTAAAATAATTTTTATACGGTCGTTATCATTCATAAAAAGATGTGTTTTTCGTTATTGTATTTGATTGATTGGTATTGAATTCACTAGTAGATAGCTGTAAAGTGGTAGGTAAGAACTTAGACGAACCATTGTTGTTTAATTTGTAATTAAAGTATGCCAAGAAGGACCTACAACACTTAAGTGCATTATTTGTGTGCCTAATTTTGTTTGATCTTAGCCCAAAGGTAATGACATAATTTAAAGTATTTTTTACTTCTCGCCGTACTGCTAATTAGTGTGTCCCTTCACGGCTAATAAGGGCGTTTAATTTTTTCAATTAGAATCTGTGATTTCAATCTACTGACAAGACTGTATAGTTACTCAATTGTTTAAAATCTTTTTTGGGGTGTAGAAATTCCATGGAAGCGTTGGAGGATTCCACGTGAAGACTGTTGACACCACTGGAGCTGGTGATTCTTTTGTTGGTGCCCTTCTAACCAAGATTGTTGATGATCAAGCCATTCTCGAGGTAAAATATAGTATCTAATAATTACCTTTTCTTAGCACTAATTAAGCGATAACGTGAAGTATAATATACTAACTTGTGTAAAAAATGCAGGATGAAGCACGGTTGAAGGAAGTACTAAGGTTTTCATGTGCATGTGGAGCCATCACAACCACCAAGAAAGGAGCAATCCCAGCTCTGCCTACTGAATCTGAAGCCCTCACTTTGCTCAAGGGAGGAGCATAGAAACATCATGTTATCTTTTTAATTTGTTTTTTCCCATCTCCATATATTCCCCCCTCTATGAGTCTTTTTTACTTTCAAGCTAGTAAGAAGCCTTTCAATTTTCAGTTTTGGACTCTAATGTTTTGTCTGTCTATCAAGGCACTTAATAAACTAAGCTTTCTTCCTATGGTTCTTCCTTTTGACTTCTCCTTTACATCATTATATAAGTATTTCATTATCCAGTTCAAGTTATTTTCATTCCAATAATATATTCTAGGAGACAAATAGTTTTCACCTATTTGCTTTCTCATCAAATCCTAGTAAAGTTGGGAATTTTGCCCAAGAGTTCATGAGTTCGGTCATAGCTTCAACTGCCAAGTGCAGTAATTTCTGAAGGATTGCAAGAGGCTCCCAGGAAAACTGGCTCTTGGAACATGAAAGTTGCCAAAATATAGCGTAACCAGCACAAAATTTCTAACTCAATTGCTGTTGCACAACTAGAAATAGAGGAGTTGTTGCCAAGAAAGTTTGTTCCTAGGTTAGTCTACAAGGTAAAATCATAACAGTGGAGTAGTGAATCAGTGGTAATTCTTGTAACAAAACTAGGTTTTACTAGCTCAAAGAACCCAAAATTGGAAGACACCTAGTGTTCCAATAGCTCAGCTGTAGCAATACGCATAGCATGTCCAAGAATGCCTCAATATGTTTTTAAGTTGCCATAAGAATAAGAAACTGATGCAATTCTACCCAGGAGGTGAAAAGTAAGCAAGATAAAGGATATCTTAAGCAGAATAATGTTTCCTCTACTTACTGAACATATCTGTTGACAGTATGAGAGCACTGATTAAGTACTACACACAAGCACACAATACTTTTAATTAGGAACTTCTTGAAGTTGGAGTTCAACCAAGATCTGGGACAGTAAAATACTCATCTTCATCTGGGATTTCAATTCTAGGCTTCTTGTAAGGCATTTGATATTTGGTTGTCCTGTAAATATTTGTGTTGCTCGACTGAGGTACTGATAGCTCGGGTACTTCAGCTGCTGTTTGTTCACCAAAGAGATCAATGCCTCCTAACCACTCAAATTCACCAAGCTCAAGTAGATCCTTCTGTATAGATTGAAACAATCAATATAGGTTATTCATTACATATTAGATGAATAGACAATGACATGGTAATACTGAATCAAGGGTCACCACAGTTTCACATATTAGATTGAACTCTAGGCCAACTTCATATATACAAGTAATGGTGTTATAAAATGTCTATGTATCGAGGAATCTAAGTCATTCTGCATATTTAAGTGTTTCAAATGCAAGTTCAATGCATAAGCTGCTTTACCAAGAAAATTGATAGCTTCTCATCTTGAGAAGTCCTCCACACATCAATCCCCCAGCCACCCAAGTGGTAAAAAATAGAGGATACTTGCAAAATGTAAAAGGGATAAGTTTGTATTACCTTGTCACTCGACTCATAATCTGGAAATCCTAGTAAATCATCGACAGGCCAAGATGGTGATGTAATACCGGACAATTGCTGTGGAGGCATTTTTAAGCCAACTTGTTGGGAATTCTGCTGAGGTGGTTGTGGCTCCAGTTGGTTTTTTACTGAATCCTTGTTGCAGCTTGAGCTCAAGGCTACACGGATTCCAGTGGCTAAGAAGCGTTGGTGGTTCTTAGCGAGGCTGCTGGCTGAATGAATTGCTTCGTCACAGTCCTTGCAAAAGAGAGCTCTATCCTCAACACAGAAAATGAAGGCTGCTTTATCCTGCATACATGATAGTTCAAGTTAAATGCAAGTAACATTGAAGTCTCCTAAAGATGGTCAGAAAATTTCTGGAAAAGAACATTGATCTTTAACTTTCAATCTTTTTTCTCGGGTATGTTTACATCATTTTGACAGGTATAACCATGTTCAGAAGTAATTCTTGCTTCTCATCACTTTCCAATTTAGAATTATCACTTGACTTACATATGCATATTCCTATGTGCAATAATATAGACATGAAACTTCATTTGAGGTTTCCGGTCTTTGAAAGGGTTGACACCATCATAGAAGAAACCTTTTGTTTCCAACTAGGAAACTTGATGGTTAACAAGTCCGCACATCTACTTTTCTCCACTACAGCACTAGGCTTAGTTTCCCATCAAGGTAAAACTTGTGACATGCGCCTACCATACATTCCATGCTGTACTACCTTTGATGTTGAACCAAAGTCCTCTGAAATTGAAATCATAAACTATCCCATAGCCATGTAATCATTTTCACTATGCCCTATCTACACCTATAGCTCTTTTCTTGTTTGAGATACTTACTGGTTACGACATGAGGTTTAAGATGTAAGGTCTAGTAAGCCTCCATCCTCCCTCTCCCCTATCTCTTTAGCTAGAAAAGCAAGAACTTCATCATCATACTCCCTCTCAGTGGCAAATTTATATGCTAATTTTAGGCACGTGAACCCGTGGTTTCACTAGATATTTTATGTATATATTTTGTAAAGCTAAATGGTGCACTTGGTTGGTTGAATGCTAAGTTATTTGAATAGAGAACTCGGGATCAATTCCCACTTAATACATTTTCTTTTTGTGGTGCACCCATGTTCTAGAATTGAAATCCTAGATTCGCCTTTGCTCCCTCCGCTTTCACTTTGTGTCTCGGGTTGACAGATCAAGAAGTTTAAGAAAGTAGCCAGAGACTTTTGAATCAAGTGGTCTTAAACTTGAGATCAACATTACACCCTTTAAATACTATGACCTTAAAACATGTCACATGTTGGAATTAAAGATCAGGAACCAAAAAGGTAAGAAGCCACACAAATTGAAACAGAGGGAGTGATAAATACTAAACATAGAAATGCAAAATTAACTATATGTGAAATGGTATTATTAATAATCTAATCAGAGTCTAATCAAAAGGAACATCACAAGTTAACTTTCCATTTTATTTTTTTTTATGACAAGGGAAACCCGCAGCCGCTATCCTAGGTGCGCACAGGGTAAAACCCCGCTCCTATGCAATAGCTCGCAAACCACATAGAATAGGTAACTCGCACTAGGCAAGCCCGGTGCGACGAGCTTGATCCAAAAGGCAAACCGCTTTCGCTGGCAAGATATTTCGAACTTGAGAGCACCAACATGGAAGTCTCAAGCCCAGATCACTGGGCCACCCGAAGGGTACACAAGTTAACTTTCCATTAATCAAGGACCAACACAGCTACCATATTGAAATATTAGTAACACAATCTAGACTAAAAACAAATTATTCCATGAACAGGACAAAAAAAAAAAAAAAGAAGATCCCTTACTTGGCAAATATCACAAGGAGGAAGCTTGTTAGATAGGCACTGAAGATGAAGCCTTTGATGCTTACTTGCCAATTTATTAGCAGCATGAACTTCAATATCACATTTTGCACACAAAGCAGCCTCATCAGCACAGCAAATCACAGTAGCTTGAGCTTTCTCACACACATCACACTGGATCTTCATCTTTTAATACTCAACTCTTGCCTCCTCACACTAATTCAAGACATACCCTTTTGAGTTTCACACAAGAAAAAGAGGAAAAATAGTGTCTTGAAGCTTTTGGGAAGAGAAGTCCAAATTTTTCAAGATTTGAAAAATACCCAAATTCTGATATGCCAAAAGGGTCAGTCAGACAATAAAAAAACCTGCAGAAAACAAGAAAACCCAAAGCAGGTGATTAGTCCAAAATAATGAAAATGAAAACTTTCAATCAAAAACAGAAAAATGTGGTCTTTGTACTGTGAAAAATGGGAGGAGAAAGAAGAAGAAGAGGAATATAGAGAATGAAATGAGTGGAAGAGGGAGATTCGTGTGGATAAGAGAATAAGATTTGCGTATAAAATACTTGATGAGAATTGAGACAGCACAGTATTAGCAGGGCTCCACTTTCTTCCCTTTGTGTGGCTGTTGGATTGCCGTTAATTTTAGTGGCTATGAATATTTGGGCATTATTTATTTCTACTCCCCTTTCGTGGACGATGGCTGTTGGTGGGAGTTTTATATACCAGATTCACACGCATCTACTTCAATATATCAATGATATTTTTTTAGAGTCGGAAGCGTGGTTATGAAATTTGAAGTTTATGAATTTGAGATGGTATTTAATTTATTAATTGTTGGAGTGGGGGTAATAAGAATGCGTTATTGAGATTTAAAATAAGTTTTATAGAGGAATTATCAATCAAAATTCGCGTGTTCTGAGAGATGAGGATGCATAAATGGACATGTAGACATACTAGAAGAGACAACATTATGAATAGAGATATATGGGGCATGTGGCAGTAGCCTTTATCATGGACAAGATGCAAGAAGTGAGACTGAAATAATTTGAACATGTGAAGAGGAAGAGTGTGCAGGTGTCTCGATGAGGGAGCAAGAGTTGACAGTGATAGATTTAAGAAGTAGAGGTAGATCAAGGAAAAAATGAGAGACGTGATTAGATATAACTCTAAATAGAAGAGCATGAAGGTCTAGCATTTATGATAGATAGGTAATAGATAATGAAATGTTTTCTCTCTTCTAAATATTAGAGCAAGGTCCTAATATGGAGCATCTACAATTCAACATGTTCTATTATTATTATTATTATTATTGTGCTAATATAATCTAATATTAATTCTATTATTATTATTATTACGGAAAAGGCCTAAAATGCCCTTTAACTATGCAAATTGGAACAAATTTACCCTTCTTCTACCTTTCGGGCATAAAATGCCCTTGACATCAACCTTTAGACTCTATTTTGCCCTTATATTTAACAACCTAAATAATAACATTAATTAGCAAATTCATTTATGATATGTCGCTATCCTATTGGCTATCCTAATAATTAATTAAACTAATTAAAAAAAACCAAACCCACCCAAAAGACCCACCCCATTAAAGTGACCCAAATCTTTAACCCATCTTTTATCCCCAATTCCTTTAACCTAAAAATAACATACGCTCCAATCTAAATCTCCTCTCTTCTTCCTCAATTGAAGCTCACCGAACTCAAACTTTTTGGCCAAATCTCCTCTCTTCTTCACCTATCAAAGCTCACCAGAACTCAAGTAAGAATTTTTGTTTCTTCTGGCCAACAATTTGAAGATGCCACTCTTCTTCATTTTCTTCTCCTCAGCAATGTCGACATCTTTTTTTGTTTCTTCTCCTCAACAATTATAGTCCCATACATGTAAGTGGGGATTGAGTGCAAAATGTTTTACTGCACGACCATTGAAAATGGTGGACGCCGATTTTACAAATGTCGTCGTGTTGGATCAAACTCTTGTGGTTATTTGATTTGGTTCGATGAAAAACTCCCACCTCATGTGTCGATGATGATTCATAATCAAAAAGTTGAATTGGATTCTAGTCGTAAAAATGATGTAGTATGGTTTGTTAGTTTAGTGACTTGATATTGTTGTCAAATGAAAGAGATTTGCATATTTGAAATTTGCAGTTTGATTGTTATGACTTTTTTTTGTAGAAGTGTTATTTGGTGTTATGTAATGAACAATCTTTTTGCAAAATTTTATATTATTTGTTAGCGTAAAAATGTTGTATTAGAAGTTTGACAAGATATGAAGAATATTTTGCTTTAAATTATACCAATACTTTAGTTCTTTGAATGTTGTGACTGTTGCTCTTTTGGCAGAGTTAAGTTGTGAAAATGGTTGGGAATGTTAAGGTTTTGAATGCACTTGATTTTGCAAAAATACAATGGTATCACTGATGCGTGGGTATGGGTGAGTCTTTTGGGTGGGTTTGATTCTTTTAATTAGTTTAATTAATTATTAGGATAGCCAATAGGATAGCAACACATCATAAATGAATTTGTTAATTGATGTTATTATTTAGGTAGTTAAAAATAAAATAGAAATAATAAAGGTTGATGTCGAGGCGTTTTAGCGAAAGGTAGAAGACTAAATTTGTTAATTGAATTGTTCCTAATTATTATTATTATTATTATTATTATTATTATTATTATTATTATTTCTTCTACTTTTATTATTTTTACAATTTTAACGATTAATATTTTCCTTTCTTTTGAGGTTTTCATTTTTAAGTTAATACAACTCAAATTTGCTGCGGACTTTATTACTAGAACCTCAAATGGAAAAGTTTCAGTAAGGAGGACTAAATCTTATCTTAATTAGTTGAGGAAAGACACAAATTTGGATTCAAATATCCATATTGTAATTCCATTTATATTTTAAATTCTTTTAAAATAATGAAAAAAAAAATAATTTGAATTAGATGAATATATTGAAAAATTTATGTGATATAGAAGAAACAAAAAAATATTTTGAGCCCATAAAATTTATTGTGTATTTGTAGAGTAGAATTTCTTTCTCCCAAGATATATTAAATATAGATATTATTGAAATAGCATAACTCAAAACGCTAAAAACTTGAAGACACATTTACTAATCACACAAAAACTCAATTTTTATTTGTACAAATATATAGCCGCAATTTAGAGTTCAAATAGTGCAAGAAATGTCCGTCCGAAAAATGAATGCCGTTATGTAAAAATTGATATATTCAGAATCGATAAGATTATAAAATTTGATTTTCATTTTTCTCCGTTCTTTTTTCTTTTGTTTTTTTATTCACACCAAACTTAAACGAAACAATAAACAGGGACGGTGGGAGTTCAAATCATTGTATGTATGTGGGGTGACAACTTATGAATGATGAGTTGTACGTTGCTAGATTCAAGTGTCACTTTCACTTTCAATATTGGTGTTTTCATACTAAGTACATTGGCTAAACGGTCAAGATCATTCTTGAATTATTGTTTTTCATGGTCCACATTATGGGTGGCAATTTCAGCCCGTATTAATAAAATGAATCAATTTTATTCATATTTAATGATTTAGATCACTCATATTTTAATTGGTTAAATATGAATTTCAAGTTATTTTAAGAGTCTCTACAAATATGATCAAAATGGATATCCATATTGACCCATAATAGATCACTTAGTTTTCACTTTCACTCAAAAATTTTAATTGTGCTAAAAAATAAAAAAATTAATATTAATTTTCAAATTTAATTGAAAAAATAGTTTTCTTTTTTGTTTTTGAAAAACAAAAAAAAAATTAGGGTTAGGTTGGTGGAAGAGGGGCGCCCTGGGGTTGGGGGTGCCCGGGAGAGGGGGTAATTTTATTTTATTTTTAGTAGGTTGGTGGAAGGTGTGGGGGAGGGGGTTTATTTTTTTATTTTTTTGTAAAAATAGATTATTTTTTTGTTTTTGGAAAACAAAAAAATTTAGGGGTCGGTTGGTGAGGGGGGGGGGGAGTAGGGGGTGCTGGGGGAGGGAGTGAATTTTTTTTTTTTTTTAGAAAAAACAGATTTTTTGTTGTTTTTGGAAATAAAAAAATTTAGGGGTCGGTTGGCGGAAGGTGTGTGGGGGCGCGGGGGTGGGGATGCCCGGGGGAGGGGCTTAATTTTTTATTTTTTGAAAAAACAATTTTTTTTTTTTGTTTTTGGAAAACAAAAAAATTTAGGGGAAGGTTGGTGGAAGGTGTGTGGGGGAGCCAGGGGAGGGGGTTAATAATTTTTTTTGAAAAAACAATTGTTTTTTTTGTTTTTGGAAAACAAAACAATTTAGGGGTCAGTTGGTGGAAGGGTTGGGGGTAATTTTTTTTTTTTTTTTTGAAAAACAAAAAATTTAGGGGTAGGTTGGTGGACGGTGCGGGGGTGGGGGGTGCTCGGGGTGGGGGTAATTTTTTTTTTTGAAAAACAGATTTTTTAAAATGGGTTAGAACCATTTTATCCAAATCATATTTGACAAAATCCATATTTACCCATATTCTATTTGGGTGAATTGTAATCAAAACCATTTTTGCTCAATCCATATTCAATCTATCTAAATCCGATCCAATCCAACCATTTATCACAATTTCTGTGGTTCCAAATTATCCTACACACAATATTATCTTTTGCATTATTAATCCTCTAACTCCTCTTTTGATTCCACGTGTTTAATTGGAATGAAAAAGACGATACAAATTCAATCGTCAATATTTTCAATACTCTCGTATCGTAGCTATATTTAATTGAATGCGGAGATTATAATTATATAAAATAGCAAATTATTAATTCAAATTAAATATTATAGTCATAATTTCTTTTATTTGTAATTTGCAGCAAATATTTTATATTTTTTGTCATACCATTTGTATACCGAAATATACAAATAAATCCATTCGATATGCATATGTGTTGTATAAAAATTAATTACAGGATCCATTTGTATATCAAAATATATACAAATAGACCCATTCGATGTACATGTGTGTTGTATATATGTAGTAATTTTGTTTATATACAATTACTATATTTTAGTTTGTATATCAAATATACAAATACAAATTTTTATATATATGTATATCGAAATATACAAATTAATAGTCATAGCAAACATAAAGTTTGTTATGGTCACTATCATGCATTATTATGGATAATTGGATATGTGTATCAGTAGGTTCGACTTTGTTTTTTTTTTTAAGTTTATTAATATAACTTATCGATTATCAATTTATAAATATGCTAAATTATTGTAGAACCATTAAAATATTTACTTATCAATTATCGGTTATTGATCGTCATCAAATCAATTATTGGTTTAATCGTTAAACTTCGACAACAAAAAAAACATTGAAAATCACTTAGAAACAAGGTGACAAACCAAATGTACCATGCACATGAATTGACATATTGCATTTTACTCAAAACAAACACTGACATTGTAGAATAACCGAGAATTTGTGACAACCAAAAATAAAAGTATGAAATTAAATTCTGAACTTTATATGCCAAATGATAAAAATAAAATCTATTAATTTGCTATTGAATTATCGATTAACCCTTAAAAAAAATCTCTAATCGTTAAGAACCGATAAATCAATAGTAAAATAATCAAAACCGTTACTAAGAAGATCCGCTAAACCAATAAAAAAAAATTCAAATTATCAATTTCAATTCGATGTTGAATAGCCTTCTAAATACTAGAGCAATGAATCAAACAAATAATAGTAAAAATTTAAAATCATGACAATACGCGAATAACAACTAATACTACTCATGTAAAGCAAACACTTTAGCAAATCTGTTTTTTTTTTTAAAAGTAATTTATATAAATTGTATTAATGTAGATAAACACCGCTAATCATCTAATTAAAACTAAACATAAATTTCAGTCTCTTATTAGGGGTTACAATAATGTAATACATGACTAATTTGTACTTTTGGCTTAAGCAAATTTGTAAAAACTTTTATTCACTTTTATAAGTAAAAAAAAATGATAAATCATACGTTTAAGCCAAGCTGACGTATACCGAAGTTGCAACACCGAGCGCGTAAGCACCAATCGCCGCCGCAATCAATTCTTTCCCAGGCTTTACCACCGCACCAACGCCAGCAATCCCCAAAGCACCTACCGGAACCCGCTTTAGCAGCTCTTTCCCTGCACACGAAACGACAGCGTCCGAAAATACCTCCACTGAAAATTCCTTAAATTCCTTGTTCCCAAGCACAATTTCACTCTCCTTTTCGCCGGATCGGCGCGTTGACACGATTTTGAAGGCCTTATCGACTTGTAATCGGTTCGGAGGCGATTTAACCCAATTGGTTATGAGAGGGACGGAGGGATAGAGAGAAGCGTGGAGGCGTTCCACGGCCGAGAAAAGCTGGTAGGGTTTCACTCCGGCGAAAGCGTGCTGTGATAGGGAGAGACAATCGTCGTAGACTGAGTCACATGCCGAGTTGAATTCGGATGAATTTTGGAGTGAATTGCTAACTCGCTTAGAAGCTGAGAGCCCCATAGCTGTAAGTTAATTTTGTTGTTGTTCTCTCTGCTTCAGATATTTTGGTGCTGTCAGAAGTTTTGACCCGATTCTCTCATGGGTCAGATACAACCATATCCGGCCCATAAATAGGATATCCATGTCCGGGGACCGGGGTAAGTGTACATAGCATAGTATTTAAGATATAGACAAAATTTCAATTTTTTTGCACTTTTAAGCACTTTGAAATAACTTCATACGTGTGAGTATGAAGTTTTATACGCGTTTGAAGTTTAGCTTATCAAAGGCTTTTATTAGATCAAACTTTCGCCATTTTTATATGAGGTTATAAGATTATCGACAAGAGAAAATTGGGTGACATGAAATTTAGGCATCATGTCATGTCCCTCAAAATATCTTTTTTCCTTTGGTTCGGATTTTCGGGTTAAAAAAACATGCTAAATAGTGCTGACAAATAATTTGTACCAGATTTCAAGCTAAAACATTGAAAAATGTTGCTAGCTAGATTTGAATCCACACGCCTACTAGTTTTTGAATCACTTGTGTTGAGGGGCTCAATATTGAATATATGGACATAAAATACATATTTGATTCTATACATAGTATAATTTTTCGATTCAGGGATTTGGATAAAAACTCTCAACTCCAAGTAGATCCACCCCTACCTCAAGTACGAAATATGAAAAAGTAATAAATATCAAATAACTTTTGATTGTATTGTTTATGAAGAAAACTAAAATCTAATAAGAGTATTAAATTCTGAAAGTTATTAAAATAGACATAAAAAGGGAATATCATTTTCTAATAAAAACCATCACACTACACACTGAATAAAACCACACTTCACACAAGAAATGGAAAGTAAGGATTGGGACTTATTTTTCCATAATTACAATACCTTACTATTCCTAAAACAGAGAAACAAGAAAAAAGACAATCCATTTTTACAATTAAACTCAAAGCTTAATTAAAAGGCATAAGTAGACTCTTTTTTCTTTTATGCATGTGCATCATCTCCAACCCAAACAAGATCAGCTTGTGACATCCAATGACAAACCTCTCCTTTTCCAGGTGAAAAATTCAACTTTTTGAAAACTGGATGATCAGCTGGCCATGAAGAAGTATCCATATGACAAACAACCATAGCTGTATTAACATGAACATTAGTGTTTAAATCAACTAACTCCACCGCGTAAATATTAGTTGAAGACAGCAAATGACAAAAGTATGTAGCAAAAGGAAGGAATATCTCATGGCATGAGACACTCTTTTGGGAATTGATTTTATGAAATTTCTCAATTTTTAGCTTCTGTCCTGACCCTTGTATGCTTTCTGTTGTCAATGAAATTAGGTGGTTTTGTTTCAAGGTAGTCTTTGAGAACTCTATCATTTCTTCTAAGGATTTTGCGCATGTTTTAACTTCTCCTTTTAGAGTAGGTGCATTGCAATTGAGGATGGTAGTTTTTGTGGTATCTTTTGTGAATGGTGAAGTGAAAGTTTGAGGGAATAAATTTTGGAGATGGTTTGAGTTAATGGAGATCTTTGAGGCAATTTGAGAAGGAAGAAATGAGCGATGAGGGAACGGGTTCACTAAGTTGTCTAGATGGATTGTGTTTCTAGGTTTGAGGGTAGAGACTCTGAAGAAAGAGACTTCTCCAAGATGATGACTATTAGAGTGTGAAGTTGCAAAATTTTTTGATGTATACACCTTAGATTGTTCGGGAAGATTAGTTGGATAGACCTTGGCTTGATCAGGGTTTCTGGTTGCATATAATATCTTAGAATCTAGATTGGGGATTTTGGATGTTTGGGCTACCTTAGAAGCTAGATTGGGGGTTCTGGTTGCGTAGAGTATCTTAGAATCTAGATTGGGGATTTTGGATGTCTTGGCTACCTTAGAAGCTAGATCGGGGGTTCTGGTTGCGTAGAGAATCTTAGAATCTAGATTGGGGATTTTGGATGTCTGGGCTACCTTAGAAGCTAGATCGGGGGTTCTGGTTGCGTAGAGAATCTTAGAATCTAGATTGGGGATTTTGGTTGTGTAGACCTTAGCTTGATTAGGAATTTTGGAGGGGTAAACTTTGGCTTGATTTGGGAGTTTGGAAGCATACACTTTAGCTTGATCGGGGGTTCTGGTTGCGTAGAGTATCTTAGAATCTAGATTGGGGATTTTGGATGTCTTGGCTACCTTAGAAGCTAGATCGGGGGTTCTGGTTGCGTAGAGTATCTTAGAATCTAGATTGGGGATTTTGGATGTATGGGCTACCTTAGAAGCTAGATTGGGGGTTCTGGTTGCGTAGAGAATCTTAGAATCTAGATTGGGGATTTTGGTTATGTAGACCTTAGCTTGATTAGGAATTTTGGAGGGATAAACTTTGGCTTGATTTGGGAGTTTGGAAGCATAGACTTAGCTTGATCAGGGGTTCTGGTTGCATAGAGTATCTTAGAATCTAGATTGAGGATTTTGGATGTTTGGGCATTAGTCTCAGAAGTACAAAATATATCAGCAAGCAAACAACTTTGAGCATCAAAAGAGAATGCCTTTTTGGACACTAATGAAGTGTAATATTTAGAGTTAATCATGTTCATTGGAGATAATTTAGAAACAAGAGCTTGAGGCATTTCATTGACAACATTTTCTTTCCAAAACTTGAGCTGATTAGAACCCACATATGGTATAGAATTACAAGTAGAAGAAGCAAATAAAGACAAGACACTTAACAAGAAAAACATGAACCAATATGAAGTAGCCATTTTTTTTTTTTGGAAGACTTGAATTAGTGTTTCTTGAGATATTTTTATCTTACGAAACTTCCTTATTTATAATGTAAAAATCCCAGACATTTTGATATCAAGTTGCACTTAAATAATCATAAAGCTCTTGAAATTATGTATACTATACACAAGTAGAAGTCTAGTTTTCATGCAAATGGCCAATTTAGAGATTGGGACAAGAGAATGGTGATAATGCTGCTGCTTGCATTATTAGCTAAAAAGAGAAAATAGAGATTAGATACTGTTGAAAAAGCAACTATACTATTACTAGTATCTTTTAGAGATGCATGCATTTTTGTTACCAACTTGAAAATGATTAAGTTAAAAGCCAATAGTGGATTATCCATAAGCCATGATAAAAAGGAGGAAAAAAAAAATACTCTAATAAACTTTAAGCTACATCACTATTAAATTACTAGTCCTCCACGCTCAACTAAATATTTTAAGTTCGAGCTATTAGAAACGAGAAAAAGAATCATGTTAGAAACATTCCCTTCAAAATGACTCCAATAGTGTGAATACAAATTTAATCCAACACTAACCGAAAAACAAAAAAGAGAAGAAAATAGAAGTGTGTCCACCAGCAAATCAAAGAGATATATATTTAATCATGTGCTTTTCTTCCTTGTGAATTGTAAATTTGTTATGCGATTATTCATGATTTAATCTACTTCGCGTTATAAGTGGAAAATGGCATAAATAAGTATGATTTGTAATATTGAAACAAAGTGAATAATTATTTGGTACCATAAGTAAAAAAATGTCCTGATAATATAAAATTTATTTTATACGAGCGATTTATACAGCTAAAAAAATGTACATATAGATGGTGCTTATCCAATAGTGTTCTTTTTCACTCAAAATGATGACCACTTGTATAGTGGTATTAATATAACTAAAGTAATTAGAAGAAGAAAAGCATAAAGGATGAAATCTAGGCTGATCAAGATTTGTCTTAGCCTTTTGTTTATATCATGGATCAGTGAAGATAAGTTCTTGCCTATTTGTTAATGGTATTCTATTATTGCTAAATAATTGGGATTAGCACTAACCTATAATTATTTGAAATATTCCTAAAATTTGGGATTTCACCTTTCCTTTTAAAAGCATTTTTAATTGCTAACCAGGGAATGTAAAATCAAAAGAGGGGTTGATAGTACTTTTATTTCCTCAGTTACTGGTAAATTTTAGTTATCTTTTTTTTAATATTTGATTAAGTACATTTAACTTTAATTTTTTGTTAATGTACTGTCCACTTTTGATCTCCTATATGAATATTCACATTTTTTCAGAATTACTGATCAATAAAATGTGATATGTTAAACTTGTATTGTCATTCCATATTTAAGGGTAAATACATTTTAAAATAGTCCAAAGAGAAATTGGCCAAAAGCCCCCCTTAATCTATAGCCGGATTCTCAACTACACACTCATACTTTACGGGATCCTATTACCCCTGAATTTTATAAAACTAAAATTATTACCTCCCTAAATGCTTACCTGGCAAAGTGAGTGTATTTCACTCTCTTTGAGAGAGTGAGCAGCCAAAACAATATTAAAATTTTGTTTTAAATATCTCTTTTCAATAAATATATTTATTTTAAATTATTTTTTGTTCTTATTTGTTTTCTTTCTTCTCTGTAGCAATATAAATCAAATCTATCCATCTTTCACCATCTCTAAGCCATTGTTGTCACCACCATCTACACCGAGTTTATCATTATTGATTTCGAACAAAGTTTCAAACTCATGTAAAACTCTTGCAAAACCAATCAACCTAAATCAATTATAGATAAATTTACATATATTTATATCACCCCAAAAATACTTTAGATCTGATTTGAGAAAAATCAACCTGGGTACTTTTCATTAAAAATAAAAATAAAAAATTAATATAATATATTAATTTACTTGATGAATTCTTTGGGTACAAAGTGCACATTCTCTTACATATAATTTTCAATGTATACAAAAGTGCATTACATATGAACATATTGCGACTCCAACCATTTGACAACACTGTGCTTAATCTCTCCATGGAGTTCATCAATCGTCAGTGAATCAGGCTCTTCCTCTTCGAAATTGTCGCCATTGATGATGATGTGGAAGACATCGTAGGCTCCTCCTCCTCATCTTCCTCGAGAGCTTCAGTGACCTCCATTAATGGCAATATTCTGCCCATTCGTCCTCTTTCCCCTATTCCTTCACTTTTTTTTAGTTTGTTTTTTAGGTTTTAGAGCAATGTCCAAATATCTCGGGCGAGCTCTGCAATCATCATTCACCTATCTTCCTCAAAGACTCAGTTCATTATTTACCTATCTTCTTCAAAGACCTAATTTTGATGGACTTGTGGTGTTCTAGTAATGGTGAAAGTGCTTTGGTGATGGAAGGGGGATGGGTGAAAGTATAAAAGAAAAGGGTAAAGAAATATAAAAAATGAAGAAAATATATATTTGATGACTTTTCCACGTGTCAAATGCGTGAAATTCACATGCCACCATAGATCTGGTTATGTCTTTTTAAGGGTATAATTATTTTATTTTTTAAACAGTTCAGGGGAGTGATAGGACTCCCGTGAAGTTTAAGTGTGTGGTTGGAAATTCGAATATACGTTGAGGAGGCATTTGACCATTTTCTCTTGTCGAAATACAACATATTTCCTACGTAAAGGATCAAAAGCACCAAGAATGGTATTCTCCCGTTAAAGGAGACTTTCTTTTCAAATAAGTAATTAATTAAGGTTCACCAAAAGAGTTAAGGTAAGATGTATCCGACCCCTTCACTCTTAATGAAAGATATTGGTTTTGAGCTCATATGAAAAAATAATAATAATTATATTAGGAATGTTTTCCTCTTAAATAAGCTTAGATGATGCAAATTCAGATTAATCAGACCAATACGAGTACAGAACAATATCGATCAAAAAAAGAAAGAAGCAATTTAGGTTCAACTTTTATTTTTATTCTTTTTAAAACGTTTTCTTTCTTTTCTTTTTTCTTATTTTTCACAAACTCACCTCTCTAAAAATATCTTTCCTCAAATTCCGAAAACATAGGAAAACCATCAATTTCCATAATCACAAACCCTTATAATCCCTTACCCAAAATTAACCTAAACAATTGCCATGAAAAAAAAAATTAAAAAATCCATAATCATGGCAATAAACACGACAAACTCTTGTCCTCTTTTCTTCATCATTCTTTTGATAATATTTCTTTCTTCACCCCAATATTCAGATGCTGAACAACAAACAAGTTTCGTAAATAAAATGTTTCCCACAATTGAGGTAACGTTAGCCAACGACAACAATTTCTCAATCTATTACATGTGCAGAGATTTCGACACAGTTAACACCTTAACAAAGCTTTCTCCAGGTGATAATTACAAATTTAACATCTCACAAATTGCTTTCCCTATGAGATGGTGTTATTTGTACATTAATCCTCGTACCCATGGATTCTTTTGGGCTTATAATGTGAGATCCAAATGTACAAAATGCTTTTGGAGTGTTACAAATTTTCCTTATTTATATAAAGCGGATCGTGTTAGGTGGGAACGTGAGAAGCTTTTTGTCCCCGTTGGATTCAATGTTGATGACTATTTGATAAGGAATATTTGAGCCGAGAGTCTATCAGGGTAAGATCTGCATCCCCGAAAGGTTCATCATAGAGGGGAGAGAGGGAGAGGGATATGAAAATGTTTGGAATTTAGGATTCCAAGGTTTATGAAGAATTCTTTGATGTGAATTGAGAATTTGAGATTTGTAGACTATATTATGGTCATCTGTGAAGTGTCATTAAAATGAAATGATATTCATTAACTCCTTTAAATATAGAAACTTATCTTCAAGCTTGTACATGTTCATGTTGTTAATTTGGTAACTAAATGTTTGTGTTGGTTTTTTGACCATTTTAATAGTTGTTTATTATTAAAATTATCTCATAATTTTGCCATAGGCTTAATAGCCATTCTGCCACAAGTAAATATTCATTAGAGGAAATGGGAGTTATGGCATTACAATTATTGCCGTTGGAGGACTATCCATTTTGATTGCTGCAACCTTAGGCATTACTGCCTAATTACTCACTTGTGAATCCATGCCCTTAAGACATTATTACCTTTTATTTGATGGTTACGAAACGTTGGACCATTGAAAGTTACTGTTAGTGGCAGAAGGTGGTCAACCATGACCACTAATTCTTTTTCATTCAATCTCCATTATCATCCATTAATTATCATCCATTATACCTTGTAATCTATGTAACTCCTAATGCCATTATCTTCACTATTTACTACACTATTTATCTTCCTATTCATTGCTAGGAAGACTTCTTCTAGTATAAATAGTGATGGTCTTCATTTGGTTTGTGACACACAACATACAAGAAAATAGAGAGTGCATAAAGTTTGTCAAAAAAGAGAGTTCTTATTAGTTGAAGGGATGTGTTCTTTTTGTGGAGCTTTGGACTCAACTCTTGTCCAAAGTTTGTTGAGTTACACTTTGTGATTAGGCTGTTGTATCCTGGAGGGGACAAGTCAAGAGGACTACTGCTGGACCGGTGAAAAACATTTACTGCAGTGGGCTTAAATCTCCTTAAAGAGAGCGAGATATCCGCTCCTCAGCCTGAAGATATTTTATTTCTTCATTTTATTTTTAATTGTAATCTTGTATTTTTGTTATCTTGTAATTTTTTCACTTACAGTTTGTTATGTGTCAATTGTCTCTTATTGATAAGAAGAGAAATACATTTGAAACTTTTCAACCTAATAGACTAGTTTTTTGAAATGGTCTTGATGTCTCGTTTGGCATATAATATTGTCGATCAATACTTTGAGACCGTGACTCTGACTGAATTCATCCAAAAATCTCGATTGCTATAAACTTCGTAATAAAAGTGTCACGACAATTACATGATGACTCCGATCTCAAAGGGGTGCTAGCCGTGACCAACTGAGCCCAACCATGACCAACAAGGTCATTCAGTCGCTAGTCCTCAAAATGTCACCCCGTAAAGTTAGACTTTCTTTTAAGGACAGAGTTACATATTATCATCATATATATTTAACATGGATATTGGAATCATCAAAAAATATATATTAGTATGGTGCTTGGGTTGAGCAGGGAAAAATTTCAAAGGCAATGAGGTTCGATTAATTGAAATTCATGTTGAAAAATCTCACTTTAAAAGATAAAAGTTTCCTATCAAAAGTAACTTTGTATCTAGAGATCAATATCAATTACCATTATCTTTGATGGGTCTTTGAAGCATGACCTAAAGCTTGACTAAACTTATTAAAGCATCAGAAATAAGTTGAAAATTGGAATTTTAGATATTACCATTTGTTTTGCAAAATCAAAATTCTAATTTAGTCTTGAAATGATACTTTTAATAGCAAATGTCGTCATTATATCTTTAAAGGGTGAACATCATTTTCTCTTTCAATTTTGTCTAAAAACTAAAACTTCCCCTACAACTTAGCATATCTCCTCTCAGTTTACTCTTTCATTTTAATATTTCTATTTGATAGGAAAGAAGCTATTTTCAATTAAAAAAATATTTTTCTACTAAAACACTAGAAAATATTCAGAATTTGCATAGTATTTAAAACACAGTCAGTCACATGATTTGAGTGGTAGTAATTCAAGAGTCTTGTTTTTTCTGAGTACAAATTTCAAGAAATAATGTCTTATAGTAATTCAAGATATCAATAATTAAATAATATATTATACATCCACCAATCATTTCTAATTTAGATAATTATACGTACAACTATATAACTTTATTATTCAAAATACTTTGCGTTATACGGGACATGTTTTTCACTAAATCATGTTTTATGAAGGATTAAAAGGTGTTATGTTACCAACAAGGGTGGTAGTGGAGTGATAAGTATTTCTTCATCCTTAACCAAGAGGTCTCGGGTTCGAGTCCCTGTTATGTTTTGTAACAAATTTAGTCGGGCTCCAATGTGGGTTACCGGACACCGGGTGGGAAACCAAAAAACCCGGAGGTCTCGGTTTGAGTCCCTGTTATATTGAAACCAAAAAAAAAAGGTGTTATATTGGAAAAATCACCCCATATACACATTTAAGAGTCAATATTACAGGTTTTAAACCTACTTTTAAAAAATTCTTGTTTATAACAGTTTAATTACGGGTTATAACATATCACTAATTATTTATAAATCAATTAAATTTTACTTTATTAAATAATTAATCTTTTTATAATTTTATATTATTATTAAATTATTTAAATACAAAATACCCCATAATTATCTCTTACACAATTATAGGAATTTACATTGATTAGTGTTCCTTTTTTACAGTTACAAGCCACACCCCCACACCCCACCTAAATCCCTCACCCCACGTCAATCCCACACCCCTAAGAAGACGCCTATGTTATTCAACACGCCACCACCCCACCACCCCACCACCTCATGTTCAAAAAAACACAAATTCAACTTTCATCTCTTTCATCCATACTCCATTGAAGCCGGTTTCAACATCTAAAAATTGATTACGAGAAATATATTTTCCATACAATCAAAACAAAAAGGGTAGATTCACAACATTAAGAATCAATATTTTAAGATTCTTTGACAAAACATGTCGAATAAACTTGATCATACTGATGCGTCCAAAAATTGGACTCATTTAGGGTTATATTTTAATATAAATTGTGTCCTCAAATGCTTATTTTATCTCAATATTTGATGAAAACACTTAAGTTTCGGGTATTTGAAGTTTGAAGGAAAGCATGGATACTACGTCGCAAAAAGGAACGAAAAAACTAAAAATAACGAAGAGATGAAGGCCTGAGGATCGCCAAGTCCAATTGGTTAGTCGCCGAAGGGTCTTACTTCGCCTTTTGTTCCAGTGTGCTGAGCCTTAAAGGAAATGATCAAGTCGGCGGAAAAAGGGAGCAGTCGACATATCGCCGAGAAGTTCCGCAAAGCAGTACCATGTCGCCCAATGACCCAGAGCACGACGATGCTAAAAGATGGTGCAAGATGGCGATGAACTACACCAAAAGGCGAATCGCCGAGTTGATCGGTGATTCCGACTAATGACGCCGAATGATCCACTGCAGCACAAATCAATGAAAATTATAAATACTAATTAGAGTTGTAGTTTTAAGAGTCGAACAATTATTATAATTTTCATATAGAATAGTACTTTTTGATACTTTTGCTCCAAGTTTGAGAGGGTTTTGAAAACTTGAAGAAGAAGAGGGTTTCATTTCCAAGAATTTGGACTTGGGTCTCTTGGATTCTTCATTCTTGGCCTGTAACAAGACTTAAATCTTCGTACCCATTTGAATGCAAGCTCATTTAGGTATAAATTTCTATCTCTTGATGTGTGGCTAAAAACCTCAATTTTTGGGGTGTGATTTAGCGAATATGGGTTAAGATAATTGTTGGGTCTTGCTTGCTGATAGTTTAATCGTACTTTAATTGTGATTTCATTTAGTGGTTGTGGATGAATTTAATGAATTTGTAATACAAATACAAGTTTATTTATGTGTTTTCAGCTTGCTTGAGAGAGAGAGGTCGTAAAACTAAGACCACTAGATTGATGGCCAGTATGAGTACGTCGACATGAGGTTCAACTTGAGAGAGTGAACCCTAGTCCCATGTCCACACACTCAGCTCGAGAAAGTGAGTGGGTTAAGGCGTAGGCTGGTCTTCATGCGGTAAGTGGGTGCCCGAGAGAGATGCATTTGAAACGGGGTAAGTTGCTCGACAGAGAGCTTATCCCCCTTAAAGCTTAGCCTAGTTACAATTACTCTATGAATCTTCTATCGAAAACATGTAGCCAATAATCTAGCTTAACCCGTATTCCCATCACATCCCAAGGATCCCCTCTCATTGCTTAGAAACCCTTGTGTATTTTGCTGTTTTTACCTACTAGTGACAAAACCCCCTCTATTGTTAATTGACACTCTTGTGTCCTCCTTTAATTTACAATGTTTTTAATAGTTAATGTCTTTATCTATGATTAGTTAGAACTAAATTTTATTTCTCTATTAATTCTCAAAACCACTCCCTTGGGAACGATCCCAATCCTTAGTTAAGTTATTATACTATTGCACGATCATAGACACTTGCATCGGAAGTTGTGTTCTTGATTATGCAAACATCACATACTCTTTGAAAGAGCCCTCGCTTAGTAGAAGCGACATATGCTACAAAAATAGAGGCTCTAACATTCAACATTTTGACTTAATCGCAGCCGCCAAACAAAATGAAAGTCAGGCAAAAAAGGGTGGTACTTCACAAAGGAAGAAATAGGTTACACAAAAGGGGAAGAAGAGTCAAGAAAAGAAAATTGAAAGTCCTGCAAATCAAAAAGGACAAAAAAGGAGGGGAAAATGGTAGAACCCCCTTCTAATTCGAACTTAGATTTTGTAAATGAGAAGAAGAAGAAGAAAACAAAAAAAAAAACCAACCAACGTCGATACAGGGAGTCTTCAAAACCATAAAAAAAAAGAGCAACAACGAAGGAGGACTTGAAAATCTCAACACCCAAAAAAGGCAAAAAAGTGGTTAGGGTAAATATTATATTTAAATTATTTTACAATTATTCAATTTAGTAGATTTTTTCGTTAAAATTGTTATATTATGCATATTATTGGTATGAAAGCTGACTTAATGTACGATTTATGAATATGGTATGAATTTTGTTTAATGTTGGCATGAATTGGTATAAAAATGGTATGATGTGTTGCTTATATTTGGTTTGAAACTTGTTTAAATCTAGTATGAAATTGGTACACAGTTTAGAGGAAAACTATTTTTTTAAAATTATTCTCATTATGTCTACTAATCTGGCATGAAACATGAATAATATTGGTATGAAAGCTGACTTAATATACGATTTATGAATATGATATGAAATGTGTTTTAACATTGGTATGAAACTGATTTATTGTTGATATGAAAGCTGACTTAAGTTGTGTATTATTTTTATCAAAAAATGGTATGATATCAGTGATCCAATTATGTGAATTGATTGTAGTTTGTTAAATCACTCATATTTTGTATAAATTATGACTAATGTTGGTATGAAATTGGTATTTCTTATAATATGAAGGTTTATTTTTCAATTTCTCCAACTAGGTTGATGGCAATGCGGAAAAACATGAACAATGATGGCGCGATCAGTGAGAGTGAAGTAACTGGGACTGTTGCTAGCAAATTTGATGGACCCCGCATAGCAAAAAAACATGCTCCGGATACCAGCAATTATTCTACACCAAGACTACGAAGATCAAATTTGAGATAGTTGATTGCAGCTTAGACTCTTTAAGTATTTCATGTTTTTTAAACTTTTAAATGATATATATTTGTTTTTGATACAATTTTAAGTATTGAATGATATATAATATGCACTGTTTTCTTCAAGTCAGTTATCAACTAAATATGAATTACAGATTGGCTCTCATAATTTCAAGATACTAGTTATATACAGACTGCATATCAATTGGATACAAATTTCTGGATATCAGTTATATACAAACTACATAACAATTGGATACATAAATAGTTTAGTTTTGATATTTAATTGGAAACCAAAATGAACACCATATAATTGGTATCCAAACTGTATATAGTTGGCATCGAATTATTCATATCAACATTTATTCAAGTTTCACAAAAATTATTATGTAATATGAAGAAAAGAATGATCATACAAAAAACATCAAAATTTAAATATATTATACACAAGAAAATTTCATTTTTCAGTCTCGTTGTTCTTAATTATTTTTTGTACGTTTCATTAAAATAATAAAGGAAAAATCATCCCATATACACATTTAAGAGTCAATAGTACAGGTTTTAAACCTACTTTTAAAAAAATTATTGTTTATAACAGTTTAATTACGGGTTATAACATATCACTAATTATTTATTAATCAATTAAATTTTACTTTATTAAATAATTAATCTTTTAATAATTTTATATTATTATTAAATTATTTAAATAAAGAATACCCCATAATTATCTGTTACACAATTAAAAGGATTTACATTGATTAATGTTCCTTTTTTACAGTTACAAGCCACACCCCCACACCCCACCTAAATCCCTCACCCCACGTCAATCCCACACCCCTAAGCAGCACGCCTATGTTATTCAACACGCCACCACCCCACATTCAAAAAAACAGAAATTCGACTTTCATCTCTTTCATCCATACTCCATTGAAGCCGGTTTCAACATTGAAAAACTGATTAGGAGATGAGGAAGAAATGATTTAGGCCCAAAGCCCAAACTTACTTCTAACGGGCTGGATTAACAGAAAATAAATAGGCCCAATTTTGAACCTAGCCCGTGTTCCCGCCGCAAGCCGCCGTGCCATTCCGTTTTCTGCCCCGAAGTCCTACCTCAAACTCGGATTTTCTTCTTTTTATACCCTTTCTGTTCCTTCTGAGTTCTGAGTGTGCTATTTGTTTTTCTGCTGCGAACTGATTTTTTTTTTTTTTTTTGGGTTTTTGAAGGATTTGTAATTTTGAAGGCGCTTATTTATTGGCCTAGTGTTGAGCCGCCCTTGACCCAGAAACCACCTAATTTGGGTTTGAGTAGTTGAGATAAGTTTTTTGAGAATCTAATTGACTAAAGAAAGGATTTTTATGAAGTGATTCAGTTGAAGAACTGAATTAAATCCTAGAACTTTTTTGTGTTAGAAATAGGATAATATGGAGGCCTACATGGAGGATTGTAAAGATTTGGCTTCTCAATTGAAGCAGCAAGATAAACAACTTAGGCTCAAGAGAAGGTAAATTCTTCATTGGAAGCAAGCTACAATTGAATTTTCATCATTTCATTTTAGTACAGTACTACATTAATGATCCTTTTCAATTTGATAGTTACTTTCTTTGTTTAATATTCTCTGTCTCCTTGATTGTGCTCTAGTGGTTTCATGATTTTTTTTGTATTGGTAGTGTTCGACTAGAAATCTTTGAGGGTCGGTAGCTCGATCCTTCTGTACTTGAATACCATGTTTTAGTTTGTTGTTTGTGGTATGGTTCGGACCACTGACGTGCTAACTCACACGTTGGGTTTGCACTTCTACTACTAAACCATACTAAACCAAAGCCCTGGGTTTGAGATGAAATTGAATTGCATATTATATTAGTGATAGTGGAGAAAATATTGAAGTAAGAGTTGAAAAATAGTTTGATGAAACAACAACCGCGACATACCTAGTGTAATCCGACAAGTGGGGAGTTTGAATGACAAGACATCAAAATATTAAATATGTATAATTTCTGTAAATACGCGCACAAACCTTTGTGCAGTTTTTACCCTGAATAAAATGTACTTGGCAAAATTTTTTGGATAATTTGATGGATTTTATATTTGTATATTTGTTTAGATTCCTGTAAATTGTGTAGAGAGAATATTCTCAAATATTTTAGGATGTTCTAAAGTAGGTCTGTGTCATATAAAATTTGATAAGAGGGTGCAATTTTCTTTGTATCAGCAATGCAATACAAAGTGTTTGTGGGAATAATATTCAGTATTACATAGGCATATGAAACTAATTTTGCAGGTGGTTAATGGACTTGGATTTGTCCGAAAGAGAGCAAAAAAAGATGGACAGACTCAAACCTCCTGGTGATATGTGAGAACTTTCTTTCTCCTTTAATTCATTCATATATATATATATATATATATATATTTGTAAAGAAACTCTTCTTTTTGTTTCTGTTGTATAAGTGTTGTCCTGGTTAGTGAAAATATCTCTCTCTAGAAAAGGCATTTTAGCAGTTGCACTGCTTTTGTGTTGTTGAAATATTTGCAAAATTGACTGTTCCATATGACTGCAATGGTACTTGAATGCGTTGTCTGTCAATTCCCTTTGATATTTCTTCTTCTGTATGCTTTGGCTAAGTTAGGGAACAAACAAAACTGAAAAGTGTTAGACTTGATGCACACATCTATTCAGGCTTATACAATGTTAAATGTTGTAGAGATGGTGCAGTTGGCACTTCTTTTTTTAAGTTGGATATACAGAATTATGGGCAGCACTGACTACAACAGTGCTCTCTATTATAATTGAAGATGAAGCAGCAAATTTATCTCCTTGACTTGTCTCTTTTAAGGCATTGTGCTTTCTTGATGAAAGTTGTTTTCCTGTACTCTTTCTACATACTTTTTAGAAGTTTACAGTATGTTGGTACATTGGTTGCTCTTATAAATGATAACTTGTTTATGCATATTGTTATCTGGATTCATAATGAATTGGCATAGATTGCATGTTGTTTTTCAAGTAATGTTTTGCACTTCAAACTAAACCTTGACTCTGTTGTCTGTATCTGCAGGAGTTTACCTGAATCATTGCTTAGACAAGATGATGTAAGTGTTCCCTTTAATGCTTGCTGATGTAATGACATGCTACAACTCAAAATTGTTAAAATATTCCCGACTGTATCTCTTTTTTTCTTTTCTTTTTCTAAATCCAAATGATACTGCTCACATGTAATTTTTGAAGCAAAGGATATTATTCACTCCCTATTTCAGAGAAACCTGTTCTTTGTTTGTATTGAACATTATCTGTTGTTGTCAAACTAAATTCCAAAGTGTTTTTCCCTGCTAAGCTGAGATATTTTCTTTGTGCCTTTAATTCCAGTTATATTATGAGAACATTCGAACTTCTGTTGCAAAGGCATTTGGAGTGCATAAGGGTGAAAGGACATATCATGGTGCACCAGCGACATTGCTCTTCAATTCAACTGAGAATTTGAGAGGCGTATATTCCATGCTTGATAAGATGAACAACAAGGGGTTATGCTGTATTGCAGAGACTGTAACTGGCGGCTCAATTACTTTTGAGAAAACCAATTGGCAAATGAGAAGGATAATCAAGCAGTTTCTTCCCAAAATTCTCCATAAGCATGATGATTCCAGTCAAAGTCGAATTAAACAAATTTCTCAACTCCTCAAAGATCCTCAAAACTTTCGTGTTAATCATGGGGCTTCTTGTTCTACCTCAGAATCCTTTCGCAGTTCTGCTATTTATGTTCTGGATAGACTTGAGGAGTTGTCTCTTCTAACTTTGAGTAAAATGCATAGGAATCTGAGGGATGTCACAGGTTACATCCCTTTACTGCAGCCTCCTAGAATATGTTGGCGTATTGGAAGTTTAGTTGAACAAATCAGGAGGACTTCATTAAAAATGTTATCTGACTATGAAGAAGGGGATGAACCACCAGAACCCCTGGCTAAGGCTTTGTCTGTAGCAGCCTTAATGCTAAAACCAGAACTTGATTATTGTCTCTCTCCGAGTTTTTTCCAAAAACTTTCACCAGATGTAGAAGCATTGCAGAATGATATAGCAAAAGCAATCAGGATTCTAGATGATAAAACCAAAGTGAGTTTTGCAGAGCTGGGAAATTTGCCTCTTGTGCTGGATTCTAATAATAAAGCTGCCACAGAAAGTGTTCGTTTGCGTGTGAACGTGAAGAAACTGTTGACTGAATACCTTCTCGAATGCAGCGACTTGGAGTCTATCCCTGAAAGTTTAATAGAAAGTCTAGCAATAATTAACAAAAAATATAGGCATGAATATAGCAAAACCTACTCAAACAAGGAGGTAGAGGAAGAAGTGGAACGTGTGCTGACTATTAGTGCTCAGATAAAACAAATTGTTTGGGATTCTCTCATTGAATGTGATGTCAGTGAAGATTTTGCAAATGCTTACGTGGAGAATGCAGAGGATAGTTATTATGAAGGTGGTGATGAAGATGAATATCTTTCTGATCTTCCTCAGAATTGCAAGTCTGATCCTAATGTCTCATACAGCCAAGCAGAAAGTGTCGGCGAGATAAACCAAAGTGATTTTCAGTCACCAATCACTGCTAGCCGAGATGATGGTTTATCCTCTCTGCTTTCACCCAAACACAAGTTGAGCGTCAAGATCGAGTCAATGTATACCGATGGAGTAGATTCAATTCATTACAATTGGTTTGACAATTCCTCATCATTCTTAGAATCAAAAGCTTCTGAAGTCACAAAGAGTATGAGTGGTCAAGAAGGAAGGGATTCATGCTCATCTTTTTCAACCAGAGATCAAAATAGTTTTGCTACACATTTCTCACCTAATGAAGTGTCAGGCAGGAATGATATGGAGGAAAAAGTAACTGTCGGGTACTTGGGATGCAGACCACCAAAATTTACATCGACAAAGTGTTCAGAAGAAAAAAGCGTATCACTTCACAGGCAAAACTTGAGAAGAAATCAGTATCTTCTTATTCAGGAAGGTTCTGATGAAACAAGTATGGTTGCTTATAGTCTTGTCGGCTGTATTGTGAATAAGTTTGCTCAGATGGATGGGTTACAGTTATCTGAGGATGATGTATCATATCTCCAAGGCAACACTTCAGATCCCAAAATTTTTGAAGGTACTTGAACACTAAACTCTCCTTGTGCTGCTTCTAGCATCTCTATGGTATAAGAAAGGAAATGAGATGTTAGGTTAGCGCTTTAGATTATTTTTTTTTCTTTTTTCTTTTTTGCATACTCACAACTAGCTTAGAATTGAGGCCTAGTTGTTGTTACCTCTTTTCAATCTTCTTTTTTGGGGGGTGGGAGGGAAAGATATAAGAAATGAGAAGGGGTATTGATGGGGTCTGAACCTTGTACCTGAATGAGTAGGGATTTAGCAACAAACCTCTTGTAAAGGAGAAATGGAAGAGAAAATGAAGGCAGAAATGTAAACCAAACAACTTAGGCCCATGATCCATTTATGATGGGTCGCTCAGTTATGAACATTCAGGGGGTAGAATGGTTGTTTATTATCTGAACAAATTCTGTTTAAGTGAGTGAGAAACTGATACAGTGATATGGTACATTCTGGATCCTAACATTTGTAATCTCTAAAAGGGAAGTGCTTGTAAATTTCTCCAAGTTATTTTGTTATCGCTGAGACCCTAGAAAGGTCGAAGTTATGAATGATTTGAGATAGCTTGAGTGCTTGTCAGGGAAGTGTCAGATTTAATGTGATTTTGCTATCACTTCGACATAATTCAAAATTCTCTGTTAGAGTTTCTGAAATATGAACCTTTACAAATATATTTACCCCTACACCAGTTCTATTGTTTTCCAATCCTTGGTAAGTTATGAAATTTTGTATTTTAAGGGTGGTGATTACTGGCTGTTTTTATTCATTTACAGTTCTCAAGAACAGGCGAAGTTCTTGTGATGAGACCACTAATTCCATTATGCTCCATGCTCTTGAAGAGATAATTCCTTCTTTTGCAAACAGGTACTTCTGAGTCTGCTGCAGGTCTCTTATTACCTCTACACATTATCTAGTGTTATTTATTTCGACATGGAAGGTAAAATATCATGAGCAGGGAAGCTGCTCAACTCAGAGAAGCTTATTGTTAAACTAATCTTCTACTTATGACCAAAAAAATATAGATCGTCTACTTTACAGGTCCAATGACCAAACAGTTATTGTAGTCTAATCTTGTGGCGAAACCTCACATTGCTTTGTTCTAATTGTTTTTTTTTTCTTTATATATATCTGTCAATAAAGGATTATAGAATATTCCAGAACTCTAAAATTGCCTCTCTCGCCTTAAAAGAAATAAAGAAAGTTTTCCAAATTGCAGAACTATGACCAATTAGGAAAATATGACCTTTTCAGCTTGGTTCATAAAATTGATGTTATGGCAGGATAAGTTTAAGTTATTACTGGTAAATGAACTTAAGCGGTAGGCGAACTTCAGTGTGAATTGGTGGTGGGACAGAGTATAGATGGTATTAGAATAAGTGTATAATAGAGGTTTGTCCATTTAACCTTCTGAATTGATCTTAAGTAAACATGATTAAGAATCATCTTTAGTTTCGGCACAAGGAGAAAGAACTTTGCCTCTATGCTTGCTGTACCTAGTTCTTTCAGTCTCCATTAGCAGCTTTGAATATAGACAGCTTTATTTTTGAGTCTTAGCAAGTTATACCATATTATGTGCACTCCCTGTCTAGTGAAAGTTAAAGCCAATGTGGCATATTATAGTGCAGACCAAGTATTTCTGTCTAAGAAGGTGATCTCGCTCAATTTGTCTTAGTTAACTAATCCTGTCTGCCTGTGGTTTAGTAAAAGGAGGGAATGGTTTTTTATTTTTTTATTTTTGCATTATGAACGAAAAAGAGTAGCTCAAATTACCTTATAGGTTTCTGTGTTATGGCATGTAGTTGTTATTGTTACTAATGCATAGTTGTCTGCTGGGTTCCACATGCAGTAGTAAAGAACAACTGAAGAAATTGTTGGGTGTGAAGTAGCGTTTGAAGCCTCAAGGCATTGATTGGAGCATAGCTCAAGATCTCAATTACGTAGAGGCTTTGCTAGATTTAGTCGGGGACGATATCTAGCAAGGACAACAGTTTCTTCGTCGTTGAAAGAGACTCATTTCATGTGTATGATATGCTTACATGCAAGTATACTTTGAAACTTCTGAATCGAATGAGCTCATGTTTATGTTTGTTATTTTACGACCTTTTGTTCTATTTCGGTCTTGCAGAAAATTGTCAGGTCTTCACCAATGCTGCACTTTGAAAAGACGTACATGATTCGTGCTGGAGATACAATGTAATGAACAACAACAACAACAACAACATACCCAGTATATTCCCACAAGTGGAGTCTGAAGAAGGTGGTGGGCGTATGCAGACCTTACCCCTACCTTTGTAGGGTAGAGAGGTTGTTTCCGATAAACCTTATCCATACATTCTGATGAACATGGTGTTAATATTGGGTTTACGGAAGAATGTGAAATTTTGGCCAGAAGAGTAGAGAGCCTAGTTTTCTTTTTAAAGCCCAGATCTGTATTTATAGCTGTTGCTTCTTCATTTATTTTATTTGTTTTAATAGATTTCTGGTAATACACATCAAAGTTCACATGGAATATAGATTTCCTGTAATACACATCTGAGCATTCTTTTGCCGATGACAGGTTTTGTGAGTTTAATTGAACTTATTGCTTCCAACTCAAAACCATGCAAAAACATAAGAAAGAATTACGATTAAAATGTATGCATATGTAAGATTACTTTCATTCTGATTTCACTGACTCTAGATATCTTAGATTCGTCTTAGGTTATCGTCTAATTCTTTAATACACCAGGCTGGTGATCCTTATCTTTATCTTCATTTGGAGGTGCTACATTTACATAAAGCCTCTGGCCATTGATGCAATTTGTATTGTTGCTGGATTTGAAGTAATAATCTCCAGGTATCAACTAGAATGCTGTTGCTGGACTATCTTTATACTGCCTGGAAGGAGTGTTGGAACTGCATGCATAATAGTCGTATTTTGCTATCTGCAGCAAATCGTCTGGCTTTTGGAATCTAAACTCTTACAAATAAATTGGCACGGAAAATTTGATGATAAACACTGAACTAAACCGATCTATGTAAGTTCGAAGATAAAATATTTTCCTTAGAAAAAAGAGTAGTACATGAAATGACAAGTTTACCTAATTCATCTCCAGGTTTTAACTTGATAGTTTTACCCCAATCTTCATAGTAAGTAGGGTACGGAGCAGAACGCCAGCCATAGCCTTCTCCAACAACATATCTTTCTGAATTTACTGATTTCACTAAAATTCCAACAACAAAAAGTAGCAAAATTAGTATAACCTGCATATTGTGTAATCTTACAAATATAATTATCTCTTATTTTTCTTAATCCTATAGCTAGTTAATTATAACAGTGAGTGCAACAGAACTAAAACCTTTTATAAATGTTCTACTGTTATTTCCACACATTAATTCTGTTATTAAAAGTGTTGAATGTTACGACAAATGTATTAATAACAAATTAATCTTGCATTAATTCAATTTAATTCTTCCATGCATTTCAAAACAGTTGAAACAGGTCGAGGCAGTGTCAAACTTAAGAACTGAACAAAAAAGAGACTTTATCTCAGAGAAATTTGAAAAACATCAATAACTGCGAGTTTATTTGTCAAATTTTTTTTTATAAAGAATTAATTAATAAGTCAAATTATTGTGAAATATACGTGGAACATGAATATTATCAAACTTTTTGTTTTTTGGAATGACGCAATAAGTAGATTCTTCAACTACAAATTACAAAATTGAACTTTGAAGAAGTGAATTATAATGTTTCTTTTCCACCTTCAAATATATTGAGAGATATTTAATGACTGAAACATTGATATTTAAAACATTGACAACTTATAGGATACTTGAAATATCAAAGATAAATTTAATTTATTAATTTAATGATAATTGAATATCTATCTAGTAATTTTACTGATAAGTAAATATAATATTATTAATTTAATAATCAAATGATATTTTAAATTTAATATTTTTTTTAATTTCCAATCAGTGTTCAAATTCGGCAAGGCCTGTTTGGGATAATGTTCCGAACAAGATTTTGTTAGGATGGAAATATATACAAACTAATATTTGTACATAATTTCCAGGTTACAAAGAGGTTAAATGTGTAATTTACTTTGAAAAAATAAGGAATATTATTTAAAATTAAATCCTATTATAAGGTCTAATTTAATCTTTTCTTAATTCTTTAAATAAATTTATTCTAATTAACCCTGGTCGATTTAGCGCAGAGCTCTGCAATTGCCCTTCTCTCCGAAGTTACAATGGACGCTCTAAATTCTTACGCATCATCGGCGGCGATGGCGCAGCAAACCTGGGAGTTAGAGAACAACATCGTGACAATAGACGCGCCGTCGGGGTCGACACCGGAAAACTCTGCGTCGGATGCCATATTCCACTACGACGATGCGGCACAGACGAAGTTTCAGCGGGAGAAGCCGTGGGCGAGTGACCCTCACTATTTCAAGCGTGTGAAGATCTCTGCTCTTGCTCTTCTCAAGATGGTTGTTCACGCGCGTTCCGGAGGTACAATTGAGGTCATGGGACTCATGCAGGGTAAGACTGACGGCGATGCAATTATTGTTATGGACGCTTTTGCCCTCCCCGTTGAAGGCACTGAAACTAGGGTTAATGCTCAAGCTGATGCGTATGAATATATGGTCGAATATTCGCAGACCAACAAGCAGGTTAGTGCGTTTATAAAAAAAAGATTAATTTTTTTATGAGTATCTAGTATACTGTGAGCTTTAGAATAAACCTAGTCAATTTAAGATGAATTTTTTCGGATTTACTGAAAATTGGAATCAAACTGGTTCAGATGGAGCACAACTGTAGGTTGATAGAGTAAATGCCTTGAGTTTTAGAATTACTCCCTAAATATTAGAATGTAACCTGTTCAAATGGAAGCTAACTGAATTGTGAAGGTTCGTATAGCAGATTCTGACTAGCTTGAGATTGAAGTTTTGTACCGACTAGCTTGAGATTGAGGTTTTGTTCTCATTCGTGGAACGGGCCAGTTTGCTTTGACTAGTTTACCTAGCTGTCTGCTATAGCTTACTTGACAACAGGGACTTGCAACTAGTGTTGTAACTTTTTTGATTGACATTTATGAAGAGGACAATAATATAAAACTTATTATCCCTGATTCTACACCAACCCCATTATGATATTCATTCTGCTGGCTTGAATTTGTGATATTTTCTCAGTGAAGAAGAGAATATTACCTAGTTTGATCCCGAAAACTAATGACCATGTCATGATATTTTTGTGTTCGGTTCCTGAATTGGAGTGTGCTTGTTACTACAGTTTGTTCTGACCATTCTCTTACTCAGACTTTTTGGTATAGGCTGGTCGTTTGGAAAATGTGGTCGGGTGGTACCATTCCCATCCTGGTTATGGATGCTGGCTCTCTGGTATTGATGTATCTACACAAATGCTTAATCAGCAATATCAGGAGCCCTTTCTTGCAGTTGTTATTGATCCAACAAGAACTGTTTCTGCTGGAAAAGTTGAGATTGGTGCCTTTCGAACATATCCTGAAGGATATAAGCCTCCAGATGGCCCCATCTCGGAGTACCAGACCATTCCTTTGAACAAAATCGAAGACTTTGGAGTACATTGCAAGCAGGTCACCTCTTTGGCATGAGAGCATGCACTCACACACATATATTAAAATCTAGGTCTTCAACTCTGCTTTACACTGACTGTTAGCTCACCAACTTTTCTCGTGATTTGCAGTATTATTCATTGGATATTACATATTTTAAGTCCTCTCTCGATTGCCATCTTTTGGACCTACTATGGAACAAGTATTGGGTGAACACACTTTCTTCATCTCCTTTGCTTGGAAATGGAGACTATGTTGCTGGACAGATATCTGATCTTGGTAATATCATTATTGCCTACATTTTCCACTTTCTTTTATCATCATAATGATGTGATGCCTACATATGAGTTTACATGATATTGTAACACCTAAAATTAGTTGATCCCATTAAATCATGCAGCTGAAAAGTTGGAGCATGCTGAAAATCAGCTGTCCAATTCACGTTATGCGTCCTTAATGGCACCCCCTCAAAGAAAGAAGGAGGTATTTTCTTTTATATTTTTCTTTTGGTCTTGATAATTCATACTCAACTTACAAGTCTATCTCTTACTTTGTTTTTGAGAATATTAGTCTGGCATAAAAAAAGAATATTAGTTTGCCAGTTCTTTAGTCTTTTGGATTTGTTGAAGCCAATTATCTTTGTATCTTTTTGGCATGTGGTTCCTATTTTGACATTGTCAAACCCAGGTAATATTTTGTGCTTACGGAGTGACTATTGTTGGAACTTTGTAGCTTATAGCATACTCGGCCTCTTGATCATATTTTGCTGGGCTAAGAAACTGCTTACAATTAAAATGTGCATGGATGTGCAAAGGGTACTAAATATAAATTTGCCTCCAATTTACCAATTACATTTTCATTCATTCTTTCTTTCTTTCTTTTTTTAAAATGATGACAGTTGCTAAAATTTATATAGTGGAACACCTAATGCGTGCTTATAAAAATCAACTAGGAGAAAGTAATGCAATACAAGAAAAAAAAAGGATACCCTCTGTATTCAAATGTGTATGGTCTGTCGATCTGTTATGGATTAGGTTCATGCAACTCTTAGCAACAGCATGTACGTGAAAGTGAAACTCTTAAGAAAGGGAGAAATGGCCAAGACTGTATGAGTGAAGAGTTCTCTTACTACTTTTAACAAAAGATGTAAGGTATAGTGGACATTGGAGAAGTTTCCTTCTCATCATCTCATGTGAATGTGCTAGAATATCACCCCAAATAGAAAACTAGTCCACCATAATAATGTGCCAATATGATCCTATCTTTACCTGTGAATGTTTTGGTCCTCCATTATAGTGGACCTGTGGAATAAAGACATTTGTTACTACTGTGGTTAAGAGTGGGTAATAATCACTTGCCAAATATCGGATCTGTGAAGCAGAACTAGGTGTAAAAGGGGAGCTGCATCATTATTGAATTTCTTTGTTTACTACGAACAGGTGTCTGTATTTCCATTCTCACATTAGGGGTTTGAGGTTTTTTTGGCGGGTGGGGAAGCAGACACATAGAAGTGATGATAAACCAGTCAAAGGCAAAGGAGTGGAAAACAAAAGCTCTAGCATTATATTAGCAAGCAACTTACCTAGCGAAATTTGAGAATAAGCTTTGTGATTACTATTTAGTATATCAGGCATAATACTAACCTAGCAAAATTTGAGGATAAGCTTTGTGATTACAATTTGGTATATCAGTCTTTTGCCTTGGGCAGTGATTTTCAATCTGTCTTTGATGTGTTCTCCCTATTTTCCTTGGCACATGCAATATTTGTACCGAGGAAATTGGATCCTGAAAGCATTGAACCAACCATTGTCCCCCACTTCCAAAGTCTATTTTAGTTTGCATGTAACCATTTTGTCCAAAATTAGCCGGGAAGTTACAAAATAGAGGATAAAATATGACTAGGCAACAACATATTGTCTGGCAGTTTATCATCACTATTACTGTCATCTCTATGACTGTGTTAGGTGCACTTGTAGAACGGGATGAGCTTGATAGAGGTACCGGGGCTGATACAATTCTAAGGACAAAACTAAGAATAACAACAAGAAAGTAAAAGAAACAAAATAAGATAGAAGGGTAGACACAGGAAATGAATCAAAGACAACCAATTCAATATAGAAATTACCTCCTTTGAATATCTTATCAAACACCTAACCTATTAGAAAGACCTCTAGGGAATTAAAATTCCCAAGCAACCCTTCTTTCTAATCTTCAACACAACCAAAAGCTTAAAGCAAACACTCAAATCTCTCAAGGAGTAATACTCTTTATGTTTGATAATAATCTACCTTCCACTACTACTTATACTAGATAGAAAAGGAAGATACTTGCTATTACAATTTTACCCTTAATGAAGTAAGGGCCTTGTTTGGTTATCTTCCTTTGGGATGAATTCATGAAAATTCATAAAGTAGCATGGCCAACTTGTTCTTTCTCCTTTCATTCATCATCCCAAGCTATCATAAATACATGGAATCCTAGGGATGGCTCACTCAGGTGCATCTCTCTTCATGAATAAGCCGTGTAACACTCGGAGCTCACGTGCTTGGCTCCTTGTGAAAGGCATCAAGGCACCTTGGGTTGCATCAGGGGTGGAGCCTTTCACTTCCTTGTATTGCAATACCATTTTCATGTATGTATTGTGAAGCAATCAGTAATTTGCTGCAGTAGGTGGTGATGTGCCATATTGTTTCACTTCATGCATCTTACTATTTGTTTTTGTGCTATTGAGCTTGGTTATGTGGTAGTTACACAGCCTCGATCTAAAACTTCAGGCAGTGCATTGAATGCTATCAGATTCTGACTTCATTTTTCAGTAGTCTTTTGACTTCCTTTTTACCTTGCTACTTATGCATGCTTCACTGAATTGCAAAATAGAACATGGATCATGCAACTTTGGTTGCATAGTGATGCTAAATGTGTTGGTCCTCTGAGTCACAGGAAGATTCTCAGCTTGCTAAGATTACACGTGATAGTGCTAAGATTACTGTCGAGCAAGTTCATGGCTTAATGTCGCAGGTATTCGTTGTTCTATTCTTAATTTAATCACATATCATTCGTCTAGCTTTAATTCTTTGAATATTTCCATTGCTGGATAGGAACGTCTTGACACCATGTATTTATCCTTGGTTTTCAGGTTATTAAAGACATTCTTTTCAATAGTGTTGGTAAGTCAAGCAAGTCACACACAGAACCCTCAGGTCCCGAGCCCATGATCGAAAGCTGAGAAGTTCATATACTATCAATCTGGATGTAGACCAATTTGGTGCAATTTCTAGGTTTCTTTTTGCAGTTGACTATATACATCTTTGACTCCTATTTATGTAGCTACAAAGAGGTGAAAGTTTACGGTGATTGGCTTCCCTTAGATATCATGACTTTTGCTGTTCAATGTTATGGAAGATTTTGTCAAGTTTTTCACAAGTTCTTTTCCTTTTGTTAATTATAAGTTCAGTAAATCGACATGTTTGGTTTGGTGCTTTTAAGGAAAAACCGGCTCTAAGTGAAATGTTGGGCTAACTTTATGAACTGTTGCTGTTGTTTAGTTGGAAGTAAGTTATTCTATGATAACTGATCCTTGGATAAGTTATTCCACCATATATATGGGATAACTTATCCCATTAGGCATCACTATTATATGTTATATCTCACGCCAAATGAGCATTGTTATTCACTTATTCTATTCATCATAGGATAACTTTTCAGAAATAAGATGATTTTGGATTGGACGAAACTCGTTAAAGTGTTCTTTTCATACGTGTACTCTCTTCGGTCCATTTTACTTGTGGTGTTCTTTAAGAAATTATATTTTAACTGCTAGAGTATATATTTATTTACTATTTACTATTTACTAGAGTATATATTTTTATTTATTATTATCTTTAAGTTAAGTATTTTGACTATTATATCTTTATTTGTTATCTTTAATTATTTAGAATATTAATCTCTCTTCAATAAATATTCTCTCATTTCTATACATACACTTTAGATTTTCTATACTAATTAATCAAACTCTATCATTTCTATGAAAAAAAACTATTAAGGGAAAGTTGAAAAAAATGCATTTAATTATATCTTTACTTCTTACTACCTCTGTCCCTAATTACTTGTCCACTTTTGAATTAACACACATATTAAGAAAACAATTAATGACATAGTGAGTTTATCATTTCACCCCTATTAATTATGAAGTGGATGAAAAATTCTACATTTTTCAAAGTAATTAATCATTTAATTGAGGATACAATAGGTAAAAAAAAATTGTCCTTTTTTGATTTGTCAAAATGGACAAGTAATTAGAAATAACTATAAAAGGAAAAGTGGACAAGTAATTAGGGATGGAGGGAGTATTATAACAACTATTTTGAACCATCTATTTTTAATAAAATAAAACAAGTAAAATAAGGGAGAGCAGTATATTAGGCACATCCTTTTTCTTCACTTCATATATATAAAACTTTGTGCACGGCAAAGCCAAAGAAACTTGAGGAAAACATTTATCCAAGTTTAATACGCCAAGTTAATTTTATTATGTTGTCATTTCTTATTTCCTATATAAAATCCCGTATAAGTAATTTTTTTTGTATGATAATTAAGTAGATATTTCGTAAACCTTTTCATAATTTTCCATAAAGGTGACTTAAACTAAGTTGAAAATTCCAAAATTTTTATATTGTTTGTATGTACACAAAAGGGGATTGAAGAATTAGAGAGGCTGCTGTGTGCATTGTACAATATTAATAATGAAAAAAACCATTTGGTTAACTGACCTTTCCTCTTCATGATGAGAAATTGAACTTTTCTTTTTCTTATAAAGCTCTTTGTAAAAAGCTTGAATTTTTAGATACCTCAAAAAAATTAATATGATTATGAGTTTGTATATAAGAAGCCTTGAACAAACTGCAAAGCTATCTGGTAAGAATTCTTTAATTTGTGTTTGTTTCCATTTATTTTCTCGGACTCTTTCTGTCTCAAATTATCTGTTGTGTTTGTGTTTCTCTTTTACAGGTTCATTAAAAAAAAATTGGTAGATTATTATTATTTTGTTGACTATTTTATCTTCTCTCTTTTTGAAATATTATTTTATCCTCAATTATGTCTTAAGATATATAATCTATCTTCGTTAAATATATACTCTAACATGCTTTTTGTTGTTCCAGAACAATTACTACTAAGTATTAAATGGAAAATATAATTAATTTTGTTATAAACTTTTAAAATGATAAATAATTTGAGTCTGAGGAAGTACTTATCAAACAAAAGAATAGAATTGTTCCATGCACTCCCAAGACATATCAAAAAGAAGTTTCGGGTTTGAGTCCCCTTAAATGCGGAGTCACCTTTGTTAGAGAGTGTTTTAATCTCTAATGTGAAACTTTTCAGCGTAAATTTGAATTTAATCGGACTGTAATATGGATATCGTATACAAAAATAAACATATCAAAAAGAGTATAATTAGACCGGTCATTGAAATTAGTTATCAAGAGAAATTTGCTATTTGATGAGATCAGTCCGAGAAAGATACTTTATTCTAAAATCTAGTTATAGTATTACGAATCATCAAATGTGTCACATTTTAATTATAACCCAATTGTTAGTATTTTGTGGAAGTCATTGTACAATTAGAATACATAATTAAAGTTCAAATTTTAGATTTACCTTTTCGTACGTACTTTCTTGATTTTTCATTCTGTATTATAAAAAAAATGAATTTCGTTTTATATATAAAAATAGTGAAGATTCTTCTTCCGTGATGTTTTGTAGTACTAATTACGTAAAAAAAACTGTCTTGGTCGGTTAAGCTTTTAAAAAAGTTATTTGGACTTAAAACATAACACTACAAAAAAGAGTTAATATAGGAGAAGGATATTTAATAGAATAAATAAATTTATTTATTTCAGTGTTTATAATGTATAAGGATTAGGATTATCTTTAATAAATGATATGGTTCCTTACTTGAATTGGACGTTATATATTATATATTATATATTATGAGATTAAAAGTGTTAACATAGTACTCTACCTTTTTGTCTTCGCTTACAAAAGCTTTAATTTTTCCTGCACATTGACCTCCTCTATACGATCGACAAGGCAGATTAATATAATTTTTTCGGCATTTCGTAAAATTTAATAACTTTGACTTAAGTTTTATATGAATAATTTATTCAGAATCAGTAACAATATAAAAAGAATAATGGTTAAAATCTCACAAGCTAAAAATTCTGTCTTCGCCTGCTGTCATGTTATTGTTGTTGTCGTCATTAATAATTTGATAATTCTAGTTAACAGATTATTCTCTATAAATAGATAAAACTAGCTTATCTTGACTCTCCAAAAGTGTAATCTCAATTTTTTTTTACTTCCTTGTTTTAGTTTGTCTTGATACGAAGTTTAAGAAAGTACATTATTTTTAATCTTATAGTTACTTGACAGGTTAGAAGATGGAGTTAATGCATAGGAGGAAAGTGGTTGTATCCCTGCTATTATTTGCTCTCCTCTTTAACCTTAACTTCACTAATCTTGAAGGATTATCAACTAGACCAGGTAATAATTTTTTTTTATATTAATTTTTTTTCGTGTGTTGGATTTTTCGTTTTGGTATGGCAAGAAATAACGTTTACTAGTCACTTTTGCATCTTATTTTTGGAAAATTGAAACTTCATGTCAATGACTAATATTCATTAATGCCCTTAACTGATAACATGACTTGTTAATTATGCAGAAAGAAGATTAGTTGAATTAGATTATGGTTCAGAAGCCAAGCAATCAGATAATACATTGAGAATAAATCCTTTGAACAATTTCAAGAAATACAAAGGAGGATTTGACATTACAAATAAACACTATTGGAGTGTGAGTTTTCACCTATTATCCTAATGTATTCAAGTTATATACATCGCCAGTATATTACAAATCGTATGATGTTAAGATGGCTTGCCTGTAAATATGCTTTGTGTGACCTCTTACAAGTTAATAGGAATAAAAATAATATCTAACACGAAATTTCAACTTTTTTTTTTTGTGCAGTCCACAATTTTTACAGGTATATATGGCTATGTCATTGCAGTGATATGGCTGTTGTGTGGCTTAGGATATGGAATATTTCTTGTAACCTCTACCTGCTGCTCTAAAAGGAAAAGCAAAGAGTTTAAGAATAAATCAACTTGTTATAAACAATGTTATCTCTGGCTGACCTTCTCAGCTATTTTCTTGACAATTTTAGCTATGTAAGTTACTTCATTCCTCTAATATTACCAAAGATATCGGGTTTGAGCTCTGAGAGTGGAGTCACCTTTGGTAAGGAGGGCTTTTTTGAGTCGTAGCAGAAACTGTTTTTGAAAAGTCAGTAAGTACTTTTAGAACCTTGATCAAGCACGAATTGCTACTCTAATATTAACAAAAATGTTTTTCAAATAAATTAGTCAAAGTGCTACTCTCCAAGAATACTTTTGTTCGAAAAGCAAAATAAGCAGATTTTGCAAGTTTGACTAACCAGACTACTTGTTGGGCCCAAAACAGATACCAAACACCGGGTGGAAACAAAAAATATATATGCTCTGCTTCCTTGAATAAAGTGGTTTCATTCATTGTGGAAGGTTCAAAAAATTGAGATACTTTCACTACCATTGCAGAACAGCTACAGGCCTGGCACTAGGAGGGAATGCAAAGCTTCGTTCAAGAACAAATACAGTTGTGGACATTGTCGTTGATACAGCAGAGGGGGCATCGGAGACTATATACACTACTACTGGAGCCCTGAGAGCGATGTACACTGACTTAGCACATACTGATATACGTCATGAGGCTGCTCGTTTCCTCATTCCCACCTCTGGAAGTCTTGACAGACAGGCTGCTGATATACATAGGGAAGCCACCGAAAATAGGCGTTTGATCATGAAAGGCCTTGACATATTGTAAGTCTTCATCTTCTAGTAGAGGCAATCCAGGATCTAGAGTTAGTGTGTGCTTTCGAGTCCATACAATTTCATGGCAATTAAATAAGTGAGCCAACAAGTTTATGCTCATTTGCTGTTGCTAGAAAAAAAAACTGACATGCATACTACTGTTTGTTGGCAGGTATATAGTAACTACATTGATCATTTCACTCAACTTGGTTGCTGTAATTGCCCTAACAGGTGACTACTAAATCCAACTCGACTTCTCCTGTTGTTCGACATCATTTCAAAAGAATCTTGAAATCAGAACTTAAATGGAAGTGTAAAATACCCCTTGTCTAGGAGCTAGAATTCACTAGTATAATATTCAAAATTTTGCCATTTCTCTTGTTTAGTTTGCAAAGAGGGAATTAGAAAAGGAGACTAGTTATTTTTGGGTAAAAACTTATCTGCACCTGGTATTTTTGAGTGGCTGTTGTTAAATTTCTAATTCTGACTAAAGCTGCAATCTTTTTCATTGCAGTATTTGGAATCCTCAAATTCAGAAGAACTTTTCACCTGTAAGTATATCTCGTCAATGGTGCAAATTTTAGCCTCCTGTTTAGATATAGTATATCTGATATACACTTTCCAAGTTCTTGGCAATAATCCGATAGTTTCTAATTTTTGAAACATTTTTCTGATCCATGCAGGCTGATTGCAGTGTGTTGGATCTTTACAATTCTGTGCTGGTTATTTTTCGGGATTTATTTCTTTCTAGACAAGTATGAAAACAATTTCCAATAACTTCTGAAGTTTTGTGTTTCATCTCAAAAATTGTACCGCCTTGGCATACTGATGATCATATTCCATCTGTTTATTGCAGCTTTGCTGGAGACGCATGCACAGCTCTAGAAAGTTTCGAGATAAATCCCTACAACAATAGCTTGAGTTCAATCCTCCCCTGTAATGAATTACTCACTGCAGAATCAATCCTATATGAAGTCAGTGAAGGGATTCATCGAGTAGTGAACAGGGTAAAATTTAGTTTATTTTATTATCACAGCAAAATAAGTAATACTTCTGGTATTTTGAGCAATAAAGTTTTTGTTTTCTACAGTCTTGATAACATGGAAATTTGCAGGTAAATCGCGAACTATCAACAAATTACGGAAATGTTGCACAAATCTGCAATCCATTCTCCGGTCCACCTGACTATAACTATGAGCCTGATGAGAACTGTCCATCTAGCGCGATCAGGATAGGAGACCTCCCTCGGGTATATAGCTCAAAGGCTATATAATTCACAATTTTCTTCACACATAGTTACTGTTCTTAGTCTTTCCTTTACATTTGATTTGACGGAATTTGCTCTTCTTGTATGAAGATAATCAAGATGTTGACTTGCACGAATGAAAACTGCATAGGAGGAGTCTTGATTCCGCTTAGGGACTTCAATAACATCGAGGCCTATACAACTGCTCTCAAAAGGATACTGGATGTGTACCCTGGAATGGAAAATATAGCAGAATGCGACAGAGTGTATGATTCGTTCTCTGATATCCTTGACTACCACTGCAAACCATTAAAGAAAAACGCGCGTATGACATGGGGAGGACTTGTTTTCCTGTCAACAGTAATGGTCGCGTTAGTCCTTGTGTGGACATTTGAAGCACACCACGAACAGAATCATCGTCACAACTTAGATTGTCCTATCAAGCCTCATTCTTCTGCAACAGTAGATATGATAGAATTAGGCAAAGTTAAAGAAGCCGAGGTTGATAATAATTCTAGTTCAATAACCTAAATGACATCTGATTAGGTGTTAGCTTAGAGAATTATACAGATTTAACAGATTGTAGGGATTAGAAGAGTATATATAGGAGATCAAAGGGATCTCTAACATAGCAGTATAGGAGATTCTTTATTGTTAACAAAGTTAAAACAAGCCAGTTTATTGGGACAAACCCCTAATGGCATGTATGAAATTCAAACAAGAAAGCAATGCATCAATTTATCAATTATTTTTTTCACAAACTACATGTTCAAGTGTAGTCAATTGTATTTAAATATTTTCATAGTATATTTTGGTATTTGACCTCTACGAGGCAAGGCTAAAGTCTGCATACAATACCATAAGCAAGACTAATCACCTCATCATTGACCAGAGGTCGAATTCGATACTTGTTGGTATGACATCGTCTTTATTAGAAAGCCCTTTAGCTTAATGTGGAACTTTTGGACGTAAATCAAGACTAGTCACCTCCTCTCTTGGGGTATAAGAGAATTTTCTAACTATTATCAATTTATCATATCCTTACTGTCACAGTATCGGAATCTTATTAGCCCAGTTGATTTGTCACGTGAGTTCAAGGTGAAGGTTTGATTAACCACATTATAATCGTCTCACCCATTTCCTATTTACCCTTCCCGTACCCCTATGCAACGATAATATTTTTTTTTTAAAAAAAAAACAGTCACAGGCCTCCCAAGTCATCGATTTTCTGTGTATTTGAAGAACAGATGAACACAGGGGGAGTTGAGTCAATAAAGATCCAGTCGATAAAAATGGAATCTCAGCCAGTATCTCCGGGATTTGGAGCGTCACTGCAACTGAAGGATTGCATAGAAGAGCTGCTGAGATTCACACTTGTTTCCTCCATTGACAGCACTCTTGAAATTGACTTAGGTCTCTCTAAAGACTACTGCTCCACCCTCTTACAAGAAGATCCCTCCGACCCTTTTCCCAATTCTACTGGTAACTCTTACTTCTCACTCACTTTTTGCGGTATCAACAATTTGGAGCAACTGAACTAACAGTAGCCCATTTGCTATGCAACTTTTCGTATTTTTATTAAAACAAGCGCTTGATCCTCAACAACATAATACCCGGTGTAGTCCCAATAAGTGAGGTCTGAAAAGAATAGAGTGTACAGAGACCTTACCCTACCTCCAATGGCAGAGTGAGGATTTTCACTTGAGGGTTCAAAATATGAAGAAGTAAATATTTAAAGAAGTCAAAGGGTTCAACATAAATACATAATACATTATTTTAAGCATGTATAACAATGTAATTTTCTGCCCCTGCCTACCTAGAGGTAAAGAGGATGTTTTAGATTGGTACTTGGCTCAAGGAAGTGCTTGATCCTTGACATTTGATTAATTCACTGTGATTAACCTTGCCATTAAAAGATATACGACATAAATGGAAGTATAAAGCAAATGTATAATTTACACTTTCTTTTTCTAGTTTTTTGGGCTAAATGTTGCCATAACTTAAGGAGTTGGTTTAGCTTAGTCATGAAAACTTGACACCAAACATAAAAGAGTTCTCCAAGTTTATAGTTCAAACATGAATAACTAGTTTAATCCCAAATAGTTGGTATTGTCTATGCAGACTTTTTGCTTTTATACAAAAAGAAGGGTTGTTACTCCTTTCTCTGGAACAGGGATTCAGAGAGTAGGTGCTGACTAATGCAATGAGAATTGTCTATCTTTTCCTTGTAAAAGATTAAAGATTCTCATTTGTACTACTTATTCCAGATTTTGGATACTTGACCCTCTATCAAGTTTGATAATTTTCTTTATCTTGTGCTGCCTGTATATGACAGGTCTTTCTGAAGGAGTTCCGTTATATCCTTTATACAAGCGCCTTGCAGCATCCTTATATGAAGCTATTTCTTCTGAAGCCTTGCCAAGGACAGAAAACAAACTTGCTGTAATGCAAGAAACTAGTTCTTTGAAGCAAAAGGAAGAAGAGTGGGCTAGTTTGATTAGGGAAAAAGGTTCTCATTTGCTCAATGTAAGTTAAACATGCTATAGTGTTTCTTCCTTTTGTTTCAGTTTCACATACATCATCCCGAAGTTAATATATATTGGTTGTTGCTAACTACAGGTGCTAAAATCTGTGGACTTTGAACTCCATGTTCAGGAGCCTTACTTCTCCCTGCTTAGAAGTATAAATATCTGGATATATTACTTTGCCCTAGCAAAATTAGTTTCCACCTTGTCATAGATTTATATTTCCTTTAGATTTTAATGCATTTTCACCTTTGCTGTCATAGTTGAATTCTTTGTTAAGTGTTCGAAATTATTTGCAGATGGACAGAAAACAGTTGAAGGAAGGTGTGCTGTTGGACACTACAATAAGTATGACTTCATTATGACTTGTATGCATTTTTCTTACTATATTGACTGCTTCTGCCGTCTCCTCATTAAACGTGTTGTGCTTAATGTTAATTCTCAAGGTCTCTAATCAGTTAAGTTTGTGTGCCTCAATAAATCCACTCAATCAAGTCAAGTGTCAAAATACTATCCTTAGAATACCTTTTAGTTACTAAAACTGTATTTGGTTAAAACTTGATTTTCTGTGTCATATGATAATTTGGATGCTCTGAAGAGGATGCCCAAGGAGTCATGTATGGTTGTTTATATCGACCCTTATCAATGTTTCCATCACAAGAAGAATTCCCATCTCTAATGTTTTAGATCATGGGGACCTCCTTTATTAGTAGTTTTTGTTTAACGTGTTTGCTTGTATCTCACTTTTTTTCTCTCATAACTTTTTGAGATTGCATTTCATGATAACTTATAGTACAGTGCTGAAAAGTTAGTCCTGGTTTATCTTCAAATGTGTTGAAACCAGAACCCTCACGATTCAACTACAAGAAATATCCTTTTCTAAAAGGACTTGCTTAAAAATGACAGGAAGCATCTTTCATACATTGATCATCTACAAGAATATTTTCTTCTCTTTTCCTCTCTCGGATGAGGTCTTTTTTGGATGTTAGAATTGAATCAGGTGCTTTCATCCTCATCAACAAATGTTTAATTCTTCAAGTTCAGGTGCATTCATCATGTACATTTATTTTCTTTTTATGTATCACTTTGGTACATCTTATAGTTAACTGAATAAAATGTCCATTTGCAGGATGTCCGTCATTATCATTCATTTCGTGAGATGTTAGAAGCAGAGAGTCTTAAAGAAGTTCTTCCTGGAGTGGATACCACTGAAGAAGGTGGAAATTTCTTACTGTATGATAGAGAGGATGTTACTTCTCACTCCATACCTTCCATGTTTGTAGGGAAACATATGGATACGCGTACAAATATCTTATGTTTGAATCTAAGAGTAGTATCTTCTGTTAGATCATCATTTATCTTATGGATATGTTAACAAATATCTTATGGTTGCTCATCCTATCTTGAAAATCCCGGCTTCCATTCTCAATCTCTGTTATTCTTTTCACCTCACATCTGATGCTCATCATTTTAATGATGTGAAGAACGCCATAATTTGAGAGTTCAAAAAAAGAATTATTGTTAAATAACTACGGTCATTCCTAGTTTGGTTTCTTATTGAGCTATTTGCGAACTGTAATATAATTGGACCATTTGAGACCTTATTTGCTCTAAAATCTTGCTAGTATAAAGCAATATGTTCAAGTGATAACTGATATGTGAGGTGAATGCCCTGATTTCTCTTGTTTTCTGTTAGTTGGTACTACTTGGTAGATCCATTTTTATTTGTAAATATGGGGGAACTGAAGGTGAGGCTAATTGTATACTGGACTTTGTTGCTTTCTGCTAGAAACTAACTTTTCAATACTTGTAATTAGTAAAATGGATCACCCATTCGTAATTTTTTATGATAGATGTTCCTTATATGCAAGCTAAGTTGTATAAACATGAAAATTTCAGGTGTCCAAGTTTACCGGAAATTTTACTCAGAAGAGAAAGAAAGGTCAAATGGTGTTCTTGCTATCAGTGTTAAGAAGCTGGTTTCTCAGCCTTCCATTGATCTGAGCTCCATGCTATCTGTGAGTATGCTTTTAGCTCTACTTATCTTGACATTGAACGTATAATATTTAGATCATGTCAAAATGACATAATGCTATCATTGAAGTTGTGTTCTCCTGTAAGTTAGAAATGATTCTTTGAGATATTTTTGTCAAAAACTTGCTTCTTATTGACTCGCATGTCCCTACAACTGTATGTGCTTTGATATTGCATGAGATGCCCTAGGTGTAGCTGCTTCAGGATCAAGCACAAATTTGAACTTCTATTATCGTTAACACACTTGTCCTCCTACAAGTGTATGTGCTTTAGTCGTGCATTAGTTTGCCCTTAGCATAGCTGCTTTGAGATCAAATCCAAATTTTAATGTCTGTGTTAAGACTACAAAGTTTCATATATTGTTTCAGGTGCGTATAGAGATAGAAAGATGTTTGTCAAGTCCTAATTCAGAGTCTAATTTCTTTCAGGAACTGAGCTATGCTGGTGTTCAGAGGCTTTTAGGATTCGTATATACAGCTGGAGCTGTTTCTGAGGCACTTCCACCGCCAACATCTTCTCTAATCTCATCATTTATGTTGCCACATAATCCAAATGTATGATATGACCTGATTGACTATGTTGGTTTTCTCCTTGTGAAATACTCTTTGGGCAAACTTCTGCTTCCTTGTGAATAAGCTGTTTTTATAGTTATTATGATTGTTGAAAGTGAAGGTTTATTGAGATGACATTTTTTTAATAGAAGTAAATTGAGATGAGAAAGAAGAGAGAACTGTATCCCATTGCTTCGGAAGCTCCATCAACCTCTTTGCCACATTTCTTGGCTAAGAGAAGCAAGCTCTTCCGCTTGCCTTTTTGTACGTAAGACACCAAGAAGTTAGATAGAACTTAAGAAGGGTGTTCTGACTCTATTGGATCAAGTCATAACCTAAGCCTTCTACTAGTAGACTACTATGGAGAGACTAAGCTCTATTTCAGAGATTGGACTCTTTTTTGGCCATCTTAAATAGAAGAAAAGAAAGAAGGGCGAGATAAACAAATAAAGAGCAACTCTGCCTAGTATCGGTAACGATTAACATATTCTTTTTTTTGAGAGAGGGGAACCCTTACTTAAGAACAGAGACACCAAGAAGTTAGATAGAACTTAAAATGTCCACTTGATAGAAACAGGTGACAGGAGTTGGACTGTTATACAGAAGCAGTTTCAGGCTCTTTACTAATGTCCATCCTATGTAAAGCAATATCATTTCTTCGCCATTCTGTTACTAATATTTTGTCTTAACGAGAGGGATAAGGTGGACGGTGTGGATGACATGTTGAACTATTTGAAGTAGGAGAGCAAGAAAGTAGGAAAAGAAAATGAGTAAAATCTCTGTGCAAGTTATTTTACATATGAGAGTAATCCTAAGGTATCTAGTTTCTGCAACAGACTAAAGGTTGTACATTGACTGATGGAGCGAGGGCATTGTCAAAGCACATTAACAGGAGCAGTGACAGATACTGGGGTAGTTTTTCTGGAAATGGTTAGTTCCTCACTCCAGAGCCCTTCAACATAAGCATCCTTGATTTGCATGTGAGGTTCTAATGCTTGAGTTGTGCCTGTTATTTTTCTTCTTTTACGAGTACATTGTTACTTCTGGAAAGCAATTCCTGTTATCACCTGCTGCATGATACCAACGATTCATGTGCTACTGTCTCGTGTTTTTCACTTTCCAGATTCTGATAAAAATAGGAATGCCCTGGATGTCATCAGGAACTTAATAACGCGTTCCTGCTGGATGAATGTGCATATTGTTCCACCACATGGTGTTGTTTTTGAGATAAGGGTTGTTAATGGTTACGGTGCACGGTGGTCTAAAGATGGAAGTAAGGTACATATACTATGATTAGTGCTGAGGTTCCTGTTCCACCATTCATGAAGTTGTTACAAAATTTCTGATCACTTTGTCAATGAAAAGTAAGGTTTGTTTATTTCAAAAACTAGCTGGTGGAGACTAAGAAATTTCCATTGGATTTGCAGTTTATTGGTTTGCTTGAGCCCTATATGGAGGATGGCCATTCAAAGGGATGGAGGCACTGAATAGCAGAAGATACAATAGGCCTTTGACCATGAATTTTTTTTTTTAAAAAAAAAATATCAGTTTATTTGAATCTTTGGATTATGTTGTAATTATATGTATGAAGATAGAATTTTACAAATTGTAGGAATCATTCCCTTCTGTTTTCATTTGTTATAAGATTAGACATTTCACTAATGCTTAATTACCAATGGATTACCACCTAAATAAAAAACATTTAACCCTCCACAAATAGTTCAAGATAGAGAAAAGAGGAATTATCTCAAATTTATAATAGCAAAAAATATTGTTTGTGTTACTTGACACATAAAATTTGAGAAAACATGGTTAGAATTAACAGGTCTGCGCCAAAAATCATGTAATTGAGGTTATTTTTTTTGGTCGTCGCTAAAAATATGTTTTCTTGTAGTGTCATATCGTTTTATATATTAATTGTGATCAAAGTGCATAGAGTCACTTTGGCCGAGTGGTTAAGGCGCTCGCTTGCTAAGCGAGTGGTGTTCACCGCGTGAGTTCGAGTCTCACAGGCGACAATGTATTTTTTTTGTCAAACTTTGTTTAACGCGATTTTATAAACTTGTACTGTTTTGGTAAAGTTGTATAAATAATTGAAACAATTTTAATAATTTTACAATTTATAAGAAAGCATACAAAGTTCAAAGCGCAAGTCCAAACAAAATGACGGGCCCTTCAGTTGGTTGAAGAGTCACCTACTATATGAAATCGGTGTAATTAATAGGGTAGTAATTACTAATCTAGTAATTACACAACCTAATAATTATACTAGTCTGTTTATTTGTAAAAATGTTATAAATGCATTAATGTGGATGTCTTCCGTAACTCTTTTGTGAAGTTCATGTACAGAATAAATGAACTCTATTTAATTCATGTAACTTTCAAAGACATGTTGTACTATAAAGAGCGATGATTATTTTGTAAAAGATACAATTGAAAAATACAGAAGAAAGAAATAAGAAAACATTCCCTCTCATATATCTTGTCTATATATTTATTGTCTTATATTATTTTATATTACTAATATTTTACAACACGTTATCAGCACGAGTCACTAACCAATTGAGACCTACTTAATTCAGGATTATCTTTTTTTCCTAGAAGTTGATCAATTTTCATTTAGAGTCAGGTATACATTTATATGTTTATAACATCTTTAATAGGACTTGCATATACCTTTGATCTATAATTTAATTACTGCATATATAACTTGATTTAGATATTATTATGATACTTTACTAGGCATAATAATCAATACGTTTCTGGTTTATATTGTTATGTTATTTATATGCTACTAACTTATAACTCTAAATTAATTACTAAGTAATATGATAGCATGCTAGTTAAAATAACTTGTAAGTATTTTCATACATTATGATAAGTCTATTGGTGTGGCATAAAGAAGAATAATAGTATTATATTAAATATTACTTGAAAATCTTAGAGAACTTTGGCGTAAATAACTATTGAACTAGTAATAAATATTGTAAAATAATTAGAATATATATTAAATTTACCGTTTCATACTTTATGAATTTACATGCTTTTGTAACATTCCATGTTCATGCATATAATATATTTTATACTAATTCTTAATCACTTGAAACATTAATATATCTTTTATTATAAATAAATCAAAATCATAATATTAACTCAATTATTTTATGATAGTTTTCATCATGTCGAATTTGTCAAAGCTTGAATTTGTGACACTTGACATTTTTGAAAAGAACTATTTGTCATGGGTACTTGATGCTGAAATTCACCTTACTGCAAATGGTCTTGGTGATTGTATAATAGAAGGAAATAAGGCATCAAGTCAGGATAAAGCGAAAGCTATGATTTTCCTTCGTCATCATCTTGATGAAAGCCTGAAGGTTGAATACTTAAAGTACTTAACAGTGAAAGATCCACTTGAATTGTGGATAGATTTGAAAGGGAGGTATGACCACCTCAAGGCAACTGTATTGCCAAGGGCTCGTTATGAGTGGATGCACTAACGATTTCAAGATTATAAAATCGTAATTGAGTATAACTCTATTGTATTTAGAATAACTTCCCAATTGAAATTATGTGGAGAAACTATAATAGATGAGGACATATTGAAAAAGACACTAACTACATTCCATGCCTCTAATATGATATTACAACAGCAATACCGTGAAAAGAGTTTTAAAAAATAGTCTGAATTAATCTCATGTCTTCTGGTGGCTAAACAACATAATGACCTTTAAATGAAAAATCATGAAACTCGTCCTGCTGGAAGTGCTCCATTACTGGAGGCACAAGGGGAAGAAGCACACGACCAGCCTGTAATAAGACAAAATAATTGGGGCCATGATAATGTGCGTGGGCGTGGCAAGGGCAAAAGACGATATAATAATCGTCGAGGTGGTGGTCATAACAAAAGGGAGAATAATATGGGTTCTCAAAATAATCCTTCTAAAGGAAAGGGCGATCACTGTCATCGTTGTGGCCTTAAAGGTCACTGGAAAAATGAATGTCGGGCACCTGAGCATTTTGTCAGGCTCTGTCAAAATTTCTTGAAAAGGAAAGGAAATAAAGGCGGTGCTCCTCTTCTAATGCCTGGGTGGAGTCATATTTGACTCTCAAAGATGATGTTCAGGCAAGATCTTTTCAAATATATGATGAGAATGTTGAGGTAAACTTAGCATTGAAAGTTGATGCTTTTGATGGGCTCGATGATATTACTCATGTAGAAGCCGAGGACTTCATTGGGGATCCCAACTGAGATTGATAATTGAGTTGGGAAATGAATAATGTTTTTATGTATTTTTAGTGTCTTAATTAAAGTTTATGTACTTAAGATTTCTTTTGTTAAGTTTCGTACTTCTTATTATGTATTTTTATTTTTATGAAGATAAATAAAATTTTCCGGTCTTCAGTTGGATCCAAGATGAATAATGAAGATATGTGTCTTCTGGACAGTGTCATAACTCATACAATACTAAGAGAAAAGAAATATTTCTCTCATTTGGTAATGAAAAAGGCATATGTTAATACAATATCCGGTAGTAGAAAATTGATTGAGGGCTCTGGAAGAGCTGCCTTATTACTACTTGGAAGAACATTATTGGTAATTGATAATGTATTGTATTGTAGTAAGTCTCAAAGAAACTTGTTAAGTTTCAAGGTTATTCGCCAAAATAGCTATCATGTTGAGACTGCGAATGATGGAAAGGTTGAATACCTTTATATTACTACAATAAATGCAGAGAAGAAAACTGTGCATGAAAAATTATCTGCACTTTCTTCTGGGTTGTACCATACAAATATTGGTACAGTTGGATCACATGCCATGGTAAACAAAAGGTTTACTGGTTCTAATGATTTTATCATTTGGCATGACCGGTTGGGCCATCCCGGTTATAATATGATGCGCAGAATAATTGAGAATTCACATGGGCATACTTTGAAGAACCAAAATGTTTTTCAATCAAAGGAATTCTCTTGTGCTGCTTGTTCACAAGGAAAGTTGGTTATCAAACCATTAGTGGCTAAGGTTGTGGTGGAATCCCCTGCATTTCTGGAACGGATACAGGGTGATATATGTGGACCTATTCAACCTGCATGTGGACCATTTAAATATTATATGGCCTTGATAGATGCATTTACAAGATGGTCTCATGTGTGCTTATTATCAACTCGCAACATGACTTTTGCGAAAGGTTAAAAGCACAATTTCCAAATTATGCAATAAAAATAATTCGTTTTGATAATGCTGGTGAGTTTACATCTCAGACATTTAATAATTATTGTTTGTCCACTGGAATAACAGTTGAACATTCCGTTGCACATGTTCATACTCAAAACGGTTTAGCAGAGTCACTGATTAAACGACTTCAATTGATAGCTAGACCATTGTTAATGAGGACAAAGTTGCCTGTTTCGGTTTGGGGGCATGCTATTTTGCATGCAGCGACACTTGTGCGCATAAGGCCAACCAGTTATCAAGACATCTCCCTATTACAGTTGGTTTTTGTTCTGGAGCCAAACATTTTCCATCTTATAATCTTTGGTTGTGCGGTATATGTTCCAATTCTCCACCACAACGCACCAAGATGGGTCCCCAAAGAAGATTGGGGATATATGTTGGGTATGAATCTCGTTCTATTATAAAATATTTGGAACCTAGAACTAGAGATTTATTTACAGCAAGGTTTACTGATTGTCATTTTGATGAATCAGTATACCCAACATTAGGGGGAGAACAAAAACAGTTGAAAATGAGATAGATTGGAATTCACTTTCAGTGTCTCATTTAGACCTTCGAACAAATCAATGTGAGCAAGAAGTTCAAAATATAATTTATTTGCAGAATATTGCAAATCAACTGCCGGATGCATTTACTAACCTTCCACTAGTTACTAAATTATATATCCCAGCTGCTAATGCTCAAGTTCGAGTTGATATCCCTATAGGACAAAATATTAAGGCAAATGAGTCTGGACCACGCTTAAAACGTGGTAGACCAATTGGTTCCAAGGATAAAAATCCTCGAAAAAAAATAAATGATCAAGATGATCATAATATAGAGACAATTGCTCATGAAGAGCTCTGAGACATAATAAATTATGACACCACAGAGGAGGACCATGTACCTGAAAATAATAAAAATGGGGAAATCTCTATAAATTATGTCTCGACAAGAAAAAGATGGAATCGAAATAATATTGTGGTGGATAATATTTTTGCCTATAATGTTGTAGTTGAAATAATGCAACAAGATGAGGATTTGGAACTAAGATCTGACAATGAAAGTAGACAGAGAAATAATTTGCCAAAATGGAAGGAAGCAATTCAAACAGAATTGGCTTCACTTGAAAAACGTGAAATTTTTGGACCAATAGTCCGAACACCTGAATGTGTCAAGCTAGTGGGGCACAAACGAGTTTTTGTACGAAAACGCAATGAAAATTGTAAAGTCGTAAGATATCAAATACGACTTGTGGCACAAGGATTTTCACAAAGGTCTGTCATTGATTATGAGGAGACGTATTCTCATGTGGTAGATGCAATTACCTTCAGGTATCTAATAAATATGACAATTCATGAAAAGCTTGAAATGCATTTAATGGATGTTGTTACAGACTATTTATATGGCTCACTAGACCATAATATTTTTATGAAAATTCCTAAAGCACTCAAAGTGCCTGAAGCATATAAAAATTCAAAAAAAGTTGTTCAATAAAGCTTCAGAAATCCTTATATGGATTGAAACAATCAGGGCGAATGTGGCATAATCATCTTAGCGAATATTTGTTAAATGAAGGGTATAAGAATGACCTTATTTGTCCTTGTATTTTTATTCGAAGGTCAAAATATGAATTTGTAATAATATATGTTTATGTTGATGACTTGAACATTATTGGAACTCCTAAAGAGCTTTCAAAAGTTGTTGAGTGTTTGAAGAAAGAATTTGAAATGAAAGATCTTTGTAAGACAAAATTTTGTCTTGGCCTTCAGATTGAACATTTGACAAATGGAATATTTATCCATCAATCAACATATACTGAAAAGGTTTTGAAGCGATTTTACATGGATAAACATACCCATTGAGTACCCCGATGGTTGTGAGATCTCTCAATATAAATAAAGATCCATTTCGACCTCAAGAAAATGATGAAGAGATTCTTGGTGATGAAACACCATATCTCAGTGCTATTGGGGCACTAATGTACCTTGCCAACAATACCCGATCAGATATTTGCTTCGCAATAAGATTATTGGCGAGATTCAGCTCATGTCCAACAAGAAGACATTGGAAAGGTGTTAAGCATATATTCGGATATCTTCAAGGAACAATTTATATGGATTGTTGTATTCTAATGCATCCAAGTCGGAATTGATCGGTTATGTAGATGTTGACTATTTGTCTGACCCTCATAAAGCCCAATCTCAGATAGGCTATTTATTCACATATGGAGGTACAACTATATCATGGCGTTCGATGAAGCAAACAATAGTTGCTACTTCTTCAAATCATGCTGAGATAATAGCCATTCATGAAGCCAGTCAAAAGTGCATATGGTTAAGATCAATGACTCAACACATTTTGCAATTATGCGGTCTTTCTGTGCAAACAAAGATTCCAACAATATTGTATGAAGATAATGTTGCTTGCATAGCTCAATTAAAGGGAGGATATATCAAAGGAGACCGAACAAAAGATATTTCACATAAGTTCTTTTTCACATATGATCTTCAACAAAATGGTGAGATAAATGTTCAACAGATTCGTTCAAGTGATAATCTTGCAGATTTATTGACTAAGCCATTACCAACGTCAACATTTGAGAAGTTAAGATATAAGATTGGAATGCGTCGTCTCCAAGATATCAAATAAGTTTTTCATCAGGGGAGTAAAATACGCGTTGTACTCTTTTTCCCTTAACCAAGGTCCCAATGGATTTTCCTGGTAAGGTTTTTAATTAGGCATCACTCAAGACGTATTACAAAATATGTGTACTCTTTTTCCTTCACTAGGATTTTTCCCATTGGGTTTTTTCTAGTAAGGTTTTAACGAAGCACATTATATATGGACATCCAAGGGAGAGTGTCATAAATGCATTAATGTGGATGTCTTCCGTAACTCTTTTGTGAAGTTCATGTACAGAATAAATGAACTCTATTTAATTCATGTAACTTTCAAAGACATGTTGTACTATAAATAGTGATGATTATTTTGTAAAAGATACAATCGAAAAGTACAGAAGAAAGAAATAAGAAAACATTCCCTCTCATATATCTTGTCTATATATTTATTGTCTTATATTATTTTATATTACTAATATTTCACAACAAAAAAGACGTCTTGAATTTTGATTATTAGGTGCTCCTTTGTGTCTTGAATTAGTTGTCCTCTTCCCTCTTTTTAAGAATCAAATTGTGTCAACTTTAATTAATATTTTGAGATTTTTTTTATTGAATTGACAATATGAGAAAAGCTTCTAAGATGTAGTAATTCTCGTATGGTTTTTTAAAAAATACATTTTAATTATAAAAAAATAAAATAAAATTAATTCAACTTAACTTCAAAGATTAATCAAAATAACTATTGAAAGCAAAACATGATAACTAATTTGAAACGAAGGAAGTAACTTCATGGGCTCAAATAAGATGGTCTTCTCGTAAAAAACGTGTTAGAAGAGATTTAAAGCCCTGTTTGAATTAATAAGATGGTCTTCTCGTAGACGTTTTCTACACAATATACTAGAAGAGATTTAAATCCCATTTGAATGAATTTATAGCTTATGATTAAATAAAAAAAAACTATATCTTTTAATTTATTTTGACTTAAACCCAAGTTAAATCTCTTTATCATCTTATTCAAAGTCAAACACTAAAAAAATACTTAAAATTATTTTGGCTAAAAAATTAAAAAGCTAATCCAAACAGGTTTTCGGTATCCATATTAGAGTCCGACTTTAGATTCGTACCGGAAAATCCCAAACACTCTCTCTAACAAAGCGACTCCATACCCAAGGAAATTCAAACCCGAAATCTATTGGTTAAATTTGAAGGAATATTTATCACTCTACCGCAACCAAGTTGGTAAAGAGCTTTTTATTTTATTTTCTAGTGATTTGGGCCGAGACAAGTTACAGGAAAATACCCTAGTAACTCGAAAACGCACGCTGAACTGAAGGTTCTCTATTGCTCCGCTGCAGCTCTTCACTCTTGAAGGTACCAAACAATTTCTAACTCTTTAATCCTTATTGCCCATATATTCGATTATATACTTAGGTTTTGTTGCTAATTTGGGTAACTTCACTGTGAAATTCATGTATTTTTGTGTTTCAAACAAGGTAAAAATTTATACTTAGGTCAATTTTTATTTATGAATTCTGCCTTGTTTAGTCTGTTTATTGGCGAGAATTTCTCCTTTTTTTTTTTTTTTTTTTAAATCAGCGATTGTATTGATGTAACTTCGTTTTTGTTGGATCTGTTTGTGCGACTTACTTTCTTGTGAAAGCTTACCCAGTTTGGTTTTGCTCTGCACATGTATGTATGTAATTCTGTTAAATTGTTTGAATATCGTAATTCAATGTGCAAAGTAGGAACAAGGATAAGTTTGTCGAAAAAGAACCGTTTTTTATTGCCTTTTGCTTCAACAGGTTATTTGTATTAGTGAACTTAGCAAGATGAGTGCTAGACCTTTCTAGGATCCTGTATTTGTAACTTTCAAAGACCTTTCTGAAGTTATGTATCTAGTTAAATAGAATGTCATGTTCGGGAAGACATATTGTGTTTTGCCTTTTCAATATCTCTTTTAAAGATTGGAGCTTTGCCCCTTTTAAATGAGTATTAGCTGCTGAATTAATTGACTGAAAGTCCACAAGGTGGGAGTAGGGGACGTGCTTAGTGAAACATGGAGATGTCATCAGGTGCACATCCTATACTAGTTGCGAGTGATAAGAATCTGGTGGTAGGCTTAGACTGGGGATTTGTGCTTGTTGGAGGTAACAGGCTGCTTAATGAATTAGTCAAGCTGTCAAGATGTCATGCGAACTTGACCTGAACCATTGTTGTGAAGGAAGAAAACATTTGACTTAAATTGAGTGTTTACTTGCATTTTAGTCTTGCTAAGTTGGCGTTGGCTTTTTTTGTATGCCGATTGCCGGCTAGTACGTATTCTTCTGTTTTAACTATTGGGTTGTGTTATATGCTACTATTGTTGGGGTTCTTCCTTACTCCTCCCAATCTTTGTACAGCACAGTTCTCAACTTCTTTTACTCTAGTGAAATCAAATTGTTGAGATGAGAAAAGACAGGCCAGCTGTTGCAAGTTCAAGTAAAATAAGATTCGATGACTCTGACGAACATGAATCTTCATCTGAAGATGAGGAGGAGAAGGGAATAGAGGAGGAGCTTGCTGATGTGACCTTTGAAGAATTGCAGAGGGCACGGTCTGATGGGTCGGCTACAGTGTATAGGAAGCTTAATTTGGAAGGAAAAAGTGGCCGAGCTAACAAGAACAGGCCAATGGAGATGAGTAGCAAAAAGCCAGTAAGCCGATTTAGGGAAATTATCCAAGTTCCTAAAAAGTCCACTCGTGACCCTCGCTTTGAGTCTTTAAATGGCCAGGTAGATGAAGAAGGGTTCAAAAAGAGATACAATTTCCTTTTTGAGGATAATCTTCCAGCAGAAAAAGAGGATTTGAAGAAACAGATGAGGAAATCAAATGACCCAGAAGAGAGAAATGAACTGAAAAGTCGTGTTTCTTGGATTGACAAACAATTGAAATCGGCAGGAGTGAAGCACACTGAGAGAGAGATTCTGGCAGAGCACAAGAAGAAAGAGAGGGAAGCTGCTAAGCAAGGAAAACAACCTTATTATCTCAAAAAATCTGAAATTCAGAAGCGCAAACTTATTGAGAAATACAAGTCACTCAAAGCAGCTGGCAAACTGGAATCATATATTGAGAAGAAAAGGCGCAAGAATGCTGCGAAAGACCACAGATTCTTGCCATATCGGCGTCCTGGTGAGCAAGAAAACTAGTGAAATGACATGTTTGTATGCTGTAGCAAATTTGTTTGCTTGGTTTTCTCCTCACAAATATGTAGAGAGCTTGCTTTTTAAGCATGACCATGTGCCTTTTCTTTTGTTATCGTTCAGCTGATTTTTATGGACTTATAGTGGCTATACTTACTGTATTCAGAGCCTGGACAGAGATGGTTAAATTATATTATTCACCCAAAACAATACAATCGAGCAGTCCATCCTTCAAGCGACTCATTTTGTCTATTGTTGAATAGTTACTCTTTAATAGAAATAAGTTTGTCCGTGATTAGTCGGGCGTGGGCTACATCCATTTCTTCCTAGTGTGGAAAGCCATTAGACGTGTGTAGTGTGTTGAGAACAACTATGATGTCTAATATTAGGTGATTTCTACGCATATGTCCAAGTCTTGATGGATAGAATTACCCAATATCTAGTGGGGATACCATTGAATTAGTTGAGGTGTGAGTAAGCTGGCTTAAACCCCACCCCCATTTCACCTTTGTATCAGACAAACTCCCCTGGTGTTGTTTCAACACTGTCTAGTTTATGGTCAGGGATGAAATTTGGTTTCACTCCTTAAGTGAAGGAATCATTGATCTTGGGTTGGGCTCATTAATTTGACAGGTCACTATTGGAATATGAGACACACAATTGGCTGGGCCTTTGTCCAATAGTAGAGATGGCAAAGAGTGTGTTATTGAAAGTTCAACTATATTGAAAATATACAAAGCCGGGTGGAGGTTGAAGGCCTGTGGGTCGTAAACTTCTTTTCACAGAGAAGAAGCGACGATGGTATCTCGGGAATAAGCATCGGTTAGTTCTGTCTCAGCAGCAGCGATCTTTAAAACTATCAATATATGTAATCTTAATCCTTTTTATTAGATCATAGTGATTAGTAACGTATATTAGCTTTTGAAATTTCATTCCCCTTTGATGTCCCTACTACATATTAGATAATCATTGCAGAAAAAAAAAGTATTGTGGTAGAAATTTACCACTCATTGTTTCGAGTTTCGACCATAGGAAATTAAAGAAAATAATTTTCGTATATTGAAATAGTGATACTTTTGGAAAAAAAAAATATTTTATCTAAATTGTAATACGTTTCACTTAGGAAAACCCACAAGCCAAAACTTCAATTCTCATTCATCAAGTCTCTGTCCAAGAAAGACCATCAAATAATCACAATATAAATATAAATTCATAAAATGAACCTAAAATGAACCATCAACATCAAGATAAGGACCATGAACCAAATACTTCTTGAAATGATTATTCATTTTTGCCATTCACTAAGTTTTGTCCCCATACTAGTGATTCAATGCATTTCGGCTTAGTGCTCAATTTGTTACTTTCTTAGACAAAAAATAGAACCAACAAGGCTTCGAGCCCAGCCGAGATTGAGCTTCCTGATATTCTCTTTTTTCACAGTCATTTTAACGAAAAAGGATGGTTGTTAGGAAAACTCATCTAACAAAAATATTTATATGTTCTTGTTCATCCACATGTTTGTGTATCTCTCTTTATTTTTAAGTGATAAAGGAGATGACAAAGGATATTTTTTTTACATCGCAGTCTCATTAATGAGTGTAAATTAATAATCAAGCCCATCTTTAGTTTTGTGCTTGTCAATCTTTATCCCATTTGTCATATATAATTTTCTTTTAGTAGTATTGTTACTTTTAGCTTCCATCTACTAGGATGTAGAATATTTTACATCAAAGATACCTTTTTGGGAGGAAAACTTTCGTATCAAACTATCTTATGATTTTTTAATTTTTTTTAAACTTATGAATTTATTTTTCATTGATTGATAAGTAAATGAGAGTCGTATGTGACAGTAACAGAAGCTAATTAGCTAGGGACGGATTATATTCATGATTCAAATTTGATAATTTTAATTATCAAAATTTTAGTATATATATAAACCGTTGTCGAAGAGGTCGTAGGGATAAACATTTGAAGGACTATAAATAAGAAAAACACCTTTAAACTTGATGCAAATTATTAGTTTTGTTCCCAAACTATTGACAACCTTAAAAACACCTCTCTACTTGACTAACTAAATTTAGATATACTCCTGATATACTATATACATGTCATAGCAAATGGTCTCAAACTCTTGTATGAGCATGAGTTTCTTAATAAAAAGTCAAAAAAAGTGTTGAAAACACGCCTAAACTTGACAAGAATTTAGGAGTATATTTCACTCATGTTGCAAGATTGGGGTGTATTTAAGTTTAGTTAGTCAAGTAAATGAATGTTTTTTAAGGCTGTTCAAAATTAAACTAATTATTCACATCAAATTTAGAGGTATTTTAAATACTTCATATGCAAACTCCAATTAAGTGATTTGTGCCTTCTCGTTATGTACTGAAAATGATTGGCCAGGTACAATGTATTCTTGACAAACAATGTACTAGGACTTAAAGTTTGTTTGATTAATCTTTTGAAATCACCTTATTTTGATCATTTAAAAAAAAATTAGTTTGTATTTGATCATAAATTTAAAAAATATTTTTGAACAATAATTAGTATTTGTCCAAACTTCTTAAAAAGGCTTTTAAGTGTATTTTGGAGAAAAATCTATTTTTTTAAGCTTTGAAAAATATCATTTGATACTCAAGAGAAACACTTATTTTCTCAAAAAAAAAAATTACTCAAACATCTCTTCATCTTCTTTTTTTAAAACCAACGTTTTTGACCTATCAAAAACTTGGCCAGCTATTTGTATTAATAATATTAGTATCTATTTTACCAACAAAAAGAAGTGATTTTTGCGGCTCTAAAAAGTATTTCATCGATTGTTCCAATAAATGAAGGGTGATTGGTTGTTTTCCAACTTTATATAATTATTTATATTGATATAAGCAAAGTCAGTTTTTGGGGCCCTATGAATTTACTATTTAGATTTATTTTTTTTACGTGTGGTGTTTTTATTAAAGTTTGACTAATTTAAATTTGTGCATTACAAATTATAAGATCATTTCTGAAGTCACACTTCTAAAAATATTTTTTCCATTTCCAAAAGCTTCGAAATCAAAATCTTTATTTTAATCATTCTGTTATAACTCAAGTTGATCTAGTTATTTTATTATAGGCAACTACATGTGGTTTGTTAGAGTACATCTAGAGAGTCGTGAGCCATTTGAGTATTTGATCAGCTTTTACAGTTCATTTATTAGATTACAAATTAAAATAGGTGCATAAAATAGATGAAAGTACGGTAAATAGTGATTTTCTTAAATATCAAAACAGTGAAAAGTACTACTCCTATATACATTTTTAAATGATGTCAAAATTTACTTTTAATTTATTGGGAAGCAAATATCAAAATTACGTACCAAGTCACTATTGGATTTAGGGGTGTATAAGTCAAACTGTAAAGTCAAATCGAATTGATGAATCAAATTAAATCGAAAAAAATTGACTTGTGGTTTGGTTTGGTTGGTTTGGCAGTTGAAAAAAAAATCAACCACTTTTGATTTGGTTTGGTATTAAATGAAAAAAAGTCAAACCAAATTCAAACCAAATCGACATAATATATATATATATATACTAGTTTCACGGCACGTGCGTTGCACATGTGTATCATATCATATAGTATACAATGTTGTAAAATAGAATTTATATTACTAAATTAAAGTTTTGTAGTAAATAATTATAACTGAAAGAATATTTGACAAGTGCTTTTAAATGATTAATATAGATTTTCATAGAGGTAATTGTTTTTTGAGACAAAAATGACCGAATATTATTGAAACATTTCAAAATGCATTCAAATAAATTAAATATAGAGAGAAAGTGATATTTCTTAAGTAGTATTGTTTTTTACTTTACTCAATTTGATAAACAAACTTAACCAATCAAACTGAAAAATAATATCAAGATAAAAAAAATGGTCAGCAATAACTTTTCCTCTTAAATATTAATACTTGAAATTTAATATGTACATGACACTAAGAACGATTTTCATAAATATTTTAATATTTTATCTTTAAACGTGATATATATTTTACAAAATATTATTATTCAATTAATATTTGACTAAGGCTATGATATAGATGTAATTTTACAAAAAACAAAAAGTATACTTATGTAGTGAATGTCAATACTTTTGTAAGTAGAATGTTATAGAGAAAAATATATTACGTCAATAATTAGTTCTAAAAAAAATTATCATGTATGTTGTCGTATACATATCATATAGATGTTGTCTTATGAGAGTATCTGGTATCTTATAGATGTTCTATCGCGGTATAAAATATTAAACTTTTTCAATTAAAACAATTAAAAGATGAATAATATTTAAAGTATTATTTATAGAATCTTTAATTTGATTTGAGATCATTTTATGATCAATCACTATTTTTTTATCATTTTTATATAGCTAACAAAGAGTGTATCTTGTGACATAAAATTTTCTTAGATCAAAATGAACACAAAATAGCAGGAAATTCATACTTAAAAAAATTTATACTCAACATAAATATATAAAAAAAAAAAAAAGTAAAATATGTGAAACAATTCATAGCCAATGAAGAAGGAAGGTGAAAATATATGTTCAGGATATATTCACCCTAGTGTTTCATTTGATTGAAATCTCTTGCCACCAACACTTCACTTTCTCCGTTCAATTTTACTTACATATCTATTAATTAAAAAATAATTACAATCATGGTTATATTATCATATTATAGGTAAAGGTGAAAATCTACTTTTGAAATAGTAAACTTAACATCAAAACTACTAATTCAATGGACTACGTTGATGCCCGATGTTTTAGCAAAATTAGGAAGAAACTCCTTCAGTTGATGTTAAAAGAATAAGAAATGGAAATAAAAGGAAGAAATATCTTAACCCAATCCTGTGTCTTTTTTGAAAATTCTCGCGCACTATATACAGAAGATTTATGTGTGAAGCAAAGTTCATAGATAATTGCATATTTCTTTTTTCTCTTCTTTTCTTCTTTAATAGAAAGTCCTAAATTCCAATGCTAAGAACTTTGGCGAAAATTATCAATGGATTGGGGATGAATCATTTATGAGAATTTTAAATGATCTCAAATTGTCACATAAAAGAGATCCTAATAACTTATAAGGAGTAAATTGTTGTGATTTATGACCGAAGAGACATGAAGGTATGAATTGTTGTAACTATTCGTAGGAAATTAGTCATTTTTTAATGAATAAAACATGTAGGTCAATTAAAGATTATTAATGTTCTAAACTGATATAAATAATATTGATGTATGTATGTGATGAAAATCGTTTTGAGGAAAATATTAGTGTGAATTGATGAATGATTTGCTACAATTTTTTCACCAACTCTTTCTTATGTGGTATCTCGAATTTCTTTGGATTTCGAACTTAATCAACTATTGCAAATAGCATTGGAGTTTTTTTAAGAAGAAGAAGAGTATAAAACCTAAAAAAAAATGTAGTTTAAAGTGAGAGGAAACTCCTCTATTTATAGAGAACAAATAGTAGTATGAATATGTTATGATTGTGCTTTATTAGATAAGTTAGAGCCCTTCAAAAAAATCTCTGCTCATCGAAAAAGACATAACCCTTTGAAAATGTCACAACTCATCGGATAAGGCACAACCCTTTGGTAAAGTCACAACCCTTTGAAAAAATCACAATCCTTTGGAAAAATCACAACTCATCGGAAATGTCACAACCCGTCAAAAAAGTCATAACCCTTTGGAAAAGTCACAACTCATCGCTAAAGTCACGATCCATTATTGTGTAAAGGTATCAACTATTAATATAACATAATTAAATAAATTGAGTATTTTTAATTGGGGGTATTATAGTAATGCAACATTCATGTTTGGGAGTTCATGCTTTTAATCTACTTTGTTAATATATTTTTAGTTAGTTTATAGTTTTCAGTGTTTATATATTTTATTTCAAATTTGGGCTTGTAAAATTTTGTAAATAATATAATTTTATCTCATTTATAGATAAAAATATTATTTATAATCTACTTTGTTAATATATTTTTAGCTAGTTTATAGCTTTCAATGTTTATATATTTTATTTCAAATTTGGGTTTGTAAAATTTTATAAATATTATATATATAATTTTATTTTATTTATAGATAAAAAATATTATTTATAATCTACTTTGTTAATCTATTTTTAGTTAGTTTGTAGTTTTTAATGTTTATATATTGTATTTCAAATTTGGGCTTGTAAAATTTTGTAAATATTATATATATAATTTTATTTTATTTATAGATTAAAAAATATTACTTATAATCTACTTTGTTAATATATTTTTAGTTAGTTTATAATTTTCAATGTTTATATATTTTATTTCAAATTTGGGCTTGCAAAATTTGTAAATATTTTATGTTGTATTAAGATTCGAAGTTACAATTATAATGTTATAGTTTTTCAAATTCGAAGTTAACAATTTGCTTTGTAAATATTTCGTTTTGTATTCAGTTTGACTGTATCATTTAATCTTATTAATTTAACATAATGAACGTTGATATTTCAAAAAAAAAAATTGTACTCATGTGAATTTTACCATCTTTATGAAAATTTCTATTCATTTAACATTTCTTAAGTTTAGCTTATCACACAGATAGGTGAAAATATATTTGATCTCTTTTTCAAACACTGTTAAGTTGTGAAAAACCAAAAAAAACTGACTAAAATCGAAACCGAAAAAACCGACTTTGCGTGGTTTGATTTGGTATTTAGATTTAATAAACCGACATAATTAGTTTAGATTTTTTTTAATGAAAAATCAAACCAAACCGACCTATGGACACCCCTAATTGGAACTATTGAAGGAGTAATTAGTGGTCCATAAACAAAATGAAATACTCAAATTATTCTTCACTATAACTGCTCTTTCGGTCCCATATTAGATAAACATCTTACTAAAAGTAATTGTTTTATATTAGCTGAGCATTTATTAAATAAAGATAAAATTAATTATTTTTTCCATTTTACCCCTACAATTAATATGGTCTTCTGAATGTGAACAATTCACAATACTAGCTATTCCTATACACTATGTATTTTTCTTAAAACTTACTTTTACGTGCATTCATATGAACAAAGAGTAAAATGATAAAATTATCATGAATTTATTAATGATTTTTTAATAATAGTATAAAATAGAAAATATCGATCTAATATGGGACGAAATGGAGTTATTTTTATTTAATCACACGGTATGTTAAATCTTAAGAAAGTAAAACTATTACGAAAAAAAAGATAGCAAGTTTCTTTGTCCTTCTATTTTACCAGTACTAATTATTTTTTTGAGTGTATATATATATATATATATATATATATGGAAATTGCTAAAATTTTGAGCTAAAATAGTGACAAAAATTAGGTAGCATATTAGTCAGTGGAATTATATATCTCACCCCTTTAGTTTGAGCATTAATGATATGAGGGTCCATAAGTTTCTTTCTTACGTGTCAATTGTCATTATCAATTGTTATTCGTTGAGGCTACATAAGGACCTACGTTCACATTTCTACTCTCACTAAGTCATTATAATTCTTTTCGAAAATAGTCACTTAACGGAGAATTAACTTAGTTGCTCAGTTAGTTGACTATGACAAGATAAGGTTCGATTGATCTCTTTGTAATTAATTTCCTTTTCATTTTTCTTTTTCCTATCCCCAACCAAAAAAAAAAAAACTCGATTGTTTAATTATTTTTTTTAAAAAAAATATATGTTCAAGAAGTTTAATTTCTCTTTGGAATCTAATTCTTCACTTTAGCATTTTTTTTTTCCTTGTATTTCATGGTGACATGTTTTTCTAGATAGCGTTGAAAATTTAGGATAATCCATGTTTTTTAAAAGTGAAATTAGAAGGGAATATTTTAAGTCTTTTGACAATAATGTCATCCAGAAATAAAGCACACATAATGCACTCTCATGAGCTGTATTAAGATTAAGAGCATGTTTGGAATAAATGAAAATAAAAGATAAGTAGTTTTTTTTATTTATTATTTAATTTTTGATAAGTAAATAAAAATGTTATCCAAAAAATAATTTATATCTAATTTAAGCAAATATTATTGAGGTAGGATATGACGGGATGGAGAGAAGTTGAGTGGTTGGAAGGGGTTGTTGGGGGTAGGGGGCATCAGGCATGGGGTGAGAAGGTCGGGTGTTGTGGGATTAGAGTGAAGGAGACAATCACTAATGAACCTTATTTTTTGTACTCGTAGATGATGAGTCGTTCTCCTAATCTAGAAAAAATTATGTTCAAAACGTTTTCATGAATCCACCACAAAAAACTTAAATGTAATTTTTTTTAATAAACATTAATCGATAATCTGATAAAAATAATAATGAAATTGTTATTATAATAGGTGAATAATTGCACTGGTCGTGTAAAACATTTTTTATAAAACTTAAATGTATAAACTACCAAATTTTTTTTTTAAAAAAAATTAATGAAACCACGTCATTAACATGAATAAGATTCTTGCTTTACTTAATTTCTTACCAAATATATGGACCATTTTAGCTTTGAGATATGCCACTAATGCAAAAAGAATAAGACGCTTCATGCTTAAATCTTAACTAACTTTACGCTAATCATTAGTACAATAACTTCTCAAATTTAATTAATTAACTTCACTAAGTACTTTATTCTTTATTTTGCCTAACAAAAAATAATTATGGGCTAAGACCTTTTTTAAAGCAGGTAAATTATCATTAGGTTACTAGCCATCAACTCCACCTGTCGATATTAAGCTAAATGGTCTCTAATCCTAAGGGTCCACCATAATTAGGTGAACTAAAAATGTTTTAGTACACTTGATTATAAAGGGACTCAAATTTAGTACCTTACCAATATTTTAAAGCACATCGAGGAGAATCGAGATATACTTTTTTGGAACATTACATGCAAATACACGAGTTATTAGTCTAATAATTTTGATTATAGAGAATTGATAATAAAGATAAATTGATCAGTTTCAAATAAATTAAGATCGACTATGCGTATGATCAGCAATCATTATTTATGTTGCTCGGTCCATTTAAACCAATCTAGGTCTAACATTATAAAACGATTAGTGTAATTCTCAATTATCACGTGGTTATCATGTAATTGCTTTTCTAGTCAATAAAAAATATTTCAATCAATAATTGTAATCGCAACGTACATATAGATAGGGACTAATTAACCACCAAAGCTAAATGTTAAAAATTGGTAATTGATTTCTTGAATATAATTAGGAGCTCAATTTTTTTTAGAGATATTTGGGAGACAAAATATATTCTTTTGCTGTTTTACGTAACCATTTATTTATAATAATATGGCCTTAATGTTTAACCAAAAAAATATATAATATGGCCTTAATGTTCCTTTGATAGTAACAGATTAACAACGTTCTGATTTGACAACAAAAATTGTACAAGTATTTATTAAGTTCTGTCCTAATTTATGTTGAAGTTTAAGTTTGATCTATCAAAACAATAAAGAAATACTAAAAAATATAAATACTTCCCAAATTCTCTAATTTAATTTTATTGCAACTATCTCTTTATTACTGATTTATGTCATAATCATAAATACAACTTGCATCCTGTCTTACGTTTAATGATACTCCAATAAATTTTCCTCACAAAAATATTTAGTGGTAATAATTGCTTAATATCGTATTTATAGTTGCTAAATTTTTTATCGATATTTATATAAATTATTTGTTATAAATACTCATATTATAACACATTGTCGCTGAATATAATATAATTACGACAAAATTCTTTATTTATTATAGTGATACTACACAAATGTTGAAATTAAATCAAGAATATTAATTCAATATTGTTTAACATTTAATCTTTTATAGTTTAAACTAATTTATGTCTAATTAGGTTTTTGTTTATCAAGGTTTACTTGATATTGAATAAAACCTCCTGTCTCTCTTTTCTCTACTTTTATATAAAAAATAAAAAATATGTATTCATGATTGGATTTTTCACTTAAGTCTGTATTATATCCTTCAACAAATAAATAAATAAATTATCATCACTTAATCATAATTAATTAATATATATTTAATTTGATTTGTATAGTAATTATTTTTATAATTAAATTATTTAGTTTAATGTCAAATTAAGTGCAAATAAATATTTTCAGCTTTAGGATCCATCCATAGCGTGCGATGTAGTTATCATAAATACTTGATTTAATGTCTACTTTCACATTTTTTGTATAAAAAATTTAATGTAAGTTTTAAATATTTAAAAATACATATGGTCCCATAGTATATATAAGGAGTAATAAAAAGCTTTTATTAGTCATACAAAAACTTTTGCTACAAGGCAGCTAAAGCTATAATGCCATATGACATTCTTTGCAAACACTAATTAAGCTAACGGCAATGAAAAAGTCAAAAACAAAGTGCATGTGATCATTATTAATTCATGTAATTAATAATTAATATTGCAAACGTCTTTCTTTATCAACATATAAAATTCTTACCCCATTGGTCATTAGTCAAACGGTTAAATTCATCTTTTAATTTTACTTTTTTTTTGTTGACGAAGTAATTTGTTGTTGTCATTTTTTGGGTTTGCATATAGTAAATCATAATGAGTAAATCTGGTGCGATAAGCTTAATCAAGAAAGCAAACAAGCAGTTTCGAACTTAAAACCTCCAATTTTACAAAATTACCTGTTCAATCAGCTTGGTCAACTGTCTAATAGATATTATCAAACATTATCTAAATATTATAAAAAAGTCCCTAAGATAATTAGGTGTTGTTTGGTTTGAAAAAGTAAGTAGTAAAAACTTTGTTTGGATATCCTAGTGAGAACAGAAGAATACTTTACTCCAAACCCTTCAATTAATGTTTGTGGTCCTTGCTACAAGTATTTAATGCTATCTATATATAAGACATTTCTTGTGCACTTAATAGCATGGTTTATTTAACCATTTAATAAAGTCGATGAAAATTATTAGAGATAGACTAAGGTCATGATATGCTAATTTGATATAGCAAAATCATGAGCAAATTATTATGTATCAGACGATGCGCTTAGTTTCAATAACAAGAAAATATGATGGTATTATCTATTTTTCACTACCGCTATATTAGAAAAAAATAAAGCATTTGTTGTAATTAACTCCTATAACTAACCTTGGTTTGTTTACAATATTTTTCTACAACAATTAATTTTTTATATTGATGCAACAGAAACTATATAACTACCCTATAGAAATATAGATAACTAGCATATGGCTAAAGAATTAGGGTAGATTTGTAGAGATATATTTTCCCATTATGGCATTCAAGAGAAGTACTTAATACAATTTATATAAACTTTAACATTTGATTTATATTATAATTTATAACCCCACGAAGGCATGAGGCTTTGTTTTTAAAGCGCGATTCCGATATGATAAAAAAAATTAAAAAATATTTTATTTAAAATCAAGAAACTAACTTTCGTTATAAAAATAAGGAAAATAAATTTCATATATAGCTTTAAAAATTTAACGGATTATCTGATGCAATATATAAAAATGACAGGATTGTGTATTTTTTTAATATTTTTTTTAACCTAACATGCATATATTTAAAACTCATTTTCCACCTTGCACCACGTGGGTAAAAAATTTATAATATCTTCCCTTTTCCATTTTCTTCTCCCCCACCATTTGCAGGCGTACACGCAGCCCAATTTTTTTTTATAAAATATCAAATAAATTTTGATACATTTGGAAGAAAAAAAATGAACAAGATCTAGTGTGACTTGGTGTAATTTTCAATTTACTTATTAAATACTCCATATTAGTTTTGAAGATATCCCTAATTTTTACTTTGCTAGTTCGAGAAATGAACATTTAATGCTATTCTTTAAGTTATTTTTATCTTAGGAATACTCTGGCAATTTCAATTTATATGACTTAATATTATTTTTTAGCCGGTTGAAAAATAATAATTTTATATGTCAATTTTATTTTTAATGAAATGACTTATAACCATAGAAATATTTATAACTTATTAGAGACCATAAGTTTCAAAAAAAATTTCCTTTTTTTTTCTTAAATTCAGTTAATTTGAATTACATTATATAAATTGAAACGAAAAAATATCTATATATATACATATACACAGAGAGAGAGAGGGGGGGTCCAGCTAGTTAGATGAGTGTATGGAATCTCCAACTACTGAAAACAATTTTATAAACCGACAATAGCATGACCTTAGCACATGCACCCATTTGCTATTCAATCAACCAATGCTATATATATGACCTACCCAATTATATATATACCTTTATTAAAAATTCTGTATGTAATATATTTTTTTCTTCAATGAAAGTGATGTCTGGATAGTATTTTACCACTAATATAATAGTAATAGTAATAACTTATAATGATATATATTAGTGATAATAGTAATAGTGATAACTGATAATGGTATATGTAAGTGATAATATATAGTGGCGACTAATGATATGATTGTCATTAATGATGAATAGTTATTATGATAATTATAATTAATGTTGATGATAGTAAATTGTGACTAATGAAAATGTCGACTGATTGTGGTAGCTGATGGTGGTAGATGATAATAGTGAATGACTATGAATTCTTAATTATTCAAATCTATTTGGACTCATTATGAATTGGTTGTTGTGTTTGACATGGACAAAAGTATTTTAGAAAATATCTTTTAAGTATCTTTATGTTTAGTTGTTATCATTTTTGAATTTTTTTTTTAATAAATTAAGTTTCTTGAAAATTAAGAGAAATAATTTTTAAATAAGAAAGATAAGTTCCGTAAGTAACATTCGACTTATTGACACCTCCTACACACTCCTCCTGCATAGCTTCCATTGCCACCATCCCACACCTGACACCCGATTATTACATCTTTTATTGTATTTGTCTAAATTAAAAATAAATATTTTTGAGATAATATTTTATTTAATTACAAAACACAAACACAACCTTGATGAAGAAAAATGAGTAAAATTTAATGAAATAGATTTTTAAAAAAACAGTCCTTGTTAGATTCTCTTTAGCTCCAATTTTTTGGGCTCTGTCATATTCTCTGAAAAAACAAACCTATTCCAACAGAAAGAATTATTCTTTGGAAGTGAAAAAAAAAAAAGAAAAAAAAGAGAACATTATCAATGGATAAAACTTACAATATGCTTCTAATTTTGTACTCTTTTTTTTTTTTAATATTATGTTTAATGAATTTGTTGTCAGCAGGACCAATTTGAATAGTTGGAATGAATCAATCATGTGATGAATGATGATTTCTTCATCTCTGGCATCAATTTTTGTTGTGTTTCCATTATATTAATCTCCTAAAAAATACCCCATTTTGAGGACCTTCACTTCAGATTCAGAAGCCCACTTTCAATTTGGACACTTCTCAAGTTTTCTCCTTCTCTCTCCTTATCTTTCACACTTAACTAATCAAGAAAATGCCCCTTCAAAAGTTGCCTTTTTTTTACTTTGTACTGAGCAATCAATGCTAACCCTGAACCTTTTTCCTCAGCTGTACTCTTTCTGTACAAGAATACATCCATATATTTTTATGGACTACTGTACTATTTTATTACTTTGTTTTTTTACTTAATAAATGTATAAATGCCAAACCCCCATTTTGTTCCTTCCTCTTCTTGATTCATTTTTGGGGTTTCTGGCTTTCTCTTTCTCTTGACCACTAATGGCACCAAGTTCTTGAATCAATGAAAGTTGGATGCTTTTGTTGGATTAAGGAAAGGTGCTTTGGCTGTGAATCTCAATAGGGTTGTAAAAGCTTGATTTTTTTGATCTGTTTGAGTGGTTTTGTGGGATTTTCATTTTTACTATACTTGTATGATTGAACCCTTCTTGGAGAACCATCTTTTTACTCTTTTGAGTGAGAGTTGTTAGCTGTAATTTTTTCTTTGTTAATCTGGAAATTGGGAGAAAGAGAGAAAGAAGCCCTTTTGCTAGATTTATCTTTAAAGTTCTTCAATTTGGTATCTTTTTCTGGTAATGCTAATTGAAGATTTGGGGAATGGCTACCTTGGTACCTGGTGTTCTATTGAAGCTTCTTCAGCATATGAACACAGATGTGAAAGTTGCTGGTGAGCATAGGTCATCTCTGTTGCAAGTGGTTAGCATTGTGCCAGCATTAGCAGGTGGGGAGCTTTTTCCTAACCAAGGGTTCTACCTAAAGGTATCAGATTCTTCTCATGCTACTTATGTATCTTTGCCTGATGAACATGATGATCTTATTCTTAGTGATAAGATTCAATTGTGCCAGTTTATTCATGTTGAGAGGCTTGAAGCTGCCTCACCTGTGCCTATACTTAGAGGGGTTAGGCCCGTCCCTGGACGACACCCTTGTGTTGGAACTCCCGAAGATATAGTAGCAACTCATTCTTTAGGCTTCCTAAATAACAATGGTAATCTGTCTCCTGGTTCAAAATCGCGAGATAAAACTAAGTCTCCTTCAAAAGCATTTGGTAATAGTCATGTGGGGGTGAAAGATAATAAATCTGCAGTTTCTAGATCAAATGGTGGTACCAAAGAGGAAAAAGTGGAAAAGAAGAAGCCTACCTTGACTTGGTCGAAGTCTCACCTGTCGAAGTTAGCATTAAATGTAGTGGAGAAGAAGGATTCTCTAATGAGAGTAAAATCATCTTCTAGCTCAAGATCAATACCCACATCTCCTACAAGTTGTTATTCATTACCGACTTCTTTCGAGAAGTTTTCAAATGGGGTTAAGCAACAAGCAAAGGTTAAGGGCTTGGAACGATTGGAGAAAGCAACAACTAAACCTGGATTGGAGAAGTCTAGTTCTGTTCGTGGGGCGAGTCCAACACCGAAGAGAGTGCTGGGTGGGAATCCATTGAAGAATTATCTTCAAGGGCTTGAATTGGAGCCTAAGGCCTTGAGGAAGAGCTGGGAAGGGAATATGGATTTGAAGAGTAGAGAGAGTCCCAGATTGAGGGTCAACAAGCATGATTTGAAGCCTGAACCGAGGAGCACTTCTGTAAGCATTCTGTTTTCCCCCCTACCCTGTTATATAATGTTTCTGACTGTTCGGGTATTGGTTTAAACTGATTAAATGTATATCCACCTTTCCTTTTATGATTCAGGGCATAAGCTATGATTGGTTTTTAACATTTTGAAGTGAAATTTGATCAATATTCTTGCAGGATAGTTTTCTGCAAGCAGCCGCGCCACTTTAAATTGTCATTTATTTATTTATTTATTTATTCGACTCTTGTTGCATTTAATAGATTTTGATACTCTTTAAGTGAATGCTTTGATGGCAGGTTCCAAGAAAATCAGCTAGTGAAAAATTGACAAGTAAAGAAGATAACCGGGGAATACTTGCAAAATCATCCAAAGAGGAAAATAAGGCTCATACATCCTTAAAGAAGTCCACAAATGGAGAGCCTGTTGATGCTGATAAATCAAGTAAGCAGAAAATATCCAAGGGAAGAAAGCTACCGGGGGAGGTCAATAATGGCTTACAAGACTTGGTCAAAGTTGCTGTCAGTAATAGAATTTTAGCAGATGGAAATGTTGCCTGGTCTTCACTCCCATCTTCTCTCACAAAGATTGGAAAGGTATGCAGTTCTGAAGTGCTTGCATTCTTTACAGCTTGATGGCTTCTCCGTTCACTCCTCAAATGTTATTCGTGTATATTACATCTACAATCATTTCTCACCCAGAGGTTCCTGTAGCATTTAAGACGGTTCTAACCATGTTAATGCAGTTTTTGTCATGTTTATATGCTATGGTCTCAGAGTTAAGTTTGCCTAGTATATTTACTCTTTAGTTACAGATTTCTGAAAAGTATTTTCTGTTTTCCCATTTTTTCTAGTCACCTGATGGTCCTGTAGTTTAAAGGTTTTTAATTTTTGAGTAGGCATGTGCAGCTCATGTATTTGCTCATGAAATCTTTTCTTATTGGATCATTAAAGTGCATTATCGCACTGTTACCTTTCTCATTTTTTTTAAAGTGTATTATCGGAGATTGGACTATTTATTTGATCTCTGAAAAATACCATTTCATGTTATAGGAAGTCATGAAGCACAGAGATGCCGCACAGATAGCAGCCATTGAAGCTATGCAGGTGGCTTCGGCTTCTGAAAGCTTACTCAGATGTCTAAGGTAGTCCTGCTTTTTTTTTCCTATTGTTTGGATAGTAGGAATTTAAGGTACTTCTTTTTGAGTGGCATAGTAAAGGTGAATTTTAAGTGCTGAAATCAGTTTATTCGCTTCAAGTTAAGACCCTTGAGCTAGGCAGCATGTGTGTGTGTGTTGATAAGGTAATATTTATTGATGTTGCAAGTTGTATAAAACGTAAAAATGGTTCTCTGCAAAAGACAATCTACACAATCAGGGAGCTCGTGGATGCACCAAAAAAACTAATTAAAAGGGACCTCGTGGCTGCACCAAAAACTAATCAAAAGGGACATCATGGATGCACCAAAAACAAATCAAAAGAGTTAGGCTGGATATCAAGTCCTCCTACATTTTGTAATGTTGGAGCCAACTGAGAAAGATTCAGGTTATATCAAATATGGCTGCACACGTGGCAATATTCTGTATAATCAGTTGCCAACAATTTAGAGTTGGCACCTGGGCCTAACTCAACCCCAAAAGCTAGCTCATGAGGGGAGGTTTGTCCAAGTCCATATAAGGAGACCAATTTTCCATCCCTTTACCAATGTGGGACTTCTTTGGATCAGCTTAGCATGTGTGAAAAGTACCACTATATTCAACAGTAAAGATATGGGACTTGAGCCTAACTCAACCCCAAAAGGTAGCTCTAATGACACTGTCATAAGATATGGGTATGCAATTTTGATGTGGCATTTGCACCACGAGTTTAGTTGAATGGGACTATGTGCTTAAAATCTTGATCATCTTATTATCGTGATGTTGTGTTTAGTTGCCTGTTGTGGATAGTGTTTGTGGGTGGTAAGCTGGACCACAGAATTGTTAAGTAACAGCTTCAGTTACCTGATACCCTCTTTTAGGTAAAGAGTAATTCGCTGTCAATTTCTCATTTTCCATTTCTTGCCTAAAATACAACAAGTGAACAGTTTCGTCACATACCATATAGGTGAGGGGCTAGTTGCTGAAAGGGACTGTTAGGTGTCTGATTATGGTTAGACAACTACAACTGCAAATCTCAAATTAGCTTATTTTCATCTATTCAGCAACCTTACTCCTTTGGGAATAGGTCATAGCTTCAGTTCATATGCATGATTTTTGTCCTCCAGTTTAGGATATCGACTCTAAGCAGGACAGTTGCATGCAACTGAATGAGCCAGAATATATTTGCAGATAAAGACTCTCGACGTGCCTTCAGTACTTCAGCATGGTTCGGGCATGTGAAGAGGCGGTGCGTGGATGTGCCGGTAAGGAGGTGTGAGAGATTGAGTAATAAAAGTTAGGAGGCATAGAGGTAGGCTATGTTGCTCGAACTCTTTAGGAATGTTGACAGGTGTGTGGGATTCTCCTAAAGAAGTGCATTTTTTGAGATCTGACACGGGTGCAACAACATTTTGGAGAGTCCAAGCAACATAGGATGTAGGCCGAAGAAGAACATGAGGAAATAGTACAACTTTAACTTACCGAGGACATGATCCTAGATAGAAAGGTTGAAAGTTAGAGTAGAAGGTTAGTTGGTAGCCCGAGTGTTGTCGCGCTTCATGTGGGAGAGCCGGAGAGGCAGGGGCTAGACTCGTCTCTGCTCCTTATTAGTAATACTAGTCTTTGGGTACGCGTTTTGCACATTTGCCCCTTGTCATTATTATAAACTTCTAACCTCTAAGTGCTTAAGAAGTCGAGCTATTAAATAGGAAATGAAATTTACATTATTAATTTTACCATTTACATTTCATTCATTAAATAAAATTCATAACAACAAGACTCTGCAGTTTCCATCAAGCAAGAAATACGTGAAGCTAATTAAGATATTCTAACCTCTAATGATATGAATATGTCAAAGAAGAATATACATATATATGCAAAATCTGCAACAAAGCACTGGCCCAGTGGTTTGAGCTTGGGACTTCCATGTTGGAGGTCTCAAGTTCGAACTCCTTGCCAGTGAAAGCAAGGGGTTTGCCTTTTGGGTCGAGCTTGTCGCACCGGGCTTGCCTAGTGCGGGTTACCTCTCTTGTGTGGTTTGCAAGTTATTCTATAGGAGCGGGGGTTTTATTCTATGCGCACCCAAAGGATAGCGGCTGCGGGTTTCCCTTGTCATATATATATATATATATATCTTCAACCAGAGTATTCAAAAGTAGGTTGGTTTGTTTAAATTTGACAAATATTCGAAGAAGAATAAATGGATTTAAAATTACAATAAAATCCAACTTGTACTCAAAGAAGGATAGTATGTTGTTTATATGAAAAGATGTTTAGTATCTTGATAAATGAGTAATTAATATATCATTTAAGATGGCAAGAATCAATGCTCTGCCTTTAATTACCATATCCATATGCATTGTGTACATAAACAGATGTTCAATAGCTTAATAAAATCATTAAAATGTATATTTACATTTTGTGCACAATTAGTGTAGGAATGCTATTATTTGATTGAGGGGTAAAATTGTCCATCACTTTTGATAGACATTTTGGTAATTCAACTTCGGATTTAGGAGCTTCCCATTTACAATAAATATCATATATATATGATATTTAGGAATTACGTAGTTTCTTTGTTCTTTGGTGTTTATTACTATCTGTTCATTTGCTTTGTATTATGTTTTCTTTTTTTTGCTCTTATTTTCTTGGATTTGTGCTTGGATTCTTATTTTCTTTTGAGCCAAGGGTTATCGGAAATAACCTCTCTACTCCACAGAGGACCCCACTTGTGGGATTGCATTAGGTATGTTGTTGTTGATCAGTTAATTCTTCCTTCAAAAGTATTAAGGATGACTTCCTGGGAGATGAACTTTTCTGACCTTGCCTATATATTTCAGAGTCTGTTCAAACAGAATTTTATTTTCCCTTCAAATAAGTTGGATAAGTTTAGCATGTTATCTTCATTCTTATGACAGCCCGTTGAAATGTGTCTCACTAGATTTATACTCTCATATAATGAAGCCAAATCGTTTACTAACTTGTATCAGTTGTATGGATACCAAAGTTTGTTCTTATTGAATGAGAAAAGTGGCCACCCCACAGGTCTTTCACCGTGCAATTTTCAGTAATGTTTTCTAGTTTGATCTTTGTGGCTTCAATTTCCAGTTTACATGTTAGTAAAAGCTGGAGTCAATACCTATAAATTTCTTATTCATGCTAGCAATTGCATTTTCTCAATCAGGGTGCTTGAATTCTGACATGAATAGATTTTAAAGAAAAACGATATGAGATAAATATGATTTGATTTTCATGCACTTTGAATGATTTTTGTCATTAGAGTAATGTCTGTTTTCTAAAATTATAAGGAATCCACATTGTTGTGGGCTTCTTGACTGAGTCATCTTGGACCTTTTGTGATAACAATGTTGAGAAGATTTTTTCCAATCGGAATTACTGAAAAAGGTAAAAGAAAGGAGGGAAGAATGCAATCCAACCGGCGCCAGTTTCCACTTATAAATTACAGACCATATACCTTTTTAATGCTACTACAGTAACTCTTTAACAAAAAGGAAGAGATATTCCCTTCTAGCAACCAATGGGCCCTTCCAGCCAATAATGTTGGTTTTCCAGCAGAAGTGCCAGAAAGGGATAAGTTTCAGCTGGATGTGGGGAATCATGCTGGAGGAAGGAATTGTTCTGGTTGGTCTGCATCTCTTTTTTAATAACCGTGGTGTCAGGTCAGCTTTGTGCTCCTCGATTAATTCCACAGACTAGTTGCCACCTAAGTTGCGCGGACTCTTCAATTTCGATCCACACCTATGTCGGATTCTTCAAAAATACACTAAAATGGAGAATCCGACACGCACCCGTTGCCGATTTTGAAGAGCCTGAGCAACATAGCTTGCCACCTCCCACCAACAATAGGTATCATGTAATTGACTCCATCTTGCTCACCTCCCACCAACAATAGGTATAATGTAACTGAGTCTATCAAGGGTAAGACAGATGACTAGTGTTTTTTTTTGTCTTTGATGGGATTTGAACTTGAGACTTCATGGTTATCAACCACCTCAGTGACCACTAGGCCACACCCTTGGGTGAAGGTTGCTCTGCATCTTCTTGATGCTTTTGGATGAAATTCATTTACTTCATCAAGAAAAAAAGAAAGGAATAGTTCTGTAGAATATTCTAGTTATGTTTCTAATTATTCATGGTAGACTGATTAGCAAGTTAAATCAATTTGTGTTGGGTTAATATTTAATAAGGATTACTGTGCTATCCTATGCAAATAGTGGACCATGGTTCTTTCTTCTTTTTTTCTTAGTTCTTTTTATGAAGAGAATTTCATTAAATGGCATCAAGACAATGCATAGTAAAAATATACAACATAAGAGTATCTGCTTATATACAAAATTTTACTGAACAACTAAGAAGCATACACTATCCAAAAGAAAATTCAATACTAGTTACAGGGGCCTGATTGAACCAACGAAATAAATTGATCAGACATTTAGCTTTAAGAGTGTGATTAGGAGTTGAAATCCCATCTAAGCATCTACGATTCCTCTCATTCCAGATGCACCAAAAAATAGCAGCAGACATCATGTGCCAATTCTTTTGATGGATTTCCATTAGCATCCCCTAATACTATAAGGCATGACCCAGCGAAGTCCAAAGACTGATAAAAATATACTCCAAATGTCAGCTGCTGCTGTACAGTGAAGAAACAGCTATTTCACTCTCTCAGATTCCTCCTGGCACATATAACATCTATTCACTTTCTTAATGCTTCTTCTGGTAAGGTTGTCTTGAGTAAGGCAGCCATCACACAATGTTGTCTAGATGAAACCAATTACTTATATGGGGATTTCTGTTTCCTATAAGCTTACATGGCCATTTGTCAATCAGTTCCTTGTTGGAGCATAGATTTGCCATATCCTCTTTTGATATTGTAGGTTGTATCTTTGGATCCTTCCTGTTTCTAATCTGTCCTGTACCTGAGAGTTGACCATAAAACCTGATATTTTTGTAAGCAATCTCTGCAGGTCATTTAACTCCTAATCCTGGATATCCCTTTAGAACTGCCCTGCCCATGAGTTATCTTGCCAGTATTGTGCCACATTGGTGTTTCTATTGTTGGCTGGTAAAAATAAACTTGGATATACATCTTTCAGAATCTCCAGACCATGGTTCAGTTTAGGGTTTATTATGAACTTCCAAACAGTGGTATCTCTACAATTTGTTTCTTCATCAGAGCATCAACTGAAGTTATTCTCTTATTACACAAACTAACAACTGCTGATTGTTTAATTTCAATTGTTCAGCACATATTCTGAGTTGAGCTCCTCGGCAAAGGAAGATAACGCACAGCCTGCTGTTGAGCAATTCTTGGCGCTGCATGCGAGTTTGAAGAATGTTCACCTTGTTGGTGATGCTTTATCCAAGACCATATCAGCTGCTGGTTCAGAATCAGATCATGAAGAAAACCCTTCTGAAGAAGCACTTAAGGCTGTATCAGAAAAACGGAAGCAAGCAACTCTATGGGTCAATGCTGCGTTGGCTACCAATCTGTCATCGTTCTCAGTGTATAGCAAAAAAGCAATTTCAACTCCAATTGCCCCTTCAGCTCCCTCGCCAAGCCCAAAGACTATCGCTCTCAATCAACCTATGCTAGTCCTTGACAACTCAACCAAAAATACACTTGCAAAACCTCAAGCCAAACCCCGCCCAACAATGAGTTCTAAGATTCAGTCATCAGGATCTCAACGGCGCTTAACAGATGGGGTAGCTGCTAATCAGAAGCCAAAATCTCCCCCTCCAGCGGATTGGGTCAGAGGAGACGGTCTTGAAGATGCTGTTGACTTAGCCGAGATGTTACGAGTAGCGTCCCAAGACTGGTTCTTAGGATTTGTAGAAAGGTTCTTGGATGCTGATGTGGATGCCTCAGCTTTATCAGATAATGGTCAAATAGCCGGCATGTTATCCCAGCTGAAGAGTGTGAACGACTGGTTAGATGAGATTTCCTCTAGCAAGGATGATGAAAGTCCCAAAATTGCTTCTGAGACCATCGATAGGATAAGAAAAAAGATCTATGAATATCTTCTCACTCATGTGGAGTCTGCTGCAGCAGCTCTTGGTGGTGGCAGTGGCGGTGGCTCACAAGTGTCACCTACAATAGAAACCAAAACAAGAAAATGAGTTCTATTGCATAATGCATGCTACCAGCAACTCACCTTTCATATTTGAAGCATGCTCCAATAGTCCTTCAACCGCCAAGTGGTTAAAAGAGCTGAAAGTTTAAGGATGTGTATAGATTCTAAAATTGGTCGAGGTAGCGTAGTTTAGTATATATATTGTGCAGACAGGGAGTAACATGAAGTTCAAGATTTCCTTTTTTCTTTACCTGGAAACTTTTTCTCATAAATTATGAATAGCTCAACGTCGTGAGTATATATACTGATGTGAGTTCTGGAGAAAAGGGAACATGCCCTTTCTCCTTACCTTGAACGAGTAACGATGAACTTGTTCTGAAATTAACCTTATAGTTTGATTATGACATTATGCATCTTGGTGTTATCAGTTGAAGTAGAAAGCTGTGGACTTGTTGGCATTTCGAAAATCAGCTTTCGCTTACAAGGTTCTTTCACAATCTTGCTAGAAATGACCGAGTGAGCTATCCAAGCTTGGGTGGACAGAGTTACCCGGTACTTGTGTTGGTTGGAGTTAGCAATTAGGGGTGTGACTTATTAGTTTGCTGGAGATTGAAGTGTAATAATTGTTGTAGTACCAGTAAAAGATTAGCTTCAGATCATGTCCCATGTACTTATTTTTCTTATAGCAACCATATGACAATTGAGACAATGGAGTAGCAGATAACATATTAAAGTGACCATACATTAAAGATAAGATTGAGAAGTTCTTATTGGTATCTCAGTGGTAGACAAATATAATATATGTAGTTCTATGTAAATGACAGTAATAATCTTGGAAATTGCAGGATAATCGTGGCTGGTCCAAAGCACATATTGTTAAACTCTGGTGGATGAGTGACTGCAAGATTGTTCAATTGGAACTGGAGGGTCTGAGAAAGAGCCATTGAGAATTGATTTGGCTAACCAGACATTTGCAGCATCTGTGTAATGTATCCCATCCCAACTAATGTACTTTGTGGGATCACTGCATGCCTTCCCATGCTCTGTGCCATTCACTGTAGCTGTCTGTCCACATGCAACTTCAGAACCATTATTGTACCATCCACAGCAGAATTCCAATGGGTCTCCAAAACCTGCTTGCCCATAAAAAACAATGCATAATTGACCATATTAGTTTAAGTTCTATGTGCTGATAGTGCAAAAGATATTATATAATCAGCTCACTCATAAGGTAGCCTAAGGTAAATCTCTATGATAAACATTCATAATTGTTAACCTGATAAAAATAGTTACTAACTGGTATAATAGGTTAAAACACATTGATCGTGTACACAGTACTTTTACTGTCAATAATTCACAAGTTCGACCAGTGGAATCTTGCCTACATTACACCCCTTAGGGTACGTGCCCTTTCCCAGGCTCTAAATGAACCAAGATGCTTTGTGCAGCGGGCTGCCCTATTACTGCAACTTCTAGGAGGAAATTAGCATAGGTTACAGTTTGGTTCATTCATTCAAAGAGTAGTAGAGTTTATCAACAAAGCAATAGAAATTACCTTGTTCCTTGGCAGAGCTAATTAGTTGATACTTAGCTGAATAAATGTCAACATAAGTAAATGCAGCACGAGGAAGCTCTGCTCGTAAGTGTAATATCCTGTCCTTGAGTTGCTCGTTAAACTCACGAGCCACCTTGTTTTGGTTCTCTATGCACCCAATGCCATCCAAGCCCTGAGGCTTCAATGGATAATCTATCACACTGTAGGGCAAACAGCCAATGGGACCAGTATTGTGGATCCAGAAATTCACAGCCCCTTCATAGTATAGTTGCTGCATAAATCATGTATATACACAAACATAAGTAAGAAAAAGAAGAGATCCAATAATCAAAAGTTAATGTTTGTCTCCCAAGTGTGTAGCATCTAAGACAAATCTCACGTGGACAAAACACAGGAGATGTTAGGTATATAAGAAAGCAAGCCTTATGCCTTAGTAACGCGTGTTAAGGATGTGGTGGACTGTAGGCTCAAAACAGATAGTATCAGTACCAAAACCACATAATAATGAAGGATGGTCAGTTGAACACCCTTCGTGAGAAATTTATACTGCGTGTATGAGCTCTAAGAAAAAAAGAAAGAACATACATGAATTGCTTGAGTAAAATTGTCTATGATTAGTGGAATGGATGCTCTGACTTGTGCTTCATGGGTATGTTGAAAACCATAAGAAAGGTCATTTTGTCCAATGTCAAATGTGTACAGTGCCTTAGAAAAATCTTGTGGATTTGCAATGTTGACTTTGGAGGAAGACCATTTTGATTTATTTGGAACTGCATCAATAATGTCAATAACATAAACACTCATACAATGTAAATATTAGAAACTTAAGACAAGGAGAAGTTAACTCACTTGATAAATCAGAGAGCAAAATAGTCCGTTTTTTGAATTGTAAAAACTGAGAAATCTGAACCTCAAGGCTAAAAGGACTATAACCACCAGGAAGTATAGATGAACCTGCTGTTGCAAAATTTGCACCATTTCTAAAATTTGCCATTACTGAATCTAAATATGGACTCAAGTACTGTAACTCCAACCTGTCCGCTGCAACACCACGAATAAAAAAAAAAAAACACAATGACAACTTGAACTCGTGATCTCCTGATCAAACACGAATAAGTTTTACCTATGATGTCTATGATTAGACGACCATCGCACACTCTGCCCATGGGACTGCCGAAGAAAGTCAGCCCATTGGGTGGGGGCACTTGACGGAATGCTGCTGATTTCCCACCAGTATCCGAATTCGAGTCACCGAAATTATATATTGCTGGAAACACACACTTGTTACTAATTTCTCCAAAAACTAATCCAAAGTATAATAGTAATGCTAACAATGTTACTAATTTCTCCATTGAGTAGTTGGTTTTTTGGATTTTGTAAGTAACTCCTTTATCTTCAAGTTTATACAAGAGACTTTGCTTGCTTAATTCTTTGTACCGTTTAAATATGAATTCTTGCATCTCATGAAAGACATGCATCACATTTATAATTTTAACATAATGTCCAAAAGTAAAAAATAATTAACGGTCGTAGGCATAACTATCAACTATTAATATGAATGACCTTAAAAAGGGCATTTTGAACTATATACAAGTAACGTTTTATTTGTTGGGTGCATTTGACACGTTTTATATTTATTAAGAGTTTTCTTTTGTTGACTATGGTGATTAATTACGATAAATAAACGTATGTATAACTCTTCATATTTGAGATTATCCAGTCAATATTCTGTCGTTAATAATTCCATGAATCCCATTAAATATGTAATTAATGATTCTCAAATGTGATGAGCTGTGTAATATTCATAAGGTTTTTTCAGGCTTGTTTTTAGATCAAGGATTGTAACCTGAAATGTGCAGTAGTTAATATATTACTACAACAATAGAGAGGTGGAGAGGGAAATGAAAATTTTCAGTTAGTACTATCATTCAAATTTGAAGAAATTTTGACATTAAATTGAAAACGAGGAGGGGATATCGCGCAATCCTCCTCCTTTTTCATCGAAGAAAAATTGATGTCATTTAACCAGAAATTATGACTACCTTCGAGTAAATTACGTAGTTTCTACGTAATAGATGATATGTAGATGTACATTTCACCCTTCATAAGCTGCAAACATACAAGTGTTTTGGCTCCTTTTCACCAGAAGCACAATGAGCAAAGATCTATGAAAGCATAGATACTAGAATGTAAAATTCAGTTGCATTTTTTCCTTTTTCAAGTTATAATTACAAATTTTACAGAGCTCATAAAAGTAGAAACATCTACTTTCATACAGAAGCTTTTTTGGCAATATGTTCTCAATTCATAGAACTGTTTTTCTGACTCTCAAGGAGTGAACATTATGCTAAGCAAATTTACTCAGTGACTAACTAATAACTCTTTTACCAAATCGATTTATTCTGCTATTGATGGTTCTTTCTCTGGTTCAACCTCCAAGGGCTCTAACTTCTCTGTTTTACCATCTTCTTTTGGAATAATAAGTCCATAACCCCCTTCTTTTCGTCTGTAAACAATGTTAATCTCACCTGCAACAAGCATAAAATCATTAACCAAATACCGTTGAAGCGTTCAGAAAATTGTTTATGATGCTTTAAAGATATTTTCAGTACCAGTTTCCTCATTCCGGAAACCATAGAAGTCATGGTCGACATTTTCCAGCTGTTCAATTGCTTCATTGACACTTAAAGGTGGCATGTCAAAGGACTTCTTACGAACAATCTGAAATAAAATATGAACGGAAGTGAGTCAAGAGTAGAATTCTAGAAATATTAGGCAAAGACCCAATGAATCAATATCTAAAACATTACTAACCGTTAAAATGGTTGTTTATACTCATTTGAGCGAATTTAGTAAATCTTGAGGATCATATCATTACATCTCAAGGTAGGATTTCCAGGGTGATGTCTATTGATGACTTGGTGCATCATTTGGTATTCTGGAACAGGCAGTTAAAGCATAAAAGGGAAGAGTCCCAAGTGATCTACAGTTCTACACCCACCCACCCGACAGACAAGACTTTGTTCACTTAAAACAGACGAAGTAAGTTTCAATGCTTGGGTAGACAAAGCATGCTGTGAGTGTAGAAGCCACCAAGGCATTTATATCAAGTAGAGATTATGAATATCTGGCTACAACATACACTACTCGGTTTGGGTTGAATAAAGACCTGTGAGAGGATTTGGAATGGTAGAAACAGAAAGGACAAAGGCGTTCCCATACAAACAAAAAAAAAAAACTTATAGAGGACAACCTTATTGTATCTGCAATGGATATTACACCTGTAATTTAGATAAACACTGCAACTGGAAAGATGGGCTTAATGTACATGCCTGATCAGTGTTCGTAAATGCAACAAATGAAAAGGGGAGTCCCCAGGAGAAAATGGGCAGGGGCATCTGCTATCACATAACTTAAGATCAGAAATCAGGATGTTTAAGGCATACGCCACCCCTGTTCATACTGCTATAAAGGCCACCAAATCTTAGTTCCTAAATGGTATTTCAAATGCTTTCTAGGTGAACCATTTTAACGTGAAATTTAGAAGTTTTTCCCTTTAAAGCGAAACATACCATACCTCCACAACACCTACCAGTTTTCTCCGTTCAAGATCTTTACAAATTCAAGGACTGGAATAAAATTTAAAAATTGACACAGGAAATGGAGTTTTTTATCAACATCCTAGATTGTGATACCCAAATGTTATTCCACCCGTCAATTCTAATTCTACTCCGATCCACCGTTAAACATCAAACAAAAAAATGATAACCATCTTATATATCATCGTACAATCAGACGTCTTTTTCCTGGTCTCTTACCTCTCTTCTGTAATACTCTAAACATATCATGGAAGAATAATAGGACAAGAGTATGGCATCCAACGTCAAAAATGGAATACACATTAGCAAAATTCATTCAGATATTCTACTCAGTTAAAAAATATTAATTGGGTAAGATATCAATTACCAGCACCAGTAAGGCCCTTTAGTTTTTTTTTTTTTTTTGATGACAAGGGAAACCCGCAGCCGCTACCCTATGCAATAGCTCGCAAAACACATAGGCCAGGTAACCCGCACTAGGCAAGCCCGGTGCGACGAGCTCGACCCAGAAGGCAAACCCCTTGCTTTTGCTGGCAAGGAGTTTTGAACTTGAGACCTCCAACATGGAAGTCCCAAGCCCAAACCACTGGGCCACCCCGAAGGGTCGCCAGTAAGGCCCTTTAGTCACAGTGAAAAACATGTATCCTCGCTGTTGCTAAGAATTCAGTCAAGTCTAAGCTAAAAGGCCATGTCTAACTTGTAGTAACCAATAAATTGAGTGCAAGAAGAATATTTGGCAAAACATATAAGTTCAGAGACAACCTCAGTAACAAAGCCGTCGCTCTTGTCATCATCTTCAACTTCTTCCTCTTGGGGAAGTGTTTCAAGATCCTCTTGAACTAACAGCACCTCTGGGTCCCTGACTTTCAGCCTATCGAAGCCCTTCATGTGGCGACCATGGTCTGAATCCTTCTCCTTAATTTTCCGCAACTTTCTCTGTATAATTGATGATACCATATCTATACTTCCATAAATTGACTCTGCATCTTCCTCTGCACGAATCACTCCATGCTTTTTCGTAAATAAAGTAACCTATAGTTCAGGAATGCCAGTCAAGTAAATTTTGAATAATAAGAACAATAACAAAAACCTAAAATAATGAATTTGCAAGTTTTTGGTGCACACTTCACATCTTCGAATTTTTGGGCCTTTTCCAAGCTCTCCACCTCGAACAGACAGCCTGACATCCACTTCCCTGGCTAGATGGCTGTGCTTTTGAACTGCCTTACCCAACTTCTCTTCCACATAGTCCTTCACAGCAGCTGTTAACTGTAGTTGCACCACAACAATAAGTCACCACTCTTCACATCCATGAACACATTTAAGGCAAAAAGAAATCCATTTGAGCAATCAACCTACCTGCTAAGACTTCTTGTTTCATTGTGAACTAACTATTGTACTTCCTAATGGTTCCAAATATGAGAGTCCGACAAGCTAAATTGTTTTTTATCTCAATTTATACATCATATGTTTTACAACAACTATGCCTCAATCACAAGCAAGTTTGTTCGGCTTTATATATCCTCATTGACCATGTCCCTCCATTTAAGTTCATCTCAAAGTAACATTCAGCAAAACAAAATAGAAAGGAGTAATAAAGGTACTAGAAGCTCTCTATATTATCTTCTCTGACAGATTAGAGGACTACTAGAAACATAGAACATGACTAAACTATAAATCCAACTAATTGCTACCACCTTAACAGATTTTTCTTTTATTGTGCCCTATTTTTCACTGAGGCTACATGGATTCCAAGAAATGGTAGATCCTATCAAAATTAGATTGATATAGAGACATCAGATACTAAAAAGCTAAAGGTACTATTATGTACGCAGACCTTACTCCTAGTTTTGCAGGATAGACAGTTTCCGATAGACCTTGGCTGGAAACTACCCTAATAGCAGTTGAGTAACCATTTGATAGAGGAATAGATTGAAAATCAATTAACTATTTTTCAGATAACCCAAGTTCCTATGAAGTACACTTAAGCATATATAACAAAAAATGCAGGGAAATAATAATATGGAAAGGAATGTAACCTCAAGGTTTTTCCCTTGAAGAATGAGTTTAACGGAAGATGAAGGACCGTCCCAAGACATCCGAACCCCAAAGGATTTTGTCATCCTATTCCTCACTGGAACATTAATTTCATTCTTCTTGAAAGCTGAATTTAAAAATCCTGAATTGCTAGATGACAATGTCAGTGAAAAAGCTGGAGAAGCAGTAGTGGGACAAGAAGAAGAGTAGGATGAGGAACCAGTTGGGTAGCTATGGAGAGAGTGAAAAATTGTTCCCACGGAAGGGGAAAGGGAAAGAGTCGCCATTGCTGTATATTGCAGGAACAGTAGCTAGAGATTTCTGAGTCAACTTAATCGATCTAAGGAGTAAAACTTGAAGTGGGTTGATGAATTTTGTGGGTTGTTGATAAAGATTGGAAGTTTGAAGGAGAATCACAGTTACTTTACTGAAGTGGGTATAGGGACTGATGATGATGATGATGAAGAAATGCGTTATCCGAAATGAGATGATGGTTGACACGTGATGTCTGCAGGATTTGCAAGAATGGTCCCCGAATTTGTAGTCAAATTTCATTTCTGATATGTATCCTAGCTGACGTGTCTGGGTTTGATCACGAGATTTGGAAATGGATAATATTCATGCCCATTTAGGAGGGCCCAGCCCATCGTTGATTTTTTCATTTTTTTAATTTTCTTGTTTGGGACTGTTTCATATCAACGATTTTTATGGATATTATTTTTATTTTTGAAATAGAAAACAATTTTATACAACAGGCAGCACCACCTGCCTCTATTTCTTTTAATTTAATAAAGTGGATTTCTTTATGAAAATCCAATTGTACTCCCTAGGGATGTTCACGGTTATTGGTTAAAATCAAAACCAAATCAACTTAATTGGTTTTAAGATTATTAAAATTAAACCAAATTAAATATAATATATATTTATCAATTTGGTTGTTATCGGTTTTGGTTTGATTTGGTTATTCGGTTATTAACCATATACACAAATAAAAAAATAATTCATTCAAAACGTGAAAAAAGGAAACAACAATCCATTCAAAATAAAACATAGTTAGAATGATTGATATTACATAACTTTCGATCATTGAGTTTACTGTGAATCTAGCTTTGAAATTCATTACTTTGGCATAGAAGGAAGAGACTGACATTTTTAATCCCACAAAGAATTGTCATAGACCCTCATGACTCATATACATGAAATCAATAAGATAAATGGTCTCACCTTTGGCATTTTTGCTTTCATAAGTAAATTATAAATAAATTTTGATGAATACGTATATATGATCTTTAAAATTGTTTATAAAAACAATATACTATGTATGTATAATAATAAAATGAGAAAATTGTATAAAATAGCAAATTATTAATTCAAATTAAATGTTATAACCACAGTTTGATTTAATTGTAACCCGTAACAAATAGTTGTCATTCGCCTCTCTCCCCAGATTCTCGCTCGTCTCTCTAACATTATACAAACACAAATGTATAAAATGTGTTTGTGTTTGTATAAAGCGAGAGAAAACTGTATATACAAATACATATATTTTCGTCCTATACATTATAATTATGCAAATACAAATCTTCCCCTGCCCAATTCTCTTTTGTCTTTCTCTCTTTCTTGCTTTATACAAATACAGATTATACAAATTACAATGTATAGTTTGTGTTGTATAAAGCGAGAGAGAGAGAGAGAGATTTTGATATACAAATGTTTTATTTCGATTCAATTGTGTACAAATTCAAATTTTATGCAGATATACAAACACAACTATTGATACATATACATAGTAGTTAAATATATACAATTATCTAACTGATATACATATACAATTGTTGCGCTTTTATACAAACGCGAGGTCTGTCAGTGATCATATACAAATCTGATGTTCCTACCAGCGATTTATACAATCTGATGCTCCATAGTAAACATAAAGTTTGTTATGGAGCGCAATTATGCAAACTATAGCTATAGTATACAAATATGATTTTTATGTTTGCTAAACCTAAAATTTACTCTAATAAAATATATGTATATAATTTGTTGGTTCGGTTCGATTATTTTATTGTTTTGTTTCGAACAAAACCATAATCAACCCAAATATTGTCGCTTTTTAAAAATCTTAACCCAAAGCAAACTCAAATAAAATCGGTTTTGATCAGTTTTTATCCAAACCGTGAACACCCCTAGTACTCCCCTTATATTTTTTCAAAAAATAAGTGTTATTTTTTAAAAAGTTGCCGTTTTAGATATTCAAGACATTAATTAATAATTGCTTTTAACTATATTTTTTAATAGTGTTTAATTTTCAAGAAACATCTACTAATAAATAGAGGCAATTTAGTAAATATTATCTTGTATTTATTATTTAGTTTTTTAATGGGCATGAAAACAAAGCTAAAACATACTTATTTTGGGGCGAACGATTACACTTATTTTGAGACCAACAAAATATAATAACCAAAAATAAAGGTGAGATGAAGCAAAATATACATAAATAGAAAGGGAGGGAGTACCTATATGTTGGTCTAAAGGCATGGAATTATTGAAATGAAGACAAATAATGGTATCCCCCTTCATTTTGCAGTTGGAACACAGAATTTGCAAAAAACAGTTAGCTATATATACTGTTGCATAAAAGTTCATTTGCTTATGGAATATACCACTCAACATTCTACTTCTTTTACACAGGAATATCCCCTTTTCACTTCTATTATACCCTATTTTTCTATCTTTGGTTAATACTACGGTTTCTTGACAAGTCTTATATAATAGAAATACTTGTTGAGTGTGCGAATAAAATGTCAGGTTGTTGGAAGAAGTTGAATCAACAATCGTAGGAGGAGACAACATGCAAGTTAATTCTAACTTGTCCTAATCAATCTATACATGAAAAGCATTAATTTAGTTGTTATAATTACTTTTTCGAAGAACATAGCTATCTAATATGGAAAAATCACTCCACATATATATTTAAGATAATATGTTAAAAAGAGGAGCAACTTTCACATATAGCAAACATAAAAATCATATTTGCATGTTATAGCTATAGTTTGCATAATTGCGCTCCATAGCAAATTTTATGTTTGCTATGGAGCTTTTGATTTGTATAATTCGTTACAAACATTCAATTTTATACAAATTGCTCAGTTTTGTATAAATTCATTTATACATTGTAATTTGTATAAAAAGATATGTATTTGTATAATTATAAGTGTATAAGACAAAAATATATGTATTTGTATTTGTATATACACTTTTCTCTCGCTTTATACAAACACAAACACATTTTATATATTTTATACCGAAATGTATAAAATGGCTAATTGTATACCGAATCAGATGGCAAAAAAAGGGGATGTTTGCTGTGAATTACAATTAAAATAAACTATAGCTATAACATTTAATTTGAATTAATAGTTTGCTATTTCATACAATTTTCCCTAAAAAGAGTTGCAACGTTATTTACAATCCAACTTGGGAATTGGATTGTAATCTCTAGAGCCCAAATAAGGCCCATAAAATCCATAATAAATAAGCAGCCCAGTAACTTTTCTCGTTTGGTTTGATGGACTGCTTTTAAGGGCCCAAACATGAATGAACATATATATATTATATAGTTTAGTTACTCATAAAATTCTTATTTAAATTGTATATATCAACAATATATTTCTTTTTAATACTATCTCTAATCGATCATGGCTGGTCACTTTTTATACATTTTATGTTTCTGATCAATACTGATTATAAAAATTAATGACACATGGAGTAGTTAGCTTATATATTTGTATGATTGTAATAGTAAGGGTAGAGATATGCCTATATAGGTTTAGTACTTCAAAGAACTTAAACTGCTTGCAAATATTGTGCAATTGAATTTGTCGTAGGAAAAACTTAATCATCATATAGATACCTATTTGTTCCAAATGTTTACACCTAGCAGATCATTTTAACTTGAGTTAAGCGAAGAATCAAACTATGAATCGACCAAATTAAATGATAAAAGATAGATATCTAAATCCGGATCGCGCTCTGCAGTCCCATTCGGGGGTGTCGCTTCCAACAGGATTTTCTCCATACCCAGGGCTCGAATCCGAGACCTCTGGTTAAAGGTGAAACACTTCCACTGGTACGCCACAACCCATGTTGGTATAAAAGATACATATTTTACATAGATAGGTCGAGTGTAAATATCTCGTGCTAGGTATGCTTGTATCAATGACAGAGCCACATGTATTCAAGGGCTTCAATTGACATGTTTTCATCGTTGAAAATTACATTATATAGTTAGATTAAAAATAATCTTTATGTACAAATAGTATATATACATATTCAGTCTCTTTTATTGGCTTCTGCGTATTTATATTTTGACATCTCTTGATAAAAAATATTCTGACAACTCAGATACGCGTAAAGGTAATTTTACAAAGTTGACGTCGGTAGCACAAGGTGGATCAACGTCATTTAGCATGCGTCATCTACATGACGCCCAACTCTTTATACAAATGGGCCTACAAACTGTCATCTCTTTTCTGCATTAATATATTGTCTGCATGCATTTCGTTGGTAATTAAAATTATATGGGTATTAGTAATGCACAAATTAATTATGAAAGAATTTATATAATATTTCATTAATGTGAGCATTTTAATATTATAAAAGTATGCTTATTTGCATTGCCACATTGACAAATTGATTCTGTCCGTTGGAGTTGCCTCTAAGGCAGTACTTCCTCTATTGATTGTTGGTCACCTGATTCTCCTTTAAGTGGCTGAGTAATGCCAATTGTTATTTGGCTTAAATGCCATTATTCATGGTGATAAACGTTCCAGTGAACGTTGTGAATTATGGTGGTTCTGCAGCTCTTCATTTTTGCACGTTAGTGGCATTGGATGCCCTCACATTATTTCACTCTTAATTCCTCTATTATACCTTATAACCTATGTAACTCCTAAGGTCTTTATCTTCACTATTTACTACACTATTTATCTTTCTATTCATTGCTAGGAAGACTTCTTCTAGTATAAATAGTGGTGGTCTTCATTTGGTTTGATAAGAAAAATATAGAGTGAAAGAGTTAGTAAAAAAAGAGAGTTCTTATTAGTTGAAGGGAAGTGTTCTTTTTGTGGAGCTTTGCACTCAACTCTTGTCCAGAGTTGTTGAGTTATACTTTGTGTAAGGATGTTGTATCCTGGAGGGGATAAGTCAAGAAGGACTACTACTGGACCGGTGAAATACATTTGCTGCAGTGGACTTGAATCTCCTTAAAGAGAGCAAAATATTCGCACCTCAGCCTGAAGAGATTTCTGTTTCTTCATTTTATTTCAAATGTAATCTTGTATTTATTATTATATTGTAATTTTTCACAAACATAGTTTATGCAAATGTACATTAGTCAGGTAGAGATTAGATATTCATGTATAGTTATTTCACCTTCAATCTGTATAAAATTTTATGTAGATTCTCTCATAATTTATATATGTATTAATTATGTGGTTCGAATCCATTTTACACATGTTTATTAATTCATCTTCTAACCAACAACCAAACTTTCACGATACTTTACTCATATAAAATTTAATATTTGCAGAACTCACCTCTAAATCAGCTACCAAATGACTTATTAATTAGTTGTTCACGACTCTTTAAATTCATCCCGTCTATAATTGCATATCCTTCTTTTCATATTTTATAAATCTGTATAAAGAACTTAATTCTTTTTTTTAGTAACATTAAAAAAGATATAAAGAACTTAATTTTTACAAAATCGTTTGCTCAAAATAATTCATCAAATTACAATTTTTTCTTCTTTGAGACCGTGATGAATGGCGTAGTGTTATAATTAAGTGTAGTCACTTAGCTCATGTCCCTCGCGTCAGAAATATATATATATATATATATATATATATATATATATATATATATATATATATATATATATATATATATATATGACAAATAATTTTGACCTATATAAATATTTCATACCATGTTTTATACGCATAGTATCATTTTTTGACTACTGATGTTCAACTAGGTATACGATGACATTGGAAAAGTGGAAACCACCATATATATATAAATAAAATCTCGTCCTCTGTGTTCGTAGTAGGGTGTATAAAATCGAATCAAATTGCAAATCGAGTCAAATCGAAAAAAATCTGACTAGTGATTTGGTTTGACTTGGTTTGGTATTGGAAAAAAAACCCGACTATATTTGGGTTGGTTTGGTTTTAACTATAAAAAAACCAACCCGAGATCAAACCAATCCGACATTATATATGTAATTTTAAAATTTTATTTTATACATAAAAATATTTACTTTGATATAATTTTAAAATATTTCTTATACTGTTTCATAGTTTTTATCTTTTAATATATTATTTCAAGTTTAAAACTTAGAATTCCGAATGATCCAATAAAGATTATAGTTCATAGATGTTGATAATTATAATAAAATTTAAATCAAAATCAAATTAATACTAATGCAAAAAGAAAATCAATTTAACACTAAGAATGACGATAATATTGAATATTTGTTCTTTAGTTTTACATTGGTTTAGACAATTAAAATACATAATCTAATTTTAATTTTTCTTAAATATTTAGTAAAGTAACTAATACTTATCAAACTTATTTTAGCATGATTTAGTACTTTTAAATTATGATCATTTTCATTATGACTTTGCAATATTTATTTTATATGAAGATTTCATTATTATTTTTTATTAAATATTTTTGTGTCATCAGTACTCATCTCATATTTTGTGTTATTTTTTATAAGAAACACCTTAGATAAATTATGGTTGGACTAAAGAAATATTTGGAGCACAAGTTAATTATATGTTTGTATGCAAACTTTACCGAAAAATAAAATCTGAAAAAAATCTGAGGTTTATTAGTTTGGTTTGATTTATAAGTTTAAAAATTCTACACAATGGTTTGGTTTGGTATTTGAAAAAACCGAACCAACCCGAGATTGAAAAACCCGAAAAAATCCAAATTTTATTAGTTTGGTTTGGTTTATAAATTTAAATTTTTTACACAAATAATTTGATTTGATAGTTGGAAAAACCGAATCAACCCAATCATGTACACCCCTGTTCGTTATATCGATGGAAAATATCTTTGTTTAACCCTACATGTACGAGAAGATCTCTAGCACTGACGTGAACAATGAACTTTTTTTCTTTTACAAAAATTAAAATTGGATTTCCAAGCTAGGCCACCCTATTCTCTTTCTTGGATATGCAAACAAACATCTCAATGTCGACAGAGCCAAAATTTAAAATTTAATTTTTATAAATTAATAAAATTTAAATTTAAATTTAATAATTTATACATATTCAATAGACAAAAATAAATATAGTTTTAGACTAAAATTATTAAATTGAAACGACTTGATAATTCTAACTCCAACCCTGACTCTATCTACTTAATAATTAATAGTAGTTCCTAGTGAACGTGATATCGACATGCAGTACCAGAGAATAGAATAGAAACATATTGTACTACATAATAAAATTGATTTTAATCAGAAAATGCGGCTAGCTATTCATAATTTTATGAATTATATATGACCGTTGATCTATTCAATCATTTCATTTTATTTGTACTCGTTTAAACAATAATGTATTTTTAGTAACTTTTTAGTTTCACCATATTAAAGATTGTAAAGTTTTAAAAATATTTTAACATATTTGACATAATTTAAATTTATAACTAAAAAATTTATTTAATTTTTTAAATTTCGTTTTAACTATATTGAAACAAATAACTCTTTCACTATTTGCACATCATCAACCCAATTATAGGTACTAACATGTGTTGTGGTGCAGTAATGAGATCGTTCCATCCTTAATCAAAGGTCTCAAACTCTTGTTGAGAGCCCAGTCACCCCAAATACGTTTTATAGTGCGCGATCCAAACTTAATTGATGCTTTAATATTGGCTTAGATGGAAAAAAAAAAAAAACAGGTAGCTAGCTAGTTGCCTAGTGGAAGTTGCACTGTTTTATCAGCTGCGGAGACTTCAGTCAATTTCTGGACTTCTTAATTGTTGACTTATTAACTCATAAATATCTATTGCTAAATTCCATCAAATTCAACTATGTCTCGGTTTAAAAAAGAGTGATCTAGTTTAACTTGACACAAAATTTATAAAAATAAAAAAAAATTTAAATCTTGTGATCCTAAATTAAAATTATGTCAAATGTACTAAATTGCCCTTTAACCTTGTGGCCTTAAACATGCCACGTAGAAAACTAAAATTAAAATGTTACAAAAAAAAGAAAAATGTCATTTTTTTTAAACAAACTAAAAATAAAAGAAGATCATTCTTTTTTAAACTAAAAACGTTACTATTAATAAGAGTTCAATTTTTAACGCGATCGACACATGTAAAGAATTTAACCCACCACCAAAAGAAATGGAGTGGAGCCAAGTCCGGCTTTAATTATGTGTTAAGCCCCAAATTACGTCCGAAACACGTTGGTAGTCTCACGTATATTTTACGCCGGTAATGTGACGTTTATTTTACTGTCCCATCAAGTAATAATTTAATCAAGTCGGTAAAATGTGAACCCATTAATTTCTACAAGCACTAATCAAAATTATCGTGATTTGGTTCACGTGAAAAAAAAAAAAACCAAGCCCACAATATTTAAAATATATGTGTTTTGATATTATTATTATTATTATTATTATATATATTAGTTAGTTTGAGCTTCAATGAAACTACTTGTACATTTCGATCGAGCAATATTAACACTCTAGTTCTTGCATTACATCTCCATTTTTGTGTTCTTAAACATAATGAAAACAACAAGTGTTCTTTCCAGTGGATTCAACCACTCAACCCTCCCTGAATCTTACGTTCGACCTGAATCCCAAAGACCCCGCATGTCTGAAGTTGTTGATCGTGATGATCTTGTTCCCGTTATCGATATGTCTTGTACTGATAGGAACGTTATCGTTCATCAAATTGGTGAAGCTTGTCGTCTTTATGGGTTTTTCCAGGTTCTCTTTTTTCTCATTTCGCTATTGCATCATGGTTTTCCCTTTTATTTATAAGATATTCGTACATTCAATCCTTTCCTTTCAGATATGTTGTTATTGTTGTACTATTTCCGTTTCAATTCATATAGCAACATTACTATTTGGAGGTTTCTTTGATCACATTTTTTCAATTATATATAGTACTTTTTACGCAGTTGTAATAGATTAACGAGTAGTCATTTTGGATTATTTTTTATCAGGTGATAAATCACGGTGTATCAAAGAAGGTGATGGATGAAATGTTAGGGGTAGCTCATGAATTTTTTAAGCTTCCAGTGGAAGAAAAGATGAAATTGTACTCAGATGATCCATCAAAGACTACGAGATTATCAACTAGTTTTAATGTTAAGAAGGAAACTGTTCATAATTGGAGAGATTATCTTAGGCTACATTGTTATCCTTTGGACAAATATACCCCTGAATGGCCTTCTAATCCTCCTTCTTTCAGGTAATTAATTAAACACAATTAAATTTTCATTATAATTAAGTACTAGTTCATTCATATGTCATGTCAAATCATTTTTTCTTTCATTTCCTGTTTATTTATCAATCCAAATTCATTTTCTGTAAATGACGACTCTACATGAAACGTGCTTATCCCGTATCTAAGTTGTTTTTTTGCAAATTTTTAGTCATATTTCTAACTTGTCTACTTTTGCTTTGTCACGTGTATATGTTATGTGTATTTTTTTTTGTCTTGTTTCTAACTAGTCGTGTTACGAGAGAACACTTTTATTATTTAATTATATTCTCAACACGCCCACTCATTGGGTGGAGGTGAGATTCAATCTCAGGACCTCTGCCTGCTCTGATACCATGTTGAAGTGTCTCATCATCTCATCTAAAAGCTTAAGCTGTTAGACAGAACACACTTTTATTATTTAATTATATTCTCAACTTGTATCTCTAATTAGGTGCACTAATTAATTAGATTATGTCAAATTTTATGTTGCTTCACAAAGAAAACGACTCAAATCTATCCAATATTTTTTTGCAATTCATAATTCTACACGGCTCTGCCGACCTTTTCTTAAAAAAAATTATCTATTGGACTTTTTATCTAATTGTATCGTTCGATCAATTATTTTGTTAGTATAAAATATATGAATTGATATATGTAATATATATTTTGTAAACTAGTTAATTAAAATATTTAAAGCCGTACTAGATGTTTTATGGAGTATATTATTCCAAATCTCTATGATTTTAATTTGCTTATATCACAAGAATAAAAAAAAAATCTAAGTATTATTTTAGTCAAGTCCTTCTTAATTGTCGATGCATCAGTTTCTGTCTGTCCTAGTCCCTACTGCTCAGCTGTTAATTTTATATATTTCATGACGTAGTGGAAGACATAGACCGATGACGTAATAATTTTCAATTGTCCCGTTCACTTTTTCTTGTTTACTAGATTAAATATTCATATTTATTTGTGTATTAATTATATACTACTATTCATATGAATATTATAATAAAAATATATATTATTTTAAAATATAAAATAATTTTTTTATGAATTAATAAAGTGAACGAAGAATAAGATATAATCATGTGATGGTGGGAGCCAGCATAAGATAAAATCATGTGAGAATGATTGATTCCTTTGTCAGTTGCTAGTCTCTAGCAGACAACTACTATGGTGTCTGATTTTTATTTTATTTTTTTGTAAAAAAAAAAAAAACAGTATCCTTGAAAATATTTTTATTTATTATTTAAAAGCTAAAACTCTTTTCTTAAAAATTAAAACGATATTAGTATTAATTTTCTAAAATCCGGTACAAAAATGTTTGTGTTTATCGGGGTAAAAAGCGAGAACATTTCTACCTACAATATATGTATTTTATGTGCTATATGAGTCTGATCAACGTCTCACCATTCATATTGTCATTGTTTTTCAACTCGATTAAATCGAAATAAGAATCTAATTTATGCTCTTCAATTGCTTAGGGAAATAGTGAGCAAATATTGCATGGAAGTTAGACAACTTGGATATAGATTAGAAGAAGCAATATCAGAGAGCCTAGGGCTTGAGCAAGATTGTATTAAAAATGTGTTGGGTGAACAAGGACAACATATGGCTATCAATTTTTATCCTCAGTGTCCACAACCTGAACTAACTTATGGGTTACCAGCCCATACAGATCCAAATGCAATTACAATTCTTCTTCAAGATTTGCTAGTGGCTGGGCTTCAAGTTCTTAAGGATGGAAAATGGTTATCTATTAAACCACAGCCTAATGCCTTTGTCATCAATCTTGGTGATCAATTGGAGGTAAAACATGACTCTTCTATTTCATAACTATTCCATCTGTCTCAATTTATCTGACACATTTTGCTTTTCGAGATTCATTATCATCTTCTTTTTAAAAAAAAAACATGTATCGAATTGACACCAAAAGACTTACTTACACCTATAGTATAGTATATTTGTACTTTTCGTATAGTTTTTGAATATTTTAATTTTTATAAAATAAACTTCTGAAAAACGAAGAGGGAGTAAATTATTTAAGCTATCTACACTAATGCAACGTACCTTTAATAATAATATGTTATTACTTACCTTATGTTTCATGTTTTCATATGAGACATATTACAATTAATTACCTATTGCCGTGGTCAATATTGAAAAATGTCATTTTTAAGTAAATTATTTACATGCTTGACCTATGATATCAGCCTTGCACATCGTGGTGGTGTTGGTGTCTTGGAAATACAACTAACTAAATAAAATTATATCTTTCTAGCCGTTTAAATTTTTAGATGAAATAATTATTTATCGTGCAGGCATTGAGTAATGGAAAGTATAAAAGTATATGGCATAGAGCTATTGTAAATTCAGACAAAGCAAGGATGTCTGTGGCTTCTTTCCTCTGTCCCAATGATAGTTCCATTATCAGTGCTCCAAAAACCTTAATTGAAGATGGATCTACTGCCATTTATCGAGATTTCACTTATACTGAATATTATGACAAATTTTGGAGCAGGAATTTAGATCAGGAATACTGTTTAGAACTTTTCAAGAACGATGGAACCTAGTACTTGTATGAGTTCGAAGTAATTACTTATAACTTTTGTATCGACTAAGTGTGGTTATCACACAGTTACCGTTCCATCGGCTCATCTAATAAATGTGTTAGGAAATTAATCAAATTATACATCGACAGTATAATTTTTTTTAATATTTGTCCATATGTGTGATTTTGTAACGAAGCTACTGATCGATCGAGTGTGTTAGGAGATTTGTACAATAATTTACCTTTGCAAAAGTTTCATTGTCTCTTATACTTTTAATAAAGGTAGGAAATAATCGCCTAATAATTCAGGTATGAAACTCGCAAAATAATGATACTTAAAGTATGTAAATTTTGTTCTTTTCCTCTGGCATTATGGTGCTTGCACCACTGTTTTATATGTAGAATCAAACTGGGAAAAATGAAATTGCATTGGCTGATACAAAAATGCATAAGAAACATAGGAGAGTCTCATCCCACGATATCACAAAACTCCGAGAAAATGATCTCCTATGATCACTTACAATTTGAATAGATGAAAATGATCTTTCACGTACTTGTTATTATTGGTTACGTTATGCAACATGCATTAGGATTTTCGTCGGAGAAGAGCTGAGGAGGTGGGATTCTTTCAATGTCATAAAATGGCTGGCAATAATACATCATCTTATTGATGGTTTCTTCTCCTTCTGATGCCTTGTTACTTTCTTCGCCACCTTCTTTCTTTTCTTCCTCTTCGAGTTTCTTAGCTTCTTCATCTGGATTTGGATCTTCACTCTTTGGTTCTTCCTTATGCTTACGGGGTTCATGTTGAAGGACAATTTTGGCCTGCTTTTTCGTTCGTCTGTAGACATAGTCAACGAGCTTGTTGGCGTCCATGCTTCCTTTTACAATTACTTTCCTTAAGGTCAGATCTGTTTCCGCGGTTCTCACCCCTAAATTAATCATGAAGAAGATTATTAGTAGACACAAAAGTTATACTTATTGTGACATTTCACATGTACTAACTTAGAATTCTGAATCCGCGTACTCAAAATGGTTAGGTAAATGCACAAAAGTACTCGTTTATATACCTCTCATTTTTAGAATCTTTCTTTTAAGCTGTTTGGCACATGCTTCACAATGCATGTTAACAATAAGCTCAACTGTCGTCAATCTGTTAACCTGAAAAGGTATTAAAACAAGGATCAAACATTTACATTTATGGTCTTTATGTATATTCTTCAGCGAAAAATTATACAGTACGAGTAAAAAAGATTACCTGTGAAGAAACAACTTCAGGAATAGGTTCATCCTCAGCTTGTGGCAAAGGCGAAAATACTTTTGCTGTTCTCTTTGTTTCCTTAACAATCCTGGTGCACACTGCTTGTGGTTCGATCACTCCGCTTATTGTCACTTGGTTTTGCGCCATACCTATCATTACTCTGTCTACCCCTGCTTCATTTGAATATAGATATGATGCTTGTCTAAAATAACGTCAGAAAGAAAAAACGCAAAAACACAGTGGAATAGTCAAGGTGCACGCAAAGTGACTAGAACTTTACAAGCAAAGTGACTAGAGTGGGATAAAAACCTCTTATCTTTGAACTGGTCCTCTCAATCTTCTGGGCACATCCTATACAATGCAAGTCTATACACAAAATTAAAGGAGAATGTAGTTTTAGTTCTTCTATCTTCTCCTGTGTGATCTCTTCCTCCATTTCCTCTATTTTCGGTTCCTTAACGAGCTCCTTTCAAACATAACAATCCATTATGTGAACATTTTCTCATATTGACAAGATGAAATAAATTCAAGAAAGGAAAATGTGACTAACCTTTTTGGCTTCTTTACTCATTGTCTCTGCTGATGAGTAGTAAGGAGAAACCAGCTACCAAGCTTTTATATACTGAAAACAACGAGAATCAAACTATAATATATAAAAGGAGACTATGAGTTTGCAAAATTGTATGCAAAAAAGCTAACTCTGTGCAATGGCAAAGCACATGCAGGGGAACTATCTGCATAAAGGGTACCTCTTAATTGTAATCCTATTTGATTCCTCCTTTTTGTATATTAGTTGGAACTTTATTCAGGAGGCAGAGGGAGAGGAAGGATAAAGGGGATTCCACAAAGCAGAGGATACCCAGATTTATGGACATAAAGAATATAAATAGCACAGAGAATGATCTTATAAAGTAGGTCGAGAACCATGAGTTTTCAAGTTCAAATCTCACTGGAGGTAAAATCACTAGGTGATAGTTGGACAGAGTTACATGGTATCTGTGTTGGTAGAGTAGTAGCGGGTATCTGATGGAATTAATCGAAGTGTATGCAAGTTGACCCGAACATTATTGTTATAAAAGAAGTTGCAATACAACTTGGTAAGTTGAACAAAAATGGGTTATATGAAACTTTGGGGATGCTGAAGTGCTAATGATTTGAGTGTTAAGATCTCCATTCTTCAAAGTTGGTCTCACATGGGTTCTTTCAATTTTACATTCCAAACCCCTGCCCCCTCTCCTAGGGGCAAAAATAAAAAAGAGAAAACGTCAACAGAAAATCTTTAGTCAACCGGGTTCTGTCGAACCTAGTAACTTTATGCATCAAGAAATCCATAAAATATGAACAAATATCAAATTCTGCCTTAAAAAACAGTAACTTGCACTAGATTTTGCATATACAGTGTCAGACTACTGTCATTATTCATTTTGTAACTGCATTTAGATCTACATACTTAACTACTTGATGCCTTGTTGCATAAGAGAAATTTTTAAAGAGCACAAGAGCAACCATGGCATCAAGAAAATGGAAATGGGCCACATGAACAGACGGTCATCACCGCGTTAGATTTGCTTATTTATGTTAAATTATATACAATGTGCAGAATGAACGAGTAATTGGAACATTTATGCAACTCAAGAGACCATCAAACAATAATGTTATTATCTAAACTGCAGTGGGATGTTGGTAATCGTTCAGATACATCTCTGCTATGGCTGTGTGCATTGCTGCTCCAATTGGAAGGACATCCTCGTCAATAAAGAAGTGAGGGGAATGTGGGGCGTGGGCAGAACCCAACTTTTCATTTCTGATCCCTATTTGAAAGATAACTCCAGGAATCACTTGTTGATAGAAGGCAAAGTCCTCACCTGCCATGACCTTTTCAATTTCCCCAACGTTCTCCGACCCAAGCATGAGTTTGCCAACCCTCTCTACATGTTGATGTAAGTTCTCATCATTTGTGCAAGCTGGATATGCTGGGAAATCCTCCTCTTTCATGTCAATGTACGCCTTACACTTATGCACAGCTGCCTGTCCTTCAATGACCTGCAGGCTCATATAAATATGTATTTCAAATGTGCACCAAATTACTACGAGAAGTCTAGGTTCTGTTCTTATTAGAAAGAACTTGAAGCATTTTCGTTGATACTGGACATTGAAGACAATTAGAATCTACTGCAACAGTGTATCAAGAAATGAAGGATTCAATAGTGATTTCCATATATGTTGTGTTTATGCTGGCCTTGAGTGGAGGGACTATCCAAAAAAACCTCTCTACCTACACAAGAAGGGGTAAGGTCTGTGTACATTCCACCCTCCCCATACCCTACTTGTGGAAGGAAACTGCAGGAACGCCATTAGTTTGGTCATTCATTTAGCTGGAGAAAGGGTTTTGATATGTGTTCAAGAAGTCATCCTTAATATTGTTAGTTCATTACATAGGTACATGTAACCCATCATTTTCCAATGGCCTAAGAAGGCCATCTGTTTAAGGCTATTAAACATCGACAAAAAAATCACTAAATTTGTAACACAAACTACATGTTAAGGAAACAGCCAGAAAATCTAGTTGGTAGATGTTGATAGTTAACAAGAGCCAAGGTTCAACAAAGTACCTCTTTCACCCTCTTTTGAAGTTGAAGCAAGCCTTCAGTTGTTAGACTCCTCAGAGTTCCCCCAAATTCAACATATGATGGAATTACATTTGATGCTGATCCACCTCTGACATAAGTAACAGAAAGAACCTTCAGGCAGAAGTGAGTATTTCAATATCAGTAAGACTAACTATCAAACGAGGCTTGAGGTCTCAAACATCATACAGCTTCCACCTCAAAACTAATGATTTGTTAAAATAAAAAAATGTTCGTAAAGGGAATACATGTTCCTCTATAATATTAAACATACCATTATGTACACTTCTTATGAGGTAAACATCTTCAAGGAAAAGAGAAGACAAAGGATTGGACCAATGTTATCATAAGTGCAATAAAGCTCTTAGGTCCATTGGGTCTTTAAGCACAAAAGCATGGGCTTTAACGAAAAAAGGCGCAAACGAAAAAAGACCACAATATATATATATATGTTTAGTCTAAAACTAATAATAATAAACATTACTAACAAATATATGGACAAATAAACTGTAAAAAAAAAATAACGATAAAGTGAATTATCAATTGTTTAGTATTGCCTCTTTAGGAGACCTTCATTTGCAAGAAAAAGTATATCTTAGAGCCTTAATGATGACACTGAAGCGCAATTAAGCGAGGCGAAGTGCTAACATGTTTTTTTGCCTCGCTTTGAGAACACTCAATGGACAAAAATTGAGATTAAGGTGCATACTTGACTATGAAGGGGATCTGCTTCTCTTGAGATGAGCTGCTGCAATGCCACAATTGCAAATGATGCAGCAAGTATTGGATCCACAGCTTCATGGGGTTGTGCAGCATGCCCACCTTTTCCTTCTATTTTTGCTTCAAAGAAGCAAACGGCAGCTAAAAGGGGTCCAGGACTAGTGCCAATGCCCCCTGTAGGTCTTTTAAAATCAACATGCATACCAAATATAACTTCTGCATCACCTAGAGCTCCTTCCTTTATCATATGATTTGCACCAGCTCCTCCTTCCTCCGCAGGTTGGAAAACAAGTCTGACGGTTCCCTTCGTGGTTTACAAAATAATTACAATAATATTGAGTTTAGCAAAAAGAGATATTGACTGATATTGTATGATGCCACACAAAGGACCAAGCAGATTAGGTGAATTTGAACAGTGCTTTTGGAGTCATGTGACATATCCTTATGAAGTTGAAAAGAAAAATCTAGTAGTATCATTCAGACAATTACAGACTGACAAGTGATCAAAGAGTGTGGTTCAAAACAGAATGTTCTGATGGATATATGCAAGATGAAGCATATGTAGTTATACATAAAGAGATCCAAGAAATGGTAAGTGGCCTTCGAAAATGATTAGATCATCCTTCCTAGTGCACTACTAGTCCTCTAGGGAAGGATGATCCAAATTCAGATTTTGAGAATCAAAGAACAATATGGTCATATTGTAGTTACTTAGCAACATCGACAATTAAATAAGGAAACTTCCCTCTTCTGACCTATGAAGTTCAGACTGTTCCAAAGAAGACAAATTATGATATTAAGACAATAAAAATGCAACTTAACTTTTTTGACTAGTGCTCCACATGATCTCCCACAAGGTGATATGTCAGTTACGAACATTATTGTGCTCTCGGCCGTTTCTGGAAACAACTAGCTACTTTTGCAAGTCCTGATTCTGAATGCCAGGAGATGCCAGAAGATTCAAGGATATTTTTGAAAAGGAGAAAATCTCCAAGTTCCTTTTAGGCCTTGATAAGGTCTCTGCGAGCTTAAAGGAAGAATTCAGGGAATCAAACTATCCCTCTAATTGTGAGGCCTTTAGAAGTTTGAAGAGAAGAAAAGTATGAAGAAACACATGATGTTAACTCAACCATTGTTCACCACTTGAAAAAGTTCAGTTCTCATGTCACAAGCACAAGTTACATTCCAAATGAATCAGTACTAGTGAAGAGTAAAGTTCCTTTAAACCAAACATCAAAAGAACTCACATTAAGTTTGTCCTTCCGTTCATTCAGCAGCTTAGCAGCACCAAGAAGCATCGTCGTATGAGCATCATGTCCACATCCATGCATTTTGCCATTAATTTTGCTCTTATGTTCCCATTCAACAAGTTCCTACGGTTATATTCATTTGAGATCAATACCAGAGACATTTCACACTTAAATATGCACAGTACTAATTATCTCTTTATAACTCCCCCTATATAATCTTCATAAAGCATAGTCTGTCACAACTCCAAATAAAGTTGGAGGATTGTGACAAGCTGACAACCAGTGTAAAAACAATCTAACTAATATTGAATCCTCTAGATTTGATACAGCCCAACTCGGGGTGGAGGTAGAGGGGTGCAAGGACGTTTAGAAATTATGCTCACCTAGTTTCAATTTATCCGTCTTACTTTCTTTTTTAGTCCATTTCAAAACGAATATCTGTTTCTTTTTTGACAAATCTTTAATTCTAAATTTTCAGATTGACATCTTTAAGATCACAAGATTATATAATATTTGAGTAAATTCAATATATCTTCAAAAGTTTTGTTACTTTCTTTAACTTCTTCCCAAATCAAAACCAGACAAACAAACTGAAACAAAAGAGGAAATACCATGTAAATAAGGAAAAAAAAGATTATTTTTGTACATAAGTAACTAGGAGAAACCTGCATAGGAAGAGCATCCATATCAGCTCGCAAAGCAACAACAGGGGGAGAACCATTGCCAATTTGAGCAACAATACCAGTTTTTGCAAAAGGGTATTCATAATAAACCCCAAGCTTATCAAGTTCACTACGAATCAGAGCACTGGTATTATATTCTTCGAATCTGAGTTCTGGGTATTCATGAATTTTCCTTCTTATGGATACTAACCAATCTTTATCTTTACTTGCTGAACTCAGTATCTGCTTAACAAATTCTTGATCAAAGTAGCTGCCTTGAACTGAATACAGTAAGCTGAAGCAGAAAAGCAATAGGAGTACTAAAATTGGAGAAAATGTTAACATTTTGCCAGTTTTTCTGTGTGATTTTGCGGTAGTTGATGGTTCATCTAATCGTTGTTTACACAAGTAAAATGAACAAACGACCGACGACTTTTATGGGATTTTCTAACAATGGGGAAAATATGATTTATTTGACTTGTCATATTTTTTTTTTTTTGGTCTTCTCTAAACTCCGAGATAGTAAAAAAGAAGAACGAGGTAACGTACGAAGTACAAATATTAACGAAAAAAAGTAATTTGACTAAATTATTTTTATTTGTTACAATCTCAATCTAATAGTACTACGAGTACTATCTTTCACCAAAATAATTTGTTTCCACATTTGTTGAATAAGGATAAAAATGAAAAGTAATAATTGATCTATATATTGATTTTTTTAAAATGGCAATAATTTCAAATTGTTTACTTTAAGTAAACACGGTAATTAAAATAGACCGACATTATAAGCTACTCTTTGTATAACAAAAAGCTACTACATGAGAAGTGTTATGAATTTAGTAATTGTGGATGTTCATTCAATGGATCATTATCATATTTGTATCTAATTAATAATGTATTACTTGAGATATGTAACTCAAGGATGATTTGTACAATCATATAAATGGGTAGTCTTCACCTTTCACAAATACACACTTGAATGACAAAAACTCTACAACTATTGTCTATATTTCATGTTTTATATTATTTTATTGTTTATCAATTTACAACAGGAAGTACATTAAATCAGAATTTCTATAAATAAATATTCAGTAACTGGCTAAAACATTTGTAATAAGAGGACAAAGTCATGTGACTTTCCAAAGTAAATATAATGAGAGGCGGAATCAATGTAACGATTTTCTAGCAAATGAAGAGCACAAGCATGACGAAGATCTGATAGTATGGGGAAATGCACTTAATAACGATATGAAATTTCTTCACCTAGCAGACAGACGTTATTGCATTCCTTGAGTAGAACCAAGGAGCTGTCCATATATATTGAGGGAAGATAGAATAATGAAGGAGGTGAAGTCAAAATGCCAAATGCAATCTTTGGGAAAAAGTCTAAATTAACTAGATCTCCTTACACAATATAGTACTAGTATGTACAAAACAAGCCAATTATAATATCAAATATACACTAGTAACTTCTAAGTTTTTCTCAACTTTAGCTCCTTCGCAGTATTTGAAAAGGAGATAAAATCAACAAAACATGTTAAGCCAGTTACAAAAAGCTACAATTTGGATGCAGACTGTCTCAGCTTAAAGCATCCCAAAACACCTAAGAAGACCATGAGTAAACTTGCAACCGCGAGCACCTTGGATATGTAGAAACTTAATGAAAATGAAGACGGTGCTGCTCTCTTTAAACCATTTGTACCTTTCACATTTGCACTCAAGTCTTCAGCCATTTGACAATCCCCTTTAAATTCTTTGCACATGGTATCTTGTGTCTCATCGCTAGAGATAGCAGCACTCGGAGTAGAAGCTTCTTCATTGAAGAACTTTTCACTCTGCACATGCCAATTATTAAATATATGTCAATGTGTCATCTTTTAGCCCTTTTTTTCACGAGGGATTAGGGAGACTTACCTCAGATACAGTTAACAGTCCTTCATGATTTGCTCCACCCTGATCAGAATCAGTCGGCATGCGACACTCTACTCTTCCAGCTCGAAGTTTCACTTGGTAACGTATTCTTCTAACAGTAGTTCCTTGCATTCCAGATCTCAGCTGGCTGTCGTCAGGTTGATTCTGCATCTGCCGAGTCCTTCTTGTTATTCCAAAAGCAGAATCAGTGCCTACATTGCTATAACCGTTTGATTCATCAAAGTTTAGTGAGCTGTCAACCTGCATTCCACCAGAACCAGCAGACAAAATGACCTCTCCAGGGTAACCATTGTTAAGGAAATCCAGATTCGCCATTGAGTGATCATTGCGAACATAAGGTGTTGCAAACGCCTCGTCCACTGTGGTTGCAACAGAATTAACCTCTCTCATTACTGCAGTCTCTCCATAGTTTCCCAACAGCAGCTCGGGTTCAAATAAATCTCTCCTAACCTGGGACAAAAAGAATAGCAGCAGAAGATCAGTTCTCTAAAAAACAGTTAAAAAGTTTCAAGTAACTGACGTCTTGAGACAACTCACAAATGCAAGAAACTGAAAGACGCCTATAGAGTTCCACTTACTGGCTCTTGTGTGACTTGTGACTTCAACACACTACACGTTCCAGAGTCCTTAACTGGTGCCCTTGTTATAGTGTTAATACTGTTCGAGGCAAACCAGATTGGCCTCAATTCCGCTTCAGAATCTTCATAGGAAAGCTCATCAGAGCTGACAAGAATTGAATTTAAAAACTCACTAGTATTGAGATCATTTATTCCATTCTGACATTGGACATCCTTTTGATCAGAGCTTATCTCATTGGTCATGGTACCATGTGAGATAGAAGATCCAAACTCCACCTGCGACTGTGAATGCAACGGAGACCAATCAATAGGCTCTGGGGAAGGGTCACGAAAGAGTCCTAACAGTTCCTCTATCTGGAGATCTGGCTAAAATATGAAGCAAATAAATAAGTACAATATTAGTTCAACCAATTGTCTGCAATGAAAAACTCAATATCTAACAAAAAGGCAGAAATGGGAATTGCTCTACTTACCTGTCCTGATGTTATGTCCAACATCAGATCTTCAGCATCACCAGCAGTGCAACTATTGCCACAACTAATAGATAATCTTGTGTCATGAGTTTTGCCTCCAGAGGTTTTTGGTGGGTTACTTCTATTACTCTCACTTTCCATGATTGGAGATAGAGCCACTGCTGATAATCCATCATTGGTTCGTGATTTTCCAACAGCAGGAGAAGAAACAAGCTGTTCAACTTCATCAAAGTGTGAACTTTCGACATTTTCATCTTGCTTCAATTCATTCTTCTTAAAGAGACGACAAAGCACAAAGGCTCCCTGCACCAGGAAAATGATTACTAATAATCTAATATGGCCCAATTTGCTACATCACAAAATAGGAATGGAACAGTAAGCTTCAATGATTAAACTAATCATGGTGCGTCTGATCCAAAGTTGTTGATTCGGACATCTCACAAAATGTTGGACCCGCCAAAAAGAAAGCTTTACATGGCTACACCACAAAATGTTGCACCCAACCCCTTGTTGTCCTAACAGAATATAAGTGGACTAACTACAATTAAACTGACCAGTCATATGCCACTCCATTTAAGTAAACACTATTGATATATAAAGACATGATTTTTCTGAGATAAGACACAGCCAAATATACCACTATACCTTCAAGTAGATTAGATTAACCCATAATTTCACATATGGAACAAACAATCTTTTTCTAACTAAAACCATCCCAAAACTAAGATACATGAAAATAAGTTCAAATTGAAGAGAGAAGAAATTTCAGTCCCCACCTGTCCAGGGTGTGAACCATCCAATGACTTGTCAGTTGCACGATATTCATGGATCACCCAATTGGTCCTCTTCCCTTCAGGAGCTCGCCCAATGTAGTATACCAAAGTTTTCTTCATCCCAATCTTTGCCCCCTTTCTAGTAGCTATGTTTCTATCTTTACCAGTAGCTTTCCAGTATCCTCGTTCTGTTGCTCGGTTCAATCGCTGCCCATTTTGGTACTTCCTGTCTATCGGGCAGAAGTAGAACCACTCATTGTCATTTGACTCTACAACAGACAAATCTGCAATCATTTGAAACAATTCATACCATTACATTCTTTTCAAATATGAACTTCAAAGTGGAAAATACAAAGGGGCTTTGTTGGTGTTGAAGCTTCTGAGCTAGGACAACGGAGAAAAAAGAGTTGGCGCAGTGAAAGCTGAACCCCTGAACTTCTTAAGCCAAAAATAATATGGTGATAAACATTACCAGAGTATACCATATGGAAGAACATTGCTACAAATGATAATCAGTGGACCAAAAAAACTTCCTACTAAAAGTAGGTCAAAAGCACCCAAAAGCAAAGCTAATCACAATTATTTCAACTGTGAGGATCATCAACAGAATTGTCTCCCTTCCCCCCACCCCACCCATCTTCCCGAAATAGCAAAGAAAAAGAGATCCGATCGAGTGCTCATAATCTGGAGTAAAAGAATTAGCTACTCAGTCTGCGAAATTGTAACTGGAGCTTATGGAACTGATTATTCACAAAGCAATCAACTCTCCCAACCCGAAGAAAAACGATTACACTTACCGTACAAAATCAAAAGTAAGGCACAAATGATCAAGGGCCTGAAAGCTGTTAATCAGGTTTTACAATCACAAAAGTCCCCAAATTTTTCTTGAAAAGATGAGTTAAGAATCAAATTTCTTGGCCAATCCAAATTGCCCCTTTGTCCTTCTAATTGTTTTTCTTTTAAGGGATTGTGTATCTATCAACAAGAATCATAACTCAAACCACTTTGCTGATTGTTCAGTGATTACTGGTTTCCCTTCCCACAAAATTCTATTTTGGCAGTCCAATAACACAGCAGCACACATAAAAGGAAAAAGGAATTTAAAAAGAGGCAAAAAGAAATGTGGATGGAACTAACCAGGCAAATCCCAGGGCTCGAATTTGCAGATATCAATTTCACGAATAACATACACTTGGTCATGACAACCATTGATCTTCAAGCACAAATAATGATTGATAAGCTCCTCATCCGTGGGCCGAAAACGATATCCAATCGGTAAAGTATTCAACGGTGGAACTTCCACCTGATTGCCCACCGGAGGTACAGTCATTACCAAGATTCAAACTTTAACACAGAAAACGAATAAACTTGATTGAATTTTTCTCAAAACTAGATGATGTAAGATGAATCGACAAAAGGGCTGATTCTTAGTAGTAAAAATGAATTAAAGGGGCGATGTGGAAAACCCTTTTATTGACTGAGAAATGGGGGATTTTCCATTGATCCTAAACAGGAAACATCCTAGAAAGTGACATAACTGATGTGACTTGATTTACCCAAAATCAGTACACATAAACCGCGTAAGAATTCTTGAAATACCGCGTAGAAACAGATTATTATCACTGTGGCAACGATGCAAGTCATCAGTCATGGCGCCAGTAGCAGTCGTACACGTCGGATGAAAAATGTTGTTCTCATACGTGATGCCCTAAATTACTGCTGATATTTAGTTGTCACCATTTCAACTTTTTTATTATTAGTATTTTTTACCATTTTAAATTTCACTCTCTTAAAAAAAAAACATGAAAGTATTGAAAACAACCTTGAATATGGTTTAAATTATTAGTTTTCCGAGGTATTGGCAGTATTAAAAACACTCATTTACTTGACTAATTAAACTTAGATACACTCCTGATCTACTACATGATATAGCATTTGCAAGTGATATCAAACTCCTATAAGAGACTCTTAATAAAAAGTCGAGAAAGAATTGTTGAAAACACCCCTAGACTTGATCAGAATTTAAAAGTGTATTTAAATTCAATTAGTTAAGTAAAGAGAAATATAATAATAATAATAACAACGACGACGACGACAGTAGTAGTATCATCCCGCTAATATAATTTAAAAACATGTTCTTGATCAATTACAAATATCTAAAAATACTTCTGACCAACTGAAATTAATTAAATATACTCTATTAAATCAAGTTAAATTTTCTACGGTAGAAAATTATCAGTGAAAAAGTGATATTCGAGAATGAAAATAACAATAAAAATCATTATCGACCAATAGATAATGAAATAAAATATAAAATAAATTATAAAGTTTCAAGAATCTACTTTGGACCTTTTCTCAAAATAAAATAGAGACTACCGGGCATTTCACAATCAATCCCATTCCTCTAACTTGCTTATATTAAAGGAATATTCTAGAAGACACAATTTTAAAGAAATTTGATTTTGCAGTTTTTTTATAAAAAAAAATTATAAATTTTTTTATTTTACATGTAAAATATCTACAAAAATCAGTTTTTTTTGTTGAATTTGAGAATGATCATAAGAGATTATTTTTTGCAAAATGTTGCTCATGCGAAGTGTTTTTTTTCTTTTTCTATGAGTACTCATCCATATGTTTATGTCATTAAAAGGATGAGACATGTTTATTTATCTATTTATATTTACATTATAATTATAAGTCTGTAATATGCTCCCTCATGTATGAGTTTAATTATTTTTTGGGGTCAAACACATAAATATTCTTCCAATTAATTTTTTTATAATCATTCACAAACAAAGAAATAAAATAGTGTGGTTAGTCAAATATCATAAAGACAAAAATTAGAATTTATCAATAAATAAAAAAGTAAGAAAAGAAGAAGAAGATATTAACTCATGTTTACCAAAATTTAAAGTAGTACATTGCTTGTATACCTACTCGGCTACTCCGATAAATCATAAGTGAGGCGTCTGTTCTTGGTGGACCATTAATTTGTCCACGAATATTTACTTCGTTTCAAAATAAATGGTGTTTTTAATTTAAACATATTTTTTAAGCTAATTAATGGTTCTTGATTACGTAAACAAGAATCATTTTAAAAGAATAAGATTAATTTTTTAAAAAAAATTTAAAACATCACTGTGTGAGTACATTTGTACATGATTTCAATATTGCCTCTTGAGTAGTTTTGAGACAATTGAGTCTTGGACCAAACACAATAAATAACAAAAATGTCATTTTCAATTTTTTTTTTTTCCCTTCTATGCTAATTAACAAGTGGTCTGTGGGAAGAAAGTATAAACAGACAAAAAGTACCTAGTTTGGCCTAATTAGACTCCAACTTTTAGTGTATTGTTTGTTGTATTTTAATATCATGAAAAGGATTGGAAGAGAACCTTAGGCCTTAAGCTACGCAAAGGTCTTGGTCAAGGCCCAAGGGCATTGCACATTGTTTATCTTCTTCCTCTCTTAGAAAATCAACTATTTTTTTATCCTCGATCCGAGGATAGAGCAATGAATTATAAGTTCGATGACAAATTTAAAATTTTTAAATTTTGACTTTAATATTTTTTTATTATAATTTTAAAATGAGACGATTGAACTTTTTTATTCTCAATTTTTTTTTCTTTTACGAGCAGTGGCGGAGCCACCTTACAATGAGGGGTTCATCCGAATTCCCTTTGATGAAAAATTATATTATTTATACATTTTTTAGGTATATATAGTAGATGTCGAATCCCTTCAGCTACTTCGTGTATCTATTTTTTCAGATTTTGAATTCTCTTATTGAAAATTCTGACTTCGCCACTATTTACGAGTGTAGTTAATCTTTTGAAAAACAACAATTGATTGATTTACACACCCAAAGTTGACTAGAGAGCTCCAAAGTATTATATATTAAAAGATGTGGCATAATCCTAAAGTTCGTTTTGACTACCACTTCAAAAGATTCTCTATCGAGTTCTAGTACATATTTTCACTACAATATATAAAGTAGGAGCGGACATGATGCAATATAATACGGTATTGAAATAGTTGATTTGGTATTTTTAAAAAATATTACATCATGTCTATAACAAATTATTTCGACAGGGTTTTCAATTTAAGTATTTTGTAGTATTGTAAATTGATCACCCTAATTTTATTAGTATTTGACTTACATGTAGAAATATTCAAAAGAACGTACAAATATTTCTCATTGTTTAGATCAATTTCACACACAAAAATAATCAATCAAACTATAGTAGTCAATATTTTAATATCTAAACAATTAATTTTATACTAATACTAATGTATAAAAATATGTTAGTGTTAGAATAATGGGATAATATATGTTGAGTGTATTGTAATTACATACTTTGTCACTATATTAAGTGTTTTTTCTATAACACCATATCAAAATTAGGTTTACTTGGATAAATCACCTAGAAGAGTAAAGTAGCAAAATGTTTAGTTTGGAATCGCAAAAAAATTGAGTAAAATTTTCAAAAGTTCAACAATTGCTCTTTGGATGGAGGAGCAGACAACGTTAAATTATACGTTCATGCCATTCCTAACCTTCTATGCTAATAATATTTCTGTAGTACACACTTCCCAAACAATTTTCATTAAAAAAAATTAGTTTTTCTTCTTTTATTAATTTGGACAGGGGAACTAGAGGATTTGAGACCTGGTGAGGTTTGAAGTAGCTTACGTGCACCACGATCAACTATTTCATTAGATATTCAGCTTAAATTTTTGAACGTTACGACCCCTATTTACGAATAATTATGCCTATCAAGGCCCGGACAAGTTTTTTACTGGGATTGAACTCTGTACATCTTTATGCAATCAATTTTTTGGAATCTACTCCAACTTCAATGCTTTACAGCATCCATTCAAAGACAAAACAGGACCAAGTCCCACCATCGTTTCAATAATTCACAAGTTTCAGGTTTTTGTTTAATTTTTTAGGCTCCCACCATGCTTGTAACTTGTCCATTTGCTATATTCATTCAATTTGTTTTCCTGTCTTGAACAACACTGACGGATCCAAAATTTTTATTAAAGGAGTTCGAAAAATAAAAGCATAGTGCATGAATTGTACTTGAAATCTCAAGTTGAATTTCGAATCCCCTAATACACTAAGCCAAACTTTATTTTTCTCATTTGTGTTCAGGAGATTTAATATATATATATATATATATATGTACGTATAAAATTTAATATATAAAGTTCCTAAATTGATTCGAATGAACATCCTGACAACACCTAGATCCACCCTAGTTGAACAACCTATGGTCCACAATTGTAGAGAACATGACAGAACCCACAAATACCCCTGATCACATGCATGTTCTCCTGGTCATCTTATCCCTCAATTAATTTTTATCTCTCAAAAATTTAATTTCCATATCCACACCACATTCAAAGCACCTCCCCAAATGTGTGCTTGTTTGCACCAATGCATCTCTCACATTTATTTATAGCTCCAACCTTTTAAATGAACACACACACATACAACAACAAAACCAAAATTGTTAGAATATGGTGAATTACAAGGGGAAAAAAATGTTGAAGCACCAAAGGAACAGAGTTAGCTTTTCAGCTAACTTGCCTGAAGATGTTCACGGGGCGTTCGCGGATAGTACATGTGTTGTGAAATACTCAATGGATCCATTGACAGATATAAGAGAATCTATAAAAGAGATGGTGAAAAATGTTGGCATTAAAGATTGGAAAGAGATGGAGGAATTGGTGTATTGTTACATTGTTCTTAACTCTGAAGAGGTGCATTGTTTTATAAAAGAGGCTTTTCTTAGTTTATGCTCTTAGCTTCTTACTAGAGGCTGAAAAAATTGCATAAACCAAGTAATTTTTCTTATATATGTTTTATTATATGCTCTTCATTTTTAGCATTTTTGTGTTGTTTATTTTATAGACAATGTAAACGAATGTTTACACGATTAGTGGAATTGAAAGCGTTGTAAGAGGTAATTATATATGTACACCTCTTTTTAATAGTTTTATGTTATTTTGTTCATCTTGACTCGATCTATTTTAATTTGATGAGTATTTTTTTATTGCGTTATTCATTTGCTTATTTGTTAAGTTGACTCATTTTGACTTGTTTAAATTCAGCTGAACTCACCAATTTAACGCCCCTAATTTTTACTCTAACGTCTTGTGTTTTTACGTTTTCTTTTTATTTTTATAAAAAGTTGAATGGTATAATTTTATGATTATTATGATATTTTCAAATTTTTTTATTAATAAAATTTTGGCATATAATGTGGTGAGACTTTATATGATTTGGAGACTTTATAATGATTGTTGAATTGAAAGGTCAGGAGGTGAAAATTGGTATAGGAAGAGATAAAGAACTATGTTGTGAGAGGAATTTCAAACTTCTATCACTACAAAAAATTTCAATAATGGAAAACTCAAATAAGAAATCCTAATTAAAAAAAAGAAATGAAAAAAAAAGATGGAAAACGAGAGTAAATGCATAGATGCATGTAAAAATGTAAGAAAAAAAGAATTAAAATTACTAAAAAAATATTAAAAAGAAATAAAGAAAAAAAATGAAAGACAAAAATTTAAAGAAAAGAAGTAAGAAATAAAATAAAAAAGAGAAATCATAGTTAAAACCCTAATAAAAAAAATTTAAAAAAATAAAAAAGAACGACCATATTGCTCAATTTGTGGTGGGCATATTGGCACAAAATCAACGAGTTGAGCAAGATGCTCCAATCTCCGTTTTGGCAAGAAGGTTAACGTAGCACAATGCAGTAATTTCACATGATAACATGGTTGAGATGAGGTCGAAATATTGGTGATTTGGTGTGGCGTAATTTTAATATATATATGACAAAATTTTGATAAAAATATACTCATTTTGATAATTAAAAAATCATGGTGCTTGATTCAAACTACTATACAAGTGTTTTATCGAACGGTGAGAAATTGTGTTTTATTTGATGTATATTTTAACTTTGAAAGATGTACTATATCTCATGAGAAATAGAAAAATCGTGTTTATTTTTTTTTTTGTTTAATTTCTTAAAGCAGTTGATGAGAAATAATTATATAATTGTGTTTAAGCATTTTTTTGTGTTTAATATTATAGGATGTGATTGGAAAACTAAAATATGTTGAAATTAATTTTTAAATGAATTTACTAATTTTTTTATTGCCTAATTTTAACTAATATTTTTTTGTATTATGTGTAAAATATTTATGATTGATCTGAGAATGTTGGATTAAAATAAAGTTTAGAAAATAGAAAAAAGAAAGTAAGAATTTTGTAAGGTGCAAGTTGAAAAAAAATAAATTAAAGAAGAAAAAAAGAAGATTTAAAAGTTTAAAGGAAATTTGAATTTGTGGTGGAATTTTAACTGATATTGGGTACTTAACTAAATTATCACTTTAATATTTTATTTTATATTTTGATGATTTTTTTGATTTTTTTATGTTTACTTGATATTGAAAATTTAAAAAAAATCTGAATGAAAAAAAATCAAAAAAGAAGAATCCAAAAAGAAAAAAAAAGAAAAATAAGAAAAAATAAAGAAGTTATGAGTGAAATGATTGTGAGATGAATTTAAGTCTTTTAATTCTTCATAGATCCTCCTTACTAATTCTCATTACTCTACTTCTTAAAAGAGAAAAATCTAATGGAAAAGCAAAAGGAAAATTGAACTTGGTTGAATTGACTAATGCCATGCTATTTACAGCTTTGAATTTATTTTTTTGCTTGTGTTGCTATTAGTTTATGTTTGACATGTTGCTAATGTTAAAGTAAAAATTGACATTTTGAATTGTGGAAAAAGTTTTGGGATAAGTTTAGAGTTTGGGGTTATGCAGGTTTGTTATTACTTTGTTGGTTGTTATAGAAAGAATAATAAAAAAGAGTAAGAGGCTAGTAAGTTCTTGGTTATGCTTATTTATGCTTCAAATAGATTAGATGATAAAAAATTTAAAATTATAGATAATATTGTGATAGAATCGGGGTGATGAATTTTTTCCAAAAAATTTAAATTTTTGAATTTTAAAAAAATTGAAAAAAATGAACAAAAACAAAATATTATTTTAAAGTTAAAATCTTTCTATTTTAAAAAAAAAATAAAGAAATTGATGATTAGAAGAAAAAAAAAGAAAAAGAGTAGAAAAAAAAAAGATTTTGATTTTTGATTTTATTTTGTATTGAAAAATGATTCTCTCACTTTCACTATTATTATCTTGATATCTTATTATTGAAGAAAAAGAATAAATGATGATAAAAATTGATGATTGGAATCTTGAGTTTAATAAAACTTGAAGTTAGTCCATTGATTTAAAGGAAAAGTATGGAATATGGTTGCAAAAAAAGTTGAAAAAAAGAGGAATCGGACGGATCTATAAATAAAGATATACTAGTTTTAATTAACTAGAATTTTAAGAACTTTTTGATACTTTTCATTTTAACAAATTTCAATTCACACAAGAATTACATTTATAACTTTTTTTTTTTTTTTTTGCAATTTTTTCAAATGGAATTCATCACTTTGAAAAAAATGGCTTTTTAAATGAAATTTGAAAAGAAGGAAATTATTTATGAGCAACCCGAGTTTCTTTGAAAAATCCTAAAAAGACTAAGAAAGCAACTAAAACTAAATCAAAGAAGAAATGTTGAGAAAGCATGAAAAATGGAAAAAAAAAAGATTGAAAAGCAATTGAAAAAAATAAAACAAACAAAATGAATGTGATAAGTGTATATATAAAGTCGATGATAATAATTTTGATGATTATTTGCCTATATGTTTGATTTATTTGATTGATCTTATATTATTGATGAATATTGATGAATTCTGATAGATCTATGATAGAAATTTGATATCTTGATGAAAAAGTAAATGACAAATTTTTAAGAAAGAATAAATAACAAAAGAATGTGTGATGGAATTTTAATTAAATGTTGAAAATTTTGAAAATTGAAAAATATAATTTTCTTGATCTTTGTCAAGTACTGTTCATATTTCAAGTGTTTCAAAATTTTCACATAAAATGAAAAAGAAATAAAAAAAAAAAAAGCATGCTAAGATATGATTATAAGTATCTAGAGTTTGAGATATGTGACCTGCGCGATAGAGCTATAGCATGGCAGGAGGGAGATTACTTGCCGGTAATGAACATTTGCATCTTAGAACATGAGTGTAGAAATATTTTAAAATTAAAATTATTAATTTAAAAATAAAAAAAATAATCTGCTTTTGTTTTCTGAGTTTTTGTTTTTTTAGTTTTTGAACACTTTATTTTTTAGATTATATTTCACCATTTGGTTATCATTTGTGGTTTTGTGGTGTGGGTATTTAAAAAAAGAGATCATACTACTATAAACTCTAAAACTAATTGATTTAGCTTTTTAGCTTAGAAGCTGAGTGTGTAAGAGAAGAGGTTTAGAGGTTAGAGATTTCTTTTAAAAATTTTGAAAAACCAAAAACTCATATTTTAATTTTAATATAGCATTTGATAGAGTTTGAAATAAGTTCAAAATTTAATTACAAAATCGGATAAGGACTATACGGTAATGTAAAACGGATTTTGACAAGATCGGATTTTAATGTTGATTGTTGCAAATGTCTTCAAATTGTCTTGAATCCTCTTACTAAGGCCTTAACCTTAGAAGAAGGAGAAGGAAAGCGAGGGGATGGGGGAGGGAGGGATTGAAACTATAAATTGAGTCATATATGACGAAACACACACACTAGAGATCATCCATAAGAGTTGAAAGGAAAAAACTAAATATGATGATGACTTGTGAAAAAATGCACTATCTTTTTATTTCTTCAATTTTATTTTCAATTGTAATCTTGTATTTTTTATTATCTTGTAAGTTTTTCACTAACAAATTGTAACGTAGTGGAGAAAAGAAGACAAAAAGTATTGTTGTACGTACATGCCATGAGCGTAAGCTACGAGCTCGAGGGAATGGTTGCAAAATGATGCCTTAAACTCACCCATTCAAGTTCAAGGAATCACTCCAACAATAATTAGAGATTTCGAATTTATGTTTTAGAACATTTTTAAAAAAATATGTAGTAAGTATCTTTTTTAATATGATAAACTTTGTGAAACCTATGGAGTTTTTGTATTCAAATTTGGATTGAATGATTTATTAATTTTTTACCAATATAAATTTATAACAAGATCTACTATAACCAATTTAAAATAAAGAACCGAGATATTCCCTTTAATTTATTTTGTTAATGTATTTGAAACGAGAAAGGTTTTTATTTTTTTTTCCCTAAAATTTATGTTCCCGCTATTCCGAAAATACGACAATCTTGAAGAACAAGACACAAGAGAGTATAATATAACTTGAGGAAGAAACTTCGTTTTCTTGCTAATTGCTCTACTCCAATTATCCAAAATTCACTTCTTTTTCACAAACCCAGTTTTCAATCGAATACGAATATGAACCCGAATACGAATACGAACATCGGAAGATCAAGCTCTATGAACAAGCTTTGGCTGCTAAATCACCACCTTCATTCACGAACAATATCCACAACAACTTCTTCTCTCGTTACGAAGCAAACCTCCAATCAGCTCCCGTCATGCCACCTATCCCCTTCCTGTACTTCCACTACCGTCCGCCATTTTTTCTTCCGTTCTCGAGATCCATATGCCAAGTAAATTTTCCAGTATAATTGTGTTTTTTTTTTCAAATTTTTTTTCGAAGTTTGTAGTGTGTGATTTTGTCTTTTTTGTGTTGTGATGAAGGTATCATGTTCGGGTGCCGATGAATTTGGGAATTCGTATAGTGACAGAAAAAGGGACAATGTTAGCATTTCGATTGATGGTGTTCTCTATATCAAGGTTTAATCTCTATTAGTACTTATACTTATGCGCAAATTTCTCTTGAATTTTAAAAAATGCAGAGATTGTTTTGTGTAAATTGTAGACTGTGGATCTAAAATTGGCGTCATATGGAGTTGAGAATCCATTGTATGCGGTAATTCAACTAGCGCAGACAACTATGCGTAGTGAGCTTGGCAAGATCTCACTTGATAAAACCTTTGAGGAAAGGGACACTGAATGACAAAATAGTGGTAAGTTTTTAATAGAATTTTATGATCAGAAAATAATAGGGTTGGCCTTTTGCACTTTCACTTCATCATTATGTGAAGCTCAAAAAGAGTATATAAATTATGATTATAACCAAGTGTTAGTTGTTTTAGGTCTTGATATTGATTGTTTTAGCTCTGCATTGCAGCTGGCCATTAATAGCTCTGCAAAATGCCTTCGTTATGAAATAAGTATGTGGCCTGTTCTACTGATTCCTTCATTGTTACAAAAGCAATTATGGTTCTTCATTGATAAATATGTATGTTTCCTCTTCAGGGGATATAACTCCTCCTCGTGGGGTTAGAGCAGCTATGGAGATGCAAGCTGAAGCGGAACGTAAAAAAAGAGCTCAAATTCTTGAGTCAGAAGGTACCAGTTCCTCACCCTGATTTGAGCAATGTGAGGTAATTCGATGTGCCTGACATTTTTTTGTATTAAATTTGATGTGTTTTGTCACCTAAAATAGGGGAGAGGCAGGCAGGCAAATATAAACATCGCCGATGGAAGGAAGAGCTTCTGAGTCAGTGATCCTTGACTCAGAAGCTGCAAAGATGGACCAGGTCAACAGAGCACAAGGTTGGTAAAGATGTTGCCAAGTGTGTTATCTCAAACTTGTTTTTATAGATTCCCTCACCTGTACTATCCGATGAATCAGGTGAAGCTGAAGCCATTCTCTCTGAAGCACAAGCTACCGCAAAAGGGATTGCCTTGGTGTCACAAACCCTTAAAGAGCATGGAGGTGCAGAGGTGAGATCCCTAAATTCATGCCCGCGTCTTCTTTACCATGACATTGTAACGAAATTTTGGAGGAAGATATGCTTGATTAATTCAACAACTACTACATTTGATTGCGTCAATGCCAATCAGCATTCTCACTCACGACTCTTTCACTACTGGATATTGTAGGCAGCCAGCTTGAGGATTGCAGAGCAGTATGTCCAAGCCTTCAGTAACATTGCAAAGGAGGTGAAGCATAATAGATACCTTCTAATTTAGTCCATCGTCATGCATTACTGATTTGCTAATCATTTTTATTTTCTGTGTTTCACTTTATAATTTTATAGGGCACCACATTGTTACTTCCTACAAGTGTTTCTGATCCTGCCAGCATGGTGGCTCAAGCTCTTCACATATACAAAAACTTAACGAGCAAGAATGTTGGCATTGAGCTTCCAGAAGCCTCTCAAACTAAGTTGAAGCAGAGTGATTCATCTGAAGTAATCAACAATGACCGCTCTATTACTGATGAAGATGACAAGAAGGATCACTAAGCGCTTTGTCTGACTCATCTATAGAGTAGCTTTACTTTTTAATTAGCCATTATGGATTATCTAGCTTTCTATTCATCTATAGTCGAAGTAGATCTGGTCAATGATAGGATTCCTATTCTTTATTATGGACTTGCTTCCACCATTTGTTCAGACTATTGTGTTACTAAGAATGGATGCAAAATTACATGATTTTGAGAACATATGAGTAACTTCATGCAAGCTCTATAAGCTTTTGACATCTGATTTCAGCATTTTATACTTCAGAAAATATACTAAGCAAAATATCATCAGAGGAAACGTAAGAAGCAAACCAAACTTCTCAATTTAAGCCTATGAAAACGAATTAATCCTCTGATTTATCCTTCAAGTGTATTTCCTCTCGTTATTAAGTAGAAAATACTTGCACCATTTCAATAAGCTGGTAGACAAAAGAGTATATCTTAATAGTTTAAGAACAAAACAAATAAACTCCACCATCCCAAGCCCGCCCTGAAAAGCACAAAGGGAGATGACCACCAGACTCCTGATTCCTATCCTCCTGCAAAATAATTGAGTTTGAAGATCTTAATCTCCCTAACAGTAGCCTTATTATCAAAAATCCTTGTTTAACTTTTAATCTCCAAAATCAATAACTACAATGCATAGAAATATCTGATCAAATACTTCTCTAGCCACAAAGCACATAAAACAGAATACACTTCATCCAAAAAGGAAAAGAAAATGAGATGAACTTAATGCAAACTGAAAACAATTGAGAAAATGGTTTATGTTAGATTGGTTGGGTTTGACATTGCTCAACCGATCTAGGCCTGAGCATACTTTTGACATATTGAGTCATGACGCTTTCGTTAACTCAAACTGTTTTCGCCAGCCCAATTTAATCAATGTACCCATTAGACACCTCTAGAAGATTCTAATTCATGGAAATTCCTCCCAACATGATTTCTTGAAGTCTACCAAGGGAGCATTTATTGATTTCCCTCTGAAGTTATAGTAAGAAAACTAACTGATAACTAGCAAAAGGAGGGATTTTTAAAGTCTAGCAAGGGAGCCTTTGTTTCTTTCGCTCTGAAGTTATAGTACGAACTAGCGGATAACAATCTAAAAGAGGGATATAATGATGCTACTCATTGACATGTCCAACATCAATATTAGATTGAGAATAAAGATCTCTGTTTATCAAATTTCTCAAGTAATCAAACTCTTCCTACTTAACAACGTTTACTCTTGCTTTCAGCACAATCCATCCATTGAAGCTCTAAACATAATCATTTATGCGATGAAATAAAGACAATTAGGCTATAAATTAATGAAGACCAAGATACAAAATATCAGAATCTCCAAGAATTTTATTGATCGCAACAATAAACAACAACAAATCTGAAACCAACCGTGGATTCCGTTCATATATACAGAAAATACAAGCGTATATCCAGTAAAATGGATGTTGAAATCACACTATCAGATCTAACCTCTACCACAAAATGAATAAATCAACTTGACAGAAACGGCGAAGCAACAAAGAAGACATGATCAAGCTAAAGAAGCCCAAATATTAAAGAAATACCAAGAAATATCAACCAAACAATATGAAACAATAGGAGAGCCTGACCCGGAACCGCAGCGGACCCTCCATTTCCCACACTGCAAGGTCCTAACTTGGCAACACGAACACCAGCACAGTGAGCATCGGGACAACCACACCAGTAGGTAACTCCATCGACACCGCAAACAGGGTCGGGTCGGAAGCAATTGATGGGGCAAGAATCCGTCGGAAATGGAGTTCTAGGACATTTATCTTCGTCGTCTTGATGGGAAGGTAGTGGATTTAGACCGTTTAAACAGACAGTAATGGACAAAAAGATGACAGCAAATAGCAGAATTTGGAGATGAAATTGGGATTTTCTCAACTCTGATTTCATTGGTAAAGCTCCTCTAGAGATTAAAGAAGTTCGATTTCACCAAAATTGATGATACAGAGAAACCCTAATTGAGGAAATTGTAAACCCTAGAAAGGATTCAAATTTGGGGGTTTTATGCTGTGTAAAAGGGGAGAAATTTCTTCCTTTTATCTTCCTTGTATGACTCTGTCCAACTGCAGACAAATAATGAGAAATATTCAAAGTACTTTTTCCCTGTGGAACTCCGAAAATATGTTCGATCATAAAATTTTGTAATTCAAAAAGCAATACATTTAAAACAATTTCAATTCGTATTTATGGTCTAACACAATTTAAATAAATTTGTTTCAAATTTCACGATAAGACATGATTAAACACATGTTTAATAGTTTCATTTTAGAAAATTAAAATAATAAGGTAAGGTATTATTGGTGAAATTATTTAGGTGGGTCCAACCCACGTGGAATTTTTCCAATTTAATTTTCTTGTTTTCATACGCTAGCTTTGGTGCTTTTGAATTAGTTTAGTTTTAAGCATTGACAGACTTGTCTAGGCTGGTATGAACAATCCATGTGAGTTTTCACATTAATGGAATTCTGATATTTGTGGTTTAAATTTGATTCTTTTTAGTTTTTCCCACTTTAAGGCAATTTCTCATGTTATAGTAATTTTGTTTATTAGGTTTTTTTTTTTTAAAAAAAAAAAAAACCACATGGCCAATCACAATTCACAAGTAAGAACCCAATCATTCTAGTCCATGTTCAATGGAACGGCGTTACTCTCAAGTCTCAATCCATAAAATAATACTTTTGATATTCGTGCTTAGCTTAATATTAATGTTTGTCTAAATATATTTGATGTTCATATATTAGCATGAATCTGCTGGATAAAAACAAATAAAATACGATCTCTAACTTACAAATAATTACGTAATGTTTCATTTGGTTATGTAATAACTAATATACAAAGGTCTTGTGCATGAACTTTAATCATAAAAGATATACTCTCCCATTAGAAGTATGGGTGAATTATAAAATTTATACGACGTACAATTTGGAAAAATAAAATAAAATAGAATAATATTTTTATTAAGTACAATATGTAAGATACTCCTTTTAACATCTATATGAATTAAAGAAAAAAAGGCCACAGCTAGCCAAACGAAACTTTTTATATTTTGTTTATATTTTTTTTGGTTTAAAGATAGACCATTGCTACATTTAAAAAAATAATAACTTAATGCACTAAGCTTCCGTAATAATGAAAATGAAAAATTGCTACGTACTATTCAATATTTCAGAACTAATAACAACTCGAAAAGAGATAAAATATAAGGAAGCACATTTAAACATGAATGAATATTTGCATGTGACATGACTATATATTGTGGCTTGCTAATTAATTAGTATTTCCTTCTTCTTCTTTTTCTTTTTCCTTTCCCACCAACTTAATGAAAAATAAGGAAATAAAAAAAAGTTAAATTAATAGAGAGAGTGTGACATGACTATAGTGCCACCACCTACGTATAATTGGGGGTTATATGATAAATTTTAACCAAAACAAGTGAAAATCTAGTAAATTATTTAATTACATAAAATATCATTTGGGTAAAAACTTATCCGAGTGCTTACGCGGAACAAATAAATACTAGACATGTATTTTTCATATACGGTATACACATTCACCACTTAATTCATAGTAATTAAGCTATATGTATATATTATCACCCTAATTTTCAAATACCAAGTTACCATTTGAAAGATCTTATTGATGCAATTCAACTAATTAAATTTGAGGTGACACTTGTAACACAAATTTAAATTATTTAGTCTGAACCGATTTCGAATACCAAATGTGTTACGAAATGTCTGCCAACCGTATTTTGTAACGAACTCTTTAAAACAATTGAGGCCTCCACTTTGCCTAACAATCAGCTTGCCCTTACAAACATGTCAACATGATAGAAAAACACCTTCTTTCTCTTGTATCCACAGCAACAAATTAGGAGGCCTATCTATAAAACCTTCATTTCGTCCTCTTTCTAAAATCAGCCTCAAAATTAATATAGTTTACAAGCCTTACAACTTTGATTCCTCAATATTAATATTACTCTCAGTTCGATTTCCTGTCCATCTCGCTCGTTCGCTCACCTCTAACAAACATGGGAGCCTGTGCGAGCAGACCTAAGGATTTGGACAGGGACTTCGCCCCTGCCCCTGTTCCCGCTGAGGAATCTGTCACCCCCAAGGCTGACGCTGTTCCTCAGGTATGCTTTTCATATTACTCTCATTATTATTAATTCTCTTGCATATTACTAAAGTTTCTATGGACAAATGTACCGACTATATATGGATTCAAAATTTAAATATAATGAGTTAGGAAACGGTGCAATCTAATACTCTCTTTGTTTTAATTTATTTGTCTTACTTTCCTTTTTATAATTCTGTTTTTTTTGTTTAAAATGCTTCTTTTCTATTTAGAGAACTCTTTTATTTCAACATTCCACGTGACATGCTTAAAATCACAAGATTAAAAGATATTTTAGTACATTCTACACGTCTTTAGTTTAAGATCACAAAATTCAAAATTAAACAAACAAATTGAAACGAGGGAGTAAATAAATATACATGTTCTTTTTCCTTCTTTTTTTTGAAATATAGTAAGAATTATCATCATGAGATCAGGATGTTAGGGGTACTAGTCATGAAAATAGCACTCTACAGAAATACAATGTATACGACTACATACAATAGACCCAATGTGGTTAATCCATATCAGGAGCTAAGTGCACTGAGTTGCCCTTATATACATGATTGAGGCAAAAGGGTTGATTTCTGGTTTAACCAGGTGTTTGACATTCTTTTGGCATGTACAATCTCCAAGTATGATTAAATCCTTTATCATGTTCCAAAATCACATATATTAAAATATTCAAACATCAATATATTGAAATATATTTTATGAAATTAGGAGAAAAAGGATGGAGAGGAAACAAAGAAGGAAGAGCCTTTGATTGATGTGTCAACAGAGGCTACCAAAATTGAGGAAGTAAGCACAGAGACAAAGGCTGGTGTTGAAGCAGAAAAGGAAACAGCAGAGGAAGTCAAAGTTGAGGCTGTGAAAGAAGAGCCCAAAGAGCAGCAGCCAGCTGAGGAAAAAAAAGAGGCTGAAACTGTTGCCCAGTAAATAATACTGTAGTTATCAATTAAATAATGTATAAATAAATAATGGGCTTGAGATTTATTTTCAATCATATCTTTAGGCTTAATTAGTTGATTGATTTGTTGAGGCTCCTCTACTTTCATCAAACAACAATAGTAACAAAAAATTTCTTGTATTTCTAATTCGTCTTTTCAAATATTCAAAGGATTCTACATTCTATTGTCAGAAATACTTCTATCTACATAACTCGAGAACAAGGGTAATATCTAGGTAGCCTTTTTCATATGGTCATACCTTTTTACACACAAAACGAAATTCACTTCCAAGATTCTATATGTTGACTCTTTTATTCTCTTCTTAATATTTGTTTCAATGGAGAATACATCCTTAAAGTTACCAAAGAAAGGCATTGCTTCTTATTTAGGCTATCCAAGATCCAAGAAATGCTAAACCCAAATGTGACATTTTGCGGCTACTGAATTTTGCAAATTAAAGCAACTTCACACTTTGGATTTTGTATCCAATATGTTCAAATTCCTTTTTTTATTAAATAATTCGACATACAAATATGTTACGATGAGTCATTTTTTCCTATATTGGACCCTCTGCCTGCCCCTATTCTATTTCCTACAAAGACAGGACATAGCCAAACACTAAGAAAAAGGCGATAATAATATGCTTATGAACATAATTTCCAGTAAAAAGATTTCATTTTCATTGCTTTTGTGCGCGTTCTTTTCTTACTCTTTTGCTTACAATTTCATTATTAGTAATAACTGCCCTTTTACAATATGGCCTGGTACACTGGCTGGTGCGGGAACTCCTCCACTTCCCGCAACTGGCTTTCGATTAGATGCAGGGCAAAGCATCACAATTCCAAGTGTAGCTGGATGGTCAGGGAGAATTTGGGCTAGAACTGGCTGCACTTTTGATGCATCAGGTATTGGCTCGTGTCAAACAGGTGATTGTGGTGGGAAGCTCGAATGTAGTGGGCTTGGTGCCACGCCACCTGCCTCCCTCTTCGAGATAACTCTTGGTGTGGGAGACAACAAAGATTTCTATGATGTTAGTATTGTTGATGGCTATAATTTACCAATGGTTGTTGTCCCTCAAGGCGTCAACGGAGGATGCAATGCCACTGGCTGCCTCTCCAATCTTAACATGGGTATTTTCTCACATTAGTTGCTCTGAATTAGTAATTAAAAAAGCTCTGTTATATTAGCTCTAAATCGCAAAGTTGAGGGTGTATCATGCCCTTTTCCCTACAATAAGTAGACTGAACATGATATTCGTGTAGCCAAGACTAAAATATTAGTACTACAAGATTGAGTTACTTTTTTAGAAGAACAATTTCATTTTTTTAACAAAATGGAACAGGTTGTCCAAAAGAACTTCAAGTGATGGGTGGATATGGAGGAGAAGGGAATGTGGTGGCTTGCAAGAGTGCATGTGAGGCTTTTGGTTTAGACCAATATTGCTGTGCAGGACAGTTTGCAAATCCAACAACTTGTCAACCATCTTTTTACTCTACTATCTTTAAGAATGCCTGTCCAAGGGCTTATAGCTATGCATTTGATGATGGCACTAGCACTTTTACCTGCAAAGCTAATGACTATGCAATCATCTTTTGCCCCATGAATGGGTACTCTCTCAAAACTTTCATCATCTTAAATATTCCATCCGTCCCAATCTATGTGAAACTATTTTCTTTTAGTTGGTCCAAAAAAAAATGATGTAGTCTATTTTTCATTTTAAACTTCATGTTCAGTCAAACATCATCACATAAATTGGATTTTGAAACAGGGTAAAGAGGCCTAATGAAGAAGCATCAACAACTCAAGTAACTCGGCCTACTGAAGAGAGTAAAACTGGAAAGTTTACAGGATCTATGGAGTCATCTTCAAACATTATTCTCCTTCCTTTTCCAATGCTAATTCATATGCTGCTAATTTCCAGCTTATATCTGTAAGCATCTATCATATTAATAGCACGCGGCCGCTTGAATGGTTCAGCAGAACAACAAGAGGATACATTCATAATTCAATTGGATGCAGTGTAAGAAGAGTAGAGAGGAATATTTGGTACCTCAAGAAAAGGTTGTGTATCCATTGAAAAATTTAGAGCCAAACAATACCAGGCAATCTTTGCTTTTAAAAAAATATAAGTAGTTCTTGCTTTTAGACACAATGCATCTTGTTTATTTTCAAGTGTCGGTTTAATCACCGGTTCTTATTTTCAAGTGTCGGTTTAAGATAATTTTTTTTTTGTTTACGTATCAAATACAAGAAAATAATTATATTATCCACTTATTTTTTTGAAAATTATTTTCTTGAAAAACATTTCCCTCAATGAGTACACCACAACAGATTAATCTCAAATTGCATGAATCTAAACCTTAAGTGCGCCATAAATAAGTATGATTCGGTATAAAGACAACTATTTTTTTAAGAAAAAAGAGAGAAGTATTGAAAACATAACTCCTGAGCTTGGCACAAATTATTAGTTTCGCCTTTGAAATGTGGACAGCCTTAAAAACACTCTCTACTCGACTAACTAAACTTAGATACTCACATGATCTGCCACATGACATAACAAGCGGTGTCAAACTCTTGTAGGAGCATAGGGCTCTTAATAAAAAGTCGTGAGAAGTGTTGAAAACTCCCCCAAACTTGACGAGAATTTAGGGGTGTATTTTACTCATATTGCAAGGTCGAGGGTGTATTTAAGTTTAGTTAGTCAAGTAAAGGGGTGTTTTTAAGGCTGACAATATTTCAAAAATAAAACTAATAATTTACGTCAAATTTAAAAATGTTTTCAATACTTCTCTCGAGAAAAAATGTGGAGATTGTTTCAATTGATAGTGCTAAATTTCGTTGTAACATTTTCAAGAAGTTTTAGTCTTCTTTTATAATGAGTAGTTTAATATGCATATTTTATCATAATATCTAAAATAATAATTAATATCAAGAATAACTTTTTAATATAGCGAATGAATAGTGTAAAAGTCGTACTAATACAAACTAACTCTACATTATACATCAGCTAACAATAGAGTTGTCAATATGGACTGGCCCACTCCATCCGGGTTAATCCATACAAACTTTGAAATTTTAGGGGTCAGGTCGGGCTAGCCCATTTTTCGTGTGGGCCAGAAAAATGGTCAACCCACAAGAACACGGGCTACGGCCTTTGCCAGGCCAGCCCTCTTTTTTTAGAAGTATATTTTTTATAATTTTTTACATTAAATTATAATTTAAAAATGGAAAAAATTACAGAAATCCCACATTTTAGTTTACTTATTACCATTATCCCCTATAAGTTTTACAAATCTCCAAAATCCCTCATTTTCACGCATCAGATTAGTGTATCTCGCGCATCAGATTAGTCTATCATGTATAAAATGTACATCAGATTAATGTATCAGCGCTTATATTATTGCATCCGTTTAAGAGATTTCTGTAATTATAAACTTTTAAGGGATAGATTGTAATTTTGCCTTAAAAATATGTGATTTATGTAATTTGCCCTTTAAAAATACTATCATAAATATTGACAAGACAATATTACATTGTGTTAGTGTTACTACTTGTTAATCAAATCCACAAATAAAATAATCTTTGTAATATTTATTAAGTTTGATTTCAAGTAAAGCATAAATAGCCAAATAGAAATATTAACCTAATTATTTTCCAATTATCATTATAAAACACAATATTCCATAAACTACGGCCTATGTAGTGATTCCCCAGAAATTTTAGGGAATTTTTATTTTATGTAGTACATATTTTATAAACATAATTTGTATTTAAATTGTAATATTTCAAACTTTAAAAATATTTTGAGTTTAGACTCTTATTATTTTTAATACTTTTATTTTATTTTTATTTTTTAATTAATTTTTAGTTGGTCCACGTGCCGACCCTATCCATATTTCTCAAGCCCCACAAATCGGTAGGCTTATTCACGCCGGGCTAAAAATCTCTTTTATTAAATGGGCTCCAAAAATCGTAGCTCAGCCTTATCAAATTACGGGTTAGGCCAGTCCGATCCAATGGATCTAGCCCACATTGGACACGTAAATAGTGTGAAAATGGAGCCCATCCTCTCACCGCAATTTCCACGACTCTTATACTATTCATATTCAAGAATTAATTTTTAAAATTATATTTAATTTTTAAGAAACATCTAATAAATAAAATTAATTTAATAAATTATATTTTGAATTTATTGTTTTTCTTCATAAACGTAAAATAAATTAAAATGACATGTTTGGTTGATAGCTTTAGGAGTAAAGGTTCAATTTCTCATGATACTTTGTGCTGAAATATGAACGATGGGGAAGATGAAATTGGCAGAATTTTTAAGCTAAGAAGAAAAGCAGGGGCGGCCCAATGTCTTTAAAAATGAGGCATCCTCTTAGGTCCCAAATTTGAGAGCCCCATTTTTTAACAATAATAGAAGTATTATAAGTATTTTTTAACAAAAAATAAATTATATTTTATCTTTCTTTTAGTTTATTTCGAAACATTAAAGAATGTTTCTTTTTTTTTTTTTGTCAATTTTTTAAATTTAACTTCCACATGACAGGTTTAAGACCACAAGATTAAAAAAATATTTGGTATATTATATAAATATCTTTAATTTAAGACCATAAAAAAAAAAAAAACCTTTTTCATTAAAAAGAAAGAAATAACTTGGGGGAGATTGTATAATATGTAGTAGCTTTTTTGATATGATAAACTTTGTTAGATACCTATCGAGTTTTTGTATTAAACACTACAATCTTGAAGAACAAGACACAATATAGTATATAACCTGAGCAAAGGGCTTCGTTTTCTTGCTATTTACTCTACTTCATTCATCCCAAATTCACGATTATTGATTCGTAAAATACGAATATGAACATCGGAAGATCAAGTATAGAGCTTCGGATACTAAATCACTATCTTCATTCACTCCATATCAGAACAACCTCCACAACTACTTCATCTCTTATTACGAAGCAAATCTCCAATCAGCTCTCGCCACGTTACCTATCTCCTTCCTTCACTTACACTACCCTCCGCCTTTTTGGGTATTCATATGCCAAGTAAATTTTTCAGTATAATTGTGTAGTGTGTGATTTTGCATTTTTGTGTTGTGATGAAGGAATCACGTTCGGGTGCCGATGAATTTGGGAATTCGTATAGTGCGTGAAAAAAAGACGTATGTAGTTGAACGGTTTGGTAAATATGTGAAAACATTGACTTCGAAAATTCACTTTTTGATCTCTTTTGTTGATCGAATTGCGTATGCACATTCACTCAAGAAAGAGACTCTTATCATACCTGACCAGACTGCCATTACTAGAGACAAACACCATCAAATAAATTGGATTTTGAAACAAAATAAGAAGTCTAATGAAGAAACATCAACTCCAACAACTCAGCCTCAACCTATTAAAGAGAGTAAAACTGGAAAGTTTGCAGGATCTATGGCATCATCTTCCAACATTATTATCCTTCTTTTTCCAATGATGATTCATATACTGCTAATTTCCAGCTTATATCTGCAAACACCAATCAGATTAATGACGCGCGTTCGCTTGAATAGTTCAACAGAACAATAACTGGACACATTCATAATTCAATTGGATGCATTGTAAGAAGAGTAAAGAGGAATATTTGGTACCTCAAGAAAAAGTTGTGTATCCCTTTGAAAGAATTAGAGCCAAACAATACCAGGCCACCTTTGCTTTAAAAAAAATAGTTCTTGCTTCTAGACAAAATGAATCTTGTTTATTTTCAAATTTTAAGTGTTGATTTAATCATCAGTTCTGATAAATACGTTATAATAAAGTTGAAAGTAGAGGAAACATTGATGTGATTGTAGATTAAATATAATTTATCTTGATTATTAGAATCATATAATTTCAACTTCGTATGAGGCACCTTAACTCTTGACAAGTGTTTAGTGGTCATTTTCGTGAAGTTACACTCTCTTTCCTCAAATTATTCAATCTTTCCTTTTTCTTTCCAACACCCCTTCTCCACATACTATTTTAGCTCTCTAATTTATTTTTTTTATACCGTAAGATTTTTATTTTTTTAGAAATTGAAGAGGAATAAATAAATTAATAATAATCAAAAATTTATTTATTTTTTTCATGTGCTCGCTAATATGATTAAAAGATTGAACTTAGTAAACGTATCAAGTCTTCTTTCCTTGTTTAAGTATTTTTAATTGATTTTTTAGATTTATAATTTAATTTTTTTAACATAAGTGCAACATCAGTACAAATGTTTAAAAGAATTTTTTAAAAATAAAAATTGAGTGACAAGTGATTTTAGAATACTTATAGGTGTGCTCTCACTTATTTATTGGTGATATTTTCTTTGTATATTTTTTTATTACAATTTAGTTATAACAAACTAAGACATTTTGACGATAGTTTAATTAAATGGTGATAAATAACTAAAGCACTCAAAACAAATCATTTTGAATATGAATCGATTTTTAAAATCATCAAAATGAAAATAACGAATCAAACTAGAAAGTAAAAAAAAAATTGAATCCACATCATGGGTAACACTTAGATTACAAACAAAAATCGCAAAACGTTAATATGTACATATACATAGATGTGTGTGTGAAATTAAATTTTTTTAAATAGATATACATATAGACAATTTGATGTGATTTTTTAAAATTTATTTTTACTTAAAATCAAAATTAATTATGTCAGTTTTTAAAATTAAAATCAAATCAAGTAAAAAATAATAATTAGAATCTATTTAATTTGACTTTTTGATATTTAGTGAAAGCCTTTTATTGTAATTTTAAATTTTATGTGAATTTTTTATTTGAAATTTATTAGCTTGAGGTCTTCTTTGGATTTGATTCAATTTTTTGAGATGTAAAATAAAAAAAATTAAAAGTTTTTTTTTCTTTAAACATAGTAAGATTAACCAACATGGGTTGTGATGCAATGGTTGGTGTGTTTCACCCTTAACTAGAGGTCTCGGGTTCGAGTCTTAGGTATGGAGAAATTCTTGTTGACAAAATGATTAAAAGGAAGAGGTAATCTAATTGATTAGTAAAAGCACGAAGGAGTCGAAAGAGAGTTATGAAAAATACAAGTGAAAAATGAAAAAAAAGTAGTAATAAATTGTAAAGATGGAAATTTGAGGAAATGAAGGGAGAGAATACTTACTTTGGAGTGACTCCAATGTGCCTGGATAGAGTATCTCAGGATAATGGCTGCTCTTTCGGTTCCAACAACTTCGGTCATCCGGTGAATGGTTGTGGAAGATAGCTTCAACTTTCCTAAATGACAAATATATATTTTTTGTTTTGACTTTTTTTTTATTTTTTTGGTTTTTGTTTTTGTTGGTCCATGTATTGAGCCTCTGCTCAGTTTGGGCCTTTTTGGAGTATTTTTATTTTAATAAGAAGGCCCTAAAGCCAACCTTTAATTAAAAAAGATAATGTCAAAAATAAAATATTTTTAAAAAATTATTTTTAATATAGTGAGTAAAACTAGTAGTAAGACAAACGACTCCACGTTATGCATCAACAAACAATAATGAGTGCGTCATTGGACACGTAAATAGTCGATCCGGCTCCTCTCTATTTCTCTTCTCTCCATTTCCCCAAGTTCCTATTTGGATTAGTGACATATGGCATATGTTAAAATAAATGATTAAGGTTTAGTTTCCCAAAATAAACCTCTAAACATGATTTAATTAATAAATACATTATATATTAAGTATTAAAACTATTATAATCTCACAATCTTCGCAACATATTATCTTGTCCATAAATATAGGAAACAAAAGTTATCTTCCTAATTATTTTTTTAGGTAGGATTTTTTTTCAATTTTCTTTTAGATAATCTTTTTATCGTAATCTTTTGTTAAAGGCATCTTGATCAGTGATTAAATGATTAATTAATTACGTAGAGATAATCAAACATGTTAGTTGTTTTAGGTCTTGATATTGATTGTTTTAGCTCTGCACTTTCCTTGCAGCTGGACATTAATGATGCTGCAAAAGACTGTGGACTAAAATGTTTTCGTTATGAAATAATTATGTGGCATGTTCTACTGATTATTCATTGTTACAAAAGCAATTACGGTTCTTCATTGATGAATATGTATGTTTCCTCTTCAGGGGATATAACTCCTCCTTGTGGGGTTAGAGCAGCTATGGCGATGCAAGCTGAAGCGGAACGTAAAAAAAGAGCTCAAATTCTTGAGTCAGAAGGTACCAGTTCCTCACCCTGATTTGAGCAATGTGAAGTAATTCGATGTGACATATGTATGACATTTTTATGTATTAAACTTGATGTATATTGTCACCTAGGGGAGAGGCAGGTAAATATAAACATCGCCGATGGAAGGAAGAGTTCAATGATCCTTGTCTCGGACGCTGCAAAGATGGACCAGGTCAATAGAGCACAAGGTTGGTAAAGATGTTGCCAAGTGTGTTATCTCAAACTTGTTTTATACATTCCCTCACCCATACTATCCGATGAATCAGGTGACTCTAAAGCACAAGCTACGGCAAAAGGAATTGCTTTGTGTCACAAACCTCTGTGAATAAGCTTCGGCCACTAAATCACCATCTCCATTCACTCCATATCAGAACAATCTCCACAACTACTTCTTTTCTTATTACGAATCAAACCCTGCCATTTTTCTGATTCTCGAGATTTATATGCCAAGTAAATTTTCCTGTATAATTGTGTGTGTGTTTTTTTTAAGTTTGTAGTGTGTGATTTTGCTTTTTGTGTTTTGATGAAGCTATCAGGTTTGGGTGCCTATGAATTTGGAAATTCGTATAGTGTCATAAAAAGGCGGCGTATGTAGTTTGAACGATTTGGGAAATATGTGAAAACATTAACTCCGAAAATTCACTTGTTGATACTTTTGTTGATCGAATTGTGTATGCACATTCTCTCAAGACTCTTCCGATACCTGACCAGACTGCCAATACTAGAGACAAACACAACAGCTCGGCCTATTGGAGAGAGTAAAACTGGAAAGTCTGCAAGATCTGTGGCGTCATTATCTTCAAACACTATACTCCTTTTTTTTCCAATGCCGATTCATATGCTGCTAATTTCCAGCTTATATTTGGAAACATCAATCAAATTACTGGTGTGCGACCGCTTGAATGGTTCAACAGAACAACAACATGACACATTCATAATTCAATTGGATGCATTGTATGTAGACACATAATTTTTTATCGAACATAAAGTTTTATGTCATTTTTATTCCTTAAATATTTCTTCTATGTCTACATTAAATATTTTATTTTTCATCTATTTTAGTTAGTTTATTTTAAAAGATTTGAAAACTACAAAAAAAATATGTGTTTTCTTTTAATTTAAGCTAGTATTTCTTAATTATATTTTTAGACTAGCTATTTGACTTTTCTTATATTTTACTAGTTCAAAATAATTAAGTATTATTTATAAAATCTAAAAATAAATATCCTACACTACCCATTTTCCTCCACTACCCCAACCACTCACAACACTCCACAACACCCCTTAAACCCACTCTCCTTCACCACCCACAACGAACACAAACATACACCCCTATACACAACTCCACTACCGACCCCCTATATTAAATCTAGACACACACACGACACAGCACTAAGAAGAAAAAAGAAAAACAATCTGCACAAGAACACAAAAAAAAAGGTACAAAAAAAAAGGAAAAAAGAACAAAAACAACCTACATAAAAATCACACAAGAAAGGGGAAAAAAAAGAGATTCCATCTTATTTTATTTTCTTCTTTCAAACAATAGTATACATTCACATCTTTTCTTCCTTACCCATTATTTTCATATCAACACAAATATATATACCATCGCCAACAACCTACAAAAGATTTATGAGTGTTTTAATTGAGCTTCAATCAAAATATTGCGATACTCAATTTTACCTTATCTCTTAATTTATTTATGAAATTTGACGTAATTATGTGCTAAGTTTTCTTACACTTTGTTTTATTCATAATTTGATTGAATAAAGAATGTGTTAAGTGTTATATCTCTTTTTAAATGAAAGTAGCTTTATTTGGTGAAAAATTTAATTGTTGTTTTATTTTGTCAATAAAGAATGAGATTTATTTTAGCAGTTCGTTATTGTTTTGTTGGATTAATAAGAAATTAAAATATGTGTATGCCTAATTTTGACATTAACTTAAAAAATAAAAATAAAAATATAATATGTGTATGCATAATTTTAATATTAACATTAAGATGAAATAAAAATAGAAGAATATAAAATAATCCAAAATTTTATGTTGTATCCTAGAAGTTTAGATTTATTTTATTTTATTCAAAAGAAACTAATATTTTCTTATAACGTTAGATGATTTTTATGACTCGTTTCAAAAGCATGTTTCAATTAAGAATGTGGTTACACATCTTTTTTGTGAGACATTAAAAAATAAACTTAAGGATGCGGTGACGTACATTGTCCAATGATATAATTAACTTCATTAATTTAAAGTAAAGATTTATAGACAACATCATTAGGTGAGATGCGAAGAAGACAATATGTCTCTAAATGTCAAGATCGAGAATGCAACTATGCATCCGGTTTAAGACCAGTAAAGTTCAACAATAAAAAAAAATACAAGCGAACCATGGCCTTAGACACAAATTATCCAAAAACATATTAAGATAAGTATAAGTCAATAAAAGCGACCATGCTAGAAACACGGGACTCGAGGAATGCCTAATACCTTCCCCTCGGTCAACAATATTCCTTTTATCCGAATTTCTAGTACGCAAACCATAATAAAGAGTCATTTTCTTTTGGTTAGAGATTAAAAAGAAAAGGTGATTTGAAACACCATAACTCAATTTCAAGTGGCGACTCTAAAAAAATAAAATAATCTCTAATCAATACTGTCACTTAAATTGAAAAAATCCTTAATCACCGTGCGAAAAAGGGGTGTAACATTGTAAGAAGAGCAAAGAGGAATATTTGGTACCTCAAGAAAAAGTTGTTTATCCCTTGAAAAATTTAGAGCCAAACAATATAATGCATCTTGTTTATTTTCAAATTTTAATTGTTGATTTAGTCATCAATTGTGATAAGTAAGTTATAAATAAAGTTGAAAGTGGAGCACACATCTATATGATTGTAGATTAAATATAATTTATCTTGATTATTAGAATGATATAATTTCAACTTCTTGTTTTAGTACAATATATATATATATATATATATTGAACATGATGTAAGTTTCACAAATAATATATATATATATTGAACATGATGTAAGTTTCACAAATAATATTCTATATTGATTGCATCCTTTCAATTCTCTAACACACCTCATGCATCTTCACCCTCCACCCCATCCTCATCGCCCTTACTCTCCACTTGTCTTATTTGTTTTGATTATATATAAATACTTTAAGATAATATTATTATTTTTTTGTTTATGTATCAAATACAAGAAAATAAATAATAATCCACTTATTCTTTTGAAAAATTATTTTCCTGAAAAACATTTCTCCCAACGAATACACCACACCAAATTAATCTCAAATTGCATGAATCTAAACCTTAATTGAACCATAAATAAGTATGATTCGGTATAAAGACAACTGTTTTTTAAGAAAAAAGAGAGAAGTATTGAAAACATGACTCTTGAACTTGGCACAAATTATTCATTTCGTTCCCGAATTATTGACAGCCTTAAAAATACCATCTACTCGACTAACTAAACTTAGATACATCCACAATCTGCCACATGGCATAACAAGTCGTGTCAAACTCTAAACTCATGTAGGAGCATAGAGCTCTTAATAAAAAGTTGAGAGAAGTGTTGAGAACATCCCAAACTTGACGAGAATTTAGGGGTGTATTTCACTCATGCATGTTGCAAGATCGAGGGTGTATATTTAAGTTTAGTTTGTCAAGTGAAGGAGTATTCTTAAGACTTAGAATATTTCAAAAATTAAACTGATAATTTACATCAAATTTCGAAATGTTTCCAATACATCTTTCGGGAAAAAAAATGTGGAGATTATTTGAATTGATAGTGCTAAATTTCGTTGTAAGATTTTCAAGAAGTCTTAGTCTTGTATTTTTTTTTATTTTTTTTTGGGAGAAGTTTAGTTTGTTCGAGACGTGATATATGTAACGTGCATGTTGATTTATCAAAAGGAGAAAATTAAATTATTGAAAATTTGGAATTAGTTGATAAGCGCCAAAATTAAATAGAAAGAAGGAACAGATGTGTCCGACTCCTAATTCGAGATGGAGGAACAAGCGTACCAATCTGTTTTTCAGTTAAAGCGTATTCATTAACCTTTATTTATTGTTTATTTTGTTCATCATTTAATAATTTTTTTTTTATTTTATTATATTATGTTTGTTTTTTTAAATATATATATTATATATATTATATATTTTTTTTTTTATATTATATATATATATCACATATCAATAAATAAAAAAATTAGGATAGTAAGAAAGAAGAACTAGAGCTGGATAAAGAATAATTAGGACTATTATAAGCAAAGACAACATAAAATGAAACTTTCCAAATATCGTTACATAACATTAATAAATTTTATAATAAGGTACAATTATTTAAAAAGCATTAACGATGATGAATTTAAAAAAAATCGTGGTGGGCGTATAAGTAGGTACAATGGGGCTATTTTAATTTATATGTCACTGAATTAGAAATGGATTTGTTGTCCAGAATCTAGTTCTCCTAGTCACCTCAACTTAGTTCTCAATCAATTTAACTTGTGAAATTTTGGATATGGCAAGATCAATACGCAGGGCGGAGGCAACATATACTTAGAGGTTCATTCGAACCTCCTCGGCGGAAAATATTACTACTATTTATATAATGTTAAAATTATTTTTAGGTATGCATTATAGATGTTGAACCCCCTTATTAAAAATCCTGATTAGATATGTTGGGTTATGAAGCTTACAATTGCATATCATATGGTTGATAACTTATACTAAAAATCAAACTATTATTATATAAAAACATTTATGGTAATGTTTTGTCTTTTCTTTAACGAAAAATAATTCTTAAATTATGGTAAGAAAATCAGGGAAAAACCCTAACAAGATACGTATACACTTTTAACTTACTTTAGCTTATAAATGTTTTAAACTATTTGAAATATCATGTTCACGCCTGCTTCAATTTATATGACATAGTATATTTAACTACAAAAATATATAATTTAAAAGATATCGTTAATATTTATATGACTATAAAAACATGATATTTGGTTTTTCTTCTAAGCGAAGGTTTGCCCCTGGCATGTACGTACTATTACTATATGATAAGTTCACGTAACCTATATTCCAGATAGATTCCCAACTTTTTCCTGCCAGCTTCTTGCTAATTATGCTCAATATTCCTTGCGTATATGTGACTAGCTATTTCTCTGCCTAAATTTGCTGTAACAATAAATAATAGTAACATTTGAAGAACGAATATAAGTCTCGAGTCCTTTGGTATGAAATCGTCTTTGTTAGGGAGTGCTTTACTTTTAATGTAGGATTTTCTGACATAAATTCAAATTTAGTCAGTTTCTAATATAAATATCAAATTCTGACAAAAAAAAAGCTCCGAATGTAACTAATTGAGTTTGAATTTCCTGATCACTATTTCAATATTCCGTGTGTACGTGTGACTATTTCTCTGTCTAAAATTCCTCTTACAATATGAATTGGAGAATAATAGTAACATACTTTTCTTTTGAAATTATATATGGTAGTATTATATTTTTTTTAAAAATACTTTATTTATATATATGTGTGTGAGAAGTTACATTCGAAATATTATATAATGCAATAATAATTGAATGTACATTTCTTAGTAACCAACACATTTGCCTTTTTAATTAATTAGTCATATTAGAATTCCTAAAAAAAGTATTTAGCAGTGTAACTTCTTTTTATATAGTTACACCAAATATGTATATTAAAATTAATAGTACTCCAATGGATTCAACCGATATAAATACATTCGACACGAAATCATAAATAAATTATTTTGTTTTAATAGATAAAAATTAGCTTTCCACCTACAATTTGAAAAGTTCAACAAATTTTGTGATAAGAACTATTAAATCGATCAAATTTATCTCTTATATCCTTGCACATTTTCATAATAATGAATTCATCCTCTCGAATTTTTGTATGTGCAAAAGCAAAAATTACAGCAAAATGGTATAAAATTCTTTCAGAGGTCTCAAATTCGAATTAATCGGAAAGATAGAAACGGGAAATCAGAAAAAAAGATCATGCACCGGAATTAAGCTCTAAAGTCCCTTTAAGAGGAAGAAAATTGATCTAATATACAAGAAAAACACCAATTACAACCTGCCGAAGACAATAAAACCCAGAAATTTTTTTAAAAAATAGCTAGGCTAGGTGTATGCATGTATAATTTTCGACACTAAAAAGTGATGAATAACAAAATCAGTGAGAAGCAGGTGGTGGTGATTGAAGAAGTTTTTGTGCGGCTGAAAGTTGTTCCATTAAATTAATAACACGGGCCCTATAAGCCCGAGCTTGATCTACAGCTTCCGCCTCAAATTCTCCCAGCTGAAAGCAAAGGCGTTCCTCCGCCTCTTCCGCCACCTTCAGCCTCCTCCATGTTTTTTGCAACTCCTCTTTCATTTTCTCTTCTCTCTCTACGCTCTTCTTCAATTTCTTCTCCAGCTCTTCGTTTCTCTTTCTAAGCACCTCCGCCTCCGGTACGCCGGAGATTTCACCGCCGGGAGGTTTCGATTGGGCCCAGAAAGGTAGTGCTATAGTCGGAGCCATTTTAGATAGCTTTGAATGAATTTAATTTTAGTTTGCTCCCAATTAGGATACCAAAAAGGTGACAAAGGTAGCTTTGTTTTGTGGTTTGGATCTAATGCAAAAAAAAGGGTGGAGTTGGACTGGGTTTTATACCCTGCGAGTATGTTCAGGTTCAATGTATCTGTCACACTTCTAGAGACAAAAATACTTACTTTGATACGCATATTTTATCACAATATTTAAAACAAATAATTAATGTTAAGGTAAAGAATAGAATATTAAAAAAATACTTTGTCCCTAATTACATTTTGACAAATCAAGAAAAGATAAGAAATTTTTACTTATTTTACGCTCAATTAATTACTTTGAAAAGATAAAACTTTTTAAAAATTTTAAGTTTTTAATTCATCCACTTCATAATTAATAAGAGTAAAATGATAAACTCACTATGTCAATAATTATTTTTTTAATGAATGTGTTAATTTAAAAGTAGACAAGTAAATAAGGATAAAAAGTAATAATAATTAAATACAAACTGACTCCACGTTGTGTGCGCGTCGTTGGACACTTAAATAGTGTGAAAATGCAGCGCATGCTCTCACCGCAATTTCCACGACTCTTATACAGTTATACTCTTCTTCCTTTCAATATACATCTCTTATACTATTCATATTCAAGAATTATTACGTAATGAATATAAAGTTTTGAAAAAGCAAAGTAGCACATAACTAAAATTTATGTTACATTTATGATCATAAACATGTCATGATAAGATAATTTTATGATTATATTGAGGTAGATATACATAAAATACTCATGTATTATATTAAGCTTGCGACTTATTTGCTTGTAAATATTCACTAATATCCCATGATTATTTGTTGCTGTTACTCTATTTTTGACAATAATATAATCTAAAAATGTCCAAATATAACTTGTTTCCTTCGTATATAAAGAGATCGAAAAACACCTTTTATTTAATTAAACTCTAAATATACTTATTTAAGTATCACAAAAGCTAAAAATAAAATTATCAGGTAGCAAAAGAATCAAAAGTGTCCAAAGAAAATATCACATAAAAAAGTTCTTTTTAATTTATTTATCTTTCCACATCTTAAACTTATCTACAATTATACCCCTTAAGAACTTAAAAGTACATAAAACTTAAATCATATACAATAAAAATATTTTTTAGCGGTAATAAATATACATATTAACAAAGATTGCTAAGTCTTTATCAACATAAGTTAATTGTCATTAAATCTAATATAAACTTTAGAGACACTTACAAAGAATTTTGCTAGTTGCCGCTAAAAATATATATTTATTGGCAATTAAGTTATTACCGCTAAAGAACATTTTTGATGTAGTATTCTATCGAAATTTCCTAGGATATAACATCAAAAAATAATGGACTCTAGAAGGATTAGAGTACGATCACTAACGCAAATATTTCGCCAAGGGCAAACACTTACGTATATGATTATTATAACAAATCAGATTAATTAATTAGTAAATCATAGTTAAATATGCTAAATATTGAGATAAGAATATAAATTATTTATATATTACATTAACTGAAAAGTACAGGCAAGAGACCTGTTTTGCATTATATGATTTGATATAAATAAAAATTAATATAATAAATATGCATTGATTTATTAATTATTTATTTATATATATGACAGCCAAAACCCACGTGGACCGGGACTTCTTATCAAACAGCAGATTCCGCAAAGTTTGGGGAACCTCCATAACTAATGGAGTAATTAAATTAAACAAAGACATATGACTGGAAAATTACGTCTCAAATAAAGTTTAACAAGAAAATATTTTGAATTTAGGGAACTATATCTTGTTTAATTGAAATCGGACTTTGAAATACACTCAATGACATGTTACAGTCCCACTGAACATAAATAACTTTTACCGACATTAATTAATTGTTATTGAATCCATTATGCAATATCGCTATAAATTTTATGCACATTTATAAAGATGTTAATTGTCGCTAAAAATATATATTTTACTGCAATTAAGCTATTGCCATTAGAAATGTACATGGTAAGATAAATATCGAATATCATTTCAAAATTACAATTTTTAATATTATAATTTCAATATTATGGTATTTAATATATGTTTCTAGAAAATTTGGTATTCAATACTCATAAGATGAATACCGAAATATCTAATATAATACTAAAGTATATATAGCTATCTATACAATTCATATATTATTATAATACTAGCAAATATATAACATAATATTAGCTCCAAAAACGTTGAAACTATGGCTACTGTGTCTTCATTGAGATGTCCACTTTGTGTTATTGATCAATGAAGGGAATTGGATGCCTGCACTTTTTTTTTAATATACTTCGACATGTGTAGGGTGTTAATATGATATATTGAGATGTTTCTTGAAGAATCAAAGTTATAATTCTTTGAATATATGCAAATCGAAATCGAAAAATTATGATTATCATATCAAAATTGAACCATATCGAATTAATTTGATATATAATGATTATTTTATTAAAATCAAAATTATTGAATTACAGTTTTTAAAACCGCACCATATGATCAGTTTTTTTTTTTAAAAAAAAAAACATAAAAATCCACACTTGTAATTCAAAAAACCGAAATCACTCAATTGTTTCATTGTAATCTTCAACATATGTGGGCTAAATTCTAAACCTAATATCTTCCTAGATTGGGCTTGGGCCATATACTGATTTTTTCCCCTGGTTGTGACAACGAAAAATAGAAAAATATTTTTAAAATATTTTTCTTTCCTACCAAATATATTCTAAGAATGACATTTCGTAATTGTTTGTGAAGGCATCATTTAAAATATTACTATATTTTAAAATTCATTTAAAGTTTAATTAATATTCCCTCTTTTCATTTTTAATTATCATGTTGCGGTTTTCAAAAGTCAATTTGACTAATTTTTAAAGTTAAATTAAATCATATTAATTCGATATTTTAAACAAAAATTCAAATATTCAAAAACTATACAAAAAGTTTTATAAATTGCAATTTTTTACATATCAATATGATGAAAAACTACATTGTAAAATGTTAGTCAAAGTTATTATCGTTTGACTCTAAAAAAGAAAATCATGACAATTAAAAGTGGACGAAGATAGTATCAATAAACTTCAAAAAGATTATTCAATTGTTCCCTCCAAAAAAAAAAAAGAGTTACATTGAACCAAATGAAATCAAAATCATACAATAAACCTGTCTTTGAGACTATATATAAGAAGTTAAGAACATTAAACTGACCCTTGGGGATTTGAATCTATAGTAATGAGGATTTAAATTGTAACCTATCAGCCTGTACCTTGAAACTACAAGTCCTCGACTTTAAATTTCCCTTCAAAAAGATTATTACTCCATTACTTTCTTTGTTTCACACGTTTTTTTTTTACTTCTCAAAAATTTAGATTACGTGAACTTTAATTACAAATACTTTGAAAATTATTTCTTTTATTATATTAGTAAGGGGAAATTACAATCTATACTTGCTCCATTTCAATTTGTGTATCCTATTTTAATTTGATAAGAAGTTTAAGAAATATATATTTTTAAATCTTACTATATTAAATCAAAGATAGCAAGATATGTCAAACGTATTCAAATATCTTTAATTTTATGGTTTTAAATATGTTATGCCATATGTGAAAAGTAGGGTTGTTCATGGTTATGGTTATAAAACAAAACCTAACCGCATTCCGAACCAAACCAATTAAAAAAACCGATATTTGGTTTGATTTGGTTTTAAATTTTGAAAGACCGATATTATTTGGTTTGGTTTTGGTTTTACTAAAAATTAACCGCAAAAATAATCAAACCGAACCGAGAAGTTATGTATATAAATTTTATAATTATTTATAAATAAAATATAAGTATTTTGATAAATTTTAATTAACTTAGTCTTTAATTTTACTATTTTCTGAAGCCCAACACTTAAATTTTAGCTCAACTATTAAAACCTTAAGTCTAAATCCCTCAATATTCATTACTTTAAAGATCACACTTTTTTCTGTTCTTTAAAAAATTTTCTAACGCAACATTGAATAATTTAAAGCCCAATCTAAAGAAGATGGTAATTGATTAGTTTTGACTATGAAATATTGAGTTTTTTTTTTTTGGAGAAGTAATTCATCAATATTTTAAGGTGTAATTTCACTGAAAAATTTATTAATAAGACGTTGAGATCTCCAGAATATTGAACTAACTTTATGCTATTGACAATGAATTTTTTTAGTTAGTGAATCTTGGTACATTGGATGAATCACTTTGTTCGCGTAATAGCTTACTCATGAATTATTCATGTACTTAGTGTTAGTGTCTATCGAGATGAGTATGTCCTCAACAAATTTATTACTTTCAAACCGAAAAAACCTAACCAAACCGACCGTTATTTTTTTGATTTGGTTTGGTTTGATTTTAGGAATTTAAAAACTAATTTAAATTGGTTTGGTTTTGATTTTAATTAATAACCGAACCATGAACACCCCTAGCGAAAAGTTTGAACTAAGGATTTACTGAAAAGAAAAAGGAAAACAATAGTATTATTTTTTAAACAGTTTTTTTTTATAAAAGAATGAATGGAGTAATATTTTTCGTATAAATTTTAACTATCTAAATATAATTATAAAATATTAAGTTGATCTAATTAACCGGTCATATAATAGGAATAGACTTTTTGTTTCAAACTTTGATCTTTTTTTTGGATATTGTTTGAATAAAAAAAAAATATATGAAAATTTCACTCCTAGTAGTCCTTATGTATGTGGTCTCTCTTTCTCTCCTCTCCCTAGCAGGGCAGGGCCAGTCTCCGCGCTATACGGAATCTCTCCCTTTCTCGTTTGCTTCTTATTATCTCCGACTACAGGGTTTCTCTCTTTGCTGCTGCTGCTTTACAAGTAAGTCCATATTTATCAACTTCATCATCTGTTATCTCATGATATTATTTTTGTTAATTCCATTCTCTAGTCAATTAACTTTAATCGTTTAATTAGTAGTTTTAATTCCAATTTTTATTGCTTATACGTGTCAATTTCCCATATTTATCTATGATTGTTTGTTGTTTGTGGGGTTGATTTTGTTTTTTTATTTGATAAAATCGGATAAAGTTTTTGTCTTTTTTGGATCCTTTGAGTGTTTCTTTCTAGGACGGTGTCTGTTTTTATATGGGTGAATATCATCATGAACTACTATGCCTTAATCCGAAATTACATGGGTCACTGTTAGATTTTTATTTTGGGGGAGTTGTATATAGATATCCTTTGATTTTTGTAGAGTTTTCAGGTGTTTGTTCAATTAAATAGTGCCCCACATGAAGGATCAAATCGCCAGTTGGTTATCTGTTTTGTTTATGCATTATTTGGAAGGTATAATGTACTGGACCAAGTTGTATATTGCTGAGGACCAAAAGATAGTGGTGGCATCTGTTTGAAAGACAAAAAAAAAATGGATTTTCAGAGTAACCCACAGGGTGAATATGGAAGATTTGAGCAAATACTTGCTCAATATCTTCTAAAAAGCTTGCATATTATTTTGAACTTGAGGGTTCCTTCGATAAGAGCATATAGTGGGTTTGAAGAAGTGAAGAGGAGTGACAAGTGGTTTAATATGGTGTTGGGAGATCGTCCTGCGGTTTTTGAAAACTTGAATCTGTTGCACGGGGAGCCGATGATAATAGATATAATACTTTTTCAAGATAAAGATTGTACTTCATTGAAGCACAATTCAGGTAAAGCATTTGCGGGGGCATATACAAAAACCATTATAGAGAGGTGGGTCGTGCAATGTGAGAATCGGAGGTCAATGGTTCCTCACATGGGTGATTCCTCTTACAAGAAAATGTACAAGAAGTCTATTATACTACTCCGTTCCGTTTATTCAATGTTGAAGCTCCTGCCTGCATTCAAGGTCTTCAAGAAGCTATCTTCGTCAAGTCAGAGTTGTTATTTTGATATTAATTTTAAGGTATCTTCATTTAGTGAGCCATTCTCAAGGGCAGAGGAGGAGATGATGAAGCAATTTACTTTTACTTCAGTTGATGCCCAGCAAGGCCGTCTTTCCTTATCTGTGACATATCGTGAAAATCTGGTGGACTTCAACCTGGAGAGTTCTGCATCCTTTCCGCCTGAGATCATTACAGATTATGTTGGTAGTCCACTCACTGATCATCTGAGGTCATTCCCTTTGAACTCAACGGATAAGGGTGTTCATAATACTTCATTTCCATTGAGAAGGACACAGTCCTCTTGTTCAGCACCTGTTCAGCGCCCACAGAGTTGGACAAGTGGTCTCTTCAGGGCACCTTCTTTACCTCAGCCATATGTAGGATCTCCACCTTTGTACCATGCACCATATGAGTTTTCAACTTCAGTCAGTGATGTATATGGACAGAGAATTCCACCTAACTACAAATATTCGACTCACCAGAAAACAACTAGTTTTGATGATGACCAGCTTTCCCCTCCATTTTCATCATCACCATCTCCACCCACATATCTCTCAGGTGCAAATCTTGTGCAGACTCATTTGCATTCAGAAACTGGTCCTGTCAGTATCCCTTATCCATTGATAGGAAGAACTTCCAGACACCTATCTCCTAATTTGTCTGATCCAAACAGGCATTATCTCCCACCTATGTCACCTAGATGCACAAAGCATGATTTTTCATCCCATGAATCCCCTTTTGGAATCAGGTCATCAAGGAAAATAGATTTGCTAAGGGTTCCAGAGTCAGATACTGGGACTACCAATCCTGGACAAAAGGTGGGCAGTTTCTATTTCTTACTAAATGTGTGCATTTTCTGGTTAATATTTTTATTTTAAAACTGGTATCTGCTTGAGCTTCTTCAGCCAGCTTCTAACTTTTGTTTGTGTGTTTCTTTTTCAGGTGTCTACAGATGCTAGAGACGATTCAGGGCGGTTCTCAGGTGTGCTCTCTTCAAGTGATTCACCACGTGTTGGAGTTTCTAGAAGTTCCAGCAGCAGATTATCTTTTCAGGATGACTTGGATGACTGTGATTTTTCCTGTCCTTTTATAGTTGATGATGTTGATACTTCTGATTCCCGAGCCAGGTAATTTTGCTAGAGTGTACTGCATCTTTAGAAGTAGGGGTGTACATAGGTCGGTTTGGTTTGGTTTTTCATTAAAAAAAATCTAAACCAATTATGTCGGTTTATTAAATCTAAAAACCAAATCAAACCACATAAAGTTGGTTTTTTCGGTTTCGGCTTTAGTCGGTTCTTTCGGTTTTTTACAACTATATAGTATTTGAAAAAGTGATCAAATATATTTTCACTTACTTGTGTGATAAGCTAAACTTAAAAAATGTGAAATGAATTGAAATTTTCGAAAAGATGGTAAAATTCACACAGAGTACAAAATATTTTTTTTGAAATATCAACGTTCATTATGTTAAATTAATAAGATTAAAAGCTAGAGGCAAATTGAATACAAAACAAAATATTTACAAAGTAAATTGTTAACTTCAAATTTGAAAAACTATAACAATATAATTGTAACTTCGGATCTTAATACAAAATAAAATATTTACAAATTTTACAAGCCCAAATTTGAAATAAAATATATAAACATTGAAAACTATAAACTAACTAAAAATATATTAACAAAGTAGATTATAAATAATATTTTTTATCTATAAATAAAATAAATTTTTATATATATATATATATATATATAATATTTACAAAATTTTACAAGCCCAAATTTAAAATAAAATATATAAACATTGAAAACTATAAACTAACTAAAAATATATCAACAAAGTAGATTATAAATAATACTTTATATATATATATATATATATATATTATGCAAGTTTGGTTTGGGTTCGGTTTGACTTTTTTTCTTTTAATACCAAACCAAATCAAGAGTGGTCGATTTTTTTTTTCAACCGCCAAACCAACCAAACCAAACCACAAAAATCGGTTTTTTTTTGTCGGTTTGATTTGGTTCGTCGGTTCAATTTGACTTTACAGTTTGGCTTGTACACCCCTATTTAGAAGTATTCATCTTCTTACAAGCCCTATTTCTCTGGATTCATCTACGTTGAAGTTTTTCTGTCATAGGATAATTAGTTTTATAGGAGCCAACTATGTGTGGTCATTTAGCTGTTGTCTAGAAGGTTGGACATCATAAGAAACTGGACTTTAGGTAGTTTTGAGAATTGAGCTTCTGATGAAACGTTGAAGAGAAAGTTAGCATTTGACCCATTGAATGGGGCCGTGTAGCTATCACTCTCAGGGATACATATGAATTTTCAACTGAAGTTCTTTTTTTAACTTTTAGGTCCAATATGCAAAAAGTCTATCAAGCAGATGGGTCTTTCTTCTTTTCGCTTAATGAGTCAATGGAAAGATATTACAATAAGATGATATAGATAATAAGGTTGTAACATCAGTGAATTTAGTTCCAATCCAATTTTTGCTTGACATTACAATTGTAGTTGTTCTCCGCGAGATAAGAAGCTTGTGTTAGCTATATATTAGCCCACTTTCCCTTTTACTTTGTCCTTAAAGGTTGTCCACTTTATTTTGGCCTTTTTGTCTCTGATCTGCTCTTTATATATTTTCTATTTCTAGATTATGTTTTGCTTTTTAAGTGCTGTGCTGCTTTTAATTTAATGGTGTTTATTTATGCATGTAAATTTCAAAGTAGGGGAAAAAGCACCTTATTATGGGTTTTCCTGCATAATTTTAGGTTTGCACTTTTTAGTTTTGTCTCTTGTGTGATGTAAGTGAAAATTTCATTGGAAGAAGTTGGATGAAACAGTAAAATCTACTGAAAGAGTGGCTCCTTGTCAAACAAAGCCAGGCAACTGTAGTATGTATACGACATGCACACAAACACACACATGAAAATCGATAATTTTGTTACTAGTTTTGAGTTCGTTGAATTTTCTTTGTGGGGACATGTTAGAACTTCATATTTCCCTGATGATATCAAGTTAAGTATTTCAAATGTAGATATAGTCATAAAAAATTGATTCTTGGGGATGTTTTTATTAGAAGCTTAAATAGTATTCAACGAGAAGAGAAAATGCTTTTTTTTAAAGCAAAATTCTTCAGATTTGTTGTCTGTAAATCTTTATCGGGATGCCTCTCGTCATACTGTAATCATATATTTTTCAGTTGCCTGCAGCTTGATTTCTCAAGTTATACTTCATTTGCCATCATTGAGTTTCCCGACAAACCGTTGTAAGAATTGGAAAATGATATGCAATTGCATAAAAGCTTATGGTTGCTTGTGAACTAGTTCACAAATTCTTTTTTATTCCTCTCTTCTTTAGTCTGATTTAATTGAGAAGTTTCTTGAACATGTTTGGTTGACAGCTTTAGGAGTAATGGTTCAATTTCTCATGATACTTTGTGCTGAATTATGAACAATGCTATAGATGGGGAAGATGAAATTGGCAGGATTTTTAAGCTTAGAAGAAGAGCAGGGGCGGCTCAATGCCTTTAAAAATAAGGCATCCGTCTTAGGGCCCAAATTTGAGGCCTCCCATGAAAAAATAAAGCTTTTTCATTAAAAAGAAGAAATAATTTTGAATTTCAAAAAAATAAAAAAATAAAGGCTAAGGAGATCATAATTTTGGTGGAGGAAAAGAAATATTAAAATTTAGTGTATGCAAAGAGAAAAGCACAATATATTATTCCAACCAAGTTTGTCTAATGTTTTCATTTTTAGTTATTATGAGTTCTAATTTAGCCCTTGCAAGTTTTATAATGCTTGTTATTTGCCTGTTGTGCTATATATGAGCTGGTGTTGTCAATATGCATTTAGTGCTTGATGTAATATGCATTTAGTGCTTGATGCACCTCAGGGCATATCTGATATGTAAAAGTCTAAATTTGTTTGGAAGAAAACTTTGTTTAGCTAATTGTATTGGGAATCATACTCTATCCTATTAAACAAAACAAAAAAAAAAAACGATATTAGGAAAATCCTATTTGCCTTCCTGGGCACTTTTATTTCCTTTTCTTGGCAAGTGTCCTCAAAGGAAGATTTGACCTTCTAGGAAAGCTGCCATTTGCATAAGTTTTCCTTAATCATCTGATAAAACCCACTCTAAACCCACTTTGTTTCTTTCAGGAAAAAAAACCACATTGTTTTTTGTGGTTATGTTTGTTATTGGCTCCCTAAAAATTAGGGGACTTCAGGCAGTAATTTTAGGAGTTGAAAAGGCAGAAAATAGAAGGAAGGTTAGCAGGTGAGATTTAAGGAAGTTGAAAAGGGTAAACAATTGGTATATATATGTGTCTTGGTGTCAGAGGAGTAATGATGAGCTAAAAACTTGTGTTTGACTCGCGGTAAGGAATTGTAGAGTACTTTAAAATCAGTACAAGTTGGGGTTTCAAATCCCTTTTTCAGTAGTTTTGATATGACCCCGATCCATTTTTATCATGCCTTAAATGCATTCTGTTAGGGTTGAGATGTTCATCCCACCAAATCTTTGTTGTGGACATGTATCTTCATTTCTTTCTTTCTTGGATTTTCAACTCAACAAGTGTTTACTGTTCTTGTTATACAGAGAGAACCTTGATTCCAGAAAGTGTTCAGACGCCTCGTGTAAAGTATCTGCAACAACCAGAAAATCTCAAGATGCTGCTGTAGGTGCCCTTGTTCACATGCTGAGAACTGCTCCCCCTTTGCGTCAAGATTCTACTTGTTATACTGCACATTCTATAAAGGGAGAAGTAGAGGGAGAAAATGGCACTTCATCTCAGTTCTATGTTCCTAGGAAGGCATCAGATGCATTGGAGGAGCTTAAAGCTTACACACAATTAAAAGATATGTTACTTCCCAAGAGCATGACCCGCTCAAGCAGTGATGGTGGGAACTTTGCGTGATGTACATATATACTTGTTGCTAAGTAACGTTAATGAGTGTTTACTGCGTGAGAGGAGTGAGGACTAACAACTTCTGTTCATAAATGATGGGAAATGGCAAGTATGATAGTCAATATATTACCTGATTCTGACACTACTTGAAAACATTTGTGTTTCGAAGAAACAAGTAGCATATAATCTTAAAAGAATATGCTCTATTAAGTTTTTGGTAAACAATTTTTTTTACTGTAATATCTAATTTTATCCTATAGTATTAGCTACATGAGTGAGCCTTGCCACCTGCGCGAATTTGGATTAGTTAGGCTTCGATGTAGGTATTGGACACTACTGGCACGAATCTGGATAAGTTGGCTTTCGATGAGGTAAAAGAAAAAAAAGAGTAAGTTGAGAATAGAAGCAATCAAAAGAATGAATAGAGGCTGATTGGTATTTTGGGAATGTGATGGTGCTAAACTATCAATAAGATTGAAATCTATTTATTTTTTTTGATTTTTCACCTGATGTTCGATATCCCATAAGAACGAAATTTTATTTGTTTTAAAGAGTGAAGCAAGTGAAACTAGCGTTTTAGGTTTATATTGTAAAATAAAATATAAGAAGTAAACTACTAACATTTAAAAAGTAACCAAACAATAAAATTAATAATTGAATCTTTTAAGCAAAATAATAGGCACTAACAAATAGGGAAATATTTATTAAAAATAAAAGTAAAAATGAAAATAGGAAGAAAAAAAAGGCGTGCCAAAATAGTAAATATCATTTGTAGATTCGCTTTAGAATATAATTTGATTTGGTTTGGTTTTCGATTTACCAAAAAATACATATTTTAGTTATGTCACATGCTGAATGTGTTTTTCTATAATCTTTATCGTGTAATTAAATAAGTGAGTATTTTTTTTTTGTTGGAAAATATCTTGGAAAGAACTAAAAAGTACGTTAGAGGCAATTAGCAAGACTTAGATATTTTTTCCTACTCATTGAGTATTTGATATTCAATTGGAACTCTAATTAATTCAAGTTCACGTCAGGTAACGCCCAAATTATAAGGGAAGTGCTCGTTAACAAGACTCGAAACGATACCTTCATTTAAAGATATAACTCCTTGCTACCACCATCCTTGTTAGTTCAAGGCTTTGATTTCAAACCTTCGTGATAAGACATATATCTCCCTCCTTTTACAAGTGACATGTTGACAGGACATAATTTTATGAAAAGATAAAAAGAAACATAAATCAAAATTTATTGTCTAAACAGTAGTATAAATGTGTAATTAATTAATTATAGGACTAGAGTCCAGGAGTACTATTTAAAATTAAATTCAAATTATTTTTTTCAAAAAAATTCAAAACTACGTCGCCCCCATAATAGGGTTTATAAAAAGAGGAAAACTGGGAAAGGGAAGAGTTTTCCCTCCACAATCCTTCTTATTCACGAAGCTCGATAATGGCCGATTTCTCAGTTTGCCCTATCTGTAATCTTAGATTTCTCACCTTGGAACTCGAAAGGTGATTATACTCTTATTGATTTTGTTTTATTCTATCTCAATTTCTATTTTTTTTTCTTTCGAGAAAGTTCTAAAATTGATGCGATTAATACAGGCACGCTAACAGTCACTTCGACGATGAAGACATTGACAAAGACTTCGAATTGGCTCAACAAATTGCTCTTGACCTTGCCTGTGCCCCTTCAAGTCCACCTTATATCCCGGTACTCCTTTTTATTCTCTTTGTAAATTATTCTGTTCTATATTATCTCATCAATCGCCGAGATTTAATATACCAGAGTACCAATTCTGATATTATCAACCTGCCTCCATAGAGTTTTGGAGTCAATTTGGTACTCTTTTGGCTGCAAATCATTAGAATTTTGGAAAAAAACAAGTTATAATACTTTGGGCTTTTTAAATTGGTATATTCTTGCTTAAAAAAATGACTTGTTACTGGAAAAAGGATAGAGGGTGATAAAAGATATTTAAAAGGTGTAGACTTTGTTTTTGTTAGCTCTAATTTTCTAAAGCCTTGTTTACCTGATTATCAGGTTGATGATGACATGCAGTGTGAAACTAGTTCTCAAAAGGATCAGGAGAGTAGTTTTTTGAAGTCTGAGGTCAAAAATTGCAATCCTGGAGGGAAAAATATTGATGAAAAAGCAAGGATTTTATCTAGTGTGCACCGTAATGAAACCCGACCTCAGATTGGACAAGGGTTGATGGATTTGTTGAAGAACTGTTTAGAGTTGGAGACTGAAAAGACCACTATTTTGTGTGGTAATGTTGATCATTTCCAAAGCAGCCATTCGGAGGATTTTGGGTGGGGTTGTGGCTGGCGTAATATCCAGATGCTTAGTTCTCACTTGCTTAAGCAACGGCAAGAAGCAAGGGAGGTCTTGTATGGAGGTTCTGGGTTTGTACCTGACATCCCTTCACTCCAAAGATGGCTTGAAATTGCTTGGAAAAGAGGCTTTGATAAACAGGGCTCAGAAGATTTTGATCAAGCAATTTATGGCAAAAGAAATTGGATTGGAACTACAGAGTGTGCTACGCTCTTCCGTTCATTTGGCCTTCGTGCCAGGATAGTGGACTTTGTAAGCCGGGAGATAGACATTAGGTCAAGTGGAGTTGGTAAATGTGTGGGCAACATGGCACCTCAGGTTTATGGACCAATGGATAGATATCTGTCCAAAGGGAAAAATGTTGTATCCAAGGCTGTTCCGATTTCGTATGATGTAAAGGCTAAGCCTAAGGTCCAGCAGGCACTCATTGATTGGGTGTGGAATTACTTCGCTGACAATAAATCCAGGATATCCGGCAATCATGGTATCCTAGTCAGTCAAAAAGCGTAAGTGAATTTAGTCAGTGACTGTATTTCCTTTATTAACGTGGATGTATGTGATAATCTTTACTTGTGCATAAATTTTCTTGGTTACCGATCTCTTCTTTCATCATCATTCTCTTTTTGGTGATGGGGTCTCTTATAAGCTTCGTTGAAACAGGCCTTTGTACTTCCAGCATGATGGCCATTCCAGAACCATTGTTGGGATTCAAATGAAATGCCAGAGAAATGGACCGATGCAGTACAATCTATTGATCTTAGATCCAGGTCATGTAAGTATTTGCACATTTCATTCATAAGCAAGTCTTGTCCTCGAGGTTCTATTATTGCTTTGGTCTTTATGGCTTCCCTATATTGTCATATTTCTTTAAAGGTGTTTTGAGTCATCTCTGATGGCCGTATTTGTATTATTCCTTGAAAAGTGTATGTGAAATCCATTGTCTCCCTTTCCGTAGTTAAATGGTCGTAATGATTTTTTTTTTGAACTGAAGATGTAAAAGCATATTATGTTAGATGGTGGGTGAGGATTTGGAAACTTGCCTTATGCTCCATCAATTCCGTTATTGGCAATTGGCTTTCGTTGTTTAACCTGCTTATGTATAATTGGTTCCAGGACTAAGACTGTAAGGAATTTTAGACTCTTGCAGTAAATATATTGTCTAGGGTATTCTTACATTACCAGTCCATCTAAAAATATGTGGTCTAGAAAAGCACATATGAGAGATTTGTGATTGTGCGTGCTGCTCACCTTTAATAGAGTTGTGCTGCAAATGTGCACACTTATAAAAGGATCTCCATCAACTTGGTACAATCTGTTTCCTTTTTCGGTAGTTTTCATCACTTATGGTTAAAACATCATTTGGGATGGCTGATGTATGGGATAGTCATTGTAGTTAGTAAAATATTTTGTTTCTCCTCCCTCAATATTCTTGTTGAGATGTTGAAAAGAAATCTGACAATGCTGTTCCTTCCAAAGCTATTAATGCCCTTTCAAGTTGAGGAAAAAGCTATTAATGACTTCTGATTTTTATCGTTATTTTTACTCATAAGTTTTATCAAAGTATCAAATTGCATATTATCAGCTACAGGGTTATGTTACTTTTAGGGTATATCATGTATAATAGCTCTAGATTACTTACCAGAAGTTCCACCATACCTTGTCTCAGACAACAGAATCCTTGGCAAAATCTCTTAAAGGAAACTTCGGTTGGCAAAAGCTAATAAAAAGAGGTGTCCACACTCTGAAGAAGCCATTATATCAGGTTATATTGCATTTCAACCGTCTAACATTTAATTGTTTTTCCTGTTTTGTGTTATCAATAACATTTTATTTATCTTGCAGTTGTGTTTTCTTGATCCTGGAATTGCTTCAGGGGAGGAGATTGAGAGCCTAAAGAATCTACACAGCATCCGTGTTGAAGCTTAGTCCTAAAATCTAAAGGATGTACAATATCCAACTAGAATTTCATACAGATATTTTAAAGGGGTGCTCTTAGCTTGCATGTATCAATTCTGTGTACAGTCATTTTGGTGATGAAATATAGGTCAACTGTTTTACCATATATTTTCTGCAAATATTAGCTACGGTGACACTAAGCTCCTGTATCTATTAAAATGAGAAAAAGATTTGGGAGTTGGAGGTGTGTGTTAAGGTCCCTAGTACTGGATCAGTCAATGGACTATTAACGGGAAAGTCAGGCCGAAAACACAGGTTTGACCTTGTTTTGTTCCTTGACTTGGCTATGATTGCTGAATTTTGGCAATACATTGAAGGGAATTGCAGACATTGGAACTCATCAGAGAGTTCTCGATCTCTTCCGTTTAAGGGAAATTTAACCTGCTCTCAGATAGAGGGGGTACAGAATGAGTTAACTCACTGGTTGAATAGCAAGAGTCCTAACAAAATAAATATAGGAAAAGTCCTAATTCACCTAGGAAAGTTCTATTTAGTGTTGTCAGAGACGCTTAAGCCCTGCAGCGAGGCAAAACGTGTTGAGCACTTCGCCTCGCTTAATGTGCACTTCGGTGTCCTCATCAAGGTTCTAATACATACTATTCCTTGCCAATGAGCCTAATGAGCCTCTTCAGAAGAGTGACACTAAACAAGTGATATTTCACTTTATTGTAATTTTTGTTCAATTTCTTTGTTCATATATTTTAATCTTAGACTAAACATAGATATTTGTATTTTTTCCTCCCGTTGTGTTTTTTTTTTCATTAAAGCCCATGCTTTATTTGCGTTTTGAGCTTAAAGCCCCAGCAGACTGAGCTTTTTTGCGCTTTTGCTTTTGATAACAGTGGTTCTATTTGAAGCTAATTAAATAATTCAACACCTATCAATCCCATACTGACCCTGTCTAGTTTTTTTTCTTCACCAAATGCAACAGTGTTATGACCAACAAATTAATAGTTTACATGAGGGTGAATCGTAACTCTTACCTTTGATGCAATTATCAGCGTACATCAATTCTTTTTCTCCATACTTTGGAGCCTTACAAATCTTGAATAAACACCATCTGGTTCTGCCATCAGGTTTGAGTGGCTGCCCTTTTCCACAATCTTACCTTTGTCCATAACAACAATAGTATCTGAATTTATTACTGTGGAAAGCCTGTGAGCAACTGTGATCTGTGTCACTTTTGTAATCCCGGAGCTGTTTAGTTTCATTGATTCCAGTGCACTCACCACTGCCCTTTCAGACTCGGTATCTAAGGCACTTGTTGCTTCATCCAACAACATTATTCTGGGCTTTTTGAGCAAGGCCCTTGCTATTGCTACTCGCTGCTTTTGCCCTCCAGAAAGTTGAGAACCTTTCTCCCCAACAAGAGTGTCGTATCCATCAGGTAAGTTACTTATAAACTCGTGTATGTTTGCTGACCTTGATACTTCCACTATCTCAGCTTCTGATGCTCTTTCACTCCCATAGCAGATATTTTCTCTAATTGAGCAGCTAAACAGGAGTGGCTCCTGCTGTACCAATCCAATCTGTGCCCTCAACTTTCTAAGGTTGTAATCTCTTATATCCTTGCCATCAATCAGAACTTTTCCCTCATTCGTATCATAGAATCTCAGTAACAATGCTACAATTGAAGATTTTCCGGCTCCACTTTCCCCAACAAGTGCCACCTTTAATCCGGCTTCAATTTGTAGACTGAAATTGTTGAGAACTGTTACTTCCCGTCTTGATGGGTAACAAAATTGGACATTTAGGAACTCAATTTCTCCTTTGATGGTTTCTTGTTTGGAAATATCTGGCATGTCTGGTACAATTTCTGTGGTACGGTCGAGGATTTGGAATACAGGTTTTAGTACTTCTATGGCTGATATTACAGTGGGTATCAGTGTCCATAGTTCTGTAATTGAGGGTACAGTGAGGGAAAATATCTGGTATGCCCTTATCCCATTCTCAAAGCTGGCTTGATTCCTGTCGACAAGAATTGTTGTGTACCATAAGGCAACTGCATGAGCTATGTTCCATAGGCAGAGAGAGATGCCTTGAATAATTCCAAATTTTATGCTTTCTGACTTGCCTTTCCTAAGTGGTCGCTTTAAGGACAGTTTGGCCTTCTGAAGTATCTGTTCTTCGTGGCAAAAAGATGCAACAGTTTTTATATTAGTGGCAGATTCAGAAGTTAGGGCAACAAGTTCGGAATGTGCTAGACTACTATCACCAGAAAATCCTTTAGCTGACTTTGCTTGAATGAGGCCACCGATGAAGTGGCATGGCATCACCGCCCAGGCTACCAGACCCATTCTCCAATTAACTTTCATGCTGACAGTTGTTGCAATCAATATGGATGAAATGCACTGGACAATGACGGACATGCGGTCAGATATTATGATCTTCACTGTGGATGTGTCACTGGCTATCTTTGATGTAAGTGATCCAATACTATTTTCGGGCTTTTCAAACCAAGCTAATTCATTTCGTAGTGTGGCTGCAAACAGTTTTTGAAATGTGATAAGCATCAACTTTTATATAGGGGACAAAATTGAATGTTAAATATGCATCGAGAAATGAGAAAATGGAAGAAAAAAGAAACATAGATTGATGGATCTGATCTTCCAGGAATGTATAAGTAGGATACCTGTGTACAAAGCTTGCCTTAGATTTGTCATGGCCTTTTCTCCAATTACTCCAAATAAGTAGTGCTGCAAAGTGTGGGCAAACAAAGAAACCACTCCAATTGAAGCAAATATTGCTGAATACAGAGCTACTTTCTCCTTTGAATCAGGATGATAATATGCCACTCCTATTGTAATGATGAAGAACCCAAAAACAGGTTTAGAGATGCCTGCAAAAGCTGCTGCTAAGGAGCCAATAGTAGTCTTTATGATCTCTTTCTCATTCAAGGCAAACCAGATTCTGAAAAATATGTGTCTCTCTTTTCTTCGGATCTGCTCCTTCTCAGGAAGTTCCTTAAGCTCTCTTTTGCTTTCATTGGGCTCATCAGGTTGCGTATGGTCCTGAGATGAATCCTCTTGTATGGAAAGAACTTTTCTATTTGTAGCCTCCAACCTATCAATTAAATGCATTTCATTATCAATTAACCAGTCTGATTGTAATGATGAATATGGTATTGAGTTTAATCTGACCTAGTTTGACAATCTTGCATGATGCTCTGCATGCTAAATAGCCTGTTGTAGAATATACTTGTATCTAAGAGGTTATTATGTGTTCCTGTTTCCACAATTTTCCCATCCTCAACAATAGCTATCATGTCTGCATTTACAATAGTTGACATTCTGTGTGCAATTAAGATGACTGTTCTGCCTTGTGCTGCTGTCTCCAGTGCTTCTTGTACTTGTTTCTCTGACTCTGTGTCAAGTGCACTGGTGGCCTCATCAAGCAAAAGAATAGGAGGATTTTTTAAAATTGATCTTGCTATTGCAATTCTCTGTTTCTGTCCACCTGATAGTTGGAGACCCCTTTGCCCTACCTAGAGTAGGACATTTTAACAAGAAAACTAACTCAGCATGCTTCAATTTTTTCATGGAAGCTTTGCTATACAAGAATCAAGGCATAGTTTCAGATGTACTTTGATCATGCTACAACTACTTTCCTTTCGACTTATCGTATGCTTGGAGATGACAGAGGAGCAGTAAAGTATTTTAGCTATTAGAGATGGAAGAATTTAGAATCCTCAATTCAGGGTATTTGGCTCTTGATTTCCTATAGCAGCAATTAGTTTTTTATTATTAATTGTATTCTGCTGCTAGTTTTCAATTTACTATTTTAGGGGCTTTCTTACATGAGTTACCCTCATTTGTTATCAAATTGTCATAACTTATGTCACTTAGTACTTTAAGTACCGGCTGTAGTAGCCTGCTGTTCTTGTTTGCCTTCTTTCATTGTCCTTCTGTGCCAAACTGAATAAGCAACAGGACTTTCAGGTGATCTTAACAAATGCTTTCTTGAGGAAATGATTATACTGCAGGCTGCAAGCTGAAATTGGTGTTCATGGAATTATATTGGTTCACTTGAATAGTATATCTAGCAATGTGTTTGCATTCTTCTACTTTAACATTCTCTTATGTTTAATGTTTCGAAAAGGATTTTCCAGACAAGTCATTTTGCCTTGGATCAGGTAAAGGCATGAGACTTGCTAGGTGCACACTTTTTTCTTTTCCCAGATGTTCTCAATCCTGTGATGTGCCTTTCGGTCTCCTTTTTGTCTCCAGTGGTGGAGAAGCAGAAAACCCTTCTTTCTTGGATAGTGAGTATAATTATTATTGCTATTAATTTTGACAGTGAGGAGGTGTGTGGTTGGCTGTAGGAGGAGTTAGGAGAGGTAGAGGTAGGCTGAAGAAGAACCGGCGGAGGTGATTAGATAAAACATGCCACAACTTTAGCTTACTGAGTACATGACCTTTAGATGGGAAGGTATAGTGGTTCAGAATTAGGGTATAAGGGTAGTAGGTAATCGGGTGTTGTACTACTTCTAGTAATATGATTTAGGTATCACATAGTTTCTTTTCCTTCAATGTGTATTAATATTCGTAGCTGCACTTATTTTGTTATCTCTTTTTTTTTTTCCTAAATTTCTTGCATTGGCTAAATTTCTTTTGCGTCGAGGCTCTATCGAAAACAGCCTATCTATCTCACAAAGATAGAGGTAAGGTCCGCGTTCATTCTACCCTCTACAGACCCCACTTGTGGGATTACACTGGGTATGTTGTATTATTATCAACTTTCCTGTTCCTTCCAGCTTGATTCTGCCTATAACTCCATTACTAGAGAAAATCTAATCATTCATTCTATTGGAAATATACGGAACTGAATACCACAAACTATGTAGACAGTTATATATCTTTTTTTTTTTTCTTTATAGAATTAGCCTAATGAAACAGTTGGTCATGTATATGAGTGATAATGGTCTGACCTCTGTTAGATATTGATCCGGTAGCTGGGATATGAAAGAATGTGCATTTGCCAACAAGGCAGCTCTTTCAATCTGTTGATCATTTGCGTTAACATTTCCCATCTTAATGTTGTCTTTGATGCTGCCAGCAAATAGAGATGGCTCCTGCAAAACTACTCCTATGTTTCTCCTAAGAAACTTCAAATCAAGATCTTTGATGTTGTGGTTGTCAAGGAGAATCTCACCTGATGGTTTTCATACTGAGTGAGTTTTTCAATTCTTGTGTAATTTACCTATTGTATTTGATTGATGCAGTATATGAACATTATGAAGCTTTTAGCATTTACATGTGAAACTTTCTTTTGTTATAGATGCTTCTGCAAATTCAGCAACTAAAAGTAATGATTAATAATAAATTTTTGACCAACCTCTCACGGGATCATAAAATCTCATTAGTAGTGACATGATGGTGCTTTTACCACACCCGCTACTTCCAACAAGTGCCACTACTTTTCCTGCTGGAATTGACAAAGAAAACCCTTGAAGAACTAACTTCTCCTGCCGTGATGGATAAGCAAAGTGTACATCCCGTATGTTGATATTGCCATCTATTACTTCAAATGTCATCCCTCCGGAGTTGGCATCTATAGTGGGTTTTCTGTCAATCATCTGGAAAACTTCCTTTCCTGCTGCTTTTGCTTGATTGAAGATTTCTATATCTGGTGCAGCATACGTAAGTGATCTGAAATTTGAAAAATAAAACTCATCTGGTTGCTGTTTTTAAGGTACTTGAGTTTCTTCTTCATAATATGAAGAATCTGTTGAAGAATATGAGGTTTTTGCTCTTACATTGCTCCAAACAGAATACTCATAACTGCAGCTATGATATCTCCTCCTGTTGATCTCTTGGCTGTTACAACAACAGCTCCCACCCATACAATAAGAGACCACGAAGCGAAAGTTATAGTCTGGAACGTGCCTGTTCCAAGACCTTTTATAAATGCTTCTTTCTTGCTTATCCTCATTTGTCTCTCTATGCAATCTGAGAAGGATTTGATTGATAAATTTTCTCCAACAAAAGCAAATACAGTTCTGATCTGGGAGATCGTCTGTCATAGAGTATCAGATACTCAATATGAATAAATTGTTATTTGATATTGCAAAATAAGATTGGCAATCAGACTATGTGCTATAACATGAAATTGCTATAACTTGTCACCTCTTCTACCATTGATGTGGCCTCTGACAGGTATGCCATTTTTATATTTGAAATCTCACTCATTCTCTTTGTGTAACTGGCGCCAGTTAACATTATCAGTGGGACAACTATTAAGGATAGGAGAGACACTTCCCAGCAGGATACGAATGCAATTAAGACTCCAGAACCAAACGTTGCAATGCATGATAGAAAATGTCCCAACTGTCACGTGAAAAGAAGAAATGTTAGATATAAATGGATATTAGATTGTAAATTAGATATTTATGAACTTCTGGATGTGCACGATGTTACAAGTTTTTTTTTTTTTGTTAACCAAATTTTCCACCTACTATTGGACAGTCTTTGAACTCGATTTTGTATGACAGGCAACTGGTGCAGGTACGAGGAAGCATCTTTGAGAATTAACTGTATCTCATTTGGGGAAGGGAGGGCTTCTTGAGTTGTTAAAGCTACTGATTATGAGGGCGCTCGAGTAGTTATTTATTCACGTTTATAAGCTCGAATTAGCCAAAAGTTTGTTTTACGCCTTATAAGCACTTTAGAGTTTAGGTTGTTTACTCACTCCTGCTACCTTTCATTTCCAATATTCTTCTCTTTGTAAAGATGTTTCTTAACTCAATTTTTTGGTAAATGCTTTGAAGCTAACAATAATGTTTACAGGGATGAGCTTATGTACCTTCTCTCCGATAGTGTCCTGTACGAGTGACATGTGGCTGCTTATGCCGGTAAGTACTTTGCCAGTAGTCAACTCTGTATCAAATGCCCCAATATCCTGTCTTAGGACTGCACTTAGAAATTTCAGTCTCAAACGTGCTACTTGTCTTTGACTAGCGTACATCCAGCATCCTATCTCTGCATATTCCACATCAGCACTTTTTAAGTTCAAAATTTATGGAGTTGAGTTTCTACTGTTCCAAATCAGTGATATTTTGAGTCTTGCTTATTGAAACTTTAGTATGATAGTAGTAAGGTAGTTACCCAGCACTCCAGCAGGAAATGTTGCGAAGGCCATATACCAGACATATGGGACGACCTGAAATTCAGTGTAAGCAAAACAGCTGAGTAAGACCCTTCTCCAAGTGAATATGTATTACACTCCCAAATACTTTGTTTCAACTTTTAACTTCAAATATTGTCCGAACGCCTATTTCATGATTTTTGATATGCCAGTAAAGTTAGTTATACCTTTTTGAGTGCTCTAACCATAGCTGCTGTGTCATCAATATTGTTTCCAAATGCATCAAGGGCTTTGCCTAGCAAATAATAGCCAACAGGCTGGGCAAGTCCATGGACAATGGAACCCAATGTCCCCAAAGCCATGAGTGTCCAGTCAAGTGCATCTGCTTCACTTAGTAGTTTGTGAAATGGCAAAGTCTCAGACGTAGCCTTCTTAGTTGCATCATCCGCGTCCTCAGCTTTTTCTCTCTGCTCATCGTGATCATCAATGGCTTCTCTAACTTGAGCCATCTTTCTTTCTGTTGCTTTCATGCACACGTACTTGCTCTATTTATATGCATGTGTTTCAACATATATTGAATACAAACATGTAGTTAATAACGTCCACGAGGAATATATGCTGGGATATACCTAAGGAAATAATATACAAATATAGTAATCGATCATGTTGTCTAACCTTATATATTATGGTATAAACACAGATTAATTAGTATGAGTTGTTGTCAAGTAGTGTTGGATCAGTTACATATTAATCAATATTCCTTAGACTGGCATGAGATTATCGACAAAAGAGTTTAGTCTAAGCAACTTTTTTTTTTTTTTTGTCAAAGTCTGAGGATTATTTAGTTATAATATTTTCAATTTTCTTTGAGATTGAGTCATTGGACCAAGCCTCTCATTTAGCTGAGGAATCCAAGAAGCTAGGTCCCATAGTTATGCGTCATGTGCTATATATTCGTTATTCTGCGGTATATTCTATGAAGTATAATATAATTGGTTTCACTTGCTTTTGATGAACATGATTACAAATATATTAGAAGATTAAATATATTAGTGTGGATTGAGAGTATTATTTTGATCCAATAACGTCACTCTGGACTTTGGGTAAGGTTTATCGGAAACAACCTCTTTATCCAACAGAGATAAGAATAAGGTCTGCACTGAATTCAGACTTCGCTTGAACATGTTTTCAAGTGCATGGTATCAATGGCCTAGCATATACAAATACGAGATACTAATAAGATACAATAATCTTTAGACAACATAGAAATATACATTAATAAGTAAAACTATAATTCCCATTAGTTTGAATTGACAGCTGAATATCTATTATATCTGTAAAGTTGAATATATATACATTTTTCTCTACACAGAGATTGGTATGTTTGTATACTTAACATCTATTGGTTTGAAATCTTAGATCATGTCAGGATTTTTTTATATTTTTATTTGAGCTCTAATAATTGACTTGAACACAAATATTTCATCTGTTTCAATTTATGTGATGCAGTTTGACTTGACACAATTTTTTGAAACTTGTGACAACAAGCAAGAATATGAAATACTTGCGTTGTTCTTAATGGTTCATTGGTTATTTGCATTTGTCTATTGGGTGTGATTGTCTTTAGTAGTTATAAGCAAGTGCAAGGTGTTACAGCGGACGAATAGTTTTCGGTGCGATTCTTTTGGGAAATTAAGAAAAAGTATTATTTGAAAAAAAACATATAATGACCATTGTTTTGGATGGACTCCACTGTATTATTGCTTTGTATTAGGAAATTAATTATCTCATCGATCTACTAATTCTAATATAAAACAACTACACAGCGATAAAAACCGGACCTTCTGTTTAATTTAATAAAATTTATACCGTGAATCACAGAAAACGTCAACGTTTATGAATAATGTTAGTACTTGATTTCGATTCATGAATAGTGTCCGTCAACATTTAGCAAAGGTGAGGCGAACTCATAATTTGAAGATAGAGGGCACCACTCAGGGCTTTTAGTGCACCAAGATGAGTTTTGATTATGAGAGTGCACAATTAACTATATGATCCTTTCTTAGACCTTCACGGTACCATGTGGGTCCGCTTGACCACTTTTGACGTTTATGAATAAATTTCATTTTTGTGAAAATATTCTATAGATAGTTACAGATATAATTAACTCAAATTGCTCGAATGCTGTATCCATGAATTACTGATAATGGAATGTTAGAAGTTGCCATACTGCCAAAGATAAATAGTAATTATTAAACCACGAATCTTCTCCCTAAAAAAATAAAGCTAGACGTATATTAATTTAAAGACATAATATATAAACATGACCCTTAACTTGGCTTCAACGGACAACTATGCCCTCCAACTTTGAATGTGCACATGTAGACATCTAAACTTATATAAAATTAAACAAGTAGACACATTCGTCTTATTTGTGTATACCCAAAGTTAAAGGTCATAGGACGAATGGGTCATCTTTGTTGTTGTATGCAGTAAAATTAGAAGGCCACTTGAGCTTTAAATTATGTGATAGGTAGAGGCTACAAGTATGCAGAGGTGGAGCTAGACATAGTTCGGTCAAATCTAATAACTTTAGTTCAAATCCTATATTTATATTAAGAAAATCATCAATTAAATATGTGCAAAAATTTAATTAGAACGGACCAGTTACTAACACATGATATCACTATATATTTTCAAATTTAGAATGCATAAAGTTCAAATCTTGGCTTCATATCTGGTAGGTTTTGATGAGAAATATGTAGCATGCATTCTTTTGGATACATTCTTGGTTTTGTCTGTATGACATAACATTTTGTACAATATATCAGACCTCTTTCTCAAGAGGATCTTTGCTTCTTCAAGACACTGGAAATGGTAGATATCCAGATGCTTGATTGCATTTCATCTTCGAAAAGAAGCTTGATGATTCCATTGCTCGTCCTCAAGCTAACAAAGTACTTGTCTTGAGCCTCCAAACATTCTTTTATGATGTTGATCAGCTTGTCTGGACAACGGTAAGTTCTTTTAGTATTAGGAGTTTTTTTTTTGTAATAATGCCTAAAAAGGAGAGAAGCATCAAGTTTTGAGGCAAAAAATAAAAACTGAACAGAAAATTACATTCTTTTGAAGCTCTTAGAGTTCCAAAGTACTTCCTTTTGAGGCCTAGTATCAGTTGGTTTTGCTTCAAGTGTAGGGTCACCCATTTGTCCTCTTTATGTCCTGTGATGTAATAAACAAAACATATTTAGGCGGTGTAGTCCCACAAGTGAGGTCTGGGAAGGACAAAGTGTACGCAGACCTTACCCCTACCTCGTGGAGGTAGAGAGTTTGTTTCTAAGACCCTCGCCTCAAGTGCTAAATCACCTATAAGAAAATTTTCAGGAGATTTGATTCTTACCTGAGGGCATTATTATCCATATTCGTGCGCCTGCAGTGAGCATCTCTGGGATCCTAGGACAGGAATCCTCTATGGCTCTCGATTTAAGAATTGCAGCTCCTCGTAAACCTAGTAAACAAGCATTAAGCTTCTATCATTTAGAACGGACGCTAATGTAACAAAAAAAAAAACAGAAATATGTGTTAAGTATTACATGTGGCTGCTGTTGCTGTGACTGCAATCATATCCATTGGAGTTTGGATGGCCAAGCCAGAATTGACTGCAGATGCAACCTGAGCTCTTCCCGCACCTAGAGATTCTGCTGCCTCAGCACATACCGTAGTAATCAGAGCAGCAGCTGAGGCAACTACATTACCCATATTGTGGCTCCATTTTCCTTCCCTCTCATAATTGATATGGTGCGAGTCTCGTATTTCTGAGCTGCTATTGCTGGCAAAGCCAGCAATACCTGAAGCAAGCTGTGTGAGAGAAAGTACAGCATGTAGTTTTGCAGTTTGTAATCGGAGTTTCTCTTTCTTCTCTTGATCTGATCTAAACAACCAGAATGGAGATTTGCTTTTTAGCCATCCCTTCATGTGATGCAAGTCCACCTATCATATGAAAAAGCATGAGTACAACATTAGAGACTCGATTTCATCAACTCCGCGCAATAGTTATAGCTTGACATTCTAATTAGTAACTAACAGCCAAGACTGCTGGTGAGACCTTTTATTAATGAATCTCTCTGAGTCATTGTACTGTATCATTTTTCGTAGTGGATGCTTCGAAGTGTCGGTTTTGGGGGTGGGGGTGGTGGAAAGAGTTTGTGATTGATCACCTTAATATACTGTTTATTGGTAAAAGCTCTGTTGCTTGAACTGTCCAGCATTTCCTCATCTTGTTCTTCATAATCCTCTTTGCCTGCCGCGTCTTTCAACAAGAGATTCTGCAAAAGCAGAGAACTCTGTTAAGGGTGTTTATAATTCCAGTTTTGAATTAACATTATTATGCATGTTCAAGCAAGCTAAGGCACCAATTCTCATAAGAGAGGGGAATGTAAACTACAGTAATTGCTGTTAGCTTTTCATTTGAAACGGATATGTTTGACGATTAACAATCTTTAATCCTCAGTCATGCTTCTAACTGATATAGCAGAATGTTAGTTTCTTACACTTGATGAGAACATTTGCAGGAGATCACTAGAAGATGGACTCCACGGTCGACTCAAGAACTCCATTGCATTGGCAGGGCTGCTAGGTATCTCTGATGCTTGATTATAAGAAGTGAAATTATTTTTGCTAATTGGCTCGAAACACCTTCTAGTTCTAGTCAGAATTCTGTTCTTTGACTTACCCTTTTAAGATAAAAAAATATACAGAAACGCGATCAGAAATCCTGTAAATCACTAACAACAACAAAAACAGAAGTGAAAAAAAACTCACATTGTAGTCTAGTGAACTCTGCTGAGCCATGAGTGGCATGGGATTTTCGTCGTTTTCACCAGGAACTGAACTTGTACTAATTAAGTAGTTAATTATAAGACATGATCATGAAAACCTTTCTGAATGAAAGAGTTTTACTAGTTATAGTGTTTACAGAAAAGGAAAGCTTATAGATGTGTGAAGTAAATGATTTAGATAGTAAAACAAGTACCAGTTTTTGCATATATGTAATTGAACGGAACTTACCACAAGAGGACTACTTTGTTATATGGTTTGTGAGTGTAAGTCTTTGTTATTGTCGATATTTATGGAAAAACTTTCTATTAGAGGAAGGCATTGTGGGAATTAATGGGATATGATATGATTGTGAATAATATATTCTTTCATATATTCCAACGTTAGATGGAATTGAGTGTAAAAGAATGTTTATATTATTGCAATTGGTAACGGGATTTTGGGTCAACATGTGGATACCGATCGTTACTTTATGTTAGGACCACAATCTTAGTTTTAACAATGCTCAATTAATATACTAAGTTTAAGAAAACTAGTTGATGACTGTGGAAAAGGTGATCTTCCTCTTCCTCTGTTTCACACTAGTTGATCCAGAATTTAAACGTTATATGTTCTGAATCGAGAGTGTATTGTTTTGAAAATATATATTTAATTCTGTTTGTACTTGATTTTTGCACTATATGCATAGAGTTGGACATTGAAACAATGGATATATTCTAGTGAACCCGCAAACCCCCATTCTTGGACGGGCAAACGGATGGATCAGATCGAATGGATTAAAAAAGGGTTAAACAAAAATAAAAACGGATAAAATATTTGACCAATCCATGTTTAACATAAATAAAAAAATAGATCAACTAAGGACTAAGCTTAGCCTCATAGAAAGGAAGAACTCAGAGTGATAATATCCATTCTTTAGTGGATAGTATTCATAGGCGTAACATATAAATGTGCATTTAAAGTTGATTTTAGCTAACATATAGTTAAACTTATATGTCATTTTACGTGATATAATACACATAAGACACCATGTAGAATACATATTTTTTTTATGACAAGTGAAACCCGAGCCGCTATCCTTTGGGTGCGCACAAAGTAAAACCCTCGCTCCTATACAATAGCTCGCAAATCACATAGGAGAGATAACCCGCACTAGGCAAGCCCGATGCGACGAGCTCGACTCAGAAGGCAAACCCCTTGACCAAAGATTTCAAATTTAAGACCTCCAACATGAAAGTCCCAAGCCCAAACCACTGGGTCACCCCGATATCACATCGAATGTATGTAAACTTGTTCTACTTTCAATAATTGCACATCCAATCCAATGTTGGAGGGGATTGTTGAGGACAATATGTCTAAATAAAAGAATGGTTACTTTAGCAGCCCTACGGTGCTGTATACTCGGCATGCAACAATTTGGCCACTTGGCTATGTTATACTAAGTGCGTGTGCCCTCCTCCTGAAATGGTGTTGGAAGTTAAATAAGGGAAGAAGCTAAGTTTGACATCTTGAAAGGGTACTTACAGCACGTGGCTGCAGGTTTATTACTGGGCAAACTCCATCAGTTTATTGATTACTGAACCACTTTTACCTACACCAGCAAATGTCTCCTATTTTTCTCTTGATTATTGGTGACGGAAGCATATTAGTTACCTAAAGTGTGGCATCTTGGCGCTGATTACGCATAATTAGCTTCTTTTTCTTCGAAATCCGCAAAACCATTCTTTTTTTTTTCATTACTCCCTCCGTCACATTTTATGTGGCAACATTTGACCGGGCACTGAAGTTTAAGAAATAAATTTGAAATGTTTATCAAATTGCCCCTTCAAAAAAAAATAGTCATATTAAAAAGTAGACTCACTTTTCTCTCTCCTCATAAATGTATTGGAATACTATCTTTAAGTTTAAGTGGGACCAACAAGGGTAAAATAGGAATTGCACCATTAAATACTTACTATATAAGGAAATGTGACATTCTTTTTGGGACTGACAAAAAAGGAAATGGTGCCACATAAAATGGGACGGAGGGAGTATGATTTTTCACCTGGTGTCCACTGGTGTTCAGTGCCTGCTTTGGAGCATGACTAATTTGGATTCGCATTGGAAAGTCTCAGTCCCTACTAAAGGTGATTATATATCTAGAATTTGAAGTCGAGATCTTTGATTAAAGATGAAAAAGTACATATCACTCTATGATCTTTGACAGTAAATTCAAGAAAAGGATTGCTCAATAGGTTTTCGATTTGTTATATTTTGTTTTTGTTTTAAATTTTCTACCTGGTATTCGCATTGAAAAGTCGCATTTTAGGGGTAAAATAATCCCTACAAAAGATGATTATATATTCAAAATTCAAAGTCAAAATTGACTTGAAGTACTTATCACTTCACCCTAACCTTCAACGATAAATTTAAGAAAAGGATTGCTCAATTGGTTTTCGGTCTATTATATTTGTATTTTACTACCGATGGTCTACTATATTTGTATGAAGGCAATTTTTCTTTGACTTTTAATTGAGGAAAGACTTCCTTTTTTTACCATATGGAGAATATTCTCAATGGGAAATGTTCATCTAAGGAGATCATTTTTGTTTGAATTATTTCAGACTAGTGAATATATAATCGTTAAAGAAAATTAAAAAATGATAAGATAATTTTTTTGTTATAATATTTGTAAATTGATAAAAAAAATGTTTTTGCCTTTTGATCAATTTTATCTCTTTATATTCCGTAATCATAATAGTATCGTTTTTTTTTTAATACAATTGCATTCTCTTTTTTTTTTTTCCAGGTAACTAATTGTATATAATCACCTAAATTACAATTACAAAGCAGCCAACATAGAATTTTAAATTTCACAACGTATATCATACTCTTTCTCAAGAATTTTATTGGCTGATATGAAAATCTAGATTGTAGTGCAATATCTTTCTTGATCTATGAAATTAATAATACTTAGAAGACAAATAATATTTTCATTTCATGATATATTTTTCAACAAAATAACAAAATGTATAATATACTTTTATTTAGAAGACCAATTTTTATTTGAATAAATGCATTAAGATAAACAAAAATATTCTCGAAAAAGAATGACATCAGAAGGAACCAATCACATACACTTCCATTCAAGATTTAATTGAGCACTTTCCCTGAATGGCTGAATGGGGCTTACTCAACGCAAATTTAGAATAGTCGAGCTTCAATGTGGATACCATACACAGTAAAGAAACAAAAAACTATATAATACATCTTTAAATCCAAATGGGTATTCACATACATATAGATTGATATTTGTTCCAACTTCCAACTTCTTTGGTTTGGGTTTTATCATTGTCATAATGTCATCAATACTAATACTAAACAGATAGAGTAATACTCGAGTACCATAATTAATGTTATTTGACCCTTCCTGTGAAGAATGAATTTCTTTCTTGCCTTTCAATAAGATAAACACTAGGTGATTTCTTTTTATCTATTGTGGACAGAGTTACCTGTGCTGGTGAGAGGTGACATGTATCTTGTGAAACTAGCCGAGGTGTGCGCAAGCTGACCTGAACACATTTATAAAATAAATAAAAAAATTCTTTCTTGGCTTGCCAACTGCAGGAATAGTTACTTTTCATGGTACCACTCCTCATTCCAAATGCTGCTTTAGTTCAATTTGACTAAAAAAAAATGGAAAAACAGAAGAAGAAGAATCATGTTGCCTTCCATTTGGTACCTCAGATACGGATACAGCCATTCTCACGGAAGAGACCTTAAGAATGAGTACACTAGAGGTAAACAAAATTTTAAGCATTACTAGTCTTAGTGATAGTGTGGGATTATACTGAGTATGTTGTTATACTAGCCTTAGTCTTAGGAATTCCACCCATAACGCTAGAAGCTAAATATGTGCACTTTGCCTCTTTCTTGACAGTAGAACTTGGGAGTAAGAGCTTCTTGACAGTAGAACTTGGGAGTAAGAGCCTAAGAATAACCTTGACTGAAGCAACTGTCGGAGAGAAGGTGTAAGTACATGTTGAAGGAGGATACATTGCCTTAACTCACTGTGTCCTGCATGGATAGGCAGTTCTGTGCAAAAGTATGATACATTTCGAAACCTTGCACTACTTAACAAATTTCACTAAGTTCAGTGAAGTGAAAAAAAAGATACTTCCCTTGTTACATGACGAGCATCCTATGTTTAATTATGAGGGATGGGAGGTTTGACTTCAAATGTCTTCCTGCTGTGCTCAATAATGTCTTAACCTACATAAACACTTGTTCACAGGTCGAAAGTGAGCATGGTTAGGATATCAGCAATTCTGTCCTTAGATATCAATCTATCATATAAGGTTTATCTTCTCACTGGTTGTGGCATGTCTATGCTGTCTGAGATCTACCATTGGGATCTTAACTTTCCTCTAAAGCTTCAACTAGATATAAATACTTAATTCCTGTTTAGTTTAGAAAACTATTTTGATTGAGTGTACATATTTATGTGTCTTGGATGCTGGATGGTGATCCAACACAGCCTCTAGTCCTCTACTAATGCACTACTACAGAAGGAACTACGAGATGAAGAATAGGTTTGATTTTCAACCCAATAAGGCAACAACCTAAAATACCTGGATTTCATCAAAATTGTACTTCAAGTTGGACCTTATTTATAAGGTTACTTCAGAAGAAGAACAACAGAGTAGGTGCAAGAAGCAAAAATACCGGTAACATAAATGAAACAGTAGGAACAGGCACTGCAGGAAATTGTATTTTTCAATTAACCTTATATTTGGGCATTATTTTTGCAGAGAAACACAAATCTAATAACATCAACTTGTCATTCATTTAAGTAACTCTAAACTTCAGAAATTTGTTCAATAACTAAACACACATTTCCAACTACTTTCACGAGACCATATAAATGGAAAAATTATATAGTCAGAGGACTATCTCAATGATACAAGTAACACTCAACAGATTACAACAAATATCCAGCTAAATTATGGGTGGAATGTTTCACTTTCCCCATCTTGAAAGGATGAGTAAACCAATAATGGTGAAACATGTCCCAGCAACTATAGTCACCACTAAAGCAAAAGCATATACAAGACTTGGAAAGTTTAAGTATTTCTGTATTCTCTTTAGTCCCTTGTCAATGGCAGGTGCCAGAGCAGCTGCTCCTGCAACCCTAAATGGCCTTGTCACATTATTTCCCGTCCACATTGCGATTATAATCTGCCGTTATGAAGAGTGTTTTTTGAGCAAAGGAGTAATGAAAATACAAAAGTGGGCAATTAAAATAGCACATATCCAATTGGGAAGTAAGGTGCAGATTGGCATGGAGCACCATAAAAATTCCAAGTTCCCTATAGTTGTTAAATGATTCTCACTAGTAATATTGTTACAGAGTTTGGCCTGGATGCTCTTTTTGGTAAAGAGGAGAAGAATGACATTAAATGTGATCTAAGATAAAGGAACTCACAATTTGGTGAAAAGGAAAAAATGGTCTTAACTTTGATCTAAAAAAATGGAAAAGACAATTTCGGTATGCTAAATACTGAAGTGGATATTCTACGACAAGTGAAAATGCGATGATAAGCATTCATCCAGTATCCTAAATGTGAATACCCCATATTTCCATAATAAGGTAACTTTTACCTTTGCACTAAAAAGTTCAGGAAATCAAGTCTACAACAACAACGCAAGTGAGGTTTGGGGAGGGTAAGATGTATGTGGACCTTACTCCTATCTTTGTGGGGTAGAGAGGTTGTTTCCTATAGACCCTCGCCTCAAAAGAGAAGTTATTCTAGGAAATCGAGTCTCCATTTCTCTAAACCAGAGCTAATGCATTTCCCCCCTTTTATCAATTGGTCATTTACCAGAAACAATCAATTGCATATTTCATACCTAATTAATAACCTTAAATAAAGTATTAGTAGCTAAGAATTACTACTTACCCCGAACAAAGATTGGAGATTTGCAGCAGGATTATTGCCGGTGGTCTTCTCATAGCCCATAAATGCAAGCACAAAGAAACTAGTGTATGTGACACCATCAATAATACCATAAGCAAGAATTGCCGCAAGCCCCAGCTTTGCTAGCTTCGCACTCATTTCCGCTGAGTTCTCCTGATTAAACACACAGAGAGAGAGAGAGAGAGTGTCAATAAACCAAATGTCAATATAAGTTTTCACCAAATCTCTCGACATTATACTGACAAATAGGAAATGGGTCTACTTTACCTTCCATTTCTTCCAAAACCCTTTGCTCTCTTGGTTCTTATTCCACAAAAAAAAAAAAAAATCAGAAAATCAATAGAAGAATGGGATGTGTGTCTGTGTGTGAGAAAGAAGAGTAAGACTGACATCTAAACTTTTGTTTTGTTGGAAAAAGTTATCATCTGCGGTAGATCCATGAGTCGAGGATGAACATTTGATTGATGAATGCGATAAAGACCAAGTGTTGAGCAAGTTGAAATTGCTCCTTTTAGGTTGAATTTGTAGTGATGATAGGAAATAAGTAAAGTGTCCTGTGCTGCGAGGAGAAAACAAGAAGCTAGTTGGGAAGCGATGAGCAGTAGCAGCACTGGCCATTGCACGGACCTCTTCTTTGCTTAGCTGCTCCACGACACTTCGCTTAATTGGCGTTTAATCCAATCCTCTCCATTTTATTTGGCTATACCGCTAAATAAAATAATCTACTTAATTGTCACAAGATTAAAGTTGGTATTTAATATTAAAGAAGAATGCACCGTATTTAGGGGAAATAATTAATATACTTTTATTAAGGGAGAGTAACTTAGTAAACTGTATTTTATATTTATGATTTTTTAATGAACGTGAAAAATATGGTTGACGTATATTTTAAACAATTATTGAATAATTATTGTTTATACCAAAAGACACCTATTTTGCTTTTATGATTTTGGTGTTAGTAAGATTTTACCTTGAAACGACAATACTGATTACTTGTTAAGAAAAAGAAAATTTTGTCAACATTAGGTATTTGGAAGGAAAACAGATCATTTTTGCTTATGATTTTTTAAGATGTTCCAAATTTCTGAAGGGTTTCGAAACTTTCAGGTGAATATCTGCTAAGCAATTTAATATCTGTAATTCATGTATAACAACACTTCATATTCCAGATAATGTTTAGTCGCAATTCATCAAAGCCTTACAGCTTCAATAATATACATAAGAAGAGGTTCTAACTGGACATAAGTTATTTATGAAACAATAACTCTTCGGAATCTGGAAAAAGAGGTCAGGTCTCATGTCTAGCTGCATTACTACTATAATCACATCTACAAGAATTCACTAGTTTGGCTGAACAAATCGGTATTTCTGTGATCTCGAACCCTGGAATTCCTTGCCTTGCTGCAGGACAAAAAATCCATTTCCTAAGAACAGTTTTCATACTGAGTATATACTTACCTAAGTGATGTGCTGCTTATAGCATCTTCATGATGAGCATTAGCACAAATAGAACTTGTGACACTGAGTTTTCTTAAAAAATAGATCGACTTAATTTCTACAAGTTAGCTGCCTCCTCTGCACCAGCTGCATCTACGGGTTCCTTAAATTTTGCCTTCTCACTAAGCTGTTGAAATGCATTTACAAGATTTTGAAGTCTTGCAACAAATTCAATTAACAAGGAAGTAAAAGTGGACAATGACAATGGACGTGCACTTTCAAATGTACGTACTTCACGTTCATTTAAAATCACATCTCCAAGAATTGAAAGTCGTGAAGGCCACACCATCTGATTGAACACATTTCCAGAGGAAGACATTTGTGCAGCAGAAATATTCATACTTGAATTTGGATTATATGTATCCATGTGTTTCAATGTATGAGCAGACCTTAGATTGAGACCTGCTTCACTAAGGGAGTTTATCCCAATGCCTTTAGGTTCATTGTCTTTCAGTTCCTGAATATGTTCAGGATCTTCAAACTGGTTAGCTTGTTTTGCATTTTCCCAGTTCTCCACCTGAACCAAAAGATAAGATTTTTGGTCAATCAACAGTTGTAGATCCTCGGCAGCCTCATGAACTTCTTCGAGAAGGTCTCTAGGGCCAAGTTTCTCCATTTTTTCAACTTTGTCTCCAAGATGTTGTAATACTTTAGCTCCTTCAATCCCAACTCTCTGGATCTCCTTGCAGAAGATTTGCCTCAAATCAGATGCTGCCTACAAAAGGAAAAATTGCATAAATTAATATGAAACCATGAAGCCTAAAGTCTATAAATCATTTTCTCGGACTCCTTAATGAGTAGACTGGCATTTTTTTTATGTTTATTTATTCCGAAGAATCTATATTTGGAATAGATAAAAGTATAAAAACATATGTTTTTAGTAGTAAAAATAAATTACCTAATTCAAACAAGTGCATGATTTTAAATGCATCTGCAATAAAATAGGATGACGGTTTGATAATTGATGAGCAAATGTTATGCAGGAGTTGAAGATTGAAGCTTTACCTGTATTTCTGAAAGAATACAGCTATGCATAGCCATGACCATGAAAGCGCAATGCCTCAATGCACCACTGACTTTAACATAATCAGCCCACGGATAATTGAACATCTTGTAACGGCCATGAGGGGGTTCCCATTCAGCAAAAGTTAGCTGCACCAGGAATATTGAAAATTAGTAATAAAAGAAAGTGTAATATCCCAAAAGTTACCAGCTGTGATTGCCAATGAAAACATATGTGTACCAGAGAATCCTCTTGGCTTGTTGACTCCAAAGCGGCCCTGTACCCGCTATACACAGGGTCATCAGAGGCCTGGTAAACAAGAATTTTTGATGGTATCCGATCATATTCAAGACATTGCAAATATCCATTGACACAACCTACCAAGAAGCATTGCAGGTATCAGTTCAGCAGTACGTAGCCTCGAGATAGCAAATTCAAAGACAAATTGAAGAATATTAAGGAAATTCCTCACCTTCCAAAGAAGTAGAAACACGTTTAAAATTCTTTACCACCAATTTGTGCAAATCTTCACCAGCCCAAATAGGGTAGAGGCCAACATTTATAAGCAAACAGACACCAGCACCAACTCCAATTAGCAACAATCGAGAAACAGCTGCGTGAAAAAAATGTGAAGTTCCCGATACCAGCACAATACAATATGTCAACAAGAACACCCGAAATCCATATTCATATTGCTTCATTGCAGGATACAATTTCAAGTAAGTAGCAAGAAAACCTGAAAATCAAAAGAGAAAAGTAATAAGACCAAAACTGCACACAAGTACAAGGAGAGGAAGTGACAGGTAAAAGAATATAATATCAGATACGCATTAGTCTCAAACATATGCAACAGTTCACCTTCCTTGATTTTGACCATGTAGTAACCATGTACAAACCTGCTTCCAATTTTATATTATGCATTATTCGCGTTATTGGATTGTCCATTTAATGGTTATGCATAAGAGAAGAAATAGGTGGTAATTCTAGTTGGTGCTTCTCTGGTATGTTATGAAGTCTTAGTAAAAGTGATTATGGAGAAGATTCGTGACTGATTCTTAGACTTCTCTTACTTCCTTTTCCTCTCTAGTCTTCTTATCGTTCTACTTGCAGAAGCAAAAAATCCCTTTTCTTAAATGAATAGAATGACTGATACTTCAACAGTTCAACTGTTACGTTTTGAAATAAAATTGAACCATATGTGCCTGAAGTTTCTCACAGCAAAGTAAAATTTCAAAGATATTCTTGATGTAAAATTCGAGAATTCAAATGAGACCTGAAACAAAAATGCTGACCACAATCACAACCTCCTGCCATTCTCCAGCCATAACAGATAACTCAGCAATGCCTACAGCCAGTCCTGCGGCAGACAATGTCCCCAAAGCCCTGTTGAATCCTTTGCTGAGTGTCGCACCTAGCATTTTTTATAAATCAATTAGATTATGGATATCAGCTACGTACACTCATCCACTAAAAATAGACCAATGTTACTTATCAAAATAAAAAATATCAACATACATTTATGTAAAAGAACAATGGACAGTTTAAGTGTCGCATCAATTTTATGATAACTGTTTACTACCCTGCATAAACATGAGCTATAAATTAACCATGCCTCAATCCCAAACCAGTTAGGATTATCTGTATAAATTGATGAACACTGCTCTATCAGAACTTGTTTCATTCCAATACTAAATAATTTGAATACGAGTACATATTACATAAAACATACCATAATCAATTGATATCCGCTTTAACTATTTGGATCTCAATCCCAAGTAGTTCAGATTGGCCATAAGTATCATCATTTATTCATTTGGTTCTATTTAGGCTCATTTGCCTCTAATTACTTGAACATAACTCTCATTTTATCCAAATACTAAATAATTGGAATGTGAAACAAAATTTGAATATACCTATGCTGAACTCGAATACGACGACAACAGTGAGGATGGCCCAAATGGAATATGTACCAATATAGGATAAGGGCTCTTTGAAGAAAATGATAACCGAAACAAGGGAAAGAGCTAAACCCATTTTAGCAGCAAAAATGACCTTTCGAGGGTCCTTACGACCCATATCAATTGCCTTGATCGAACCGTGTATAATATTACTGCATGATTTCTTAATTCTATTGCATAATCGACGCCAAAATCCTTCGCGTTCGACGTAAAATGATGGATCCAATCCATACTCTGAATATTTGGGAATCAATCTCTCTTTGCTCGTTTCGTTAAAGTTTTGGCTCAATGGCGCCGCCATTTTTAGCTGTTATTTGAGATCAATTTTCATAAAATCAACAAGATATATTATTCTTTTGGGATTCTTCTTTTCTTCGAACGGATGGAATCAGGCCGATTTCCGAAATCTCTCTGTATATTCCTCAATATCCAGGATATTCACTAAACAATGATTAATTTGATTGAAAATTTTTGCATGATTTTTTTCAAAGATAGATGGAAGAGAGAATGATATTAGCAACGGTCAGTCATGATAATTTCATTTTAATGATACTCCACTAATTGTATTACCAATTCTTAAATGGTCAAATTTATCCCTAAAATAACGAAATAGAAACTTTCTAACTTAACACTCGATAAATTAATAATCTTTCTAAGAAAAAAAAAATTTCTCCATCGATTTCGATAATATAATAAGATATATAAATATAAATTAATAATTCTTTAAAATTAGAAAAATATTCAAGACAATAGTGAAATATGATTATAGTGTTTTTAAAAAAAAATTCAAATCTAGTTAAAGTTCATCTCTCACTTTTCTTATTACATCTAAAAGTTCTAGTATTATATTCTCTGCACAAAAAGATTGTGAAAAGTTCTAGATGTGATAAGTGTTTCCTTACGCATAACAGATTATAAAGTTATTGTATCGTCTTCAACTTCATCATCAACATTGTTATCTCTAATATTATCCACAATTTCTTCTAAACACTGAACCTCTTGACATATATCATTTTCACCCAAATAATCAAACAAACTTGCGGCAACCAAGATCATAGGACCTTAAATTTATAAATGTCATTTTCATAAATGGATTCACTTAATTCCATATGGCTTCATTAAACCTCGAAAACACTTCTATCACTTAAATATTACCTCCACAAAATAATACTAATATTCAATGATAACAACAATATTAATTAGAGAGATTTTACATGTCCTTAGTTAATAATTGAGGTCAATTATTGTTGTTGCGGGATAAAACTAAAGTAATTCAAATTAATATATATATATATATATATATATATATTGTTAAATCTCATTGGCATACTTATTTTTTTTCAATTCTCTTGTTTGAATTCCTTGCTCTGCCTCTGCTTGTATAGAACCTCTTCTGCTTTTGTGCTTTGTTCTTTAAAGACTAGAGCATGTTATTATTAGAACAACAAAAAGGATTTGCAATTTGAGGGCAGCGCTCTTCTTCTTAGCACCAATGTGACGCTCATTCGTCTGCTCTACACGTAGCTTGTTATAGGCATTGAATGACTTCATCTCTTCGGTAACCTTGACAAGATCTACAGATGGCTTCTCACGCGCAACAGGCATGTAGGTAACATGAACTTGAGTTGCTGTAGCCAATCCCTCGGGGGCAGAATCACCAACCTGAATGCAGTTGCAACAATTAGGAAACGAACAGGGAAAACACTTCACATATACACAATTATGTTTCCAATTACTAGCAACTACCATCTTAACTTGATTAAGACAACTAATATGGCCTTGTAGGTCTTCAAGACATCAGCTTGAAGCCCCTCAAGTGAAAGATTCCTGCAACGATGATCAACAACAATACCAATTGTTGAAGCCAGTTTCTTAGGGATGCCTGCAGCTTGGCAGTTCGTACTCAGAACATGCTCATCTCACAGTTAACTTTATGGAAAATTAAGCCATAAAACTCAATCAAACAAACCTGAAGTTCCTCGAGGGAAAATCATCTACCAGACCTAACTTTCATGTTGTATTTGAGTGTCTGACCATGGACAACAGGGCGAAGAGCTCCAGCAGTTGGTCAGGGGAAAATCTTCGCTGCCATCTCTTGCCTTGCTGCAATTGGATTAAACAAAAAAAGGTCAGCAACCTATTAGCCATACTAGGTATATGAGAGCAAAATTCAAACAAGAAAACCAGAATTATATACCAACTATTCTCCTCTGCTTGCGTGCTGGTTGATTGAACCAGGTCTTCACACAGATATCCATGTGCTTCTTGAAGTGCCCATTAGGGATAACATTGTTATGCTTCATGTCTCAACTACATTGTCCAATAAGTGTTATAATTGGCCGCGACTTAACAAGAGTCGTGTGTATAGTAAAATGCATGGACAAGCCTTAAAGAGAATATGAGAAATCAATCAACCACCAACATCAACATATACATTTTTTTTCTGATAAGAAAGGTGTCTAGGCCAGATTGGGCGCACCTATACTAATTCATGTCATATTTGACACCCTCCCACCCGCTACCTGTGGAAGTTGATGAGAGCTTACCAGGAAGTAGCTTTCACCATGCTGCAAACCCTGAACAACAAAACCATATTCATTAACTGGGAGTGGCACCCCAGAGGAGTGATACAAGACTAAGTCTTCGGGGCCGAACATAGCCTTCATGTCAAGTGGCCCCCTGGGCACCTGTGTTGCTACTCCATTAATAAAAATTGTGATAAACCCTGTAACAGTATGACAGTCATACTACTTCAGTAACCTGTGCTGAAACATAACTGACTAGCAAAACATTATGCAGCTACAGTACTTTGGATGTAATAAGTGAAAAAGAAGAGTTAATGAGCAGAAGATCAAATGCAAGAGTAGGAAAGAAGCTACAGTATGAATTACTGGGCGTACAGTATTGAGAAACAAATAGAATAACAGAATTTTCCCAGTGAATATAATCTTCCGTGCATGCCTACTGTCCTATTATGAATATCACTCCCCCTCAAGTCGGTGCATATATTGAGTTTGTTAGGTATATACTAACTTGATCCTTGCCTAAATTTGATAAATATGTCTCAACTTGATCATTCTACTTCACAAATCTCGTAACAATATCTTCTATTGATTCTCATTAATAGTTGAGAATAAAGTGTTTATCAAATTCAAACATGAACAAACTAAGCTAAAGTAGCAACAACAATAATTCTAGCTACTTGTACTTTAAAACAGTGTTGCATAAATGATCTTTGGAACCTGAGGAAGAGCAATTCAAGTTAGAATTGTCTGTTGGTGAGAACAAAATTGAGGTGATAGAAGTGTTTTGATCAATTTCCATTGGACCAGAAAAGAGGAAGAGGCCATCATTTGCATTTCCCACAACACCTCCAAGGGAAGAAGAAGAAGAAGAAACAGATAAGGGGACAAAATTAGTCTGAAACTGAATTGCACCACCAGTACTAGACCTTGCAGATAGTTCTTCATTACTGTTACTGGCAGCACCGAGGCTCGCCTGAATTTGTCGTTGACGACGGCGAGACCTTGACCGCCGATTTTGGAACCAATAGAATACGTTTGCATCTCCAACGGCTCCAAATTGCTCCAGCATTTTCCTGATTCTAACTGTCTCGTCTTTTCGAGGATTTACCATCCCACTATTAAAGATGGATTCAAGTATTACTATTTGTTCCGGCTTTGGGTTCCACCTTGATCTTACTGTTTCATTTCTTTCACAGGACTGATTTGACGAGCTAGAGTCATCATCCATGGCGGAGTGAAGAAGAGTACACTCAATTCAAGGGCAAGTGAAGTGACATCAAAGGGAATTATTTGGGTATTTAAAGGCCTAAAGAATAAAGGGAATATTACTTTGATGAAAATTACTGTCCTGTCCTTTTCAAGTCTAGATCTGCTTTCAGTTCAATTGCAAAGGTGTGTATTCGTACATTTTTTCGGCGTCGAGTTTTATTGGAATAAAGAGTAAAGGCTCGATTTGTCTTGAGATTCGGAATGTTTCCTTCCTAAGGGGAAATGGTTAATAATTAGTTCACGTGAACTACCAAAGTCAAGAATTTTGTATCAAATGGTATTTAATACTATCACCGTCCTATGTTCCTTCGTCCAACCATACTCGTCCATTATTAACTTTACATGTTTTTTTATTACTTTTAAATATAATAAATATATTATCTTAAAAAATGTATTATAAAAAAATAACTATAAGAAATGATAATGTTAAATTAGAAACTAGGTGTAAAATTATCTATTAATTTCATATAATAAACAAGTAATGTTGGACATCCCAAAATAATATAGTGAACAACTATTGTTGGACAAAGGGAGTAATAGTCTTACCAAAAATAATTGTCTCGTGTTTATCTTATTAAATCAAGACAATATTAATTGCATTTATTTATATTATATTTATAATTAATTCTTTTTGAAAATGTTTACATTTGTTTGTAAAATCCCCTAAAAGGTTTTAAGAGGCGAGTTAGTAAAATGATCTACTTATTTATGATTTCTTAATATGCATGGAAAATGATCAACTAATATGAACGAAGGAAGTATATATATATATTCTCACATTTAATGATAATAATTTAATTTTATAATAAAATAATTCACGTGAACTACCAAAGTCAAGAATAATGTATTAATGGTATTTAATACTCTCACCGTCTCATATCCCTCTGTCCAATAATAGTTGTTCATTATTCACTTGGCACATTCCTTAAAAAATCATACTCCAAGAGAAGAGTAATTTTACTATATCACTCTTTAAATATAATAAATACAATGTCTTGAAAAATGTAATAATGAAATGACTATAATTAATGATAAGGATAAATTAGGAACTAAGTGTAAAATTATCCATGAATTTCATAAAGTGGACAAGTATTGTTGGACATCTATTATTAGTATAGTGGATAAATATTATTGGATGCAGGTAGTAATTGTTTACCTTACTAAATCAAAATAACATTAATTACATTTTCCCTATATTACCTTTGCAATTAATTGTTTATGAAAGTGTTCACATTTTATTGTAAAATTCTCAAAAGGTTTTAAGAGGTGGGTTAGTAAAATAATCTACTTATTTATGATTTCTTAATATGCATGTAGAGGAAAATGATCAACTAATATGGACGGAGGCAGTGGCGGACCCAAAATTTTTGTTCAGGGAGTTCGAAAAATAAAAGTATAAACGTGTAAATAAGCCTTTAGAAATGGGACTCTTGACTTCTTTTGGGTTTAAAACCACACTTTTAGCACCTTTTAAAAAAAATTTAAAAACGTGAAAAACAGAACTGAAAAAAAAAATTTGAAGCTAAAAAAGAAAAAAAGAAAATGCTAAAAAAAACGTGAAAAACAGATCTAAAAATAAAAAAATAAAACGCTATCATAGGGATTCAAACCGATGATGTGAAGCTAAATTTCGAGGGGACTTGCCACTAAGCTAGAAAATTTACCTTATATATATATATCGTGTAGTTTTTTGTTGAGGGGATTCGGGTGAACCCCTGGATCCCACGTGGGTCCATCCCTAGACGATGGGAGTATATATATAATCTGATACTCTTTCTTTTCAGAAGTATTATTTTCTTACATTTATTGATAATAGTTTAATTTTCAAATACATTTTTATTCATAATAAAATGACTTTAGGGTAAAAGAAACACTTATACTATTTCAATATGGTGATAGTTCAGATAGAAACTCACATTTTTAATATTTCAAATATGAAACTCAAAAAACTAGGATAATTTTGGGATCGGAACTTGCAACACCGGGGACAAGGAACTAGCTTGCGTTACTCCGAGTCACCGACTAAAAGAGTGAAAGCCCTAGTGTTTTGGACCGGGTCGTGTCTATTGGGCTTAATGGATTGCCATTTCTGAGCCCAATAAGAATTGTCTTATTCATTTATCTCTTTTATTTCCTTTAATTTTAAACTTCTTAATTACTTCCCTTTTTCTTCTCATTTCTTTCCAATTTACTCAAATATTTTGATTTTGCTTTGTTTCTTACAATTTTGTTTTCCCTCCCAAATTCTGCTCATTTAATGAAATTCTAAACTTTTTTTTTTTTTTTACAAGAAACCCCTATAATGGTTTCCTGTATTTTATGTACCGCAAGTAAACTCATCCCTCCTGTGTGAATAAACACACACTCACAATTTTCATTCATACTAAATTTCATTGTTTTCTCTCATTTTTTTAATAGATTTAAATCTATACGCTATTGGAATAAATAAATTTGCGTACTATCAAGTCATTCAAATCATAGTACAAATAAATCTTCATAGGACTTAGAACGTGAATTTGATATTCCCTCTATCCCTAATTACTTGTTCACTCTTACTTTTGACACATCTATTAAGAAAGAAATTATTGACACAGTGAGTTTACCATTTTATCCCTATTAATTATGAAGTGAATGAATTAAAAATTTAAGAATTTCAAGAAGTTCTACCTTTTTCAAAGTAATTAATTGAGGGTATAATAGGTAAAAATATTTTGTCCTTTCTTAATTTGTCAAAATAGACAAGTAATTAGGGACAACTTAAGAAAAAGGCAAGCAAGTAATTAGGGACAGAGGAAGTATCTGTGCTTTCCTTTAGAATGAAAATTGCTATGAAGCCCCTCTCCTTACAATCAAGTGGCTAAACGCCCCTACTACTTTGTTTGATTCAAAAGACGAACAGCCCCTCAACTAGTTGTATGGGGTGGGGTGCTTAAGAATAAAATATTGTATCATGTTAGAATAAATAAAAATGATTTAACTGTTTTACACTGAAACTTTAATTTTATAAGCTGTAAGCTGTATAGCCGCCATCCCCTATGGACAGCCACACGTGAGGCTACAAGACAATAACAATCAATTGTGTAGCTGAAACCCATGCAGATTAGTTTAGTGCATATGTAAGCCCTTACATCATAACCTTAGCATTAATTAATTTTTTAAAGAATAACTATATTACATTAATTTGATATTTAAACAAACAATATAATTTGATATTTAAACAAAAAAATATAGAGATGTAAAAATTGTATGAAAAATACTATGAATAATAATATTTTACATATTAATATGATAAAGAAAATATATTATAAAATGTTAATCAAAGTTCTTATCGTCCGACTCTAAAAAGAAAACTATGATAACTAAAAGTACATAAAGGAAGTATATAGAAAGACAATTTTACTATATCATATTTGAGTATAATAAATTCAATATTATAGAAAGTCAATTTAATTAATTTGATATTTTAATTTATAAGACACAACTAATATTTTACGATGTCTTTTTTTATTATATTAATATGCTAAAAAATTTGCAATTTATAGTGTTTTTCATATAATTTTTAAATATCTAATTTTTTGTTTAAAATATTATAATATAATTTAACTTTAAAAATTAGTGAAATTGACTTTTCAAAAGTGAGCATGACAATTAAAAATGTCTGGACGGATATTTACTGCGTTGTAAGGAATATGTCAATGTCTATACTGGACGAAGAGAATACTTATCTAAAAGCACCTTTCTTCTTTCTTCATTTGCAACTAAAAATCGTTTAACACTACACATCTTTCAGTTAAGTTCTAACACTAAAAATGGCTTCTGAGTCAAGATTAGAAGAGCTAAACTTTGTTTTGATACCATTACTTGCTGTAAGTCACATCATACCCATGGTAGACATTGCCAAATTGTTAGCACAAAGAGGCGTGATTGTCACTTTAGTCATTACGCCTCTCAATGCTATCCGATTTACTGCAGTAATTGATCGCGCCTTCGATTCTGGACTCCTCATTCGGGTACTTCATCTCCGGTTTCCAGCCAAGGAAGCAGGATTGCCAGAGGGATGTGAAAGTGTCGATCTTCTCCCCGGTCTAGCTTATGGAAGAAATTTCTTTACTGCAATTGATATGCTACAAGACCAAGCTGAAAAATTGCTTCAAGAGGTGAGGCCTAAGCCGAGTTGCATTATTTCCGATATGCATATTGCTTGGACAGCTGAGACAGCTGATAAGTTTCAGATTCCGAGAATTATTTTTGATGGAATGAGTTGTTTCAATCAATTGTGTATGCATAATTTGTATATCATGAAGGATCAAAACGGAATCCCTGAATCAGGGCATTTTGTGATCCCTGATTTGCCTGACAGAATTGAAGTAACTAAAGTTCAGCTACCTGGAGCGTTTAATCCCTCGTCACTTCACATGCAAGATTTTCGAGACAAAATACGAGCAGCTGAAATAAGTGCCTATGGGGTTTTAATCAATACTTTCGCGGAGTTGGAAGAAAATTATGTTGATGAATTCAGAAAACTTAAAAATGGTAGAGTTTGGTGTATTGGACCTTTGTCTCTCTGTAACAATGAGAGTCTAGATAAAGCGCAGAGAGGGAATAAGACATCATTTGACGAAGAGGAATGTTTGAAGAAATGGCTTGATTCATGGCAGCCTGAGTCTGTTGTGTATGCATGTTTGGGAAGCCTTAGTCATACCACAGTTGTACAATTTGTGGAGTTGGCATTAGGCCTGGAAGCATCAGGTTATCCGTTTATTTTAGTCGTAAAATCAGGGGAAAGACAAGCACCAATAGAGAATTGGATATCAGAAAATGGATTTGAAGAAAGAACAAAAGAAAGAGGGCTTTTGATCCGGGGCTGGGCACCACAAGTAGTAATTCTATCGCACCCTGCAATTGGTGGGTTCTTGACTCATTGTGGTTGGAATTCGTCCCTTGAAGGGATTAGTGCTGGTGTGCCTATGATCACTTGGCCTTTATTTGCGGAGCAGTTCTTAAACGAGAGATTTTTAGTACATGTCTTGAAGACGGGCGTGAGTGTTGGATCTCAGGAAGTTGTGCATCTCGGTGAGGAAGAGAAATATGAAGTCCAAGTGACCAAAGAAGAAGTGACGAAAGCCATAAAAGAAGTGATGGACAAAGAGAAAGAAGGAAATAATAAGAGAATAAGAGCCAAAGAAGTTGGAGAAATGGCAAAAAAAGCTATAGAAGAAGGTGGATCTTCTCATCTCAGTTTGACACTACTAATCAAAGAAGTACAAGAATTCAACTTAACCAATTAGCTTAACATGACTATGCACAAGTATGCAATGTACTTCTTTGATTTTTATGTTTTTGGTAGCGGAAGGGGAATTGGGGAGAGAATTAGAAAATGGAGAATCGAACTCTCACAGGTGAAAATTCAGACAACCAATCAATTGAACTACTAAGATTCCCATTACTTTTGTTCATGCTTGCACTTTTGTTCTATGACTATCAGGTACACGAATAAAACAAGAAACAGTTATAGATTAACTTTGCCAGTTTCAACTTTCAACAATGAGTTATATATAAAGTATAATTAAGTGATTGGTGACTGTATTGCCACACAAAAAGGAACTGTTGTCTCATAATGTGCCTCGCCAAAAAAATTAGTAATATTTTTTATCATAGTATAAGTTATCGAACTTAAAGTTAATCTTACAAAAGTCGATCTTTTATTGGACGATTGAAACTGTGAATGTCAGCTTAGACTTAATGACAAAATTGATTAGCTATCATGTACACATGAAACAGAGACTATAAGATAGTTAGCTGTCTTATCACATGAAATGTTGAGTTGCATATGGTCAGAATTTCTTAATTACTTTAATAATTGCTCAAAGTGCCGTAATGGACTGCTATACTTGAGGCTACAAGATTAATTTAATGCAGATGTAAGCCCTTACATCATAACCTTAAAAAGTAGTAACACTAACACTACTAATATAATATAAAAGCACATTTAATCTTTCTTCTTTTGCAACTGAATCATATTAAAGATGGTTACAGAGCCAGAGTTAAACTTTGTTTTGATACCATTACTTGCTGCAAGTCACATCATACCCATGGTGGACATGGCAAAATTGTTAGCACGGAGAGGCGTGACTGCCACATTAGTCATGACGCCTCTCAATGCTATCCGATTCACTGCAGTAATTGATCGTGCCATCGGTTCTGGACTCCTCATTCGGGTACTTGAACTCCAGTTTCCAGCTAAGGAAGCAGGACTGCCCGAGGGATGTGAAAGTGCGGATCTTCTACCAGCTCTAGCCTTTCGAAGAAATTTCTTTGCTGCAATTGATATGCTACAAGACCAAGCTGAAAAATTGCTTCAAGAGATGAAGCCTAAGCCAAGTTGCATTATTTGTGATACTCATATTGCTTGGACAGCTGAGACAGCTGATAAGTTTCAGATTCCAAGAATTATTTTTGATGGAATGAGTTGTTTCACTCAATTATGTATGCATAATTTGTACATCATGAAGGATAAAAATGAAATTCCTGAATCAGGGCGTTTTGTCATCCCTGATTTGCCAGATAGAATTGAGGTAACTAAAGCTCAGCTGCCTGGAGCATTCAATCCAGGAACACATTGCATACAAGAAATTCGAGACAAAATACGAGCAGCTGAAACAAGAGCCTATGCGGTTGTAATCAATACTTTCGAGGAGTTGGAACAAAGGTACGTTGATGAATTCCGAAAACTTAAAGATGGAAGAGTTTGGTGTATTGGACCTTTGTGTCTCTCGAACAATGGCAATCTAGATAAAGCTCAGAGAGGGAATAAGACGTCATTTGACAAGGAGGACAGTTTAAATAAATGGCTTGATTCTTGGCAGCCTGAGTCTGTTGTGTATGCATGTCTTGGGAGTCTCGGCCGTATTACAATTGTACAATTTGTTGAGCTAGCTTTAGGCCTGGAAGAATCAGGTTATCCATTCATTTTAGTCACAAAAGCAGGGGAAGGAGAAGCACCGATAGAGGACTGGATATCAAAAAATAGATTTGAGACAAGAACAAAAGAAAGAGGGCTTTTGATCCGTGGCTGGGCACCACAAGTATTGATCCTATCACATCCTGCGATTGGAGGGTTCTTGACTCATTGTGGTTGGAATTCGACCCTTGAGGGGATAGCTATTAGTGTGCCTATGATCACTTGGCCTTTGTTTTCCGAGCAGTTTCTGAACGAGAGATTCTTAGTACATGTCTTAAATACAGGTGTGAGTGTTGGAGCTCAAGGGGTTATGCATTTGGGAGAGGAAGTGGTACCTGAAGTTCAAGTGAACAAAGAAGAAGTGACTAAAGCCATAAAAAAAGTGATGGACAAAGAGAAAGAAGGAAATGATAGGAGAAAAATAGCGAAAGAAGTTGGACAAATTGCAAAAAAGGCATTAGAAAATGATGGATCTTCTCATCTTAGTTTAACACTTCTAATCAAAGAAATACAAGAATTCCAACTCAACAAATCTTAAAATGAAAATGCCCAATGTACTTTAATTCATCTTTGTGAATTATAGAGTGCTATCAGTTTGTGTTCAATGCAGTAATTTAACAAATCAGTTTACGTTATTTAACAATCATTTTCTGAAAACAGAAAAGAAACCTACACGAATAGAATTTCACCAATTTCAGTTGACAGAAAAAATATTCTAAGCCCACAAGTTACTTGTGTGGTCTTAAGGAATTATAATTGCGGCCATAAAAATTACAGAACTGAAATGGCGGAGCAATGAATATAAGCACGTAAATTCTCATCTTCGTGGGCTAGGCTTGTTGAGCCGACCTGGCCAAACTTGTGAATTAACAGGATCGGAGAAAGATTTTTTGAGCTCATTTAAAAAAGTATAATTTACATAAATCTCACAGTGTTAAGAATTAATTACATTATTTCCTTACTCTTTTTCAAATTACAAAAGTCCCTTAAAATTTATGGATTTTAGATCACTAGACTACCGGATACATCAGTAGATATCCAGACACATCAGTAGACATCCGGATACATAGGTGAGACATGTATCAAAGAAGGGAGGGATGTATCAGAGAGGGGATATGACATCTAGATACATATTGGAGGGATATATCTAAGAGGAGAGGAATGTATCAAAGAGGGGATATGATCCAGATACATAGGGTGGGAATGTATTCGAGAGGGGAGGAATGTACCTGGGAGGAATATGGATGTATCAGCAAGAGGAAAGTTATGCATCCGAGAGGGGATTTTTGAATTTTTTTTAAGTAGTAGGAAATTTTAGAGATTATGGTAAAATAAGATGTGTATTTGGGTAATTTTTCATATAAAGTGGATTTCTAGCTCGGTCCGGATAAATCTGCTGATATGTGGGGCTTAAGCAATGTGGATTGGATTGGCTTGTGGGCTAAATAAAAAAATAATTAAAAATAAAATAAAATAAAGTATTAAAAATAACAAAAGTCCAACCTCAAAGTCTATTTAAAGTACTAAATATTACTCCTTTTGTTTAAAAAAGAATGATCTCTTTCCCTTTTTAGTCTGTTTAAAAGAGAATGTCCTCTTTCCTTTTTTGGTAACATTTTAATTTCAACTTGTCACATGGCGTGTTTAAAGTCACAAGATTAAAGGGCAATTTAGTACATTTGACATAATTTTAATTTAGGACCACAAGATTCAAAAATCTTCTATATTTTCTAAAACTCTGTGTCAAGTCAAACTAGACCACTCCTTTTGAAACGAAGAGAGTAAAATTTAGAATCATCAAACATGATATACTTGATATTCATATTACTATTGTATCATCAGAATCATCATTTAGCATTGGTGGACGTGTTTTCATCAAGTATAAAAGTTGCATCTATCATGAAAATATTCAAACACTTATTGCTACTCGAAATTGGTTGCATTATTTTTTTCAAACTAATAATATTTTTTTGTGTACATTTAAATATCATACATAATTTTTAAATTTAATTATTTTTTGATGTTTAACTAATTGATATTGCATATTACCTATAGATGGAAATGAAAATATTAAGACAATCTTGCCACAAGCTTATTCATATGTACTTGATGAAGATGATGTGTCAGTGTTGGATACATCGACGCATAAATTGATTAAGATTATTTTTATGTGTATATTGTAGATGTTGAATCCCTTTGACGTCTTCATGTGTTTACTTTTCATATATTGATTCCCTTAGTGAAAACTTTGGCTCCGCCACTGTGTTTGGGGTAGGTCCAAATTTACATCCGAGCAGTTTTTATCCTTTATATTTGTCAAAAGTGAGCACTCTTGGTTTTCGTCCAAAAATATTTAACTGATTGTGGTTATATTTGATAGGTAAAAGGATCATCTAGCTGGAGGTCTCGATTCGAACTTGGGGTAAGGTATGTGCAAACCTTACTCTTACCTCATAAAGATAGAGAAGTTGTTTTCCATACATCCTTGGCTCAAGTAACACATCTCAAAGCAGTTTGAAAAAGGCAATACTTAAATGAAAGCAGTAACAACAATGAAATAAAGCACAATAATATTTGTTTAATTTTGGAGTCTTCTTTGGTAAGATTATGAAGATATATTATGTAGTTCCATTTTAACAGAGGATGACACAATACTCTCTATATTCCAATTAAGGATGATAAAAATGGCACTATTTTATATTAAAGCATAATTTAAATTTAGATTTTTGCTTTATCTTCAATGACGTTCTTTTATAGCCACAAATGTCATGACATGTTTAAACCACAAGTTGCTAAAGTCTACTCCTATAGTACACATCGACACATAAATTGAAATGATGGAAATAATTCTCTTCTTTGTTATTGCTCTTAATATGTTTGAAGCAAATATATTTTTAAATTGATATATTTCTAAGTTGAATCAGAAGTAGATACATGTATAAGTTCAAAATATCATTTCCCAAACAGTGTAACTATTCAAATTTGACAAATTAAAGATGTCATTTTCTTTGTACCTTTAGTTGCTCAAAGTGGACCATTAACTTGTCTTCTCCTTCTAGCTGGCTGCTAATGTAACATCAACTTTACGTGGTGTGAATCCGAATTAGTCTGGTGCTCTCATGTAGATATTGAACATCTGGTGGAAAGCCAACTGAATTATTGTATTGAAGTGGCCCTAGTAGGGTTACATCATGTGAAAGCTACTTTTCTGTTTGTTGTTGGATTAATCACTAGAATCCATGAAATATCCATGAAAGCTTCCTCTGCTCCACCCCGCACCATCCTGTTTAAGTCAATGTTTTATTTAAGTCTATTCATAGGGGAAGGGTTATCTGACACCTGTGTTGGTGGAAATTATTTGGTATATGGTGGAATTAGTTGAAGTGCTCGCAAACTGACCCTGACAAGCCGACATTATCATAATTAAAAAAGAAGAGGAGGTTGGTGCGATATTATTAATTAGAAATAGACAACCATGATGTGGGGTTAATTCATTACACACTCAACAAGTGTTCTATAATATACACTATTTTATTTTCATCTTCATTGCTAGTAAGATTTATTTTATTGAAAGGTGGTATAGTTTGCCAATTGGTTGGATGACATTTTACAAACACACACATGTTCTTGTTGTCCCATGTAACACAAACTAATAAACATATAAAACTATTAAAATAGTCCCAATTGTTTATTCAATCTTATCAAATAAACAAAAAATTATAAAATCGCATAATAAATTATTACAAAGTTATTTGTTATCCACTTAAGTAATTGTTTCATCTAACTTTAATTTAATAAAAAAAATTGAACATAATTGTAGTGTACTAGTCTTTAATATAATCCTTTCACATAGTACGGACAATAATAAATTTAATAAAAAAAATTGAACATAAATTAATGTCGGTGAAATAATAAATTTTATGTCGGTGAGAATAATAAACTTTAAAAAGTAATGATGTGATTATAAATTTTATTTACATATGAAATAAATGGTTAGTAGATATAAATGTGCGGTTGTTTTAACAAAATATAAACTCGTGTATCAATTTTTGTATTAAAATATCTCAAATCATGATATGGAATTCCCATATAATTCCATATCATGGTTTTTGGAGAATATTGATGTTTGCGTAATCAAGGACACAACTTTCGATGCAAGTGTCTACGATCGTGCAAGTGTATAATAACCCAACTAAGGGTTGGAATAGTTCCCAAGGGAGTGGTTTTGAGAATTAATAGAAAAGTAAAATTTAGTTCTAACTAGTCGTAGCTAAAGACATTAACGATTAAAAACATTGTAAATTAAAGGGGGACGCAAGAGTGTCAATTAACAATGGGGGTTTTGTCACAAGTAGGTAAAAACAACAAAATTAACAAAGATTTCTAAATAATGGGAGGGGATTCTTGGGATGTGATAGGAATATGGGATAGACTAAACCATTGGGTACATGTTTTTGATAGTAAATTCATTGAATATTTGTGACTAGGCTAGACTTTAAAGGGGATAAGCTCTCTCTGGAGCAACTTACCTCGTTTCAAGCGGGTTCCTCTCGGACACCCACTTGCCGCATGAAGAACAACCACCGCCTTAACCCATTTACTCTCTCGAGCTGAGTGTGTGGACATGGGACTAGGGTTCACTCTCTCGAGCTGAACCTCATGTCGACCCACTCACATTGCCATCAATTTAGTGGTCTTAGTTTTACGACCTCTCTCTCTCGCAAGCCGAAAACACATACATGAGACTATATTTGCAACTACAACCTCATTAAGTTCATCCACAACCACTAAACGAAATCACATTTAAACCACGAATAAAGTATCATCAAGCAAATCTAACCCATATTCACAAAATCACACCCCAAAAATTGGGGTTTTTAGCAATACATGTATAAGAGATAGAAATTTATACCAAATTGAGCTCGCATTCAACTGGGTATGAAGATTTAAGTCTTGATACAGGCCAAGATTGAAGAATCTAAGAGACCCAAATCCAAATCTTGAAGATGAAACCCTTTTGTTCTTCAAGTTTTTAAAACCCTTTCAAACTCAGAGCAAAAATTTCAAAAAGTACTAATTCTATATGAAAATTATAATAATTGTTTGACTCTTAATACTACAACTCTAACTAGTATTTATAGCTTTCACAGATTTGTGCTGCAGCAGATCATTCGGCGTCGTTAGTCGGAATTGCCGATCAACTCGGCGATTCGCCCTTTTGGTGTAGTTCATCGTCGTCTTGCACCATCCTTCAGCATCATTGTGCTCTGGGTCATTGGGCGACATGGTACTGCTTCGCGGAACTTCTTGGCGAGACGCCGACTACTCCATTTTTCCGTCGACTTGATCCTTTCCTTCAGGGCTCAGCATACTAGAACAAAAGGCAAAGTAAGAACCTTTGGCGACTCGTCAATTGGACTCGGCGATCATTAGGCATTTATTTTTTTGTTCTTTTCAGCCTTTTCATTCTTTTTTACGACGTAGTGTCCATGCTTTCCTTTAAACTTCAAATACCTGAAACTTAAGTATTTTCATCAGATATTGAGATAAAATAAGCATTTGAGGACACAATTTCTATTAAAATATAGTCCTATATGAAATCACATCTCATGATATGGAATCAGCGTAAAATCGCATGTCCAAATGCTAATTCTATCTCACGATATCATATCGTGATATGGCATCGCATGGACAAATGCCTACTAAAAGTGAGAGGCCAAACATATATGCAAATTCTTAAATTGTTTCTATATTTCATTTTGACACTCCAAATCAATCTTGTTCCATTTTAACCCTTTTATTATAATTTTTATGTTCCATTTAGACATTTCTTTTCAAAGAATCAACAAGGCTTAAAGTCATCGACAACCCCTTAAAGTTGTCCGCATAATTTATTTAGACATCTCAACTAAGACTCTTACATTTTAGACACTTTAATATTAACAAATATTTATCTATTGAACATAAAATGACTATTAGCATTAAAAAATATTGTGCGTGTAATTCACACACATTATCTTCACAAAATTACGAATAGAATTACGACACGTGGCACATGGGCCCATAATTTTAATTTTGAAAAATAAAAAATAATTTTCAGCCTTTAATAATATAGAAAATTAAATTGACAAAAAAAATCTCTCCCCACCCCCACCCATCTAACATACTGCCCTTTGTCCTTCGTTTTCTTCTTTGTCACTCCACCATCTCCATCTACCACCGATTCCTCCGGCGATAATGAAAAACAAATATCTCCCTATCACGCCTCGAGCCTACACCCTGGGCGGGACGGGCACTCGAGAGCCATTGTTGGTCCCAAGCGAACTTTTGGCCTGACTTACTTACTCAGCGAAAGACATAAACACAAGAAATAGTCTCAAAAGGCTAGCCCATGAAATGTCTTAAAGAAATATCAACTTGGCCAAAATGACAACTCAAGTCTTCATAAGAAATAACAATGTAAAGACAACTAAACTACTAACTGTCTGACTGTCTATGAAGACTCTAAAACAAAGAGGGATGTCTGGACAAGACCCCCGATCATCCTAACAACGAAAATACTAGAAAGCAAAGTAAAAGGAGTCCTCCGGAATGTATAGAGGCTCACCAACTGACTCTGAGTGCTCAAATGGATCAACGGGGCCCTGGATGTTGATCCTGACTACCTGTGCCTGCATCATAAAATGATGCAGGCCAAATGACATCAGTACCTTGAATGTATGAGTATGCGATGGTAAAACTAAACATAACATAAGCTTGAAAGGGATCTGAAAGAAACACTTACCTTGTCTTTACTCAACTCATGAATAACTTAAATCAATATAAAGCAATAAAACACATGCAGAATATGGAAAGCTTGTAAAATAGTGAAAAACAACTTAGTTAGTTAAAGAAATGCAATAACAAACTCAATTGTACCGTATAATAAAGTAATATAGTTTCTGTGTTCTCTAATCGACAACCACCACTATGAGCGTAAGTGGTGATACAACGTCTTGCCCACGTTTCCAGAAATGTCATATACTTTGCCGTCATATAGAACGCCTTAACTAAGTGGATCCACTAGTCTATGCTTAAAGCACTTAAGGAATCATCTAAAAAATATGATCCTTTACTATCCATGATGGCTACATGATTTATGGAGACTTTAGTTATCATGAACTCGCGTCCCTATATCGGTGCTCAATACTACTCCCAAAATGTACTTAGCTCGTATGCTTTTAAAACAACTTCTTTCTTTGGTTTGAGATAATTACTCAAAACTTAGCTTAAAATCTCTCTTGGAATCAATGTTCCCTTTCTTGTTCAAATGTGAAAACATTTTAAACTCTTTGGAAATACATAGTCCCCATATATTTCTTTGAAGAAATGAAATTCAATCTTTACTCTTTACTCTTTACTTAACTTGAACTTTAAGTCTTAAGAAAAAGTTAAAATGTTTGCGAAAGACTTTTGAAAACTTTATGAACTTCTCTTGACTTGCTTTTTAACTTCTAGACTTCACTCTTAACTTTCCTTGAATTGAATTATGGATTCAAAGTTCATGATCTCATGTTTATGGATGATTTCATGATGTTTAGACGTACCTTAGAGTGTTAGAATAAACTAGAAAACATAGGTACATTGCTAAGGAACTAGTACAGAAAGATGGGGGAAATGGGGTGAACTGGCGTCCTTGGCGCTCTGAGAGGCGTGGGGCACCGAAGCCCAAAGTTCAGAGACCCTTGCTTGGGGATCTGAGAGGGGCGACGCCCCAGAGGCAAAAGATCAAATAAATTTTTCTTGGGGTTATGAGAGGGGCGACACCCCAGGCCGCCTCCAACTTTTCTTCTTCGTTTTTCAACTCTAAACCCCCTATTTTCACTTGGTTCTTTCCCCAAACACTTAGAAACAACTAATTCATCAATATATACAAGATTTAACTTAAATTCACACCTAAATACATGAATCAATCTCAAGAAACTTCAACAACAAGAACCCACAAGATTTCAATCAAATTATCACAAGAACTCATAGGATTTACTTTCAAAACTATTTAACTTCACTGAATTAAATCATGATTGGCGCGTGGGTGAACTAACCCAACGCTATGTGATCTCACATACCTCATATGATTGAATACTTGGCGAAATCCACAACTAAACTCGAATGTTCTTGACGATTCTTGATTTCTCTTCTCCTTTCTCCTCTTTTCTCTTTTCTCCAAGCCTAGCGTGAACTTAGACTTTTCTAAACTGACTAAAATCTAATTTTACCCCAATTAAACTCCTAAAAACGAATTAAAACAAGTGGGTAAGGAAAAGACTAAAATATCCTTTCAAAATCCGGTTTTAAACTTTTTTTATTTGAACAACCCAACTTCAAATAGTCATATCTCACTTATACGAACTCAGAATTGCGCAAACTCGGCGGCGTTGGAAAGATTATTCCAAGATATTTCCTACGATACCTAGAAACACAGCTAACTCATCCTGAGCTAGGAGTTATGGTCGTTTGAAGTTGACCAGAACTCAACTTACCATATTTAATAAATTTTCCAGATTTTTATATTCTTTCCAAAAATGGCTATTTCCAATTCTTAACTTCTTCCTAGTTATTTCAACTTGCGAGATGTTACACTCCCCCACCCCATCTTGAATACACCCACCAAATTCTTTTCTCTGTCTTTTTCTTCCCGTGTTACTCATTATAAGAATAATCGACGTCGATAAATTATTCCAAAATCGACAACGGAGTGAAATCAAAATTATATAAAAAAAAATTATAACATTTTTAATAAGTTTAATGAATGGTGATGGTTGCTCGATCGGAGCTATTAAAAATAAATATGCACAAATATTGGTCGACTTTTTAATTCTAATGGTCGATTTTTTTCTTCTTCTTGCAAATTCAACAGGGAGTTTGTTTGCAAATTCAACATGCAGTTTGTTTACAGAAAATTGAAAAAAAAAAAAAAAAAAAAAGCCAAAACAAAAGGCAGAGAAATTTGAAGTCTTGAAAATGATGGGTGGAAGAAGAAGCGGACCTGTCCATGGGTGTGGGAGTGGTTTTTTTATGAATTAAAAGATTAATGTTTAATTAAATTAATTTTTTATTTATTTAGTCAATCCATGCCAAGTGTAAAGAAAGTAGTTACAAATGTATTTTTAAAAAATAAAAAAAATGCAGTCACGCGCTTATTAGCAGTGAGATACACTTATATTGCCACATCAGCATTTTATGTTTAATAGGTACATGTCTTGAATAATTTTGCTGTTCAATAGGTACAAGTCCTAGCTCAGATATCCAAGTAAATTATGCTGACAACTTTAAGGGGTCGTGGATGACTTAAAGTGGGATGTGTGTACTTCACACGTCATGACATGACACAAAAACCAATTAAAAACATATACACAACTCCTCTAACTTGCTCCCATTTTTCATTTTGACATGCTAACTTATCTTTGCTCCATTTTAACCCCTCAACTCTATTTTATATAGTACCATTTAAACACAAAATACTAAATTTATGATTTCTTCATTTTTACTTGTGTTCTTCATTTTCACTTTTCATTATAAAAATCAACGTCATATCTTTTTTTTTTAAAAAAATAATAATTGATGAACATCAATTTTAAAAAAAAAAAATATTTTTTTTAGAGTTTTTGTACATTATTGTGTGAAAAAATAATCGACAAAAGTATGTTGGTTTTCTTTTTTAACCAATTCATTAAATTAAATAACCCCACATATTTTTTTTCATATCTAGTCTATTTGGACTAACTCAACTACCAGCTTTCTAATTTTTCATTCAACTAAATACGAGTAAAAGAACTCATGTTCATTGCTAATTAATAACACTACAAAAAAATGTTAGACTCGTTGGGTTGTCATTGATTTTCTTAAGAAAGAAAATTGATGCACTTTCGTCGGTTATTTTTCACGCAAAAATACAGGAAGACTCTCAAAAAGAAATTGTTACTTTTTTTAAAAAAGAAACAATGATCATCCATCAATTTTAATTTTTTACAATAACTAACGGATAAACGCCAATTATTAATATGCAAAATTACAGTTGAAGAGCATATATAGAAATAAAGAAATCATAAAATTAGTATTTTGTGTTTAAATGGTACATAAAAAAATAGAGTTGAAGGGTTAATCTTTTATTATTTTTTAAAAAAATACATTTTTTTGTCTTTCACCCTCTTAGAGAAAGTGTGATGCACACAGTTTGACACATCACTTAGAAGTGCCTAAATGAAACACAAAAATTGGAGTTAAAGGGTTAAAATGGAATAAAATTAAGTTAGAGTGCCAAAATGAAATTTAAGGACAAGTTTAAGGGTCTGCATATGTGTTTGGGTCCACCCCAGTCACTAAACCTAGCTCACCAAGCCTTAGGAGTGCTCCAATGTTGTAACACCCCAGAAAATTTTTGAACTAAGACTTGAACCCTTATTTGTAGTGAGTGAAATTTTTGTAAGGAATTTAAAATTTCTTGAGTGTTAAGGTCACTAGACGTAGCACCTTGAGTTCCAAAAAGAATCGAATTGAAAATAGCAAAATCTGAAATTTTGCAAGTTAAGCTAAGTATGAGTTTTTGGTCGACTTCAAACGACCATAACTCCTAGATCAAGATGATTTAGGTATGCTACCAGATATCATAGGAAGGTTTTCAAATTATCTTTCCAACGCCACCGAGTTTGCTCAATTCCGAGCTCTGAGTAAAAAGTTATGACGGATTTACTAACGCCGCGCAAACCTGGCAGCAGCTCCGCGACACGGAGCCAACACGGACCTCACTGCTTGGTGAAAGATCTTTCCGACTCCCAGCTCGTTTTAATTATTTCTTTAGGGGTATTTTAGTCCTAAAAACCATTAGGAGGTCATCTAAATTGCCCTAAACGTGTAGAAAATCAGTTTTCTTAAATCTAAACCCTCTCATTCACTCCAAAGATTCTATGCTCAAGAAATTCAAGAAAAAACTAAGGCTAGGGTTCATCTTTCAAGATTTTTCTTCAAGTTGCTTCAAGAGGATAATTCTTTCAGGTATGTAAGCTTCCATAATGTTGGATTTGTTCACCTACACGCCAATCATGTAAACTTCAGCGTTAAGTTCATACTAGAAAATTGAAAATCTGATGTTATTGATATGTGTTCTTGAATTTGCTTTCATTCTTGAATTGGGCTGAGATTTAGTAGTTCTTGAGATTATTGTTTCTATTTAGAGAGTAGTTTTGAGTTAGATTCTTGTGTACATGTGATGGTTATCTGAACCTAAAGAAAAGTTGAGCAAAAGAATCGAATTTAGGCGATTTGGGGGTAGAAAACGAAGAAGAGAAAAGTCAGGCAAATCTGGCACTTGGCTCCGCGTCGCGGACCTGCCTCCCCATTTAATAAAGTTTTCTTCGCGTCGCAGAGAGGTCACGGACCTCTCTACCTCAAAAGTTATTTCGCGACCAATTATTTTAATGCGTCTCCGCGTCGCGGACTAGCTTTCAAGCAGTGAATTTTTTTATCTTTTCTCATGTTTAGCTATCTAAAATCAATCCTAAACATCGTGAGATCTTTCCTATCACAAATCACAACCTTGAATCCATAATTCGTGTTCAAGGTAGAGTTAAGAGTTAAGTTTTTGAGAATTCTTTTGAACATTCTAAGAAAGTCCTTTAAGTCCCTTTGAAGAGTCTTCTACAATTTTTAATAACTTGTTTCGAGACTTGAGCAAGTGAGTACGAGTGAGGAGAATGTATTCATGAGTCTACTTTATCATTACAAGATCCTTTATGCCATGAATCATAACTCTTGAATTCATAATTCACATTCAAGAGAGAGTTAAGAGTAGAGTTCAAGAAAGCCTTAGAGTTAAATTGTGAATCCTTGAGATCAACTATCGATTTGAACTAAGTTCTGAGAAAGGAAGTCAGAGAATGAGAAGAGTCGTATACATGAGTTCCATATTGTTTTGTAGATCATCGAGTCGAGTTGTTTTATGCCCATAACTCCGTATGAACGTTGTAAGTTGAGTATCCTTCAGAGAAGTGGTATCTTCAAGTTCTAATCCTTTAAGTGTTGAGTTCCTAATCCCTTTTGAGAAATATCTTTGAGTCCTTGAGTTAAATATTTCATGCTCATAATTCCGCATGAACATTATAAGTCGAACAGTCTTGAGATGAGAAGTATATTTGAGTCCTTGAGTTGAGTAGTTCATGCTCATAATTTCGTATGAACCCTCTGAGTTGAGCATTCTTGAAATGGGTAGTATTAGTGAAGTTCTTGAGTCTCAGGTATTGAGATCTATCTATGGTTATTGAAAACCTTGCATCGAGTCGTTCAAGTCCATAATTCGGCATGAACCATATTTTAAGAAGTCTTTTACAAATGTCTTAACTTTGTTTTGAGACTTAAGTTTTGAAGTTTAGTAAAGAGTAAAGTTAAAGTTCATTTCTTCAAAAGTATATAGGGACTAAGTATTCCCAAAGAGAGTTAAAATGTTTTTACATTTAAATGAGAACGGATACTGAGATTTCCAAAGAGTCTTCGGGCTAGTTTTCAGAAAAGAGTAATCGCTTTCTAAATGAAGTAAGAGGGGAAACTTTGATTTCCAAGATAGCCTTTGAGCTAAGTTTTTGAGAACTAATCTCAAATCACAGAAGAAGTATGTTTTTAAACATAAAGAGCTAATATAATGTAATATTTTTGGGAGTAGTATTGAGCACCTATGGGGAAGAGTTCATACAACTATCAGCCCCTTTAAACCATGTAGCCATCATGGGTAGAAAAATGTCATACTTTTTAGATGAATCCTTTTTGCATAGATTAGTGGATCCACTTAGTAATTCAGATCCTATACCTTTGGCCGGGTATAGGATGCGTTGGCAGCGTGCGGAAGATCGTTGTATCATCACAATAGCTCTTATGTGATGGTTGTCGGTTAGAGAAACTCCTACATCAGTATTTGCATGGTTTCTCAAGGGGTTCTGCTTAGTATGAATGGGGGTATGAGACTTCATTCATGCATTGCATAAGTAGACTTTGAGAGGGAGCATGGTATGTCGTTTATGATATTATGATTATGAGTTAACATCATATTTTAAACAATTTTCCATTTTCTTTATATTGCACATGTTTTAAACTGCTTTATATTGAAATGAGTTCAGTTATGTTGAGTTGAGTTGAGCCAAGTAAGTTCTTCAGTTTCTTTATGCTTTAGAATTTCCCTTACATGCTCGTACATTCCACGTACTGAGCCATTTGGCATGCATCTTCTCATGATGCAGACACAGGTATTCAGGATCATCAACAAGAGCTTCGTCGATACATCTGGGAGTTCGAGTTTGCTATGGTGAGCCTCCTTGTTTCCGAAGGATTTCATTTACCTTTCAGTTTATTCAGGATGTCGTGGGTCTTGTCCCGACTTCCATCTTTATCAGTTAAAGGCTTCATAGATAGTCAGTATAGTTGAGAAGTCTGTATTATTCATTTATTGTTATTAAATGTTTTAAAGACTTAAGTTGCCTATTTTATGGCGAGTTGAATAGATTATTTTTATTCTGAGTTTTTCATTTGAGTTAAAGTTGTACAAAGTTGGGTTATTGAATTTTATTTCAGTTTTTAAGCTTTATATGCTTGAATCAGTTTTTCGCTTGTAGTCAGCCAGCATGAGGGTTCGCTTGGGGACCAACAATGGTCTTCGAGTGCCGGCCACGTTCAGGGTGTAGGCTCGGGTCGTGACAACCGTGGGCTTGTAGCGACTGAATCTTGTTTCCGATAGAGATCTATTGATTGGTCTATTGGCAAAGGAAAACCGGGAATTAAAGATTTTGGTCCAATATTTGTTCTCGAAGGTCTTCATTTCCGTGTAGAAGCAAACTCTCCAAAGTTATGACCAACCTTTCCTTCAGTAATCTTACAACGAACATGAGTCGTTTTTCCATTGTAAATTCGTACGGAGCAATCAACGAATTCCAGCGAAATAGAATATCTACGTGACCAAATTTTCAATGTGTTGTATCCTCTACAAGGGTGGAGTACCCTCTACTCAATATATGATTTCCTTCCCGGAGGGATATGAAAACATTGAATTCGCCAATTTGCGAACTTTTCTTTGATTCTTGACACATGTCATGCTGGATTTGAAGAAATAGAAATGAAAGTCTAATTCCGCTAGAGAAAGTTGAATATGAATTAAACCAAAAAGAGTTTTGCCAAAGTGAGAAGTTGTAGAGTACAAAGTTGGATTAACATTTTACCTTCATATTAAATTAAAATAGTATAAAAAATAATTAATTAAATTAAGTACTATAAAATGATCAAAAGTTGTTCTGCCAAGTTACCAGTATATTCATCACAGATCGTTGTTGTTCTGCCAAGTTAGTGTTGGCTCAAGCAGCCATTCTCAAGGAAATCTTGTGTTATCGTTAAACTTCGATAATAATAAAAAGTTGTAAATACAGTTATTTGTTTGGTTAGAAATTTTAAGAATTTTTTGTTGTTGTATATATGTAAAATATGTAATTGATTTTATTTTTTACCGGACATGTTTTTATGATAAAAGTTATTAATATTATTATTTGATAGGAATATAAATTAGAGGTCAACTTTATGAAATATTAGGGCCGACGATTAAGCAAATTAGTACTAAATCTCGGCCCGTATTTTCACATGACTATTTTTTCCCCCTCTTTCTCATTATTATTTTTGTTTCCTATATTCTTAATCATGTTCACGTATATCAGGTATATGTTAACTTTGAGAAATATTCTTTCTATCAAAGAATGTTAACACGGAGTAAAGAGGAATATTAATTAATGAGTACAAGTTGAATTTCATTGTAATTAATGAGTAATATTTGTGCTTGTTTTTTATTTTTTGTCACATTAAAATTTGTTGTAAATAGTGGGCTCTAACATAAACATAGACAAAATTCATTAAGCAACTATCATTAGGGGTGTCAACAATGAGCCCAACTATAGGTAACCCGTCCAGAATTTTAAGGGTTGGGTTCAACATAATTTGAATTGAGTTCAATCTCAACTCATTTTAAGAGAATCCTCAATTGAGCCCAATTTAATCTTCAATTTCAACCCGTTTTAAGACTCTTTATTTGTATTGATATAATGTATGTTCCTATATTGAAGATATGAATCACCATCTATTTTATATCGTTTAGAATTTATCTATCCATTTGTAACTTCTTCTTTTTTAATTTTCTTGAATTAAAATTCAAATTATGGTTGTTAAATTATGGTTGTTAAAGTTAAATAACAATATAATAAAATTTTTAATATTAAGTAGGTCAAATTAAACGGGTCATGACCCAAGTCTGTCATAGTACGTTCACTTAAAAATGAAAGGACCCAATTTGATGTATATAGCAACTCCACATGTAAAATGAGATGTACTGCCCGAAATGGTGGAAATTATTGGATCTCTTACTTATTTTCTAATGACTAGTAAGTAAGCAAAAAAATATTATCCAAAAATATGTATATGTTATCTAGCAAAATATTATGGAGATGTGTAGAGATGGGAAGTGGGGTTCGGGGATAGCGGGAGGTGGGATGATCAATGGGTGAGAGTTGGGTGGATGTGAACAGGGGCGGCTCAATGTGATTGGGAGCCTAAAGCAAAATTTTAATTTGAGGCCTAAAATATAAACAAACATTATACATATTTAATCAAAATTTATTTTTCTTACACTATTTAGATGAAAATTACTAGTATTCAATATTGTATTTTCAGTTATTAGTTTTAGGTAAGAATTTATCAACTCAACATTGAAAAACATCCTCTAAGTGAAGCAATTATTATATGAATTGTTAACATAATTCTATAAGTAATAAGTTGACAAATATTAAATAAATATAAGAATTAAAACCATAGAAAATGTTAAAGTGGGTAAAATAATATATTTTTTTAAAATTATACTTTTTATCATAAATAATCATTTTTTTCTATAAAAGTTTTAACACATAATTTATTTTTGATAAAATTTGGGGCCCCCAAAATTTGGGGGTCTAAGGCATATGCCTTATTTTACAAAATATAAAGCCGGTCATGGGTGGGAAAAAGATAATAAACTTGGAACGTCATTTATGAAACTTCTTTTCCCTACTTCCATTAGAAAAATCATTTTCCTCATTTTTGTATGGAACTGGTGTTTTTAGAGAATTTTTTTTCAAAATATTTTGATCAACCAAACATAGAAAAATGAAAGAATATAGGGTGTGTTTGGTACTAGAAAATAATTTCTTGAAAAATATAGTTTAACAACGTCACCTTCATCTATTAGTTTTATTACAATTATTATTTGATAGGAATAGAAATTAGAGGTCAATTTTATGAAATATTAGGGCCGACGATTAAGCAAATTAGTACTAAATCCCCGTATTTTCACTTGACTTTTCCACCCCCCCCCCCCCCCCCGCTCTCATTACATTATCTTTGTCTTTGTTTCCTATATTCTTAATCATGTTCATGTATATCAAGTATATGTCAACTTTGAGAAGCTATCTACACATCTTTTTTTTTTTTACCATATTTTCTATTATTCCCTATCATTTTAAAGAATTACAAAAAATTCTCTTTTCACTCACATTATCTCATTTTCGGATACATCACTTAGAACAGCCCCAAATACACGATCTTTCTTCCTCTTTTCACTCCTAAAATTACTTCATTGTATTATCATCATTTACCTCAATCACTCCATTTTTGAATTTCAAATATTTTCTTTCCAATTCATCACTTGTAGGTTATTGAAGATGTAGTTCTTATGCATCTTCTTCTTCATTCGTTTTTTTCTTTAACTTCATCTATATCAATTTTCATGTGCCCAAGTCTGTCATAGTACGTACACATGAAAATGAAAGAACACAATTTGATAAAGCAACTCCACATGTAAAATGATTAAATGAAATGTACTGCCTGGCATGATGGAAATTATTGAATCTCTTACCTGTTATCTAATGTTTAGTAAGTAAGCAAGAAAATATTATTCAAGAGTATGTATATATAGGTTATCTAGCAAAATATTATGGAGGTGTATGGAGGATGGTCAATGGGTGAGAGTTGGGTGGGTGGGAAACAGTGGCAGACCCAGAATTTTCGTTTAGGGGTTCGAAAAATAAAAGTATAAATGTGTAAATAAGCCAACAAAACAAAATTTCAAGAAAGTAGTAGTATATAATTTTAGTGGCGGACCCTTGATTTTTTTTGAGTTTAAAACCACACTTTTAGCATGTTTTATAAAATTAAAAAGTAAAAAAAACGTGAAAACGGAACTGAAACTAAAAAAAAAAACGGAAACTAAGAAAGAAAAAACAAACCGCTAATAGAGGGATTTGAACCCTCGACGTGGATCTTTGTTTGAAGGCAACCTGCCGTTGGGCTATCAGTTTCACTTTGTCATTGAGGGGGTTCAAAATATATATATCCCATAAATACAGAAAATTTACCTTATATATACTGTGTAATTTTTTGCCGAGGGGGTTCGGGTGAACCCCTGGAACCCATGTGGATCTGCCCCTGGTGCGAAAGAGATAATAAACTTAAAACATCACTTATGCAACCTATTTTCCCTACTTCTATTAGAAAAGTCATTTTCATCATTTTTGTAAGGAGCTGATTTTCTTAGAGAAATCTTTTTCAAAACATTTTGATCAATCAAACATAGAAAAACGGAAGAATATAGTTAAGGGACTATTTTAGACCTACCACCAAACATGAAACGCCATTTTGTGTAAGCTCTTACATCAGTAACCTTATAAAAGCACCTTTCTTGCTCTTCATTTGCAACTGAATAATTTAACATACTATAGCTTTCAGTTCTTATTGAGTAAAGATGACTAAATTAGCTGAGCTAAACTTTGTTGTGATTCCTTTACTTTCTACAAGTCACCTCATACCCCTGGCGGACATGGCCAAATTGTTAGCGATGCAAGGCGTGACAGTCACATTACTCACGACAGCTCTAAATGCCGCCAGATTCACTGCAGCAATTGATCGTGCCATTCGTTCTGGACTCCTCATTCGGGTAGTGGAGCTCGAGTTTAAAGGTAAGGAAGCAGGATTTCCAGAGGGGTGTGAAAACCATAATGATGCGCCTGGTCTGAACTATCGAAGACAGTTCTTTGCTGCAATCGATATGTTACAAGAAGAGGCTGAAAAATTACTTGAAGAAATGAAGCCTAAACCGAGTTGCATTATTTTCTGATGCATTTGTTACTTGGACAGTTGATACAGCTGACAAGTTTCAGATTCCAAGAATCGTTTTTGATGGAATGAGTTGTTTCACTCAAATGTGTAGGCATAACTTGTACATATTGAATGATCAAAAAAAAACTCCTGAATCAGGGACTTTTGTCGTACCTGATTTGCCAGATAGAATTGAAGTCACTAAAACTCACAATGCAATCACAATGCAACAGCAATAAGCATTGAGAGTTTGTCACACAAAAATCGAAACCGAGACGCCGGTGTGCCGTTAAAAGATCGCCAATCTGCAGGTCGTGAACAAAAGGCGATATGGTCGGTGTAAATGATGGCCAGTGAAGTGACAATCAATCTCGATGTGCTTCGTCCGCTCATGAAAAGCGAATTCTTTGCAATTTGTATCGCCTTTTGTTATCACGATGCGGGGGAGTAGGCAAAGAAATGTGACCCGTATCTGCAAGAAGTCAGCGTAACCAAACAATCTCGCATGTAGTCACGGCCATAGCACGATACTCGGCCTCCGTGGAAGATCTAGAGACAACATCTTGTTTCTTGCTCTTCCGTGAGATTAAGAGTCTCGAAACACACAAAACGATGGTGGATTTACGATCATTGCGATCGCCATCCCAATCGGCATCATCAGCTGTAGGCTCATGACTCGAGAGATGGCGTCGAAACAAGAGATTCTGGCCCGAGTGCGAAGATATCTCGAGAATCACAATCTGACTCCCGATGAGCAGTAGGAGCGATAACAAAGCTAACTGAAGCTGCGCATGAGCTATATCAGGCGCGAGTATGATAAGATAAACCAAACTACACCTACGATCCGATAAAGACTCGGATCGATAACGATTTCTTATCACTAGGGAAATCCGAGCATTGGTTTGAGAGTATCTACAATCCTGTTGTCAGAAAGACGCGCCCGTTTAAACAAGTCAGATATATATTTAGTCTGAGAAAGAAGATACCTTTTCTTAGACTGAGCCACCTCAATACCCAAAAAATAACGTAGCAAGCCCAAGTCCTTCATGGCAAACCGATAGGCAAATCACGCCGGTGACTCAATACCATCATAATCATCACGGTAATAACCATATCATCTACATATAATGACAAAAGAATTCTCCACTGCGACATCGTCTAACAAACAACGCGAATCATGATTACTCGGACAAATCAGAGAAGTAATCACGGTGGAAAATTTCTCAAACCAAGCACGAGGGCTTGCTTGAGACCATATAAAGCCTTTGAAGCCGACAAACTTCACGGTGGTGGCGATACGGGGAGAGTCATATAAACTTCCATGGAGATCACCGTTAAATGCATTCTTGGCGTCCGTTTGAAATATCTTCCAATCGAGCGGATGCAGCGGCGATTATAGTGCGAGCGATGCGTCATCTTTGCCACGGGGCAAAAGTCTCCTCATAATCCATACCGTATTTTTGTAGTACCACTTTTGCCACAAGTCGGCCTTGTATCGCTCAGCAGACCCGTGATTTTGTTTTATCTTATACACCCATCGACCAATCGTATGTTTACGGTGGGAGGATAACCAAATCCGTATGCGTGTCGATAAAGCGATGCGCGATGAGTTCCCACATAGCGATACGCCAAAGAGGATCGATCCACGACCTGCCGATAGGACTCGAGTTGACAAATTATGGATATTGGCGATAAAGGAAGCAAATGAGGTGAGTATGTAGAGTAAGCGAATCTGGTAGTTTGGTGGACTTAGAAGGGCAGTAGACCTCGCCGGAGGTGGTGGGTCTCGATGTCAGCAGGCGGAGGAAGCGGACTCGAACGCAGGTGGTGAAGCACTATCATCGGTGGCGTGGATGAATCTGAAGCTGGAACCTCCGTATCGGCGCCAAAAGGATCGATATCTTTGAAGATCGATTTCTTTACATCATGGGATTTAGTTGGAATTGAATAAAAGGAATATGTTCCAAAAGGTAACATGCGTGAAACATATAATTTCGACTTACGGATCATAGCAGCGATATCGCTTTACATCGACACCATACCCCAAAACACATATAGTGATTTTGGCCCGACTATTTCGTTCGACATGAGGGCGAAGAGCAAGCAAGTACATCCAAAAACTTCATGTCTGAGAATAATTCGGTAGGTGACCGTATAATTTCTCAAATGGAGACATCCACGAAGTCAATGCGATGGAATACGATTAATCACATATACAATGATTAGGGCTTTCTCCCGAAAATACTAGGAACCTCTGCGGATAAGAGTAAAGCGTCTTGTCTCAACAATATGTCGGTGTTTTCTTTCTGCACACCATTACGCTCGAGTGTCGATGCAGGATGGTGATGTATGGTGCCATCGAGTGAATGGCGAGTGAAATCATTAGAGGTATATTCGCCCCAAGTCACGCACGAAGCACTTTATCACGGTAGATGTTGTGTTTTAACAAGAGCTACAAAGTTACTATAAATGCCAAAGAAATCGGATCTGCGTTTAAGATACACCTGGTATAACGAGTAAAGTCATCTATAAGCGAAACATAATAAGTCGAGCCACCCTTAGTAGAGATTGGAGATGGGCCCACATTAGAATGAATAATATCAAAAGACAGCGAGAATAAGACACACTTTTATTAAGCGGTAAAGTGAGAATTTTGCGATTTACAACTTTCTGTCGAAATATCACAAGTGTTCAAATGACCCAAGGCACGATAGAGGCTAAGAAATGTAAGCGTGACAGCGACATGTCCCAACGGGAATGCGAAAGATAAAGCGAGAAGACAAAGGACTCAAGCGAAAGATGACAAATCAATACTAGAGCGGCAGCAATGACGAGAAGACACTTTAGAATCTCGAGACATAGAGTTTCCCGACCTACGGCGATCGATCACGCCACGAGTGTGTTGGTCTGTACAACAAAGCAGAATCGAGAAAAGAACGCGATTACGAACACGATTGGTGGCGAAGCAAGATTGAAAGCAAGTTTAGGAGCGTAATAAACATCGGAGAGAACAATGTTAGGAGTAATGAGAACCCGACACCTCGATCGTAGATGCGACCTTTAGCGGACATAGCAGTGGTGAAATAGAGACAAAGAACCAAGCGATGACAAATAAGGTGACATATGATGAGACGCTTTGAATCAAAATCCACGAGAGGGCGGAATACGAGGGACTAGAAGAAGGTGTCCGGAATGAGACATAGATCTTGGCACGTGGTAGTAGAAATTAGAAGCCATAGCCCATGCGAGCTGTTCGAAAACTTGGGGATCAGCGCGAGAAGGTGGCATAGTGCTAATGATTTCGATATCTACAGATGGTGCAGCGGCAACAATGTGGCTTGTGGAGGGCGAGCATCAGGCGTGACCCGTCGCATTTGTTGTCAGTTGAAATTTGTTTGGCCTTGTTAAGTAAAAATGGACAGCGAGCCTTGATGATTTTTACATTTTGCGGAATGCACTCATCAAATCTGACTTTAGGAGATTGTCGAGAAGCGTGGTGGTCGGCGATCGATTGAAATAGCAAACAGCGAGGAGTATTAGTTGCTTTAGACCGCTTTATCCACGAGACTTGATACGGGTCTCTTACGCGATTCATGAACAGCGGAATCAAGCGTAGGAGAGGAGATCGATGAAGGATTGTTACGCATGATCTTCAAAATCGAGCGTAATGCCATCAAAAATTGACAAGCGTTGTTCTTCCCTCCTAGCGATGTATGGCTCAAAACTTTTAACTCTGCAGATTCGGTAAGAGCGATTGATCCACAGAATCGGCGTTGCAACATAGAAATCTTGAATACTCATAGCATTCTTTGAAGAGCACGAATATCATACTCCAAGTCTTGTTTAGCAAAATTAGGCCGAGTATCTGATCTCTCCAAATGGTCCCAAACTTCCTTTGTTGTCATACTTAGCCAGCGATTGCATACCAATTGGTGAGTTCTGAGTGTTGATCAGTGATAACGCTGGAGTTAGCGATTTCCGTAGTCTACCAACAATGCAAAATCCATATTGTATCATCTTTGGGTTTAATTTTAACTTGATGACATAACCCCACATATTCTTCCCACGAAGAAAATTCTTCATGACATAACTCCAATATGCATAATTTTTACCATCTAATTGAGCATTAATGGACTGGAGAGAATCATCTTTTCCAGTCATATTGTCAAAAAAGAAGCAAACACCAATCGAAATACCTTGGGTCGAACCGATCGGCTATGTCCTTAACTTCACTTGACCGAATTTGCAATTTGTTTGGTTATTTTTCAAAATCAAATCTAATCAATATTTTGCTCTACTTGTTGGATCAATTTAAGACCAAAATTGAGCCAATTTCCCCCCCACTTTATTATTCCCAAGCCCAATTCTTCCAATTTCCAGCCCATCAATTCCATTACAAAAACAAACTCAAGCCCAATTTCAATCCCACTTTTCAGCACTACAACAGTAGCACTACGTACAGCAACACCAAAAACGCCCGCCCCGACCCGATACGTTTTCTTCTTCTTCTTCATGCCATTCAAACCGACAATACCCGGCCCCATTGCCCCTGAGCGTCTTCTTCTTCACGCAAGAAAAGAATGACAAGAAACTAGTACAATAGCGAGCAAATCGCGCTGCAACCCCATAAATCCAGCAGCAAATCTCGAGCCAGTGCGTCCCTCTCCCTCTCCATTATCAATCCGTTGAAGATTGTACAAATTGGTACTATTGACAGCTCCAGTGAGTTTGAATTCAAATTCCAAAATTTGAAATCTCTCCAATTCCACTCCCCACCCCCCCAAGTTCTGCCCTAAATTTCCCCTATAAATACTCCCACTCCACTAACGTTTGAATGGGGAGATAGAGAAAAACACAACCGGAAAAGAGTAACAGCGAGTTTGAGTCTCCTCTATTAGAATTCGAAGTTTTATTTTCCGGAGCTCATCGAAATAGGCTCACAGTGGTGGTAGTTCTTCGTGGTAAAGCTCGTCGTCCTAGTATTGCTGTTCCGGGAAAGGTAATATTCTTGTTCCTATTTCTCATTCTTTCTTTTCGAATAATTTGTGTGTTGTTTTTGTCACTGTTTGAGTAGTGATTCTCTTCAAGATTTCAAGTATTGATTAGTGGTGTTACACATCTTTATATGATTTGGAGTATCGAGTATGTTGTATTTTCTATTTATTGTTGGTTTACTGCTATTCGAGTTGCATTTTCATCAAAGTATTCCTTAGTTTTCCTCTATCTAGTCTCATTTTAGTTAAAGCCCTTAGCTACTGCTCAACTTGATTCTTCTCTGTTATTGTTATCTCTTTCATGACATTTTGGCGATCTTATTGTTGAACACGGTTGGTGATCTCTCTCTTTGAGTCTCATTGATACAAATCATCCAATAGTTCGATTTTCTTTGAATAAGTCGCTTACATGGATATATCTTGTCGTCTTAGTTTGGTTAGCTATTTTCGTTCAATTGTATTAGGTGTGTGGTGTTTTTCTGCTTTAGCTTAAATTTTGGAATGGTGTGTTAGGTTAATAGCTTGGTTTCAATTTTAGCTTGTATTAATCTACTGGAGTTTGTTGCCTGTTCCCTTTTGATTTATAAACCCATTTTGGTTATCTGTTAAAACTTCACCGGCCTAGTTAAATGTGGTGAGAGCATGATTGTCATAGCCATGTGGTGAGAGCATGATTGTGTATCTGTATTTCTCTATTATTATTTAGCCCATTAGAGTTTCCTTATGAGTGTTATCTTCCATGTTCATATTGAGATTTTTTCCTTTTCTTTGTTCATTAGGAAATCACATGTTTACTGTAGCTAGTTTTCTTAGTGTAATTAATTACTCCCTTTGTCTAGGGAAGACGTAACTTAAGTGTAGATTTAGTTGAGTATTTGTGATTAAGGGCTTAAGTTTTCCTATTTTGTTTCTTTTATGTGATCATTGTTTTCGTCCTTCCCAATTCCCTTCGGTAATTAATTCTTGTCCCCATAAGCAAATACATCTAATGTTTATCGATTTAATTGTGAGTAATGTTCAAGTTTAGGCAACTGTGGAAGATAAATATTTGTCTTACTCTTAGCTTGCTCATTGAGTATTTATTTTTATGCCTTGCCTTGGCAATTTTAAATAATCCAACTGATTCATTATGTGTCGCTACTGTAGAGCGTAAATTCTGACTTGCATCTTTCATTTAGTAGAACAATAAATTGTTGTTAATAGTCTGAATGCCATATTCTTCTTGCTCCTGCTAATTTATTTCTTTACTTTGTTTTCATGTGATACCATCTGAGTTCTATTGGACTCCATCTTTCTCCACTTCATATTTTGGATGGGCCATAAAGGTCCAAAATTCTTTATCGAGTCATCCAACCTTGAGAAATCGAAGAACAAGTCTTTGGAGTTGACGTACAGGTCCCGAAAAGCAGAAAAATGGGTTGTATACATCCGATATACATGGATATATACAAAAAGGGGAGTTGGATTAAAACCCAAAAAATTTCAGCGAAATTGGCCCAAAAGGAGGCCCAAATTCGATTTCTCCCTTACTCTTTAATTATTTAATTGTGATGACTTATTGTTTGTTGTTTAATTCTAACTTTAGAATTGTTAATTAACTTAGTTGAATTCCCCAACAGACGAAATATTTCTCTGTGTTGTTTTGTTTTTAACAAACATTTTATCAACTCTTGTATTTTCATTTATAATCTTTAGTCAAAACCTTTTTATTAGTTTAAAATAGTTTTCATATTTTGATTAACCAAAAAAATAATTCAAATAAAAACCAATTAATCTAGTTTTGTTAATATTCTAATTACTTGCCTTTAATTCAAATGGTTCAATTAAGGTCCCATTTTCTTAAAAAAATAAAAATTGTTCTTTGTAAAATTATTATTTTTGTGTTAAATCATTTTTTTTTTAAAAATAGTCAAATATTTAATCTAAGTCGTAGGATAACCGCTTGTTAGCGGACGTTTCAACTGTCTTAAAAACCTTCTTGAAGCATAAATAAGAACCTCTTATCCATTTTCTCTAAATTTTTAAAGATTTAATTTGTTAAATCTTTTTAAATTAAGTTTTAGTGATGACTTTTTTCTAAGTATTTTTTTTCTTAAATTGTTTTATACTTAGAATATTTCAAAAAGTGATTTTTCTAAATATAGTAAAATTACGGCTTCATAAATGCCTATCTAGAGCTTGAGAAGAATCAAAAGGACAATATTGACAAATTATGCTTTAATTAATTAATGTCTTTAAATATCTTTATTAAAGGGTGTGTCGCGTCCCAACAATCCATTTATATTGGACTAGCTAGAGGGAGTATTCTTTAATATGATCCGATTAAGCTAGCCATAAGGTTATTTTATTGTTGTTATCTTTCTATAACACTCATCTTTTATAATAATATTTCATTATAATAGTCTAGTTGTTTTTGGAACCAACTTTTAATCTTATGTTCTATTACATATTCTCTATAACAATATTAACTTTTTTTTTTTTTACAAAGGGACGATGTTACAGAGAAGTTTGATCGTATATATTGCACCATATGATCATTTAAAAGCAGCCCACAGAGAGTGGGTAGTTTTATTCTATGCATACTTCATATTATACTTCCATTAATTAACTAAACATATCACATATTCATAGAACACAACAAACGAAACACCTCTTTCACCTACTAGTAGTATTTTCTGTTGTAATATTTTGTGAAACTTAAGGATAACTAAGCTTCTCCAGATCCTCAAGATTGCGAAAAAATGTCTTTTGTTCCAACACAGAATCCACAGTGGAGAATTGAGAACCATAGTCACCGTATTTTATAATGTGATCAGTAGCTGGCCCAAATACCCCGGTTTGGGGATGAGGAGTCCAGTACTTGTACTTGTCTGATTCTGCCTCGATTATTTCATCAGGTACCCACGATGACACATATTCCTCTGGATTCTTGTCATACACTGACGTGTGCACCACCCTCCTGCACATCACTTAATTAGATTTAAAAAAGAAACAAATTGAAAGTAATTAACTCGAACTGATCAAGGGCGGAGCTAGAGAGAAAGTTACAGCTAAGCTAGAACTTAGTAACTGTGATCAAAATTTTATATTTGTGTTAAGAAATACGTATAAATAAGTATTAATCCAAAATACTGCAAGTTGATGTTTATGAGAATTCAGAATTCATAAATTCAAAATTCTAGCTCTAAAGACTCTGCAAAGTTCTTAGTATACCTGCCAGAGAGGGCAGTAGATGATGAGTTGGCAGAATTTCGAGAAGTTGAATAAGTTATCTGGTTCAGAAATCGTTTCCCCAAGCTTACCAGTCCACGCTTCTGTAAATTAGTGGCCATGCAAAGGCAATTCTGAAAAAGAAGTTATTTAAGAATGGCTCTTAAACAGTAATTATAAGCTAATAATTATAAGAAGAGCAAAGTATACGTTATGCCGATCTGTTTCTCTTATTTATAATAAAATGAAAACACCAGAGAGAGAGAATGGAATCTCTGCTGCGTCTTCATATCTCACTGGACAAAAAGAAAAAGGAAAAAGTTACTCAAGTGGGTGACCGTGTTAATTTAGCATGATTTAAATAGTATAATAATATTAAATCTAGATAAAAATACATAACTTAATTAAATCGAGATAATATTTTTGTTGGATTTTAAAAAGTGTGACTGAGAAATGAAATTTTTTTTTTCTTTTTTAAAAGACACGAAGATAAAGATGCAATTTGAATAGCACTTTTTGACATTGAATGAGTTGTGGCTTTTTCGATGAGTTGTGATTTTTCTGATAAGTTATGAAATTTCTCTAAGGGTTGCTATTTTTTCGATAAGCCACAATAAGCACATGATCATATTAGTCTTTGTTGACTATAAATAAAGTGGTTTTCTCTAATTTTTTATATACAAATTTTCTCTGATCTTCTTCTTCTTGCACTTTTTTTAAAATTATTGTTGTCGTCGAGTGATTCGTACGTTATTCACTAGAGTTTGTGGTATGGCTAGACTGGTGAGCAAATTATTTTATCTTAGAAAGATATACTTTATTATCTCAAATACATGGAGGGAAATAGTATCCTTAAAGACACATTGTAAATTCAACAGGGCTCAACGTTTATCCAATTCAATTTATTTTGATTACTATCTTTTTGTTTTTTGAAATACAAATTGAATAACAATTTATATATATAACTCATGTCAAACATTTATTAGTTTGATACATATGATAAAACGACAAGTTTCTAGGTTGGTAATTAACTTTTCACAAAAAGGTATATATATAACATCTTAGACAAATCGCCAATTGAAAATATATATATATATATATATATATATATATATAAAATACTATAAAAACATAACATAAATTCAAATTGTGCACATATTTTTGTATGCGTCCAATAACATTTGAGGTTTGGAGTGTGGCAAAAGAGGGCTAATATTTTTTTCCATCACGCATTCTCTTATTTGGTCCATTTTCACTAAGTTAGGCATTCCGTTAGTTTAACGCAATATCCATGCTTAATCATTTTAATTAAAATCTTACAACAACGTCACATAGAATTAAATCTATAATAGGGATTGCCATGATGTAGAAATAAAGTATTAATATTATTATTTTAGAAATAATTTATTATTAATGTTGATTACTCATGGAAATTAAACTAACACGTTGGTTCCGTTAACGTCTCCTTCTCTTATTTTACGTGCGACTTAAATTGTTTCAAAATAAATTGGTGAAGCATAAGTCAATATTCATAGTTATAGGGGTGAAGCATTATATTTTTGAGATGGATGAAGAAATATTTATAACACCAACTTGTTTTGTGATTTGTGTTATTATGTTTATTTCCTTTATTTTGATTTTTTAAATGTAGTTATTTTAAATTATTTATCATTAATATAAATGAGTTGTAATTTGACCGAATTGTCCTTAATTCCGTATATTAAACTTTTTAAATTGGTACGTTTGTTTGGTGTAATCTTAAGATTCAAAAGTTTAAAATTCTTTTTTAGTAGCTAGGTTCTTCCAAATCCTTGGGCAACTCTGGTGTGTAGCAATTAATTTCCACTCTTCTACAAACAACCGTTAAATTTGGATTTTAGAAATAAAACCATAAAAGAAATAATTAAAAAATGAAATCATCGAGAGCTTTGATATCATAACTCCATCAAAACAAATTTAGGCGACGATTGCGTTTTAGTTGTCCATCTCATTGTAAATAATTGTCTTAAATTATTTACTAAATTACAAAATTAAGATAAAATTAATTTAAAAAATTTTCATCTTACCCTTACAGATTCTCTTTTTTGAAAGTATAAACAAGTTTTTAAAGTTTCATTAGCAAAATTTTCTTTCTTATTTATGATTTTTTAAGTAACGTGTAAAGGAAAAAATAAACAATTAATATGGGACGGAGAGGTATTTCCCTAATAGGCAAAGAGAGAATAAAACCATTGTTCGGTTTTTGCAGTAGCAGACAAAAGAGATATTGATTTGTATTGAAAATCATATAAAGATGATTAAAAAAAACAGTAATGTTAGAAGATCGAATCTGTAACTGTTTGTCAAAACTGGAGACAGAACTCCATTAACGATCTGTGATGAACCTCCATAGAAGCTTGAACAAGGAAAGAAGGAGAGAGAAGAAGTTGAGAGAAATATGAGAATCTTCTGTGTATTGAAAAACTTGAGAATACAAAATACATGTTCAAGCTAGTTTATACAATAAAGTAAAATCAATCAGCTAACTAATAAAATTAACTTAACTAACTAATTCTGTTTAACACTGACGACTGCCTTAACCGACTCTAACTACTTTTTCTGTAATTAGTCTAATCAATCTCAACACTGTTGGATTTAAATGATTACTTGCGGGTTAAACCAAAATATTTATTTTAGTTTTGGAAGTATAACATTAGAAAGGACAAATTGATCATATTGTAATTATTTTGAATTAATATTAATTAAGTTAAATAAATATTACAAAGAAGGTGAGCATAGTATTGAAAATCACCAAATGTTATGAAGCTAACTTATAGAAAGGTCTCTGTAATTATTCAAAAATAAGATAAAATAGTTAAAGAGTTTCAAATATTGAAATTAAAATATTAAAATATAATTAATAAACTGATAATTCTTTAGCAAACTTGTTCTCAAACCTCTGCTTGCTCCCTTTTCTACATGTTCAGGTGTATAAATTGTCAATAATAAAAAGTTTTAGTAATCAAAAGTTATACTTTTATTTATTTTATAATATTATATCTTTAGCAATATTTGGTACTAATATTCTTTTCACATGAATATAAGTGCTGTCATTACTCGTGGCTGGCTAAAACTTATTCACATTTTAATTAAGATGCACATTTATCTTAATTTACTTAATTTTGCATATAAAATAAAGTACTACTAGAAAATAATAATAATAATAATAATAGGAGATATAATCCAATCTTCATTATTCTTTTTAGTGAATACATGTTGCTTTGTTTGAGTACATGATTTGAGAAAGATACTAAAGTGGAGTCAAAACTCCACATGCATTTTTGGTAGATTTTATTTATATATTTAATGAAAAGATAAAATTTCATTCGAAAAAGAGAAGAGGAACGTGGAAATTACAGTCATTTTGTTCTGCTAAATTAATTTGTGGTGATTACTGATCAAATAGTGATTAAGTATATATTCTAGATCTATTCTGAAGCTTAATTAATTGCATTGGGAATCTCATTTTGGGATAAAGGTTTTCTATCATAGAGAGAATTTTATTTTCAGAGCTCAAAACTTAGAAGCATGTATGTGTTTAAGGATGGAAGGTGATTAGCACCGCCCAACCACAAAACTTTTGATGATTTATCGAACGTACTAATTACTTTAATATAACTTTTAGCTATTTATTAACCTTCTTTTAGTTGGTGCCTTAGTGGTGTACGTAGCCACAACTAAATTGCTTGTAGCAAACATAATTTTATGATAATTCATCACTAAACAAGATTAGCAATAGATTTTGATTTTTAGCTATGATATTTATCAATCGTTAATTCCTGTTTAAAGTTTTTATATTTTATACAAACATATTAAATCTTGAATATCCTAGCAAATCTTTTTACTTTCTCCATTATTTTGTAGTACTCTTGCTATTATCACTACTCAATTTCGACCATCAAAATTATGTCCTCGCTATAGTTAAAACCACAGTAGATCACATAACAATTTGTAGCTCTTAGCAAAGGGACCGTACAAACTTCCTAATCAAATCCAAATTAATTACTTTATTAATTAAAGGTGATTAAGCAAAACAATTCATTTTGTCAATTTTTTCTTAAGTAATTAAGTAGGCAAGTAGCTCATAATATACGTCACTAATTAATTGGCATTTGCCATGCATGCAACAGAACAAGAACTGGAAGTTGTTGACTAGCTAATTTTCTTTTCCTAAGAGGACATTTTAGCTCCTCAAAATTATTTCTTTTAATTAAAATATATGTATAACTTTTTAGGCTAGATTTTATTCCATATTTTTTATAAAGAAATTATTGTTTGCATCGAAAGATGATACAACATCACAGGGATGAAGCATGCTGTTTGACATGTGAAAGGTATAGATTTAAAAGAAATTACCAAAAAAACGTTCTTATTATGTAGATTTTTTTTTTGGTTTAAATGTGAGGAGGATTCAAATTCCATAAATAAGATTCTCTTCCCATTTATCCTTTCTCACAGACATGTGGAGTACTTATAAAACGTACAGTTTTTAAAAGGTAGGAATTTAAGCTTTATATGTGGACGATGTAAAATATATTGATGCATGCAACATGTGAGTGAACAGATACCTATGAATCATTATAACTTATTTATTAATAACTTGGAAATAAGTTATAATTAATAATGTTAACGTAATACTATATACTATTAGTTTTTAAATTATATCGATAGTGTATGCAATCTTTCGTCGTTTCAAAGTCACCAAATCAACAATTTCTCATCAAACATTTCTACAAACTATGTTTTTCACTATAAAAAAACACGGAATCAGTGACAAATAAAATTTCATAGCTAAACAATAAAAATCTCATGCTAATCCCATTTAGCAATGAATGATAAAAAAATCTAATTAGCTAGGAGTTATTTAGCGACGAATTATATAAAAAAAATCTAATTAGCTTGGAGCTATTTAAGGACGGATTAACTGAGGATTAAATTACGAATACATTTAATAGCTAATTTCATTTTTTTCTAGTAATATTTGATCCAACAATCACTCAATCACTTTATTTTTTTTAATGTTCAGAGGCTTAAGTAGTACTGTTTAATCTGCCAGAGCCCAGAGGCTCCAACTGATGGAGGAACCTGTATTTTATGGTATTTAATTAAAGTCTTATCAATTTAATTATTAATTTCACACATATTTAATTAGGTTGTGAAGTTTGTTCTGGTCAGTTATTTCCCTACCACCTGCCTAGCTAGCCCCGTGCATTATTTTCTGAAAAAATGTGTTTTAATTTGACCTGTCTCGTTTAAATCTTTTCCTGCCTAATCCGCCCTGTTAAATTCTGTCTTGTTCTGCTCCATTGTCATCTTGAGCATGTACGTAATACAACTCACTCTACTATAACTTAAAATTATGATTTTATTAGTATATGATATGATCTAATATTATATATACTATTATTACTAAATAAAAGTTCATTTTTATTAATCTCCAAATGTTTTAAAGTTTGGGATCATATAAATGTAGCACGTGTTGATGATGTTGCTGAGGAAAGTACAATTTTATGTCATTTTATTCTCCTATCCCACTAGATTATATTGTATTATCGGTTGCTACTTAAAGTCTCAGAATAAATACTGCAATAATCGATCAATGGATATTATAATTAGTACTCAACCTCACGTTAGTATTATAAGTGATGATCACCACACGTTTAATAGAATAATAACTTTGCATATGCCCTTTATCTTTAGTTTCATACGAATATTTCATCTTCAAAAATAATCTGTTCAATTAATAATTGACATTTTCACTACTCACAAAAATAAATTATAAGTCCAATTGAAATGTAAATAAAACGAGGCGGGCAAATTTTGACTAGTTAAAATTTTAACCTATCTTATTTTGTTTATCTATTTTTAGTTTTTTATTTTACCTTATTTCGCGTTTCTCTATCCCATTGTCATCTTTAAGTCGAATGAAACGGGTACGGCATGGGGATTTCAGCCCGCCAACAATTACTACCTTTTGGCTAGGAGTGTACATGCCAAACCGTAAAGTCAAACCGAATCGACGAATCAAATAAAAAAAAAAAAATTTGTGGTTTGGTTTGGTTGGTTTGGTGTTGGAAAAAAAAGGGACCACTCTTGGTTTGGTTTGGTATTCAAAGAAAAAAAGTCAAACCGAACCCAAACCAAACCGACATAATACAAATATATAATTTTATTTTATTTATAGATAAAAAATATTATTTATAATCTACTTTGGTAATATATTTTTAGTTAGTTTATAGTTTTCAATGTTTATATATATTATTTCAAATTTGGGCTTGTAAAATTTTGTAAATATTTTATTTTGTATTAAGATCAGAAGTTACAATAGTATTGTTATAGTTTTTCAAATTCGAAGTTAACAGTTTACTTTGTAAATAGTTCGTTTTGTATTCAGTTTGATTGTAGCCTTTAATCTTATTAATTTAACATACTGAACGTTGATATTTCAAAAAAAATTATTTTGTACTCATGAATTTTATCGTCTTTTTGAAGATTTCTATTCATTTAATATTTTTTAAGTTTAGCTTATCACAAAGGTAAGTGAAAATATATTTGATCTCTTTTTCAAACACCGTATAGTTGTAAAAAACCAAAAGAACCGACTAATGCTGAAATCGAAAAAACCGACTTTATGTGGTTTGATTTGGTTTTTAGATTTAATAAACCGACATAATTGGTTTAGATTTTTTTTAATGAAAAATCAAACCAAACCGACCTATGTTCACCCCCACTTTTGGCCGCTACAATAAATAATTAGCATACCATAAGTTGACTAGTTGAGTGGATTTTTATATTAGTAATATTTTTCATCGTATACTATTAAGTAAATATTTTCAAACTTGGTTACCAGGCTCCTAAATAAGACTTTAAGATATATTTTTGTTGCACTACTTGTTTCTATGGCCTAACAATTTAGACTGGAACGTAAATATCTTGGAATTCAACTATTTTTAAAATACATACTCTTTTAAAAAAAAATATGTTTATCATTTAATGGTGATTCACGAGAATTTTATAGTTTCATTTTATAAAGTTTAATTTTCGCTTGTGGAAGTAGTGAGATCCTTGCAAGTTGTAACATGTTTTTTTTAAGAACCGTAGTGTTTGGATTATTAGCTTATGCATATCTAAATTAATTTCACGGAGTATTTATCATCTCTCACTAGTAATAAGTATCAAGTAACTTTATTCATCAAGATTATGACACGTGAAAAAGAAATCACCTAATTATAACAAACTTTTATAAAATTATAGTATAACTGTATAAAGTTATCGTACCTTACCTTTAAGTTTTGTCATTATACTTCAATTATCATACCTTTTAATTTTATAATTAAGTTTTAGTTTTCGCTTGCGGGAGTGGTGAGATCTATGCAAAAATCTTTTGATATCAGATCATGTCGCACTTAGAGGCTAATCTACCTAAATTAATAATTAAACATGTGAATTTTGGCATTAATCTGGTGGCTTTATCAAGAGTTCTAATTGGGACCTTACGATTACATAGTCGATAAAAACAAGTCTGTTAACTTAAAAAAATCAATAAGAGTAGATCTTTTGTTTAGTATTTCTTCGATTTAATTTTATGCAAAAAAAATAAAATAATAATAATTATTGTAATAATAATGTTGGAGTCCCACTTTGTAAGACGGGTTACATGGATTCTTTATATAAGTTTGGGCAATCTTCTCTTCCTGAGTTAATTTTTGAGATTGAGTCAGATCCACGATCCATTTCTTTAATTTGATATCAAAATCAAGATCATCCCAATTTATTATTTGCAATATAATAAGCCCCCCATTTTATATAGTCACAAGTTTTATCCAGCCATCCACCTTCACCAGTACTTGACATGTTTAAAATATAAAAGTCATGCCACTATATTCTCATGATTTAAGTAATTTGTTTAGTGAAATATAACATCATAGCTGACAGAAGTTTACAATAAATAAAAAAAATTACGATGGTTCTCATCATTTAAATATATTTAGCCATAAATTATGCAATTACTTATATATAGATAATAACTGTTTTAGAATTAATTAATGTAGTAAAAAACCCCATAATAAATGCAACTATTTCAATCCATTTTTATTGCTCCCAATATTAACTTATTTACAATTGAATTGAAAAATGATTTAGAGCAAGAAAAAATAGAAATTGTCTTTCTCTTGCTACGGTTAAGTGAATAAATAAAAACTAATATGGTGGACAAATTAAAAAAAGTAAACGAAGTCTGTAGTAATTAATAACACCAGCCTTTTGTTTTTTTCTAGTCCACAGACTTTATGTGACCAAAAACTAAGACGGCACAAAGATGACTTTCAAGAGTAATCAAATATTATTGCTAATACATCCTTGGTAATCTTTGTTTAATACTTATACAACAATAATAGTAATTAATTAATATAATGGGTAAGTTGTTACTGTAGTCCACTCTGGAGTCTGAATTTTTCTCTATAAATAGGCAAATAGAGGCATAGTCTCTAAATCATCATCACATTGAGCATTTCATCTAATTCTTCTTTCTCATTTGCTTTATTGTGCTAAAAAGAGCTTCTTAATACTAGTAATTAAGAACTCTAATCCTTTTTTTAAAGAAAAAAAAACTTGTAATCCATATTTGAATGGCCATCAATTTACAGAACCGTGGACTCGCTAGCTTGAGGAAGGGATTTTTGAACCATATTAATCGAAGTTCTACTAACTCGACTATCCTCTCTACCAGGTACAGTTTTGGCTCGGATCTTGTATATGTATTAAAAAATCACTAGATAAGTAGTACTTGATTGATTTCGAACTCAGGAAATTGAATGAGTTGTTGTAAAGTTCAAATCGTTGATCTGCCTCTCATGTATAGGTAGTTTCTGTCATTCTTGTTTATATGTGTGTTTTGTGTGCAGGAGGGCAGTGCACGCATCAGTATACGATAAGAATCTGGAGGAATCTGTGCAGCCTTTTGTGGTGCCAGATGAAGTGATCAAGGCAAAATCGGATAAGTACTGGACTCCTCATCCTCATACTGGTGTGTTTGGACCAGCCACTGATCATCATCATATCAGTATCAGGCCTGCCAGTGCTAGTGTAGATTCTGTGTTGGAACAGAAGGCCTTCTTCCGCCCACTCGAGGATCTTGAGAAGCCAGCTTATGTTTAAAGTTCTTTGAATCTGTAGTAAGGAGTACAGAATAAGACTATTCCTGCACTGCTATCAAATATTTATGAGTCTATTGTATTATAAAATAATATGAACCTTTTACTTTTCTATCAAGTTCTCTCTGTGTTGGGGAAGGAAAGTTGTACCATCCAAATTCTCCCAAAGAATATACCAGAGACTACTCTTTCAATGTTGCTGAAAACTTCATAAACAGAAAGAACTTGACAGATTTAAAAGAACTTCAGAGAAATGTAATGGGTGGATCAAATTGGGCTGAGTTAATTGGGTTTGATTTTGCCACCCCTAAAATAGAACCCGCAGATAATCGAAAGTTGGAAACTGTGGAATATTGTTCCTGTAAAGTGCAGGTTGATAGAGTTGAAAAAGGAAAACACAATGGGACTGATGGAGGGACACATTTTTAATACTCGAGGCAAATTTTAAACTTCACATATCTTACATTGGTTTGTGGAGGACCAAACGAAGCGCTATTATTTATATCATCTGGGGTTTAACAAGAAAACTTGATAAGGAAATGCTAAACAATTCACGCCGAATTTGGGAGTAAGAAATGTATATGCATCTTATTCAGGGAGTAGAACCCTCCAACTGGTTTCACTATCATACAATATTGAAGAACCTTTGCTTTTATCTTTTTACACATGCTTTTTTGTCACTACAGGTGACGAAGAAAAATTACAACAGCAACTTAAGAAAGCAAATAACTCCCTCCATTTACACAAACTCCACCAGCGAATACAGGAAAATGAACCGAAGTATCTCTTTTTACACAATAAATACAGCAGTTGTCTGGTTCATGAGCATTTTGAGCTGAATAGACTTTACAGAAATTCAATCACTCTCACAATATAAAGTTGTCCCTCACAATTCACCGAATACGGTTAAGGTGAGCAAAGGGCTCAGGGTTTGCCTTTGGTGCGGGCTTTGCAACTTCAGGAGTACCAAATACATTCCAAAATCTAAGAGTTTCATCCCCAGCTGCAGAGGCCACCGTGCAACCATCTGGACTCTGCAACAAATTAAACCAGAAAATTAGTTCCTTTCTTTCTTGTGTACTGCAAAAAATGCAACAAAATTACTTAAGAATCATTTACCTGTGCCATAAAAAGAACTCTGGATGTGTGACCAGTAAGCTCGGCTGTCTTTACCATGGAAGGGTATTTCCAAAGAGTGAGCTGATTCTTTGTGAAACCATGTGAACTTAGGAGCTCACGTTCGTTCTTGTTCCATAGCAGGGCACAAACCTGAGAGCCCGTATCGATAGAGTTCAAGCAAGCACCAGTATGGGTGTTCCAGAACTTAATGGACCTATCACCTCCACCACCACCAGAGGCTAGTAAGTTACTCTGGAAAGGACACCAAGCAAGGGCCTTAACAGCAGCTGTATGATCTTCAAGCCTATGAAGCCACTCTGTTGATGTGTTGGAAGAAGCCATTGATCTGTCCCATATATGGAGGAGATTATCATTTCCACCACTAGCTAGTTGTTGGCCAGAGGCTGACCATTTTAAACCACAAACTTCTTGGTGATGTCCTTGGTATGTATCCACAATTGGCGCTCGCACCCTCACATCATTGTTTATGATCTGACCATCCATACCCCCAGTTGTCAATATGTGATTGTTCCAATCTAGAGCACCAACTCGGGATCTGTGACCACCTCTCATAGTTCTCAGCTGCACCAATGTATAAAACCATATATTAGCATAAGAATCACTCAAAATAAACAACATGAACAGAAAAGTTCAAGAAACAAACCAGCCGATTTGCCATTGTATCCCAGAGCTGAACATCAGAATTGTTCAGACCAAGAGCAATATGTCTACCATCAGGAGCCCATTTAACACTTGTAACAGGACCATGCTCTTCATCAACAGTGACCAATTCTGAAGTGGCACCATCAGATGCATCCCACAGATATACAGTGCTGCCTAGAGCAATAGAAAGAACATTGCTGCTGCCCCAATCTAACAAATTCAAATAGTAGTCATCCACTAGATCTGGAGCATCTAATGTCCTTTCAGAGGTCTGCGAAAATAAACCGATGAAATTGATAAGGACGGGATTCAGTTACATTCACTATTACAGCAATATGCCTAAATCTTGTGATAGTCCAAAGTTGAGCACAATTGGCACAATAATTCATGAAATGTAATACTAACATTAGAAAATGTAAGTAAACTCACCTGAGGAATGTATCGACGGGGTTTAGCAGTCTTCACCTGTTGGTGAACAGATGATGAGAAGTCGTTTGGAATAGCCTCAACAGAAGTGGGTGGCTTGTTCTTGAACGCCAATATTCGGGTCCTGTTCATGTTGAATGTTTCCGCAAGCTGCTTCCTGTATGCCTCTCTGGAGGGAGAATCAACAGCTGGATTTTCCTTACCTTTCCTTCCCTCTGTCAACATGTAATGTGCATAGTCCATATCCATTGCCGATCGATTAGGAATGAACCTATCCAACTGTAGTAACACAAATCAACAATCAATGTCTATGCCAAATCCCCCCTCCTCTAAGAACTCACATAAACAAGTCTAAGTAACCTCAATTTATTCTACAAAATCATAGCCAACCCCAGATGACAAAGTGATGAAAAATCATCTCCCTTTTGATCATTTTCTTAAGTCTCAAAATTCAATTTACCATCTAGTAACACAAATTGTGCCAAAAAAAGGAAATAAGTGGTACTTTTTAGAGACAATAACCGGTGGTACGTAGATCAACAATGAACCTAACCAACTGTAATAACCCAAATCAGCAATCAATATCTATGTTAAGGCCCTCCTCTTTAGAAACATAAAGCAACAACATACCTAGAGAAGTGGGGTTTGGGGAGGTTAGAATGCATGCAAACCTGACCCTACCTACAAGAGGTAGAGAGGTAGTTTCTGAAAGACACTCGGCTAAAGTAACACATATCAAAGACTCACATAAAACAAGTCTATACATAAAGCCTCAAATTTGTTCTATAAAAATTAAACCCAACCCCAGATGATACAAAGTATATGAAAACCCATCTCCCTTTTTGCCTATTTCTTGATTTCAAAATCCAAATTATCATCAGTGTAACACAGATTATGCCAATAAATTGTAACAATTAGTACTTCATAGAGACAATAATCGGAAGCAAGTAGAAGGTCAACATACATTTTCCCGAGAATTTCTCTTTTGTAGATATTGTTCCTGGAGAGGGCAACGAGATTTCGTCTTACTTGCTGAGACAGAACTCAATGATCCTGCATCCATGATGTTAGCACAAAAAAGGTACAAAAACAGAGATAACAATAAATAAAGAAACAAGATTATTAAAGCCTGCAAAACAAAAATCAGGGTTATAATAATAATAATATTATTGCAGCACAAATTAAAGCAAGTAAGATGGAAGTGCGCTTGAGAAGAGAGAGAAGAAGAAGAAGGAGGGACCCGAGTTGTGTCCTGCAAACAAAGATGATGATTAAAATTATTGCTTCATGGGAACCGCTCAAGAGTTTATGTAATGGTGTGTTGGGTTTCGTCCGAGTTGTTCTGTTTTTTTTTTTTTTTTTTTTAATTTTGTACCAAACGGCTAGTCGCCGCCAGGAGGATTTTAGGGTTCCAACGGCTATATTCCTTTGCAATTTGTTGAGAAACTTTATTGGTGTGCCTCACGCAAGTAATGCAAATTGTGCGACCTTACACTTTTTGTTTGACAAATTAGATTATTCAAATTTTAATACAAATTAAAGGTAAAAACAACAACAATTTATTGGGCATATTCTGCTCCAGGAAGAGATGATTAAAGCACTCATCTTATGTAATTCGAAAGGACTGTTTATGTGATGGTGATCAAATGATTAAGATTGTTTTGTCCAAGATTAAAAATTTAAGATTCGAGCTCTGAGAATTTAGAACTAATTTATTTACCTTGTTAGTAAGCTTTAGGCGGAATGCAAATTTAAATTAGTTAACCACTAAATTTCGGATATAACCAAAAAAATAGCACCACTTATTAAGATGTGTTGATTAGAACTAACAAACTCATTTATCTAAGGGACAGATCAAGTTCAACATTAAAATGCAAGCTTTATGGCCACATGTGCATTAGCTAATTTACAAGGAATCAGAGAAATTTTATTTTTATTTTTAACTTCCTTTTGAAACGAAATTTGTAAGCAATAAACGAAGTTGCTCCAACCAAGTAAAACTTGAAACTCGTCCACGAACACATTAATGAACACAAGTCTTAGTTCGAAAAATACTTGCATACACCTAGTTGCAATAATAAACAATTTAACCAGAAGAGTCGAAATTCGAAGTGTTTCACCTTACTTAACTATGATTAGATGACAAAAATTATATGCATTCTTTTACTTGAAATAGACTTCGAGCATGTGTAGAATTTTCTCTGCCTCAGAGATACAGCTGAGTCTGATGAAAGTTCACTAAGGGGATGGGGCGAGCACCAGAAATTTCTGTTTGTTTTCACGCTGGGAAGGTTCAGATGAAAGCCACAAGTTTATGGCACCAACTCATACATAGATAGCTAAAGTTTGTACAATTTACATACATAATGTCATATATATATAGACCCTACTATCTGTGTCTAACCCACCTTCAGCTTTTCACACTTCCACGCCTTGAGAAAAAAACAAAAGAAAAAAAAAATTGCTTATGAAAAAGACCATGTACAACTGTAATACCATCCTAAGCAATGTCCTATGGTATGCCTTGCCTGCTTTACCGACAATCAAGCTGCTAAGATACATATGGGGGCTGCCTTTGCCTCGACCAAAAAAGATAACCAAGAAACTGGTGCAGTATTATTATATCTCTCCAAACTTTTACAAGCCACTACGTTATTGTCTGCGTTGATGTCCTTCAGCCCCAGTAGAAATGATTATTGATGACGGCCCACCAACTCCTCACTTAGCCTACTGAACACTAGCTTAACTGGAATACAAGCAATGACTGTTGGCAGTGTCTCTCGTTTGATTGCCCCGTCCACTTGATGACTGTTGGAACTACCCTTCTGATCACTACGTTTCTGCTGCAAGGCTATAGATTTAAGTGTTCTTACCTTTTGATGGGAAGATAAATTAATCTTTTTCCCGGACTTTCTTGCAAATGTTCTCTCTATGGCAGGCTGGGAAGTTGTCCTTGTCATGCTTCCCTTTTGAACAGTGCCGCCTACACTAGCTTTTTTGACAGTTTTGTTGCGCTCAAAACCTTGGACGTGCTTGATTCCTTTAGAATTATCCAACCCTGATGATGCATGGGATCGCGGAACACGAACATTTGCAGTCCTGCGAGCAGTCCTCCAAATAAGTTGGAGTGCAGTATCATTATCAGATGATTCTGGAAAATTGCACTCAGTTGCCCAAAGGAGGCTATCAGAAGAACTGTTTGAAAGCACTTCAATTTGGACAGGATATCCAACTATTGCCTGCCCATTTATCTTACTCGTTAATGAAATCATAGGTATGTGCTCCCTCTGAAAACTTGATTGGACTTTTAAGTCCACATTGACCAGCATGGTCCTGCCACCAGAGTGATGGTAGTTATTCACAGAATCAAAATTCTCAGCCGACTCCTCCCAGTAACCTCTGCTTGCAGGATCATCCCAAGCCCAATCCACACAATTGAACATGTTTTGACTAGCAGTACGTGGAGCTCTAGATCCATATCCAGCCTTTTGCGCCCAAGAGTTCGTAAGGGGATCATCTTGAAGACATACATAACCCCTCTTTCCCTTGAAATTAGTCATACGATAGGGCCTTCTCGCAAGGTTTCCATCAAAAAGATCCAGAGGCCTTCTGTTAAGACTTCGATTATTCCTTTTCCCTTTTAGTTGCCATTTAGACACCCCAAAGCCAGCAGAAAGAGATTCCTGGTGATAAGCATGAGAAGAAGTGTCATCAGTAAGTGTCACTTCATCCAGTTCTTCACTGCTGATACTTCCACGTTCAGGTTGTGCTTCAGATCTTCCTATATATTTTGGTTCTAGTTCTATAGATGCCGCACCATCTGCATTAGCAACAAGCTAAGTTAGCCTACTTAAGCAGATCATTGTCTTATCTTCTCTGTTTAAAGGAGCAATGCCTATGGAAAAATTGATTCATGATGTCAAGAGAAATGATTAATAAAAGAGTGATAAGGAACTATGCACTCACAATCAGAATTTTTTGAATCTGTTTTATTATTTTTATTTTTTGAATCTGCATTCACAATCAGAATTAGACATAATTCTGCAGTTTAGATGCAAAAAAAAAAGTGCAATTCCAGAGAACCAATTCACTAGAGTTCCTTTTTCTTTGATAATTAGAAAGAATACCAACTTGGTATTATGGAAGAGATATCAAGAAATTAAATTAACTTATGATCATGTCTACTAGTCAGTTGTCACTCGAATGTGATTTTCCTTTGGAATTGCTAAAGTTCTTTGATTTAGAACCTGATTACATCGAAACAAACTCTACAACTCACCAAATTAGCAACAAAATCCAACTAAGAACAAAGCAAGTAATACTTTTCCTTGCTAAAAAGTACAACACCTCGCTCCCCTGTACTGTTTTGTCCTTTTCATTTTTTGGACTAGTCTTAGTCCTTCATTAAAAAAATTGAAGTGAATAATACATCAGTCAGGAGAAACAAATATCAAAATGAGACATAAATAGGTGGTATATAGGTGAGGTGCATGTAAGCTGACTCGAACACCTACGCTATCAAAAGGGGAGGGGGGGGATTAGGAGACATTTTACAACCTCTTGAGACTTTTTTGAGAACAGGGGACCTAAGCATTGGTTTTGAATGCTTCCAGTTTCCTTTCAAGTTTCAACTGAAAGTACTAGTAATCTAGAACATCAAAACTCCAACCATGAGAGGGTATTTAAGACCAAATACCAAATTCTTTCTTTTGACTTAATAAGAAAAAAAAATTCCACCGCAGCAAGTTCCTACGATAGCCATGGAAGTTCTTAACTGAACTTCGACATGCTAGATGCCCAGACTACTGTGATACAGAATGTTGGTGAAGTAACCAGTTACAGCCACTTTCTGATAACTTCACCCCTAAAAGTCCCAATACAAACTTAGAGGACTGAACAAGGTAGCCATGGCATACCATGTGTAAGCAAGAAGGAGAACCACGGAATGAATTGGTTCACATGGCGATAGTAGAACACACAAGGTGACTCAAGCATAGAGAGTGAGGGATTGAAATAACTAAGTTTATCCAAACAGCTCCAATGATCTCAAAGTTCCAAAGTATAGAGGCATTATAGCGTAGCCAACAAAGATTTTGTACTTTTGATGCTGCTTCGTTTTGTCGAGAAAAAGAATGTACATGTAAGGTGGCTTGTGCAAGAGTGAGAAGGGAGAAACCTGAGATTGTGGCCAACTCGTCATCAGTATCTTCCGCAGAATCTGTCTCAGAAGAATCACTTTCAGTATATTCTGCAGACCCAGACGCATTCTGTTCACATAACTCAGCAGGATGAGAACCATTATCTTCACGCTTCAATGTTGAAAGTTCCATCTGTGCATGATAATTCTCTTCAACAGTCAAAGATTCTGTAGGTTCTTCGGCCAAATCACACCTGCTTTTCTTTGAAACTCCTGGCTGCTCCTCTCCCATCTCAGAGATGCAAACAGAACCAGAGTCAGGCAAATTTTCAGAACTCTTCAAACCTTGAGCAAGAAGGCAGCCCCTATTACGCCTCTTGACAAGATTTTTTTCGGCTAAGCCTTCATCTGATAATTTCCTTTTGACTGACAAACTTTTTCCCTCAATATTAACTAGGTGTTCTGAATTATAAATCCCATCAGGAACAGCATGCTCTGAAGGAACAGTACTGAGGCCCAAATCCTGTAAACCTCTCATCCTCAGAGGTACATCGGAATTCTCATCGTCCCCACTAAACTGATTATGATCATTGGATTCCTGTATAGAAGATAAGTTGCATGTTTTCTTTTCCTCAAGGAAGAAATCAGATTTATGAGAAAGTTTATGAGATTTAGATCTTAAACGTCTCCCATTCCTATTTTCCAAGTATTTTGATGATGTTTGTGACTCTCTTCCGGAAAAATCACAAGTAGATTTATTGGTTCTATCAGTGGACGAACAACCTAAACTCCCACATCTTTTACCTAACTGCCTCTCAAGTTCAAGAGCATGAAGTATTGCATCTTCACGCCGTGCATACTTCTCTCTTTTCTTCGGAGGCAGACCTAGGGAAGCTTCTGCCCGTTGAATAAAATCATCAAATTCGCCACACCTGAATGCTTTCACTCGCTTTGACTTCTCCAAATTATACCAATCCCTGGTAAGATACACACAGAGAAACACCATAACATACCATACTAAGACTATGAAGTGTCTGCACCTAGTAAACAAAGTTTAATTAAGACAGGTGGCATAGACTTGTGAAGATACAATATTCCACCAGTTATAAGTAGCATTTCTATTTATCAAGAATGAGAGAGATAGGAGCAGCACTTAGCAAGAAATAGAATCAAGCACATTTTGCTTCTTCATTTTGCTTTTCATTTAACTTAGATGCTCACCCCATGCAGGGGACGATTTGAAAAGGTCCCATCAAGTAAAGAGACCATACTGGACCTACTGCCTTAGATAACTAACCAGTAGTTTGTCCAACAAAATAATGCCACTCCCGCACCAGTTCCAAGCAGATTTTTAACACTATTCATACTAAAAGAAGACTCCTACTCAGATAGAAGAAACAAACAAAACAGGGTTTGAAGCCCCAAATGTTGTACTCCCTATGTGGACTGGTGGACTGATACATGGAGAAGGAAAGTCCTCATACAGAGATACTGTTCATCACAAAATGTCTAGCATTGGACAAAGAAAAAGAGTTTGAACTCTGTATGAGTTCTTGCTTCGTTAAGTGTCCTTCCCACACTTCTATCTCGAGTCTTGTCATGTTTACGCACTTGACGTAAGAACTTTGCTAGCGGCATCAGACCATTCATGGTGCGTTAACTAAAATTAATGGTTGGCTTAGTTAGTACCTTTTCAGTATGTGTTCGAACACTTACAATTCTGCAACATTTTTCTGATTGATCCAGCCTCTGAATCCACAAGCACCAGCTTGACTATCCCCTAGTAAAACTCTCAAGTGGATGAATCAAAATCTTGCCTCAACTTCGTCAACTTTTCAATAACATTATGAAAGCTTGTTGCTAACAGGTTTTAGGCAAAGCTCACTCTGTCATTTCCATAGAATCAACTTATGAAAATTTTCCTCTTTTTTTTTCTCTCCTGTGTATTTTTTGCTCTTTAATTGTGTACTGTCATGAACTAGACTTACTATAATTGCATATAATAATAATATTCCTCTCAAGTCTCCAGTGGTTAGGTTAAACTCAATCTTACCCTCTTAGGCAAAGGGTGGAATGACACAATACAATGCTATTCCACAAATAGCTTACAAGGTGCGGCGCATCTCTATTATCATTATGTATTTTCCTCTTTTTACAGTTAAAGGAGAAAAAGGAAATTTGAACCAATATGAAGAGTCCTAATCTCCTAAGCCAGGCTGCATACTTTGACCCATAGCAGCACTTATCTTCTAAACTCAATAATCTTCACCTACAAGACCAGGGAATTCACGTTTACTATTCTCCAATGTAGCGCAATATAATCTTTTAGGATTAGCCAGTAGACGTTGATTTAACAAGGAACATGAGCTAATCAGGACTCAATTAAGATTATCCCATTTCCATTTTCTTCCTTCATAATGACTAATGGTAAAGAGTCCAGAGTCCAAATTTCAAACTAGGGGCGGATCTATGTGGTAGCGTGAGGGTGCCACGACACCCGAACACTCCGCTAAAATTTCCATATACACATAGGGATTTAATGAGTTATGGTATATATAAAAAGTTGGAACCCGTAGTAGCATTATCATCTCTGATCCGTTGGTCAATGGCCAGGGTGCCAGGAGCTAGGTGTAGGTTTGAATCCCCTTAAACACGTCTATTAAGTTAAATTTTTTTCCTTTCTCAAATCACTGCCCCTACCCATCCATTTTGTCCGCTCCCCTTTTTCCTTTTTCTTTACTTCTCTTCTTTTCCTAATTTCCTTTATATTCTTTAGTTTTGTATTTCAACTCTTTGTCCAAAAAATCCTCATCTGATAGTTTATTTACTGAATTATCTCTTAAATTTCTTTTAGAAGATCTCCAAATATTTAATTGAATGTGATTTTAATATTTTTCCTCTTTATTACTCCAAAGTACATTTTAGTTGTTGAATTTTGTTCTTCTTTTCTTACTATTTTGAACAAAGACAGTGGATGCAAGGGCCGATATGTGCTAGATCCTTGATTGTTTTATACACTCCGTCAAGAGTTTTTATTTTTGTTCGAAAATTAATTTTTTATTATATTTGTATAGATAATTTGTGAATTTTTGTAACGAAAATATTTTTCTTTACTTGTATAGTTGATGGGAGGGGGTAAATGTTCATTATATAAGCTGCTTTGGCTTTTGTTTTTTATAGAACTCATCATGAGTTACAATTTGTAGATATCATGTTTTACTTACATTATGTTTGAATTGAAGGGGTCTAATTGTGTATTCAAGATTTTGGTTTTCTGGTTGATGTTTCTCATTTTTGTTCAATAGTATTTGACCAAGAATTAGATCGAATCGTAGAAAATTTATTTCGGTTAGATGACTGTGTAATACTTATGAACCAAAAATCTTGTTAATCGATTTGAATTAGCCCAAAATGGATTGAACTGATTGAATATGCGCCCTAATTCGATGTCAATCACTAGTGATGAGTTTGTGACACCCACAACATTCAAATCCTGGATCCGCCTCTGCTTCTAACTATGAATCCTAAACTATTCACTATCCAATTATAGTAACGTATTAAGTCCAGAATTACTTTTGCAATGGTTATTGCTCCCCACTTCCAACCCCCATTTTAACTGAAATCACAATGCAAACTCACTGGAAATTCATTAGTTATAGTGTTACCAATGTTATCAACGATACTCCAAGTTTCCTGCCACTAAGAATCCATCAATAACATGCAAGACAATAATAATCGAGTTTTACCATTATTACAGCTGAATATCAACATGCAACATTTAGCTTGTGTCAAAATCATCATCTATTATAAGATAAAATTCAAGGGTAAAAAGGACTTACACACTGGCATCTTCTCTCCCAAGAAGCTTCACTGGAGTCCCAGATCGTGGAGACATCAAATGAGAAGCTGAAAATTCATCAGGACATAGTATTTTACCTGGCCACCACGATCCATTTCGCCTTCGGACCCAAACAATACTCCCAACTCCACAATCCCCGGTTCCTGATTCCGTTTCAGAGCTCCCCATCTCTCTGTAGCTATATTTTTGTATATAAACACACAAATATATCTATCAAATGCCAAAATAATTGGGTCTACATTCTTGACAGTCAGGTGATGATGATTGGGGGTTTTGATTGCTGAGTTTCCAGAAAATAAACAGAATATTGGAATTGCACATTCACAAAAGGGAGAATCTAGGTCGAAAATTTGGGGCTAGGGTTAGGGTTTCAGTCAAAATTGGGTATAATACGAGTCTAAATTTGATCGAAGAGGTTGAAATAAAGTGCAATCGGTGGCACGAGTGATGTCCTTTTTTTTCCTTCGTAATAATGATAAATAAATCATTTTAAAATGATGACAGAAAAAGTTTTACGTTATATAAATTCAATTACTAGTTAGCTAAAATAGTATAGAGCGATAAATAATTTTTCATCTAAAACAAGAACATTTATAATTAGTCTAAATATTCTCTAGTAAGAAAATCAGAAAGACTATTATCTTCGCCCTTCTTATAATGAATCTCAAAATCAAATGGTGCTAATAAAGTCTGTCATATAGCAAACATCTGTTTAGAAGCATCATGTTTACAATCCTTATTAAACATAAATTTAGCAGCTTGGCAATCAGTTTTTATCACAAACTTTTGATTATAAAGATCGCCTTGAAATTTCAGAACACTTTTCACAATAGCTAAGATTTCTTTAGCTACCGTGGCATAATTTTTCTAGGCTGGATTCCATTTGCCAGAATGAAATTGAACAATATAATGACGTTTATTATCAAGACAATATTGTGTAAGAACGCCACCAAATCCTAGATCGGAAGCGTCTGTTTCAACAGTCTTCTCCCAATTTGGATTTGCCAATGTAAGACATGGAAGGTTTTTAACCTTTGTTTTAATCCTTTTAATTGCTTCATTATGATTAACTGACCAAGCTTTTGGATTGTTCTTAAGTCTGTCATATAATATAGTCGTATCAAGGGCTAAATCATTTATAAAAGGTGCTACATATTTAAGATTTTCAAGAAATCTCTGCAATTGAGTTTTGTTAGTAATTTCATCAGGAAATTTAGAAGAAAATTCAATACTTCTATTAATAGGACTAATATTTTCTTTTTCAATATTATGACCCAAAAATCTAACCTTAGTTTGAAATAAAGCTATTTTTGGTGCAGATATAACCAATACATTTGAATAATAATTTTCTTAAATAACTCAAGATGTTTAAAATGAATTTCAATATTTTTTGAAAATACTAAAATATCATCTATGTAGACTATTATAAAATTACTATAAGGTATGAAAATATCATTCATAATTTTTTGAAACTCTGATGGAGCGTTTTTTAGACCAAAAGGCATGACATTCCATTCAAATTGACCCATAGGGACATTAAAAGCGATTTTAAACCTGTCTGATTCATTTATTTGAATCTTCCAATAACCTGATTTTAAATCAAATTTAGAAAATATAATACCATCATAAATTCTATCCAATAAATTCTTTTTATTAGGAATAGGATACCCGATCCATCGTAAAGCCTTATTAAGTGGCTTATAATTGATAACCAACCTGGGGCACCTCTTTCTTGTTTAGCATGTTTATTAACATAAAAATTTGTACAAGACCATAGAGACTTTGAATGCCTTATAAGGCATTTCTGAAGTAGAGATTCAATCTCTTTTTTGCATAATTTTAAATACTCCGAATTCATCTGGCATGGCCTTGCTTTTGTAGGAATATTATCCTCAATAAAATCATCCTCATATGGAGGCTAACAACATGATTTTAGGTTTTGTAAAAAATCACCTTTAGTATTACCAAAATTAAGATTTTAAAGAAAGTCAAGGTTATTACTCTCTCCTTCATATGAAGAAGAAGATGCGGAGTTATTACTCAAATTCTTTCGAGTTTCAAAACTATCAAGACGAACCTCTATAATGACATTCTTCTCTTTGAGATGTCTGATATCCTCCTTGAGATTATTAATCTCTTCTTTCAAATCATTAATAGTAGTAGGAGAACTTATAAGTTTTCTTCTTTCTATAAGAAGATTCTTTACTTCTGTCATGGTATATGAACCTTCTTTAGTTGGTATCTCATTTGTAATATAATTCTTAGAGATAGATGTTGTATTACTAATTTTATCAATGATTTGAGCTCTTATCTCCAGATCCTTAACTGTCTGTATGAGTTCTATGATTTTGTCATTATCAATGACATTGATACTAAATTCTTTAAACTGGGAATAAATCTTATAAAGATCATCTTCTTCCTCTCCATCCTTGTCACATTGCAATCCTTGTTGACAAGGTAAATATTCATCTTCCGAAGACATATAATCTTCCTGATGAAGGACTTTAAGGTCTTCGCTTGTCGAAGATTCTTCATGGTTGCTATAATCTGAGTCTGATTTTCTTGAATCAGAATTAAGCATAATCTTATACAAAGAATCCTTAATACTATCATCAATGTCATGACTTTTAATTTTTTCCTTAACTTTGAAATCCTTTGCATAATGTCCAAATCTTCCACATTTGTGGCAAGTATCTGACTTATCAAATCTTCGTCTAGATTTATAAAATATTTTATCGTTTTTCCCTTCTTTATGCCTTTTTTCTTTACTTTCAATTCTCTTCCTTTTCCATTCCTTATAATCTTTTTTGGACGATCTATTTCTGGAAGAGTGTTTCTCCTTCTTCTCCTTCCTATCTTTCGAAGCAGGTTTGGGAATATCTAGAGCAAATTGTTCATAAAATTCTCTCAACTGTTGTCTTTTATTGAGACAATGCCTTTTAATCTGTTGATTCAACTTAATTTCATTGCATAAAGTTAAATCCTCCTGTACACAAGCACTTATTAATTTTTCATAAGTATAATCCTCATAATTTATACTATGTCCATCTCCTCGAAGGACTTCTCTTACTCTTTCTGCAAAAAGAGCTGGCAATCCATCTATAAATTTAGATTTTCAAAGAGTGTTATTACACTCTGGCAATTCCATAACTCTACATAAGAAAACATCTTTGTAGAACCTAAAAGATGTCAAAGTCTTGCATCTTAGATTTTGGAGTAGAGTACTGATGGTCTCACTATTATTTGACCATCTTCCTGAAAAATGTTCTATAATATTCAGAATCAGTGTATAAACTGCATTTTGAGTTACTCCCTGATCCTCTTGTTTGACTACTAAGAGGATTTTATCTCTTTGATCTTGATTGAGATAATTATCCCACCAACCTTTCAATTGGCCTGTGAACCCTGCTGTTATCATATCAGCAGTAGTCTTATCACTATTTTTGTTCGTCTTACAGAAAGTACTATACATGAGCATTCTATGTACAGTCGTATAAATCTGTCTATCTGTGTACCCATCTATGTTCCATTCATAGATTTCTTTTCCATTATAACTATTAGTTATAATATGTTTGTGTTCTTCCATAAGCACATCTTGGGGAGTAGGCCTAGGATAGTAGAATATCCTCTGAACTGATTTTCTGGCATATTTTTCTGATATCTTATTAATTTCATCAGAAAATTCCTTATTACCACCACTACTTTCCCCTCTTGAAAGATTATTAATCTTCAGGGGTTTAAGGTTATTGCCTTTAAAAGTCTTTTCTAGAAAATTTTCTAAGTCGAAGAAATCCTTTAACTTGAAATCTTCAATCTCTGGGGGAGATTGAATGGTAGGTTGAGCAACCTTACCCTTCCCTTTCTTATCAAGATTCAATTGAGAAAGAAGTCTATCAACTTTATCATGAAGAGAAACAATATGATCTCCTAACATGCTCATATATATATATTCGTATAATTATGTTATTTTATCATGATATTAATATGCTGAGTAGTGACTAAAGCAGTAATATCTTCAAATAGTTTTGAAAAAGCATTAAAATGCACAATTTTATCATCTTTATTAATTTGAAAAGATTGTAATGGAGGAAAAACTGATTTAATAATTTCTCCATTACTTAAAGTAAAATCTTTTTCTCACATGGAAATATAATTATAAACATGTTTACTCATAAACCAAGGGACAAAAGCAATTAAAACATTTTGTCTTGAGTTGATAAGGTCTTTATAAAACTCTTCTTGAAAATTAGTTTGTTTTGTTTTATTAAAGCTTTTAAAAAATCATTTTCTCAAAAGGTTTCTATCTAGATTTTTGAAATTCTTTAGCAATCTTAGCTCTTGCCAATGATCCTGGACTAAAATCAATAATTTTGTCAGATATCATAAAACAATTTATGTAGATAACCCATCTGAAAAATTCATTTCAGATTCAATTATATCTAAATCTGATCCAGGTCTAGCAATATTATCTTTATCAATTTTTATATTATCACATCGATAACCTTCTCTAATTTGAGAAGTAGAAGCTCTGGAAGGAACGTGTACAATATAATCTAATAGAGATATATAAGAAGAATTAGATCTAGTAATCCTGGACGATAAACTGCCATTTTCAATTCTATTATTAGAAATATAATCAGAAAACTTTATTTTAACAGTTCCATCATTTAACTGTTCAATTTCTAAAATCTCTTCATTAACATTAGTTTTAGGAAGAGTTGCTCCCTCAATGACCCATTCTTGTGGGAAATCAATTTCTTCCCACTTAATCAGTCTTCGAGTAACCATTTTCAAGAAAGAGTGGAGGGGTTCTAAAACCTGTCTCCTAACTAAAACATACCTCCCTTTATATAGAGGGGAAATAAAACATAAAGAATAAAAAGTTGGCCAACACTTTTTACAATGGCCAATAACAAACCGATAAGACCGACAAATACATGTGGTCTTTACACCTACTACTTGTGGCCGATATAATTTTCGGTGGCCACTGCCTTTCTTTATTAAAGATAAAAATTTTATTAAAGTTTTTTGTCCTATTATGATTTTGTCCTCACACCTTTTCTTTCCCTTTGCATGTGGTCTTGTCGGAGGATTCCTCTACTTGCTCTTGGAATTTCATGAAAAGAGCATCAATATCAATTTCTTTTATATTGTGATCACTTTGAGCTTCACCTGCTAAGCACGCTTCATCATCTTGATTTGTATGACTTGCAGATGTCATAGAAATATCATCTCCGATTTCTATATCAAGATTTTTCATTAAATCTTTCTTTGCTTCTTCCATATACAAAGCTATAATTTCTAATTTGGATATTACACCCTTCTTCATTTGAAGTTTTCGTGCAATTTATTTGAACGGACTAAGAATATTATCTAGTGGCTTGGATATTTCCTGAACATGATATTTATTAATCTTTTCATTTATTAAATCCAAAATTTCTTGGCCATGAATCTTGCCTTCAACGTCTTTAGTTATCAACTTACTCCAAAACTTTGTATAAAAAGTTCTTTGTAGACAAGGAAAACCTTCAGAAGTAGTATTAACTTATACATTCCATTTCATAATCCATAGAATTGAAACTTCTATAAAGAATTACATTACCGACATTCCTTCGAAGAAGATATTATCTTGCTCCATACTTATAAGCTTTGGGAAATGTCTAACCATTATAATTGCGGTTTTGATTATAAAGATCACCTTGAAATTTCAGAACACTTTTCACAATAGCTTAGATTTCTTTAGCTACCGTGACATAATTTTTCTGGGCTAGATTCCATTTGCCAGAATGAAATTGAACAATATAATGATGTCTATTATCAGGACAATATTGTGCAAGAATGCCACCAAATCCTAGATTGGAAGCATCTGTTTCAACGGTTTTCTCCCAATTTGGATTTGCCAATGTAAGACATGAAAAGTTTTTAACCTTTGTCTTAATCCTTTTAATTGCTTTAGTATGATTAACTGACCAAGCTTTTGGATTGTTCTTAAGCCTGTCATAAAATATAACCGTATCAAGAGCTAAATCCTTTATAAAAGGTGCTACATAGTTAAGACTTTCAAGAAATCTCTGCAATTGAGTTTTGTTAGTAATTTCATCAGGAAATTTAGAAGCATATTCAATATTTTTATTAATAGGACTAATATTTCCTTTTTCAATATTATGACCCAAAAATCTAACCTTAGTTTGAAATAAAGCCATTTTGATGCTGAAGTATATCATTTTTTTTTTCAAACAGTAGATTTCTTCTTTATGATATTCATAACAAATAAGTGTTGAACTCTATCACCTATAATTACTATAATTTCATGGCTCTGATACCATTCAAAGTCGGATCTCACGGCATAATATAAGGATTTTTTACAAATGTAAGCAATTTTCAGCGATATTTATAAAAGCTTCACCTATTCGAGTCTGCCCTTAGGGTAATCCAACGGTTCTACAAGGTCCGCCCTTAACACAGGGTAATCCAACGAATTCCTGACAGCCTTTCATAAACATGCCTAAATTACTTAAATTAGACCTTAATTCTTAACTGTGTAAACCATCTTTTAACAGACAGAATGCCACTGAATCATAGTAACTTAGTATGATACAGCTCAACACAGACAAATTAACCTATCATATAGGCTAAGTAACAAAAGAAGAAATAAAAATGAATATTACCTGTAACCAGACTTCAAAATCTACCTCAATTCCAACCAAATTGCAAACTTTTATTCAGTACTTAGAAAATATCACAAGAGAAATTTTTTTAGAAAGAGTGGAGGGGTTCTAAAACCTGCCTCCTAACTAAAACATACCTCCCTTTATATAGAGGGGAAATAAAACATAAAGAATAAAAAGTTGGCCACACTTTTTACAATGGCCAATAACAAACCGATAAGACCGATAAATACATGTGGTCTTTACACCTACTACATGTGGCCAACATAATTTTCGGTGGCCACTACCTTTCTTTATTAAAGATAAAATATTTATTAAAGTTTTTTGTCCTATTATGATTTTGTCCTCACACCTTTTCTTTCCCTTTGCATGTGGTCTTGTCAGAGGATTCCTCTACTTGCTCTTGATGTCATAGAAATATCATCTCCGATTTCTATATCAAGATTTTTCATTAAATCTTTCTTTGCTTCTTCCATATACAAAGCTATAATTTGGAAAAAAATCTCTTATAGGGACTATTCAAACTAGTTTGGCTTATGGACCAGATTATTTTAATGTTTATCCTAATTTGCAGATTTCATTACAGGATGAGAACACATTAAATTCTCTTATGTTAAATGTTAAACTTTATGGTTATGATTATATGCTTGGCACTGAAGTTGTTTGCATTTGTTATAGAATTTATTATAAATTGTTGTATATCTTAAATCCTATGTGCAAAGTTATTGATTTTAAAAATGACACTATTTTAATAAAAACTAATTTTGGAAAATCCAAAGTGGTTACTCGAAGACCGATTAAGTGGGAAGAAATTGCACGGAAACTTCAAATGAAGAAGGGTGTAATATCCAAATCATAAATTATAGCTTTGTATATGGAAGAAGCAAAAAAAGATTTAATGAAAAATCTAGAAGTCTATCAACTTTATCATGAAGAGAAACAATATAATCTCCTAACATGCTCATATAAATATTTGTATAATTATGATATTTTATCATGATATTAACATGCTGAGTAGTGACTAAAACAATATTATCTTCAAATAGTTTTGAAAAAGCAGTAAAATGCACAATTTTATCATCTTTATTAATTTGAAAAGATTGTAATGGAGGAAAAACTGATTTAGTAATTTCTCCATTACTTTTCATGTTTGAGTCTATTTGAATCAATCAAATACCATAAAACAAAATCAATAAAGATGAATAAGTTATGTGTGTAGTATTTGAAATCATGTGGCCTTGTCTCATGTCACACATTAGAACTAAATGGAAGCTTTGAGCAGTTCATATATTCTTTATATATATATATATATATATATATATATATACTAGATGGTTCTTGCCCGTGCTAAGCACGGGCCCAACATTTTAATTTTTGAAGTAAATTTATTTGTGTGGTTGAGATCAAAGTAGTAAAAAAATACTTTTGAATAATCATAATTTTTAAAACGCTCATTATTTAGTGACAATTCATATTTTTTAGCTTAACTAATTAAATAAATCAACATCCAATAAGAAACCATTGAGATTCATTTTCATTTCTCTTAAATTCATGAATCATTTCAATAGTATATTGGACAGACATTCAGAATTTGTTGATAAATATCTCAATACGGAAATTTACAATGTGACAAGTTGTCTCTTTTTGTTTATTTATATATATAAAAATCATTTCTTTATTGAACACCTATTCAACATCAGAACACGGCATTAGGAGTAGAATTTTGTTGATTCATTCATTGTATTGCAATGTTGGGCAGATGATTAGCTAGTTGACTGCGCTAGCTTTTCGTACGCATAATCTGGACTCAACTTCCAATCCAGTAACATCTTAGCTTTTAGCACAACTGAATTCAATATCCAAGGAGGAGGAACTTCATTTTTGAATAATTGCTTCAGCAGTAGTGGATCTATCTTGAAAAAAAAAAGTTCCCTACATGTTGTACATAATATGAGATAACAATGAAATTAAGATAAAATAAGCTTCAACAACATTATTTACAATGAATAGAAATAGAAGAGAGCTAATTCAGTTTTCATAGTATTCTACAAAATAGCTAAAGCTAATAAAAAAACAACAAATGCAATGAAACTCACTGGTGCTCTATTTTAGTAGGGTCAATATCAGTCTGTCGCATCGGCAATCATATTACACACATTTGATTGTGTAGTTATAAGAAATTACAGAATATCAAGATTAGATATGGAGTTCCACTTGAAATCAATGCACAAGTTGTAAAATAATTATGTAGAATCTGATGATATAATTTTAACAATCATCAACATTACCTTGTATTCTAATAAGTAAATGGCTATTTGAGGTCAACATTTACCATGTAGGAGAAGCTTAGATCGGTTTTTACCTGATTAGTGCCTCATTTTGTAGTCAATAGCTCATTACGGTGGAGTTTCAATGCTTCTAAAACCACCTGATACACAGATTGAATAAAGTGTTTAAAGCTTGACCTAAAATACAAATAATGCACTGATAAGTTGTGTTTGGATATTAGCGACAAATAGTGTAAGAATAACAAGTTGCAAAAAAATCAAACATCATAATGGTTTCTTTAACGCTTTTAAATGAACATTAAACCACATACTTCTTGTGCATTCTTCAGGAAAAACCTGAGTCGTCTTCATCTTCAAAATCAATCAACTGATGAGAATCCAAGCACACAATGTTTTGTTCAGAATCACACATCTCACATCTGCCAACAATGACAAATCTAAGATTTCCATCAAAGTGAATTTTGTATACAGGGGACTCAAAATCTAAACGTATACATAAAAGGTAAAGAATTACCTTGTGTAATTTTTTGCCGAGGAGTGTCGGGTGAAAACCTCATACATCAAACAATTCTTACTTCATTCTCCATCTTGGCAAACAATTGAGAGTCAGAAGAGACCAATTTATCGAGTACATTGAACACCTATATTAAAACAACAATAAATCACAATTAGCAGTCACTCAATATCGTAACTAATTATTTCATCGATTACAAGTGAAAATGCCAAACATGTTTCACTTTCAAGTGTCACTAATGCATTAAAAATCTGAGTTATCTTTTTGTATTGCAGAATACAAAGTATGATACTTGCTATTCAAACCAAGTCATCCATCCAATCAACATCTTATTCATCTCAGGCCATCTAAATTCTAAACGGACAATCCCCTCATTAAGTCAACGAACTTATCCTAATGCTCCATTTCGACCATATTTCTTGCGCATGAAAACATTTGAAATATGTATCTCAAAAGTTCTATCATTGAAATGAGTTGAGTTTCAATTTTTTTGTAAAAATTCAAGAGCATTTTGTGTTACTTTTATAACATTTATCCATTGCCCAAAGAAAGTTATGAGTTGAGTTCAGAATCTGATTGTATCAATTATGTGTCTTCATCTTTATAGAGGAAATGAATTAACCTGATTGAGCTCTCTTCGCAATCAAGCTCCGCTTGTAATTTGTACTCAGAATTACTGAAAAAGATGAAGAGCTCTACCTCATCATACCAAATGTCACTGTTATACCTCATCTTAGAGTTAGCACAAAAGAAGCATAATCATCCACATTTAAATCATTTGCACCTCCTTGTCCTATTATTTGCTTTTTATTATACTTTGTCCTGTCCCTTGAATTGTGTGTTCAAAATCTTGTTTTCATAGAAAGGAGTTACAATTGAAATAGCTGAGACTGTTATTGGTGCCCTAAATGGGGAACTTTCTGCTACCACTGAGAATGCTCCAATGTTTCCTCCTCTGGTAAGACATAGTATTATGTGCTTATTTTTCTCTTTTAGGTTTCCACCCATACAAAGGAAAAGGATAATGAAATTCCTGCTTCTGTTATCAGGTTTTGTCCGAGTTGGCTCCTTACGCCCTGTTTGCTGAGAAACTCGGTAGATTAAGGTTCATAGTTTAGCATTATTGTAATTATCAATAAAATTTTCTTTTGAAAGTTTAGTGACACCAGTTTTCAAGCAATTTCACCATCTTCTGTTCTTGAAAGAATCCTTTTATGTTAATCAACTTTAAATTTTATAAAGATTACAACTTGCTTTTCAAACAACTATATAAAAGAAATGCAATTTGTACACAGAATTAGTGAAAAAGATGAAGAGCTTTACCTCATCATACCACAATTTTAGAACCTTCATATTAGGAAAATACTTAAAGCAACAGTATACTGAATTTGCCAAAAAAAAAAAAAAATAAAGAAGAAGAAGAAGAAGAGAATGTTAGCAAAATACAACATTTTATTTATAAATAAGAATTTGCAGCCCAAGTTTTTGTTCGCACTTTCAGTTGCATTTTATTGAATTTCGGAAAGACAAGCATTTCTACTACAATAATTGAAATGACCTCCCATATTTCATAATAATCTATTGAAGTTCAACGATGCTAATGAAATTAGTGAACTTTATAGTATAACGTATTCTTTTGCTAAAGGTTGCTTAAGTATGTATATTACGCTAAGGAAAATTAAGCAATTGAATAGAACTATTGAAGCATCACAACATACAAAAGTTAATAGTGATAAAATAACACATGTTATGAAAAGTAAATTATATTTTTCTATAGTTGTTGTAGCCTAGGAGTGTCCTTGTATATTGCACTAAGAAATTTTTTTCTCCACTTTCCAATATCCACAACCCCACTTTTACTTGTTGACAACTATCTTGTCTTTGATTAGATACACTTATTCATAAGAAGAGTAATAGTTTCTCAAATTCATCATTTAGTAAAATTTGTCTAATGCTAAACTCAAAAGAAGTAAACTCTACATTGAAATTTCACCATCCCTCACGTCTTATATTTCAAACTATTGGTGCACCAAATTATTAACCTGCACTATTAAACTTAAGCATCTTTGTTTTTTATATGATGTCCTACTTCGTACCATTCAGTTAACGCTGCTTCTTAGATCATCAACACTATTTCAGGGACACTCGACTTAGTCCAGTTACGATATTTTGTAGTAAAGCGATACCTCAAGTCTTAATTATTATGTATCCTAAAACCCAAAGAAATTCACGTACTATGTTATTCTCTAAAGGAGCACTATGTAACCATAAATAAAGACGGCAGTTGCATACAAAAGTTTTCACTTTAACCATTAAATTGGGAAGATATAAGACAAAACAATAATGACATCAACTTTAGACATAAAAAAGAACAAGGAGAAATTTGAGAAAAAAAGCAAAAGACATTGTAGATTCAGAGTGATTTTAAATAAAAAGAAGTGAACTCATAGATAAATAAGACTACCCATATATGGATAAATGTTTAGCAACATTATGTTAAAATGGATTAACTTTTGAAAAAATATGTAACATAATGAAAAGAGGAAAGCAAACATCTTACTTGTTCTAAGTCGAGTCATGAATGTCCATGCACATCCTACCATTTAACAAAGCACCACAAAATATCCTGAGAAATATGACGAAGGATTAATGAATTTCTTTGAAATGCAGCAAGCATATTAACCAAAAAGAACAAAATATATAAGTTTTTGATGAAGATAAAAAAAAAATTGAGAAAAAAATTAGGAAGTTGTAGAAGAACTGTTATTTAAATTCTAGAGAAAGAAAGATAGTTTGGCATTTGTATTTGCTATTTGTGCCACGTGGAAAGAATTTGGGGAAAAGTACATTATATATAATAAAATTAAGAGAAAATTAAAAAGGTTAAATTAAAAAATATTGTGTAAAATAACAAATATATCCTTAAAGATCTTTCTAGATCTAGTCCCCCTTAGATATCCCTCTATTCTGTTTCTCTCTTTCCAAACATGCACGCTTCTTCTTTGCATCTAATTTTATTTTTACTTTCTTCATAAAATATCAATGTGAGGTAATTTCTTATGTTTCAAGTCAAACAGAAAAAAAGTGTGAACAAAATTTATAACGAAAACACACCTAGAGACACTCGGATGAGAAGATGAGAGAAGAGTTGTTGTGGCTGCTGTGGCTGTGTTTTCATTTCTGAAAAGATGAGAAAGACAGAGCATTCTACAGTCTTCATCTCAACTGATGACATAATTACCGTTTTACCCTAAAATGAAGAGTTGTGGCTGCTGTGGCTGTGTTTTCATTTCTGAAAAGATGAGAAAGACACAGCATTCTACAGTCTTCATCTCAACTGATGACATAATTACCGTTTTACCCTAAAATGAAGCAAGAATATCAAAAATACCATTGGTCGTCAATAGAAATATATGACAATGTTTTATGTGGACTTAGTCATTGATGAATTAATAATATAATTGATATCATTTACGAAAATAGTAGTAAGCTCATGAAGACTTGTTATCCTAGATTATTATTAAAGTTGTATTCAAGAATGAAAATAATGTTTCTTTTTTCAAGTTTCTTATAGGATAAAATTCTATTGACAATGTTAAATATCATCCCATGTTTTATTAGAGAAAGGGGAAATCGTATTATGTATTAGAGAAATGAGAATGGGTGAAATTGCATCTCTTAAGAGAAACGAGGGCAAAATTAGTAATTAGGATCTTATGAGTCTATGTGGAGGTGAGAGTTGTTTGGTGCTTATGACGTCCACGCAGACTTAACATCTCAGTAGTTAGAAAGGTAAGTATGGCCAATCACTTGTGGAAGGCTACTTTTGTTCAAAATATAATTTAAGGTATATGTGAGCTATTTCCAATAATTTAAGAATATTTTTGAGCCTTTTCCGTATATATAATATTAGCATCTCTGCTAGTATTAGCAATATCACTTGTATTCCCAAACATTGTTAGCTTAGTACAATTAGATATTGATATTAGTTGTACCTAATATGCGTCTTTCTTTTATCAAAAAGTCAGCTATCATGTTTCCTGTTAGAAGTTATGGTGGACCACTAAATTCTTCAACATTTTTGATAGTGACTTGCAAATTTTCACAGTAGAGTGGTAAATAAGATGCACATGATGAAAGAGTTCAATTACCTCAGTGGAGTTGATTTCCACTTCAATTGGCGTCATACACTTTTCAAGAGTAAATTTTAATTCAATTTTAAGAGCCTGCAATTATGTCATTACGTAACTGAAGGCATAAATCTTTCTGCTAAAACCAATAATGTAATTACGAAATGAGTCTTTGATAACACAACCAAATCCACTCGTATAGTTATTATCAACTTTATTTTACATCTTCCAATTGAGCATAAAAAAAAGGCTTTCGACATTTTATACGACACTTTCTTAACTTTTTCATCCTAAAGTGAAATGTATAATTAGTTCTTACCATGAACCTTCGTAGAGAAAATGTTAACTTATTAGAATATCAAGCAAGTACTAGGAGTACAACTTTTTTTAAATAATATACTAATATTTAACGATAGTAAAAATTAATGAAACACATTTCTCTTCCTAGAAGTCTGGCATAATTCGAAGACAATACCGTAAACTAACTCTTTTTCTCTATAACTTTCCTTTTATAGCGACAGGTGTTTTAAAAGGCGGGGCATGAGGCGAGACGTTTTATACATACAGGGTGAGGCGTAAGCCCCAACACATAGGGCATAAGTCCCATGAATCTACGGGGCATATTTTCATGTATATTCAATTTTATAGTTTTATTACTAATAAAAAAAAAACAAAAGTAAACTTTTCAGTGATTTATGATTTTTATTTGAGATAAGTATTAATAATCAATAATGAAGAAAAAAAATACTATAATTACTATTTGAGAAATATCATTACACCAATAATAAAAATATGATGTAAAGCAAAAAAGGATAAAAAATAAATTAAAAATCGGCGTACGTTTTTACACCTAGGACTTGCGTTTTTATGCTCGGGCTTACGCCTCAAATTTTAGGACTTATGCCTTATGGATCTACATCTTTAATTTACGCCCGAAGCATTTTTGGTATGCCACGCCTCGAGACTCGCCCCAAAAACGTTTTTGAAAACACTGATAGTGACGATTAGTTTAAATACATCCAATAAATCGAAAACATTAAAAAATCGTTTAAGCTATTTTGAAATTTATTTTATACTTAATATCCAATAAATAGAAAATGAAATTCCACAAAAGTTTCTCACATGCTAAAAAAAAAAAACCAAAATAACTTTTAAAGTATATTTAAAAGCTCGACATATATTAAAAGCGGTGTGAAAAATATGACTCATTTAGACTTAACAAGCATATCAAAGGAAATGATTCCCTCAAGATTTAGATTGAAAAAATGTGTTCATATTTGTCAAAATAATAAAAGAAACTCAATAATTATTTTGTACCACTCTTACTTATTAGACTAAAAGAAAAGGAAAATGGTAATTTATTTATTTAGAAATCAAACATAAATAAATATCTTGAACAGGTAATAAATCGGGAGAATTATATTTGGGCTTCTTCCAAAACATTACACCAAGGGCCCAATTATTGAGAGGCTTAGGGTTTCTGTTTGCAGCCCAAAGTTCAAAATAATTTTGAATTTCCGCTCCAACGGTCACATTGACAAGGGTTCTTTCTCTGCACCCACACAAGTATATATATCCCTCCTTTTTCTCATCATTGTCAATCCAATTGCCTCTCAGAAATCCCTTTCCCCCTCCCCCGAACAATCGTAGATCTATTTCCTGTTTCATTTCAGCAGCAGAGATGGATTTCCACAGCCTCGCAAGGAGAGAATTGCAAGCACTTTGCAAGAAGAACAAGATCCCAGCTAACATGACCAATGTTGCCATGGCTGATGCTCTTCAATCTCTTGAATTTGTAAGTTTTCTTAAATCTAAATCTGATAACTCTGTTCCTGTGTTGTAGAATTGATGAGTTTTATTTGAAATGAAAATGAAATCAGTAGCATTTCTACTGGTTACAGTAGGAAGAGGAGTTACCTGTATCTGCCAATATTTTTGTTGTTGGATCGATTCGGTTTACCTCATTTCACTTGCAGTCACCTCTCTCGAGTTTCTAAAATCAAAATCATTATTGAGTTTGTTTAAAATGAATATAAATAAGCAGCATTTCATTTGGTTACACTAGGAAGAGGAATATCTGTATTTGATTCGATGTGCTAGTATTTTGTTTATTGGATCGATTTGTGAATCGGTTAATCTCATTCCATTTGCAGTCACCTCTCTCGAGTTTGTTCCTTTTTTTTCTTTCATTCAAAACCATTGCTGAGTTTGCTTGAAATGAAATACAATAAGCAGCATTTCAAATGGTTACATAGAACGAGGAATAATCAGTTTACTGCTTCGATCTGCAATTTTGAATTTTTGGTGGATCGATATGTAAATCGGTTTATTCATTTCACTTGCAGTCACCTTTATGGTACCAAGTTTTTCCCAGCTTATATTTTGTGGGCATTGGCCCTTAACCTTCAGATATTTTGAGAATGTGAGGAAGCTGTGGACTGTAATTTCTATACTAAAAACTCATTCCTGCTTGTTGGATTGTGTGAACCACCTAATAATTCCCCAGCTGGATTCCTATAGCTGCTAATAACATATTTACTTAATGTTTACCGTATAGTACATTGACATTGTACATCAGAAAGGAAATTCAGAAATGTTTCTATATGCAGGTTGATGGTATTGAAGAGGTCTTGAAAACATGTGAATCTGATGTTGCCAACCCATCCATGGAATCCCCTGGAAAGTCAGAAGCATTAGCAAGTGTACCTCGTACTGGTCGCCGAACTACACAACGAAAGACAATCAAACATGACTCAGAAACTTTGCAGACCACGACAAGGAGTCAATGCAGAACAAGAGGAACAGTGGTAAGAGCCGTTGATGAAGCCAAAAATGATATGCTGGAGACTCCTGCATTGCCAACTACCAGAAGGAGGGCTGCAACAACTTCAGTTCGTGCTAAGCTGGAATCTGCAATGAAGGAATGTGAACCAAAAGAGGAAATTGTGGATCAGGTTGAGGAAGAAAGGAAAGATGTTCCAAAGACACCAGCAGCTGCTCTCACTAGCCAAAGAAAGGAAGTGAAGGCAAAGAGTTCAGTTAGGCAAGTGTACAGCACTCGTCGATCAGTGAGGTTAGCTGGGAAACCTATGCAGGAATCAAGCACACAAGAGGATGAAAAGTCAGGAACCCTTACGTTTGATGCAGTTTCTGAAGAAACTGATGAAAGTTTGGAGGTGAACTCTGAGCTGCATTCTGCTCACAAGTCTGAAGAATTAGACAAAAATGGTAATGTCCGCAAGCTCATGTAATCCTTTACCTTTTTCTTTTTCATGAACATCACTTGATCTCAGATCTGACTTGGCAACTATGCTACAGGTATTGATTTGAAATCATCCGAGAGTTTGGACATGAAGAACGAATCAGATACCATGTCAGTTCAAGATTCAAATTCCTTGGTACAAAATAAAATAGACATGGAAGATGGTGTTCAACAAGACAGTGCTAATGATCTGGAAGTTGTTGTCTTAGATACAAAAGCAAAAGAGGGCTCAGAGGAAGTAGCACTTGGCTGCAATAATGATGGTACGTATTGCTGTTTTCGGGGTAAAAAGATTTGAGGAGATGGTATCTGTTCTTCTGTGTACTTTTTGTATCAATTGTCTTATCACCATCTCTGTCGTATGAAATCCTATGTAATACTTTGTGATCATTAAATGAAATTGTTTTTAGGATCTGGAGAAGAACCCATGGAAGAATCTGAAATTGTTGCTGAGGCAAAAGAAGAAATAGATTTTCAGAACAAAAGCCAGAACTTGGGTGATGATACCAAGAGTAATTCAGATATCACAAAGCAGCCTAATGGACAGAATGAGCCCCATGGTGATACATCTGATTTTATGGCAGAAAATGATGGGGAGGAAGAAGGTCATTTTGATTCTGATGTTGCAGGAAAACAAGAGTTGATTGGAGAACAGCCTTTAGCTGTAAGTGTCAATCCAGACATAGATTTTCACGAGGTGGATTTGTTTGAGCAATCCAATGGTGAGGAAGAGGCTAAGATGCGTGCAAGTCAGCAGAAGTGTGTGACTAACATGCAAGCTAACATAGATTTTCTTGAGGTGAATTTGTTCGAGCAATTCAATGGTGAGGTCCAGGCTAAGGTGAATGGAAGTCAGCAGAAGTGTCTGACTAACATGGAAGATGCAGGAGAAGTTGCTGGAGAAGAAGAACCCATGGAAGAATATGATGTTGATTGTACTGAGGCTACCATGGATGCACCAGCTGATGCGCTGGAAGTTGCTGGAGAAGATGAATCCATGGATGACTCAGAAATTGATTATGCTGAGGCTACTGTGGAGAGTGCAGCTCACAGTCTTCCAACCTTGCCTCTCATTTCTAATGCTGCCCCAGAACCAGTCCTCACTTTGGCACTGGATACTATGCAAAATCCTTCTGCCTTGACAAGCACAAATTCAGAACTTATCACTCAGACACCAGTTGAGAATTCATCAGCAGTGACGAGCATAGGACAGATGCTTGTTACAGATAACAAGGAAAACTTGGTTTGTACGAAAGAAAACAAAGGCACTGCTGGCAATAACTTGCAAAATTTAAGCTTGAGGAAGCTTACAAAAATGTTGAAAGATTTAAAGATCTCAAAAGATCCTAGTGGAAAGGAGGTAAGAACAACATCAGCTAATATTCTTTTTCATTCATGTGTAGTTTTTTAACTTGTGGTTGTAGTAGATGTTTAAATGTGGAGTATAATTTAAGTGTTTTTACTATTCACAGGCAGTAAACTCAAGATCAGCCTTGCAAAAAGTTCCAGAAAACCGTTTGACCAGTGAAAACGAAAATTGAAGCTCATAATAGGGGCAGACCATTCCGCCTGCCATTAAGATGGAAGATTGAAGCTTTGCAAACCTTCTTGATTTGCTACTTTTGAGACATCAAAATTTATTATCCCTGTTGTTTTTGTATTCCTTCAGTTATTTTTCAATACTTGTATGAATAAAAACAAAATTACTCATATGATGATGAAATCCACCAAACTTCTCTTCAATTCACCTGAATTATTCTCTTTGTCAATCTGTATCTTTGAAACTCAAATTGAATAAAAAACTTGGACACTTAGCAGTTGCAATCTGTAGCTTCCTTTTTATTTTCAACTTTTGGCAGAGATTAAACATTACATTGTCAAAACAACTTTTCTGCAATTGTAACTCAATAAGAAAGTGCGAAGGAATGAAAAAGATGTCCGCCATTCGAAAAGGTTCAAAAAACTATTTGCCGAAGGCAAAACAAGAAAAGAACCATGTCTTATATATAATGTGAAGTTCTCCCGAGCTTACATATTATTAGTGCAGGTTATGTGTGTCCTCTTTAAAGTGCCATAACACTGAAAAGTTAACATTTAGATAAAGCCCTTTTCATCAAGATTTAAACACCCTTCAAGTAGTCAAGTGATCCCTCCACAATATTTCCAGAAACATCATTTCAATGCAACACAGATTTCACTTTTAAGTATATCGACTCTTCTATGAAAGCATAATGGGATTAATCATAAACCTAAAAGGTTTAGTGGAAGAGAGAACTTTCACAAAAGTAGAAAGACAATTATCTCAGTTGATACCACATGTTTCCTTGTAGATAAACTGTTCCACAAGAACACATGCTTAGAGGCAAAAAGGGGAATGATACGATACACATAGGGACAAACTTTTCATGAAGCAGGGTGGATCAATTTGGCATATGCTTGTTAGGGAGATCATTAATCACCTATTTCATGTGGAAGTATACATACTTAAAATACTACAGTAGGTATCAACAGACACAATTCTTGTGTACGGGGAAGACCAATTGCAAGGCCCACATTTTCAGCATACAGCAGAATCAAAAATCAAGCTTCACCCTAGATCAGGATTCCACTACATAAAAGCACAGACCCGAAAGAACAAGTAACAATGTTCAATGTGAGTTCAGGCATTTTAATTTACAGACGGCAGGGTAATCAGCTTTGTCCCTCAAAATAGGTTCTTAGTAAGCCTGCAAAAGCAAATTAAAGTTAGATCAACAGGTTAGGGGTGACTGTGACAATCTTGAAGACATAAAAGCCAAGTTGTAGACCTGATCAATCAGAAGGCTGAAGTCCCCACTGAAGAGTACCCAGCGGCCTTGAGATCTTTCAAAGTGCTTGATAACCAGTCTAGTCCCTCATATAGACCATCCCCTTTAAGAGCACATGCACCTTGTATATGCCATTTCCGGTTTTTAAGATCATAAAGACCGAGGCCTTCACACACTTCCATTGGAGTCATTGCTCCTTTCTGGACCAAAATTAGGGAAAAAAAAATAAACAAAGAGGATCAATATGATAAAAAATTTGTCTACCTAACACGAGATGAGAAAATGGAAAGGGGATAGAGGGGTCATTTGATTTGCTTCTTTTACATTATATGAAGTTCCATGTATATGGGTGTGCTTCTTTTAATATTGGTACGTCTAGGAGAGGCTTAAAAGTGATTTGCCTCATTCCCACAAATTCTTTTAGATAGAAAACTAATGTTAATGGGCAAAAGCCCCTCCAATTTCATTTCCTAACAACATGAGAAGGGTTAAAGGTAAATGACAACCAAAATGAAAAAAAGGAAGATGAGAGGACTAAAGGTAAATGATAACCATCCTCCTTTTACTCAGCCTACCAAGCTTTATTTTGCTCAGCAGTTACAGTCCAAGACAAAAGTGACATAAACAGAGACCACTCACATAATAAAATTGAGATGCAGGTTATGGTGTGAATCGGAAAGCTCATGATTGGGAAATCAGAAATATTTAAGTTAAATCAAGACATCACGTAATTTCCGAATCATAACTAAGAGAGAAATACACAATAATAGCAGAATACACTATAATAGCATTCTTAAGCTTTAGACATCAATCTTTGTAAAACTAACTCCGACAAACAGAACATAGTGCAGCATCATATTTTTTAGTATTACTAGCACAGTTAAAGACCTTTGGGCCACACCCCTTTCACTAGTTTAGGATTTCCTGCAGTTACCAAGCGGTTTGGTTAATCAAATAACCTTTGGTTACAAGTCACTTTTGTGTTCCTATTGAGGGAAAAGCAGCTGCAACACTTTGTCTTAATCCTGCAAAGCTAGTTGGTTTTTGTGGCAATCTATTAGTATTCACCTGACTGTTTACTCTGTTAACTGCTGCATCATCTTATTGCTGCAGTTAATGGGAGCTTGAACTATCTACATGGAAATTATCGTTTGTATTTTTGCACCTTAAACAAATAAATATATAGACAAAACTAGTAGAGATTCCGAACCAAGAGTAAACCTTGGGGGATATATACTGATGTAATCTATATCATTCTTCTCTTGTAAGGCCAAGTTGCTATTTCCTGTCATAACCTTATTTCTTGATGGAAAAATCCGACAGGCCATTGCCCTTGGCACCTTTCCCCATCATTCCTTTTGGATAAACATACGTAGTCTGTTTCCATGAATCAATCAATCAATCAACTATTCCTCAATCCCAGAACCAGTTGACTTTCAGCTATATGAATTGTCTATATCCACTACGCTTTAATCAAATCCATTTCATTCTTTACTTATAATTAGTAAACAAGACAAAATTGAATACATTTTGTTCGAACAATTAGAGGTTCTCTAAATCCACACTTATCTTTATACTGCCCTACACGACTTTAATCAAACAAAAAAAACTTCTGGCAACATAACGGTTTTTATTGAAAATAACAATGGCAGGTTTTCTAAAGCTTGTGATTCTCTAATCCCACGCTTATTTCTACACAAGTCTCAAACACTATTAGAAACACTCCCGACAACAATTAAACCTTCATTCCAACTAGACTTAATTTAGGAATATGTTAGATCTTCGTGGCAGAAATTTCACTTTCATAAAAAGCTGTTGGTCTCGCAACCACTTCATAGAACTGATATTTCACTTTATGTGGGATCCACTGATTGTATAATACTGTTATAGTACTCATCCATTTCAGTCATCTTATTCTAATTCCATGCATTTCATTTTTATCTAACAAACCATTATCCTAAAATATGGAATCTGAATATCTAACTTGTCTGCATTTAAGTATCCCAAATAGTTTGATTATTATGACGGTCTACTTTGGAAAGGTTTTGGTGGAAAGGAAAAAGGAGTTATTCCCAGGTGAACAGGAAGGGGGTTATGTCTGTTCCTTAGTTCTTGAATTGGTATGCTTCGGTGAAGGTGAGGTAAAACAACATGAGCATCTACCTCATGAGATATGGATTCCACCACACCATTTTGTTTTCACTAATCAAGTACCAGAATACATCAAGCATCAGCTGTGGATCACACAGAGGGAAGCTTAATAAACAACAGCATGTCAAAGCTTACAAAGGCCAGGACATAGGATCTGATAATAAGCACGATAAGGTCTGCAAAATCTTCGAGTATCTTTTGCTTTTTTGTAACTTTTTATAAAAGCAGCACTAAGAAAGTCAATATCTTAGAGTATCTATTGTCTGGGATTTATTTAGCAGTATTCACCGATTAGTTTATCCTCCAACAGTACATAAAGAGAGAACAATCGATAACAAGTAACTAATTGCATTTTGTCGATGCACAAACCCACTGATATCACAAACTTACCATGTCCTGCTTGTTAGCGAAAACCAAGATGGCAGCATTAAGCATAAATGGATCTCTAATGATCGCCTGAAACACATTAAGAATGAGATTTAGGTAGGTAAGTGACCATTGTACCTGGGACAAAGAGATAAAAAGTTCAAAAACAGAACCTGAAACTCTTGCTTTGCCTTTCCGATTCTCTCTCGATCCAAAGAGTCAACGACGTAAATCTGTAAACAATAAAGCACTTAGTAAACAGAAATAACCATTTTACAAAGACAGGATGCAAGCAGTTAAAGGCAGTTCACATAAAACGGAAAATGTAGGTTTGATTTTTAAGGCATTCAGTAATGATGGTTCAAATGGTATATCACGTTAACACATTTTCCCATTTAAAATTTCTTATTACCCTTCAGGAATTAAGCTTATAGCAACTATGAGAAAAAACGAGGGAAAATTCATCTTTTCCTATGGAATCTAATGATACTAAAATTAAAATCAACAGGAGATGTGTATTAGTCGACACGGATACAATCTAATATATATAGTTTTACCAGTCCATCTGTGTTATTGAAATAATGCCTCCAAAGTGGTCTTAATTTCTCTTGTCCTCCAACGTCCCACACCGTAAAAACCACATTCTTGTACTGCACTTTTTCTACATTGAAACCTGCATGTCGTGCATATACAATCAGCTATTACATATACAGGTATTCACTTGGTCTCATAGGTGTTCAATACATATATCTGCAAAACTATGCGATATTCCAAACCGGAAGCAATTTCCATCGCAAGATTTAAGATTCCAATTTTGCGCCTTCTGCAACCACTATAATGTGACCTTATGTGATGGCCTCATAATTAGGAAGAGAATAAAAGGACTTATATCCAGTCAGAGAATTAGAAAAGAAAAAAGAATAATTTGGTTGATGAAGTTTTTACCTAACTCTAGCATGGCCTATCAAAGTACCTTCTTTGTAACAAAGCAACCATATCTTTTAGATGTTGGTGCTTCTTTTTTTATAAAAAATATTGCATGACATTGATAGGTCTTTTTCGGTAAGTATATTGATAAGTCATATTGCAATTGGTTGAAACTTCAAACTCATCAAGCAACAAGTAATTAAAAGAACTCAAAGTTGTCAGGTCGACAACAATATCAATGCAAGCAGATTCATAACTGAACCAATGAAACATTAAAGTGCCACACCACTGCGAGCGAGAATTTAGAAATAGCATACCAATAGTAGGAACTGTGGACAGAACTTCTCCTATATGCAGCTTGTACAATATAGTTGTTTTCCCAGCCGCATCCAGCCCTAGCATCACAACCTATACGAAGCAAATCATAGTAAACACAGCAGAAAGGGATAAGATTAAAACAAAAAAAAAAAATTGAAAATGGTAATTGTGAAAGGCATAAGATAATTAATTACACATACAAGAAGAATAATCTGCTAAGAAAATAATCAGAGACAAAAGGTGTAGTGAACATAAGGCAATGGCCTATGAGAGCTGATGGATGGATGATGAGAAATAAGCATCAGTTCATCATAAACCTGCTACAACAATCCAACCATTTGTAGTAATCATTTTCATTACAGAGCAGGCAAAAAGTCATTGCAGAAAGAAAATTAGTTTTTCCTCCGAGAAAATCTCTGTTCCCTTCCCCAAGTTCCTCCCTATGCTGTAGTCAGTAATGTGGGCACCACATTAGTAGACTAAAAACATACGGCAGACATTATATATGTGAGATAGTACTTCATACAAATTCATGATGATTACCTATTTGAAAAGATAAAATAAGGATGATGGAAAAGATGAGATGATCTTTGACACATTGAAGGTTTCTATTGATCTCTATCTCTACTGATCTAATGATGGCCATTTTAGAGGCCTTTCGTTAAACTGGGAGGTCACTGAGCAATATCAAGCCACTTGGTAGCTGGCATTCTGCACTATGCGGAAATGGAACCCTAGAGGAGAAGGAATGGGGTTGAAGGAAATGGGGCTTTACTTTTTTATCCCACCTACATAGGACATGAATGGGTACTTTTAGCTTATTTTCACCAGTTCTTCCCGAAATAGCTTCAGTATATATTCTTTTCTATTTTGATGTCAATATACCCACTGCAATCCCACAAGTTGGGTCAGCCAAGTGAATTGCATGACCAAGTTAACATTAGTTACAGGCTTACAGCAGTGCATTTACCTGAAGTCGTAAAGGAAGCAACTGCACTTATGCGCAAGAACTATCACTAACAGCAATGCGCCAAAAGGAAGAAAACAGTAATATGCAAATGAAGAAAAGAGTGACCAGTAATCTTGATATATGGAAATTGACCAAAATAAAAGGAACAGAATTGCCATTTGTTATGAGAGCATCCCGTATCTGTTTCCAACAGACAATTTTCTTTTAAGGCACCTTTATTTAATTTTATTTTCTATGTACATTTTACTCAATGTGCTCCCTCAATGGCAATTTTAACCGTCAATAGTTGGATCATGGATGCACAAGGAAATCAACTCCAAGTTCTCCAACTCACATACAACGGACACATCATTTCATAGGTTGGTGTACTCTAAATATGATAGTCAGTTCAAAGAAGCCTATACAAGACAGTGAAAACTAATGCTGCTCTGTTGAGAAAAATCACAATATACAATTAACTTAAAAAACCCAGGACTAATATTTTTGCAGTAAGCTGCATGAAGAAGCTTTAAAGCTAAATTCAACTCCGCATATCACATTCAGTCCTCAACAGCCTTAAACATGCTTATCAGTCAATTTCCTCAAAGGTATATAGCCAGGGTGTTATATGCTCAAGATGTAATACTTCAAGCACTAGCATCCACTCGGGAATGACCAAAAAAAGAAATGCTAAATGACGGAGTGTAAGCTGTTAAATAGTAAGGGAATGGAGGAACTCGTCTTCAAACCTTCGGAACAGAAGATCTTAAAATAATGGATGATATTCATATGGATTTAGTCAGAGCTCCAATGTGGGTTCCGGACACCAGATGGGAAACCAACAAAAAAAAAATCATAAGAAACATTCACAACTATTTATAACTCCTACCCCTAAATTCCTTATCCAGACAAGAATCTTAATTAAGCTAAGACTACTAAAGGTAGACAAGATTCTTAATTAAGGCAACAGTCCAATTGCTAAAACAGGAGAACCCAAAATAGCTTAACTTATTGCCTCTTAACTCAACCCAATCAAAGGTCAAGGTCACTTAAAGTTCACACCTTTGTTTAAAAAAATTATGTAAATTAAGTAGACATTCCTAGAGAAGTGAAATAGGAAAAGTATGTGAAACCCATTATCTTCAATGAGCTAAGAAGAAGCCCCACAAACTCTAATTGGAAAAACCATAAGTGATCATTTCCAATAACATATGAACATACAAAAATAGAAAGAAAAAAAGGGGTGGAGAGGAAACGGGTGTTTGAGTAATGACATACCCTCATCTCAGAGTTGCCGAAGAAAGTATCAAATAGCTTGCGAAAAGCTTGTCCCATTACGCCTTTTGCCTTTTCTCTTCTTCTTCTTCACTCCTTTTTTCGTTTCTCCAAAAGCGAATCAGATGAAATTGGAGAGTGAAACGTGAAGGATCCAAGTAAGAGAAGCTAATCTGCTACTATAATTTGGTGATCTGAGAAACTTTAAAACTTCATACTTTATTGATGATGATCGATTTGATAAACTGAAGAAATATGGAGAAGGTAGCGTTGTTTTTCCTTCGTTTCTGCAACTTTTCTGAGCTTCTTTCTCTAAATTTTTTTTTTTCGTTTCTTTCTGTTTTTCTCTTCTTCTTTTATTTTTACTATTTATTTATTTATTGAAAAAGAAAAAAAGAAAATTATATTCCTTTGTTTTTAGCCCTGGAAATGGAATATTTTGGAAGTTGTAAATACTGGGAATTTTTTGGATCAATTCTTTCTTTGGTTTAATATATTTTTTAATCTCTCTTTTATTGTTGTGTCTCCCTTCATTTTGTGAAGGTAAACATTCTATTAATAGTGCTACTAATGCAAAATAATATGATTGGAATATACTAATTGGTCGAAGGGGTATATTCATAACTTTTTTCTATTAATTTATTTATTTACTACTAATACTAGAGTTGGTTAGATATTTGAAGATCAATATTCTTATTAAGAGAATATATTCAATCAAACTAATTCTCTATTCATCGTTAAGTCCTCTCATCGTTTCAATTTATGCTATTATTATTTTTATTGGGAGAAGACACAAGTATTCCTAGACTATGACCGAAATTTCATAGACACACTTTAACTAAACTAAAGTCCTATTACTCCTGAACTCATTTTATATATAATATTGTACACCTTTTGGCTTATGTCGCACACTCCGTGACTCCACGCAGTTGAGGTGCGTGAGAGATATTTGAATGCCACATAAGCCAAAAAGGTGTACAAAATTTTTTAAAAATGAATTTAGGGGGCGTACTAGGACCTTAATTTAGTTAAAGTGCGTTTCTGAAATTTGGATCATAGTATAGAGAGTACTTCTACCTTTTCCCTTTTTTTTATTAGTTTGCTATAAAAACTAATATATTTTTATAGGAAAAAGGTATAAGTACCTCCCTAGACTATGACCGAAATCTCAGAGACACACCTTAACTAAATTAAGATCCAATTACCCCTGAACTTATTTTTTTTGTAATTTTGTGCACCTTTTTGGCTTACGTGGCATCCAAATATCTCCCACGTGCCTCAATTGCATGGAGTCACGGAGTGTACCACGTAAGACAAAAGGTGTACAAAATTACAAAAAAAAATAAGTTCAGAAAGATAATAGGACCTTCGTTTAGTTAAGGTGTGTATCTAGAATTTCAGTCATAGTCTAGGGGGTACTTGTGTCTTATCCCTATTTTTATATTAAGAAATAATTAATTCTACATTTTTCATTCTAATCTTCGTGTCTTTCGTAAAATTCATATGGATTCATATTATATCACATAAACGAAAAATAGAGGAAGCAGACGTTGTTAGTTTGATTCAGCCCTCGGCAGCCAATGATTTCAAGCCTTCCCATTCATAAATTGAAATATGAGTCTAAGGACGTCAAAAAATGAAGAGGAACTGTTGGGAAGCAATGAGACCAGAATTACTAGTGCAAATAGAATATCCATTAAACCAACTAAGGAACTCATATATCCAGCAAGTTAGGTGTAATAAATTGGGTGCAAACTGGATGAATCGTCCAGTTATATATTGCTCCAACAAATAAGATATCTGAACCTGCAGAATAAATGAGATACAACATTGGCTTTCTCAAAGCATCAGTTTGTGGCAAGTTCCCTTGCATATCTCTAACCAAACGAAAACGATTTCTGGAGTACTGGTCAATACCTGTACAGTGTACACATTACAGCTACTCTCAATGCTGAACTAAGGAGGCCAATTCAACAGCCTGTCTGATGTCCGACAGAGTTTTTAGTTTGAAATTGGCACTGATTTATGATACAGATAGCACAAATAGAAGTGTGTTGTCTGTTAAGAGTTCAACTGTTCAAGGAATGAACACTACTATTATTATGCATTCAAGGCCAGAGATGAAATGGTCACACGATCACACAGCTTAATTTTCTAATCCCATGTGTCAACTTCGGATGGTTCAGCATATACTTGATACTGATATGTTATCCTGAAAATGGAAGAAACTTACTGCTACTCAGTATTTACACCAACCCTGGAATGGAGACAGCAAGGCTGTAGATCCAGAGTCTTCTTGAATGTATGAATCAGGCTTCATCTCTCACTTTATTCAGTTCTCCCCTCATCTCAGTTTCCTACTTGAACATATAATATCTTGTGCTAAAATTGTTGTACCTGTTTACCTAGTTTGCTAATGGACCGTTAAATGAAGATGTGAAATTGAAACTCTGCAGAGATACAAGAGTTGGAGATCCTCAAGAAAGGAACTTGCATAAGAAAGAAATCGTCGATTTCTCACCTGCAATACAACTATTTCCAGATCACTAGAGAAAATACAACCAACAGATCCTCTGGTGAATTCCATTGTTCAGCAGCCATTCTAACTGGATGATTACAACTGCACTTTATATACAGATGATCATTCCTTAAAAATATCTGCACCTTCTGCCTGTCCATTTTGAGCATTCTCTAATGAATTGCTTTTCCCTTGCTCTCAGAAACTTTTGCACCATCTGCTGCTTTCTGGGTCTTTGAACTCTGTAGAAGCTTGAGCTGGTTTTGCAGAGCCTAGATAAATAAATGTAGATTCCATAAGTAAATATATACATACATGCATATATATGTGTGTGTGTGTGAGAGAGAGAGATCGAATAAGCAAAAAGTTAACCCAAGAAAAGAAACGCTAAGAAGCAATCTTAAAAATGAGAATCCAATTCACTAAAATGTGATATTATACAGGGTGAAGGCAATACATCAATTTTCAGAGCTGTATGGTCCATACTTATCTCAACCCTAACAGCATATTAAATACATCCCCCCCCCCCCTCACCCCCCACCCCTTCAAAGAAAAATGTTGAAAAAGGGAATAGAACAATAAAAGCAATGAGTTTGGCCACCAAAGTTGCAAAGTAACCATTTAAAAAGGAGTTTTGCAATTTTCGTCGATAAACATCACCCACCCTCAGCCCTCCCCTCCCTCCCTCTCTGAACTTCCACAGAATTTCATCTGAGGTGATTTGTTCTACCAACAGAGCTGAAGTCCCATTCCAAAAAGAGAATAAACTTTAAGAACTTCAAAATATTTTAAGACAAATAGAATAATTGAACTTGTTGAAGTGTGTGACCATCTCATTTAAAAGCTTAAGCTATTAGAGAGATCACACTTTTATTTACTTAATTATATTATTAACGTATCCCCTCATGTGCGGGCTTGATTTTTTTTTCATAGGCCAAGCACGTGGAAATTCTTTTTGATAAGTGATAACGGGTGGTACTGAGACTTGAACCCAGGACCTTCACCTGCTCTAATACCATGTTGGATGTGTGAAAAACTTCATCGAAAAGCTTAAGATATTAGAGAGATCACACTTACATTTACTTAATTCTATTTTCAACAGAACTAGAAATTATCTCAATGATGATTAATGCATATTGAAATTAGCAATATCATCAACAAACATACAAGAGAGATACCAATTAACCAGACAAATGTTCATACCTCACACTGCTGCTGTAAGAATATCCTATGGGCCTCGAGCTGAGTATCTGAAGTACCAAGGTTACTCCAGGAACTATCTCCAAAAGGGCTGTTAGCACCAGGATATCCTAAAAGACCAAAACTGGTCTGTGGATAGTAAGCAAAAGGCATATATGCATATTGATGTTGCTGTGGCCATTCATTTGCAGCACTCTCTCTTTCTGAGTCCACGCTGACAAAACTGACTGGTCCGTGGGAGGAGATAAAATATATCATCCAGATGAGCAGCATGAGCATGACTACAATTAAGTTTTTTTCTTTCTAAAAAAAAAAACAAATAAAAAAAAAAAAAAAAAGAAGACCCCCCCCCCTCAACTGCCAAAAAAGGGAAGCCACCACCATCAACCTCACTCTGCCTCTACCACTAGTTCACACCACATGACCAAGGAAATATATATTGGAAGTCATTTCCCGTGCAGTTATGGACAACTTAATTAGCAATCATCTGCCTAAGTCAAGGGTTACATGACAAGCCAAATCTCCAAGGAAACTCAATGAATAAGACTGTATCCCACAACATGACAAGTGCTTATGTGAATATCTTCAGAGGATGCCAACGGCATACAGTGGATGCTTCTTCATTTCTAATTTATCTGTACTTTTGAATTTGAAGAGATTGGTATTCTTTAATGTAAATCCAGAAAACAAGTGGGGCTAACAGTTATTACTGCTTATAAAAAATTGAGACCAACAACTACTTGTTCTTTTTGAAACTGAAACTGCCAACAGTTACTTGTTCTTAGATATAAAAAGGAGAGCATGAACCATAATGGGACATGGAGAAGAATCAACGTAACTATGCATATCAAGGAAGATAGTCAGGGAGGTTTAAGCCTTTACATGCACTTCTGGGGGGAAGGTCTCATAAATATGCAAAGAAGATAAGCAATGCAATGTTGACATAGAAGAGAAATTATACCGGCTTAGTGTTGGTGCAGAAGGATAAACAAAGGACTTCTCATAAATTTCAGCAGCAGCAACTGCAGCTTGGAGTCTAGCCTGGTGCTGACTAACATAACCGTTTGTCCTAGGATCTGCTTGGGAACCTCGAGATGTGCTTGCTAAACTCGTTCCTGTGCCAATTAGAGATTACCAGAGTGCTTAGTGAATAGATATCATATACATTCGTCACTTTGTACAAAGAATTATCCAAGTCTATAATAGCCACAAAAGATTCCCTCCAAGCATGTCATCTTTAAGATAAGAGATTACAGATGACAATCCACAAGCTGGGACACAACTATTCAGTGTACACCACATGAAATTTCTTCCAAAAAAAAAAAAAAAAAAGTAATTTTGTTCCACTACAATCATGTAATCTTCACCTATAATCAACACACTTCAGCAGAAGTTTAATGCTCAAAACAGCTTATTACAAACAAATGGGTGATTTAACCATTCATCTCAATTCTACTATAGCAAAAAAGCCATGATGAGCAACATTTGGAAACTGAAACATCAATTTCCAGGCGTCATTCAAAATTAACTTATTAAAGTTGATACACAATATAGAGAATAGCCAGTTTTAGGTGATACCTTGCTGAGCATATCCAGATCCAGCAACACTCGTCCCATTTTCAGGTGGTACAACAAGAGCTCTGCAAGTAGGACACGTGTTCTGACGTTCTAGCCATGACCGGAGGCAATTGACATGAAAGATATGTCCACAAGTAAGTTTCTTGGCAGTGGTCATCTCCTCACGACAAATGATGCAGATAGTGTCACCTCTGCAGGAACATTAAACATAATCATAATGATGAAGAAAACATATACATACCAAGACTCTAGTTAGTGAGAAACTTACCCATTGAGCTCTTCCAGTGTAGCATCTGGAAAACGATCATTCATATTTGAAGTGATTTTTTGATATCGTATGTAATCAGCAACTCGAGTCTTGAAGTTGCGGAATGTCTCATAAAGCTCCCGAACCAAATGCAGAGGCGCACCATAATTGCTGAAAGTCCAGGGAAATTAAGAAATAAATGAACACATAATAGTGGGTCAAAAAGAATATATATAATATGGACAGAACTAAGTAGTAAGAAAGATTGTACGTCCCAGAATGTCCAGGAAAATATATAAATAAAATCAGAAGGAAAAGAGAGAATATATACACAATGCTCGATCATAAACAAGAGATCAGATGAATGATAAATTTATGGTTGCTTCTACCAAAAGCTAAATAAATATCAGCAGAAAAGCAGCAAGGATCATGCCTGAACTAAACTTTTTTTTTAACAATTTGATTGTTAGTGCCTAAACTAAACTTTAACACACGGCCCACCCTTCCTGCATAATTGGATGGTTTTTGCAGGCATCACATGATTATTTACATCTCTTGATGAAACTCAGTGAAGCTTTTGCTAGCATAATTATGTATAGATACAGATCCCAATCTAACTATATAAGAGGATGGAAGATCGGAACCAGAACATTGTCAATTGCTGTGTAATGCAGTGAAAACTTCTTTACTAAAAAGAAGGGGAGAAAAGATGTATTCTGCTTGACATCAGCTACAAAAAAAAAAAAAAAATTGAAGTCCTAAGAAATATCCAGGAGCAAAAGGAAAAAGGAAACAGGACTTTCTCTTCAACAAGGATGGCCCTAGCACTGCATTTCCAAAAGAAAGTAGCAAGACATGGGAGAAACAGATTTGTTTTACTGATCAAGAATTTTATCAAAACAAGAAAATGCTTTCATTTGGGCAACATTCAACAGAGGTATACTAATTTGAGCCTATTGTTGAGCCCCATTTACCCTCTACCCATAAGCAATGCCACAACTAATCGGTCACAAAATGTGCAAATAGAGATCAAACATCCTTTTATCCAAATACTTGATTTGGAAATTACAGAAGTTTCTAAGATACCTATAAGTGTGGCACACCTGAATCAGCGCACAGACAGCCAATCATCCTATTGCTGGCAGAAAAGAAAATTAACAGCTCTATGAATAATGCTTTAGTCCCATACTATTTAGAAGCTTAGAAGTTCCTGAGGGAAGTAGATCCAAAAATTCACAGGGATAGTAGGGCCAGATGGGAAGGAGCCTCTTTATTTTTCACTATTATTCACTAGAGAGAACGAATGAGCTCGATTAGATACACTGAGAACACCATGTGGAAGTCTATGCTATTTCACAAGAATGTAACATGCTTGAACTAATTCTGGAGTCTTTTGATGTCAGTATTAACTCTCTCAAACCAAAAAAATGATCTCTTGCTTTCCTTTTTGGTCCATTGCTTTCCTTAAATGATAACCTTTTTCCATTACTATTCATTGACTTTCAATTATACACTACAAGAAGCTTCTTCTTTTTTTAAACAAAGTAATTGATACGAAAGGAGAAAGAAGAGTAACAGCAGAAAACAATAAAATAACATAAATTTGACTTACATGAAAATCATGAGGAAGAAGCACATGTACATAGTCAAGTGGATCAAGTCCCGAATAAGTTCCAAGTAGAAAGTATATACGGTCTTCCTCTCCCATTGTCCTTCCATAAGCATGTCACGTACATAGAATACATATTTTACAAATGTTGCAACAGTTGTTGTAGCAAGTATCATGTACCTGAGAAATAGTGGCAAAAAGGTAAAAGGTAAAACTTCACTAGGGAGCTAGATATGGCATACATATAATATGATGAAATTGCACTTGGTAAAACAAAAGCAGCCATATGGTCAACCTGCACTAGGGTAAAACAATAGCAGCACATTGACCAGTGTAACTAACATGATTCCCAGCATACAGCATGCAGAAAAACCATTTCAAAGTAAGCACACTCCTTGTCACCATATACCATTTCAAAGTAAGCACACCCCTTGTCACCATATAAGTTAAAAATAGCAGAAAAGCAATGATGAATAAGCCAAGAATGATAATTGACTTCATCCATCCAACAACAGTCATGTGAGTTAATGCATATCAAAGCAAAGATTTCAAAGTAAACAGTGAATCGTGCATTAAACTATTCAAAATTGAATAAAACTGACCCCAAGAGATAGAGAACGGGAAATAGGGTGTACGAGTACCTTTACCTGATCGAAATTTTCAATATATGGTTTTAAAAAACTAATCATCTACAAAAAAACCTCTTCATCATCTAGCATTATAATGATTAAAACATAGGGTTTTCAAACAATACCAGCTTTAATGGTGAATCTCAGAGCATCTGCCTCCAGTTTGAGCAAACCAGTGCAAGAACTACAAGCCTGTTTGGATTGGCTTTTGGCTTATTTTTATTATTTTAACTTAAAATCAAGTGCTTATAAGCACTTTTTAATTTTACTCAAACACTCCAAAAGTGCTTAAAAGCTATTTTGGCTTAACACACTTAAAATAAGCTAATCCAAACAGGTTCTACATCAGAAAGATAAACAGCATTTGCAGGTGCAAAGATCCAACACAGTACCTTGCCAGCCCCAGTAGACAGCAAATTATATCTGTAAAGTATCATATATCCCCATGTCTGAAGCCCAACTAAGCGTTTACTTGAGGCAGAGGCATGAAACATGCTTGTATAACCCCTCAACCTGGTGGTATCCAATCTAATGAAGCTCTACTCCTTTCCCTGGCATATATCTCAAATTGCACCCCAAAGCACGACTAGACTAATAGTAGAACTTTAAGGATCATAGCACATATTCAGACAGGAAAAAACTACAAATGAATAAGAACAGCATGGCTTACTCAAACGCGAAGAAGAGAGAACCAGAAGCCTGTCTTGTCTGTATCAAATGGTTCATGTAGTTGTACAAAAGGAGACTATCTATGAGAAGGAGGAAGCCCATGAAAGAAACTATGCGAATGTGGGACAACTTAGTAACAGCTGGAGTTGTTTCAATGTACTCAACCCGTTTCTGGGCCAACCAATGCAAAGTCTTGACTAAAAATAGTGTGGTAACCATGGTAATAAACGTCATGGAGAAGTCTTGCCGGAAAATAGTGATTGCAAAAAGTATTTCCATGAGTTCCCGCCATGACTGCTCATTTAACCTCTCCACCTCTGCCTCTCGAAGGGTACCAAGGAAAATTTTCTTGGTTAGCTGCCACAAAATGCACATAATGGCAAGACCCATGTTGAGGAGAAGCACCAGACTGATCTTAGATGTCGATAAATAAACCATTGCGGGGTAAAACTGGCCTCTACTATTAAAGGCGTGATAAATGACAGGTAGAGAAGCTATTACACTAAGCCCAGCATAAGTCCGTACTCTCATCATTTTCTCTTAACCCTGTCACACAAAGCCACTACTCAGTCAATTAACAAGTTTTCTAGATCCAATCAAGTAAAGAAGTCTGTATGTATCATGTCAAAATTAAAACATGTACAACATATATCATATATGATAACGTAAAATCCACTCTTTGAAGATTTAATAATCTTGATAGATAAAAGAATATATTAATAATTATTAGACACATCAATAATAAAATTCCATAACATAAACTGAAAGGTCCATGCAGAACGACTACTTTTGATTCAAGGGATATCCAAAACTAGTTGATTGCAAATGTCTACATATGTGATAGTCAGACGTTCGAAGAACTAGAACTTGGTAAATGACTTCACTTCATCACATAATGCCAACAACTCTCAATGTTGTAAATGTTCCATCTTTTATGATCTTATTCCCTTTTTCCTTTATGTACAGGAGTCCCAGAAAATTAACTAGTGATACTGAAAGAGAAATTAGTACACATCGTGACTTCGGATCCTTTGTCACATCAAGCAAATGACAAAAGGATGGTTATGAATGTAGAGAGTGAGACAGGGAGAGTGTGATGATGAAAGTAAAAGTACAGTGAAAAAAAATTAGTATGCTAATTGAAGCTGAGGCACAGCTATCTCCATCTCTTTAAGAAGATTTAAGCATACTATTTCATCCAAAAAAAAAAAGCTTTAAGCATATTATATTTTTTTTAAAAAAAAAATCATTGAATATGTACATATTATTGATTTAGAACGATTATAATCCATAACACATAAGCTTCAAATCCTAACCGACTCCAACTGAGTCTACAGTAGAGATTACATCTTCTAATAGGCTATACCAAATTAAAATTCAAATAAACTGTTTTCTAAATCGATCCCTCGTAGTTTAACACCAAAGGAGGAAAATATCCCAACTTTGCAACATCTACGAGAATTCCAGAAATAAAAACATCCAGATTTTTACAATAGATTTTTAGAACCAAAATTAAAGATGATGAAACAATTCTCGGTGACGCTGAGTTTCGTTAGTTCGCAAATTAGCCATTGACAGAAGTGAATGATAAATTTATAATTAAAGCTTCGTGAGTATATATTTACCTGTTAAGATTCCTTATCTTCCTGCTGATTCTGAATGGTTTATTGCTAAATTTTGCGCCTTATTAGGCATAAGAAGAAAGCAAGTGCTTCGCGCGTCGTTGCGTAGGAAAACCCAGATTGTTGTCCGCCACGTGTGGACACAAAACTTGCCCGACCCGAAGGACCAATTGGTTAGATTAGTGAGATTATAATATAAAAGAAAAATAGTAAAATTATTTTCTATATGTGTTTTTATCTATCTGTTAGCTACTTAAATTAAACATATAAAATATGTCATTTTTAAATTTATACACAATTTGTAAAATTTCATGTTTTTTTTTCTATTTGAAGTTACTGCTATAATTAATAAAAAGACCTAGTTCAGGTGGTTAACTTAATTATCTAAATGATAAATAAAAATATACATAAAAGTTTTTTCAAAAATTGGATCGAAAATATATAATTAAAACATTTTAGTAGTAGCTGAAAACATTGTTTTTTGCAAAGTGAAAAAAGGAGCATATTTGACTCCACACAATGAGCATATTTCATGTTATTCAATTTTGGCCGTGTACAAATAAATACTTAAAATTTGTATAAAATTGCACAAATAAATTTATACATTCTATGTGTGGCATTCTACGTGGTATTCTACGTATATTATGTCGTATAAAACTTACGTGTGTATTTGTTTAATTTTGTACAAATTTGAATGTTTTTCGCGTGCGCATTTAAAGTTGGAGAGCATAAATATAAATATATTAGTTTTATTTTTATTATTTTAAATTGAACAGAAAATGTGTAATTGTACTACTTTATTAAGAGTTTGAAGGGTTTAATGGGCCAAGAATCTCTTGAAAAGCTTACCGGAAAAACATCAAATTCACCGTCGAACTTGAGAACTCTCAGCGGCGGAGTTAGCATTGATGTCATCACCTCCACACGGTCAAATGGATGCAGGTACAAATTCCTTTCCTACCGTCCGTATTGTCATCTGTATTGTAGATTTCCACTAAATATTTTGTTAGTACCAAGTGACTATGGAAGAAATTTTGCTATCTTACCTGTTTATATATCATTCTTCCTTCTTTATTTTTTACCCTAACTTACGAGTGAAGGATCAAAAACATCTGAAGTATCCCTTTTTTTCAAGTTTCATGGCTGAATTATCATGAGTTCACACTTCCTAATACTTATTGAAGCACACCTCAACTATGAAAGTTCTTTCCTTTTCATTACATAAGGGAACAACTTATAGTTGAGTTGTGTTTTTATAATAGTTGGTTACAACTCGGGTAGGAAAAGTGAACACATGATAGCTCAAATATGAAATTCAAAAAAATAGGGATACTTTAGTTGTGTTTTTGATTCACTCCTATGTTATTAATACATAGATAATATCTTTCTAAGTCTCTGTGCTCCCTATTGTGATTGTGACCAACCTTCCAAGTGGTTGGAAAGTGATCAAGAACATGCATTGTTGCTTTGCCGACTTTTTATTGGCACAACTGTTTGCACAATTCATTCAATGTGTGAAATATCTATTTTTTCCCTCGCCTGAAAAAAACTTCTGAACTTGAGACATAAGCAGAACAAAAGTAAATACTTGGAGGAGACCTCATAAGGAAGCTGACACTTGGAATAGTACTGGTTGAAAATTAGTGTTTATTGTGCATAACTGTATGGAATACTAGTTTTCTGCGCTTGCCGAACATTTCTCAACTTCATTTATTTGTTAAAAAAGCAATGAGGATCTCATATCCTCAAGAGTACATAATAAGGGTTGAAAGTAAAATATTTGTAAAGATTTAATCTAGTGTATTTCCCCCTTTTATCATTGGAGACAAGTGTAGGAAAGAACTCGACAAAGGATTCCTCTGTCTGCCACCTGCATGTGAAAGAGAAATCGACTGGCTTCTCAAAAATCTCTTCATGCAATATGGCAGTAAAACTGCATAGTCAGTCTAAAATTTAGTCATAGAGAATACCAATTAAAGACTAGTTATAGGAAAAATAGACACTTGGACAAGATAATGAAATTTGTGAAAACCAAACGATATCAGAAACAGAAACAGCTAGCTATGTGTGTTTAACTTTTTTTTTTTTTTTTTGAGAAATGTAACAGTTAGTCTATATTTATCCACAGGTATACTACCTCAAAAGTGTAGTTCCCCTCCAAAAGTGTTGTAATTACATAGGATCCTATACTTACCAAGTTACAGCCAGTCTATAGTTGTGCTGATTACTTCTGAGCTATCTAAGACTACTTGTTTACACCAAAAATAATACAGAGCTAAACAATTAAGCTTAAATCTTTGTATGTTGCTCTGCTGTCCTTCATGACTTCTGTGGTTCCTCTCTAGCCATACTGTCCACCATATACATGATGGGACAATCTTCCATCTCTCCTCCTTTCTTCCTGTATTTCCATCCCTATTCCAGCATGTTTAACTATTTGTCGTGATCCTATTGGAAGGAAATCTCTTCATTGTCTCTTTTAGTGATTTGAAGGGTTGAAAAGGAGACTAAAGGTTATGGAAAACAGATGAGAATCCATGAAGTTAATAAGGAAACTTTGAGGAGTAGAATTCAGATTTGTGGCATCTGCCTTATAGTTTTTTGTGAGATTAAAAGGTTATGCAAGTGCAGATATTAATGTGACTGGATTATTATTCCACTGAAAAGAAGTTAATCACAGATCAAAATTGCGTTCATGGCTAAAGTGCCAATGAAGAAGGGTAGGTATCAATGTAGAAGAGATTATAGCACAAGGGATTACTCTACCCAACTTGAATGTGGCCTTCAAAACAAAACCATGAAGGGGAAGTGAAGAAATAAGTAGTCAATGAAAGTGCAGGTCAAAAGAACCACATATCAATGGCAAAATGGCCATATTTCCCTAGTCCTTATATGATAAGTAAGTCCAATGGTTTTCTCCATCATTTACACATCTATTAGGGTTTCTCCCCTCCAAACTTGTCCTTATGTGTGGGGCATGCCTAGAGCGTAGAAACATATGTTGCATTAGCCGTCTCTTATCATCTCAGATAATGAAAGCCTAAAGACCTAAGTTTGATCCTTATCATCCTTAAGTACCCCAACGTAAGACTCCAATACGTCCTGTTACGCATAGAGGCAAATTAGTCAAGCCTAGCTTAACCTTTTAGGCCCAAGCTTGAGAGAAGCCTAAGCTTTTGTTGCTCAAGATTTATATAATATGGTAAGTGAGAGGCTCAAGATCGAGCTATTGATTGTGTGATCAATCGTCAAACCAACAATCCCCCCGTTGGGATGTATTACTTTAATTGAGTTTCAAGATATTTTAAGGCATTGTATGTTTTTAAAAAAATGGATCTTGGGTCTTCCTTAATCCAAATGAACTACAGCCCATACTGCCAACCAATATGGTATGTTGACATCCCGCTCATGCCCAAGGGGTTGAACATCTGGAGCGTGTTAAGAAAATGAACTGGGCCTAACTTAAAAAGCATTCTGGTGCACTAAAGCTCCAGCTATGCTGGGGTCTGGGGAAGGGCCAGACCACAAGGATCTGTGGTGCACCAAAGCGTGTGGCCTAGTGGTCAATGAAGTGGTTGAGAACCCTGAGGTTTCATATTCAAAACTCAGTGGAGACAAAAAAAACACTAGGTGAGTCTTCCGATCTGTCCTAGCCTTTGGGGTGGACAGACTTACTTGGTACCTATTGCCGGTGGGAGGTGGTAGTTATCCCGTGGAATTAGTCGAGTTTGCTCGAGAAAGCTGGTCCGGACCCATGGTCATCAAAAAATAAATAAGGATCTATTGTATGCAACCTTACTTCTTTTTTTTAAATAACTATCTCATTAACTTTGAGGTGCAATTCACTGGGAAATTCACCGGTTGAGCTGCAGAATTAGAGTCCCCATGTTCTTCCTGTAATTACTCTCTCAGCTTCCCAAAACAAGACTAATCTGTGAAAACTGATCAGTAGGAACAAGTTGCAGGTTGTCCTAAAAGGGAATTACCTTGCTTACCAGTGCTTCATTCGCAGGATGCATAGTCTGGTTAGAGATCGAGCTTTTAGTCTTTCCGCGGAGAATTGGGCAGTGGTACGGAGCTGCTATATTTGCTAACATTCTGTTGGAATCCAGTAACAAAATAACTTCGGGCAAATGGAGTAACCACTGCTTTTTTTCCCGAAGATATTTTCCTTCTGGATTCCAAAAGGAATGTTAGCAAATACAACGGCTCCTCTCCTTCCAACATGCATGCTCCTAACTCCTATCAAACTCTAGTTTTCTACCTCCAACTCATCTGTCTAATGTTTCTTCTACTCAGACTTCTGAATTTCCCTTTTAGTATCAAAAATGTCCGCCAGAGAGTAGACTGACAAAACTTATAGGAAAAGAAGATGGATGCGATTGAGATTGAAATTGGGAATAAGGGAACATCTTGTGCACATTTTCTTATTGGTGAACAACAGATCTCTATGCTTTCTGATTTGGTTCCAAGCAAGGTTAGTTGAGAAATTCATGTAAGAACTAGGATCGGAATCCATAGTTAATGAAAGATTCATTAGATCTCTGCAGATTCAACACAAAAAAACAGATAGGATTGTCAGGATTATCTTATGAGGAGGAAGTTCCATATAGCCAACAGATGCTACGTGTGCTTGTGCAACCAGAATCTATTAATCACCTGTTTCTTCATTGCACTGTTGCCACAGACCTTCGATACATGTTCTTTTCTCTCTTTGGACTGACTTGGGCCATGCCAGGCTCTTTGAGAGACGCTTTTGTGTGTTGGTGCTCCTAAAAAGTTGGGAAGTCCATCGAAATGATCTGGTCTTTGGTTCCTGCTTTTGTATTTTGTGCTGCTTATGGATAGAGAGGAACAGAAGGTGTTTTGATGGCATCTCAACTCCCATTTCCTCTCTTTAGGCTAGATGTGTGATTAGTCGTTTTAGGCTTTTTTTTTTTTTAGTCATTTTAGGTTGGTCAACCACTCCTCTGTAATTACTGTTGAATCTTTCCTAGAATATATCAGCTCAATAGATCTATGTTGATAGTTATGATAGCTTTTTTCACCTTTGTGGGAGCTGATAATCTCTTTGTAATGCTTGCATCTTCTTGATGCTTTTTGTTGATGATATCCTTTTTATTTCATCAAAAAAAGGGTGAGAGAACCATGAAAGTTCTATTGTGGAACATTAATTTCTGGTTCAGCACAAAGCTGTTGCTATTGATATTATCACAAACTTTACTTCACCAAAACTTGGTATTTCCAGCCTTACCAACTCATATTTCCAATTCCATGCCAATTTCCCTTTCTCAAGCTACAATCTAGCAAATACAATAGTTGATGATCACATAATAAGGAGTTTGCTCCAGTCTCCAACAGTTTGTTGCATTTCTCCCTATCTCAGCATGAAGAGAGCTTCATTCCGAACTCACTTTCTCAGAATTTCCCTTACTAAAAGAGGTCTCATTTCTATCTCTACATTATTCAGTTAACTACTACTACTGGTAGTGTTATACTTTGGGTCCTACAGATCCTTTCTTTTGCAACCAGTAACTTATAATCATTCCACAGTTTCTGAAATTCAAACTAACACAATAATGCAGAACTGTCAATTAATACTTCAAACCCTTTTAGTACAAAAAGTTGTCTGTGGACTTTATCTAGTTCAAACATAAGATACCTTTGGAGCATCTATAGAAAGTGGCAAAACAAACAACAAAGTTTAAATAGACTAGAAGTACCATATGCAATACAAATTCTGTAATATATCAGTATATCCCCGTTTGGCCTCCATATACAAGCTTGCTCTCTTGCTTTGATTCAACTTGAAGCCTAAGTTTCGATCAAAGAGATAACTTCACGGCCATCAGCAACCAAATAAGCCCAGTTATTCCGGTTTTACTTAAAGATACTGCAGATTTCGTAGGTGGAGCTGATGATGGGATCGGACTAATGTTGCTACTTATTGGCTGTGCTGCTGATGGTGGTGACATTACAGGAGGTGATGCAACTAGCCCAAAAGGGGGACTTGTAATGTTATGATCACAAGGTGGAGGCAGAGGAAGACTGGCATTATTATGATCAGATGGCAAAGTGGCACCTTCCAGGACTTGATCAATGCCATGGCATCTGATGGAAGCACTTTTAGTGCAGATATTTTGACTAACGACTCTGGCATTGTTGAGAAAGAAATGCATCTTTCCAGAATTGTTGACTCTGAGGAAAACGTCAGGTTTTGAAGTTGGTATCATGGAGCCTGTTGGGAAGTGTTGGAGGTGGTCGAAAAGCAATGGTGATGGTAAGGAATGTCGTTGCAAGAAATCTGCCACGTTGTTTTCTTGGATTAATGTTTGGGACAATGTCTTGTCTCTTGGCATCAAGAAAGTGATGTTTCCTTGAATAAGGTCTGCAGGGGCCATGTTAATCAGCATTATAAAGGTGAAATAATTTGCTGTCCTCATCTCCTCAATGGCTTGGCGGATGTCTGAGGTACTGTTTGTAGCAGTAGAGACAGATGACAGCAGCAACTTTAGAAGGAATGTCAAGATCATATGATTTCTGGCCATGCTTGGTTTATTGTTTGTCAATGTGCTGGTAGATTTAAGTTGTTTGAAGAATATTTGATTATCTTGTTATGATGGGTAATAAAGAGCATATGTGATACACTTAGCTAAATGAAAGCTAAGCTTAAACATGCAATCTTGCTGCTCCAACAACTAATAGCCTCATACATACTGCATGTATATATGGTAGGTACTCTGCTAAGAGATCGCTCTATATATTTGTTTTTCTAGCACAAAGAGTGTTGTAATTTTACGTTTTAGTTTCAATATTTTTTTTATAATAAGAATAATGTTTTATTTTCTTTAATGCTAAAAGTGTAAAAAGAAATTAAAATTTTCCTTTTGGTTGGAATGGGAAAAAAGAAAATAAAAAAAAGTATCCGACCTGCCGGATTCGAACCAGCGACCTAAGGATTCCAGTACACAAACTACAGTCCTCCGCTCTACCAACTGAGCTAAGGTCGGATTTGCTATTGTATTTCTCCCCCAAAATCAAGTTTACTTGCTTTTGTTTTACTAGTTCTCGTTCCCTCGTTATTTGCTGCTTAGTACATGCATCAACAACCACCTTTTAAAGTTGTCAATAAATATTATTTAGACACTCGAGAAATGACTTGTTCCAATTGACCACCTAACCACATGATAAGTTAACCACTTAAAATATGTCACATTCTCTAATTATATGCATCAACCAAAACAAGCGCGAAATTTTACGGCTTATTAAAGAATTGTTGTCTTAAGCCCTTATTTAAACTATGTAATATCAAAAGAATGACTCATCTGAATACTTAACCACACATATTAAACATTTCAAAATTAAAAGAGAATTAAACAATATAATTTTCCTGTTATACAAACATATGATGATTAAATTTACAAGTCAATATCAATTCTTATGCAAAAAAGAACATAAAAGGAACCTCTATAGAATATTTTGAGATTTGACAAGTAAAGAAATCCTACATGCTTTATTTCTAAGGCATTACTTTTAGTTTAAATGCAAGGAGTTTAACATGGAGATGATGCAGATTTTAATCATAAAAATTAAAGGAATTGAAAGGAGGTAATCTGATTTTTCATTTAGTGCAATATTGAAATAGTAATTGATCTCAACTCTTGCAAATGGGGTGTGCATTCGGTTTTTCGATTTGGTTTTACAGGTTTAGATTTTTTGGTTTTTGGTTTTGTAAAAGTGTAACTCAAGCCGATTCAAAATAAATTTGGTTTGGTTTGGTTTTCCTCTATTCGGTTCAGCTTTTTTCGGTTTGGTTATTCGGTTATGTCAATAATTAATAACATAACCAAAGTAATAATATTTAATCCCTTAAATATACTTTCTAATATGAATCATAAGTAAAACTTAAAACACAATACTTATAAGTATACCTATTATAGATGTAATTCAAACATAAAATATAAACGTAATCATCGTGAAAGGCAATAACCAAAAAGGGACAAAAGTGATTAACTCCAACTTAATTCTAAACCAAAACATTATATATATATATATATATATATATATATATATATTATTTTATTTTTGGTTTTTATTTTTTAAAAACCGAAACCAAACCAAAAAACCAAACAAAGTAATTTATTAATCCAAAACCAATCCAAAAAACCAAAAAACCAATCCAAATAAAAATTCGGTTTGATTATTCGGTTTAATCTGAATAGTGCACACCCCTACTTGCAAATCCCTTTTTTTGTTAGAAAAAAATAAATCTCCTGCAAGAATGATGTTCATTATATCATATTTTAGGTCCCAACATACATAAGAAATAAGATTCCATGTATAAATACCATAGTTGATACATAATGACCTGCTCAAATTCAAATAACAAACTGGCATAAATCGCGCATTTACTTCAAGATAATGTTGGATTAAGCTTTTGGTGGAAGAGAGGGATTGGTAGATTCCTCAATTCCGGTTTGGGACTCGGGATGTTCTTGTTTTGCAGAAGTTGCAGCATGTTCTTGCACATCACTTTTAGCAGAAGCTGCAGCAAGTTCCTGCATATCACCTTTAGTAGAAGCTGCAGCAAGTTCTTGGACATCACCTTTAGCGGAATCTGCAGCTTGTTGTTGCACATTACCTTTTGTTGAAGTTGCAGTATTTTCTTGTGCATGACCTTTAGTAAAAGTTCTTCTTTCTTCTTCAGCCAGTTTTTCCTTTGTCTTCTGTCCCACTTCCCCAGCAGCCTTAGTGACTCGACTTAAGGCACCTGCAGCCCAAGTTACCCCTGTCAAAGCATATCTGTTCTTCATGATGGCGGATCCAGCATTGCTAACTGTCTGCTCAGCAGCTGCAAAAGCAGATTTTGACTTTTCCGAGACTTGGAACTTCTGGTCCATTTCTTTCACTTTGTGGTTCACGATGGTTGCCCCCGTTGTGATTTTCTCACTAAGGCCATATTTTTGGTCTAAAGAAGCAACTGTGGCTGAGGTAGTGGATGTGATCTTGTGTCTCTCGTCTAGTGCCTTGGCTTTGCCAACTGCGTCCTTGCCCAAGATAAAGCCCTTTGCCAACATGCTGCTGACGACGTCCTCTGCCTTTTGAATAGCAGATCCAGCAGCGGGTGCATTGGTGCTTTCAGTTGGCTGCACATATAAACGGTACACCATTTATGGACAATCATGTGATCGATGAAGCTGGAAAGCCTGCTTAAAACATCAAGTTATACATACAACTGGTGATACTGAAGCTGTAGGTGGGAGCTTGTACTCGGGTGCTAGGACTATGGAGATGGACTGATCAACAATTGTAGCTCCCTAAAAACACCAAGTGAGCTTATCAATCGCAAAAGAGGAGCAGTAAAGGGACACAATCAAAAATTGGAAACAACTCATCCTTGTAGTCAAGCAGCACGTAAGCTACATGAACAACCAACAATACTTATGCTAGAATGCACTCGCTTTTATCTGCATCTCTATTACAACACTTCAAGTGGATTGAAGAAGAGGAGAAAAAATGATAGTACTGATTTTTTAAGAATAGAACAGCTTCCTTACTCTCTGTTCCTTCATTCTAGATAACAATAGTGTACCAAGTATCCCTTCCGGTAACATCTGAGAAATTCTGACTTTAATACTAAAACAGTTAAAAGTATCCACATAGAAATTGTCAATAAAATGTTCATTAGATAAGTATCAAAACTCCTTGATTGTGTGCTTCCTTTTTTCCAACTCTAACTTCTACAACTAGAAAACTGCTAACTTTTGTAAGACTGATTGACATGTTACACTATGCTAAAGTGCAGTAATGGTCCCTAACTTTTCAACCTTCAATTTCCCCTGAAGCTCTGTTGATTCTTCTATTGAAGCCACCAAGCAGAAGTAAGAAGGCCACATGTAAAGTAACATGGACCTAGGCTTTTATGATTTCACTAGCTACTTTGCACTATTCTTTTTTTTTTTTGGTTGTTGCCCGTGGTATCCGGGCCAACTTTCGCGCATCTCGAGTAATTACACGGGATATCTTCCATTTCCCACCAACAGGTACCGGGTAACTAGGCCACACCATTGGGTTACTTCGCACTATTCTCTGGCAGCATGGTGAGCCTCAAAACTTTTAAGCACCTCTGAATGCTTGGGGCTAAAGTGAAACCATAATTTTGCTCTTAGGGGATGTATCTCCGATACTGATAAAAAACTTTCTCAATATATCTACTGCCCTATCTACACCTACACACCCTAAAAAAGAGAAAAGAAGAAGAAGAAGAAAGAAGAAGAAAAAAAAAAAAAAAAAAAAAAAAAAAAAAAAAAAGAAAAATTTAAATAAGAAAACAGAAAATTCATACCCCACCACCAAAGATACAGACAAACAACTATACTACTACAAAAATATAATAAAAAAATAAGGAAAAAAAAAAGCTGGATGCTCAGTTACCATAATGGGTTGAGATGAGTTGTTTGTGTTGACTTTTTGACTTTTAAATCCTCCTCACCTCATGTCTATTTTTTTTTTTTTGAGGCCCAAGCCCAATTTTTTTTACTATAAGCTTCCTGTATTATTATGAAAATGAAATGAGGAATGGAAGTTTATCTCCATGCCCCTCACCCCCTCTTTGGCCAAAAATGCTAAACATTTTGAAGAACCAAAATTAAGAAAGAAAAAGGCTCCAAGTGAATAAAACTAATTGCAAAGGAGAAACCAACAGTGGTGTGTGAAGTATTTATCCAAGTAAAGGGTTGGAGTAGTTCTTACACCTCCTTCAGTTACCAAGAGAATGAACAAACAAATAATAATAAACGGGGAGATTCGGGACAACCACAAAAGCACAAACAATGTGATCTAACCTACTAATGCTATTTTCTGAATTTTGCAATAGGGACACTTTAATATTCCCATTCTGTCTCACCCCCACAAAACTATATTCCACATTGACGAAACAAAGTGCTAGCTCGTATCACATGCACTGGCAGAAAGGTCTTGTACCTTTTATAGAATATGTGCTGTACACTCAAAGACACAACCATCATAACTACCTCTCTGAGGTAGGGGTAAGGTCTGCGTACACTCTATCCTCCCCAAACCCTACTTTGTGGGACTACACTAGGTGTGTTGTTATTGTTGTTGTATTAAAAGGAGTAGTTCATCAACAAAGATAAGAGCTTTTTCTTCATTAAATAAATCAAGACTGGCAATTATAGATACTTATTAACTAACATTAACCAGAAAAAAGGTTACAAAATGCCAAGATCAAAGAGGAGTCTACATACTGAAAGAAGAACTGCAGTCTCTGCACTCTGAGGATCCTTGAATGTGACATAAGCTACTTGTGATCGCTCACTCTCACTATAAAAGAAAATATAAAAACATGTAAGGTAATAAAAGTAACCATCAATCATTCTCAACAGGCACATCCTCCCCTGTTTATCACCTTACTTTTCTAGATTAGCAGTACTGACCATATAAAATCTTGTGTAAAGAAAAATTAGATGCTGAAAAGACCAAAAAAAATAACAGCTAACCCTTTCATCTCTAAATATTCAATATCCCCTGAGAAGGAGAAGAACTCCTTGATATCTTGCTCTTTAGCACCCAAAGAAACATTGTTCACTTGCACTGTTTTAACCTATCATAATAACAAAACAACCAAAAAATATCAGCAAGACTTTACAACAAAGGGCTTAATTCTTCCACCCCGGAAGGTGAAAATCTCATGTACGGTTACGTAGAGTGGCAATAAAGGCGACTTATTGGTCAAAAACCAATCTTGCACATTCTAAATAACCAGAATATTATCATCACCTAATGGATATATTGCCATAAGATTAAGAGTTGTACCTTTCCTATATGTATACTAGTTAAAAAAAAAAGGATATAAATAAGAATTATTTTGTCATTTGTTAATGTATTGAGAGATTTACCAATGAAATCGAATCTCATAGAACAATAAGTAAAAAAATGGAAAACAAATCATCAGTTAATTTGCATTTGTAAGAACAAATTAAATAAAAGAAATAGAGATGTTGAGCTATTCACTTACCGACATCGATCCAGATAAAAAGATAGCAGATCAATCCAAGAAGAATTTTGAGGATATCGAAACAAAGAAGGAAACAAAATTGGAGGAAGAATCCAAAAGCGGAAAAAGATGGATGAGTTAGAAATAGAACGTGTAATACGCAAAAGTTGGCAAATGTTTGTTTCCAATAAGGCCAAACGAATATTGATATTTTATTTTTAAGTACAAAATAAATTATTTTAGCTTTCTATTCTGTTTTTATAAAGAAGAATAGAAGTTGCTTCCTAGTTCTTATATTCAAACCAAATCAATAAATGTAAAATATACAATCATAATTAAGTGGTATATTTTTTATTTTACTTTTTAACGATCAAGGTTAATTTCATTAGATTAGTTTAGTGTAGATATTCGATGTAAATAATTTTTTATTATAGTTACAAATGGTTACTTATTGATTGCAAGCTTCTCCAAAATTTTGTAGGAGACCCCCACAATTCACTGTATTCTTAACACGAACATTATAACAGCCAATATTTTCAACCTTCGCATGTTATATGGGTTCTTAAGCTTTGTCGATTCTGACTTACAATTTATTGGAATACCATATTTGGTATAAAAAAAAATAAGTATTTTTGGCAAAAGGGATGACACTTGGAAGAGGTAATATTAGTAAATGATAAAACTGAAGACAAACTGAACAGCAAAACAGAAATAGCAGAGACGTTAAGGTTAATGCACCTTCCTTCTTTCGTCGTTTTGTACTCTCCAGTATTAATATTTTCACTTGCACGGCACATCGCCCACTTCTCCTGCTTTTTTCTTGCAAAAACTTATGAATTCTCAAATTCAATTCAAAAGCAACCTCCCCATTGCCAACACAACGTTGTTTCTCCTCTTTGTAGACGCAGATTTCTAATTCATTTACAGCACACCAACAAAAAAAAAATTACTCTTTTTTGTGTGTTTTCAAGTAAGAAGAAATGAGCTTTGAAGATCTTGAATCAGGAAGCTCATTGTATGTTCAAGGCGGAAGTGGATCATGGGAACGACTAACAAAACAAGCCATCACAAATCCATCTGCTTCTGATAATCGTCAATCCATAGTAGTTGGTGTGTTTCAAATAAACACAGCTTTGACAAACTTTCAACGCCTTGTTAACACCCTTGGAACACCCAAAGACACTCTTCAACTCCGGCACAAGCTGTAAAGACTTGTATTCTTTGTTGCTTGATTAAGCTATTAAAGGGCATTTTACAGTGGTGCGTGTGTTAACAGGGTTTAGTTTCTTGCTTTTCTCTGCAGCCACAGTACAAGGCAGCAAATTGCGGAATTGATAAAAGAAACTTCAGCTAAGCTTAAGAAAGCCATTGAATCAAATCGACATTCTCAATCTAGTGTAAGTGGATGAATTATTTGAACAAGAAAGTGAAAATAGAAGAATGGGGATCTTCTCAGTAATGTTTCTTTTAAACTTCAGGTCACCAAGAAGATCGCTGATGCTAAGCTTGCTAAGGATTTCCAATCTGTTCTTAAAAAGTTCCAAAAGGCTCAGCAACTTGCAGCACAGAGAGAAGCAGCTTACACTCCTTTCATCTCCCAGGAAATTATTTCATCCAGGTAATTAACCACTCCAAATGCTTCTGCCATCTTTCTTTCTTAGCCCGGATATATGATCTTTATCTTCATATCTTACATTTGTATTTGGCAGAAGCACAGAGATTCAGATAAGTTCGTCTATCAGTCCCAAAGGCGGTTCAACCCTTCTGGAATCCAAAAGGTTAGGAGATAACTAAGTACACACTCGTTTTTGGGTTTTGTTGATTGATAATGTATGTTAAGAAACTTCATTTCAGCACCCACGTCTCAGTATGGCAAGGCAAGTTGCTGTAATCTTATTTTTCTTTCTATTTTCCCAAATTCTTCATGCTACCACCAGTTCTTTTGCTCATAGTGAACCCTGGCTTTACTTCTATGGCAGGCAGGACATCGTACAACTGGAACATGAGATTGTTTTTAACGAAGCCATCATAGAAGAAAGAAAGCAAGGAATGATAGAAATCCAGCAGCAGATTGGTGAACTGAATGAGATGTTCAAGGATTTAGCTCTATTGGTCCATGAACAAGGAACTATGCTCGGTTAGCCAATATCTCTATCCGATCCGATCCTTTGTCTTTCTTCCTCTGAAATTCCAACTATAACTAATCTTATTAATGAATCTGACATCCTAAAACCCATCTGCCAGATGATATGAGTTCCAATATTGAGAGTTCTCATGATGCAACTGCACAAGCTGCAAAGCAACTTACCAAGGCATCAAAAATCCAACAATGTAATTCATCTATGGTAAGAGTCTATATTGCAGCTAGTCCTATGATAGCTGACGAATTGCCTTTAGCTTGGCGCAAAATTGACACTTACAAATTTTCTTTGCAGAGCTGCTTGTTGTTGGTGATATTTGGGGTCATCCTGCTAATACTAATTGTACTGGTGCTAGCATAAAGAGTTTTCTTCCAAGTTACTAAATTGAGATATTGTAGATTTTTCATCTCTCAAGTGTATGGGTTCCGATTGTTCTACCTGCATCAGTCTGCTAATGTAGATAATTTGTACGCCAGTATGACCTTCAAGGTACAGATGTACAGTAAATCAATTTATAGACACTGGGAACTATCTGTGTTCAATGTGCTACCACATTCTATCTGTTGTACGTAATCTTACCTTTCATTTCTACAAGAGCTTATCCCCAGGCTTGAACTCGTGACCTCTTGGTCATAAGATGACAGCTCTTACCATAGCGTTAAAGCTCTTCATTTCAATGATCCAGATATAGTCACAAATTGGTATTAGACAATCGCATTAGCAAGTAAATTACCAAGTACTACCATTTTTTCTAGTACTTCAGAGACGGTAAGAAGTAGCTTGGTAGGAGAATACCATCCCAGCATTATCCTCCAAGTCCTCCCTTAGCTCATTGACATTCTTCCGTCCTTGCTAGACTAGTGGTTCTATATCTAATTTACATAACCAAAAGAGTAAAACTATTTATTGCTTGAGCTCCACGCCTCCCCCTGATCCCAACAAAGGCAAAAATTAATTGATTCAACATGCAAGAAAAGATATTACCAACGTCTAACCAGAGGCAGGCGAAACCAAATACCTATTGACTATTGCAATTGATCTTTCCGACCGCATTCAATCGAGAAAACTGATATCTATCACAATTGAGTGCATGTGAGGACTAATCTGCTATCAGAGTGGGTATTAATCTCCATCAAACATTGGTAATCCGGTCAAACTTTACCGACAAAGTGTTTACACCAAACCATAACCCAAATGAAACATTTTCACATGTGCAAATAAAGGTTCTTCCTCTATTTCTCATAAAATAGCAAGCAGTAAAGAGAAACATAACCAAACTGATGGCTGCAAACTAAAAACGACCACAAGTACTTAAGACGTTCAGAATGACCAAATATTCATCTGATAATAAGATACTGGGAAAGGAAAATACGTTCATGACTGTTAAGCTCATCATATCTGGAAAGAGAATCGACTATATGATGGGAGAAATCTGCTTAAAGTAACCTTTGTCCTTTGCAGATTAACAGTATCACATTTTCTTGAAAGTTATACTTACATCTGTATCAAATCCTCACTGTCATTCTATTATGTTTAAAAGAACTATATACACCACCAGTAACAATCTTTTAGCAACCTTTCCTGCCCCCGCATGGTAACTAGAATATCCAAACACTCAGTGTTTGAATCAAAATGCATTAGGCAGATAACATATTTTTCTACTCAAAACTTTGTGGTGAAGACCAGTCCCCCCAGAAAGGCATTGCTGTCAGTCCACCAGTACAGCGCATTCACCTGACAAAAACCACAGAAACATGATGAGAAACTAAAAGCCCCTATGCTCTCTCCAAGCATACCAAAGGTTTTAGTAGTTGTGCTCAAAGCAAAACTATAATGTTGTAAAGATTAGAACATGCATACTAGACCTAAGAATAGAAGGTCCTGAAAGGAAATGGAGAAATATTGAAACCTGACTCCACCTCGAGATGTCATCCACCCACCCATATAATGCAGAATGTTCAGATATAAAATCAATGAAACATCTCTGTTCCCACTACAAAATAAGAATTAACTCAACAAGAGATTTCAAGCAACCAGAAGGCTGTCAGCAGCATACAGAGTCACATAGATCTATACACTGAAAGTGAGATACCTCTTTTTTAATGGAGAAAATGAAAAAACTAGTCCCTTATGTTTGGGGGTTGGTCTAAACCTGCAAGTGAATTTCCTCTATGTTAGCAGCATACAGACTCACGTACTAAGGCTGTTATTGATGGTACACGTGAGATAAAAAAAAGTTGATCCATTCGCTAATTCATACAACTGAGGGTCAAAGAAAGCAAATGGAGTATTTAATTGGCTTGAAAAAGATTTTTCTTAAGGTACGAATAGGGGGGAATAAATCTGGAGAAGTTCATCCTGATGGTTCTCTTCAGTTTAAACGGCTAATTGGTAACCATGCCTCTCATGAGCCAACTGCATCAAAGCTAACACCACCAAGTATTCTAATAATAATAGAGACCAAAAGTGCTCAATGGTAGTAAACATGAAAGGCTAAAACTACTTGGATGTATATATAAATGCCCATTTTAGACCTTCCCCCAAATCATAAGAGAGAATTTTATCATTTTCTCTTGACTTATGCACGCATAAGTTTTTCGCATAAGCTAGAATTACAAAAACTTCGGATAAAAGAAAATGTTCTGTTAAAATCAAAATTAAAAGAAATGGTAAGAATTTTGCAACGGTTTGTCAAAGGGATAGGAAAGTAATAAGCTCATCATAGTGAATAACAAACAAAATTTCTACCTTTGATGTTTTCCGGATTCAACTAAGATTCACAATTTCATTCACTATGAGAGCCTAATGCGAGAAGTCCCATCTGTTAAGTAAGATGACTCATACACTTCAGTTTATCACAATCACTCTCTTGAACTTCTGGAACATCCTCTTCTTTTGCTAAACCATCTTCTAATGCTAGAGAACCAATCTCATCCTTATCGCCAGTGAGAGAGCTTGCTAAAAGAATCTGGTCCCAGAAAATGTCATTTATGCCTGGAAGCTTAGGCATCTCGTCCGAAAAGACATCATCCATATAAAATCCATCAGGGACAATGGATGCTACATCATCCACAATATCTTGCATTGTTTCAATGTATGGCATATCCCCGGTCTCCGCCCGCTTAAGGTCAGTTATTTCAAGAGTTTCCGGTGTATTGAACCCATGTCCTGAAAATTCAGGGTTCACATGATCCGTCTGAGAGTTGAGCGCATTTAATTCAGGAAACTGAGGGACCTTGGCTTGCCCAGGAACCAGACTAGGGGAATACTGGATCTCAGGAATGACAGATAAACTAGAGTTGAATGGAAATCCTGAATCTGACATCAGATGAGCTTGTGAAGAAGTTGCCAATTGCGAAAGAGTAACCTCAGAAATCTGAGGGGATATACCACCAGTCTCTAATGTATTTTCAAAAGACCGGGCACGATTAGTCAAGAAACCATGTGTATTCTTAACTATGGTCTCCAACCTACCAGATGTATTAGTTTTCAGGAGCTTCTGCAGCAATGCTTTTGCTGCCTCATTCATCAAAGGCTGGTAACGGACTATCTGCCTGTCACGCAAAGTACTGACCTGCTTGGCTGCATAATTTTCTTCTTCCTGGTTGGGGAATCTCCTCTTCTTATTCATCCCAGGAATGCGCCTTTTACCTTCATTCTGTTGATGAACCAGTTCAGCTATAAAGCCAGGGCTCTGCAAGGCCTCAGCAAGGAATGTCATCGCTTGCTGTTCCCTTTGCTCCATTAACTGAAGACGCTGCCCAACATTCTCCAAGCGGTGATCTGTTGCCTTCTGCTGCTGCCTCAAATTGACTAGCTCCTCCATATGAATACTTTTATCTATTTTAAGCCTTTCCACCTCTTCTTCAATTCCAATCTTCCCAACTTCAACACAAGATCCAACAGATAAACTTTGCACTTGGGAGGCAGTTTCCTGATGAACCTGCATTTGAGAGGGTTTTCGCCTACTTATAGTCTTCAAGAGGTGCTTCTGGCCTCTAAGAAATCCCTCATTTGCAAATTCCCAGCAGTCTGAATCAACCTTCTTGTAACCCTGGTTGATGAAAGGGGATAGCAAACTGTAAAAAGAGTAAAGGCTGCCCAACATATACAAAGAATATTTGTAACCGAAATACACAGACAACACTGAATGACAACACTGTATTAAGTATTAACCGCATTACGCAAGAAAATAATTCCCTCGTCATAATTAGAAGAGATTATCATCGTCAATCAATTACTTAGAACATTGAAACCTGGACAGAATTGTTGCAGTATCACATATATACACTTCATCACAGGCTTCAAAAAAAAAAAAAAAAAAAAAAAAAAAAATTTTTAGGCCCCTCATTTTTTTAAAAAAAATTTTAATTATATATTATTTATTTTTATTTTTAATATCAAGTATAAAAAAAAAAAAAAAAAAAAAAAAAGCAAAAAAAAAAAAGAAAGCTCGACAAATTATGAATATACCATCTCAAGAAAAATTAAAATAATATAATATAATAATAAAAAAAAATAATATATATATTAATTTCCCTCTATTCGATTGCTTTTTAGGCCACCAATTTATTAGAGCCGCCCCTGCACTTAATTTAATGTCTTGAAATTGTTATTCAGCAGACAGGACTAGCAAATGATTGGATTGCTAAAATAAGAAGTTGGGAATGGAGTCATGTGAGATTGTAATACTTGTATAGTGATTTGTATATATCTACTTTTTCTAACAAAAATGTCTTCGCTTGGTTACAATTTAGTCAATATCTCAGCACATGCAACAAACACATTATAAACGAAAATATTGATGTTACTTATTTTTCTTTTCTTTTTTCTTTTTGTGGTGGGGTAAACCAGACTTTTTTTTCCTGTTGGAATACTGTTATCCCATGAGAAAACATTACAAGCCCTTAACCCAACTTTTCAAAACATACCAAACACTGAAATTACCATTTATCTTCCAAATATTGAATTCAAGATAGGCCCTAAACATAAACTTCCAGGAGATAAAGTCTGCTTTACCAACTCTGCAGACCTTTGAGCTTCCAGGCAATTTGTCCTTGCACCTCAAGATAGGCCCTAAACATAAACTTCCAGGAGATTAAGTCTGCTTTACCAACTCTGCAGACCTTTGAGCTTCCAGGAAATTTGTCCTTGCACCTCCTTGGTGCTCCTTCTCTAAATAAATAGAAGTCCTTTTACAGATAACATTTGCATACATAGTGATTGACTCAAGTCACCCCCAGTTTTTCTATTTAAGATATTCGCCATGGCCAACTAATAATCAGTTTACGCAGCACAGAATTTGCTAACTATGAAACTGAGTAGCAGGAAGGACATGTACTCAGTGTAACTGAAACCTTTGAATGATATTCTGGACAAATATACTAATCAGAAATTCTCTTGTAATTAGATAGAAAGTTTTTGCCTATTTGCTCAAATTTTGCAACATCTTTCCAACTCAATGTGCTAATCATATATAATCTCAGGATAAGATATCAACAAATAAGCTATCTTATAGTAAGAGCTAGAAAACAAACTATCCAAGTAAAAACACCTAAAACAACAAATATACAGAAAAACGTAAATAAATCTCGCAGAAACAATCACCATAGCAATCAGCTGTGTCTCAAAATTATTAGTATATTTCCACTTCATTCAGACCGATTTTATTTCACATACACCAATCCACATTAGCTACATTCAGAAACCAGTTCAACACTAAAAAAAAAAGTGGTTTATTTAGGGTTTAAGTAAATTACTGCAAACACGAACATCACAAGCAAAAGCATAAATTTCGTAAGAGCGATGAAACAAAGAAGAATTTTATTAATTTACTAACATAAGTATTCAACTGCCTGACGAAGCTGGAAAAGTTATTGTGCTTAAAATACTTGGGCAAAATATCCCTGGAGAACTCCGGCACATTCCACACGACGAAACTGTTATTACTCTTACTCCACGACACAACAGAGTCCGTCGACCGATCATCCACCATGTCATACGTTTTGCTCAGAAAAGGCGGAAGCGGATTTCCTATCTCATGAACTCCTTCCATAGTTTTTTCGCCGTCCGGCGACATTCTGACGGTTGCTCTGTTTATTCACCTGGTATACACAGATAGAGATACGAAGAAGCAGAAGTTACACGAGGCACTAGAAAATGGTTTGTAGGTCTCGCGATTCGAGGAGATGGTGAGAGAGAAAATTTGTTTGGGAAAAAAAGTGATAAAGAGAAAGTAGCAGAGTGCAAACTGAATTACTCAAAGAATAAACCCCTTTTGTTCCCATTTACTTGTCAACCATTTTTTTGGTTTATTAATCGCCGAGTTGGCTTATTTTAGAGCTTCAAAATCGAATTCAAAAAAAAAAATTATTGATGAGTATTAATTTAGTGATTTTGGTAATGATTAAAAAAAAATTAATCAAGTTTTAATAGTTTGAGGTTTTATTTTAATGGATGAATTAAAAATTACTTAGTAAATTATTAAATTATATTTATATTATTCGGTATATAAAATTTTAATCGATAATGATCAATAATAATAAATAACCAATAGATTATAAGTAAAACTGATAAATTTTAAAATCAAGTCGAACTAATCGATACGCAGCCTAACTTAATTTGAGAAAGGTTTTTTACTAAAGATATTTTTATATTTAAAACTCAAAATTGAGAGGTCAAGCAAATTGCCTGCTTCACTACGTCCTTTGATGATTGTTTATCAACCATTAGTTGTTCTAAAAGTGAAAAGACACGTAAATAAAGTTTAATTAGTTATTAAAATTAAACTAATGTGATGAAAAAAAACTAAAGAGTTACAATAAAATAAAACTAATCTGATCCTCTCCTTATTAATTACAGTTTTTAAAGAACTTATAAAACTTATTTTTTACTAACTAAATAGGAGTAAGGGAATACTATTATATTAGAGATGTTGTTAACAAGGTCGATTTGGTTTTAGAGGTAATGTAGGATTCGTGAGACAAGTTCGTAGTAATACAAAATGAATACATAATTTCTTGTTAAATGTGGGAATATTGTATTAAAAATTATTATCACATAGTGTATATTGTATAATTTTTTATCTTTTTGAAAAATTGTTTATAAAGAGGGTTAGCTTTGGAAATTAGTTATTTAATTTGTTCATGGCTAATATCCTTACTTTTTCTTAATATTCTATTATGCATAAATAACACATAAATTTGATATAATTCATGTATTTACAAAAGAGAGAAGGAAGGAAGTAGACATTATTTTTTATTTAAATACATAAATGCAAAATCTTGTGGGAATAATGTACCTCTCTAGCTAACCAACCAAACCATAAATGAAAGAGGAAGTAGGAGGTGATCTACGATAGAGCGGCTAGAGGTGTTAAAATTTATTTTCATATTAAAATAGGTTTAAAACCATATGAAATAATTGTGATCCGTTATAAAATATTGTAGACACAGAAAATTTGTAAAATTCTATAAGTTGTTTTCAATTGTAGTTGGGATACTACATGTATTGATTCCAATTAAAATTTTTGGAGGCGATGCCAAACTCGTTTACATCCCTACTTTATTCAAATAGAGAGAAACGTCGTGATGACTCAAAAATAATCAATTAATTCAATTTTAAAAGAATTTTAAGAATAAACGAATCTTAAAAGAATCTCCACCTAATTTTAGGAAAACTAGGAAACCAATTTAAGGATCTACGAAACCAAGAGATTCTAGGCAAGGGGTTAAAGTTATTTCGAAGGAAAGATATTAGGCATCCTTCGAAATCCACAACTGTGGATCCCAACTGAATTCATTTTTTCAAATTGAAGAGGAGATAAAATAGTATACGAGTATAACAAACATGCAATATACACAAGTAATAAAATAAAACAATAATATAATAAACGACCTAAGATTTGCCTAACATCGATAATATACACTAACGAATAAAAATATAATTCGAATTCCATTCGATTAGCTTCAATGGGAAGCAACTTCGAGTACCTGTAAAGACACTTAGTAAAAGTGTTAGTACTAAATAAATATGACTAAAAATAAATGAATTAAACAAAAATTTAAAAATAAACATCCGTCTTATTAACATGGGAGACCTTAGAAATCGACAATAATTTCTTCATCGGTCAATTTCAACTTGTAACAAATATGAACTTAAATTAAATTTCCGTTTTTTAAAATGGGGAAGCCTCTAAAACAGACAGAGAAATTTTTTCATTGACCATTTAACATACAAAATTTATGAACTTTAAATAAATTTTTGTCTTTTACAATGAGGAGGCCTCTAAAACCAATGGAAAGATTTTTTCATTAGCCATTTTAACATACAAAATATATGAACTTAAAATAAATTTCCGTCTTTTACAATGAGAAGGCCTCTAAAATCGACGGAGAGATTTTTTTCATTGATCATTTTAACTTGTAACATATATAGAATTAAAAAGGTTGAGCGATAAGTAATCGTATGAAACCATGTGAATAGTGAAACAAAAAGGGGTAAACAATCCAATAACACAATTAACACCCAAATAGAGAAAATTAAAAATGTGTTCACATAAACACTTCCAAAAAATTACATTAGTCAAAATTCCAAATGCTAAGCACAAAAGAAAAATAAAATAATAAAAACACTCAACTAGATATTAAAAAAAATAACTCAATCAAGCAATTTAACACATAAAGTAACAAACAATATTTGCTAAAAAGAAATAATAATGAAAAATAATAGCACTAATAGTGGTTGATTTGTAGTAAACAAAATAGACCAATAATAATAATAAGATAATGAAACAGTATAACAATTAAGAACTATGGAGCATATGATTTCAATAAAAGTAAATGCTTATCTTAGAACTAAACTGAAAAAAAAAACATCTAACAAAATTATAAAACAAACCAATATAAAATAAAGTGTGCCAGAGTTTCAAACCTTTGTCGGCCATGTCGTGAGTCCGGCTAGAGGAAGACGGAGGCAACGCGGTGGAGCTCGTCAAGAGCTGTCCAATTTTTGCTCCTTCTGTTTGAGAGAAGAGCTGTTCAAAGCTGATTGTGAGAGTTTGAAATTGTTGGGCTGTTTCACCGGATGGTGTGAGCTCGGAGTTCTCCGTGGCTTGGTTTCGCCGGAGAAGAAACGGAGCAGCAATGTGGGTGACCTTTGGCTCTCTGGAGCTCATTGATATTGAGCAGAAACACCTGAAAACAAAGAAAAAACGTTAAAGGGGAAGAGGGGAAGGGAAAACTGGTTCGCGTTTAGCTCTGGTTCATCGGAGCTTTGAGCTCCTCACCGGATCTGCTGCCGGAAAAAAATGGGAAAAACAAAAGGGGGGTTTTTGGTTGTTGTGGGTCGGTTTTGGGTCGGGGTTTTCTGGTGGGTGTTGATCTGGTTTGGGGTTGTGGCGCTCCGACTTGGAGCTGGTTGTGGAAGCTGTTGAGTTGCTGCTCCGGTGGAGCTTGTTTCGCTGGAAACGGGAAAGGAACTAGGGGGGTTTGCCAGAAAAACGAATGGAAACAGTGAGAATAAGGAGGGAAAGGGTTAGGGTCTTTGTGGCGGTGGATTCGTGGGAAATGGTACTCCGCCGAGGGTGGTACTCCGGCGGTGAGTTGGCCAGAAAGAGGAAATACAGTGAAGAGACCCTTTTTTTACTATTTGAAAATTATTAAACCCTATCCTAAAATTTTATCCACCACCTTTATTTTTTCACCTAATCAAAATTTATATAGGAAAATAATTATGCAATGAGCTTAAATTACGGGCTTAAGATTATGACCCAAAATTATTGGTTAAATAAAATATTTATGTATATACTCTCTCTGTTTAAAAAAGAATGACTCTCTTTCCTTTTTTCCTTTTAGTCTGTTTCAAAATGAATGACCTCATTCTTTTTTTGATAACATTTTAATTTCAGCTTACCACGTGGCATATTTAAGGCCACAAGATTAAAGGTCAATTTTATATATTTAACATAACTTTAATTTAGGACCACAAGCTTCAAAATTCTTCTTTATTTTCTTAAACTTCGTGTCAAGTCAAATTAGACCACTCTTTTTGAAACGGATGGGTAATTATTATCTGTATTTCTAGACTGTGTTAAAAACACCAAAATAGATATTAATAAAAGTAATAAATAAAATAAATATTAAAAATGTAATGAACGTAACTAATCACATGTAAAAAAATACAATTTTACAAAAATAACGATTTAATCATAACGAACAAATACTTAAACGTATTCAACTGATTGTAACAAAATAATGTAATTAAAATTAACTAATAAAAAATTATAAAACATGTATTTTGAACTATGAATAAATAAAAACTTAAAACTTACGAATTTTGAAAATGTTATGCCAAAATTAGGTGTCAACAAAACTTATTTCCTAACTTATGCCTACCTAAAGGGAATTATATTTTTTTAAAAAGGCATCTCGAATATTTTGCAAATTCATAAAATATTCATAAAGAGATCAAATTTAAATCACCCTAGATTGAGAAATACGCCACAAACGACTTTCGAATCATGGATAAATTTCTTATGAGAGAAGAATCATAGACAAATATCTTATATTTTATTTGTGATTATAATTTATTTTTTCTGTTACTTTAAAATTTGTCGCAAACAAATCTATATATATAATAAAGGAGAAACATAAAAAAGGTGATGTGGCACTTTTCTATGGCCTCCAATAACATTTTTCTTTTTTGTCCTTTTCTTTTGACATTTTTTCTTCATTTCTCTACATAATCTATTTACTAACTAATTTAATTAACAAACACTTAACAAATTGAATATTCCTTGGTAACAGCCAATCCACGTACATCTTTACATCAAAAGCCCAAGTGACCCTCTGATGCAGCCCATGACAATAATATTTACTAATGCATGAATTTTCTTCATAATAGTAAGTTAGAGCGTTTTTTCCCCACGATTTCTCTTCACGTAATGTGTATTAATTTTTGGTATTAATCACTGATAATTATAATGAAAATTAATTGGGAAATTTCTGTCTTTTGATACTCTATTGTTTGCCCTTAATATATCTTCCTATTCATCTTTTTTGTGTGGGGGTATGTTATTGTTACTACATATATGTTGTGCCTTGGTGTGTGTTTTTTATTGTACAATAAAAATTATTACTATTTAATAATATCTTGTAAGATTCATTCAATAAATTTGTATTCTGTTTGTATTCTGGATTGACATGTTTTACTTTGCTTGCTAACAATTTTCATTTGCAGTGTATGAATTTTTGAGTTGGAAATTGATTATGGACAAAGGCATCGTCATTACTGGCCATTTGGTATAGATGTTCTTTTTGGTAATGTTTTTTCTTTACTTCATCTAAATAATTTAAAATTAATGTTTACATTTGATCTTGTAAGATTTTTTTTTTTTGTATGATCTCTATTCTTTATACAGCAAGCAAGATATCTAATCTCTATATATATATAGGCACTTCTCTGTAACCAGAAAAAAAAATCTTCTTTTTTGGTTTTTTCTTTTATTTTTTATTTATGTGTATATATTAAAAAAAAACTCAAAAATTGCTCATCAAACTCTCTTAATTATTCCTTAACCATGTTAAATGTTTAAAATTAAGGTGTTAATTGTACCTCCGTGATAAATAAATAAAAAGAATGAGGAAAAAATAACATTGATACTCCTATAACCTTACGACTTCTCAATTTTTCAATTTTAGAGGTAAGAATTTTATGGTATAAAATTATAAATTGAGGGTTAGCAAGGCTAATTTATCTCTCTTAGCTAGGGGCAGACCTACATTGAAGCTTTCGGGGTGCTCAAGCATCCATTAATTTCGTATCGACTTATATATATTTATATAGAAATTTGAATGAATGGTATAAAATTAAATAGTGAGCTTCCAAGCAACAAGTAGTTGATTGGTCCAGTGGTTATTTATAGCTACTCAAAGTTGTATATTGCACCTGTTGTGTCCAGAACACCCACGACCTAAAAATCTTCAATCCGCACTACTCTTAGCCACCATAAGGATTTTAGAAGTATTGGAAGAAATTTTATGCAATTATTGGTACACCCTGATCCAAGAATATATAGTAGAAACCACTTCTATTTTTGTTTAATTTGAATAAATGTAATGGTGATTTGAATTATTTCCTATAAATCTTAAGTATGATTATATTTTCTTTTGAAATAGGTTGTGTCTTATTCATATGTGATTGATTAGTTGTCCATCTTCTTCAACTAATTAGTTTTGTGTCATTTTACTTATAATCATAGTTCTTTGCTGTTTTGTTATTGTTTCACTTCTCACAGTTAATATATTTGGAGATATTTATGATGCAATATTGGTTGAATAATTCTTCTTTTGCTTCAAATTTCAATTCATATCAAAGTGATATAAAAAACATAATTTTGATTGTTATTTTCGTCACCTATAAATTTTTGAGATGACAATAAGTGTTCATTTGCTTAATGAAATAATAAAATCCATTATTTCATTGAGTTTGATTAGCTTATGTAGCTATTTTCTTATTACATATGTGAATTTCTGATTCCTAATTGTAGAGTAAAATTTTGAGTATTTTTCGATAGCAAACACTAAAACAATAAAACATATTATATAGTCACATGAAGCCATGAATTAATATTGTATTTAATAAAGATGAAAATAAAAGAAAGAATGAGAATCGTTATAAGGATCATTTCATTTAGAAAGCTAAAGAAGAGGAAAGTAGAAAAGAAATAATTATTTATTTTAAAATTAGATGAATCTAAGATTGTATCTCATTTAGCTTTATCACAATACTTGTGTCTAAATAATTAACATAAATATTATGATATAAATAGATGATTTTTCTTTTAAATATCTTTCTACTTTTGATTTTTTAAATGAGAAGATTGGAAAGTCACAAAAATTAGGACAATACAATTTTTATATTATAAAATTTATAAAAGCGGGTGTATCTCATGTGCACCCAAATTAGTGGCTATGGAATTTCATAGAAGCTCCTTAAAAAAATGAAATTTATACCATTTTATTTCAATTTTTACATTTCAAATGGACATACTTCCCTTTTAATCATTTGTTAATAATAAAAATGTTGGAATTAAAGTATGAATTGAGTTCAAATGCATAACGTGTATAAACATTTTTCTTTTCTTTTTCAATAAGATAAAAAGAAGAAGGAATTATAGTATCTAAATTCACAAAATGGCCTTATAAATATTTTTACAATCGTGTGAAGAGGCATCTCTCTATGGCCTCCAATGACATTTTTCTTTTTTTGTCCTCTTTTTGACATTTTTCTTGATTTCTCATTTGTAACTCACATCTCTTCATCTTTCTAGAAGCTAACCCCATTGGCAAATCCCATTAGTTTGCATAATGTAATTAGTATCTACAAACAATAAATTTACTCACATGGTAATATTGTACTAAATTAAAAATGAAAAATTCACCTTAAACAACAATAAAAAAGGGGAGAAAATTCTAACTGCTTAACTTTTAAAAGATGAAATAACGTTTTTTTTTTATAAGAATCAAGAAAGTCCACTCATCAAATTTAGCCTCTCATTTTTAGGCTATTACAATTTAACAATTTTCTTTTATTATTGACCCAAATTAAAAAGGATCAAGAGTGGGAGTCAAAAATGGATTGTGGTAATATATTAAACCTCTTTTATTTAAACTTTAAATGTGGTGTGACCTTAATTTTTCTTTTATTCATCAATTTAATTAGTATAAAATTTCCTCTATTCATATTTATCCCTTTGTCCCCTTTTAAACCATTGTCCCTTTATTTATTTATTTATTTTATTTTTAATATGTCAAAAAGTCTTAATATTATAAATTTTAAGTGGTAAGCGTTATTAAGTCTCTTTAATGAAAAAGAAAAAAGAAAAAAAATGTTGTTAAGTCAAATTTGAGGGAAGGTCTATGAAATTATCCTTTTCTTTCTTTATAGATCTACTTATTTCATGCTAATTTGGATGTTAGTTCTACATATAACACATTTACATTAGAAAATAACATGATTTTAGTGGAAGAAAACTTTAAGCTAATCCTTACGAAAATGACTAAAGTCTTATTTTATTCATCTACTATCAAATATATATCTTCGTCCCTTTTCTGGTAAATTTATTATTTTATTCTTATTACAATGTCATAACTTTATAAAATGAACATATTTAAATGGATAATAAAGTCGGAAATTTTTAATTATTATAACTCTAACATAAAATTAAAAGAAAAAGGTATTAGATAGTGCTAATTTAAGGTTTTTTTTTTTTGGATAATATATGATGAAAGATAAAAAGATTACTAACTTCACCTTTACATTACAACATGTACAAAAATGTACTTATTTATCATTTACAGTTAGCTGAGTATTGATAAATTACTTACACGACTATAAAATCATTCTGATTAAGTCAAGAAATTGGTACTTCCTTTCATGGACATTATTCCTCCCCGGATAGAAGTGCACAAAGAAGGATGTTTGAAAAAATTGCGGTAATCAAGATAACAGTCATTTATTCTAAATTCTTGTTATTAGTATTAATATTAATTATTTATATATTTTTTAACGTATTTTTTAAATTTTATTTTATTTATTAAGATAATGAGATAATATGAACTTAAATATTAAGATGAGAATTCATATATTCGACTCTAACTAATTTGAAATTGAGGCATAATTATATTCACCTTATATATACACGTCTTTCTCCCCCACATGCTTGTAAAGCTTATTGAACACGATGACATAGAACTTCATCCTTCAAGACCAATTATTGAAGATTGCAGATACTTGTTGGAAGTCAACCGCGCAACTGAAGGTCACATGTATGCAGAAATTTTGTTTATATAGGAGAATGCAATTAAGGAAATGGAGATCTTACTCTTATGAACGATTTTAGAACTTGTTAGTATTTTTCATTGTACCAAAAAGTAACAAGGAATGCTCATTCAATGGTACATAAGGATTACGAAAATTTTCTTGGCTTAAATACGTGCACTCAATTTTTCTTAATAATGTGCAGCAACAAGATGCCAACTGATTGAGTGAAGTTGACAAAGAGGTACCCAAGTTGTTCACATCTTTAGACTTGGTGAGGGAGAAATTCTTGGTGTTCAATTGATGAATTGTATGTACATCAGCTGTGATGCAGAAACATCAATCTCCTTAAACATCTCTGCCAACAAAAACCAACGAGTAACGCTAGCGCAGACACTAAGTTACCGTAGCACTTTGGATAACAAGTGCAGTACATTGTCCCAAAAATTGAAAGTGTCCAACCATTTACCACCAAGCCCCAGAACCATTCTTACATCACTAATTTCAAGATAGAAGTTATAATCTACTGTATCTACATATATATATGTGTGTGCTAATTAAGTGTCGAACCACCTCTAACTTTTCTGACCCTGCATTGAGTGGTTATATGTGAGTAATGGGTGCAAGTAGGGATGTCTAGGCACAAATTCAACCTTAGAAGGTGCCCACTTAATGACAACGGCTAGGATTAAGATGTTTACCTAAGCTTTGTACATTGTAGATCTAGAAATTTAAGCCCTGTGAGTAGATGATAAAGTTTGCAACACCTTAAACAATTGGGTATGGTCTAACGTTCAGTTTCTCACATTAGAATAATTTAACTCCTGATGTTAACTGTTAGTGTGATCTAAGTGAACCATAAATCGCAACCCATTCTAGAAACAATGCCACCAACCCAGGACACACCAAATTTTTCTAGCCCTCCACGCCATCCTCTACTAAACCTAATCACACCAGCTTCGACTGTGGAAACCATTAATAGCATTTTGCATATGGAATTGCATTAAGAAGCATGAAAAATAAAACAAAATAAATGTATCTTAGAACACTACAAAATACTAATTCTACGATTACTTGAACCAATTACCCACAAAGGCAACCAAAATATTGAAGGAATTAACAAGATAGAAAATGGCTCAAGCAATCTCAATATTGAACATGTATTGAAAAACACCAATTCCTCAAAACTAAAAACTTCATTCAACAGAACATGTTGAAACTTTGAAGTATTATCATCCGGTTCTAAATTGTTCCACATCTCATTTACTAAACTTAAGAAAAAACGAGAACGAAAGAGAAGCATCAATTGCCCCAAAAGCCAGTAGAGACTTCACCTTACAGTTTTACGAAATTAGAGCAGTTAGCCTCTTTTGATTCACATCTACCTCAAGATGCAGGTTTATTTCAAACACTTCAGCATCATCTGCAGCTGAGCTGTTTCCATTTTCTGGAAAATTTGTTACCTGCCATTGAAATAAACAGTAAAAAGCTAACTGTATAACCACTACACTGGCCTATAATGATCATCAGAAGCCTAACGAGACTCGTTGTTTAGCTTCTCCCGTGCAATATCTAGGAAAAATGCAGTCATCATAGTCTCATAGTTTGGCATTTTAGCATAGCCAGGGAAATAATTGATATCAATAACAAGATATCGATTCCCAACTTTTTCATCTCTAATCATATCAAAGTTAAAGAGATGCAACTTCAAAGCATCCCTCAACTGATTAGCCACATCAGTCACAAATCTCGACGGAGGCATCACCGCCTTCTCTATCAGTTCAGCAAAACTATCATCGTTCTGATCTTGAGCAGTTAAATTAGATATCTGCGAAAACGATATCAAATTCTCTAACATCCCCAATTTCTCCTCCGGAATATCAGGCAATGACCTCCTTTTCACACATTTCACATGTTCCCCAGCTACATAAACCTTGAAAATAACTCCTCCGTGATTCACAAATTCCTGTAAAACAATTGGGGGTTTCAGCCCTTCTAACCCTTCCGGCTTCAAAACCAAAGACATTTGATGAGAATCAGCAGAACCATTCGCAATCAACGGCTTAGCAATGACGGGGAACTGTAACCCTTGACTAGTAATAGCGTCTAAAAGGGATTCCGAATTTTCTCCAACGAAAATCTGAATAGGGATTCCGATAGTTTCTTTATCTCCGGCGATTTTCAATTCGTTAACGACGTCGAGCATTGTGAGCCGATTGTGAAGCTTTTCAATGGCGTCGATTGGATCTACTATAATGGCGGTTGGGTTTTGAAGCGCGAATTCTTCTAACTGTTTCCTCCATTCTGGACCATATAGCTTGTGGAATATACAATCAAAAGGACCTTGTTCAATTAATGGTTTGTCAAGATCGATTGGGACTAGATCAATACCATTTTCTTGGGCGTGCTTGATGAGTGAATGTTGAATAAAGCTTGAAACTTTCTTCGATGCGAGTACGTAACCAAAGCGAAATCGTCTTTCAGACATAGCTGTTTATCGAATTGAATTGAGAGAGATGATAAACAAGAAAATGTTGAAGAGGGGATTTTGATTTTGACTTTTAATTTTGCGTGGCAGTATGATAAAAGATATTCGTTTTACTAGTGTTTTTCAGGGAGCAAAAATCATAGCACGACACGTGGTAGGTGGGATATTCCAGGACTTTGGAAGTCGCGCCACACGTGGTATTTAGTTTTGATTCATATGACACAAATTCCTAGTCTCCACCGCCCAAACTTTGATTGGACAACAATTCTTTTAGAAAGGGTATTTTGGTCCGTATAAAAATATCTCTTTTTTATTTATTAACTTTTAGTTTTAACTTTTTTAATGATATATTTAAAATTATAAGATTAAAAATAATTTGACATATTTGAGATATTTTTAATTTAAGATTATAAGACTAAAAATATCTTCTTTTCGTTCTTAAATTATGTGTCAAGTCAAAATATAACAAACAAATTTCTAAGCTTATCGTAGTAAAGATTTGTATTTCAAAGTGAAAATTAGTGGATACTTGTGTTAGGACAAAAAATAATTAGGTGTCATGCGAAATCTAGCAAAGCAAATCTCGAAAGACCACGAGTAAAAAGACAGATAGAAATATACCAAAAGACACAGAGATTCAACGTGGCTCGATCAATCGACCTACGTCCATAAAGGAGATGAACAATCCACTATATAAATATGAGAGTACAAAATATAGAGAGAAATAAAATCAACTAATTCACTTGAAATACATGGGAGGTTCACACAAGGGATAATGTATCACTTGTGTCCCACAAATTACCCCCTAAGCAAAATCTCAAAGCCCTTAGACTACATTAACTTATATTTATAGAGTCCTAAAACCTTTCTTATAAGAAAATGACTAGTCAAATCTAAAAAACTTTTTCCTAAAAGGAAAACTTATTAGGGCAAATAATACCCAACAACTTGCTCATAATATAACCTCATTATATTACTACTGAGAGAATTTTGTTGGGAGCGTCATCCCAGAATGGCCAATATAATAAGAAAACCGGACTTAGGGTGGAAAACCAAAAAATAAATAACCTCACCAGTTTAACTGAGATAAATGTTGAAAGCAAGTGCAATTGAGAAACCAAATATATAGACAACAAAATTGAAAGAAATGGTGGGAAAATATGAAGGATATTCCTAACATGACAAATTGTAATAGAGAACCAAATCCCTCCAAATAATAAGAACAGAAAACTAAAGATAATACAACTTTTTTTTTCTTATGTAATTAAGCCCCTATTTGAAAATATAAACAAAAATAAGAAAACAGTTGATAACTGATCATTTACTTCTGGCTGCTGGTGTTTTTCTTCTTCAGTAGACTTCCAAATTTATGAAACAAAGGTTTTTTCTTCTTCTGATTTTGCTGCTTAGTAGGAGATGTGCCACCATTCTCAGAGAATTCTGATTTCTCTTCTTGTTCTGCCTCTCTTTCCCACATTTTATGCTCATCTTTTGCCAAATCATCATCATTTTTCTTTGCTTTACTCTCAAGTTCATTTAGTTTTCCATTTGAATTATCGATAACTTTAGAGGCCTTAAGATCATCTTCATCATGTGAGGTGATTTTGACTGGATCAGGCTTTTCATCAACTGATTGCTCAGATTGATAAGGTGGAAGTTCCATCTTAGGCTTCTCTATTTGATCAGAGAATTTTACTACTTTTGGGAGCATGTTGTAGTCTTTTTCGCTATCAGAAAGCTCTACATTTGCTTCAGGTTCATTTTTGGGTAATGATTCTTCAAGCAACATTGACAAGTCCTCAACTTTCTTCAATGATGCAGCTTCTCTACTTCGAAGCTCCTCATTTTCGCGAACAATATTTTGCACTTCAGTTTCTTTGTCCGCTAAACGTTCCTTCAACCTCATGCTCTCATCTTTTGCTTCACCAAGGACCTCTTTTAAAAAAGTCACCTCAGATTCAGATTTCCTTAGGGAATTCTTCAAATAAGCTTCTTCGTCTTTTTTGGCAGAAGCTTGATCCTCGGCATCTTTAAGCAGATTTACTAACCGATTGATTTCTTTTTCCATTGATGAATTTTCTTCTTCAGTTTTATTCATGCAACTCATCAGATGAAGCTCCTTTTCCTCCCACTCAGCCTTCCATTTCTCTAGCCCCTTTTTGGATTGTTCGATGGAATTGGTAAGAACATCAAGTTTCTCTTTTGCTTCGTCAAGCATGCTTTCGTACTTTTCCTCTGTTGCTTTCAGTTCCAACTTCAAATCTTCAAGTTGTGTTTCATAATGTTCATGTTGATCAGTTTGGTTAGACAACAACCTCTCTTTGGCTTCTCTTGCTTCTGAAGAAACCTCATGCAAAGCTGATGCCAAACTTTCCATTGCCTTCTTACTTTTTTCTTCCTCCTCCCTGGAGCTTTCCAAATCATTTACAAGTCTGTTTTTTTCTTCTAACAGTATTTGAACACTGGCTGCTGCTAGTTTTTCATTCTCCGTAGCCTGAATCTTCTCCTCCTTCACTGTTTCAAGATCACACATAAGAGAATCCACCTTCTTTCTCAACGCAGACGCCTCTTCCCTAGCCATTTGGGCGTGATGTTCTGATTCTTCAAGATCGCCTTTCTGCCTTGCCATTGACATCTCCAGTATGCGCACCTTCTCCTTGAGATATGCAATCTCAGATTCTGCATCATGCACCAAATCATTGCTTGCTTCCAGTTGTTTCATGACCGACTCAAGGGTTGCTGATGCAGATCTCTCTAAATGGTGTGCTTCCTCAGCCTGAGCATCGAGTTCTTCAACCTTCTTCTTCCATTCCTCCAATACATTATGAGCGTAAGATTCAGCCATCTTAGCAGCCTCCAAATTGGCATTAAGTTGCTTCACAAAAGCTTCTTTTTCCACCAATTGAGCTTCATAACTTTTTGCTTTCTCGAGTTCTTCTTTCAGTGTTTCTATCTCAAGTTTCAGATCTTCCACCAGCTTATTCTTCTCATTAACCTCCGTTTCATTCCAAGAGATCCTGGAATCAAGTAAAGATTTCAATCTCACTAACTCAGCTGAGAGAATTTCCACCTTCTCTGCATGAGTATCTGCAATTTTTGTGGCATCCTCAGCATTGCTAAGTGCCTTATTTTTGACCTCACAAGCCATGGCCAATTCGCGCTTTACACGTTGAAGTTCCTGTGTAGCAGAGAGGAGAGAAGCCACATCCACAGCATGTTGGTTCCTCACAGCTTCGACTTCATTCAGCCATTCCTCTTCTTTCTTTTGAGCAACTTCAATCCCCACCTGTTCCATCTCAACAGCACGAAAAGTTTCAATTTCAGAGTTCTCTTCAGCTTGCTTGCGAGCTACCAAAGCTTCTCTCAGCTTCTCATTTGCTTCCTCAGACAATTTCTGAGCTTCCTTCACTTCTTCAAGTGCTTGCACTTTTTCCTTTTCAGCCAAAGCCAACATCTCCTTGGCCTTCTTAAGATCTTCTCGAGCAACATTTAATTCAGCTTGCAGTTCTGATGGCTTCAGGATCCGCGTTGGTTTTTTCTGATAAATTTAAAATCAAGCAAGTAATGTAAATAAGAATGCATAAGTTATAGAAGACAAAAAAAGGTTTCATCCAGACACTACTATAAATCATGAAGAACTTTCTTTATTTTGATGAAAACTAGTTTTTCCTGCATCCACATTGTAATCCAACAGACATTCAGAATCTGAGCCTTATTCGACGTAATGTCATAGCATGATCAAGGCAATGCAACTCAAATTACATCTCCTTACACACAACATCAAATGGATTTTGAGAAACTCACATCAGGTAGAGTACTGATCTTAGAGGTCCGCTGTTCCACTGAAGGCTTAGAAGTAATAGCAGATCTAACAGTCTTATCAACTGAACGATGCAAATTCTGCAATGAAGAGGGCGAATCAGCATCAGATTTAGCTATTCCCCTGTTCAGTCTACTGATCCGCGGAGTTACTGGTGTCGAATTACTAGGAGTTCCATTTGAAGTTGATCTAGTGCAAATTCAAATACACCACAATTAGATAAACCTGATACTCCAAGCAATTCAAAAAAAGCAAAATCACAAGATCAACCCCCACCCCCACCACCCAACTGCACAGCATCCAGTAAGTAATTTGCAAAGAAAATTACAACAATCCATGCCAAAGTTGGAAACTTTTTATCAAAATGTAGTATCCAACTTATCTTTTTCTCCTTATTTATTGTTTTCTTTTCACTTTTGGGCAACATTACCAATCAAGAAGTAGATGCATCAGAAAACTTTGCCAAATTGAGTGAAATTTTAGATCCTTAGATCAAGCCAGATACCATAACAAGGCAACATTCAAATACAAGATGCTTAAAATCATAGACAAGGGAATTTTTTTTTTAAAAATTACTTTCCAAGAAAGAGGGCCCAAAAAATAAAAACGGTTACAGACATGTCAAAATTGTAAAGACAACTCACAATTCAGATCCATAAGCACTTACTTGAATTTAGTAGACATTTTGGCTGTTGAAGAGAAACAAGAATACTACTTTATCAACACAAAGGAAGATTTGCTGCTAAATTTGCTGACAGTTGTCTTCATAACAAGGAGAAAAATGCAAGACAGAGATAAACAAAAAGATTTATGAAATTATATCAAGAATGTTACTTTTAGCACTGATGGAATAAAGGGAAAAATTTTACAGAGAAAAAAAAAGGATCATTTGGGTTGGTGATCAGCCATACTAGAGCAGCTATACTATATTTTTTATCCTACGTCAGTTGCAGCTTTTGAATTGGAAGAAGGAATTTACAAGGCTACCCTTCCTGTTTTTAGAAAAGAGGTATTTTTGCTTTAGCTACAGGGGTAGTAGTAGTAATAACTTCCTCCCTTTGCTCCAATTTATGTGACACATTTCGAATTTCGAAATTCAAACAAGTCTTTTGAATTGTCAGTTATTGTGATTTTAGTACTTTTTTACGTAGTTCACAAATATATAAATTTCATTTTAAAAGATTTGAAGATTCCGTGAGCAAATTTTTTTGTCAAACTTAAATTATTTCACTTTCGAAAAATAAATCGTGTCATATAAATTGAATATTATCTATCTACTTCTTTTTGCTTTTTGCAGGTGATAAAAGAAGAAGAATGGGTCAGGCAGGTTTGGTGTTGTTTTCAAATGTTCTATTTCTATAATGCTTACTTTTCTTTTACAGAAAGGTAAAGGATAGTCTTATACAGAATTAGCCAACTTTATTAAGTAATCAATAACCATACACCGTCTTCAATATTTTTGTTAACTACTATTGACATTCTTTAAGTTTAAATTGATGTAAGTACGTTTGATACGATGGGACCTTGTTCTTGTCCCTACAACAAAGCACATAAAGAGTCCTTCCGAATGTTGATTAAAAGCAGTTGATAATTATATTTTTGATACGGAAGTTAAAAAAGATAATTATGTATTTAAATATAAGATATTAAAATTAATAATAAGCAAAAGTGGACCCAAATTTTAATGTAGCGGGACAATATTATCTTTAACACAACCACGCCATTTAATTACTAGATACAAATTGTTGGCGTGCAAGTCCGACAAATCTAATAAGGTGCGATGACACGTGCAAATCAAGATAAAAAATCCTATATATAGAAAAATAAAGAGAATTTGAGATACTAAAATTAACAAAAGCATTTGAGTCAAAAAGGTAGCTAGAATAAAAAAAATTCAACTTACATTTTTTTCACCGTGCATTTTATGTTACTTATTACACTTTAATTTTAAAGTAATTATAATATATATGCTTGTATGGGACATAAGTGCAACAATCAACATACAGGTCAGACACTAATATTTTATCTAATAAGAGGCCAGAATATAAGATGCACCTTCTTATTAATGTGTGTGCTTTGTGAAATTCACATTCAATTCAACGATATTCATGTTATCTTATTTAAAGGTTTTTTATTTTACAATTGCTTCTTCTATTGTTCATCTCGTACACTTGATTTCTCCTTCAATCGTGTCCTCTAACTCACCTCCTTCGACCTAATAAATAGCTCACCTCATCGATCAAATAAACAACTCACCTCTGATCTCCCCCTCTCTATGACGTCAACTTCCCCTCCCTTTGCATGAATTCAATTACTCGGAGCCCTTAAAAATTTCATTACTCGGGTGAAAAAAATATTATGTCAACCCCTCAAAACTTTCTAAAGTTTATGGAGTAAATAAATTCATATTTACTTTCAATTATTATCAACTTGCATTTTTTCACTTTAGATTTCATGTTACTTGTTACACTTTAATTTTAATATAATCACCATATATATATATATATATATATATTATTTACATGAAGCACACAAACAACGCATGTGTCAAATACTAGTACTATTTAATAATAAGAGAGAATAGCTAATACCTCTTTGTCGACGCATATGCTTTTTGGAATTCACTGTCATTTTATTTTAAAGTTTTCCACTTTACAATTGTTTCTTTGTATTATCCGACAGTTACACTTGATTTCTCCGTCAAGCTTATCCTCTTTGATAAAAACAACTCACTTCCAAACATCTTCCTCTCCAAGACGTCTCCACTCTCTACATCTTTTCTTGTTCTTAACTCTGCATTTATGTGAATTTTATAGCTTCTTCTTATCTCAGGTGAGCGTACTATTAGTGTTTTTCTCTAACAATTTGTTACGCCATTATTTAAGTTATTCAGCTGTTTTAATTTTGATAGTTTTAAATTATAGAAATTAATAATTATATCTATAATACTTATTGTGTAATTTTTACAAAGAAAAAAAAAATCAAAATTTGAGGTTTATTTAGTGTGATTAAATTAATGGGAGCCCTAAAGGAAATTAGAGTAAATAAATAAATCCCTATTTAAGACAATTTATCATCTGACCGGAAGTTGTCCGATTTACAGTGGCATTTGCTATTTTGAGGAGATAAGGTCCGATGAATTGACGACACACCACCACCGCTCCTCCCGTTTTCTTCCATTTTCGTCAATCAATCATCGTAACCCCATAATCTGATCTCTGTTAACTCCAATTTTTAGTCGTGAGATTCTGTTTCCTTTATGTGAGTTAACTTTAATCAACTGTTTCTACACTTACTAATCTTGAATTCCCTAATTTGTGTACTCTTTCCTTTTCTGTAGCTGTTGTTTTTCCATCTGGGTTTGTTGGGTTTTCTTTCTTTTCTTCTGTTAGTAATTAATGAGACCTAGGGTTTTTGAAGTGCATTGTGTTTGAGCAAGAGTTGGTCAATCTTGTTTGATTACTTGTTGTACTATACTTTTTGAATTAGGGAAGGGTTGATTGTTGAAAGTTTACATTGTACCCACTAAAGGAAAAAATTTGGTTTTTCTGTAACAATCAAGTGATAAAGGTAGGATTTTTAGCTTCCAATTCCTTATTTTCAAGAGGAAGGTTTCTTATTTCTTTTTCCTTTCTGGACAATAAGTGTGTTGGTATGTTTGTGTTGATTTGAGGTTCCTGCTTTCTCATTCTTTTGAGGTATAGCTGTCAGTGTGTAATCTTTTTGCTCATGGTTTGAGCTTTCTTGTTTTTGTATGTCATATTACTCTATTTTATCAGTTTTGGGAATTGAAAATTTTGGGTAGTCAGATCTGCTGTTAAAATGGATTTTATGGGTGAAGCTGGTTTTGCTGGAGGGAACGTGATCCCAGATTCCACAGCCGGGGGTGGTGGTTATGACAGTTGGGGTCCTAATTTTTCTGACCAGGCAGTTTGGGCTACTGAGGATGATTATAAAGCCTGGAACACTGGTCCCTTTTGTGAAACCCCTTCCAATTCCAGTCAGGATGGTAGGCATTCACAAAACCGGTCGGGCAGTGAGCCTCCCAACAAGAAGTCAAGGAATGTGCAGGATTCAGATGCTCGCATTATAGTCACCAGTAGCTCTAAAGCAATCGGAAAGATGTTCTTTAAAACTAAATTGTGTTGTAAGTTCCGTGCTGGTGTCTGCCCCTATGTTACTAATTGTAACTTTGCTCATGGAATAGAGGAGCTTCGCAAACCACCTCCTAATTGGCAAGAGATAGTAGCTGCACATGAAAATGAGCGGGGAGTAATGGTGGAACTGAGAGAAGAACACCAGATACCAATATTGAGCTCTCCTGATTTACGTGGGGAGTCTCAAAGGTCCGCTAAAGGGAGGCACTGCAAGAAGTTCTACACTGAAGAGGGATGTCCTTATGGAGATAGTTGCACTTTCCTTCACGATGAACAATCACGGTCTAGAGAGAGTGTTGCAATAAGTGTGACTCCTACTGTTGGTGGATTTGGAAATAATGCTACTGGAGCAACCCAAAAGCCTTCAAACTGGAAGACAAGAATTTGTAATAAGTGGGAGACTACTGGTTATTGCCCGTTTGGCAGCAAGTGTCATTTTGCTCATGGTGTGGCAGGTATGGATATAATTTTTTGCTTATTTCTAGTGTAGGGAGATAGGATATCAATGTATACACTGAGATTGCTGAAGATCGATGATTTATGATTGATTTGGCTTGCTGCAATTGTTGATCTGCTTGGTTAAATTTTGTTTAGGTGAAAATGCAAGTGGATAAAGTGTATTAAGGCCCATCTTTTCTGGTGGACAGCAGCTTATCTTATCATCTATCAATGTTTATAATGAGATTGCTTAATATTGATGATTTATATTGATTTTTGGCTTGCTGGAATGCTATGTGAAAATGCATGTTGATGAGGGTATTTAGGTTCCTTTTATCTTTTATGTTGGACAGGGACTTGCCTTGTCATCTTAAATGTGTAAACTTGAAATTAGACAAGCTGAAAATACCAGTAAAGAGACTGAAGTTTCTTTCTATATAGGATGACTTCAATACTTATGAAAGTATTATCTGGGAAACTCCCAGATAACACTTGTTCTCAACTAGTCTGCTTAATAACTATACTCATTCTCGTCATTATCCTTCACTTTATTGATAACTCTATATATGAGATTATCTGTTGAATGACGTCAGATACGAAACTCATTACATTTTTTATATGTATGGTTAGAATATAAGGTGAATATGTCTGACTTTACATAGATGAGGCTTTAAATACTTGTGCCAAGGAATAAAATACGCCTTCACAACTATTAGGGTATGCTCTTTATTTTGATTATAACTTTTGGTGTACCCCTGTGTATACAGATCATCCATATCTTTTTTAAGTCTCTTTACTTTTTGTTATACAGTATACTTCTTCTCCACAATATCAATAAATTATTACTCCATCGCTGCAATTTATGTGTCTTACACTCTTACTTTCTTTTTTAATTTGTTTTGAAAAGAATGACACTTTCTATATCTGGTAACTCTTTAATTCTAACATCTCACATTTCTTGTTTACGATCACAAGATTCAAAGGACATTTCAGTACATTATACACATCTTTAGTTTAAGACCACAAGATTCAAAAGTCTCCCTTGTTTTCTAAACTTCGTACCCAGTCAAACCAAGATACATAAAAAAACAGAAGGTGTACTTTATCGAAGAGAAAAAAGAAGGAACTATTGGGTTAACAATAACATGTGCCTATCCAAAAACAAGATAAAATGAATAGCAACTCCAAATGGCATGTAATATTCAATATTCCGGGTTGATGCTATTCATTGGCATCATATAGGTATTTAGGATGAAGTTGAATTTCTTTCCTTTGTATAAGTTGGATGAAACTGAGAGAAAGGAGTGCCTTTTAGGGTTAGCTCAATTGGCAAAGGTTGAGGGACTTGTGTCTTAGGTCACAAGTTCGATCCCTGCATCAAGCAAACTAAGTCTAATATATTTAAGTGAAGAAGAGTAGAGGGGTGGCCCCACCATTACTGAGTTTCAGAAGCTGCGGGTGGCTCCAGATAGATTTCTTAGTCATCCAAAAAATTGAGAGGAAGTAGTTTGGCTCCTGGTAGGTGAGGTGGGCTTTGTTATATCCAACAAAACAGAAAAGGGGAAGACCAAGGAATTGAATTTCTGAATCTTGTTATTTGGTTGATGAGCCAATGCAACGACTATGAAATGAAGATTTTAAAGAACTAAGTCAAGACCTTGGATGTGGAAGAATCTAATAAGTTCATCAGAGACTGGGGAACATCATAGAGATTAGTTGGAGAGCATGTTAAGTAATAAGGATTACAGTTTTCCAGGTAATGGTTAGATATTTAATTATTTTTGAAAGGAAGAAGAAGACAGAAATTTACTGGAACTTGGTGGCATACGTTTTATGTCAATACCTTCATGTGCAATAGGAAGAGCCTCTTAGGTATCAACTTCATAAATTTCACTAAATGCGGACATAATCATGGCAATGGTTTTGCTACTAAGAGAACTTGAAGTATCAGGGAAGCAGTTGAATGTTGACTAAAAGTTGGTACTCTTGGAGCTGTCTGGTTTTGCGGAAAAGAGTGCCTGCATGATGGTCAAGGGTAAAGATAATCTGCATGATTGTAAGACCTATATGCTAAGACTCTTAAATGTGCAATTGTTTGGTCATCTTTCAGTTAATTGTTCAGAGGTCTTCCGTGTTAGCTATAGCTGTCATGTTTCATTTTACCAGACTACAAAATTTTGTCGGATGTTTCCATTTGATCCTGTGCAAACTACTAACTTGTGTTATTTTGTGGCAGAACTGAACAAGTTTGGTGGAGGACCTGCAGAAACAGATGGCAAAGATTATGTCTCTGTTCCTCCAGAATTAAAGCAGGGCGGGGTTCCATCAAGAGCAGCAGAAAGTACAGTGCCTTCAACCATTCCAGCACTCCACACAGATGTTTATCATCTGGGGCAGGGTGTTCAGGTACAAAGGCCAACTGGCATAGCTGATAGGCCTGGCCAAAGGTTCTTTAAAAAATGGAAAGGCCCGGATAAGATTAGTAAAATATATGGCGACTGGATTGATGACATCGAATGAAGGAGTTGTCCTAATTAACTACTGATCTGTTTAGCAAGACACTAAATAGCCAAGGTATGCTTTCGGCCTTGCATCCAAAGGAATTTTACCTAGTGTTTTTTGCGCCCCTCTGAACCTTGTTGTATTAGAGCTACAAACTAGATAGCTGCTAGGCAGTCAATGTTTAATCACTTTTCTGTATTATCCACAACTTTTTTTGTAAGAATGATGATCGGCTAAAATCTCTATACTTGAGCCTTTGTCTTGCGTGGAGATTTTCAATGTGCCATAGTCCATAGAACCCTGTAAAATGCAAAGTGCAAACTATAGGTTCTGTTTTTTGGGTAACCATAATGTCTCAATCTGCTTCCTCTCACTAGCACAGGCATTGCATGTGATTAAGTGTCTATGATGTCATGGGTTTTATCTTCAAGAACACCAACCCAATATTTTCAAGGAACTTATAACCTGTTTGGCCAAGCTTTTGGGAGGCCAAAAGTGTGAATTTAAAAATGTAAGGTATTTGACCAAGCTTTTAGGAGAAAATAAACGTAGGTTTTTTCCAAAATCACTTTTCAGAAAAATGTACTTGAAGCACTTTGAAGAAGTTTGGTTGAATGCTAATTGTCTTACAAAATTATTTTCAAAATCTATTGATTAGACACAAACTGCTTCTCACCAAAAGCAGCACTCTTCAAGATACGTTGATTTTAGAAGCTTCATCAAACAAACTACAGCTTTTATCAAGTGGCAATTCATACCAAAAGCACACAGAGCTACTCCATAACACAATTTGTATTTGAACTTCTGACTTGTTATACCCGATTTCACTTCCCAGACAGCTTTTTAATCTATTAAGAGTTCAAATTTCTACTTTGTTGTGCTACTTTCTTTACTACAGGAAATAAATATGTCAATATTATTTTAAATATTTTCTTCTACTACCACTATAATTGTGTACAAAGTCAGATTAACATTTTGGGAACTGTGTTTTTCATCAAGGTACACCATATAAAATGGACATAATCACATCAAATGTATGAAACAAGTCAACACAAAGAACATATATACAGTATTTGCATTTACCTACCTCCTATCTCAATAAACACTGATACATCCTAAAATATATGATGCACAAAAATCTTCACTACATCTTTTCGACTCTTCTCGGATGAATTTGGAGGCTTGGGACAGGTGGATGGTGACGAATGTCCCTTTGATTTTCATCTGTTCTCCTCATCAAGAAAATAAATTGGAGATGCAGGTTCCCTTACATTCTATGTACAGTCATTTGTAGTTTGGTCTCAATGATCATACTCAATGTTTAACCAACATCGCGTCTAATTGCCTTTTCCTGGCAGCATGTTTTAATTTCTCTAGTGCAACTAATCCAACCTGCCTTACTCTTTCTCTGGACAAACCTATCCTGTAAAGAAAGAAAAAATAAATTTAGAGCAACGGTTCAACAAAATAAGGAACTTCATAGCAATAAATTTTTCAAACCTAGTTCAATTTTTTTGTGAATTTAAACATGTATAGTTTCTTTATCTTTAGCTAACTACATTAAAGAGTCAATTTTACTAGGGCTCTTACCTTCTACTAATATCCTCCCAGGTAAGGCACTCATTGTCCAGACCATAGTACAGTCGGACAATATCTCTCTCGCGTTCCCTAAGAGTTGAAGAAATGAGGTTGTTTACTTCATCCTGCAAAACAGATAAATTCAGTCACGATTTCTTCACTCTTAAGACATTTCAAGTTTACGTCTTGATAAATAAGATGAGAAGAAAAGAAAAATGTAACGTTGAAGGAGGCACCCCCAGAGAACATCCCTTCCTGGGAAACATAGGTAGGGAGAAGCATGATTGATATCACAGGTATCCTCAGACCCAAATTTGGGGTGTTATCATTACTACCAACTGTTTACATACATCCCAAGTGAAAATAGGAGGTAGACCTAATCATAGGGAAAAACTGTCTAAAAAGACCTAGAGTCTCTTGGAATACATGCAAACTCAGCATAAAATAATTAAGGAAAATGGGGAAAAAAGGATCCATATAGACTAACATTCAATTGTGATTCAGGTTTAGTTTGCTAGTCTTGTTAGAGATTTGTATGACAGTATAGAAACTATAGAACTTCTAGTGCTAGAGAGCCTAAATTTTCACATATTGGATTGCTGGTGTGATATGGTTACTGAAGTATCATAAAACTGACCCAACTAGTTTGAGATTGAGGCTCAGTTCTAGTTAGTTATAGAAGAGAAAAAACACAGCAACGCAAAAAGAAGGGAATTTAAGGGAATAAACTTTTATGGTAGCACAGCGATCAAATATAGTGATGGAAAGGTACAAAGAATGTAGACCAAGATCATATTTCCTGCACAAAATTATAATTGGGAAGCTAACCATCATTATGAGTTGACTTATCGAAATCGAACCTAACTTTGAGTCAAGGAGGAAAGACTCATTCAGGGAGCTAGTGCTAGAATAGTAGTAATTGCCACTACGAATCTTTCAGGCATGCATCTACCAGGGACCAGGGTTAATACTAATTCCTCTGTAATTTAAGGGAGGGGGATAAATCAGGACAAAATCCCTCAAAAGTTTAATTTTGTTAAATTCATTAACATGTGAACACAAGTCACATATTAAATACTGTTCATGTGTTCAATATTTAATAATAAATTGTGAGGATTTCTCTTCATTAACTTACCTTGAGCGCCCATCCATCAACTCCATGCCACGGGTTGTTCTCCAGGCGATTATCAGCAATGTACTGCAGAAGAAAGTAGGCCATGAAACATAAGTGATGAAAAATGGCTGATACAAAGAAGGGCCTAAGACCTCAAGATCTTGGATTAAAATCTTTCTAGAAGATTGATAGTCAATATGTACATTTTGTAAAGTGGCGGTCTTGTATTACTTAGTAAATCCAGAATGCTGTCAAATGCAAATCTAGAATACATTTTTGCAAAGATTATGGTTTGGACTTACGCTATGAAGTGTTGCTCCAGGAAGGCCATTTAAAGAGGGATATGCTTCCCTATCAAGTGAAAACACCTTGCTGCTTGCCTAGAAAAAGAAATATTTTAGAAGCAAGTTGTACTAAATGAACTGGAAATGTTAAAGCTATATGATAATCATACCTCAGTTGCATTCCTGACTTTCTTCTGGGACATGTTAAGGCATTCAGCTATTTTCTGATGGATCAGGAAAAAGCACAAGCAAATTAGGAAAAAGAACAGTGTAATACTTTACAATTAACTTTATTAGAAACATTCAGAGTATGATATCGATCAATTCATTTTGACAGAACTTACTTCGATTGATGGAGTTATTCCATTATCTTTAAGCTTGACTTTTGCATTACGGATCAAACTCAGTCTTTCATGTAGATGTATGGGCAATCTTAAGGTTCTTGAGTTATCAACTAATGCTCGGGAGACGCCCTGAGAAATGGGGAAATAGCCAATAGGTAATGAAAGGTCCTCGTGATTTTACAACACAAATTTGTGTTGTTTTCAAGAAACTGAAAAACAAAACTAAATAGTAATCTCACCTGACGAATCCACCAATAAACATAAGTTGAGATTTTGAATCCTCTTGAGTGATCAAATTTCTCTATCCCGCGAAGTAGTCCAATAAGGCCCCCCTACATGCATGTGAAGGAACTTTCCTCAAGAAGTGCCACGTTTGATTTTACAGTATAATAACCAATGCACAAATGCAAGAAGTTCTGCATCGGTAGCTTTGTTCATACAGTAAAAAGTTACCTGAATGAGGTCAGCCATTTCAGTACCCATGCTATCATATCTTTGTGCAATTGACATGACGAGACGAACATTGCTCATTGCAAGTTTTTCTCTAGCCAAGGAACACTCCATTAATGTAGATCGTAAATCAGCAAGAGACATCTTCAAGGAAACCGCGAGTTGATCGTCAGAAGGTTCACATCCCAATCTTTCCTTCAGACTAAATTTTTTAATGGATTAAACAAGCTGGGTAAATAATCTCTAAAACATATTTTGAAAAAAAATACGTAGTCCAAAATATCACTATCAATTTAATAAAAAAAAATTCCCTTCAATGTGATAGAGATAAAGAAGCCAAGCTGTCATTAACATTGAAATCATAGCCTTCAAGAAGGCACAACTACATTTTGACAATTATAAAGAGAAACATGCTAAAGAGTAGTAACTCTCTAGATTATCTAAACACTTCTCCGGCATTCTGTCTCCATCCTGTTTATTTACCTCATTTTTTTATTAGATAAGAAAGCTAGCTACCATTAGCAACATTAAGACTGGCTTAAATCTGGTTCAGTCTCACATCATTCATAAAGGCTAATAACTCTTTCTTATAATGAGTTTCAAGCACTACTAAAACATTGGTAGCAACTTGACCTCCGATATTATGAAAGCAATGTTAGGAAAACATCAAAAGCAGTTGGACCAACTCGGAACAGAACGTTTGGATGGGATATTTGAGAGGAGAGATTAACCTCATGACTCTGCTTCTCATGGGTAAAAAGTATATACAGTTTATTTCACTCTTTCTACAATATTTCTTTAAATTCTTTATAGTAATTTTCACTGAAGAGAAGATCAGCTACTAAAGTCTGTTCTGATGTTTGAGAAAGTAGGGGTGGCACAGTTGGAGGGAGTTGTGAGTTTTGTACCTGGCCTTCTGTTCTTCTAAATAAAGACCAAATTTGATTTTTTTGGATAGTTGCACCACTTCCTTATGTGTAAGCAGCTCTTGGTTTACTACACCATTCATGTAACCTCTCAAACGGTTTGGTTGTAGCTCTGGACCGACAACAGATCTCAGTCGCTTGCTTGCAGTATTCGCTGTGGCTGAAGTTTTTGGAATTTGAACTCTTTTACGAGTATCCATTCTCCTCCGCCTAGCAGAAGTCCCTGAACAAGTGATCTGCATCTTCTTTTTACAGTTCTTTTCATTTGGTGGAAAAGCTGCCAATGTTTTCTCAGCTGAAAGATTCCATTGTTTTTCAAGCATAGATTTCTGCAGCAGAAGAAGAACCTCCACTGAATCTTCTTCACTGCAGCTTTCATTCTGCAGCTTTTTGAACATTTCAACCATTGGCTCCACATCAGAATGATTAGATGCAATGTTTACATGCTCTTTAACAGCCTTAACAGATTGTTTTTTTCGATTGGAAACATAACCGGCGCTATAATTTGATGACTTCTTAGCATTGATCACATTCCTAGTAGGATTGCAGATCAAAGCATGATCACCACTACAAGCTAACTTTTCAGTAAGATCAGAATAATAAAAGGACGAGCTTAGGATTCTATTTCCTGAATAGAGTCCGATAACTGCAGCAATGGCCATCACGAGCGCTACAACTATCTAAAATCCAAGACCATACACCGCGTTTAACAAGGTTTCTGAATTACAACCATACCAGCTGATGAATAAGAGCTATGTTGATTCTCAAATTTAATCTCCCTTCTCAATCTTCTGGCAGGAAGTCCGCAATAAGAAAAAACACAAAAAATTAGAATTAATTAATTTCTAAAGTAAGGATTGTAAGCAGAGAATTCATACAAACAACTTACCGCGAGTTTTTTGAGCAATAAACTTATCTATGAGCTATGAAAACAGAAAACTTATGCTACTTTAATGCTTAATTAGCCGGTTGAGTGAAGCTGAGTTGTACTAATCATCTCGTTCACAAAATGGATCTTCGTAACAGAAATTTCACTAGACATGAATAAATTCGATAAATATGCATCCTTCATAACACCTATTAATTTATGAAGTTTCTTCGATTGATGCAGAAAATAACATATATTACGCAAACATAACCAGAAAGTATAAAAGGCGATCAATACGAGGGAATGTACTGCAGATTTACAGTAAGTTAAACCAATTTAGTGCAACTAAGAACAATCAAATCAAACAAGAGTAGTATGAAGATCTCAGATGATCTGTTCAACTTATTTACCTGAATTTAGCAATGAGGAAGAAAGATAGTGTGTGTGTTCTGTTGCTAACTGAAATGAAAATGTGTTTCTTTCTGATTTTTTTTTAATTAGAATGATGAAAAGTACTGTATGGGCGGGGGACCGGGTGGGGGCGGGGGGTTGATTTTCGTGATTTTGGATATTGGGTGCAGGAGAGAAGTTAATAGCCATTGGCTGGAGAGATATTTGGTGCTGGGTTCGTGTGGCAACAGCCAGCAAGGCTTATTTCTTTGGTTTCTCAGTGATACACGTACTCTTTCCTTTTTATCATTTTGTCCTTTTTCTTTATCTCTATATCTTTCAACATTGAATTGGAAAAAAAATCTTTCTATATTGACAAAATTCCTTTTTTTATTGGACATGCATATAGTATATATGATTCAAATGGAAAGTATTTACTGTAATCAAAATGCTAGATCTGGATCTATGTTCACTGTCAGTAATCACACTTTACCCTGCCATTAAGAATATTAATTAGTGTTAAGAAATTGGTAGTTCAATTTTGGACCCTGAGAAATCCAAGTGAGGATTTTGTTATTTGTTCTAAAAGGCAATCGACACACACAATTGTACATAAGAGTGTGCATTTAGTTTTTCCGTTTAATTTTTTCTTTTAACTATTTCTCATCATTTTCCTTCTTCTTTAATTAGCCTAATAAATATTCGGAATAAATAGTCATTTTATAAATCATGCATGGTTAAGCTATATTCAATTTTTTGAGTGTATCATAATGTATAGTTCATGTATAGGTAAGCTATATTTAGCTTTTGAGTGTATCGTGTATACTACTATGACTTTTGAATATTTTTATCTAAATAAAAATATAATTATATTTATTGTAAACTAATTATTTTAATTCTATATATTTAAAACTATAAAGAAAAATCCATTCTAAAAGATAATTAAACAGCTTGTCTCGTTATGTTTCATTACATGATGGGCTAAATTCATAGAGTATAGCAATAGCCCAATGGGTTTGGTCGAGCATATGGGCCTATACACAGCAGCACAAATTCATAGAGTATAGCAATAGCCCAATGAGTTATTTTGGTTTTGAACATTAATTTTTTTTTTTGTATGTTTCTGGTTAAGAAATTAAAACTTATTTGAATTTGGTATATTGGTTATACCATGTTGGTAAGATTTTAGAATTATATTTGAATGAATTTCTTATATTATTTGTCTAAAAAATATCAATTAATAGTTAGAAGTGGTATTATTTTGATGTTATAGTGGCATGATTCTGCTGTGAAAATGTGACGACTTATGGCATGAAATAGGTATGAAAAGTGTGCATAATAATTGTATGAAATTTGTGTACTGATTTCAGATTTTTTGTTGTGTATAATAATTTGAATTATAGTGTTTTTTAAAAAAAATATGTATAATGTTATATTTTAGTATGAACATTGAATTTGTTCATTATTTGTCTGACCTGTTTTTTTATTTTTTTGGTATATTTATGGTTTAAAAAATAGATAATTTTTTCTTTGGAATTTGTATACTAATACTATCAGATATGTATGACAATCAATAATGTTTTTTTGTACGATTTCTAGTTTGATTGGAATTTTTTTTTTTTTGGTATTATATTGTAATGGATTTTGAGAATAATAATGTAATGAACTTGGTATACTGTTTATTAAAAAAATGACAATTAATATTTCTAAGTTGGAATTATTTTGGTATTCTAGTGGCATGATCCTTGTATGAATAATTGATAACTTTTGGCATGAAATAGGTAAGAAATGTGTGAATAAGAATTGTATGAAATTTGTATACTGATATAACATATGTGTTTTTACTTTTGTATTTTGTAATAACATATGAAATTGTTTAAAAATAACATATGTATTTTAATTTTTGTATGCATAAAAATGTTATGAAATTTGTATATGGATATAACATATGTATAAAAGTTATTTGTACTTTTGTATGATGTAATACTGACACAATAATTTATGATGAAACAGGAAAATATGCAATTCAAAAAGTGTCGGAGCATAAATTATTGTCGCATGCTTCAAAATGGTTTGTTGATGTGAAATTCAAGAGGTCTAAGATTACGTGCAGTACATGTCGTCGGGAGGAACACAACAGAAAGACATGTTCAAATTACCCTTCTGAAAAAAGACATAATTTATTTTTATTTTGATTTAGTTGTTTTATTGTGGCAAACTCATGTTTTGATTTATTTTGTCTTTGAAGTTAATGAATTATAATTTCAGAATATTTATTATGTGTGCTAGTTAATCATTTGTGTATTCAGTGTTTTTCAAGTGTATACTCAAAAAATAGGTAATGTTGGTATGCGATTGATATCGATCGGAAAAATTAAGTCAAATCTTAGTATGAAATTGGTATATATTTGGTATCCAACTAACGTCCCAATGGTAAAATTGCAAAAAAACAACAACATATAATTGAGATTTCAATTGAAATAGCCAACATAAAACTAGTTAATATTGTATCCTATTTGTATAAATTTAGTATCGAATTGATATCCCATTGAAAAATTGAAAAATCAACATGTAGTTGAGATTTCAACCAAATTAGACAGCCTCAACAAGTTAATGTTGTATTCAATTGGTATCAATTTGGTATCCAACAGATATCCCACTTGAAAATGAAAAAACAAAAATGTAACTGATATTTCAACCAAATTAGACATTCTAAAACAACTTAAAGTTGTATCCAATTTATATACACTTGGTATCCAACTTGAAATTTTAGAACAAAGACAAAAAATAAAAATGTATGAAATTGATATCCAACGGGTATAAATCTGGGAGGAATAAATCTGACTGTAAAACAATGCATATTATATATTGTTGTAAGAAATTGTAGCAAAAGAAATATACATCACCCAAAAATCAAAACATGTATTAAAAGTCTAAACTGCAATAATTAATACAAGTTTTATATTTTCCTCTCTCTTCAATTTATATTTCGTATTTAAGTGTGATTTTTTTTTTTTATCATATTTAGGCTAAAACTTAGGAGCTCCTTATTAAAGATTTTATGATCTCATATTATCTATATATATCAACAAATTTCAGAATTAAATATACTTATTTGACCCACAAAATGATATTTTAGATATAGAAAAACACATCAAAAAAGAGTTCAAAATTTCAGTAAAATGATTTTTTTTTTCTCAAAAAATCAAGTTTCAGATTAATTAAAATAAAAAATGAAATCAAATTTTCAAAATATAGAATTCTTAATTCTAAAAAAATCAGATTAAAAAAAATAAAAAACAGTATCAATTTTTTTTTTTTTTTTAAAAAAACATCAAGAAAAGCAAAAATGATAGATTAAAGTGAGAGAAAATTACATGTTACAATATACGGTGATAAATTTATTTATTTTTTAAAAATTAAAGGCCCCAATAGTCATTAATAAATAAAAAGTATTTGAATAGTAATCAATATTTATCTTGGAGATAGTAAAATAATCAAAATAAAAATCAACTAATTAGGAGAATATCAAGAGAAAGATTTATCTTGTCAATTATAAATTACTATATTTATAAAAAAGATATTTTGTGTGTAACGCTGAGGGTGGGGAGTGGGTTGACATATGATAAAGTTAAAAAATCCCTTAAAAGGTGTAATAAATAATTACAAATTAATTGCTCTCATTAATATTATTTTTCTCACCTATTAATTATATAACATTATATAATACATATTAGTTAATAATATATAATTAATTCATTTATAAATTAAAACTAATTTGTTAATACTTGTAATTAAAATATTATAAGTAGTAATATAAAAAATAAAAGATCTAAAAGTTATAATATTAACCCTTAAATAGATGTGTGTGTGATTTTTCCAACATAAAAGTAAATTCCGAATCAAACATGAAAGTTACATAAAAATGGCCGAAAAAGAGCGGAACTATTACCATTTCATCCTTCAGGAGTCAAAACAATTTTTTATATTTTAAATATTTTAAATTCAAAAGTTTATGATTAACACTAAACAGTTTCTAAATATGTAAAAAAAATCATACCTAAAATTAGATATATTCATAATCGTATAATGATTCTTGCCATGATATTTCTCCAACTCAATAAATTAGAAGAGATATTAGGTACTTTACGGATCCGGCTCCCCTCCATTATTCTTTTTCTACATTTCGTCAATTGCACGTCTAGATTAGAGACATGTGTCATATTTAAAGTTTAAACATCAAGATTATATTATATTAACAAATATCACAACCATAGCTAAGTCAACTAATTTTAGAAAACTACTCTCCAAATTTGGTAAGGATTACAATATATTTTATACAAAATTTGATATTTATTAATATCATTAATTTCATATTATATTTTTATATTTAAATATTAAATTGTAAATTTTTAGTTTTAAACCAATTATTTTTAAATGATAAAAGATTGCTATTGTGCGTTCTTTTGATTACTTCTGATCAATTCCAATGTTCTCCTTTTTTTTTGGATCATTTTCAGCTTATTTAATTCTACTAAACAATTGCTAGAACGGAAAATGATTTTTTTTTGTCTATTGCTACAGTACGTTTTTCAAAAAAAAATATAATTAAATAATTGGAGTGGATTAGTTAAATAAATAAAATAGATATCTTCTTATTTCTTATAATAAAAATAGTTTAAAATAAAATTAGGTTTCAACAAAAAAAACATTTAAATTGATTGAGTGACTTTCTAAGTAAAATATCAATAGTTGAGTGACTTTTGAGTTATAATCATTAATTTCATATTATTTTTTGTATTTAAATATTAAATTGTAAATTAAAAATATAAGATGAAATTAAAGATATTAATAAATATCAATTTCGCATGGAATATATTGTAATTCTTACCAAATTTGGAGAGTAGTTTTCTAAAATTAGTTGACTTAACTATGATTATGATATTTATTCATATGATATAATCTTGACCTTTAAACTTTAAATATGACACATGTCTCTAATCTAGACGTGTATTTGACGAAATGGAGGGAAGGGTAATGGAGGGGAGCCAAATCTGATACTTTACCAAACAAATTAAATGACCTAAGGTGCCCATTATGTTCATGGTACAGGAAAATAAATTATTAAACTGAAATTGCAATTTCTAAATTTGTTAGGTTAAAAAGTAGGGGATATAGTGATACATGACCAAGAGTCATGTATCATTAATTTAGTGTCCAAAAACCTTGAATGGACCTTTGCCTGTTGAAGGAATTATAGATAAGTACCAATTCATTTCATTCTCACAAATCCTAATCATAAGCTTTTATGGAAAAAGCAATTGTTCCCCCTTACCCTAGGTTGTCAACCCCACTATTTTTATTTTTATTTTTAAATAATGGATTTGCCTTTTAACAATTATTAGTGTTCAATAATAACTTCAATATTTCAGATTCATGTGGACCATGCCCCCATATTCTTGATTTATAATTTATACCTATACCTTCCAAAAAGAACAAATATAAATCATAATTTTTAATACTCTATATTCTAAACTGTTTATGCAATCATTATTCAATTGAAAAAAATTGGTAATAACCAAATGGGTTGTGGTGCACTGGTGGGAGTGCTCCACCCTTAACTAGAGGTCTCGGGTTCGAGCCCTGGGTATGGAGAAAATCCTGTTGGGAGCTCCACCTCCGAATGGGCCCTGCAGAGCACGATCCGAATTTAGTCGGAGCTCTAATATGTGGACTCCGGACACCGGGTGGGAAACCAAAAATAAAAAATAAAAAAATTGGTAATAATAATGTCATATTTCCTAAGCTTAACAAAAAGTATATGATTTCATTGGTGCATTAATGAGGACCTAGGAAGACCCAAATCCATGTTGCTGATACCATTTTTGCAATTTTACCATGATGTTATGTTCTGCTTTTCTATGACAAATTATATGACACTAGTTGGGCCCTGTCTTTTTAAGTCCATTGTAATATTCTCCACTAAGTACCTCTACATGTAGTGTTGCTATTTCCATCTCTTGCAAATTGGAGTGATAAATTAAATCTTCTATACATATATTGTTTTTGGAGCAATTTTTAAAGATACTAGGAAAAAATGAACATTAGAGTTATGAATTCTTATCCAAATTAAAGGTTAGAATTAGCAAAATAAATATATAAAGGGAAAGTGAAAATAGGCTTGTTGTCGTGAATCTTATTCAAATTGAGTCAAACTCTTAACACGTATAATAAAGGCATAATATATAAATGTGTTCTTTAAATTGAACTTATTTCATATTTATGCTCTTCAACTTTGAGTGTGCACAAGTAGACACTTGATCATGTGAATAAATAGCTACACACATAAGTTCATACACGTAAGACACCACATAACCACTATATATATGGGGGGTGGGGGGTAGATACTTCACGTGCATATACTCTTGCATGGAAGCAGGGAAATTTTCTCTAACGGTATATATTGTATTCACCGTGCGAGTCAAAGATAAAAAATAAAAGATGCATGTATTTGTAAGTTATCTTTATTTGTTGGAGTAATTGAAAATGTGAGGATATAAGTAATTAATTTACACTCGAAAATTCTCACACTTTGTGCAATGCATGCAGGAAGCAACTTTTAGAAAGTAAAAGTTAGAGAAAGAATAGAAAGCCATCCACCAACCAAAAAAAAACGGAAAATCTCATTTAATACTCAGCATATTTGAATTAAGAAGTTTATTAAATAGATAAACATATTAAGTTTAAAACTTAATTGTTAGTCATTCTTATAAAGTTTACAATCCATAAAGTTAATATCTTGATTTCACTTCTATGGAGTAATTTGTATAGTTTCAACTTTTAAGGCGAAATGCATTGTCGCATATTATACACTGCAAGCCTTATAAAAAAAAATTACTCGCCTCAAAGATTTTGATAATATAGTCAAACAAGCTATTAATCATAGTCGTAATATTTTGACACTTTGCAAGTTTCATTTTCATAAATTAGGGCATATTATTGATTATTGTAGGAGTGAAAGAAAGCTACACATGATAAAATAACATCGTACAAGGTACTGCTTATTCTATCTTAATATAGCTAGGCATTCGTATCTAAGGATATTTAAATGTAAATGGCTTTTCACATCGACCAGACAATGTTACCAACAGTTTACGTGCTTTGAACAATAAGCAAAGTGAGTCAAATCATTAATATATTTTTTAGATTTAATTATTTAGTATTTGAAACTCACTAATCAAAACAAATTTATACTGGCATTAAGCAGGTTACTGAGATTGTTGTAGCTTATATTATCAATCTCTCTAACTATTACTACTCCCTCCGTCTATTTTTACTTGTCAACTATACTATTTTGAGATGTCCAATAATACTTGTTCAGTTTATACAACCAATGAATAATTTATCATGTTATGTCTATTTTACACTTCCTATTGAATATTGTATTTATTTTTCTATGTTTAGATGATTTATATTTCATAGGGGTGATTTGATAAAATTACATATGTATTTACTACTTCTTAATCCATGTATCAAGTTAACACTGAATAATTATTATTAAACAGAGAGTGTAGTACATATTTTTATTAAATGTATGAAAATTCATAAATTTCAAATTTTGATTATTGACATTGACCGCATGCTCTACTTTATTCTTTTAAAATATAATTGCTCTCCTTCCTTGTCAATATTTGGTGCTATACGGTGCATCATTTAATGACAATTTTACTCAAATTTACTTTACCACAACATCATATGTTTATTTACTGAGAAGTTCTACTGTGAGAGAAAAAAAAACAGCAACTATATATATGTACGAACAAACCTGACTCTTGTGACAATCCAAAAGAAAAAAGACAATAGACTAATTAATGTGTTTCCTCCATTAATTACTTTCACTTAAAGCATGAATTTCACCAACTAAAATACTGTTATTTTAGCCGTCATATTTGTGCAATCTCCTGTTTTAATTGATTGTCTACCTTCTAGAGTACCTTTTTTTTGTGAACCTAATTTGCTGACAAATGATTGCAGCAAAGACATATACCATTCAATAAGACTTATCACTACCAACAGTAATAGCATTCCCCTTTTTCATTACTAAAAAAAATTTAAAAGTTTATGCGCTCAAAACTTTAGCAAATCTAAGTTAGTGAATTCTAAATTAATAAATATATTTTTAAGGACAAATATAATATTTAGACTAAAGTATTGATTTCAATTAAATTTATACTTCGATCTCTAGCTTCGTCCCTGTTCACAATCAATATATATAATTTTTTTACACTACTAATTAGTACTAGTAAATATGAAGTAATTTATAATAGTAGGTCACCAATTACCAGTAATCCAAACGGGCTCTTACTATCCCTAACTCGCCTTCGGCTACCTACTACTCTTTGCCTTCGGCTACCTACTACCCTTTGATCAATTTTAATTCTTGACCTTTCATAACTTCCTGTTTATCATGATCATTTTAATGTTACTCTTACTATTATTATTATGGAAAACTAAGACGTGGGGAGGGAATAATTTAGAGGGAGTTTAAATTGGTAAAAGTCAAAAAGATCACATCAGGTCATCACATGCCTAATACCACAACCAAATAAGATAGATACAATATATTAATACAATTTGCACAAAATATTTGATGGATTATTGGCATTTATATTTTTTCCAAGAGGGTAAGGCATTAAATTTAGTATTATAATTATGCAACGGCAATCTGATGAGCACAGCACTACCATATTATGCAATTATAAAGATTCCTCTCCAGCAACAACTGACATTTCCTCAGGGCAACAAGTTTCAATACCACATCGCTTCTACAGTCCCTGTCACCAATTTAAATTTAACTTAATTTTTAAATCACATTTATATAGTAAAATAATTATGTGATACATTGAAACATTTCTATTTCATCGTTATTACTTGAGTTGATACGTATTTTCTGAGTGTGTCAAGAAAAAGTGAACGAAGGAAGAATATATATATATATATTTGGTCAGAATGATATTTTAGCTATGTTATTTTATCTTTTTAAATATTTTTACCCTTTTAACTTTAACACCTTTTAAGTAAAAAATGAAAAAAAAAACCAATTTATTTTAAAATAAAAAAATATTATAATTTTTTTAATTTTCTAGCCATTTAGCACTTCCCTATATATCATCTATCAGGGCATTTATTAGTTGTCTTGTTAAAATATATGTCTCATTAATTATTTTTCCTTGGTACAGAAAAATATTGTTACTACCATTTAATGAGGGCATTCAGAAGTGTACCAGAATTCTGTAAATCGAAATAATGCCACGTCTCAAACTTTTACCATTTTTTTATAAATTACTGTTGAGATTCAGTAGCAAAATGAGGACTACTGTAACATTTATTTTGGGTAGGACATCATTATCATAGTTGCTACTCAGTTGAAAATTTGTGTTTAGAAATCAAGTTAGCAATTTTAAAGATGTATAAGAAAAATGATTATTTGGTGAACTCAAAAGTGTAGTATTTGAATTCACTTATTTGTGAGATATTTTTTTTTTTTAATGTAGTTAGTACTTAATTGTGAGAGAAATATAATTTTAAAAAATCAAGATTACTTAATAACCTCATTAGGATGTATGTATGACGTGGATCCAAAACTATCTACACTCAGAAATTTTGACTTCATTGGAATCAATTGAATTTCATGACTGTCCACCTACGTTTTATATGTAATTAAAAACAATTATTTCAACTTCAAGATTAGTACGAATGTACGGTGTAATCAATAGTCATGGGCACGAGAAGTGAAATAAAAATTCAATAGGAAAAGATGAAAAATTCAATAGGAATAGATGAAATAGCACGCAATCAAAATACCATTGTAACTAGTAGAATTGATATCGATAATTTGAATCGAAAAAGTTATTGATTTAACGATTTTAGTAATGATTTTAATTATTTTTTATCGGGATATTGATTCTTAATAATTTAATTTTTTGCTTAACAGGTTAATCAATAATCTGATAGAAAATTAATAAATTATACTTCCTCCGTTTCAAAAAGACTGACCTCCTTTTCTTTTTAGTCTATTTCAAAAAGAATGATCTCTTTCTTTTTTTGGTAACATTTTAATTTCAGCTTTTCACGTGGCATGTTTAATGCCACAAAATTATTAAAGGGTAATTTTATACATTTGACATAACTTAATTTAGGACCACAAGATTCAAAAGTCTTCTTTATTTTCTTAAACTTCGTGCCAAGTCAAACTAAATCATTCTTTATGAAACGGAGGGAGTAGTATTTATACCGTTTGGTTACTTTGGTATATGAAGTCCTTGACTTAGGGCTTTGTTTCATTCTTTTATTTCTGGTTGCCTCAAACTTTAAGTTTTTCTACAATATCTTCGTGTTTACTTTTGCACAAGATGCAATATATCATCACATATGCATGAGTTATTTGATTTGTCACTTTATTTCTAAGTGATTTCTAATGAGTTGTTTTTTGTGTCAAATCTTAATTGTAAAATTGATAACCAAATTAATAATAATTAATCACCAATTATTGATAAATCAAGTCGATAAACTTCAAAATCGAAGTAAACTGACGAATACACGTCCCTAACCTTAATTGTTTGAAGTCGTTTGATTTGAGTGATAAGAAAATTTCATTTCTTTATAAATGCAACACTTAAAAAAGTATTTTATTCTATGATAAAATATTGTATAGTAATTGTTGTCTGCAATATATTTTTCGTAATGTAATTACGAAACATATAAAAATATGATATTATTTATTAATAATGTGAGCATAATTTTGTATATTTTTTTTATTCTTCTCTCCTAAATTGTATCTATGATTTAAGAGTCGTTAATAGTTTTTTCATTATCTACTTGTTCAATATTTGTTCAAGTGGCGTTAATTGAAGTGCTCTCGAATGTTGTATTTTGCATTATTTGAAAAACATTACAAATTAAATTTTTGTTGAATAACATCACTTCTAAGTTGTTAAGAAATTATTTGCTTAGATTTAGAAGTGAAATTAGAAATAACAAAAGTGTAACGTGATCTAGCTAGTTATAGTTAGTTCGAAAAAATAACTCCATAAAATTATGTTCTACACTTTTGATTGAGAAATATTTATTACCCAGTTATTGGTGATTAAAAAAAAATAAGACTCATAATTGGTACTTGGTAGAATATAGTTTGACAAAATTATAGTTAATTTTATTTATGAGTATTTGGTACTAAAAATAAAATCAAAAATATTATAACCCAAAAAACTTGTTAAATTAATTCTTTTTGTAGTTGTGAAAATCGTAGCTAAAAATAGTTCTCCATGGGTTTTATTTAGGATATAAAATCAGACTATATTTGTAATAATATTCATTTATCTATTTTAGAACGAGTTTAAAAATATAAATAATGATTCATATAAAAATTCTTTCATCAGTATCATGATTAATGTATAGTTCATCTACCAAATAAATAACTTGCCTAGTCACTAATCTTTGCCTAACTACTGACCATAATCCCACTACCCCTTAATAGCAAGCATCTTTTTTAAGCGTGCCAGAAGCATGATGACTGTATTTTCCTCGCACGTGCCACCTATATATAACAGCCACGCTTATTACGCCGCTATCAAACTGTGCAACTGAGTGAGTGAGTGCTCTCTCTCCCTTAGATCTGATGCTCCATCACTAGCCCACTTTTTCTTTTCTCCATAAAAAGAGAAGAGAGAGAAAAAACCAAACCTGTAACAGCTACATTTCCATTTCTGTTTAACCATGGGACAGGTTGATTTGCTTTCTGCTCATTCTTTTTTTCTTTTGATTTTTGAGATTTTTGATTGATTTGGCTTTGTGTGCTTATTAATAAATTAATTTTTTCAGGAAGAGAAGAAGGTAGAAGAAGTGAAGAAAGAGGAGCCACCAAAAGATGAAAAGCCAAGCGACGGCAGTGGTGGTGAAGAGAAGAAAGAGGAAAAAAAGGCGGAGGAAGAATCAAAAGAGGCGAAACTAGAACCTCCACCACCACCACCGGAAATTGTTTTGAGAGTTTTCATGCATTGTGAAGGCTGTGCTCGTAAAGTCCGCAAATCGCTCAAAGGATTCCAAGGTACTGATAAGGATTTTTTATTTTTTTTATTTGGATGATTGATAGAGAAATAAATTGAATGATTTTTTTTTTGTAGGAGTTGAAGATGTGTTAACGGATTGCAAAACTCATAAGGTTGTAGTGAAAGGGGAAAAAGCAGATTCGTTGAAGGTATTGGAGAGAATACAGAAAAAGAGTCATCGTCAAGTTGAGCTTCTCTCTCCAATCCCAAAACCACCGGCGGCGGCTGAAGAACCTAAGAAACCGGAGGAAAAAGAAGCCGTTAAAGCCGAAGAGAAAAAAGAGGAGGTACATTTATTTATTTTATTTGGTATTTAGTATTTATTTCTCTCTCTCTATTTGTTTTTAATGTAAAAGTCATATATGTAAATGGTTTTCTATGTTTGTTTGTGCAGCCTCAGGTGATTACAGTAGTTCTGAAAGTTCACATGCATTGTGAGGCGTGTGCACAAGAAATCAAAAGACGTATACAGAAAATGAAAGGCAAGATTATTTAAAATTTTGGTTTTAATTTTAATTACTTTCATCTCTTTTTGCTTAATTAAATTACTAATTACTACTATTTTGCTTTCTGCTTGTGTTTTTGTTACACTTTTCAGCTGTATTTGTTAAAGAAGGTTTTTTTTCTTCCTTTTTGGATCTCTAAAATAGCATTGGATACTTAAAAGGATTCTATATTTTATATACCACCTTTCACTATCTTACATTCTTTATATCAGTAGGGAATAGAATATTCAATTCTTAATAAGATTCTCTTAAAATTCTTCAATTTTTGAGTTTAATTCAAATCACATGTCTTCCACATTTATTCACTTGATAAACTATTAATTTGAATCTTTGAAATCAATAACTAGTATTGACTGTTAGGTATCATCAAAAGTTGCAAGTAACTTGGGAAATTGATACCATCAAGCTAGCCTTAGGGCTCCGGATGGTATAGAAATCTGTTAAAATTGCAAGAAATAAGTTAGAGTATATAAATATTTTTTGCAAGTCATTGTTTTTGTGTCTGCTACTTCGAAAGTAACTGCTTCAGCTTCCCGTCAAATTTTTGATATTCCTTTTTATTTAATGACATCTTCTTTTGGGTATCCAATACTAAAAACCTTAAAGTTTAGACTTATGGAGTTTAGATTCAGAATTCGTCTTTCACGTTAACTTTGCTTGAATTTAGGTGTGGAGAATGCAGAACCGGACTTGAAAAACTCACAAGTGACCGTGAAAGGTGTGTTTGAGGCAACAAAACTGGTGGAATATGTAAGCAAAAGGACTGGGAAACGGGCAGTTATTGTGAAAGTAGAACCTGAAAAGAAAGCGAAGGAGGAGGCGAAGCCCAAAGAAGATCAAAAGGAAGAGAAGAAAACCGATGACAAAGAAGCGAAGAAAGTTGAAGAAGGTGACAACAAAGAGGAGAAGAAGGAAGAAGCAGCAGCCGCACCAGCTAAGGAAGAAGCCGTAGTAGCAGCTGCACCAGCTAAGGAAGAAGCTGTACAAAACGACGTCGATCCAATAGTAGATGTGAAGAAGAATGAGTTTTATTACTATCACCATCCTCAGAATCATCAGTTGTATAATAATCCACAGAGGCTTGCACATGAAATGTTTGCGTACCCTCCACCTCCGCAGATTTTCAGCGATGAAAATCCGAATGCATGTTCCGTGATGTAAATTTGGAGGGACGTGAGGGTAAAAAGGGAAATGTACGTCCAACCCCTCTTGTGGTGGTGCTCTTCATGTGAGGCTTTGTCTTGGGACTCGCTAAGTTACAAGTGATCTGCTAGACAAATACTGTAGAATTTTGTGTGCCCTTTGTACTTTTTTATTTTGTTTTGGTTTTCTTTATGTTGTTATATACTCCCTATATGTATGATACAATAAACAGTACTATATGAAAAATTTAAATATCGTACTTGGAACTTTAAACTTCAAAGTTGTTTAATCTTCTGAGATACTGCACCCTCCTTGGTACTCTCTCTTCTTAAAAATATTAATATAATAACAAACTCGTGTAATTTTATAAGTGGAGTTTGACGTGAATATAGATTTACTCTTTGTATGGTTAGATTAGGTGTTGTTAAACGGCCACATCTTTGGTGGTTGAATATTATATAGCGTGAGTGATATTCTTTCGATCCTTTTATTGCCAACGGAAAACTAACAGTTGGGTAAGAATGATAATGGCGTGTTGGTTAAGACAAGAATGTTCATTCACGATGTAAGCTTTTCTTTTGTAATGATAATTATGTGATATTGTCTTATAAATCATGATTTGCAAATAACTATTTTTTTTTGTGTAAACAAACCAAACGATTATATTGTTAAATGTTTAGCTTGTTATAACAAATTATCTAGTGGTTTTATTTTTTAATATTATAATGGAACTTGAGTCTGATTTAACTCCAAAAAGTTGGCATATGAGGTGATAATAATTCAAAATATGTGATTAGACATGATATAATTTAAGATAAAAAGGTATGAAAAGCGAGTTTTAGGATAAAAGATTAGTAAGATATATCTTAACGATTTTCTCTTTCCACCATGGTTCTAGTTTAGAGCATCTTGTCTGCTCCCCTCTTCTAATTATCCGTATTATTATTTTTTATTTACTTTTTCTTTCTACGATATTTTCATCATAACTTTTTATTTTGAAAACACTTTTCTTGAGTTAATGATCTATTGAAAATAATTTTTTCACCCCAACAAGATGGGAACAAAGTCTCTTAACATCATATTCTTCCCACACCTATTACATAAGATCATACTAGACTATATATATTGTTATTTCATATAAGTAGACCCAGAAATCCACATTCCACCGATATGAGAAAGTTTTACACTTCTACACACTCAACCTTGCAAATTAAAGTATGAACAACATAATTTGATCGATCAATATCGAAAATCAAGAATTGAGATGAATATGATTATGAATATGAAAAATCAATTTTAAATCTAATGAATCTCAACAAATTATGTTAACCTCAAGTATATTGTAGGAGTTGTAATATCCAACTTTATGACCATATCTTTAGAATGGACATGTCAAGTTGTAAAAGAAAGTTGATATCAAAACTTATACATAAATAGGGAATGATGGGAGTGCGATTGCAGAGCTTGTCCTTATATTGCAATTGGCCATGGGAATGCACTGTTGTAGGGGTGGGGGTGGCAAAACTTTATATCGTTACTCAAAAATATGACAACTGACACATATCCACGAATCTCTTTAGTACCGATAATGTTTCCCTCTTCATTCATCAAAATAATTTCCTTTGAGCTAGCTACGATATGGTCCACTAAATTGTGATATGAAAAGACACATAGTTGAATTATAACCTAAAATTAGTTCTACCTTTAAGTTCTAATTTTAGGAATGAAAATTGAAACAATTTGTGAACGATATGAATCAGAATTAATAAATTTTGGATAATCGATAAGTACATATATAAAAAAAATGACCCTAAAAAGGCCAAAACTTATTGTTTTGTTTGTCCACAAAATAATGTTTCTATATGATTGGTAAATGCTGCAACAATATTGGTTTAGTCACCATTAATATTTGTAAATAGTGAAGCTGTTGAAATAGGGAGACATTTGTTTGAGAAGTATTTCTAGTCTAGAGATATAGGTGTAATGATTTTCACTCACAAATTTTCAAAAATAATAATATAAAAATATATGAATTTCATGTTAAAAAACGAATGAATCAAAACTCTTTAACTTCAACTCTAACAACTTTTTGTTTCGACCTCAATCAAGCAAATAGGAAAAGACCATGTTAAGCACCACCGACGTGGATGGTGGGACTGCTTTACCCTTAACTAAATGTCTCGTGTTTGAGGCTTGAGTATGGAAAAATTCATTTAGAAGTGTCATGCCCGAATGGGCCATACAGTATGCAATCTAGATTTAGTCAGAACTCCAATGTGAACTCCGAATAGCCAGTGGGAAAAAAAAAATCCATGCCTTGATCTCAAGGAATTACTCATTAATTAATTTATGATTTTTATAAAGGGAGTTAACCAATGGATATATATACACTTAATAACTTTTAAGTGCCTCATCCCACCAAAGGCAAATAAAATAAAAAAATGTACCTTTGATGAAATAATTATGAGAAAATGATCAAAATGGTCTTTCATGTATTTGGGTTGAATTATTTTGATTCTTAATATATATCACTTGATAGAAATAGTCCTTAATGTATGCCAAATGGATATCATTTTGATCCAAGCTCCTAAATTTAACATTTCTCTGTTAAAACTAACGATCCACCTCCCAAGTGCAATTCTCTTCTCTTTGCTTGGCCCGCCCTCTTCCTGATTTTTTTCTTCAATATATGTTCTTCCTCAATAAGAGGATTATAGTCCACCCCATCTATATGAAGCTTATTCAAAGTACTCATTCATAGTTTTTGCAACCAAAACAAATATTTTTTTCTTCTTCTCTTAAGCAACTTCAAGCTTGAAAATACATGAATTCAGTAAAAGGATACAAACCTGTTGATTTCATGTTTCATAGAATTAACTAACTGGCCTCATTCAACCCAAAAATCATCTAATTCATTCAAAAGAGATTATAAGTTAATAATAATAAAAAAATAATGGATACTTTTTTGTGGGTGTATCATGTATGCCATCCTTGAGCTTGGATCTAATACTGCTCTATGTCATTATATTACCAATTTTATCCTATGAATCATCCTCAAATTGATAACTCTTTTTTTTTTTTTTTTTGAATTGAATCAAAGTTTTTAAAAATATTGTCATTCATACCATTATCACAAACCAGAAATCATTACAAGAAAACGAAACATTCTGCTCAAATAAGTACCATTGAATTTCTCATCCAAGTATTTCAATGAGTGTTGAATTTAAATCTATTTTAGGAAGATGATGCAATTAAGAGATAAATAGAAAGGGGGCAGAGCAAAGGAATGAACTGTTAGTTTTTAATAGAGAATAGTTAATTTCAAGGTTGAAGACCAAAACAATACTCATTTTACATACATTAATGACTATTTCTATCAAATGGTATATATTAAGGATCAAAATAATTCAACCCTCATACATGAAGGACCATTTTGACCATTTTCTCAAATAATTATCCTACAACTTTTGATGACAAAGTACAATATTCACGGCTATGAACCTGTGGTCATTGTCTCAAAGTACATTACGGCCAATGCAGATAATTAATATGTGCACATATTTCAAATTCTCATTTTTGCTTTTCAGTTTATATTTATTCGTAAAATTCCACTTCTCGATAGTTAAATAACGCATTAAATAATGTTCTCAAAAAATAATAAATCCAATATTAAACTAACTTCAAAACTTATAATTTTTAAACCACATAGCTATAAACAGATCAAGTAAATTAGTTATGGATTATATGAAAATTCAATTAGCTAAGAGTTATTTAGTGACAAATTAGCTAGGAATTACTGATAAATTTCAGAGCTAATTTTATGTTTTCTAGTAGAGGTGTGGATAATCTGGAGAGGTCTAAAAATAAAATGTATGAGTTCATACGAATTCAATAGCTCGTATATTTATATATTTAAAAAGTCCCTAAATATTTATTTATAAGCTCAATTAGATTGTTACCTTGATCGCAAATTATATATGTTACACCCCGCCTGTGGTGGGTTGTATATTTGTTATCATGATTTATATGAGTGGAGTCGTTGATGGACGCAAAATGAATAATTGTCCTTTGTCTCTCTTGTAATTTACAGTTGCACTCGATATGATTAAATTTGTGAAAGCACTTTGAGAAAAGTTATATACAGACCCTACTAATTTGTAAATTTTGAGATAATATTGTTACGTACTTACGTTGCCTCACTTATATATCTTCTTTCTTTATTTTCGTTCTTATCTTTGATTTAATTTGATCAAAGCTTACATCAGCTAATTGGGTCCCTTTGGCTAATTAGTGGAAATTACTTGCCCTCCTTAGGTACCGAGAAAAATAATAATATAAAGTAGTGTTTAAGATGACATGTAATAATCTTCGAAATAAATTTGGTCTTATGTGAAGAGAAGTCCAGTTACAGCCAGAGGCAGAGCTAGGTGAGGTTCGGATGAACCCATTAATTTTTTCGTAGATTTTATATTTATATTAGAAAATTAAATAAATATATGTGTATTAACATGTGAACCCCCAAACTCCTAGTTAACCTTGGCTCCGCCTCTGGTTACAGCGCATTTGATGTGATTATGCTCACTGTCTTCAACTCGAATTATCTATGAGTGTATGTGTATTTGAATGAGAATAGTACATAATGATTCTTTTTCCAATCTGTTACAATTTTCATCTCGTACAATTGACTCTCAAACCATAATGATCAAAGAGATGAATTTTCACAAGAAGGTTGTTTAGTAATCCATATATAGATGGTTCACGAGGTCTATCTTTGTAATTATGAAATGCTTAATTGTCATTCTCCCATTACTCAAGTCATCCAAATTTAGTAGTACTATTCAATAAAAAATTACAAAAACAAATTACTAATTTAAGAGATGGATGATATGCTTTGAGAGGAGTGTTTCAGCTTGGGCGGTTTCTTGTTAATCTAGTCTAGGTAACATTAACACTCTGAACTGTGGCTGACAATTTGTTACCAATCTCGATGTCTCGGCTTTGTCCCTGGCCTCTCTTCCCTTGCATTCGCATCCAATGTAATTTGATTTTTAATAAAACAATATCCTTGCACTCTTTTAAAATGACATTGTATTTGTATTAGATTCTATGTGATTTTTGGGTCAAATTACAAACGGAGGACATTTTTGTTCCTTTCGCATAGTTTAAGGGCATTTTTGAACCAAAGTATTAACGATAAGAACATTTTTTAGCCAAACTATAAAGGGAGGACATTTTTTTCCTTTCACATAGTTTAAGGACATTTTTGACCCTTTTTCCTTAAAAATATACTAGTTATGCAAAATCAAACATATACCCGTCGACGTTTTTAAAAAGTTAGGGCAACCAGTGGCGTACACAGGATTTATCATAAGCAGTGTCACCTTTTAAAATGATATATATATAAAAAAAAAATAAAATTACAAAGCACCAAACAATGAAGGTCAAACTAAAAAACACATAAAAAGTGAAAAAATGAGGCTGTGAAGGTTTGGAACTAAAACCTTGACTATGTATTTTCAACACAAAACCATCTAGGCTACTTGCATACTTTGTTTAAGGAGTGTCACTTATAATATATAATTGTTGTATCTGCTTTTGTTTCTTAACTGTATATACCTATATAATAAATTTTTCAACAAAGCAGTGCCGACACCCCTTTCACCTTCCTAAATCCGCCCCTGCGAGCAACGGTCTTGCACAATATATATTCATATATGAGTACGTAATTATTACATAAGTAGTGCATTGTTTGATGTTCATTATAAACTTTACATAATTACTACTAATATGTTTGATTTTCTCATAACTGATGTGAAAATAACAAAATTATATTTATATTTTATCCTTTTAGCAATTGTATAACAATAAAGTCGTTGTAGTATAGTGGTAAGTATTCCCGCCTGTCACGCGGGTGACCCGGGTTCGATCCCCGGCAACGGCGAATTTTTTGGTGGGCTTTTTTTTGGTAACGAAAAAAATCATATTGGCCTTCTTCCATTATGGGCTAGTAGGAGATCAACCCGAATCCAATTGATTTTGGCCCTAGTTTCAAATTTCGCACAAGTTCTGACCATTCCTCCCGTTCACCCTCCCTCCGGCGAATTGTCGCTCTCTTTGTTCTTTGCGATCAAGTTGTAAGCTTTCTATCTCTCTTTCTTTTCTATTTTTGGATTGTTGAAATTAGATTTTAGGGTATTACAAGCTGGCGAATCGAAAATTCAAATAGTCAGCATCCCGCTCTCTCTATCTCTTTATTCCAACGATTATAGTGATAAAAGTATGAATTAGGGATATTGTTTTCTTTCTTATCCATTTTATTTGCTTCTCGTACAACTAATTGTTCCATAGTTGTGATAGTGTACTAATACATGTAGGTTTCTCACATTTTTGGAAGATGTAAAGGAAACGAAAGGATGATATAGTGCATTCCGACTTAACCAATAAAAATGATCGTGTATGTGCCCTCGATTAATCTATACAATAAGGTTAGGATATATGGAATCACCTAGTGTTTTTGTCTATGTTGGGATTTGAAATTGAGGTTCATAGTTCTCAACCCACTTCATTGACCATTTGGCCACACCTTTGGATGCGCATTTTTTTATCTTTTTCAACCACAATTCACGTCTTGACCGGCTCAAATCTAATAGTAATTGAATTGCTTGTAAAACTTTATCATTGATCTCTTTAATATTATTATATATAATATGCAATAATTTGTATTGGTCTTTGTGTTTCTTACAAGTTAATATACATTTTGGTGATCTCAAGAGTATGGTTGAATGGTTGAGGAATAGGAGTAGTAAGTAGTGGTAACCTGGAGATCTTAGGTTCAAATCAAAGTTACACTACTTAGGGTGATCCCATTTTCCCTAACCTTGGTGAATAGATTTTGCCTGCATTGTGCTTGTGGACTATTACAGACGCACAAGTTGGTTGAAGCACCACCATCATTTTTTTTAAAAAAAAAATAATCAATATGCATAATGCATTCCACTTGCTTCTGTGCTTTTTTTTATTTTAAAAGAGAAGTATAGGAATGAAGATGGAATAGTAATATAGTGTATGGAGTGTTTTGTGCCTATTTTCAAATCTTCAGTAAGCGAATGGTTTAAAGTTGACGTAGGAAAGGAAAAAAAGCTGATCCAGTTTATTATACTGGTAAATATTTCCATTGCAGAAAATTAGTATTCATTTCTTATTCTGTTCACTTTAATGAGTTCTGCTGTACAAGGCATGAATTGAATCATAAATTATGTACCTATCACCTTTTCCTATTCATGATTGTGGATTCACAGTTTCTCAAATGGATCCAGAAGCTGCATGCAAAGCACGGGATTCACTGGATCTGGTATTTCATATGTCAAACATTCTTGACACTGGGCTTGATCGTCACACTTTATCCGTTCTGATTGCACTCTCTGAACTGGGTTTCAATCCTGAGGCCTTGGCCGCTGTAGTTAAGGAGTTTCGTGGAGAAACACCGGCTTCTTCTTCTGTCCAATCATCCGCTCCATCAGCACCTTAGGCCGATTAATTTTGAATCCCATTGATTGCTGAAATTTGATGGAACAATCTCAGGAGGAACTCTTTCTTAACCCTTCTATTCTTCCCTGTTGATTGATGTGTTAGTGGTTTGTTCTCTTATCCAACTTTAGCTATCATCTTCTACTTTGTTTGGTGTTCTAGTATTGCCTCCGTACGTTATAGCAAGTACTTATCAAGGATTAGTTTTAATGGAGTTCAAAAGGATGCTTTTACTAGCTGCTGATTAATTATTTCCTGAGGTGCATTCATTCCAATTCAACCCTGAATGACCAACTAAATCATTAGTCACACAACCATTAAGCAATTGTGACCAACTTCGCAGCTTGCATTCCATACGTGCTTTTATCCTATCAGAGTGGCTTCTTTTTTTAGTTGTGAACTATTGAGTTGTTGAATAAACTTGGTCAGCAAATGATTTTTCTGTTGGTGCATCCTATGTCAAAATTTTACTGTCTTACATACAGAAAAGGTAAGATTTTCTGTGGAAAACAGTTCCATATATTTGAAATGTCTTTGCTACAGCCTACATTAATGTATCAAGATACTAGAATTTTCTAACAATGGGGATGCACTCCAAAGAATGTTGGCTTTTCTTCCATCTTTTGTGTGGTTATATCTGCTTTTCATTTGTGGAATCATTACATTTCTTCTCTCAAAATACTGATTTGTTTCTGTAACTGATGTCACTCAAAAGTCAAGACAGAAACAAGTCCTACAAGTTAGTTGAGTCCTAGCAAGTATGATCTTTTCTTCAAATGGAGAATTCTTGAGGCACAACTCACAAGGTGAAGGGGAGCATTAGCACCTAAGTGTGGCCTAGTGGTCAATGTAGTGGGTTCGGAATCATGAGGTTTCAGGTTTAAATTTAGCCATGTATTTTTTGTTTCTCTTCCTATTCTATTGACTACCTTTATTTTACAGTTGTGTTACCCAACCAATCTTTGGTAATGGGATGGAATCGATGCTACGTACTACTAAATACGGAGTAATAAATAAATTATTCTGGTCACTCTGCTTACTCCAACCTCTCGTAAATTGATTTTACCTAAGCGAGTCATGAATGGAATAACGTACGATATAAGTGGTCTTCAGATTGGATCAAGAACAATATCAGAAAGAGGAAACTGAGATTATCAAACTAGTCTAAAAAATTGTTAATTCAACCAGGTCTAGCGAACTAAAGCTAACCATCCACCAGAGTTGTATGCATGATATGAATAGAAATTGATTAAATATTTATTCAATATAACGACATTGAATAAAATGCCATGATTTATCGTATGTTTCATTTTATATGGTAAATACTTTTTTCTACTGGTCACAAATATCACAAGTTATAAGGGTACGTTTGGTACAAACATTCTCCACGTAATTAACTTGCAGGTAAAATGGAAGGAGTATATATTTAAACTATTTAACTCATTTTTAATTAGTGAAGTGATGAGTCGAATATTTTATCAGTTCATTTCGACCCGACCCGAAAAAATCTGGAGCACTAAAGCATTACTATTTGTGGTAGTGCTTACGTAGGCTGGAGAGCATGAGATGCCTAGTAGGCAGTAGCTAACTTTAGCAGCCTCCACGTGTGTTGGTGTTATGAATGTGTTGTCACTATCTATCTCTGTTTGAAACAATTCTAATAAAACTGCAATCGACAGAAGAAGGATCGGTATTGTTCTTTAGTTGCAGGCACAAACCTTCTGTTTTTTCATCAGCAGAAGAATATATAATCATGGGTAAATTTTGGACTGTCATGACTCACCTCCATACTCTTGCCGGGTAAATATTTTACTTATTACTACTCTTTTATTTGCATTTCCTGTTTCTCACTTAAATTATAGTGAACCTTTAATTTCCTTCTGATTTAATATCATATGCAGGCCATCCGTGATGTTGCTCTATCCTCTGTAAGTATTTATATTACTTTATACTTAATTTGTTTCGTTTCATTGTTTGAATTTCAAGAGTAAAACGAGAAAAATCTTTTACCTTCAAAAACCAAACCTTATAAGATTGTATGTTCAAATTTATGGACAAAATTTCTTAGTTTGACTCTCGGAATCTGAACTATGCCATAGAAATCGGGACGGGTAGAGGGAGTAATGCATTTAAACCTTAACTATTTCAGTTTTCCGTGAAATGTTTGATATTTTGTTTTGTGATGATGAAAGATATGCATCAGTAGTGGCTATAGAGAGCACATCTAAGTTGGATGATGAGCAATGGCTTGCTTACTGGATTCTCTATTCTTTTCTCACTCTTATGGAGATGCTCCTTCAACCCATGCTTCAATGGTAAGTAACATCCCTTCTTAATTCCCCTGCCTTTTTTTCTTAAGATAGCTAAGAAAAAGTAGTATTACTAGGACTCTATCAAAACTAGTTGACAGCCACCTTGTAATTAGATTTGAGTTAATTACATAGTTAAAAAAAAAAAAAAAAGTGTGTTTGTGTAGCCAATTGCCTAGGAAGTAGTTGATCAGCATGAATTAAAGTATAATTGATACCACTTGTTACTCAGTAATGGAAACTACTCTGTAATTATTTGCCCATGTACGTTACATTGCGACTTTACACAGCTAAATAATTACACAGAAATGAAAAAAAGAAGTTGCACAGGAAATGATTGTACCATAACTATTAATGTGTCCACGTATAATGGGTAGCAGTTACTGAATAATTTCCAAACATACCCTAATAGAGAGACGAACAACAACATATCCAGTGTAGTCCCACACAATAACTGATATGTTGTTCTCCATGGAACCAGAGACGAACCCAGGATTCGAGGACTTCGGGTGCACCAATACTACTTTAGTGTTTAGCTAAAATATGAGGACTTCGGGTGCACCAAAGTTACTTTAGTGTTTAGCTAAAATATGAGGACTTCGGGTGCACCAAAGTTACTTTAGTGTTTAGCTAAAATATGAGGACTTCAGGTGCACCAAAGTTAACGGTGCACGTACACCCCAACTAGAAGGGTGGGTCTGCCTCTGCATAGAACCGAGGAGACCCGGGGTGGATAGAGAATATGATCTTCAATTAGTTTTCGAAAAGTATATATAATCTTAATTCAATTTTTATGTTTGGTTTGTAGGATACCTATTTGGTATGATTTGAAGCTAGCAATGGTAGCATGGCTGGTTCTTCCGCAGTTCAGGGGAGCTGCTTTTATTTATGAGAAGTTTGTTAGGGAAAAACTCATCACCAAATATGGAGCTCGATATTTCAGAGACAAATCTTCTCCTCCTGTTACTCCTCCCAAGGTGATTTAATCATCTCTTTTGTTAATTGAACTGATCATGGCGAGTTATTGGTCTATTAGTTATTGATTTATATTTCATGCCTACCTATGTTCATTTATTTATAGTTATTGATTTATGTATCATGCCTACCTATGTTCATTTATTTATAGTTAATGCTCGTCACAAACTTGAAATTAATAGATTTTATCTTATGCTAACACATAATGGAGATTTTTTAAAATATTGCAACTTTCAAATGCCAAAGAGTACATTGTATCACGATTTCATGTGCCATTTTTTGAGAGAATATATACCTAGGAAGTGTGTAGTGATTTATTTGAATGTTTTTTTTTTGACAGGTGAGCGTGAAACCCAGCATGGATCAGCAGACTGATTGAGGAGGCGAATTTATGTGGAAGCGTTGCGCTCTCCTGTTCTAATCAGCGAAAAAACACTATTATCTGTAATAACAGTAACAGAATAGGAATTGGTGAAGATCATAATGCGAAAATGTTATATCGCCACTTTAAAATATGTAATAATAACCGTTTGCTTATCGATGAGAGTTCTTAATTATTTTAGTTTGATGCATGTATTGAATTAGTGCTTGACGCCTGTTAATTGTATAGCCATAGTGTTCTCAAAGTAAGTACAGTTTTTGTAATACTCCGTCCTACCATTCTAACACGCTAGATGTAATCCTTGTAACATGAGCAACGATTTGTAATCATCACTTTTATCCTTGTAACATGAACAATGATCCGTGTAGCTTGAACTCTAGAATACACTAAGTGATAGATAACCTATTGTATCTTTGTAATTTCATCAACTCCTCCCTTGTACTATCTTAATGTTTTTTAATACTCTGTTTGATTTTTAGACCAAACAAAACTCAGATTTGCATCATTCATATAGTTTGATCTTCTTTTTATTGTTATCAAAAAAAAAAAAACAGCTTTAGTATGGACTCGTAGTGTCATAGATTTGACCTTTTTTATTAATTGATGGGGAAAATGAGAGACAAATCTAAACCATGGGCCATTTTTTTCTTCTTCATCTATAAAATTCACTATTCAATTGATCGTATACGTAATAGATGAGTTGATTTAGATTGATTTTAGTTGTAACTATCGAGTGAATAATGAAAAAAATGAAAAATAAAATTGTGTACCTGGCAAATGAGATAAATAGGAATCGATGACGCCTATATCGATCTGATCTGTATGTATCTCTTCTATACAAAAAGACACATGACGACCGCTTTGACTGAGAAAACGTGTCATGTTGCTTCCATGCAGTGGTGCCAACAGTTGTAGTAAATACAACACCGCTTCCCCTCTTCATCTCTATCTTTCTGTTTTGCTTTTATCAAGGATATAAGTGGATAACAATAACTCTTTTCTCTTCTTTTGTTTTCTCATACCATTATTTATTAAACGTTGTAAGTTTTTAGAGTCCAAATCATCAGAAATAATGTTGGTTGAACTAATTCACAAATTTCTCAACTTAGTAGCTCCTCCAGTTTCCTTCTTCAGCTTGCTTCTTTTCTTGCCACCTTTTCAATTTTTCAAGTGCGTTCTCTCAATTTTGGGCACACTTTTTAGTGAAGATGTTGCTGGAAAGGTCGTTATCATCACTGGAGCTTCATCTGGCATTGGCGAGGTTCGTTAATTTCAACCATTTTACTCGGTTTTAATTTATGTGATATAGTTTGATTTCACACAGAGTTTTTAAAAAATAAACAAAATGGAAATGTGAGTAATAATACATGGATTTTTATGTTCGGATCACCTAATTTAAGGGAATTTTAGTTGAGTTTTCTCGGGCTTGGGGGATTAGTACTTATATATAACTTGTTGATTAATCTTCTTTTTTACATAAACGAAAAAACTCTAGTGAAATGGAAAAGGGGCTAAAAATTGCTACATTTGAAACCCATTCTTTAAATTTATGACTCTGCCACTGAAGGAAAATTGTTCGACAATTTGCAGTATCTGGCGTATGAGTACGCCAAAAGAGGAGCATGTTTAACCCTTGCAGCCAGAAGAGATAGGAGTTTGAATGAAGTGGCCGAAGGGGCACGTGAACTAGGCTCACCAGATGTTATAACAATTCAAGCTGATGTTTCGAAAGCCGATGACTGTAGAAGGATTGTTGATCAAACCATCAGTCACTTTGGCCGATGTCAGTTTTAATTCGTTTGATTCTCGTTTTTATAAGTTTTTTTTTATAGAATGATTAAGCATGTTATATGAAACTCTTTTTGTTGTGTTATTAATGCAGTGGACCATCTGGTTAATAATGCTGGAGTGCACGCGATTGCTCTGTTTGAAGACACAGAAGATGTCACTGATTTTAAATCTGTCATGGTAAAGTGGAAATTGATTTTGATTGTTACGTATAAGCGGGCAGTTTGAAGTTTATCACAATAAAACCATAAATGAAATTCATGATAATTTCCCTTCTGCAAATGTTAATGATACCAGTGACAAATAAGTTTACAAGTGCTATGTACTTTCATTGTGTTGAGCTAGAACAGAAGCTTTAATTTGGGTCTGGACTACCCGTGGAATACCGAATTTAAACCTGGGAGAATGCTAACCAGAGATTGAGTTTGTCATCTGCTATAGTTTGTCGTTCTTAGTCATTTTCATAGTCGATGACTCGATGTATATTAATCGGTTGTATTAGGTTATATGTTGAGTTTTTAGTGTTATATGTGATTTTAACTTGGTGCAGGAAATTTGTGCACTACTCGTGGACTAAAGTTATAGTAATTGTTATTTACATGTTTCTGTATTTCGCAGGACATCAACTTCTGGGGTTCTGTTTACATGACCCGCTTTGCGATTCCATATCTTAGGTATAGTGGGGGAAGGATCATTGTGCTTTCTTCATCTGCTTCTTGGCTGCCTGTTCCAAGATCAAGCCTTTACAATGTAAGTAGCTAAGTATAAACTTAACTGCTTCTATTCTTCCATTGGAAACGGTCACATTTTATCTTGATGACCCTATTGAAAATTTTGTCATGGCAGGCAAGCAAAGCAGCAGTATCTCAATTCTTCGAGACGTTAAGGATTGAGTTGGGGCAGGACATCAAGATAACCCTGGTGACGCCTGGCTTTGTTGAATCTGAACTAACGCAAGGCAAATACATCGGTAAGGGTGGTGATGTAGAGGTTGATCAAGGAATGAGGGATGTAAGTTTTCCTCTTTGCTACTAGTTTCTGCATTTAATTTTCATCTGGCTATAGATGGCAACTAGCTTGATATTGACAAGTTACTCAAAATTGTACTAATATCGTCAATTCGGTTCCTTTCCACGAACAATGCTTTTAAAATATGGTCGTTAAGAATATACTTATGGAAACCAAGCTTAAATAACCATGGAATTGGAAGCAACTTATGATTGTGAAAAATGACACACTATATATAGTGGTTTGTTGCATCATGTTAAGGTGGATAGCCACTATAGCTAGTAAAAAGTTGTTGATTGAGTAAAAATTCTTTACATTGTCAGTGTTTGTAGATTGCTTATTGTGATCTTTTAAAATCCATTTTAGAATATGAATTAGTTGATGGTAATTTGACCTGAGAATTATAAAATTTCAGCACCAAGGGACTATGTTTCTTGCCTAATCTATTCGTTTGGTTCAGGCTAATGTTTCCGCATTTGCTTCTACAAAGAATTACGTACATTACTCGTTTTGAGCAAGAAAGTGGACATTTTTGTGTGAACTAGGTATTCATAGGCGCGACTCCAGTAGCCAAAGTTGAATCATGTGCCAAGACAATTGTCAATAGTGCTTGCCGAGGCGAAAGATATGTGACAGTACCAGCTTGGTTTCGGGTTAGCTACTTGTGGAAGGTGTTTGCCCCCGAGGTGTTAGAATGGATGTATAGGCTGATGCATCTCACCGGAACTTCACCAGAGGATGCACTTAGCAAGAAAGTAGCGGATTATACTGGCGCGCAAAACGTGTTATATCCGGAGACTATCAGGTGGAGAAACAAAGACTGATTAATGTTCTGATGTAAAAGAGGTTCTAGTTTCATCAGTTGCAAGTGTTTGTATTGTCTCCTGTTTCCTACAAAGAGGAGTTTCAATTAGAAAGACCTTAGTGTGGTTGTTTGTATTGTGGCTATGAATAAAATTGAGGATGTTTCAGTAAATCACACGGTATGTTTGTTCTCTGAAAATCAACTAAAAGGACGTGATGTTATCAAGGTGCCAATAATTGAAGAATGGCCTTTGCAATTACTCTTTATAAGGACAATACAACTAGTTGTGGTCTTATTAATAATACGGAAAGGGTCAAAATTATCCTCGAACTATTCGAAATAACTCATATATATACTCTTTAATTATGTTTGGGATCAAAACTACCATTGCCGTCTATGTTTTGAACTACAAATACCCTTAAAACATTATCTTTACCATTAGAGTTGTCATGGCAGTCTACTGGCAATCCAATGTTCTTGTTTGAGTTGTTGTTCGGACTTTGGAATTTCAATTTCAAAGTGTGATGAAGTTTGTTTGAGGTTATAATTGCGTGTTGAAGGATCGAGTTCATTGTTTGGAATTTGGGGTCATAGATTCACAAAATCAATTTTTATATTTTCAAGCTTTTAAGAACTCTTTTATATATTTTTTTTATATTTCAACTCAAATCTTCAAATATCAATCTTCAAACCAAAAAATCAGTTGTTAAATGTCAATTTTCAGCCTCAATTGCAATATTCAAGCAATTTTTAGTAACATTCAGTTAAATCTCTTCAAATTTTTACACTTCAAAAATCCAACAAATGCCAGAAATTTCTCACCTACAAGCTTTCAAATGAGTAGCTATTTTCGAGTTTCAACACAAAAAAAATGACTTCAAGAGCTTTTCAACATCTTTCAACCTTGAAATTAATTTTCCAGTCTCAAATTCGATGACATCAAAATTTAAGCAATGAACTCGATAATTTAACACACAACTACTATCTCAAACGAACTTCAGCGCACTTCGAAATTGGAATTTCAAAGTCCGAACAATAACTCAAACAAGAACAATAAAAAAACTATTTTTGATATTTTTTTTAAAAAAAAATTGTGATTGAGATGAACAAGGAAGAACAACATAATTGAGAGGAAGGGATTTTGTCATGTTGGACTGCCTAGGTGGACTGCCATGTCAGCACATATGGCAAAGATAACGTTTTAAGGGTATTTCTGGTCTAAAACATAGACAGCAAGGGTAGTTTTGATCCCAAACATAAATAAAGGGTATATATGAGCTATTTCAAATAGTTTGAGGGTAATTTTGACCCTTTTCTGTTAATAATATACATCAATTTATAAAGTTAGATTAACATGAATATTTTGGATATATATATACTAGACACGAGGATGAGAACAAAGAGCTGTGTTTGTTTGTAAACTCTCCTGGGGCTGGGTAATACCTGGGATCACTATTTATGATAGTCGTGCTAGCACGGGTCCAATATCTATTATTTTTTTTTATTTCACTTTATGTGATATAGATAAAATTTAGAGAGTCAACTAAATTTTAAATATGATTTAAAAATATTTTAAGTTGTTAATTATTGTAATTTATTAGTACTTTTTACATTTTTTAAATAATATATGTTACTTTTCTTGTACATTATAGGCGCCCCTAATCTATGCACCACAATAGAATTTGAAGAGTCAATATGTTGTTAATAATTGAGATTTACAATATTTTTTACGTAGTTTCCAAATTAAATAATACATGTTGCCTATTTTGTCTCATTTTGTGACATAGAAAGATTAATTTTATGAATCAATCGAATTTTTTTATAAGCAAACGATTTTTTATATGTTTTTTCTAAAATATTTTAAGTTGTCAATTATCATGATTTATAGTATTTTTTATGTAATTTTTAGATATATAGAAAAATTAAAAAATGAGACAAACAAATTAAAACGAACGAAAAAAAAAGTAAATGTATATGCAAGTGTGGAACCACGCATGTGAAGCAAGCATGTTGACCGTTGTGTGGTTATCCACGCTTATATATAAGTAGTGGAAACAAAATAAGAAAATATATATGCAAGCGTGGAACCACACAGATAAATCAAACATGTTGACCGTCACGTGGTTATCCATTTTTATATATAAGCAGTGGAAGTGGATATATGAGTTTGAAAAGAAGAACATGTATTTTGAGTAATTTGATTTCTTGTCACGCCCCGAGTCTACATCATGGACGTGGCCGGCACTCGGGAACCATTGCTGGCCTCAAGTAAACCCTTGGCTTGCCTTCCTTACTCAGCGGAAGACTTTACTCAAGATAAATACTTTTAAAATAAGTAAACTGAACTGCTCAAAATATAACTTAGAATGTAATACATAACATTCACTGCCAAAGTGGCAACTCAAGTCTCAACTAACTGAAAAGGGAAAGTAAAGACTCGTGAACTAACATCACTAACTCTATCTATGAAGCCTCTAAACAAATGAGATGGACGTCAGGACAAGACCCATGACATCCTAATGAACAAAAATACTGAAAGCAATAAAAGGATCCTTCGGAAAGCTAAAAGGCTCACCAACTGACTCTGAGTGCTCAATTGGATCAACGAGGCGTTGGATGCTGATCCTGATTACTTGCGCCTGCATCATAATAAGATGCAGACCAATTGACATCAGTACATTGAATGTACGAGTATGTGAGTTGGAATGCTAAACATAACTTAAGCTTGAAAATAACCCCAAAAAAACAGTTACATTGGCTTTACTCAATTCCTAAATAACTTAACTCAATATAAAACAATAAAACACATGCAATATATAAGAAGCTTTTAAAATAGTAGAAAACAACTTAATTCGTTAAAGAAAATGCAATAACAAACTCAACTTTACTCATATAATAAAGTAATATAGTTTATGTGGGAGTTTCTCTAACCGACATCCATTACTATGAGCCTAAGTGGTGATACAGCGTCTTGCCCACGCTGCCAGAACTGTCCTATACTTTGCCTTCATATAGAACACTTAACTAAATTGATCCATTAGTCTATGCTAAAAGCATCTTAAGGAGTCATCTAAAAAGTATGATCCTTTACTACCATGATGGCTACATGGTTTATTGAGAAGTGAGTTATCTGAACTCAAGCTCGTCTCTATATCGGTGCTCAATACTACTCCCAAAATATACTTTAGCTCATATATTTGTAAAAACAAAACTCTTTCTTGGTTTGATATAATTACTCAAAAACTTAGCTTAAAAGCTCTCTTGGAAATCTCAATTTCCTTTCTTGCTCAAATGTGAAAACATTTCAACTTTTGGGAATACTCAGTTCCCGAATAATCTTTGAAAAATGAATTTTACTCTTACTCTTTATTAAAAACTAGGTCAAAGGCTCTTTTGGAAATCTCAGTTTCCTTTCTTGTTTAAATGTGAAAACATTTAATCTTTGAGAATACATAGTTCCGATATACTCTTTTGAAGAGATGCACTTCAAACTTTACTCTTTACTCAACTCAAAACTCAAGTTTTAAAACAAAGTTAAAGCATTTGTAAAAGACTTTTGGAAAACTTTATGAACTTCTCTTAACTTGACGCTTGACTTCTCTTGACTTGACTCTTAACTTTTCTTGAATTGAATTATGGATTCAAGGATTATGATATATGATAGAAATGATTTTAGATAGCTAAACATGAGAAGTGATCAAGAAATCACTACCCGAAAACTAGTCCGTGAAGCGGAGGTGTATTTAAATTTTGGTTGCGAAAATACTTTTTGAGGTAGAGAGATTCGTGACCGCCCCGCGACACGAGAATGAATTTTTTGAAACTGAGGGGCAGGTCCGCGACGCGGCCTGGGGCACCAAATTTGTCCGATTTTTTCTTTCTTTTGTTTTCTAGTCCCAATTCACCCAAACTCGACTATTTTTCTCAAACTTTCTTTAGATTCAGATACCCAGCATGTATACACAAGAATATAACACAAACAATGCAAGGAAACAACATTTTAACCTCAAGGAACTCCTCAATCTCAACCTAACTCAAGAACAAAGGCCAATTTCAATAACACCATTCAAGATTTATCAACTTTCAACTTTCTAGAACAAACTTCGCTGAAATAAACATGATTGGCGCGTGGGTGAACGAACCCAACGCTATGAAAGACTCACATACCTCTTTAGGGATCAACCCTTGTCGAAATCCACAAGCTAAACCATTAAGAACGACGAACTTTGTTCTTTCTCCTCTTATCTCCTATTACGTTCTTTCCCCAAAAATCCTAGCGTAAATTTTCAATTGTCTAAACTGAACCAATTCAGTTTAGACCCCAATTGAATTGGTAAAAACGAATTAACTTAATTAGGTGGTGAAAAGACCATAATGCCCTTCTAAAATTCGGATTGGATTTTCCTTATTTGAACGACCCAACTTTTAATGGGCATAACTCACTCATACGAACTCGGAATCACGCAAACTCGGCGGCGTTGGAAAGATTATTCCAAGAAATTTCCTACGATATATGGAAACACACATAACTTATCCTGAGCTAGGAGTTATGGTCGTTTGAAGTTGACCAAAAATTCAAACTTAACCAATTTTTCAGATTTTTATTATTTCCAAAAATCACTCTTCCTAATTCTAGCTCTTTCTAGTTCTTTCAATTTGCGAGATGTTACAATAACTCCCCCTTGGAAACATACGTCATCGAATGAGATTACTCTTAGTAGGCAAAGGGTGTAACATTAACATTCAGCTCAAACACCCAACAAGAAATGCAATTACAACATGTTAATCTTATAAATAAAAGCCAAGAAAATGATTAGTACCTTAATTTGGAAATTCTTCGGATTCGAATGGATGTGGATATCTCTTCTTCATATCTTCCTCAACTTCCCAAGTAGCTTCCTCAATAAACTGGTTCCTCCACAGAACTTTGACTGATATTACTTCTGTTGTTCTCAACTTGCGAACTTGGCGATCTAGAATCTGAACCGGAATCTCTTCATAAGATAAGCTACCCTTGATTCCAATATCTTTAGTTGGTATGATAAGTGAAGGATCTCTCATGTACTTTTTCAACATGGAAATATGAAATACCGGATGAACTGCTGCTAACTCTTGTCGTAGCTCTAACTTATGAGCTACATTACCAACCCTTTTCGATATTCTATAAGGGCTAAAATATCGGGGACTAAGTTTCCCCTTCTTACCAAATCTCATAACACCCTTCGAGGGTGAAACTTTCAAGTACACCCAATCATCTACTTCAAACTCTAACTCCCTTCTATTAACATCAGTGTTGGATTTTAGACGACTCTGTGTCATTTTCAATCTCTCTTGAATAACTTTCACTCTCTCCATAGCTTGATGAACCAAGTATGGTCCTATTAACCCAGCTTCACCAACTTCAAACCATCCAATAGGAGATCTGCATCTTTTCCCGTAGAGAGCTTCGTAAGAAGCCATCTGGATGCTAGAATGGTAACTATTGTTGTAAGCAACTCAATGAGAGGTAGGTGATCATCCCAATTACCCTTGAAATCAATCACACAATCCACTTTGGTACCTCAAAACACTATCTCCCCATTGTTCAAAAGCCATCACTTTTTACTTATGAACACTTGCCTTTAATTCAAGCAATAAAAGATCTTGGTCTTGCTTAGCTTTTACTTATGACACTAATGATGATTCAGCCACATTCATCACCACTACTCCTCCTTCTGTGAAATCCATTAGTCAAACTCCTAGCCTTGCAAATTTATGCACATCTTTTGCTAACTCTTTCTTACCTTCCTCAAAAGGGCGGTATTACCCATAGACAACCTGCTCAAGGTACCAGCAACAACATTAGCCTTACATGGGTGGGAAAGAATACCCATGTCATAATCTTTAAGTAACTCTAACCATCTCCTTGTCTGAGATTAAACTCTTTCTGACTAAACACATATTGAAGACTTTTGTGATCGGTGAACACATCCACATGAACACCATAAAGATAATGACTCCATATTTTTAAAGCAAATACTACGGCAGCCAACTCTGGATCATGGGTTGGATAGTTCTTCTCATTAATTTTCAACTGTCTGGAGGCATAAGCTATAACTTTGCTATTTTGCATTAACACACAATTTAAACCTACTCTAGACGCATCACAATATACAATAAAGCCTTGCATACCTTCAAGTAAGGTCAATACTGGGGCAGTAGTCAACCTCTTTTTTTTTCAATTTCTGAAAGCTTTTCTCATAAGCTTCAGACCATTGAAACTCCAATGTCTTCTGAGTCAACTTGGTCAAAGGAGATGAAATAGAAAAAGATCCCTCGACAAACATTCTATAATATCCAGTCAACCCCAAGAAACTCCTAATATCAATTGGAGATGTGGATCTAGGCCAATTCTGCACTGCCTCTATCTTTTGGGTATCAACTCTAATTCCATCACCGGAAACTATATGGCCCAAGAACGCCATAGACTCAAGCCAAAACTCACATTTAGAGAACTTGACATATAACTCCTTATCTTTTAAAGTCTGAAGAATTATTTTGAGATGGCTAGCATGATCTTCTTCATTTATTGAATAGATTAGTATGTCATCAATGAAGACGATAACAAACATATCTAAATAAGATTTGAATACTCTATTCATAAGGTCCATGAATGCTGCAGGCGCATTGGTCAAACCAAAGGACATAACTAAGAACTCATAATGACCATAACGGGTCCTGAATGTTGTCTTGGAAATATCACATTCCCTTACTTTCAACTGATGGTAGCCAGATCAAAGATATATCTTAGAGAAACAAGTAGCACCCTGAAGTTGATAAAAAAGATCATCAATTCTTGAAAAAGGATACTTATTCTTGAAAGTAACCTTGTTCAACTGACGGTAATCTATACACATCCTAAGGGAACCATCTTTCTTTCTCACAAATGGGACTGGAGCTCCCCAAGGTAAGATACTTGGTCGAATGAAACCTTTCTCTAAAAGATCTTTCAACTGCTCTTTTAACTCTTGCAACTATGCTAGTGTCATTTTATATGGCAGAATAGATATAAGACGAGTATCAGGAATAATATCTATACCGAAGTTTAATTCTCTCTCAGGAGGGACTCTGGGAAGATCATCTGAAAAGACTTCTGGAAACTCTCTTACTACTAAAACTGATTGAATATGAGGAATCTCAATATTAGAGTCATTAACTCGGACTAAGTGATAGACACACCCTTGGAAACTAACTTTCTCGCCTTAAGGTACGAAATAAAATGACCCTTAGGCACTGCTGAATTGCTCTTCAACTCTGTAAGTGGTTCTCTGGAAATTGAAACTTGACTACTCGAGTTCTACAATCTATTGATGCATAACAAAATGAAGCCAGTCCATACCTAGAATGACATCAAAATCTACCATGTCTAACTCAACTAAATCAGTCATGGTACTTTTGTGATTGACAGAAACGGAACAATCACGATAGACTCTTTCTGTTAGAATAGACTCACCATCAGGCATAGAAACACCGAAGGGCTCAAGAAGTTGCTAAGGAAGAACATCAAAATTTAAGACTTGGATCATACCAGTGACAACATGGCGAATCCTCTTGCTCTCAGCGACTTGCGTTAGCATAAAGACGGTTTTCTTCTCCGCCTGCCCGTGAAGTAGCTCATCTAGATGCAGCTCTACCTGGTAGAGCAACTGAATAAGACTTGGCTCTATTGCCCCCATTACCATTACTCTGTCTGCTCTTAGGACACTCTCTCGTAAAATGACCAATTTGGCCACACTTGAAACAATTAGTGGAGTTATTACGACATATCCCTGAGTGGCTCCTACTACACTTAGCACATGCAGGAGTCTTAGTACCCCCTTGTGCCTTACTACCTTGCAAATGCACAGGTCTAGCTCTGAAGTTCTGACTATTGTACTCACATTGGTTCCTTGGTGCAGGCGCACTAACAGATGATGGAGCAGATCCTTTCTGCTTATGTTGAAAACAAGACCAGTTCGCATTACTTTTTTGCTGCCCGGATTCATTCCTTGATGCCTTATCCTTCTTATTTTTAAAACCTTCTCTATGCCCCAACTTGTCCTCCTCAACTTGTTGCACATGGATCATCAGCCTTGCTGTGCCCATGTCACCTATTAGCATGACTGCCTTACTTTCCTTATCTGACAAACGAGGCAACCCAACAACGAATAAACTCATCATGCTCTTCATGTCGGCAACCATCTATTTGCTTCTCTTAGCTCATGGGGAAAGAATCACCCCATGAAAGCACTCTCAAAACAGTCCAACTCACAATCGATTATGCGTAAGTATGAGTTAGAAAGAAACTTTTTAGAGATAAAACTCTAACGCACAAAATGAGTATGAAAGAAGTGAATGAATTCCTAAATGTTGCAACCTCCTAATTATAGATGTGACGTGCTTCACATCAATAACTAGGACTCTACAAACACGGCTTCATAGACTCCTTAGGACTCTTGAACTCTGTGCTCTGATACCAAGTTTGTCACGTCCTGAGCCTACACCCTGGACGTGGCCGATACTCAAAAACCATTGCTGGCCCCAAGTGAACCCTTAGCCTGACTTACTTACTCAGTGGAAGACTTTACTAAAGATAAATACTTTTAAAACAAGTAAACTGAACTGCTCAAAATATAACTTAGAATATAATACATAACATTCACTGCCAAAGTGGCAACTCAAGTCTCAATTAACTGAAAAGGGAAAGTAAATAGTTGTGAACTAACATCACTAACTCTGTCTATGAAGCCTCTAAACAACTGAGATGGACATCAAGACAAGACCCACGACAGCCTAATGAACAAAAATACTGAAAGCAATAAAAGGATCCTTCGGAAAGCTAGAAGGCTCACCAACTGACTCTGAGTGCTCAACTGATCAACAAGGCACTGGATGTTGATCCTGATTACCTGCGTCTGCATCATAATAAGATGCAGGCCAACTGGAATCAGTACATTGAATGTACGAGTATACGAGTTGGAATGCTAAACATAACTTAAGCTTGAAAAGAATCTGAAAGAAACACTTACCTTTACTCAACTCCTGAATAACTTAAATCAATATAAAGCAATAAAATACATGCAATATATAGAAAGCTTTTAAAACAGTAGAAAACAACTTAGTTTGTTAAAGAAAATGCAATAACAAACTCTATTTTACTTATATATAATATAGTTTCTGTGGGAGTTTCTCTAACCGACAACCACTACTATGAGCCTAAGTGGTGATACAACGTCATGCCCACGCTTAACTAAGTGGATCACTAGTCTATGCTAAAAGCATCTTAAAGAGTCATCTAAAAATTATGATCTTTTACTACCTATGATGGCTAAATGGTTTATGGAGAAGTGAGTTATCTGAACTCAAACTCATCCCCATATCAGTGCTCAATACTACTCCCAAAATATACTTTAGCTCATATGTTTGTAAAAACAAAACTCTTTCTTTGGTTTGAGATAATTACTAAAAAACTTAGCTTAAAAGCTCTCTTGGAAATCTCAATTTCCTTTCTTGCTCAAATGTGAAAATATTTTAACTCTTGAGAATACTTAGTTACCGAATAATCTTTGAAAAATGAACTTTACTCTTACTCTTTACTAAAAACTAGCTCAAAGACACTTTTGGAAATCTCAGTTTCCTTTCTTGTTTAAATGTGAAAACATTTACTTTTTAGAAATACATAGTCCCAATATACTCTTTTGAAGAAATGCACTTCAAACTTTTCTCTTTACTCAACTCAAAACTCCGGTCTTTAAACAAAGTTAAAACATTTGTAAAAGACTTTTGGAACTTCTCTTAACTTGACTCTTGACTTCTCTTGACTTGACTCTTAACTTTTCTTAAATTGAATTATGGATTCAAGGATTATGATTTGTGATAGGAAAGATCTCATGATGTTTAGGAATGATTTTAGATAGCTAAACATAATAAATGATCAAGAAATCATTGCCTGGAAACTAGTCCGCGACGCGGAGGTGTATTTAAATTTTGGTCACGAAAATACTTTTTGAGGCAGAGAGATCGGTGACCACTCCGCGACGCGAGGATGAATTTTTCGAAACTGAGGGGCAGGTCCGCGACGCGGCCTGGGGCACCAAATTTACCCGATTTTTTCCTTCTTTTGTTTTCCAGTCCCAATTCATCCAAACTTGACTATTCTTCTCAATTTTTCTTTAGATTCAGCAGCATGTATACACAAGAATATAACTCAAACAACGCAAGGAAACAACATTTTAACCTTAAGGAACTCCTCAATCTCAACATAATTCAAGAACAAAGGTCAATTTCAAGAACACCATTCAAGATTCATCAACTTTCAACTTTCTAGAACAAAATTCGCTGAAATAAACATGATTGGCGCGTGAGTGAACGAACCCAACGCTATGAAAGACTCACATACCTCTTTAAGGATCAACCTTTGTCGAAATCCACAAGCTAAACCTTCAAGAAAGACGAACTTTGCTCTTTCTCCTCTTTTCTCCTATTACGTTCTTTCTCCAAAACCCTAGCGTAAATTTCCAATTGTCTAAACTGAACCAATTCAGTTTAGACCCCAATTTAATTGCTAAAAATGAATTAACTTAATTGGGTGGTGAAAAGACATAATGCCTTTCTAAAATCCGGATTGAACTTTCCTTATTTGAATAACCCAACTTTCAATGGACATAACTCACTCATACGAACTCGGAATCACGCAAACTCGGCGGCATTGGAAAGTTTATTCCAAGATATTTCCTACGGTATCTAGAAACACACCTAACTTATCCTGAGCTAGGAGTTATGGTCGTTTGAAGTTGACAAAAAAACTCAAACTTAACCAATTTTTCAGATTTTTATTATTTCCAAAAATCACTCTTCCTAATTCTAGCTCTTTCTAGTTCTTTCAATTTGCGAGATTTTACATTTCTCATCTTAGATCCAAAAATTTATGGACATTTCAATTAATTTTGATTTTATTTAACTATATATATAATTTTAAATTTTAAATGTATAAAATATCATTTAGTTTTTTAGTCTTAAATGTATCATATAAAAAATTAAAATTTAAAATTAACAAAAAAAAATAAGAAGAGAAAATAAATAAATTGAAACGGATAAAGTATTTTGTGTAATAGTTCATAAATAAAATATTGAAATATCTTAAAATGTTGCACTGATAAATCACATATTTATAAATATATTTTTTATAAATAAATATTTTCAATCTCAAACTTCTAAATACACGTCATTTTATGGAGATCATTACTCAATTATAGCAATAACTATTTATTTTTGCATATAATAATAATATGCACAATCTCTTCTTCCCGTCGAGTATGAATTTTTTTGTCAAAAAATTAAAATCATAAATCTTTTTTATACAATGTCATGACTTCAAATGTAAGCCTAGTATATATTAGGGACCAAATTAGTCTAACCCATGTACAGTAAAGGACCATTTTGATAATTTTTCTACACGTAAATCCACATATCAAACGGGGCAACGGGCAGGTTAATAGTGCTGACCGTGAAATAAAACGTGGCATTGGCGGGTAAAAATTCATGTTTATCTGCAATTTTTTTGAAATTTATTCGAAAAAATTCCCCTTTTCATTTTTCGCTCCAGATCTACCCGCGCTTTTCCAAAAGAATTTTCCCGCAAAATTTTGCAGTTGTATTTTCCGAATCTGACTAATATGGTCCATTATACCACACCACTCTTTATTCAACTGTTTTCATTCACAAATTCTCTCTTCAAAGCACAAACAAAACCTACTGATAACTTCCATGGCGGCCGAGAAAGAAACCCTAGAAGAGAAAAAGCACGAAAAGGAATCAATTGAGAAAGAGGAGAAGGTGAAAAAGAGTAGCGAAGAGGAAAAAGAGGGCGCAGAAGAAATGGATGTAGACAAAGAAGATGAGAAGGTGAAGGAAGAAGTTGTGAAGAAGGTAGAAGATGGAGGTGCAGAGAAAGAGGAGGAAGGGAAAAGTGATGATGCGATTTCGCCCAAAACACCAGGTTCCAGGCCGACGAGGGAAAGGAAAACAGTGGAGAGGTATTTTGAGTCTCTGGTTGCTAGAGGATCTGCAACCAAACCCTTGTCCATTGAGAAGGTATAATTCTAAATTTTCTGATTTTGAATTATAATTCACATGCTTCGTTTTCATAGAGATAAAAGAGTGATCTTTATTTGCTATTCATCTTTATGTTAGTACTAATTAATGAGAGGCAAGTTTTTTTTTCCGGTTTTATTTGATCAATTATGCATCAATCTCAAACAAACTAGCTATGATTGCTAAATCCAAGTGTAAAACTGATTAAATAAAGGAAAAACCTGCCAAACTAGTAATGTTATTGTTAAGTTTAACAATCTGCCTCTGTTCCGTTTCGGGTTTTTGCGATTCGTTTAATCTCTTGGTTAAAGTTTGATTTTTGTTTGTTTATTGAGGTAGATCGCAAAATGTACAGTAAGATCTGGTCATATGAAAAGTATAATCACTCATATCCCATGCGACTAAGGAAATCAAGGAAAAATAGTTATGCACCAACATTATTCCACATTCCCTTATAATCACGCATACCCCATGTGTTGTTCTCTTGCATGTTTCTTGGTTTTGTCTATTGGACAAGCGCTATTGAAATGTCTTGTTTCAATTTTTACCATAAATGTTACTAGCATTTGTCATATTTTTGGGGATCCCCTCTTATTATTCTGGTGATTAAATGCAGGGTGAAGGTACACAGCTGAAGGACATCCCAAATGGTACATTTTCTTTTATTTATTCAGCCACTTTTTCCCTTTATTGGTGTCAGCCTTTTCTTCTTTTTGTTTTTATGTATATTATCAAGGTTATCTTAGAGAAATTAATTAGGTTTAGTTATACCAGTTAACAAATATTCACTGAGAGTGTAACATAACAACATGCTTCTTGTGCCAACAAAATCCTTGTGTTTGATTGTTGTATTGTCAGTTTGTGCTGGTTGCTAATTATATTTTGCAGCAGTTGCCTGTGTTCTAACATGAATAATGAGCATTGCAAGGTAATTGCTTTGTTTCATTTATCTGCTTTATGTTTGTTTCTTTAGAAGAGGAGGGGTTGGATCTTATGATTCTGTTTAAGCATTTAAGTTCTTCTGCTGTACCCTTCACTTTTTTTAATAGACATATTAGCATAGGTGAGTACACATACATTATTGTAAAATAGGTGTGCCTAATGAATTCCATTTGATACACTGGAACAATGAACAACCTAGCTGAACTACAGCTGTTTTTTTTTTTCCATATAAGAGGTATCATCTTTGTTAGCAAAAAATAAAGAGGTATGATTTTGTAAAAGTTTATTTTTGCATATCTGTCAACACAGATTGGTTACCAGCTAATACTCAGATTGACTGATTGTTAGCTGCATAATTTTCATATTTGATGCCAACACTTTTATGTACTAGCAAATTTTGAAGCATTTATTTTTTTGTTGTGCTTGTGAAATTTAATTTTTGTGGCTGCTTTATATACGTTTGATCTTTTGGTCGAGTAAATTTGAGTAAATGCATTGTGCAATGATAATTCCACTGACAACTATTGTATTGTGTAATATTTCAGTGGCATATAAGTTGTCCAAGAGAAAACCGGATGACAACCTGCAGACACTGCATAGCATTCTTTTTGGCAAGAAGACAAAGGTCATATTCTTCTTCACTCTTGCATTCTATTAAGCCCTAAAACATTCTATTTCAACCCACAACTGTATTGTTTGGGTTATGGTAGTATTGCTTCTTAATCATGCAAGTCTTAAATAATGTCCTTCCATTTGCAGGCACATAATTTGAAGAAAAACATAGGGCTGTTTTCTGGATATGTTTGGGTTGAAAATGAGGTTGTTAGTCTCTCTGCTTTGCTATATCTTGTTGATTCCTTGGTGATGTGACATATGTGCATGGAATATGCAAGTATTAACATCGAGTGAATTTATGATATGTGAATGACATGTATTTGTGTAATGTTTCTCTCTTTCTCAAGCAGGAAAAACAGCGGGCAAAAATCAAAGAGAAGCTTGACAAGTGTGTCAAAGAAAAGCTACTGTTTTTTTGTGATATACTTAATATCCCAGTTAGTAAATCTGCAACAAAGAAGGCATGTATTATCAATGTGTTTGCTGTGTGCTCCATTACAGAAAATATATGTTCTGCTAATTATTATTGTTGCATATTTCAATTTGCAGGATGAGCTCTCTGTGAAGTTATTAGACTTCCTGGAATCTCCTCACAGTACAACTGATTCTTTGCTTGCTGAGAAGGAACAGGTACAGCTGATCCTGCATTTGCTGCTTCCTATTTTTCACAGTGCCACTTTTTGTTATGACTTTGGTACACTTAAACCATATGTTTATTGTAATGTAGTTATTCCTTTTATTATGTTTCATTTTGATCTCAGAAGAGTAAGAAGCGAAAATCAAAGGGCAAAACTTCCAAAAGCACAGGTTCCTTGGACAAAGCTGCAGGAAAGTCAGCAAAGGTTAGCTCTCTTTTAACATCTTCATTCTCTTTGAAAGCCTGATACTGTAACAAATTTGCAGTTTATAATGTTACTACTCCTTACTTCAAAGTAATGGTTTATGTATACTTATTTTTTGGCACCAAATGGTGTTGCATGCCAATCAATTCCTATAAAAGGCAAAAGAATTAGCAATAACATCATTTCTTCTCATCTTCTTTAAGTCTTGGGGGTAGAGTTGCTCCAAATTTGTATTGAAGGAGTATGCAAGTATTTGTTGCAATAGTTGGAGTATGTGCAAAAGTGTGGCCACCACTGTTGTCCAAAAAAACAAATTGAGAACTCTTAAATTACTAGTCCCAAAAGAAGAAAAAGAACTGATAAGTTTCTTTGTAGACATGATTATAGCCATAGGAATAGAGACTTCCATTTTCTTGTTCTTCCAACACACCATTGTTCTTCCCTTTTTTGGTCCCTTTCCTCAACATTCTTCTCAGGAACACTTTCATGGAGAGATAACAGACATGCTCACTACTCCAAGTGATGCTCCTGCTGCTTGTGGGAAGTGATAAAGAAAAGGGAAGAAGAGTTTAGAGTCAATGACTACCAGGAAAATTGATTATCAGTAAAGGCTGCCTTTACCAACATAAATTATCTTATGGTCCCCGTATAGATATAAAACCAAAAGTATGACATCAGTTTACATCTGAGGTGGTACAATAATTATTAGGGTTTTAAGACTATTTAGTGGCGGTATCACTGTCTTAAGATACCTTTATTATTTTGAAATTTGTATGTACTTCTTCAATGCATATTGGAATTGACAGCTACTAATAATAGTATGTAATCTAATGCATATAGAGTAAGTTGATACAGATGTCTTTTTAATTTTGCCAGTTGCAGATTGCGTGATTATAATGTGCATTGAGAGAAAATTATACTTGTTTCCTTTGCTTTAAACATTGTTTTCACAAGTTGAGTCTGTAATCAGCCATAAATATCTGGGCACATTTTCAAATTTAAGCTGTTGTTTTTTCTGCAAATGCCTGTCATATATCTTGCTGAAAAAGCAATTCTTCTCTTATGTTCAATTCAAAGCGGAAGCATCAGAAACCAAAAATAGAGGAAGATGAAACTGATGATGAGCCATCAAGTACCAGAGATGAATCTGGTGATGACAATGATGATGAGGAAGCCAATGAAGTAGGAAGTGATCATGAAGAGAGTGGTTCAGAAAAAGAGGAAGAAAAAAATGAAGAGCAAGAGGAAGAGGCAGAGGAAGAGAAACCAAAGAAAAAGAAGTCCAATGGGAATGTTTCTTCAAAGAAGGATTCTGGAAACAAAGTAACAGAGAAGCCCAAGGCTGTGAAAAAGGATAACCCTGCTAAATCCCCTAAAAGCATGACTAAATCTACCAAAGTGTCTTCAAGTACAGCTTCCAAAAGAGGTGTTTCTGGTGCTGATTCACTAGTTACACCTAAGAAACAAAAAGTTGAAAAGAAAAGTCAAAAAGAAGAAAATGAGTCAGCGAAGGAAAATGCTTCAAACAAGAAAAAATCAACCAAGACTCCTGCTAAGGTTTCTGAAAAGGAAGGTGAGTAACTTTCTGTTTATTCATTGGTGATTCAATATATGCACTTTTATTCATCTTTTATTGAGGTGAAAAACCTATATTTTATGTTCTATTTTTGAGGTATTTGTTTGAGATGGTGTTTCATCATACAATATGGAGTGATCCTTTCAGTATTTTGAATCAACTAAAATGATACACCATTCCATTCAGCCTCTTTTAATATCTTGGTGATAATCCAATATCTTATTCTCACCTATAATATTTATTTAGGGATTAATATACAAGGTAATCACAACTCTGAATCTCTTATTAGTCTTATATATCTATCATTTTAAAAGTTTTTTCAAAATCTTCTGGAATAGGAAAAGAAAAAAGTGGCAAGAAGGCCAAGGCAGAGCCCAGCAATGAAGAAATTCATGCAGCAGTTGTAAATATTCTGAAAGAAGTGGATTTTAACTCTGTAAGTATCTTGGTGTGTTAAATACACAAGAACATGAACTTTATTTACTAATCAGGTTTGTTGTACTCTTCAAAATGCAGGCAACTTTATCTGATATCATCCGAAATCTAGGTATGACCTAAGGAGACTCTTGTATTGCTTGTTCTTAAAAAGGTTTGATAGTACTGCTCTCTCATTTGGTGATTAACCGTGTATCTGGTGTTCATTACAGGTAGCCATTTCGGTGTAGATTTGATGCATAGGAAAATAGAGGTGAAGGCTATCATCACTGATGTAATAAATAACATGAGTGATGATGAAGAAGGGGATGACCCTGAGGCTGAGAATGATGAAGAAAACAATGAAGGGGATGACCCTAAGGCTGAGAATGATGAAGAGAAAAATGAAGGTGATGATAGTGATGCTTAATTTATGAGTCTAGTAGAAGGATAGGTTTAAGGTTTTATACATCTTGTTAGTAGTTTTTATTTATATTAGCTGGATTAATATGGTGACCCCGATGGGTTCGTATATAAGGCATTTGTTTTGCCTTTGCTTGTTCTAGAGTTAGTCTTTGCATTTTCTTTTATAGCAACAGTATACCATCTGATGCTGAATATCATAGTTATCAATTTCTTGTATTTATGTTGCTGAACTTCTCTTTGCTTAATATGTGAATCTGCAGATGCTTTATGTTGATAATTTCAATCGTGCAACAATTGTATTTAGTCAACATGGTAGAATTCCATATTAATTTTTTTTTTTCATTCTCACAACTCTAAACACTTGAGACCTTGGATAAGTGTGTCGGAATCTTATCCATCCACTACAAACCTTTATGGTCATCACTAGTCTAGATGAAGCACTACTCCATCTAGCTATTAGAAAAAGACTACATAAGAACACAACATATTATTCATTGCAACTAATAGTAGCCCACAATTTTGTGCAATTTACTAGCACTACATGCATATTTTAAAAAACAAATACTTCTCATAGACAGTTAATTAGAACTATTGAGCTTGAGCATTCTTGGTGTAGTGAGAAGCCCATAAGAGCCATAACCCTTGCCCATTTCTCCATGTCCCAACACCCTAGCTGGACTAAATGGGCTGCATGAGGCAAGCCCACACCCAGGCCTATTAATCTCTTTCTCACTATCCATCTGGCCCAATATTTTGTGAAATAGATTAACATCACAAGGTAGCAAAATAGGTCCTTGGCTACTATAACCATATTCCATTTCAGCATCTTCAAGCAACATCTTGAACAATGGATGGTTTGCATATTTGGCCTTGATTGTAAACTTCTCTTTCTCTGGCCCAACATATACACAAAAACAGCCTTGCGGTGGTAATACTACTGGACTCTTTGCCTTGCTACTACTCATGTGCCATGATTTGCTCTTGGACAAGATCATTGCTCGACTTCCTTTCTTCATCAATAAATATCCCTCCAATTTCTTGAGTATCGACGAGTTTGAATTCTTCTTCCCCTTAACCATTTCCATATCCATTCACTTTCTCAAGAACTCAAATGAAAGGAGCAAACAAAAAATAATAATAAAAAGTTTTTCGGTTATAATTGTTTGGATATGTAGCTGTGGATTTATCCTCTATCATAAGCTAAATTTAGCATAAACCTAGATTTTATTCTAGTTGGATTACTCATACTTTTGAGTATCCAAATAAGAGAAAAGAATTCTTGAGAATTTGTGATGAAGAAGGCATGAAAAGTAAAGGAAAAGAGAGTTGTGAGTTATTGGTTACTAAGAGACCAATTTATATATAGGAAAGGTCTCTTAAGTTACATAAAGCCATACCCAAATAGATACTACTACTTACTATTTATTATTATAAAATAATATACACTTGCAATAGTCAACGGTGATAAAAGCCTTTAGTTTAAAGAAGGGCATTGTTATCAACAAAAAGATATATGACCAATTAGACGGGACCACTATTTTTTTAATAAATAATTTCAAATTCGAACCTATATATAAAAAATTCTTGATAGAAAACACTTAATTATCCCAAGTGGACCTATATTAAGCAAATTTAAATTAATCGAGCTCTACTATAGATGCAGGACATCAAAAAAAAGGAAAATAAAGAAGAGGCATTATTTATTAAATTCCAATGGGGACAAAAGAGATGGCCAATTTCAGTGTATTCAACATCATAGGAGTAAATGTATTGATCAAATATTAAATTATTTTCCATAAGCCAACATTTTTTGTTATGTCATTCACTTTCATTTTTTATTATTTTGACTATTCCATAAATGGAGTACGTAGTTGTTGAGACGGCAACGTAAAAGAACGTGTTTGATTTGAGTAGCACTAATTTTTGGACGTTTTATTATTTTCCAGACTTTCACTTAATGTTGATCTAAAAAGATTACCTCAGCTAATTAATTACTACTCGCATTATTTTAGTTCAATTATTCATGCATCCATTTGAATTTTGGTCCCATTACAAGAAGTCCTTCATTATTTTATTTTCATGTTTTAACTCTTTGAAGTTCTATAATATTGTGAGCTATTATATTCGGCCTCTTTTTCTTATATATTTTTGAGTTGAGGGTTCATTGCAAACAACTTCTTTATCCTGTAAAAACAGGGATAAGGTTTTTATATATATATATTCTATCTTTTCGAATCCACATATGAAATTATACTGAATATACTGTTGTTGTATTGTATTTCATGTTAACTTCTATACATTCACGGTGTTAAAAAATCTTGTATAACATGATATAATAAAATTCTTTGATTTTCTTTGTGTATACAAATTGAATCTACATTATCATGAGGCTAGTCTAAAGTATATTACAGTATTCAATTTCGAAAACTCAGACGGAGTTGACACGTAATAGTCACAACTTTAGTTTATTCTTGTTTTGGCCATTATATATCTTTTCTTCACGTTTATAATTTTAAAAAAATATATAAAAAAATATGCACGAATGAAATTGATGAAAGCATGACAGTTTTTGTTGGTTTTATTGAGAGCTAGTCAACAGGCACGGCGGCTTATTATAGAGTAGGTTTAATTTGCAATTTGTTTTAAGTTATGGAGTGGCCAAACCATGATTTCAATTTAACGAGTCCTAAAATTTATATTTATATATATTTAATAAATTTTATTTTTAAGGCAAAAATTATTGAATTCGATCAAATCTTATTCGAGTTTTCGGAAGATAGTGTGTAACATCTTGCTTGTTTTAAGAAGAAAAATAAATAGTTGATTACCTAAGGATTAGACAATGAGAGCCCACTTTTTATTAAGAAAACAAGTGGTAGTTGCTTATGTAATTACATACCCCAACATGTATTAAGCTTGATTTCATATTTTGGGCGTGGTTTGATAAGAATGGGTGAAACTAATCACACCAGATAATAGATTTTAAGTTTGAGTCTCATTGTCATTTATTATCCAGAAGAATTTTGGCACATTTGATTTATCTAAAAAAATATAATTAAATAATAAAAGTATGATAAATTCATGTTTAATTATTTGCTAGTTGGATTAGATTAGAATCTTACAAAAATTCAACCAGCTTTTATCCGAGGTGATGTTGAGGAAGACTTTTTTAGGTCTTAACTACGCAAATTGCCTTTCATTAAGCCTCTAGTTAAATTTTGTCAAGGTGTGCAAATAGTATTAACTTTTGAGAAATTGTCCTTCCGAAACGTTACATTCGTTTGCTCAATTTTACACATAAAATGTTAGATTGTTTAATGTTTACAAGAATTTATATCAATTTTTAGAAAGTAAACTTTATATTTGTCATGAGATTTTTAGTTTTATTAAAGGAAAAGTTTAGATCACGATCTAAAAATTTTGAAAGTTGAAAGAAATATTTTTTTAAAAAACGTCGTTTATGATAGGGGTGGGCGTTAGGTTTTTCGATTCGGTTTTATCAAATTTCGATTCGGTTTTTGGTTTTAGAAAAGTGTGCACCGTATATCAAATCAAACTAATTCGGTTCGGTTCGATTCGATTTAGTTTGGTGTTTTCTAAATCGGTTTTTCGGTGTGAATGAAAAATAAAATAAGGACAAAGTATAAGATACTTAAAAATTTAAAACTATGTTAAGGAATGATGCGTCTCACCATGGAACACTTATTGTGCTAACTAAAAGACTATATTTGTCTTTATCAAGAACTTGTGCCTCCAACTACTTCTCAATAAAAACAAGTACGAAGACGGTTCCTTTACATAATGTACATCGGTAGAAATATGTTTGAGTTTCTCTTGAAAATTAATATTTGAAGTTATCTATTGAATTGTAAATTTGTTGCTACTTTGATTTGTTCATGAATGATTTAATTGTTAGTTGAATTTTTAATTTTTAGTTAAGGGAATGCCCTTTTTTTAAAAATAAAAGTTTGATTCTTCGGTGCACTGAAGTTTTGAGACCCTTACACTGAACACCGAACTGAAGAACCGAACTTTTGAAAAAATAACAACAATACCAAAACGAATTAGTTCGGTTCGGTTTTTCTGTATTTATGCCCACCCTTATTTATGAAGCAGTTTTCTGCGAAATTTCTGCTTAATTTTCCCTACTTGATGATCATCCAGCCCATTGATTCCAAAATTCAGACCGGCCCAACCCACTTTTTTGGTCCATTGGGATTTGGAAATGTTCCTTTTGTGTAGCAATATTTTGCAAGAGCATATGTACTCGTATTGGAGTATGGGTATATCAGATTCGCACCGTAAAGAGCCTCATTTGGAGGGACACGCTCCTTATCAATTGTTACCTAAAGCTCGAACATGAGACTTTTGGTAAAGGAATAAACAACTTCATCTACTACACCATATTATTTGGTAGCAGGTAACTTATTGTTAGACTGTGTATATACAATATCTAAAAAAAAACTTATTTTTCAACAATTTTTTTAATAATTTGATTCGTTAATGAATTTATATTAAATATTAATAATAACATTAACTAATCGGAGACTGTCTTGTAAAACTTTGGAGTTTGGAGTACTAAAATTGATAATACATTTCTTTAATTCCTATCTTTCCTTTTTTTAATAATTGAAGTTTAAGCTAGCTATTGCCTCATTAATGATATCATATGTATAGAAATTTGAATAATACACTCTCCTCCTAATAAAAAATTTGGTCATCTTTATTTTTCTATAACCATTAATTATGTCGTTCCCTTTTCTCCAATAAATGGTTATTCCAACACAAAAATAAATCTAACATATTGTAATTAATCTCAGCTGCAAGTGATGTAAAGTATTTTTTTGCCAAAAAAAACAAATAATTCAGTTCGATTTAATTTCTCTCCTGTTACACTAAAGTTGGATTCTGGACCCAATCCAAAATTAGAGTGAATGAGATCTGCAACTAAAGATAACAAAATTGGGTCGATTGCACCTATCTCACCTTTTGTTTTATTAAAGGTAGGTTTTAACTGTCTTCATGTAAATAATTATTTAAGTGCAAGTTGGTGAGAAGAAATCAATATAATTTACAAATATCAATTGGACTGATTTTGGTGATGAGTCAGGAGTAGTTAGTTTTAAAAAAATAAAAATTGAATTTGGGAGTAAGTTTATCTGTATAAGAAAAAACATTGAAAAATGACCCCATACCCATTAATATGAATGTTGAAATCATATTTTTAGTATTTAATTGCATGTTTTGCCCGGATATAGATTTTTTAAAGACATGGAATGAGATATTATGATATAAAAATATAAAGTTTTGCACACAAATTTATTTTATCCGAGGTCAAAAATTAAAGACCACCTAGGAAAGGGCAAATGTGCAAATGACCCTATTGTTTCCTTTTCATGTAGATGCTACTCTCTTTTTGTTAATAATCATTTGGATAATGAGGATCATCCTTAGGAAAGCAATTTGATTTCGAAGTCTCATCATCACCATTATATTAGTGACTCCAAAAGAGGCCTTGATTTAACTGCAACCAATGAAAGTCTAATTCATGGATACACAAATATATTGGGTGCATCACATATTGTTAAAGTTACATTATATGTGTTTGATCATGCGTACGTAAGATAATTAATCGTGAGCGATATGAAAGTGAAAAAGTCATTATCTTATTCTTATTATTATTATTATTATTTCCAAGATAGTATATTGGTTACAACGATTTATACTCTAGAGGTCTTTTAATCAAAGCTTTAGAAGCTTTTTTTTCTTTCCAATAACTGAATCGCTTAAAAGAATTTCAAAACTAGGTATCCTAAGGATGTATTTTAGTGGTCAATAATGAAGTTGTCATGAAGTCTTAAGGTTTAAATGTCATGATAAAAACATATATTAGGTGAATCTCCTATTTGTCCAAGTTTAGATGGACAAATGCAGTTACTTTAAGTATTGATGGGACATAATAGATATCTCGTAAAATTAATTTAAGTACGCGTTGAATGGTTCATACACAACAATTAGCAAAATAACAAGCTTTACTTTTATGTTTTTCTATGTCTAATTGGTGTTTGGTAAAAGGTGCCCTCCACAGTACATCCCGTGTTTGACAAATTAAAATTTTCTAACTTATCCATTCTACTTATAATCAATAAATATCCTTAGATAAGACACATATAATAAGATCAGATAATTCAGGAAAAACGATTTTTATATTATAAATAACCATGAAACATATACTAGTACTATAGTAAGAGATTGGCATGACCTCATTTCATATAAAAAGTAGTAACAAAAGTTCAATATAATGCATGTTATCTAAAGGACGTATACTACCATGAAAGTGGAAGATTTCGTAACGAGGGGGTCATGTAATTAATATATAAAACACAATTAGTTGAGGTCATTCTTGGTTAATTTTGTCTTCCACTCCCAATTCTTTGTTTTCATGATTACTTTAAAAAGGCACAAAAAAAAGTTGAAATGGAAATCCACGAGTCTCTTGCTTTATGATCTGTTGATATTTATAATCATCCAAAATCCAAAATAATTTTAATTTGTTAAATCGATCTTACACATATATATAATTGGAGAAAAGGGATATGGTCTGTGGGAATCTTTCTTTTGAGCAATTGGTTTTCATCTAGTGGCGAAATGAGAAATTTTATTATGGGTGTTTAAGATATATATAAAGTAATTTTTAACCTATGTATAATATATATACTTTGTACAATTATTTTATATAATATGTATATAATTAGTGTATAATATGTGTATATTGGTTAGTGGACACTAGACCATAGATATTTCTGATTGAGCGGTCAAATTTGCATCTTCTCCTTCATTTGATATCATCAGTAGATAAAAATGTTTTAAACTGTGTAACTATTTTTTGAGATATATGAATATTAAAGAGATAAAAATGTTTTAAAATGTGTAACTATTTTTTGAGATATATGAATATTAAAGAGGAGTGGGCTACAAAAGGAGGATTTAAAGATTTATAAACTTTTATAGCTTTCTCAAAAGTATAAAAAGATGTTTACGAGACAGCAATTTACGTAAGAAAACAAACTTCTATATGCAATATTTTTCCTGGTCACCGATGAAACTGCCATACAACTTGATTTTGGAATTGATATCAGATTTCTTTTTATTAATCCTAGGACCTAGGTTCTTTTCGAAAAAAGATTTTTTTATCAATACGAAAACTGATTCTAAGAAATTAGATAAATCAATATGCATGGACGTCCATGACTAACAAAACAAACAGTAGCACATCTTAATGAGTTTAAGTTATATCCATCGTTAACATGAGAAATTTTTTTACACTATCAAATTACTGAAAAAATATTTATTGGTAGTTAAGTTTCTTAAAATGTGAGATTTGTAACCTTAAAATAAATTTTATACTATTGATACATTCTTCATTAATTAGACGAATGTGTAATTTTAACTATTTTTAGGTAGTGTCCAATTATTTTAATGTAACAAGTAAAAGATTTATTGCGTATTTTGAACCCTTCATTCATTTTTAACTGGAGAAAGTACTGTATTACACATAATTTAATTACTAGTTCGCCGTATAAAATGTGAAGAATAACAATAATAATTTTTTTTTAAAAAAAATGAGTAAAAATAATAGATTTACGAGAGCTAGAGCATAACACTGGTATCAAAATAGAATCAATTAGTTAGGAATTGTTAAACAATAGGACGAAATTAAGATAAAAATCAAAGGGACTATATGTAAGTGCAACATAATCTTATTAATAATACTAAAAAAAACGTAATTTTATTTATAACAAAGAAAATACATACAAGCATTCTCTTGTTCTAGCTAAGTACATGCACAAGAAGAGAATTATTATTACATGATGATCTAATTAGAATTCCCTTGTGTACACAAACACAACACGTAGGGATTAATTACGAAAATGACAATTATCCAATATTAGATTAATTAATTTAGGTCTTAATTAGTTTGAATAGTTGGCCTATTATTGTCAACTTCAGCTGCACTTGCATTAAGTTTCTCAGAATAAATCAGTGCACCAAGCTTCCAAATGTCAATAATTTGTTCTTGAGTTAATTGAGGAAGCTTTTTCCCATCTTCTAATATCATCACATGATTTTGTAGTACCTCTGAAAGTTTCTGCTTTGTAACATTATTCTCTTTCTTGTTTTTGTACACCACATATAGCACCATTTGGACCACACCAAAAGTGAATCCTAAGATGTTTGGTGCCTATAATTCAGAACAGAACAGAGACTAATTCAGAATTTTAATCACCAAGCATATACAGATACTATAATTCACACTATCAGAAAATTGCTACTTTCTTATATCGAAAATAGGGGAGAGGGGTGAAGCTTAAAAATGGAATACTTACGTAAATGACATAGTTTTTCTGCGTAAGACCATAGATGAACCACACAACAGCACTTATTGTGAGGAAAAACGATAGGAGAAATGGCATGTATTCCACATTCTTTGTTTTGATAACTTTTCTCTGCATAATATGAAATAATACAAAATTAAATTTGAATATACATAATTTTTAAAATAATTAAAAACGATTATTATAATTATTACATTCGTAGACATACCATTATGCCTAATGGTGCTACAAACGTACATACTGAAAACGCAGTAGATATCCATCCAACAATTGTGGTACGAATTGCTCCTTTTAATAGAAATTGAGCGACGAGAAAAACTCCTCCATACCCAACCACCACAAATAAAAGAAGTAGCTTTATAGTTTGGACCTGCACGTGCAACGTCAAAAATTATCTTTTAGGTGAGCAGATACTTTAAAAGTACAACTTTTGTTAGTTTACGTTTATTAGTGTATACAAAAAATTTACCTTGGCTTTCTTTGGTGCATAGAAAATGTAGAAAAGAATGTAAATTGTTTCAATAAAGACACCAATGGCGTTTATTATGATAACGTCAACCATGTTTCCTTTAAGATGTACATAGTATATCAAAATCATTGCACTGCATAGAGCAACCACATATGGAATTGATTGATATCCTTCTGTTGATTTCTTCTTGTAAATATTATAAAATGTTGGCCTGAAAAATGTGTACATATATATGTAATTAGTATGTACTAATTTATTTTAATCATCATTAATCGCGCTAAAACAAATGAAGATTCAAGCAATGAGAGACTCACAATGGTGCAAGGAACACAATGAACGAGACGGCCATGCCTGAAAATTGAGAAAGGAAATAAGTGAGATATGAAGTTTTGAAGTTTTTCGAAAGATATGTAATTACGAGAAAAGAGCATGTAAATTAAGCGTACAACTTATTAAAAAAAGGTTAACGTAAAACATTATTGGATACATGCTAGTACGATGAAATGTCAAATCCATGAAATATAATTATAGGAATAACTTACAAAGTTTACTAAAAATGGTACTAATGTCAACCATGGTTTTTAATTTCTGTTTCCTGAACAAAGAATATATATATGCAAATCTCTAGCTCAATTTGTTTTTTATCACAAAGAGCTTCAAGAGTTGCAAGTTTTACTTGACAAAGGAATTATGAGAGCTAATTGATTAGCATATATATAGGCAAAATTAAAGTAGGTGGAACAACAAAAAGGTCTTTTGTTTTCCCATGTATTTGGACACATGTATTAAGGAAAAAGAAAGCCCTTGCAAATGGGAAATCAATTTAGATACACTAACATTATAGAGAATTCTTATACTCCTTCTGTTCAATAATAGTTGTTCATTATTGACTTAAACATGAATTAAATATAAGTCATTCAAATATTGAAAAATGAATAGTAATATTTAATAGCAAGGGTAAAATAGACACAACATGATAAATTATTCATTGCTTTTATAAACTGAACAAATATTATTAAACATTTCAAAATGATATAATGCACAAATAAAAATGAACTGAGGGAGTACATTATTTATCTGTATATTTATATATATTATATCAAATAATTATTTATGAAGAACTGATTGAAGTAGTCGATTATCCAATCGTACTAATTATTGTTGGTAAATATATCATATGTTTATAATTGCATATAAATATATATATTTTGTATAGTATAATTTATATGTATCAACTAGAAAAAGTAATTAATAAATCATCCCGATTACCAATGTAAAGATTGATCCCAATGATTACTCATCTTACTTTAAGTTGCTTATAGTACTATTTATTTTTTATGTGACGTGATTGTGTATAATTCCGTTACAACATCGATATATATTACATTAAAGTTCCTCAAACTCAAATTTGTTGTTGTTTGAGGAATAAAATAATAATATCCTAAAATTAATGGGTCCCAAGGTACACTTTCATTATGTCATCCTCCAATCGTATGGGTACTAAGGTTCTTTAATAGCGGAGGGATCTCAGATTTTTTTTAGCGGGCGTATGATCATAAAAATATGATTTTTTTTTAATTTATAATTTTGCTTAAATCAAATAATATTAAGAGCTAATTTACATTATTTCTCTATTATTTTTCAAATAATAATTTATGAATTTCGGATATATCACTAGACTTTCGAATACATCCCTAGACTTCCAGATACATCATCAGACATCCAGATACATAGGGGGAGAGATATATTAGATAGGCGATAGGATATCCGGATACATAGGAGAGAGATGTATCAGAGAGGGTAGGGTTGTATCCGCGAGAGAAATGATGTATCAGAGAGGGGACGAATCAGTGGCAGAGCTAAAATTTCGCCTAAGGGGTGTCAAAATATAAAGAAAAAAAATCATATAGAAGCCAAGGAGTGTCAATATGTAATATATATGAATAAAAACATATTTTCATTCTAGCTACACAAAGTAATTTTCCAACAAAGGGGTGTCGGTCGACACCCCTTAACTACATGTGGCTCTGCCACTGGGAGGAATGTATCCGAGAGTGAGACAGGAATGTATAAGCGAGAGGGGAGTGATATATCTGAGAAGAGATTTTTGAAAAAAAATTAAATGGTAGGAAATTTTAGAAATTATGGTAAAATAAGATGTGTATTTAATTAATTTTTTCTTTTTGCTATAAATATTTAGAATGTGAATATATTTTAAAATACATAAAATATGATTTAAATATGAAATATAATTTAAATAGAATTATTTTATGAAAATAAAAAATTTAAATTTTTTTTAAAAAAATATGTAAAATAAGTGAAAACAGATTATTTTTTTTTGATATTTTTCAAATTCTTATATTTGAAATATTTATACCAAACATTGATTTTCAATTAGAGTGAAAAAAGTCCGAAAATATCTCATGACCAGACGAGTGCTTATTTTCGAAAAATTTTATCCTGCGGGAGGTGCAACTATTGTCAGTTGTATGAGGGGTTGTTTCGCTGCCAAGTGTATATTATGGGACCACATTTCACTTTCTTTCATTTCCTTTTCTCATCTATTTTTAGCCCCTTTTTTTTTTTTATACTTTTTCTTTCTTTCTTCAAAACACTTTCTTGCATTTTTTTCTACTAGTACCTGTTAACTCTTAACATAATTTTATTTTTGTATGATATTTTTTTTATTTTTTATTTAGTAAAACACGACTATTTAAGATTTACATTGTGTAGAGTTTTGTTCGAAGTGATATATTGTTTATCAAGAATTCTTCATATTCAAAGCTTGAACTTGAGATCTCTAGTTAAACGAGAAACAACATCTTCTACCCCATCATTTATTTGAGGAAAAACCAAAGTGGGTGTGTTGAAAAATTTAAATTTGCTTTTTTGGATAAGTTTTAAGGAATTGAAGAAAGTGAAACTACAAAATATTAGTATTTTAAAATCTTGTGTCTTAATTTCATAAAATGTTTTTTTAAAAAATTATTTCATAAATGATATATAGAAAATTGAGAAATTAGATAATATTTTTTTTTCCATTTTTGTGTTCACTTATAAAAGATCACACATTGATTTATTATAATTGAAATTTTCACTCTATTATTTACTATTAAATGGTCTGTAAACAATTCACAACTTTGATTCACATGAACTATATAAATACATATTTAAAAAAATATTATGATAAATATTAATCTTCTAAACTCTTGATTCATATTCATGTGTTTGTCTTTATAATAATCAGATTTTTTTGTATTTATTTTCTAATTTGATTTATATTTTTATTTTGATAATGTCAGAAGTGCATTTTATGTTCTTTTTTTTTTGTATTTTTTAATTAATTATTATTGTTATATTATCATATTTTCTATTTAAAAGGACAAAATCGAATAGCCCAAAAACATAACAAAAATTACGTATAGCAAATTTTAAATATCATAAGAAGAAAATTTGGATTAAGGAGGAGAGAGATTAGAGAAAAAAAGGGACCTCTAGGCCATTTTTCTTGCAAGTGGGACCCAAAATACACTTGGCAAAGCACAAAAGCAAGCACCTCACACAAAGTATTATCTGCCACCCAATATCTATGCCTCTAATAGAATAAAATTTTTCCTTATTTTCTGTTCAGCATGAGTTCCAAATCAGCAAAATAACAATCCAGAAATGATATTGGAACCAATAATTGCCTGCCATTTGGCAAAATAATAGAGTGGGGCCACTCTTTTCTGCTATATTGCTGTGATCAATTTGTTTAAATGGCTAATGAAAGATCATAAGGATGATGTGCTTCGCATTGCCTTGCTTTATTTGGCATATATTGTCGATCTGGGTGGATTATGTCATATATTCTCTACTATGAAGTTACATCAATTTCAATGTTTATAAATTAATTTTTAAAAATACAAAAATATTTTTTACATTATCATTCCATCTTTTAGATACTACATCATACTTCTTATATCATATTTTATTTGACTTGAGAGTCTAACAGAGATAAAATTACATACACACTATCCTTTCAAGATTCTACTTATAATATTACGATAAATATTATTGTTGTATTAATATAGGTCTACATGATCAGATAATATAAGAAAATTATACATTGCGAATGATAGAACTAACTTATTTTCTTTATTTTTCTTACCTGAAGTTAAGTTCATGTATATTAAAAATTGTAGGAAAAAAGGTCTGTAATATATTTGAACTTTGACCGAAATTATTGTTACGATACCGAACTTTGGAAATGACCTTTTACCCCTATGCACTATTTAATAGTGTATTTTAAAGGTATATATGCCTACGTAAACATCATAAATATTGCATCATTATAAATAGTAATGTGTCCACGTGGCACATATATACATTTAAAATACATTATTAAATAGTGCAGGGGGTAAAAGATCCTCCATAAAGTTTGATATTGTAACAACAATTTCGGTCAAAGTTAAAATATTTTTCAGACTCTTTTCCCAAAATTTTAACTAATTATCAAGCATATTATTACATGTTTTATTTATCAAATTAAACTTACTTATTATTATAAGTTAATTTGACCTGATAGGGTAAAAAAATGAAAATTTAATTTCTTCTCAAATTTACGGATGACATGTATAGTAAATGATGATTTCTACTCATGATTTTCTATTCACAACAAATAAATTAGGGAGATTCAATTATTATATATAGCTACCCAACCCACAATCAACAAGATATCCACCTAAGATTGTTTGGCTCGATAACACTATTAAGCATTATAAATTATAATGATCAGGAGATAATTGTTTGCGTACTTTGGTATTTTACGTTGTTAATAAAGATAGTTCTTCTGTTTCATATATATATATTTTTTTTTAAAGAGATCATAAATAAAATAAAATAGTTGTAATAATTTATCTCACCCCATGAGATTATATATATATATATTTTAAATCATTATAAACTTATTGAACTTGCAAAAAATATATATTAATTATAAGATGGACAACTAATATGAAACGAAGAATGTAATATCAGAACTACACATAATTAATACAGATGGCAGCGCAATAGAGACTTTTCTTTACATAAATTAATACAGATGGCAGCACAAAACAGTAGAGATGTTTCTTTTTTAGTCTTCACTTTTTTCTCCCTTTTTTAATCATTGGATAAGATTCAGTTCTTTAGCTTTTAATAATTTAATCTTTAGGTATTTGTGGATACTGTTCATCCATAATGCTCATGAATTATGAATTATGCATGTTCCAATGATTGAACGTTCAAAGATGTTTCGTACCACATTTCTCCTTTTCCCTTTTATTGGACAGGTTGAATATAATGCATCACTATCATGGAATATGTGTGGGGAAATTAGCCAAGAAAACATATATGTTTCGCATATTTATTAACTCAACTAATTTTGATATATTCGATTCAATTCAGTTTATTTAAAAGTTGGTTGGTATAGATTAACATGTAATCCAAATTAATCAATGAAAAACTTCGCTATAATATTTTTTTGTTTGATATATTATATATAGTCATAATAATAATAAAAAATTACTTAATAGTCGAAGTGGGTGGATTGGGCTATGACTCATTGTTAAAGTTATCTTGACTCAACTTATTTCAGTTAAAGCAATGTTTGAGTGGCTTATCAATGCCTATTAATTGAGAAAACAGACATAAATAGTCGTCCACTTATAAAATAATAGTCGAGAAATCTATATTTTTTATATTAATATATAATCTACATAAAATATGCATTTTTGATATAAAATACTATATACTTTCTTGTATACTTAACTTGCTCTTGTTAATTTATTAGTCATTTTGAGTCGTTTAGATTTAGTTTGATTCACTTATTTAACACCCATATCATGAAAGCAAATACGTTGCTCGATGATATAAATAGACGGTGGATATTTACAATAAAGGTATGTGTATTGGTGCCACTTTGAATCTTTCGTGCTTTAATATTGGTACGTCGTATGCTAATTGAACAGTATTTGCTTGATTATGATTATTTCATGGAAAAGGTGAAGAAAAACATTATTATTGGAAAAAGGACCTTAGCGCGTTTCTAAAAAGTTAGTATATATTATACAGCTATATATTTGTGATTTGTTTGTTACATCATCCAAATAAATTTGCGTGGAAAACTTGAATTCTAAAACATATGAAAATAACTGATGATCACAAGGCCACACATGGAAGCATATTGTTTGATTTAATAACTTTCAACTCATAATAATAATAATTAATATGTACTCAGTGGACCATTTTGAAATCGTGACGGCTCCAAATAAGCATGTAATATTAAGTTTAGAGTAGAAAATAACTCTAAGTTGAAATAAATTTGTATTTATCTATACTATTGATTGATTAATGTATCGATCCAAGAAGTTCTTATTGACTATTTCTATGTTGAGTTTAGTTAAACGGGATCCCGAAAACATATTTTCCTTTAATTTTTAATATATGACTGAAACACAAATTTGAATATATTTTCTTTAAGAAATTTATACTCCCTCTGTTTCACAAAAAGAATGACCTGGTTTGACTTAGCACGGAGTTTAAGTAAATAAAGAAGACTTTTGAATTTGTGGTCATAAATTAAAGTTATGTCAAATATACAAAATTGCCCTTTAATCTTGTGGCCTTAAACATGCCACGTGGAAAGCTGAAATTAAAATATTACCAAAAAAAGAAAGAGGTGATTCTTTTTGAAATAGACTAAAAAAGAAAGGAAGTCACTCTTTTTGAAATGGAGGGAGTACTTATTAAGATGGGTATATGTGTAACATTGTTATAATTTTTTTCCTTCCTTTTTTTCTAGGCTGGGAAAACAAGGAGGGGATTACAAGGTGAAGAATCGAATCAGCAATCACCAACAATTATGTGAAAATTTTGGAATCAGGCTCCCCTCCATTGCCTCTTTTCTCCATTTCGTCAAGTACATGTCTAGATGAGAGACATGTGTCTTATTTAAAGTTTAAATGTTAAGATTATATTATATTAACAAATATTATAACCATAGTTAAGTCAACTAATTTTAGAAAGCTACTCTCCAAATTTGATTAGAATTACAATATATTTCAAACAAAATTTGATATTTATTAATATCATTAATTTCATCTTATATTTTTATATTAAAATATTAAAATTGTAGAACATGAAATGTTAAAATTTAATGTAATAAATAATAATCTTCAAAAACATTTGCATTTTAAAAAAGGTTTTCTTTTATTTCACAAAAGAAAACGATAAAAGATTTTTTTAAAAAAAATAATATTTCCCCCCTTCTAACACAATAGCCACATTTTCTCCTTGGAATATTTTTGGTTTTTCACATTTTCATTTCGTGTTCTTTTATTTTATGGTTTTTTTTTTTAACATTGATATTCTTCACTCTTTTGTTTTGTGTCTCAACATAGTATAATATTTGAAGAACAAAAAATTATTTATTTGATTCTCACCTTAAATATTATATAATTTAATTTTTAAATATAAAAATATAAGATGAAATTAATGATATTAATAAATATCAAATTTTGTATGGGATATATTGTAATTCTTACCAAATTTAGAGAGTAGTTTTTTAAAATAATTTGAGCTAACTATGATTATGGTATTTGTTAATATAGTATAATCTTGACCTTTAAACTTTAAAGAAGACGCGTCTCTCATCTAGATGTGCACTTGACGAAATGGAGGGAAGGGGTAATGGAGGGGAACCGGATCCAAAATGGTTTTGACTATCAATGAATTGAGTAATTAAGATTCCTCTATTATTATCTATTTCCTTTATTATGACTTTATATAAATTTCAAATATTTTTAAAAAAGTTATTTTGACGAGATTTCTCATGAATCAATTAATACTAGATATTCCGTCCTAAATCCTAATCAACTCCCCAACTTTTACATAAGGTGAATCAGGCATATCAATATGTTAGAGTTAATAAATTTGTGACTTTATGTAAGTTTCAAATAATTTTTAAAAATTATTTTATCGATATTTCTCATGAATAAGTTAATACCATATTCGTTCTAATCATTTTCCAACTTTAACATAACCTGAATCAGGCAGGTCAAAATGTTGAGTTAATAACCCACTCAAACTTGGACAAATCATATTGACATTGTATATATGTTTTTAGTAAGAATATTCCATCACTGTGAAGGGGTTTGGAATATTTAAATGTTTTTAACTTTTTTATATTATTATATGATTAATGATACCGATCATAACTTATACATCAACCCAATTTTTAAAAAGTCATAGTCGCATAGCACTTAATCTTTGGACTTTGGACCATTCTACGTTCGTGAAATTGAAATGCATACATTTTATACTAGTTGTACTAGTCGCACTTAAAGGTAATAATTGTACTAGTCACATTTAATGGTATGCCCTAACGATTAATGAAGTGTATAGAATAACAGAAGAAAAGTATAATTAGAAAATCTTCTACTAGCCCAAGATCGTTAACTAAGATTAGAAGATTCAACTAAAAAAGAGGAAGCTAGAAAGGAGAAGGACGGTTTTGATAAGAGAACTTTGTTATAGAAGAAGACTATTTGATTTGAGTTGTTCTTGGGTTACATACAACTGACAAAGGTCACCCCTATTTATACTTGTATGGGATGGTTCTAGATATTACAACATCTAGACTATTCTATCTTTTACTACAAATATCTAACTCTCTAAAATATCTAGATATTTCTTCAAGGCAACTTCTCTACAATATCTAGATATTTCCTTAAAATAATTATTCTAGACACTACACTAGACTATTCTAGAAACTATACTAGAAAAAATTATGATATTCCAAAAATCAACTTAATCATTTTTCACATGAAGCGGGGGATATTATAGGAAATCAGATTCAAATTTCAATAGATTAAGAATAATGTAAGGCAATTTCGTTTTTTACGAGAGTGCACACATCAATACACAATGGGTTTACTTAGTGCGTACAAAATGCTCACCCGAAAGGCAAAAGCAGTGACAAAGATTGTAATGATTGTGGGTTAAAGAAAGGATGTTTTATAAGGTAATCTACTATGGAAAATTGTGTCATCATAAGAATATCTATAACATTTTACAATGATAAAAATTATTTACACAGACTAATTTAGAATTAAGGCATATATAGTCGATTGACATCACATTACCTCAGAGTTTATTAAAGATAGAGTAATATTAATACTTTAGAGCTTGTAACAAATTTAGATCCATAGTAACCATATGGCATGATTAATTACTGATATAATGTTTTATTTGGATCACTTCAACTGATTTAATCAGAATCTGGTGTAAGTTTATATATCCCTATATAATCATGGAAATGATTATATATTTTAAATAACTACTCTTGGTAATGACTAATCACTTATATTTTTTAAAAAATGGATTCAAGTATTTATATCTATGAAAAAGTTATTGTAGCAGAGAAAATAATAGATTATGATGTAAAAATATAAATTTATATCTTCAAGAGTTACTTTTAGCAGAAAATAAAAATATAAACTAGCGGAAAATAGGGACAGAAGTGCAAATGACCCTTGTGGTTTATAGCCCGCGAAGCTGGCTGAGTGGGCCAGCCTATTTTTGACAGCTCTTAAATTAGCCCAATGTTGGATTTAAGTTCTCCATAATTGGCATGCTTCTAATTAGTAGAAGCAAAACAATAGTAAAATTAGAGGTGACACAAAATTAACACATGAAATTGGGTACAAGAGTAGGAGCTGATCGGACTGCAAAGCTTGAATTATCGGAGAAACATAATTACATTTGGTACTTAAAGAATCATCATCATCGTAAATACAGTAGTTTACGTACACATACACGTCAGTGTATATAATTTAAATCTATTTGCATTGACATGCCCAATTGTCTATAGTATATATAGTCTCATATTTCCAGTGTTTTCCGCAGCCTTTTATGATCTTCAGCTATATTTTCATGCAGACATAAGGCCAAATCAAACTTTTGTGTACATGAAATCAGTGAACCAAGTTTCACAATTTCAATAATTTGCTCTTCACTAAGTTCTGGAAAATTCTTGTCATTGTGTAAGATTATCACATGGTTTTTTAGCTCTGGAAGATTCTGCTCCTTTACAAACTCTTCCTCTTTCTTGTTGTAGTACATCACATAGAGCACCATTTGAAGGATACCAAATATGAACCCCAATACATTTGGAATCTATTAATTAAAAAGAAATTAAGGGAAATTATTAGTATCATATTTCAAAGAAATATATAATATAGATGCATGAAAGTCAAGAATAGGAAATGAAGGGTTCATTTTTAGTCACTCGTTATTATCTCAGTAAGTCACTATTTTTTTCGATTCTAATTTTTTTCAACAAAGAAAGAGACGTTATGAGATAATAACTATTAGTTGAGTGACTATCTGAGAAATCAACTAAGTTAAAAAAGAAGAAAAAAACTTACAGCAATGTTGAAGTCTTTTAATAGAAGACCATAGAAGAACCACATAACAGCACTTAGAGTGAGGAAAACAGATAGGAGAAATGGCATGTATTCCACGCTCTTTGTTTTGATTACTTGTTTCTGCATTAAATAAGAAAGTCAACATCATTTTCCTGTATTTATAGTACAAATATTTTTTTTACGATATCGATTTAATTTAACATGTCGTAATTAACAAGTTTGCTGACTTATTTGATTTGGTAGATAATAAATTCGACCTATTATAAACAGTTACTTATAATTATAATTATCTTTTAAGTGATCTGATAGCGTGAAAATTCTATACAGTAAGTTAAAATCTTTCAACAATATGTACGTGTGTAAACTTACCACTATGCATAAAGGTGCTACAAAAACACATAAGGAACAAACAAGGCAAATCCACCCAACCATTTGTACACGATCTGCTCCTTCAAATAGAAATTGGCTCACTAGGACAATAGCTCCAAAGCCACCAACCACTAATAAAAGAAGTAACTTTATAGTTTGGACCTGCATTAATGACACTAGCCAAGTCAAAAATTAAGTTATATTTTAAGTGATCTGATATTTTAAAAGTACTTCGTTTACATTTTTATTGTATCGAAAAGCTTACCCTGGCTTCCTTTGATGCATAGAAAAGGTAGAAGCCAACGTATATAATTTCGATAAAGCATCCAAAAGTATTGATAGTTATGAGAAGTGTAGTGTTGGTCTTGAGAAATGCATAGTAAATCCAAAGCATTGCACTGAATAAGGCAACAACGTATGGAATTGATTGATAGCCTTCTGTTGATTTCTTTTTGTAGATCTTATAAAATGTTGGCCTGCAAGACCATTTATAAGTATGATATTAAATTATTAATTGATCGATCGCGCAAGTTATATGTACACTTAAAAAGAAGAAGAGGAACATAAGGATCATGAGACATACAATGGAGAAAGGAAAACGAAAAAGGAGACAATGTTTCCTGCAAAATATAACAAAAGAGGGTAAAACAATCATTATTTGTGAAGTAATGAATAATTGGAAGAAAACATTTTTTTTAAAAAAAATTGTACTGACAAAACGAAAAATGATTTTACCTAGGACACCAAATGCAAAAACCCAGTGGACAGAAAAATTAGCCATTATTATTATTTTTTTCCAGAGAAAAAATGCCTTGGCTTGCTGTATTACTTGATAATTCCAATAAATTGGTAGTTCTATTTGACAATGAATGAAGGTGACTTGATAAGTACATGTTTATATAGCAAGAGTAGGAAAGTAGGTGCAATTAGTGGAGATCTTCTCTTTATTTTACTGTCAGGATCATTTGGTTCGTGGACTAAATTATCTCAAAATTATAATTTTTTAATTGATTTATTCCATCTCTTACGTAGGATATGTTAGGATTAAATTTATACTCTATTTGGTTTAAGGTATAAAATTTATTTCCAGATTAATAATACCTTTAATCAAATTATGAAATATAAATTTAGTCTCAAACTTAATTCTAAGACACCTCACTTTATCCCATGAACCAAATGAAGCGTTATTTCTTTATATAAAAAAAAATAAAGAACCTTTCAACCTTGTCTATAGCTAACTTTCCTTTTTGGGGGTGCAAGTGGTAGGGTTTCATATCTTAAAAGAAACAGGCCCCATATGGAACTTTTGTTATGTCATCTACCAATCCATAGAGGCCGCACTAAGCTTAAAATTCATGCATCAAGGGGGTGTTCAATACCGCGGATAATGTTTCTTGAAAAATATTTATAAAGATATTATCTTAAAAATATTTAAATATAATTTAAATAAATATCACGAGAGGTGAGTCTGGACAGATGAGGATGAGAGTTTTAGAGAGTAGAGTGATGATAAGATATATTAGAGGATGGGGAAGACACAATTAAGCTAATGGAGCTTATTTTCCTTCTATTTTTATAATAGAAGTCATTTCACTTATTTTAAGAAGCCTGTTTTCGTAAATAAAAAAAATTGAAAAACATTTTTTTTTATAGTGAACACGCACTAAACTGTACGTAATTAGATTCCCTTTTATTTCCTGTACGAATTGTGCTTTTAGTCAGCAAAAAAAATGGATCATAAAGTGATGGAGATCAGTGACCAATCAAAGCTTGCCATTTGGCATCAATAATACACCGTGGCTGGGGTTATAATTCTGATTTCTGCCTCTAGTTCAATACTTGACATGTTGAACTACCAACATGGGCTGTGGTGCATTGGTGGGAGTGTTTTACCCTTAATTAGATGTCTAGGGTTCGATCGAGTCCTGGATATGGAGAAAATTTTATTGGGAGCGCCACCCCTGAATGGCCATGCAGTGCGCGATCCAGATTTAGTCAGAGCTCCGATGTGGGCTCCGGACACCGGGTGGGAAACAAAAAAAAAAAAAAGACATGTTGACCTACTATCCAAGTTAAATTAGTCGACAGATGGTTAGGAGATAAAAGGTTATTAGTTGTGTTTGATCTAGTCAGAATAGTTTGTTTATGTTTCGTTTTTTGAGCTGTAAACTTCTATTTGGTAATAAAATGCTTATTTACCAAAAAGTTAAGTGTTATATTTGATCATGGTTTTAATCGACCCACCACCACCTTCTTATTAGCCATACCACAGGCAAGTTTTTTTTTTCATAGATAAAATATTGACGTTATACATAACATGCAATTTATCCGTATGGTGTATATATATAGATGGAACCAATTTCGTTGTTTAATTTACAAGTTTGGAAATGCTGATAATTAAATGTGAAGAATTGATTGACCAATATTTTTACCCTACTTCACTAACTAGACTCGAGATATGATGTCCCAACTATGTATGTAAATAAGAAGTCTCTCAATTAAAATAAATCTCTAATTAAAAGTTCATATTACTTTTGAATTGTCTTTTACTAGATAAACATGTGATAGAAAGAAAAAAAAAACAATAAAAGCAAAACCTCATCTAAAACAAACCTTTAATTTTTAATATTTCTTGCCTTATCAATTCATAGAAAAAATTCATTTTTATCAATCCTAATTCATATGAGGGTGATGAGGGAGATAATTTCCTTGCAATAGAGAAAAAATAAATACCCAGTATATGATATACTGTTTTTAAATACTTTATTCGACTATTATATCTGTCTCATAATTTTCTTAAGATCTATCTACACTTCATAAATTTTACTTATAGAATTATACTAATTTTATTGACTTTATTTTATTATATATAGGTTTTTTTTTTTTTAAGGAGTGAGGGGAGGGGATACTTAAAAAAAAGTCTTGAATAATCTTTCTAGCTTTCCCTTCAATTCTTCTGGACAAGATTTATCTTCCGTCCAACTTTATATATACTTTCCAAATCATGATTGAAACAAAGGACGTGGCGCATACAATTGTATACTTAATCTCCAATCACAAAATATATACATAAATTTTCATCCTCTCATTCTTTTTTTAAAAAAATACTAGTATTTTATTAGTTAGGTTTCTCTATTTTTCTTTATATATATATATATATATATATATATAAATTTTCATCTTCTCATTCTTTTTTTTTAAAAAAATACTAGTATTCTATTATTTAGGTTTCTCTATTTTTCTTTATATATATATATATATATATATATATATATCAAGCGTTAACAAAGAGGACAAACCAATATGGGTTGTGGTGCAGTGGTGGATTGCTTTACCCTTAATCAGAGGTCTCGGGTTCGAGCTCTGGATATGAGAGAATTCTTGTTGAGAGTGTCACCCTCGAATGGACCCTGCAGTGCGCGATCCGAATTTAATCGAAACTCCAACGTGTACTTCCAACAAAGAGGACAGGCTGCAAATATATGATCTAAAGAAAGTTGAATTTAAAAAGGCTGGCACAATTGGGGGTTTTAGCAAATATATGATCTAAAGAAAGTTGAATTTAAAAAGGCTGGCACAATTGGGGGTTTTAGCTTTATTCTTGCTATTATAATCTCTGTACATATCACGTCCATAATTTTAAATTGCATGCAAAGAAGAAACATTAAAATATTTTTCTACTAAAGGCTCGAACTTACTCTTCATAAAGTCTTACTATAATAAAATATGGATCTGCTGCATTCCTTTTCCTTCTCTTCAAGTTCTTGCTTTGATGGAAGACACATGACATATGAAAAAATTAATGACTATAATTTAATTCATTAAATCAAGATTTTAATCATGATTTAGGTAATTGATATTTCGTCAAATAATTAATAATGCCACAATTATATCAATATATTATGTTATTCATAAAAATATTATAAACTTTTCTCTCTCTTCCTAATTTTTTTTCCTAAGCCGCATTTATCTTCCATTTTTTTTAAAGAAAAAATCATAAGTTAAATTGTTTGTCAATACAATTCTCTACGATAGCTAATTTTAAAGAGAAAGATCCACAGAAAATTTGAATCAAAGATTAACTTAATTGGGAAAAAAAGAGGGTAGAAAGATAGATACTCGTTGGGAAAAAAAGTAGGAAAATAAAGAAAAGTTTATTATGTATTTATGGACAAGACAATATATTGTTATAATTATGATATTATTAATTTGCTTATGAATTATTAATTATATAAATTATGATTAGACCTTGATTTAATCAATTTAATTAATTAAATCTTAGTCATTAATTTTTCCATATGCCAAATGTCTTCAAGTAAAAACTTGGGGAAAATGAAGAGAAGGGAAATGGAAAAAAGCCGGATCCATAATGTATATTTAGGGAAGAGGCTCCTCTCTAGTGATGATCTCTCTTGTTTCCCTTAGTGCTACCTTGTAAAGTTGACATATGTTTATTTAATTTTTAATGGACCAGATTAATTTATTTGATCAAATACCATTAACCATGGTTATTACTAATTCTCTTTCTCTCTCCTCTCTCATCCCTTTCTTAATTCTGCAACAAACCTTTTCTCGATCAGCAAAGAATTTGCTTTGTTAACAACAAATCGCTTTTTCTTTCCATTTTTTTCACACTGTGATAAAAGAAGACAAGATTCAAAGGATGAACTTGGTTTATAAAATTTTAAAAATCTAACCCATGAGGCTACTTCTTTGAAGCTTGATTTGGTCACAATGGTGATCCACAAAACTTTGTCGTCTTCTTCGTAACATTAATTTTTTCAATCTGGAGTTTCTGCAAAAGCCAACTAAAGGATCTGAAGAGGGCACGAAAAATGGGTGGGAAAATATTTTCTCACATACTTTTTTTTTCTGCTCAAATTCTCCATTTATTTTTTGGGTTTCTTCTTTCTTGTGGTATTTATAACTGTAATCTTTAATTGGGGCTAATCACTCCATTTCAGTCTTTCTCTTTTGAGACACTCCCTAGTTGTTCATATGTAAATGTAAAAACATTCAAATATTGATGTAATTTTAATACAAATGATGTTTGATTGCTCTGTTTTTCGGAGAGTTTTGGAGGGGAAGAAGTGTTTCTTTGTTGATTGAGAAAGGAATGAGAGGAGAGAGAATTACTAATGACCATGGTCATTAGTAATAACCATAGTTAATGATATTTGATTAAGAAAATTAATCTAATCCATTAAAAATTAAATGAATAAATGTCAACTATACAAGATAGCATTGGAGAAACACGAGAGATCATCACTGGAGAGGAGCCTCTTTAAGGTACGTTTCATGGATTGACTAGTTTATTTGTGCAAAAACTATTAAAATTTGTTTATTTTGAAAAACCTTTAAATGCAACATATTGTAAAACAGCTTTAACTACCCAAAAAAATGAATTACTTATTACTCGAGGCTAGTTAAACATATTTTAATGAATAAATAAATTTTCCCTTGTTAGTAGGAGTATTAAGTATTATATATCCAGTATTATTCCCCTCTAGTTTCCTTTCCATCTTGATTAGTTGATTCGAAATATATTAATAATCTTCCGTTTAGAAACCATGACATGAGGTTATGATCTAATAATGTTCAGTGTGCTAATCGTACAAAGTATTAGTAACAAATTATTTATTCTCAATATAAACAATTAAATATCTTTATAACTATGTTGTTTAATTTCTCTGAATATATTTTACCCGTTATAGCTTTTAGAGATTTCTTTTTTATAAGCCTTGTTGAGAAATCTATAATATAATATAACATGAAAGTTGATATCAAATAAAACTAGATCGTTATAATGAAATATGATTATAGAAAAGCTTGACCGTGTAAGAAAGCACTAGAGTTATAAAAGAGATCACGAGAAAGTGACTACAATTAGAGCTTGAAATACTAATGGGCAAACATAATTTACAGTTGATAATTAAGCACTAATTATGTAAATACAATACAAATCAAATCAAAATAAGCCAATAACCCTTGTATTTGGCCTAATATAAAGATGCTTGCAAATTTACAAATTACCAAACAAATTTACAAAGTGTCAAGCTTCCACAGTTTGCAGCTTGGAAACAACCTTGTCATTTTTAGCATCCTCAGTTAAATTTCCATAATTTTTCTCTGAATAAACAAGTGAACCAAGTTTCATTATGTTAATAATCTGCTCTTCACTTAGTTCTGGAAGCTTCTTCTTGTCATCCTCTAAGATTATAACATGGTCTTTTAGCTCTGGAAGATTCTGCTCCTTTATAACAACTTCCTCTTTTTTGTTGTACATCACATAGAGTATCATTTGGAGAATACCAAAGATGAAACCCAACACATTTGGAATCTATTCAACCAAAAAATTAGAAAGAAAAAATATATATTAATTCTAGAGTTCAAATAATTATGCTCTCTCCGTTTAAATTTGTTTGTTTGATTTTGACTTGATACGGACTACAAAGTTTATGAAAGTAAAAAAGACTTTTCAAATCTTATGATCTTAGATTATAGATATGTAGAATATACTCAAAATGTCCTTTAATCTTGTGGTCTTGAATATGTCACGTGAAAAATAAAAATAATAGAGTTGCCAAAAAACAATTGAAATGAACTAAAAAAATTAAGACAAACAAATTAAATCAGAGAGCGTATATGTTATAAGTAGGAAATGAAAGGTTAAAGAGAACTTACAGCAATGTTGAAGTCTTTTAATAGAAGACCATAGAAAAACCACATAACAGCACTTAAAGTGAGGAAAACAGAGAGGAGAAACGGCATGTATTCCACACTCTTTGTTTTGATTACTTGTCTCTGCATTAAATAAGAAATTCAACATCATTTTTTAGCTATATTATCGATGTACATATATAATTTAACATATTGTAACAAGTTTGCTGAGTTATTTTGTAGATGACCAATTCTACTTATTATAGACTTACAATTACTTATAATTATCTTTTAAGTGATCTGATAGTGTGAAAAATATATACAATAAGTTAAAATCTTTCAACAATATGTGTGTGTATAAACTTACCACTATGCATAATGGTGCTACAAAAACACATAAGGAAAACACAAGGCAAATCCATCCAACAATTTGGGCACGAATTGCTCCTTTGAATAGAAATTGAGTGACGAGGACAATAGCTCCAAAACCACCAACTACTAATAAAAGAAGTAGCTTTATAGTTTGGACCTGCATTTGCAAAGTCAAAAATTAATTCTGAACAGTTACATATAATTATCTTTTAGGTGATCTGACATTCTGAAAGTACTAATATATCGAAAAGCTTACCCTGACTTTCTTTGGTGCATAGAAAAGGTAGAAGCCAACGTATAAAGTTTCAATGAAGCATCCAAAAGTGTTAATAGTGACGAGAAGTGTGGTGTTGGTCTTGAGAAATGCATAGTAAATCCAAAGCATTGCACTGAATAAAGCAACCGCGTATGGAATTGATTGATAACCTTCTGTTGATTTTTTCTTATAAATATTATAAAATGTTGGCCTGTACAAGCATAATTATGCAAATTAATTGATTGACACAAAAAAAAAATACTATATAATAACACTCTGAAGGAGGATAAAAATGAATTTAAAAGGAACAAGAAACATACAGTGGAGAAAGGAAAACGAAAAATGAGATTATGTTTCCTGCAAAATATGTACGTAAATTATAAATTAGAATATTATATGCAATCATTTGATAATTAGTTTTTTTTTGTGTATCAGAGATTTAAAAAAAATTGCAAGACACGTAAATTGAAAGGAAGAATTATTACCAAGGACACCAAATGCAAAGGTCCAGTGGTCAGAAAATCCAGCCATTTTTTTTTTACAAATTAAATAAAGAAATATTTTGCCTTATGCTCTCTTACTTGCAAATATTTGAGTATTTCTACTTGGGAATGAATAAAGATGGCTCATTTGACATGTTTATATAGTAAGTGTCATTAGTGGAGAACTTCTATTTATGATCTATACTGTATTTCTCTTTCAATTTCTTTAAAATAAAAACAAATAAAAGCACTTTTTAATGAGGTGTTTAATAATTATATCTTTACAAAGGGCCCTATGTAACGCTTTTATTATGTCATCGACTCATCTTTCAATCTAAAGGGGCACTAAGCTTGCCAGTGATTAACTGCTTCCTTCGTTTCAATTTATATAATGTTATTTAACTTGATAATAAGTTTTAAAAAGGAAAAAAAATCATTAAAACATGTTATTTGAATTAAGTCATAGATGTTTGTGTGGTTATAACTTATTTCACAAACATCTAAAAATATTTTAAAGTTAAATTGTTATTAATATAGAAATGTCTTTTTTCTGAAAACAAAATGTGTTCCTAATCAGCAAAAAATCAATCAAGGAATGATGGAAGGACCAATTAATGTTTGCCATTTGGCAATAATAATTTATAGAATTGGATTATATATAGTCCTATTGCCTTAATATATATATTTTTTAAGGACAATATATTTACTACAGTACTGTATGTAGGTGATGAAAATTATCACTAGGACATGATTTGCTTTGGAAGCTTTATTAGTAGGCTTATCTTGTCTTGTAGGTGGGTTACGTTGCGTCAATAATCTGTGTAGTACGTAATATAATTAAATGAATCCAATTTCATGGTTTTATACTATATGTTATAAAGAATGTTATCGTTGTTTCCTCGATCTTTCGCGATATATATAAAGTTTTCAAATAAATTTATGGTGTTTTGAGTATATATAACTATTAGAAAATAAAAAAATTAATGACAAATAAAATTTTCAAACTAAATAACCGAAATCTTATGCTAATTTGATTTAGTGATGGTATATAAGAAAAATTCAATTAGCTATGAGCTTTTTAATCATGAACTAGCTAGAAATTATTGATAAATTTCCTATTTTCTCGTAGTTTATATAGCGTTATGTAGCAATACTTTGCAATGATATATGGTGCATATATTTGCCCAGAATTGATTGTTTTTTATATTAATAAAACTATAAAATATGGTAGTATGAGCACCTCATTTGGAATAGAAATCAAAATATCATTTCGGGCAATTCCAAATTATTCATATTAGGGATGAAGGAAGAGAAGATGTATATTTCTTTGAGATAATTGGCATTTTTATATATAGAAAACAAATCTTGAACTATATCTTATGTCATGTTGGCTTTTCTTCATGTTTTTTTGGATAAGATTAATCCTCTATATATCCACCTTTTTACATTTAGAAAAGGAAAAATAATGGGAGACAATAAGAGGACGAAGCTTTAATTTAGGATTTTGTGGATGGCTAGCTAGCCACTACATGCCTTTGAAATTATGTACTCTTTTCCTATTATCTTTGAAGCCATGCAGGAACGACGTGGCTAGTTTATCCTCACTCCCAACCAAAATGAATAACATTGTGGCTCGGTGCATTAAGCTTCTGGGTTTGGATCACAAAGGTTTATTTTACATAATATTAGTGAATTAATGTGCACATATATATTATTTCTATCATCTCTTTTTTTCCTTTCTTAAGTTCTCTTTTTCTTTGACATGTTTGAGTAAAGAAAATGGTTTTCCGCTCTAACTAACTCGATTCCAAAAGTTGGATCATGATGAATCTAGAATTCAAATTTCACAGCACTTTCGATGAGAATTTTTTTTCTCAAACTGAAAGCACAATTTAGTAACTGCAACTTAAATTATTTTTTTTATAAGAATTAGAAAAATATCTAAGTTCAAAATTTTATTTTAGATTTCTAAAAATTTATTTTTATTTTGACCTATATTTTTCGATAAAGGTGTTAAAGTAGTCATTCTTAGGTCTATGTAGCTGTGCCGCTGCCCAATACAACTCAATTTGGAACTTGGGAGCTACTTGGTTTGTATTACTATCACAGCCGAGTTTTAAGTATGTTAAGCTGGAATGTAGCAACATGTTGGGTTCTATGGTGTAGTGGTTAGCACTCTGGACTTTGAATCCAGCGACCTGGGTTCGACTCCCGGTAGGACCTTTTTTTGTGATTGGAGCCTTGAAATTTTATTTTAGATAAGCCCAGGCCCAAGGAGTCCAGCGGTTAATTGGGCCAATAAACTTGATGAGTATGGGGTTGACACGGGCTTATTCACCGCATCATTCAACTCCAACCTTAAGATTGCAGGTACAAGTCCACTGTGTTGTCTTGGTGTTTGTTGCTATTAGTAGTCATAGTATTAAGGGGAAAAAAATGAATATACACTTGAACTATTGTAAATGGTATACATATATCCTTCGTCATACTTATGGGATATTGGTGTCCCTGTTATAAAAAAAGTAGAGCATATATGCCCTTCACTCTAACGGAAGACTAAATAGGGACACGTGGCAAAATCTTATCCGTCGATCCAATATTTAATAAATGTCGGTCGGTAGATAAGATTATGACACGTGTATGTCCGTTAGTATAAAGGGTATATATGCTCTAGTTTTTGGACGGCAGGGGCACCAATGTCCCAAAAAGTATGACAAAGGGTATCTGCATATCATTTACGATAGTTCGGGGGTATATTTGTTCTTTTTCCCTAGTATTAATCTTATGTTTGTTGACCTTCAATTTTAACTTTCACATATAGCAAACACAAAAATCATATTTGTATGTTATAGCTATAGTTTGCATAATTGCGCTCCATAGCAAACTTTATGTTTGTTATGGCTATTTCGTTATACATATATACAAAAGAAGCTGGCTATTTCGCTATACATATATACAAAAGAAACAATTGTATAATCTGTTTCGGTATACATATACAAAAGAATCAATTATATAATCTGTGTTGATATAAAGTAGATAGAGAGAAAGACAAAAGAAAATTGACCAGGGGAAGATTGTATTTGTATAATCATAAGTGTATATGACGAAAATATATGCATTTGTATTTGTATATACAATTTTCTCTCGCTTTATACAAACACAAACGCAATGTGTACATTTGTGTTTGTATAAAGTGAGAGAGGCGAGTGAGATTTGGGAGAGTGGGGAACGAATATATATATATATATATATATATATATATATATATATATAGACACACACAAACATATTTTATACATTTGTGTTTGTATAAAAGCGAGCAAGATCGCCTTGTGAGAAAGAGAGTGGTGGCGAGATTCACTGGGGAGAGAGCGAAATATGACGTTTCTTGTAAGTACAATTAAATCAAACTATGGTTATATCATTTAATTTGAATTAATAGTTTGCTATTATATACAATTTTCCCTTTTTATTACTACTTGTTGTTTCTTATACTTTGATTATTGTTTTGTTGTACTTTTCGTTTTGTTACCATTTGTCATCTTTATTAATTGTTACTATTTGTTGTTTTTTGTACTTCAGTTATTTTTTTCTAAATTACTTTGAATTATTTTTTCGAAAATAAACTTTCTACTATCAAATCTACTATGTGATTTGTGAAACTACTCTGAGTATGTTGCAGTTTTATGCTTGCAGTAGTATCTTTCTTAGAAAATATTCGTAAATGACACACATTCCTACATGTATCAATTTAAGGTCTTCACTTTATTTTTCAAATAAAAATAAAAATAAGAGACAACGAATAAGTAAAACACAATTGTATAGTTGGCATGGCACTTGACGTTGGTTGTTGGCAGTTGGCAATACAGATTAATATCTATTATAATAATTCCAATTAATTAATTAATACAAAATGTGCTGTTTTATAATATTCTGATTTTTCTTGGGACACCTATAGGATTTTGGGTCAATTCAAATACCCAATTAGTTGGTAAACTACTCACTATCTTAAAATGGATGGCTATATTGAAAATTCCCAAATTTTGGCTAAAAATATATGTATTCATAAACAGAAACCCCACAAGAGATTGCGACAATAACTAATTTTTGCATTTATCTAATTATATTATGTTAATTAGACTCCGAGTAATAAAGATTTTGGACCTTTAATACTTAATTATGAATCATTTATTTTGATTAATTTTTTTAAAAAATTAACTTAATTTGTTAGAGCATAGTTGAAGCCATTAACGGTGGCAATTGTTTTTAAGTATTATTGAATCATAGATGGTTTTTAATGAATTCTTAAAAACTTTTACCTATTGGTTTTAAGGATATAAAGTTTGTTAACATCAACTCTTTTACAACTAACTTTTGAATCCTTTTGGGATGTTTTTGACCGTTTGATTTATAATTAAATTCAAAGTTTGTTTTTTTAAATTTGATTTTTCATTTGCATATTCAAAATCACACTCAAATATGAGATATTTTATCATCTATTTTCATATTTCGAAGTTGATGAATATATAACATAACGAGAACATTAACTTACTCGAAGTTATTAGTGACGCATCTCTTTGTTTTCCTGTCTCTTTAGGCATATGGCATATCTAAAATTCATATTTGGAGGAAAACTCGACTTACCTATCTCAAAAAATTTGATAATCTCTAAGTTTAGTCTTATTATTAGTACCTGTTAATTAGAATCGTGACAAATTAGTGTTACCATAAAACTGAAATTGGAGGACTTCGAATTCTAATGTGATGGTTAAAATTCATGATCCCAATTTTTTCATATGTTTATGATGTGACAATTATTTAATTATGACTTCCTCATAAAAAATAATCTTAATTGGTCTAACTTTCACCAATGCCACACCACAGAAAGAGAAAGAGTCGGCAATTTGTCCCCCACTTTATTCCACAACTTAAAAATACCTGCCTTCAATCATTTCAATTGCCACTCACTCCTCATGCTCAAGTTTTTGTTGATATTAGGTATAATATTTGAAAAATATTTTAATTTAAGTTAAAGATGATATTTGAAATAAATCTATTTAAATATGCATTTTATTTGAAAAGATATTGAAGCATGAACTCTAAAAATATATTAGTTCAAAAAAGATAAAAGTATTTCAAGCATGGACAAAACGGAAAGATGCCTTTTGTTTTAAAAAAGGATATGTTTAACATAATTTTGACAAGTAGTGATATATTTTTATTTTCATGTTTCTTTAATTTGGAGTTTACTTGAGCGTATTGATTGTTATACAAAGAAAAATGTTATTTCAATCATCCATAACTACCAAATGGGATGATGACAGATAATTCATTTGTCCAAAAACTCTGAAATATTCATGTATAGCTCAAAAAAAGTGATTAGAATTATTTTTCAATTTAATTTCAAATTAAAGTGAAAAAATAAGTATTATACATAATCAAACAATATTTTGATTTTGTTTTTTCAAATTAACAAAAGGTTGTATATAGGATAAAATATTCCATTTAAATTTATGTACATAAACGCCGCCACCGTCCATTTCCTTTTACACAATGGAGTGTCGCCGTGATCTGACGCCATTATCCCTCGTGGCTGACGCAGTCAACGTTTTGCCATTTGCCAGATTTTCAGTCAAACCCCCTGCAAAGAACCCAAAATAGAAGAAATAGTGAAGCAGTAGTAATAATAAAAGTTAGAGATAAAACATAAACAAATAAAAAGCCGCCTTTTTTCATTTTCCTTTTTTGCTTTCTTTTCATTTGACCTTTTCCCGATTCATTTTGTACAGCTTTTTCTTCATTTTTCTTCCCCAAATTTTTTTCCTGTTACAGGGATACAAAGACATGAATGGAGTCGCTCCGCCGAGGAGTACGGGTTCCGATGGTGGCGCAGCTGAAAATACGGCGTTTCTCCGGATGTATCAGACCTGGAAAGGCAGTAATGTAAGTACTCGATTTGATTTCCTTTGCTCATCCTACTTTTAAGCATATTTTAGGTTTTATAATGATTATGAGTGTGGTATTGTGTTTTTTTCTGCTTAAATTGTTCTCAATTTATTGTAGGAGTTTGATGATTGAATTCTCGGTTTTAGTGGAATCGATTTGTAATTTTGATCTCTAAATTGCTCGAGATTGTTGGATTTACCAGACTTTTGATGTCATTATCTGCATCGTTTTCAGATTATTTGAACAGGTTGTTGGATTAGCTGTTCATAGTCCATATTTTTGAATTAGTTTTGTAATTCACGTGGTAGGTTTTAGCTTTTAAAAAATAAGTTTTTGATGTATTGTAATCTGTTCTTAACCTTTTATTTTCTACCATTTCTGTGGAAACCACAAGCATTAAGCACTTGGCATCTTTTAGGTTCTCTTTTGTCACTTAGGAGATTAAGCAACGGGAAAGGGACAATGACAGTTGAACACATACTTATTGCGTGGAATACTTAAACTGGCACCATTAGACTGTAAGTTCAGGTGGTGCCACCTGACAGCTAATCCATTTACTAAATATCTGTTATCTACCTTTTCAAGTTTCGTCCTGTAAGAAAGAATACACGAGTCAGGAGATAGTATTTTGTTTCCTTTTTTCAATTTATTTTGGTGGTGGAAGGAGGTTCAGCAGTGGTTTATGATGACATGCCATTTGGATTTGAGATAAGAGTCTGTTTGAGCTAATTAAGCTCATTGGGAACTGGAAATAAGAAACTTAAAATCATTATTCGATGGAAGGTGATCTTGCTAGGTTCTGCATTAGTTGAGGAAAGATTCCCTGCAGCTTGGGTAGCAAATTATTGAGTGATAAGGTTTCAACGTCAGTAAGTGTTAGTATATGATTGTAATTGCATCCAATTATGTAGTCTAGCCTCTAGTGGTCTAAAAACCATGTATGTTTAGACTTAGGGTGCAAATGCAAGTAGACTGTAGAGACAAAATGATTTGTGATTTCTTTTCATTTGCCTAAGATTTGGTGGACAAAGGTTCCTCATACCTATGTTGGTAGGTAGCAGGTATCTAATGTAGTAACTGAGGTCTCCATAACCCGAAGATCAAAAGTAAAATGAATAAAAGTTGTAAGAGTTGTTCCAGTAACCTTAGGAATCTCTCTGTGGATCAGAAGTAAATACGAGAGTCCGAAAAGCAGAATTGCTGCAAGATTCTGTATTCTTCCGACTCTCTATGGAGGAAAAAAGAATAAACACTGAGGCAGTACTTGTTGACCCCAAAATCTTCTCCTCATCTAGAAGAAATACTACTAATCAAAATTAAAGCACCCAAGGGTGTGGCCTAGCAGTCAAGCCTTGGTGGACAAAATTACCTAGTACTTGTTGCGGGTGTGAGGTGGCAGGTATCCTGTGGATTTAGTCGAGGTACGCGAAAACTGGCGCGGCCACCACGCTCATAAAAAAAATAAAAATTAAATGACTTGATGGAAGCTACCTCAGGTTTTTTCTTTTGGAGACTAATCTACCCCAAGTTATTAAAGAATGGAGGGAAAGAAAGGAAGAAAAACCATAAGCTGCCCCAAGTTATCAAAGAAGGGGAAAAAACCATAAGCTACCCCAATAAAGGGAAGTTCTATACTATCTATTTCCAGAATTTTCTGCAAAACAAAATAGTTACCTACAGGCTACAAATACATTAAGTCAAAATTTTACTGCTAATGGAACATTGGAACTTTTCGGACATTGCCTTTTTCCATAAAGACTAACATGTATAGTTAGCATGTTATCCCAGTTAGCTATATTGTTGTTTGTTGCTAAAATTTTGACATTATTTTTCTTTTTGCATTTTTGGCTGTCTTAATCGGCACATCTCGTGATTTTGCTTATTCTCTTTTAATTTAAGTATTGCCTTTTGATTATGCAGAAATTTTGTCTTCAAGGAAGGTTCATATTTGGGCCTGATGTGAGATCACTCTTTATGACTATCTTCCTTATAGTTGCCCCAGTTGCTGTGTTTTGCGTTTTTGTTGCGAGGAAACTTGTTGATGACTTTGCTGGTCATTGGGGGTGGTCTGTCATGGTCGTAGCTGTTGTTTTTACACTATATGTAAGTGCTTATATTTTTTTGTTGGCAACTAAGATTTTATTCTGTAAGCATGATTTCAAATATTATAGGGTTATATTGGCTGTCTTAGCTGGTGGAATCAAAGCAAGTATTGTGCGTTTTGATCATTTTCGGATAATGGAATTCTACGAGTAGTTTCTCCTGCTCACTTTACTATACATTCTTTCTAATTATGTAAATACTGTGTTGTTTACATAGCTGTTCATTTTCTTTCTTGCATTTGCATTCAGGTTGGGCAATTAAAGTATGTTTGGTGATTCATGAACAAAAACAAGTTTCATTTGCACATTAATTGTAAATGTTGATAATTTGTCAAATAGACTGGTTTGTTATGATTTATTAATTGTGATCCAACTGCGAGAAATCTTTTGTCGTTGCTTACCATTGTAGCTTGATTAATATGATAAATCCACAACTTCATCCGACGAGAAACTTCTAGGAATGTTGTTCTTTTGACTAGTATCTACTCTTTACATTCTAAAACATCACTAGGTGGTCTGGAGCATGCCTAATGGCTTAAGTTTACATGCTAGTTCTAGTTTGTTTAGATGCCTCTGGTAATAGACTCAGTTTGGCAGTCCATTGCTCAACCAACCTAACCCTTTCCTAGATACTCCATATCCATTAGTGCACGAATTCTTTTTAACAAGAATTCTCCTTGTAATTATCTTATTAATTTCAGGCGATATGGATTGAATGCATACTTATAATAAGATGTGGATTGCATGAATAATTATGTCAAACATATAAAATGGTCAGGGCATCCCATAACCACTATTATGAAGAAAAAAAGGCATAGCATGAATATTGTTTCATAAATTAAATGCATTCTGGATCAACTTTTTAAATCGACTGCACTAAGTAAGGCTAATATTGAGTGGAAAATGTGCTGCAGTCTACTTTAGAAACAAAAGTGAATGTCTTTGTATGTCATCTATTCTCAATAGAGTAATAAAATAAAGACAGAAAATTGTTGCTAATTTGCCAGATTTTAACTTGCCTTAATTGTAATTGTGTTGGACTGTTGGTGGATTTAAGTAATTTTAAAGAACAGAAATTTCTAATCATGGTTCATTTCAACGAAAAAAGGAAATCTCTAACCATGATATACATATAATGGTGATGAAAAAGCTTATTGTGTGGGGGTGGTGTGGAGATGGAAAATAGAAGAGTGCTGTTATTTGGGACATATGATAGTGAGCGATGTGATGATGTAAGTTTGTATATTCCTTTATTTTTCGCTGCACTAGAGATTGTGTCTAGTTTCTTGCAGTTTTATTTTGATTTCTTGGATATCACACGAAAGTGGATAGCCTACTTTCTGGTTTTCCCTTATTATCATGTTAATACAGGTGACCTCGTGTCTTCGTTTGAAAAAAGAATTCTTTGTGCGTAAAGGATTTTTGATGTTTCTTGCTAATTTCTATAACATAAAGGAACTATTAATTAGGTTGTTTCCTGAACTTCAATTTTATGGCCAAGAGGGATTATAGATTCATGAGTCAAAATAGAACGTAATAAATGTGTTTTTCTTTGAAAGGTTTTAGTCCTGCTTCTACTGACATCTGCAAGAGATCCTGGTATTATACCTCGCAATCCTCATCCTCCAGAGCTAGAGAACTTTGAAGGAAGTATTCAAACTGGACCTGGTCAAACTCCACAATTACGTTTGCCCCGCATCAAGGACGTGAACATCAATGGAATAACTGTAAAAGTCAAATACTGTGATACCTGCATGCTATATAGGCCTCCGCGGTGTTCTCACTGTTCAATTTGCAACAACTGCGTGGAACGATTTGACCATCACTGTCCCTGGGTTGGGCAATGTATTGGATTGGTGAGTTCTAATCTCTAAAAAATCTTATACGTTTTGCCGTTGGATCCTAGAATATGTTAATCTCTTTTCAGTTTTTATTCCTCTCAAAAAATGTATCTTTGCATAGCATAGATGGTTTTCCTCATTTTTTCTTAATTTGTTAGTAACATATGCACTTAATATTCCTATTTTTATTACTTTCGTAACTTCTTTAATATCTCAGGAGGCAGTATTTGGAAATTTTGTTACTCCAATTGTTGGCAGTTCTGTATGTATCAATAATTTGTGATGATTATTCATTTTTTGATTTGTGATCAATTGATTTTGTGATTCTTCCCTTTCACTGTAAAAGAACACAATATCCTAGATTCACGACTTGTCTCAAACAAGAGAAAGAAACAAGCATAAAATCTTTTTTATAGATATTCAACATATGCTCCCTATGATAACTGAATTCAGAAATTATGGTCAACAAACAATACGAGCCGCCAGATACATCGGCCAAGGTTTCATGATTACCCTGTCCCACACAAATCGTTTACCTGTAACTATTCAATACCCCTACGAAAAATTGATCACATCGGAACGTTTCCGAGGCCAAATACACTTTGAATTTGATAAATGCATTGCTTGTGAAGTATGTGTGCGTGTATGTCCTATAGATTTACCCGTTGTTGACATACACAGTTTATTTTATGTTCATGAGTAGCAGCGGTCCTGCATTGCTGGGTTTGCCTGTCGTCCCAAAAGGATTTCAGTCAGTTATCATTTCTCCTCTTTGTTTATCCTGAATCCATAAAGCCTCCTCAAGAACATGTTTTGGGTAATTAACTTCTTCTCTTCAAAGGTTTTAGAGCTAGAATGGCACTTGAACGACTGCCAGTCTGTCATGAACTTTCCCATCCATGCACTCTTTTGGTTAACGACACCAGCCAGTTCATAGTCAAGTTAGTTCTAAAGTATACGATCCTCTTTTTTGGGGTATTGGCAAAAAAGATACTTGATAGTTTTCTTGTCAAACAGGAAGCCTGGTACTGATCAAGTATATCAACTTAAAAATTGTCTACTTGCTAAATATTTAAGATTAAAGATTGAGTGATTTGAGTGGGGGACGACTCCTCTTGTTTTCTGTTCTTTTATTTTTTTTCTAGCGATAATGTGGTTTTCATTTGCAATGTTATCCGCACATCTTCTCCTCGCTTAATCCTGGTAGAACATCTTGGTCATCTCCCTTTTTGTGATAAAGGACATCTAGGTCTCTAAGTTGGAGAAGATTTTCCTAGTCTGATCATATTCATAGCTTCTATTTGTGTAAGCACCTTCATACAGAATTTCTAAGTGAAATGTTTCCGCCGTTAAATTGAACTACATTCTGTTTGGTGGTGCAGAGGAATTACCGCTTCTTCTTCATGTTTGTATTCTCAACAACCCTTCTTTGCTTATACGTCCATGGCTTCTGCTGGGTCTATATTAGAAGGATCATGGATGGTGAGCAAACCAACATCTGGAAAGCAATGGCCAAGACTCCTGCCTCCATTGTGTTGATCGGTTATACATTCATATCAGTCTGGTTTGTTGGTGGCTTGTCTGTCTTCCATCTTTATCTCATTGGCACAAACCAGGTAATATATTCTTCTTGACAACTGCAGTGTTTCAGATGTTTTCCCTTTTTCTTTGTTTATTCAGTTTGTCTAAGTGATTCAAACTCGTGAAGTCCTTTGGATTTATAGGATTAAATTACTTGATGTTTTTGACACTTGAGTCTTCTATTTGCTTGCAGTCTACATATGAGAACTTTAGATATCGATATGATCGGCGGGTCAATCCTTTTGACAAAGGTGTAATCCATAACTTCTTAGAGATATTCTGCACCAGTATTCCTCCTTCCAGGAACAAATTCAGGGAGAGAGTGCAGAGAGAACCTGGGATACCAGCTCGTGAAGTGGCTGGCGGTTTTGTTAGTCCGAACTTGGAGAAAACAATGAGCGACTTAGAAATGGGAAGGAAGCCAGGTTGGCATGAGACTGCAACAGGAACTGATGATTTTGAAGAACAACCTAGAAATGATAATCAGTTAGATAAGGATGAAGAGCTCTTGGCTGCATCCCCAGAGCTAAGCAACACCACCTTGGCTGAAGGGCGTAGTATCCTACATCCTAGGCGCTCTAGTTGGGGAAGAAGAAGTGGAACTTTAAATATACCGCCTGACGTAATTGCCATGGCATCTGAAATTGGAGAGTCTAATCGGACTACTGTCAGTGATAGTGCTTACCGGATTGACAACCAACAATAGTAGTTGGCCTGTTTGTTGTTTAAATTATTGTAGAACAACTGACAAAGCCAAAGGAGATCCTGTCCCGTCAGTGGACGGGATAAGGTTATCCTTGAGGAGGTGTGCTGTTGTGTGTATAATTCTATTTTCCTTCTACGTTTAGTTTTCTTTTGTTGAAAGCTCTTTGAAATGTGCTTAATCTGCAAAGAGAAAAATTCTTACCAGAAATGGCTTCCAACTGTTATATGTGATATATTGTGAAGATACAAATTCTATTCTACTTCATCACTTCTCTTCTCTTTTTGGGTAATTGCCTCAAGTTATCACATATGTGAATCTATAGCCACTCTTGGTACCCCCATATTTCGCTTCAGATGTGCACATTCCTCGACTTGAAAAGTTTTCTAGAGACGCACAGTTTTTTGCAAAGGTGAAAATGGTTCACAATAACACTGAAAGAGAATCTTCAAGGCAATTTATAAACATGTCTTACATGTGAAGGCAATATTAGGCATCCTTTACTTCTTTCCGTTAACTTTGAATGCCCTCCATTTGTAACGGTTGTTTGGTCGTTGGATAGGATGAAGGGGGGCTACGATGTTTTAGATCATATTCAGAGGAATAAATATCAAAGATAGGTTATTTAAATTTAAATAAAGATGAGTACTTTTGTGACAAAATTTAACTGATTTGCAGGAAAGTTCTATAGAAGTGATTCAATTCTACAAGATATGTCCCAAATTCAAGATTCTCCATTCATGTTTTGGACATTTCATGCCCAAAAAAATACATAACTAATCAATTTATTGATCTACATTACAAAAATCCCAAATGAGAGATAGCATCCATCTGCGGTAAGTAAATTAACCATATGCTAACATCAATAAATGTATTGAGAATAGACCTTTGTGCGAAATTGTAATCGCTACCACGTAATCGACAGTGTACATTTTAGTTTTCATTGGCACAAAGGAATGGGAAGTGTGCATATTATGCAGCTAATTGTTTTTCACTGCATGCTCTGAAATCGTTTGACAATCATGAGGCTCATTTCCATATAGCGTTGTGCACAGTTAGATAGACAATTAGATTCACTGGAGCTGAACTTGCTTCCAGGTGTGCCAGTGATACATTTATCCCAGCAAGCACTTGTAAGCTTTCCAACCATTTCATTGATCATGGCCCTTTCCTTCTCTTGCTGTAGAAAATAAAGAATTGCGGAGCAAAAATTAGTGAGATGAAGACAATATCAGAACCCTAAGAAAAGCAAAACACAACAGTTAACTGGAGAACTGATGTTTTATAAATTGCTCAACACCAGGAGAGGAAACTTAATCAAATCAAATCAGCACACAATTCCAAGTCATGTAATATCCATTCTAAAGAGGTCGTTTGGTAGAGTGTATTAGCAAAAATAATGCAAGCATTAATTATATGTATTAGTAATCCCTTGTTTGGTGCATTTCTTCGTGCTATGTATAACTAATGCTATACACTCTATTGTGTATTGAAGAGTGTATTACTAATACCATGAATTTCTAGATATTAGTAATGCAAAGGATTTAATACATGCATTGAGATGGTTAAAGACCCAATTACCCCTCAAAAGTACTTTTACATCTTTTCCACAATAATTGCGAAGGATACTTTTGTAAATAAATATTTTTATATAATGCATACTATTTTTAATACATCAAACCAAACAATGCATAAGAAATAATCTATGCATAACTAATACAAGTATAACTAATACATGCATTATTAATGCTTGCATTACTAATACACTCTATTGGATATTATTTTTATACGCTCTACCACACGATAAGGGATACAAGATTCTGCACTCAAGTAGCTTAAGATTCCAAAGCACTCTGAACCTCTTTGCCTAATATGGCGAAAAAGGAAAAGGCAATGAACAAGATCAGAATGATCCTCACAAATATGTATTTTTGTGAAGAGGCAGGGAATGGTTGACAGATATGTGTGAATTTCATTAACATATTTACTGAAGTTACGAGGAAAAAATGTTTAGAAGTAACTGGAGAAGCTTTGAAATAAACTGTTATTCGGAGAAAAAAAACACAAATGCTTGAGGCAATACATGACTAAGATCCTATTTTACTAGTATGTTGTGTCCAACAGGCCTCAAAATATTGCAGCACAAGAATTAACTTCAGCTTATAGATTCTGGTGAAAAGAAAATCAAAGACTACTTCATTAAGCATTTAAAGTAAAATCCAAAAATAATGAGTTAACATCAACTTTAACGAATCATGATTTTTCCAAGATGGTATCCAAGTTTCTTGTAGATGACCTTCACTGAGTGCCTTCCTGGTAGATTGATGGCACAAGACTTAAGGACATAATCAGCCATCCCGCAAGCAAAAAGGTAACTAGCAAATACTACACTTTTCATGTAGCTTGAGTAAGATCAAACAGTGATAAAGATAAATTTTCTCAAAAGTTGTCTTCTCACTAGTTTAAGAGCTGCAAATTCATTCAAGGAGCTTCATAAGATAATTGAGCCCAAAAAAAGTTAACTTTTTACTAGTTTTATAAGCTGCAAAGTTATTCAAACAGCTTCATATAAACTATTAAGTGATTCTAGTTTCATTCCTTATAGGAATTTGCAGCATATACAGTTTTTCCAGTCTCCTTAATGTTTTACTCAAAAGCAAAAGTGGCATCAAAATCACAAACTTAACTGTGTCAAATTTTTTGTTCCCCTTTATTCTATAGTACTACCTCGTGTTGGAGGGTTATTCCAGGTGATTGCCTTATCTTCTCTCACAAAAATTAGACTTTATGCATCTAAGCCAAGGAGAAAAACAAAAGGAACCAGTTTCTCAACTAACCAGATCAATAATTACAGAAATTCAAATGAAGCATTATTGAGCACCGTGCCATATTAAACTATTTGACTAAAGCAGCTCAAGTTATCGTCCAGAACAAAAGCGAATGCCGAATGGATTAGTAAAATATGCTTGAATGAGTGTGTATAAACAGAAAAATACAATCTATCGAATCTGAAAAAACTCACATTGAGAAAATACTGCAATTCTGGTGACTTAAGAGCTGAAGGATCCATGGAAACTTTGACGGAGCAAATCTAGTGACTTTTTCCGATTAGACGGAAGTTTTATCGATTTGAACTTTTTGCAAAACCCTAAACCGGAAGATGAACTAATATTAAATAGTGGAATAGTTGTATTGGATCGGCCCATAAGTTTAACAAGTTTTGGACTTCTAAGCCCATTAAGCGTCCGTAAGTTGATGGCCCGTCTCGAGTCCCATGTCAAATAAGAAATAAGTCATTTAAAACGTATTTTGACAAAATTTCTTATGAATCAATTTACACCTTGTTTGGATGGTTGTTACCTATTGTATTGTATTATATAGTTAGTTTGAATATAATGTTTGTTTTATTGTTACTTAAATTATATTGTATCGTATCATTTAAACTTATTATTAGGTAACGACAAAAAGACTCATTTTATGCAACGACCGATTTGATGTGGTCACGTCGTTACCTTAATATTTTCTTATTATTTAATAATTCTATTTTATAAATAACCTTACTTTTTCATAATACCTCTACTTTGTATCCTACTTTTTTTTTTGTGAGGGTTTATCATTCAAATTATGAATATGTGTGACATTATGTAAAGACGGAAAACGATACAATCTATTCAAACATTGTATTCATTAAAACAATACAATAGAAGATATATATTATCGGCATATAAAAATTAAAATCACATAGCAAAGCAAATAATGTACTCCTCTTATCAAGCAAAGAAGCATATATATCTACAACTGAGTCATATTATAAAAAATGCATATATCCTAACACGACTAATTTAACTATATGTAAGAAAATTACACATGTTATGAAAATGTTGGTTGGTATATTCAATGGAGAGGGATAATTTAAATTTTACTTTCACCTTTATTAGATTCTTCTTTTCCCAATTCCTTTAGGCCTTGCCTTTCAATTCCTTATTTTTGGAAGGAATTGAAATGCCATTTTACAGATTTCTTAGAATGGGTTGTGGCGTTTCCAAGATAGATGCCAATGGCGTCGCCACACCTAATAGATCAATTCTCCCAAATTTCCCTACTAGAAAGAAACAATCAAACAAATGCAATATCCCTCCAAAAAAACAACCAATGTTGTTAATGCCCGAAAATGATGATAGACTTTCCATTTCTGCTCTAAAATGTGATGTTGATTTGAATTATGTCGCACCCAAGGCGTATAAAGAAGAAAATGATGAAAAAAGGGTCGCGAAAATAAAGACAATGGTTGAGGAAGCGGAAAAAAATGATGAAAAGGGTAGACTACTACATGAAGATGAGGGAGAGGAGGCGGAGGAGGATGATGATAGTCATGACGATGATGATCAAAGGGCCATTAAAAAGGTTCATGGTGGTGAGGAGGATGGTAATGCTTTCCCTGGTTCACCGAGTTTTAGGGTTTATTTTACCGATAAGGATGTTGAAACAAAGAAGATTAATGACGGTATGTGTATGTACCAATAAAAAAATTGACTAATTTTACGATAGCTCTTGATCGATAACATAATAATTGTGTTATAATGTGTGTTATAATGTGTGAAGGTTATAATAAGGTGGGCTTGAAGGACGTTACCCCAGTTGCAACTACCATATCATCAGCAAAGGTGTGCATGTGATTTTCACAATTAGTTATGTTCTTTTGCATTGTTTCTTTTTTCTTTTAGATAAAAAGAAAAGCTAATTAGCCAAGAAATTCATAGCTAAAAAGGGAATAGATATGTATAAATTTTCTTTGTTCAATAAGATTTATCAATTATGAATATTCTTTTCCTTCTTTATTTTTTCCCAATTCTTTTTTTCTTCAAAAGATGTAAAACATTTTCATCTTTCCATCATAACATGGTGTATTGATAAAGATTAAAATGGAGAAGTAATATATGTACACACAAATCTATCAATTACCTTGCTCGTTTTGAATACATTCTTGCCTGCATGCCTTGTTATTACTATATGTTATGTAGTGACGTTAAAATTGCTAGTAATTAATTAGAAGTGGTAGCAACGTCTATCCATTTATACATTGTTTTTGTTTCCATTTATATTGCACCGTTGTCAAGAGTGAAACTTCTTATAAATTTTGAAATTACGTAAAAAATACTACAAGTATAATATTGGACAATCCAAAATATATAAAATGCATATACGGTCAAAAGAAAAATTTGAAAATTAGAATGGTGTCACGTACATTTAAACGGGGTATAATATTAAACTTATAAGATTGTCAATTTGATACAGGAGTCGGAGTCGGAGTCATCAGTGGGGAAGGAGGAGAAGAAAGAAATAAGAAAGAGAAGTACTTTTAGAAAAGTGCTACCAAAGAACTTGTTGAACGTTCGATCGTCATCTAACTCTTCAACTCGATCCACTGATCATCATTATCATCATAAAGTAGCTTCTTGAATCTTGATCATATATTATATGGCATGCGAAGGGGAATTATTAAAACACCTCTACACATTGCTTTGTTTTGTTTGTTCTCTTGTGCATTCTATTTCTCCTCTTTTGACTCTATATGAAATAATACTAATAGAAGGTTCTTTAAGGCTTCATGTATTGTGAATTTGAGATATATATATATATAAAAGTGTAACAACATTTGATAGAACATATTATTGAATTTATTTGTAAATTAAATATTCTTCAATACATTTTGTTGATGTATATATATTTCTAGTTGTTTAGCTAGAACCTTCGATGTATAATATATATTTACCATTTTGGGGTATTAGTACTATTTTATAGTATGCATAATTTTTTCATATAATTTATGTACATAGGGCTATCTAAGCTAAACCAAATATACAAAATTCATATAATGTATACGTATGAATATTTATACTTAAATCGTATAACGCTACAATTTTATTCATGGACGTACCATTGGACTTCTCGGCCACCTATCATATAGTATTCTGTAGGACTATATCTAAGCTATTCCAAATATACAAAATTATATTACGTGTATGTATATATATATGATCACTCAAATATATTGTACTATAATTATTCCGCCTATATATATGTCTTCTTAAGGTTTTTGCAATGATTTGTCATTGCCCATGTTATCACCCACGTTGTAAATATTTCATTAAACCATGATTAATAATATATATTTTTACTTCACTAAATCACTTAATTATAGTAAATTATATTATTTTAATATAAACATACGATACAAACAAGTGTTTTACCTTAAGATTAGTGGTACAAATAGAAAATGTTTGGATTAATCATTGCCAGCTAGCATCTAGTTGTAGAAATTATGTTTCTTCGTTTTTCATGAGAAGAAGAGAGGGGTATTTGACTATACTAGTAATAGTGTGTTAGCTTGGTCACTTACTTTTTTTGTAATGGATTTGAAAATAATGTAATAATATTATAGGAAAAAGAAATAAAAATTATAAGCCAATGCTACATATATACTGTTGCATTTGCCCGTGCAACAGTTGTATGTTATAGCATGTTTCCAAATGATTTTTGGTGGCTGCATAAAATTTTATTTGCAAATAAAGTAGATTCCAAGTGATAAGGTTGACTTAAGAAGGGAAAAGTTGATTCCAGATAAGGTGTTAACCAAAAAGATTTTAACATATCAAATAAGCAATTTTGAGAAGTAGTAGAGGATCGTACTGAGGTATGCAACACAAAGGATACATCTCAACAAAGAAACTTTTTCTCCAACAAATGGAACTAATTATTTACCTAGAATGAAATATCAAACAAACAGGTGAACATATTTTCATCAAGATACAACCCCTAAAGAATATGTGATAGTTTAAATTCATCCAATTTTGCAAACAAGCAACTCCCTGCTACTATTCGAGTTTTCCTCTGAAACAAAAAATGGAGCGGAAGGCTGCCAATAACACAACTGTGACACTATAACCACCTTCTGCTACTTTACGCTATTAATTATACATCTCTCAAGGAACCAACATTCTCTAAATTCAAAAAGATTTCATTCTAACAATGGATAAGAAACTTGTCATATGAAATTTTGCTTCAGCAGCATGGCCTTTCCTGTCAAGCCTTTTCAAGTGTTATGCGGCCACTTCATTGTCTATATATAAAAAAAATGTCATCACAATTAAAAGTGGAAATAGATACAACAGGTCTCTACTACAGTTAAATGAACTCAAGTCTCAATTTGCTGAAAATATTTCACAAGAATTTGAAGTCGAATATGCTGATGTAAACAAAGGAATCACATATTATCTTCAACTTTTTCAACTGTTGCTACAGATGCAAAGAAGATTTTCTCAGATAAAGAGAAACCTAGGTGGATAATAAACGACATGAAAATAGTAGTTAAGGAAGTCCATGTTCCACCCAGAAAAATCATCACACACACATATACTAAGCAAAAATAGAAGATTTTTGGGCCAAAAATTGCAGAAAGAGCTAACCTGTGAACTGGAATAGCCAACCGATACTGTAGAGGAAAGAACTGAACTCCTCTTTTGAGAGAAGCGGTGGCAATCGGAATATAAGCCACGCAGTTTAACTATACATTAGCTTATAGGTAAATGACTAAATTGTCCTCAATATTAATTTTATAGATAAATAACAGACATGTTCATACCACTATTACACTCACATTTCTAATATAGTAGAAAATGATAACCCTTCAGAAGTCCCAAGAGCCCTAAAACCAGAAGGAAAAAAAAAAAAGGAATATGAAAATGGACTTTAATAAGAGGATAATGGTTAAATATTCTTCTTTTTCTTAAAAATAATTAAACATAAAGAGAGAGGATTATAAGGTGGGGAATAAAATCTTCGTCAATAAGATGAAAGTACAATATCCAATCAGTTAAGCTACTAATAACTTGATTGAATTGTTGTTACATGCTTTCTCTGCTCCATATTGAGTGGTTCATAGTTCAAAGCATAAGAAAATTGTTACATATTTTTCTACTAGATCAGAAAGTATTTATATTGTTAGTTTAAATACAATATGTATTCGGTTTGTTATTTAAATTTTTATTATATTGTATTGTCAAATTCATCTGTTAGTTAGAGATGAGACATTTCATTTTATGTAGTAATTACGTCAATAGCTTTCTCATTTTGTTTTTATTTATTTTAGTATTTTCATTTTATCTCTTATCCTACATTTTATATTTGTAGCCTACTGACACACTACTCTTTTTGTAATTTTATTCTTCAAATTATTAATAGATGATATTATATAGCAATGAAAAATAATATTTATAAACTAATCTATACAAACACTATCATTACAAAATGTTAGAATACATTATGAAATAATATTTAATGATGCTCCAAAGACCAAACAAAGTGTTAATTGATTAAATATTCATATTCATATTCATTGGTAGCAGACATATTCCGTGGACAATATCATCGGGTAATTTTGTCCTTCAAAGGGAGAGAGGAGTCGAAGTTGTATAGCTTTTGCTCTCGGGTCCCATAATCGTCCGCCATTAACAAGGTAAACAGGAAAATCGAACTTTCTCCACTTTTCTCAGCGCCTGCCACCACCAAACACCTAACAACAACTGTAATAATTAGCAGTAATAATTAATTTCCAGATCGAGTTTTCGTTATCTGTTGAGATTATTGGTATCTACTTCTATTAACTGTAGATGTATTCATTGATCAATGTATGTTGCATCTGCTTTTCCTCAAGCAGATTTGACTTTTATATTTTGTGTTTATTATTAGGATTTTGAATTTTAGCTAACAAGGACCAGACATGTCTGGAATTATAGGTCGAACAATGGCCAATAGAAGGATTTCTGATTTGGTGAGAATAAGTTACAGTTTTTTAATTTGGTTATTTTTGAGTTGGGTTTTGTGTATTTAAATGGTGAATTTGGATTTACGATTACAGAACAAGTTCTTGGTGGGAAGTAGAGTATTTGCATCTAGAACTTACTCATCCGCAGTTAAAGAGGTGATCTTTTGTTTTTCCTATCTGATTTTGTTGGTCTATATATTCGGTTGATGTTTACTGATGTTGATAGTGGAGTAATTTGATCTCTTTGTAGATGACAGTGCGTGACGCACTAAATTCAGCTCTAGATGAAGAAATGTCTGCGGATCCTAAGGTCTTCGTTATGGGGGAAGAGGTACAATCAAAGTTTTTGTTTAAAATTGTAAAAGTGTAATTTTACCTGTAAAAAGGGCCCAGATAATGATAGAGGATTCATATAGTCAACCATGATAGTTTGGTTTGAGGCATGGTTGTACTGTTGTAATGTGTTGTTGCAAATAGTAGCAACCCTAACTAGTTTGGGATTGAGGCATAGTTGTTGTTGCTAAGGTGGTTGTTTTGTTGTTATTGTTGCTGCAGATATCTGTCACTACTAATGATTTTCATTTAATCTTGATCTGTGTTATTTACATTAGTTATAAAGGAAAAAAATCTTAATCTCTGTTATGTTTGCTCAGGTTGGTGAGTACCAGGGTGCCTATAAGGTTAGAAATGGTTCTTTTCACAATTTTTTCAAGTCTTGCATTATTATTGACACTCTTTGCAATGAGAATCATTTACTTAAGTGCGTGAGCTTTTTTTTTTTTTTTCAGATTACAAAGGGGCTTCTGACAAAATATGGTCCGCAAAGGGTTATCGATACACCAATTACTGAGGTTGCTCGTTGTGCTCCAATCATGAAACTGCTGCTTCTCCTTTCTTTCTTGAACATACATAATAAAATGCTTAAACCATTTTTTGTTCTTTCCTAGGCTGGATTTACTGGAATTGGAGTTGGTGCAGCTTACCATGGTCTAAGACCCGTAATCGAATTCATGACATTCAACTTTTCCATGCAGGTTGAACTTCTGATCTCACAAAGACTTCTTGTTTAATCTTCTTAATATTTATTGATCTATTTGTTCTTACCTTGAACATAAGTATGTGAATATCATCTGCCAATGTCATCGAACAATTCCCATATGTATTTTATGTATGAATGAGTTCAGAGTACCCATTAATAAGGTCGTGCTAAGAATGATGACTTAAGCAAAACATGCAAACAATTTTGATCGTGTATGATTGTTTTGGAATCTAGTTAATATTTATAACATGGAGTAACTTGATGTTTTCCTTGTCTTCTGGAAATGAGCTGATTGAATTAAATGCAAACACAATACTAAGAGGTCTCGGAGGAGGGGGGGAGGGTGCAGCTTCTACTTCAGTCTCTAGAAATCAAGTAACAAAATGTAGATGAGATCACTTCCATGCTTAAATTTGTGTTATACTCATAGAAATCATGATCTAAAATTAACAACAGCCTGTAGGACAGGTGCTTTGTTTCTGAAGTAGTGTCAACTCCCCCTCTCCTCAATGTAAACTAGGAAATAGATCATAGGTGGGGACTGTAAATGGCTATTGATCAACTATGTAGAGGCCGACCGTGTGCGGAGCTTGTTTCCCCTGCAGATAGAAAAAAATATTCCTCCAACCGTTATCTCCCTGACCAACTTCGCATCTGCATCCTATTCTTCCCCCTTCTGCGAACAATGACATCTCCTGTATGCAAATGCGACAAGCACATAGGTGGTGGGTTCTCACTAGGCATGTTTTATGTAGACCGTGTTATGTTGACAAGATTTCTTGAGGCTAAGGCTTTATGCAATTTTAACCGTGTGCACATGCATAATATATTATACCTAACTTTTTGCAGGCAATTGACCATATTATCAATTCTGCTGCAAAGTCAAACTACATGTCTGCTGGTCAGATATCTGTGCCCATTGTTTTCAGGGGTCCTAATGGTGCTGCAGCTGGTGTCGGTGCCCAACACTCTCAAGTATGTTTATGACCTGAAAATGTGGTGTGCTGCGGTTTGCTGGTGTTGGGTTTCCTTCAAGTGTAGTCGAATTAAGCTACACTGTTTATATTATTTAACAGTTCTACATTTGATCTTATGTCTTTCTTTGAGGTTGGTAGTAATGATGTGCTAGCCACACTCACTAATGGAGTTGATTCTTAACTGGAGCCAAATAGCAAAATTACACAGAACTGTTACTCTAGATTTTTTTGATATTCTGCTTTCTGGTTTTGTATGGATTTTTTTTTAAGTTGTTGGCTTTAGTTAATAATCTTATATAGATGGAACATGGTATGGGTATATTAGTAGACAGGGAGATGGCTTTTAACTATTACCAAGCTAACTTGGCTAATGGATTGGTGACTGGTGAGGCACTAGATGTGAGTAAGGGTGTTTTGTATTCTGATCAGACCACTTTCCTGCTGCATGCTGAACATTCTGAATATATCTAGTCATCTACAGATAGTTTGGTACCGTACCCGATGCTGGAAAGGCTAATTTTTAGGGTTGTTATCCATCTAAGTAATTGATATAGCAACATTGCTTGTAAAATTAGTCTTTAAAAAACTTATAAAATAAGTAGAGGTCTGTGAATACCGCCGAGATCTTTTCTGTTTGATGAACTTTGGCTGAATAAATAATTCTAAGAGCCGTGAAGAATAACAAGGGTCATTTTTTTCTTGGGAAATTATCAGGGCAGTGGCTAAAAGAAAATTAGGGCCATTTCACGAAAGACTATTGGAAACAGTATTTGCACTAAAGACTTACGCCAGTCACTATGATTAACTTTTGCATTTTGCAACTCAGTTGCATTGATTCTTGAGTCTTGCATGGTTTTTAAGTCGTGCGCCTAATTCTCCTATTTTTATGCAGTGTTAGAATTTCAAATGTACATGTTTTTAAATTTTATTCATGACGTTCATTGTTTTATGGGTGGAAATATTGCTCATCTTGTTGATGGAAGGGAACATAATTTTGATGAAGGAAAAGACTTCTTCTTTGATAATAAAAGTTTTTTTATTCTTTTGATACACTTTTTTGTGAAAGAAAAGCTTTTTCGCCTTTGCCCCTTCTTTTTGGAGTGCTCTAATGAAAAACCTGAGATAAAAGAAGATTTCAATGCAGGTCAAAGAAAGGAGGGAGGAATGTAGAATCAAATTGTCTTGGTCAATGTATCTCATGAACTTTTAATTTCAGTCCAATAGCATCCATTTGCATATCTTTTAAATTTATCGGGTTGTTTCAGTCAGTTATTAGTTGACATTTGATGTTATCTTCAAGTTCCAGCTCTCAATGTGTGTATGTGTGCGCACACCGCACACGTGTACTGCAAGTTTTTTATTGGATAAAGTTTCATGGTCCTTTCTTTTAATATTTTTGCAGTGCTATGCGGCATGGTATGGTGCATGTCCAGGATTAAAGGTACTAGCTCCGTACTCTTCTGAAGATTCTCGTGGCTTGCTCAAAGCTGCTATCAGGGATCCTGATCCTGTCGTGTTTCTGGAAAATGAATTGCTGTGAGTTTACGGGTTTAGTTATCCAAAATGTTGTTTTCTTTATTTCTCCTTAAAATGTATCCTCGTGACCTGATTTTCATGATGCAGATATGGTGAGTCTTTCCCTATTTCTGCTGAAGCTCTTGATTCTAGTTTCTCTCTCCCCATCGGAAAAGCTAAGGTAAGTTCATCCATGTATATTTCATTGTTTTTTCTGTATTATCTTATGGGCTATTATTCCTTACTTTACAAACATTGACAGATAGAACGCGAAGGGAAGGATGTGACAGTCACTGCCTTCTCAAAGATGGTTGGCTATGCTCTCAAGGTTTGTCGTAGTTTTCCTTAGCAGTGTTTGGACCATTTCTGCATGAATTCCAGCATCATCCTCTGTGACAAACTTTTGATGGTTTCTCTGCTTATACAAAAATGGTTATTGAATCCAGATGAAATATAAAATGGGTGATTAGTGTTTATTGGATCTGAGTATATCAATTAACAGAATTGTTTCCAACCAATGAAGCACATGACAGTAGAAGGATATCTACACCTAATAGCAATTCTATCTGAATTTAAGATTTTTTTTTTTGCTTGATGGATTTAGGACTATTATCACAAGTCATGAATTATTTGACAACGTTCAGATTTGAAGTGTGATTAATGGCTCGAATTTGACTGGCTTTTAGCAGCTAGCTTTATATTTTGTGTCTTGATTTGTGTTAAAAACTATTTTTGGAAGAGTAAAATTACATGTTGGGCATTGAATTGTGTTAAATTAGTAAGTGTGATCCTCCTTCAAAAACAATTGTTGATTCGTAATTGCTGAAGTCTTAAATCCTAGTGCAAAAGCCCTTAATATACAAAGAATAGTCTCATAAACTTGTGTAATTCTATGCATAATGACATCTGAACTTTTATAGGCTGCTGAAATTCTTGCCAAGGAAGGGATTAGTGCTGAGGTATGACTCCTGAGTTTATATCTAGTTTTGCTTTTATACTGGTAAGCACAAAAAAGTTCCTGCTTTTCACTTCTCATATCTCTTCTGTAATCAGGTTATAAATCTGCGCTCGATCCGACCACTTGATAGACCTACTATTAATGCATCTGTGAGGAAAACCAACAGACTTGTAACTGTTGAGGAAGGATTTCCACAACATGGTGTTGGCGCTGAAATCTGGTTACTCTCTTCTAACAGTCTTAGAACAAACTTGAGCTGTCTTGTTATTTTTGTTTTTGTTTGTTTGTTCACCAAGGTAAAGCTCCTTTGATATCAATGAAACTTACCGGATTACATTTTCCTAATCTTACTAGTGCATCCGTGGTTGAGGAGAGCTTTGAGTATCTTGATGCACCAGTTGAGAGGATAACAGGTGCTGATGTTCCTATGCCATACGCTGCAAATCTTGAAAGACTGGCTGTTCCACAGGTCTGTAGTCAAAAGATTTTCTTTGGTTCTCAGCAATTCAGCTTTTATATTTTATTTAATCATAAATTGGTAATTTTTTTAGGTCTTTAATAGTTCATAAATTTTAGATGTTACCTGGTTCAAAAAAAAAAAAAAACAGTTTATAAATTTTGGTTTGATTCTAGTTATGACCTTATATTTTGTAGAATCCTTCATCTCCCCTGTCTTGATGTACTTGTGTTGAAACTCAAATGCATGTATTGCATGGGTATTTCAAAAAAACTTGAAAATACACTAAAAATTAGCAAAAAAGAGCCAGTCATATCAGGGCCAGATATTTACACACATATATTGGAGACCTATCATAAACAAGTCCATGTAACATAGGTATGGTTATTGTGATAAAATGGTATACATATAAATTGACTGGATGAAAAAAAAATGATCCACATGTCATTGAGCTTGGAACTCTCTGGTGTCTGTAGATGATATATCATGTTGAATTAGGGTCTGGACATCCTAGAATGACATTTCTTGGATAGGCAAGTATTCAGTGGTCCAAGGTCTGGGTAAATTCTGACTATTTGCAGAATAATGAAATGTGCAAGTTCTACAAAAAGTTGTCCATGAACCATGTTATATGAGAGTAAACGTATAGTGTTGTAGAAATGCAGATGATAAGATGAATAGGTGGTTATACAAGATTGGACATGATAAAAAGTGGTCACATCCTACATAGGGTGCAAGTATCACACACACAGGATAAAATGAGGTAACACCCGAGGATAGATGTTTAGTGACCTTTCTGTTGGTCTAAACACAGAAACGTACTTACTCTTAAATTCATTTATTTTGTTAGCCACTTGATTATATTTAGAGATCAAGTCATCAAACAAACCATGTACAGGAGCTGATATTTTTGGTCAGCTGCTGTTATTATCAGCATCCCATGGATGTAAATTAATGAAGCGCACCTCACTTTACTTAATAAAAGAAAAAAGAGAGAATGCCTGAGATAGTTTGATCTTGTCCTACTTGGACCTCTAATATGTACCTGTCTGTAGGTGAGGTACTCCAATGATTGACAGTTATAGAAAGAAGATGAGGTAAACTTAAAATCATATGGAGGAAGTTATGTCAAAAGACATAATTTCTTAGAATAAATGTGGATTTGGTTAAGAATATAATGGAATCAAAAGATCCATATAAGGCAGATCATTGGAAATAAAATTTACTTGTTCTTATTATGCTTAAACTGGGTCAGTGTTTGCCAGGATTTTTCTTAGTTTGGGTACAGACTTGTCTGTTTGTGCAGGGACAATAGATAGATTTAAAGAACCTCTTACTTACTTTAGAAGACATTATTTAGTATTGGTATGAAATTGAATAGCATAGAGCTGAATGAATACAAATGTTTGTATTCTTGATCTTACCTAACTTTGGAAATTGAGACATTGTTGATTAATTGATTGACCGATGGAATAGTGCAATGTGTCTCCCGGTATATCAGTCTTTTGAGAAAAAATTTGGAGAGTAGTTGGAACAAGTTACCAGAGTTTCAGTATGATTATCTTAAAGTCATATATCGTGTCAATGCAAGTACACAAATAATGTGCATGAAACTTGAAGGTATAAATATGTAATACCTGAATAAAACAATGGAGAATACTTCTTCCCATATTTTATTGGTGAATTGCATTTGAAAAACTAGATGTTCCATGTTTTCCTTCATATGAACACATTCATGATGTGTTTGAATTTTCTGATACAGGTTGAAGACATTGTTCGTGCAGTCAAGAGGGTTTGTTACCGATCAAGTAAATAAATCAGTTCCAATGGCTGCAGCTGCTTAGGCTTGGTCCAACAAGGTCTTGATTGATCCAAAGCATTCAACTTCTTTTTGTGGATATCAATTCTTTATCCGCCTATGAGCGTATGCTTTCTGCCATCTTCTGGAAAGTTTAATTGAGACTGTAAAACAAGCCCAACTGGTAAACTAACGAATGAAATCTGCTGCCAGATTTTTCAGCCACACGAGGAAATAGTTCTTGTAGAAAATAATATTTACAGCTTCTTTCCTTTTTTTGGTGATACGTTCAAGAAAATGTTGTTACAAGAGAATACATGCGTTCTGGGAATTATCAAACTGCTGTGCCAATGATTAAAGTTTCTTTGTCCAATCATCTCTTAACTGCTGCTGTTGCTATAAAATGTTCAAGGGAACATCAACTCTAGGTGGATAAGCAACTTGGCTCCTATTTATTTACTTTTTAGACAAGTGATATGCAATATATCTTCTTAAAGTAGTTTAGTACTTCTATTTTAAATTATTATACTTTCTAGTTTGAAGTTTTAAAATCTGTTGAAATTTACTTGCTTTTGAACTATGTAAAGTAACTTCAGTATTTTCTTCCACTACTGCTAATTCAATCTAACTGAACACTGTAACAATTTACCAAACAAGTTAGTTCTTCCAGAGTCTAAATGAAATAGCATACTTAGAATTTTCACACATTCTAGGCATTTCAAGTTATGTTTAATGAAAGTTTAGTGGGAAATATCTCGTTGAAAAATTAGCTTAGGGTACATTAACTTGATTTCTTCACCTTGAGAGGGAGCCAGCTCCTAAAATACAAGCAGTCAAAGGTGATTACAAAGAGATACATGAGATCATACACTAATTTAGAAACCTTAATCACAATTCACATCCACTATGTCGATAAACAAGGTAACAATCAAAATATTTACAATATTTAACAGAAGTTCAAACTGTAGGCAGATCACGGAAACAAAGCTCTTCTTCCCATACTTGCACAGACAAATTAAAGTAAACGTAATCTGAAGCAACCACCAAACTATGTCATGAAACAGGAAATCTTCGCAGAAACAAACCCCAGAAGAAAGAAAAAGAAAATTATATCATCGACACCAAAGAGAAACAGTTGTTACATCAGGATTCAACCAGATTATGCTTGAAATTGGCTTAACAGAATAATAAACTGGGCTAGTACTTTTACTAACTTTTTGCAACAAAAAAAAATATGACATAACACTATCAATCTGCTAAATTAAGTGAAAACAGCTACACCTCAATCCCAAACAAAAGTAGGGAGTAACTATATAGATCCCCACTGTCTATTATCTCAGATTAAGATCATCTTGATCCAATATTATACATTATTAGTTCAAAAGAATATACATTACTAGTAGATGGTATTATTAAAAATTTCTTTGTCAAGAAAAGTAAATATATTGATTACCTGCAACAAGATGGTTGTATAAAACTAGAAGATGATAGATAGAATTTAAATAGAAAAAAAAAACTCTAAGGAGTATGTAATGCAGTTCTAAGTTTCAGAGAATAAGAGGTTATGAGCAAGAATGTAATACAGTAATTTAGCAGAATAAATTTACAGAAGAAGACAGCATTAGGGAAGCTTAGGCTGAACTATTTAAATAACATTTCACCCGGAAAGTCCAATTCCTCCCCATGTTTCATATGCAATTAGCTTGATATTGTAAAAATGACATCAGAATCTTCACAGGATGTGAAGTGATGTCAACAGCAAACCATAAAGGAGACGGAAACAAGATTGCCAAGCAACAGTATAACCGAGTGATTCTATTCTGGTCATCAGCTTTTGCTGGAAGGCTATAATTGTCTTATCAAAATATGAGTTGCAGTAGAAGGGTTCTAGCTGGACAACAGCTTTTCAAGAGCCATGTTTTCATCCCAACCATTTGCTTCCAAAGTACTCCTCACTTGAGCTTCAGGAAAGCCCATTTCCACAAGCTTTTGTATCTGGGGCATTAATTGAACTCATTCAGTAGCATATTTGGACACTGTTAATAGATCTTGAAAGAACCACAGAAAATACAATATCTACCAACGACTTAACAAAAAATTTGTCTACTGTAAGTAGCCAGCAGAAACTAAAACTAAAAGAGTAAACAAAAGCATGTAAGAATTGCACACCTTCTCGTCTGCGGCAAGTGTGGATGTTTTTGCAAAAGTTTCAGTCCAGTAACGAGCTGTGCCGACAAAGGTCTGATGGTCTCTAAGATACTGCAACAGCAAGAAGTAGAGTGATCACCAAAAAAGAAAGTTGGAAGGGATGCAGGACACAAATAAGGTCAAGATCAAAGGGAGTTGGGGGGGGGGGGGGAATCTGTATGTATGAAGCACCTGTTGTGCAACAACTGCATCTTGTGGATCATCAGGTTCAGGAGCAGAAAGTAATGCTTGTATAGAAAGGAGAGCTGTCTTGAGAGTTAGCGCTGGGCTCCACTGGTCCTTCAGGATGTCTAGGCATATTGCTCCACTTTGACTACTTATGTTGGGATGCCTTCAAAAGGAATTTAATACATAAAAGCACTTGAATCATAATTTCACTAGAAGGGAACAGGAAAAAAGACCTTAATTATATACATTAAAGGGGCTGCTTTGACACTTCAATTGGATACAGTGTGGTGTGTTCAAGGCCTATGTAAGAGACAGTTGTTTGGTAGTGAATACCCTGCTATAAAAATATCACTCTTAAGGATGTTTTACATTGCTCGAACTCTCTTTTGGTGTGATAACTGTGGTGTCATAGCCAGCTTGACACCTCGGTTAATTTCACAGGATTTGAACCTGAGATCTCATGGTTGTCAACCCACTTCATTGACCACTAGCCACACCCTCGGGTGGCAAATTGCTCGTGATTTTGGTGGTTGCTGTGTACGTCCGGGAAGCAGAAGCTGTGTACAGTGTGATGGGGTATCTGTGGCTATCAATTCTATGGTGAAAATACAGGTTGAATGATAGATGTGAGAAAGTTTTATGTTTAAGCTCTAGTGAAATGATCATGATGATCTCAGTGCTCTGTTAGTGTCTTTAATATTAAGGAAGTAAAATAGAGGAGTTCCTATGATATATTAGGTGGCCATCTGAAACTAGCTATTAATTGCATATGCGTGGAGAAAGTGTAGGGCACTTAAAAAACATAAGAGATGACGATAATGTCATGCTTGTGGTTCCTTGAGAAACTATTTTAGGATAAAACAGTAGCAACACTGAACACACCAAGGCAATGCCAAGTATGTGCAAGTCGCTTTCTCAGCTCTGGTGAGTGGTGTGCTAAAGATTGACTTAAGTCTTGTGATTAAATTATAGTTCAACAGTGAAAAGATTACCTATTGAACCTATTTGATGAAATTGAAAACTTGGTTAAGTGACATACTCAAGCCCTACTAGAGGAAGCTAGCCTAACATTAAACACGTTTTCATCAGAGCATATTCAAGTAAAGATTTCATTTAATTATTTTTTTGGGTGGGGTGGGGGGCTAGGACAACTTGCTGATGTTAAACAGGAATACTTCTTCAATTATACGTATAGAACAAGTAACAATAGTGTGAAGAATCTAAGCTTAAAGTTTAAGAGTACACCAGAGGTTAGAATAAAAGGATAGGGCTAGGTCAAGTGGCAAAGGGTGAAATGTGACTTTGGTTACAAGTTCGAGCCTTTCCCCATACTAACTAAGCTTGGTATTTAAGTGGAGAAGGTTAGATGGGCGGGCCTATTGTTCCCGTGTTTTGAAGACTACGGTTGATCCTAGGGGTTGGCACCAAAAGGATTTCTTGGTTAAAAAAAAAGAATAAAGAGTATGCTAGACTTAATCGAATTGCGGAGGAAGTCCATTTTAACACTGTTTAAGCTGGGAGACACAATTATACTTTGCAGACACAGATGCATAACGAGTTTAAAACTCAAAATGGAACTCTCGTTAAATAACCTTTGAGCATTTAAAAAATAATTATAAACCTCAGTTTACTAGAAGGAATATTTTGGTTCTAGAATCCTTTCATCACCTCCCGCTTACCAACCTCCCACAACTTAAAGTTATACTGGATGATTCTAAATTATCAAGTAATGTAAATGCTCTGATGTCTGACTACATCACATGAGTCCACTATAGAAAAGTGTAAAGTAAGGAAATTATGAGTTGTCAATATTATACAAGAGACGGTACCATAGTTGCAATCATTAACAAGTCAGCAGGTTATCTGCAACTTGTTTATTGCTTCCTATTACAATCTAAGTTAGCAGTTCAATGTATGAAATGTTGTACAGGTGTTGCTTCAGTTACCACAAAGGAGAAGAAAGAATAGAAACAGATGTCAGAGCATGTATGTTTTCTCATACCAAACTTTTGTGGCGAATTTCATTTTTGGAGGCTCAAATGGGTAGCCATCTGCAAAGAAAAAGCTTCTTGATTTAGGAGACATACATAAAAACAGAGTTACTGCTAACAAACTTTAGGGGGCTTCCCCTTTCAAGTGTCTGACTGAAAATTCATGACAAGTTATGGGGTGAAAATAGCCTTTTTCAAAAATGGTAATAGTGGTATTCATAAACAGCACAAAGGTAGTGCTGGAATTTTCTGCCTAGACTATCTTCCTTATCAAAATAAGATTGAGCTCCTCCAGAAGTAGGTTTTCTTTTCTACAGACACAAGGAAACCTCGGCCCTTTTACCTTGTCATGTCTTTATCCTACCATCAAACACTCAAGATGATTTTCAGATGTCACCAACAATGTGAGTAAGTGGACTTTGACCTACTATTCAATACCTATACAAGTTTGTTTTCAAAATGATTCATGCAAGGAAGCCAGTAATAGGAGGTAAATATTTCAGTACCAGCAGTCGGAAGGCCCTTTGGGTTATGCATATTTTGATAACAAAGAACAGCTTTGAAATATGAGGATCAACACTTGACATTATCAAAACAGCAGAAATAACTCATACGAAACTGTTGTAAATTAAGAAACCACCAGAGGTATACAATTAATATGTCAAAATAATAACAATAAACAATGATCCAACTCATCTCCATTCAGGTCTATATACTCGTTTTAGCTCTTTTTTCGCCCATTAAGTAAACAATAAATACAAGTTATATAGTTTTAAATAAAAGCAAATTTGATTTCTTCTCCTTAAATATTGTGCCATTATGGGTATAGTTGAAATCAATTGCCAACTTAATCCTGAATTCTTTTTTGAGTTAACATGGCTGTTCACTATGATGACATTGACATTGAACCCTTCCCATACACAACAAATTAAACAAAGAAACAAAATCTATCCGTAATTCTTTCATATGCCACACTAACTGAAAAAAGATTCAATTTTTACCTAATAAAGCCTCAATAACACACCCCCATTTATTGATACACTGATCCAAATTCAAAACCCTAAAACCCCAAAAAAAATAAAAATAAACACAAAACCCACCTTCAAAATTCATACAAGAACAAAAATCCCCTTTTATATATATCCTATTAATGTAAAACGATTAGAAAAAAATAGATTAAGAAGCGATTGGCGAGGGTTTACCAGTAAGAGTAATATCGATCTTGAAAGTACCGCCTTCATAAGGAGTACCAACAGGACCAGGGATTGTACCAATCAAGTGAGTGAGACTGTCACCTTTAAGGGTAACATTAATTCCAGAAACCTGAACATCTCTGTTGCATTCATGGAGCTCCTTTTGAACCCTAGCCAAGTCCACCATTTCTTTTCTCTCTTCCAATTTGATTCCAAGTTTGGTTTATGCAAAAGTCGCCACTGCTTTTTGTTGGAAGATGGGCTGAGAAAGCGAGGAGGGCAATGGAGCAAAGTGAATGAGATTTTGATAAATAAAAGAGAGGGCAAAAGGGTCAAAAAAAGTCCAAAACTATTGAAAATAGAACAAAAAAGCCCTTTGTTTAGTTTTTTTAGTCCAATAAAGCCCCTCAAAATTACTCCGTAAACTTGGATCATGGTGTAGCGGTGAGACTACTTTCATCCTTAACAAGAGATTTCGAGTTCAAGCTCTTGGTATACGATGGAAAAAATTCTTTTGGAAGTGTCACCCCCAAATAAATTCTGTAGTGGCAATTTGAATTTAATTTGAGGCTTCATTATGAAATCGAATGAAAAAAAATAAAAAATAATTGATTCAATTTATACCTATTCGCCGTTAACGGGCATCAAGTTTGATGTATATATTTTTTTTTTTACTTGTAATAGACTTCAACTTGGGAAAAAGAATATTCCACTTATTTTTTTAGACTATTTTTTTTTTTTTTTTGCCTTTATTAAAAATGTACCTTTTGTTCTTTTTAACTTTTTCTACATAGAAGGTAAGCATATATGTGTGGCCTAATTGTTGCTATTAATAAAATTTATTTTTTTAAAAAAAATGAATTCAAATTTCAACAAGAAAATATAAGGAGTAATTCTTTTAATAGATGTCTATTTTTTTTTAGAGGATAAACTTTTTTAATAATATATTCAAGTAACAGAGTGATCAATAAGCCAACAAGAGAAAATATGAGCTACTGAATACATCTCGGTAGATGATAACGGGGTTTTATAAAATAATTGATGGACATATGTAATCCCTTTTGCATAAAAGAAATAGTATGATCTTGAATTTTATAAGTAGATTTTTAGTATTTTTTTTTAATCAATGTAGTTTGACATATGATATTAATCACATATTATATTTTTTATTATTATTATTGATGTTTACCATAAAGTCTACCTATAATTGTCGTTTAAATATAATGTGAATTATTTTTACACCTTTATGAAACTTAAACTCAAGGAAATATATAGCGCAATAGCACTCACCCCTACTGGCACATATATATTGGTGCTAATGCTAATAATTGTTGGCATAATTTTATTCAATTAAAGATATAAATAATGTATTAAAATGTTCACTAAAATTATATACAATACATGATCTTAAGTACAGTATAATACAACTATGTGATATTGAAATGTTACTTGATACAAAGATTCTAATGAGACATTTCATCTCCCATATAGAGATTGTTGAACTACTTTTATTATTTTTTCCTTAAATTCAAACCTTGGTCTTCCCTCACCAACCAACGTGAATGTATTTACCTCATTTTCAAGCTCAAATCTGAGGCCATTAATTTCAACATAGATGAATCGTATCTTCCCAATTCCTATCGAGCCACATGAACCTTTCGTTCACTTTGTTCATGAGTATATTACGTGAAAATGTTTTTTGCTAACACCTTCCTGTGTTAATAATAGTTGTGATTTTTCTGTGTCAAAATTGAGCAGCTAATTAGGTAACCAAAAATATGTTATCGATCACAACTTTTTGGTCGTCAATTTTGACTCCTTTGCCATTTTCATTTCATTAATGAACACACATTAATTTACTATCTTCTCCATACTTGTTTGTTTTTTCATTATTTTTGTCACAAAGCAAAAAAAAAAAAAACTTACAATTTGTCTGCATTTCACATAAGTCTTTGTCGATCTGAGTAAGGTAGACACAGACATGAATGAAATTATAACCAGTCTTTATTTTGAATGTCAGTGAGGTGGTTAGAAGGTGTAATATAGGAAGAAAAAATGTTACAAAACATAACACCATTATCACAACTTATTTTTTGGTTTTTGTAATTTGATGTATTCCGAGGGGAAAGAGTCATGGGCGGAGCTAGAGGGATACTAAAAAAGTTGATCAATCATCATTAGATTCAAACTCGTGACATTATGATTTGACTTGTGATAATTTAGTTAGGCAGAGTATTTCAGTAAAGAGGAAGTCATGTGAAACTCGTTTCCACTTAATCTAAGGCTAATTTTCATAATATTGACACAAAAAATGATCAGTCATTACTCATTAATAGCTACCTACCAGAAGTGAAGGCTAATATTTATAGTATAGAGATGTTTTATGACAAATTTAAAATCTCATTTTCTTTACCCCACAGTACTTTTAGCACTCAAATACATTTTTTGCTTTCCATCTATAAATAGAACCACCAACTTCTACTCATTCATTCACTTCTTGTTTTTCTTTTATGTTTTCTTGAGATCCCAAAAAATGGAGCCCAAAAATATGCAAAGTTCACCACTGAAACCTTACAAATATTTGTTGGGAACACAGATTTTGTTGAGATTTTTGGCTACAATATTCACGTTGGCGTCTACTTGGATTATATTAACTAGCAAACAGACTGTTACTATATTTGGCCTTGAGATGGATGCACGCTATAGTTATTCTTCAGCTTTCAAGTAAATAAAATCTAAAGCAAATATTTGTGGTTTTTTTTTATTGAAATTTTTGAATTTTTAGTGTTATTTTTGTGTGTGTGTTCTGTGCAGGTTTTTTGCTTTTGCAAATATGATTGGATGTGCCTTCTCTGTTTTGTCTCTGTTTCTTGCCTCTGTTTTAGGACATAAAGGTCTTGTTCCAAAGAATTCCTTTTACATGTTCCTTCATGATTTGGTACGTACAACTTTTACCTTTATTGTAATTGATTTGTTATGAAGGTGCTCGTACTCTCCATAAATGTTGACGCACCTGTACTTTCAAAAGAGTTTGAGCAACTTGTCTTGAAATCGTACTACAACAACAATAAGTGTAGTCCCACTAGTAGGGTGTGAGGAGGTGGTGTTTACCCGTATACGCATACCTTACACCCCTACCTTGTGAAGGTGGAGAGGTTGTTTTGGTAGACCCTCGAGTTAAGTAACATATATTGAGGGTCTGGAAATAATACCTTTTTTTTATCACTCAATATTTTCCAAATATACCTTTCTTTCCCCATCCTAGAATTTCACACAATATTTATTTGTCCATAGTATATAAGTTTGTTACGTCCTGTAAGAGGCATTGTTTGTCTTGCTGTCTCTTGATTTGGTTCTGTTCTTATGAGGCTTAAACCTAGACTCACTTACAATGCATTTCTCAAGTTATATATAATTACTATGTTGGGATACTGATGAATCTTGATGTGTCTCAATACTGATGTATGTGACCGTGGTGTACGGGTCAGCTAGCTTTCACACACCTCTTCTTGTATCAGTTATTGTCATCGTTAAAAAATGAAAATTAGAAGCTAGAGACTTAAAAGTGGTAGACGTTGGAATAAATGGTGTTAGCTAGTATGAATGTATGCCTTTCTCTGTTGGGCCCTTTAGGACCGCTCAAACACCAAGTCTTTGGATTGCAGCCTTGACATTGTAAAGAATTTTCACACTATCAAATATCAATGAAATATAACCGTTCTTATTTTTAGGTTATTAATCACATAATTTATGAACAGGTATCTGTAGTTATATTTAGCTAACATAATAGGAGATTGTAAAAATCTGCTCACACCTGTCCCAATTTATGTGGCACCGGAATGAGTAATAGTTACACAAAACTCAAAGTCATGTATAAACCAGACATTTGCATTATACAGTATTTCTATTAGTATAAAATTTGAAGCAGTAATGTGAATGTTGGAATTTTGTGGTGAGCAGATTGTGATGGCAGTGCTGCTAGCTGGATGTGCAGCAGCAACAGCAGTTGGATATGTGGGGAAATATGGAGAGATGCATTCAGGATGGATGCCCATTTGTGAACATGTTGACAAATTCTGTCACGAAGTAACAAATAGTGTCATGCTTTCCTACTTTGCTGTGTTTTTCTACCTTTGCCTCACCATTATCTCAGCAAATCAATCCAGACAGATCCAAGTTTAACATTTCAGAAATATCATTTTCTTAAAGATACATATCAGAAGTTGAAACAAAAGAACAATGATGCAAGGGTATTCATTAAGGGCTTCCTCAGGCCAAATGTGTGTGCGTTGTATGTTAGTTTTTGGCTCTACTGTGTACAAGATATTTACTGATAATATATCAATCTTTTAGTTTGTGTACTTAGTCATGTCCTTTCTTGTCACTTCCTTTTATACTCGAAATGATACTAACTCAGGAAATTAAAGCACTACTATTAGAGGTTATCGATAATTTCCATTATTCAGATTGAAGAAGAACATGTTAATTAGAATCTTCTATAAAATTTTCCTTCTCAATCCAGTGGTAACAAATTAGAATTACAATTAAACACAACCAAAAAGGAGCATTTTATAAAAGTTCGACGTAGAGGCTTCAAAATCTTCTTGTAATTGGAAACGATCAATCCCTAACCAGTAAGGATTTAGAAATCAAACCCAAATTAATTAAAAGAGAAATTAGATAATGATCATTATTAGCGCATTTTGGCATGGACCTATTAATTTTTAGTATATGTAACAACTAACAACTAAAAAGGATGGCAGGGAGTAATATAATAGGAGTATGTATATCATCAATATGTTTGGTAGGAAGACGAATGTTTTTAATAGTGTTTTTTTGTTCTGAAAAATAATAAGTGACTTTTTAATTTACTTTTTGATGCTATATAAGTAAATAAAAAATATATTATCTAAAAGTATTTATGCGTAATCTAGAAATTAGGATCTAGGGAGGAATTGGGTGAGGTGGGAATCGCGGAGGGTGTTAGATATTCAACATGATAAATTCAAGATCATACATGATAGTAGGATACAAAATATATAAAAATTAGTAGGATCAAATGACGTAACTATTTGAGCCATAGCACACTGTAAAACAAACTAGATCTGCCTCCCTATTACCCTTAGTGATGATACAAAAGAGTCAAAGAGGTATCTTATATAAGGTTAGAAAAGGGAATCTACCTACGGTTATTGAAACTTGAATGAATCCACCCATTATAAGCCTAATTGGGTTAAGTCTACAGTCATCGCCTCACTAGACCCGTCAAGTACATAAAGTGCACAATCCAATCTCTAATAATTGCACTGACTATTTGACTTATGTTATGGACTAATATACGATCCAAAAATAGTTAAAATATAAGAAAAATGTTTTAAATAATTAAGTCTATTTTTCTAACAAAGGGTGAAGTGATTTGGTGGTAGGGTGGTCAATAGGTGGGGGTAACCAATGTTATACACGGGGAGGAGACAATGAACTTGAAAGATAATTTATGAAATTTATTTCCTTTACTCTTGATAGAGAAATCATTTTTCTAATTTTTAAGAAATTTATTTTTCTACTAATTATATTTAACTTGAACCTACCAAACATGAGACAAATAAAATATATAATTCGAAAAATGGTTTCTTCCGTAGGAAACCCACCCATAGTTTTATTAAGTTGCAAAAATGCTTTTTTCGTTAGCAGCCTTTGTATAATTAGTACTCCTATATAGCACTGTCGTTAGTTTTATTCGAGTTTCGAAATTTAGGTAACTGACTACAACAAAACTAGATAGACTTTTTCAGTGTTATTTTTCTGTTGTCAAAATTGAGCAATTATTAGGTAACCAAAAATATGTTATCATTTTGCTAGTCAATTTTATTCCTTGCAAATAAATATCTTTAATTAATCTTCTTCTCCTACGTTTTTTCCTTTGTGAAATGGGATAAAGCACATTCATTAATGAACATGCTTTGTACCATCTCTCCATGCTTTGACTGCATTTAACAAAATCTTCATCAATATATTCTAAGAATGATAGAGGCAGCAATATAAATGAAATTACGAAGAAATATATCCATCAAATGTCTGAAAGTAAATTAATATTTTTTCTTTATCTTCTAAAATTTGCAACACTATAAACTTGTGATATTTTCTCCCCCACAATTGTAGAAGAAAGTAAATTTTGTCTCGAGATAGAATTCAAGATTTGAAATTTATGATTTTGATAACTCACCACCAAACCTATCATTCATTTATGCTACTTAGTTTATAATTTATTTTTATATGTATATGTTAAGTGGATTTCACCTTTATATAAGATTTGAATTAAAATTATTGAATTTTATCGGACCCATACTTTTTGTTCTAATTTAGACATAGTGTTAACACAAAAATGAGAAAAAATATGTCCATATCATGTACCTAAACAAACCGATTATAAGATGGTGGAGAGGATTTTGTGGCGTTTAGTTAGGGTAGTGGCAGGAGCCAGTTGAAACATGGAGTTAATAGTTAGTTTAATTTTCTACTTTTGATATTTACGATTTTTTAAGAAGTTAGGATGGACTCGAACTAAAGCCTATTTATTTATATTAAAATTAAGATATTTTAAATTTGAATGTACGTGTGAATGATTAAAATGCTATTTTTAATTTTTTTCAACATATGTGCGTAATTTATTTATTTTTAAAATAATAAATATACAATTTAATTTTTTAGAAAATCAATTAATTATTAGAAAAATATAAAATTTGATAAAATAAAATTATTTTTTGATTTTAAAAATGAAATATTTATTTTCGTATAGTTTTGAATATTTATTTTTTTGTTTAAAATCTCGAATTAATGTAATTTAATTTAACTTTGAAAATTAGGCAAATTGACTTTTGAAAAACACAACATGACAAATAAAAGTGGACGAAAGGAGTAATTAACTTGATGGAAGACTCCAATCGATAGGATAAACAAAAAATACTCCCTCCGTCTATTTTTATTTGTCACGTTGCGCTTTTCGAAAGTCAATTTGACTAATTTTCAAAGTTAAATTAGATTACATTATTTTTTTAAAATTAAAAATTAGATTACATTAATTTAATATTTTAAAATATTAATTAAAGTTTTTATAGTTTGATTCTAAAAAGGGGAAATTGTGATAATTAAAAAAAATTTACTTGTTTTCCCCGAGAATTAATGCATTTTTGTTACTCGGGAGGCAGTTTTAAAACTTGGTAGCTTTTTTTTCGGTTTTGAAAATGATCCATTAACATGAATCATCTTTCTCTCTCTATAAATAGCACTACCAACCTCCACTTGCCCACTTCTTCATTTCAGTTTTTGTTTTTCTCTTTTCTTCAGATCCTAAAAAATGGAAAACTTTGGTGCCAAAATTAGGCAAAATCAAAATACCCAAAACCCACCTATGAAATCTGACAAATGTTTGTTGTCAACACTAATTTTGTTGAGAATTTTGGCAATTGCATTCACATTGGCAGCCACTTCGATGATTCTCACAAGCAAACAGGCGGTTACTGTATTTGGCATTGAAATGGATGCACGCTATAGTTATTCTTCAGCTTTCAAGTAAACCAAGATCAAACAACAAAATTAAATTTTTTGGTTTTGCTCTGTTTTTTTTTTTTTGTTGAAATTTGGGTATTGTTTTGCAGGTTCTTTGCTATTGCAAATATGATTGGATGTGCCTTCTCTGTTTTGTCCCTGATTTTGGCCTCTGTTCTTGGCCACAAAACTCCTGACCCAAAGAACTATTTTTACATGTTCGTTCATGATTTGGTACGTACAAAATATTCTTCATTTTTTCATCATGTTCATTCACAATCACTAATTATCAGTAGATCTGGGAAAATTCTGAACCAATAGAAGTACAATTTTGCATTCATTGAAGTTTATAAGTAACGTCACTCAATATGCATTTTAATGCCTAAACGTAGACGTCACTTGCAATGCATTTTGATTTTTGCGGGGACAAAGACAGGTGTTCATCTCCTATAAAATATGGTTGAAATTGTGTTTTAGGTATATATAATAAACATTGAACCTTTTTGACTTCTTCGTAATGTATGACCTTTTTCGTGGGATCTTACTCTTTTATCAGAAGCCTAACAAATTTTCACCTACATTCGCGGTAACCATTTGTAGTAATTGTTATCAAGTGTGTAAACAATATAAAACAAGTATTTACTCACTATATAACATATATGTAATGTAATACGTGTATAATCATGTATAATGTACTACACACTAATAATACTAAATTTTGTAAAAGAGTATTTTTTATTGTGAACTTTGTTGGACTAGTATGTAGTGTGAAAATCACAAAGATAACGCTTGTCTACTGTCTATGTCGCGCGTCTTTTTGATTTTGAAATAGTAATGTGAATGTTGGAATATTTTTGTTGTGAGAGCAGATTACGATGGCATTGCTACTGGCTGGATGTGCAGCAGCAACAGCAGTTGTGATCATGTTGACAAATTTTGTCGCAAAGTTTCACATAGTATCATGCTTTCTTATGTTGCAATGATACTCTACCTTTGCCTCACTATAATATCTGCAAATCAATCCAGAAAAATCATAGTTTAATATGTAGAAACAAAAAACAATGATCAATATGATTTGATCAATGTTGTTCTGATTTTACATATAGTAGGGTGTTGTTTTAGTTTTAGTTTTTGGTGTAATCATTACTTGCTTCTAGTTGCTAGCCTACTTTTAATATATATATGAAATTGTATTATACTTAGTTTAAGTTTTGTAGCTCTCTTGTTCTATGTGCATTATTGGACTTAGCTATTGCTTATGTGAAATTGAGAGTGGCATCTAACTATTTTGATAAAATATAGAGAAGTATTCAGATCAGTCATGCAAAGGTTACTAACTTTTCTAAATTATTCAAAAAAAAAATTACAATCTTTATGTATTGTGATTAATAGTTTATTTTAAAAAACAGCCAATTTTAAAGGTAAGAAGATTAATTTTTTTTAAATTAATTTCACTTTAATCTTGCAAGTCGATATATTTTTTAGATAAATATTTTTAATATCAATAACTAATGTGAGACGGAGAGGGTACACTGCCAAGATTGAAAACAAAGCTCATGAAACACGGTAAATGTGTTTCATACCTAATCTCTAATGTCAAAATTATATAAACAAGTTATTTATTCTACCTTATGAATTCTTTTAGTACTCAACTTATAGCACCAAATTAATTAAAAATTAAAGACGGTGCAGTGCATTGGTCTGGAGGGAATCGTTTTGTTGAGAGAAAAATTAAACAATGCATTTATTGGAGAAAAACTAAAGAATTATTTTATAAATTTAAAACTAAGATATTTATCTTTTATATTATATTGATATTTTTCTACGTTTCAAAATGAATAAATTTTTTAAAGTTAAAAGATGTATTAGTTAATCTTTTTTCTTCAAAATTACCCTTTTTCTAATGGGATTTTCAACTATTTTTAGTTTTAAAAACAGTTTGAGAATAAACAAATTAATGGCATTGACTAACTTTGTTAAGAAGTGTGTCACGTCTTAAACATCTACTCTCGTTACGTATCTAGATTGTTATGTAATTAATTACATTTTTAAGAATATAAGTATATAGTGGTCTGTCAATCAACAACTTATGAAGTGGCGATGCCAATACCAACATTTATGATTTAAGGAATTTATTTTAGTTGGCTATGAGAATTATAATACTTGCATCTGTCCTATTAATTATTCTTGCAAGGTTCGTTGCATCTTTTTATTAAATTTAAAGTCCAATTCTTTAAATATCCACATTATTTTAATCTACATGCTTTGATTTTAGGCCAGAACTTCTGGATTATTGAGAAATGTTTATCATAGTATAAAAAAGGGTTCACCAATCATATACAAAAGGACGAAAAAAAATTATTGGTTCAAATGCATTCACCATCTTTGAATCATATATACTAGTATTATATATAGACACACAAACCTAGATTTCTTATATTTATTTATTTATTTTTTAAAAAAAAGTTAGTACTATCATTTTTACACTTAAGAGATCTGAAATGCCTTTTTTTCTATTAAAAGTTCACTAAATGATAAGAGAAAGCGTAGTTTTGCAAACTTCAACGTCACCAGCAAACGATTTGGCACAAAACGAAAACAATCATGATATGTAATTTGATATAACTTACATCAATATGTTTATTAAGTTGAGGAAAAAAAGAGAGTTGTTAAGGCATATCATGTCATATCTTATTCACCTAATAAATGTGTGCACTTCATCTAACACGCCATACTACAAATACAACATGTTGTACTTGTTCGAAGATGATTGTTAACTAATCTAGTCATTAAAAGTATATTATTAGCACGCTACATATGCTAAACCTGAAGTTTATATTCATATTTTGTTTTCAATCTCATTCGCATGTATGGGGTTTTAAACAAAATACTTAAAAATAAGATATTTTTCAGTTTTGTTCCGTTATAATAAGATTTTAATTCGAATAAAATGGCAGTTTTAACTCTTTAAGAATATTATGGTAATTATTTTGGTTTTAGATCTAGCTAAGAATTCATTGGAGAAAAGTGAGAACCCAAGCCATTTATTTAAGAAAAATTGGACAAAAAAATATTCAGCCCATTTAGAAATGAGGCTCAATAATCAAGCTTCTCTGGGCCGTTAGCCTGTAAGGCCCAAAGAAAGGAAGAACAGATTAATTATTTTAAAAAAAATAATATCACAAGTAAATTAGACAAAAAAATTATGAATCAAAGAATGTACTAATACTAAGCATAGAAAAAATTAGAGTTTTACTTTTTAGTCTTAAAAATCATATTATGTTGAATTTCTTTGGAAAGTGATTTGGATAATTGAACAAAGATAATAATTTATATTTTGATTTTTCTTTTTTTTGAATTGATTTGTTTCTGTAATGTGAGTTTATGCAAGAATGATGTAATAGAGAACTCTATTTAAGACACCATTATTGTATTGTACCAAAAATATTAGACTGTGGTCTAATATCAATAAGAATTTTAGAACGCAAACTAATTTTCTTTTACAAATTTTCGATTTACTTAAAAAATGAATCTTTAGACGGTGATCTAAAAGATTCAGTAGCTACTAGAGAAATGAAAGAAAATCATTTATAAAAATATGTGTTTGAAAAAGGAACGATTGGCGAAAATTTCTCGATATGAAAGAGAATAACTTGATCCATATGAGAGAGTATTGGAATATTTTAAGATATAAGGCAATCGTAAAGTCATGAGAGAATAAAACAGATTTGACTTGATGCATATTATTAGGACTTTAATAGACAGATGATGATCAAATTATTTATTCTCTTGCTTTTATTCTTCTTCAAATTATTTCACGTGATGAGGGGAATGTCAAACAGACAGCTTGCTTCAAATGTGTCAATTTTTGAGAGTTTTAAACATCAAGAATATCAACAACTGATTATTAATGTAATTAGTCAATATATAATATATAGTTCGACTAGAAAGCCATCATTTTAAGTAACTTTTAACGTACCATAAATACAATTATTGTTATAATTTAAATGAAGCCACTTTAAAGAATAATTTTTTATAGTCTGTTTGAAGATATGATTCTTGATATATATAATAGAGAACAATGAAATTATTATTCGTGAAAATCTTACACGAAAAAAAAGTTATATATTATGAAAAAAGGACAACCCGTTACATTAACAGACTTTAATGGCCTAGATCACCCACTTTGCCTATGTAATTTTATACACTAGTAAGCACAGTAAGGTCTTTAGTATGCTTAACCTCAGTAATTAAAGAGCTAATTTTCTAGTTGTTAGATTATTAATATTCTTGAGTTTACAAGTTGATTTGATAATCAAAATATGCCTTACGTATTTTATCACTTCCATTCATTGATTCATCTCACCTTTATGTCTACCTCGTATTAAGTGAACGTCTATATTTCGTATAAACATCATATATATACAAAATGAACATTATAAGGAGACAATGGCTGGTCCCTAGCACAAATAAGAATATGTTCCTTCGTTTCTATTGAGGATAATTAATTGATTCGTTCATCATATATATATAAAATAATTCAAATAGGAAAGAACAACACGTGGTAAATCTTGTAAATCAAAGAAGTATTTTAAGTTGCGTGTCATTTTATATTATCAGATCACTCAAAATTAAAGATAACTTTAATAAGTAATCGTGCATAATAATAAATAGAATTAATTATAACATGTTAAATAAAATAGATAATCTGCGATAAATGGTTTAAGTACAATAATATATAGTGTAAGAATTTCTTATAATGATGAGTCGGGAATATAATTAAGTTAAATGCTTTAATCTAATCCACTTCCACCTAGTAGGCAATATCTAGAGGGGTATAAGGGGTTCATCTAGTATTCGTTTACCAGAAAACCACATAAAGTTAATTTTTTTCTCGACATATGTATATATAGTAAATAATAAACCTCTTGTGTGAAAATCTTTGATCTGGCACTGTCCAACCATATTACCAACCTTGCCTATATATAGCATGCTTTGGATGAGTCATTAATAAGAGAGCCCAAGTAGAAACTAATTTATAGATAGAGGTCTTGTATGAATTTAGAATATAAGAGCCTGCTAGCTCTGGTAGCCAAGGATGACTAATTGCCTGATTAAAATATCTTTATGTAGGATTAATTTGATTATGATCTCATCAATTAATCCTTCAAAAATGATTTAATTAGGTGTCATCCTTGGCTAATTAATTGATTAGGATCGAAAGAGAGGTCTTGTAAGAAGATAAAGAGCCTGCTTTGATAGCCAAGGATGACTGGCCTGAATTCTCATTCAGGAATACATAGTTTGTCTTAATTATTTTTATTTTTTAATCCGTTTTAAAAAAAATATCTCTTTCCTGTATGGTTTTTTTTTGGCGGTCATCCGAAGCTATCAAACAAGGCTATTTTTCGTCATGCAAGACCCTTATCTTTCATGAACATATATACATTCCATGTTCATCAAGTCTAAAGAGATTCAATCTCACAAAAAACACGAAAAATTATCAAGATTGAAAGGTACGTACAAGATTTATTTAGTGTATAAAATTTTCGTTACATTCGTGACATGAGTAATCGATACATGTTAAGGAATGTGAAAGTTTATTCTTTTAATTATATTTATGATTATTTAAGAAACATTATAAGGGAAAAGTGGATAAATAATATAGAACGAAGGGAGCGTGGTAGACCTCGTGAACATGCAGAGGATGAAGGGGGGATGGGTGATTTTGGAGGGGCTCATCCTAAGGTCTCATTCACCATGTATAAATCTTGATTTAGCTTGAGGATTGACTTTATCTGTCACTTGCAATCAATTTGGTCCTTTCATATTTACTTGATGCTTGTCATGTTACTCAATAGCTTTTGGTTTTTTTGGGATCGTTTGACTAGTTGGACGTAGGGGGTTTATTTGAACTTAGTTCTTTTATTAAAAAATTATATATTTTGGAGGTGTTTGGTACGAAGAAAAAATATTTTTTTTCCTGATAAATTATAAGTGGATTTTCATATTTATATTAGACAAATGTTATGAAAGTTTGAAAGTGAGGGGGAAGATGGGGATTATGGGTGAGGCGTGGGGGTGGGGTGTGTTCAAGAGAGGAAACCATCAATGTGGAATACGACTAGTAAAGTTTAGTTTTCGTTAGCTCTATTGGAGAAGACATGATTTTTAGGAGGACCAGAAGAGTAGAGAACAATTTTGCAGCAGTAAATGTTTGTATTTTAGGAACATAACACACACCCACTCCATTCCAAACTTTAATGTAGTTATGTAGACACATTTGTTTCCTCTTGCCTTCTCTCCTTTCTTGTTTTTGTTGCACTTGAAAAAAAGAGCCAAAAATCATCATCATCAGAAGGTCACGATTCAAGTCTTAATAATATTTTTTTCAGAAATACAAGGTACATCACATATGATAAATATATACTTCCACCACTATTAAAAATCACTTTTTTTTTCCTATTGAATGGATCAGTGAGGAAATATTTTTTTATATAAGGATGAGCTCTTCATCCTTCATGTAACTCAAGGTAGATTAAACAAATATTTAATTCCTCGATTATGTATTTTTTGCTGTAATAATATATATAGATCAACAGTGCCTATAATTTGGCTTTGAACTATATACATGTATCACGAAAAGTTCAATTGTATACTGTTACTATTAAACTTTATGATTTTACCAAAAAAACAAAAAAAAATTCAATGCTAAAAACACGCACATATAATTAGTAGAAGGTATGTTGGGACCAATAGACCAATTGTCTAGAATTTGGACAAGTTTACCTTAACTTAATCACAAGGGGATACCACCTTATTAAATATCAGTGTCATCTTCACCCTCCATACCCTCTCCTTATTGAAAAGTACAAGACTTCCAACCCCCCTCCAAAAAAAAAAAACACTCCAACGTACCAAGATATATCATATTCAAATTTTAGTTGACTTACTCAATATAAATTTAAATTGATTGAGTCAATATATATTTGGGATACGTACAAAATATCTAAAGTTGGCTGATTTTAGATCGTCAAATTAAAAAGTTGTGGTGGGACCAAGTCCGTTTGGCCCTTAGGCATGAGGTGCAACACGTAAGAGAGGACCACCCACAGACCAACCCAGTATGGGATTTGAAAATGAGAGTTTGATAATTGTCCATATACACCATGTGTGTTCTTTATCACATGCACTCCTTATCCCTTCACATTTCAAGAACCCAACAAACAAAACTACGTACTTCTATATATTTCTTTTATATATAATATATAGTTTATATGTCTGAATTTTGGTTTTTGTATGATCAATAAATGTCACACAACACAAACTGAGTAGTCTCAAATGGACAAGAACATTAAATTTGACCCAATATGTTTTAATTTATGTCTTCCTCATGATGATGATGTCTCCAAAAATATTTTATTGAAGAAAGGAAAATAAATGGATTTATTATTTATAAAATTATAACCTACCCAATTCATTTAAGTTTAGGCTAATAATTAACCTGCTCATTCATTAGTTCACAGTCCGCCCATTTCAACCCATCAAAATTTAAGTTGATATCTAATCCTTTCATATTATATAATGGTAACTGGTGATTTAATACGATGTTTAAGAAACAAATAAAGAATTTTTATGACTATAATAATCAGTGCAGTTTTTTTTTTTTTTTTTTGTTTTTGTTTTTTTTGTTTTCTTCTTTTTTTTTTGCATTTGATGGGTGGGGTGACAAAAAAAAAAAAATTTTGACAAATGATGAAAGAATAATTAATTAGAGCAAAACACATGAATTAATTAACAAAACGAATTAGGGGCTAAGAGATGCAATTTATAAAATTAATTATAGTGATTAGGACAGTTTTCTTGGCATGAAATTAAATTTGAGAATGTTTATTACACTATTAGAAAATATGGAATAGGGAATTTATCGGTGCTAATCTGTCGCTAGAAAAAACTCCTTGCGAATTTTCTTATAATCTATAGCTAAATAAAATTAAGTTAATTATTTATTTTCTAATAGTGCTATTTTTCTTAATGTTAATGTCACTAAAAAAATATATGTAGCAAAGTTGTTAAACTTTCTTTTATACCAATAAAATCACTCAACTTAGACATTTGTATCAATAAAATCACTCATATAAATTTATCATTCAAAAAAATTGACATAAAAAAATATAAATTATCTTCTTATATCATATTAACATCTCATCTAAACAATTTTAAGAAATTGTATCTATTTAATTTTGATTAGAGTTCTTAATGGAAACATTATATGATTTTATTTTTTTTGAGTTTTTCTGCTGTTATTCGGTATCTACGTTGAAACTCGACTAAATTCAAATTCACACCGCAGTAGGAAAAGCGCTCATTAACAAAGGTGACTCCGTACCCAAAGAAACTCGAACTCAAGACCTCTGATTAAGAATGAAAGAATACTTACCACTCCACCACTAGAAGAACACTTTTTTTATTTATTTTTATTCTAAGAAGCCAAAGCTAGGTGTCAAATCCTAATAACTGGACATTTCTATAATTTAGTTTGGTGGTACTAATTGTCGTTTGATGATTAGTTAATATATTAAAGATTGAAAAATCTTTCATTTGATTTGTTGTTAATAAAACAAAATTAATTATGATTAGTCAGGCGTGTTGATTAAGTGACTATTTTAACATGGCCTAAAACAGTCTTATATGTCTCCCATTAACAAAAAATATCTCCTGGAATGTCTCTATAAACCACATATATACTTGTTAACTACATTGGAGGCAAGCGCACTTGGCACTTAAAAAAAATTATTTGATCTTATCCCTCAAATGTCATCAAATAGCAACATATTGTTTGTTTTCCATAAATCTCATCTTTTATTTCCTCCTGAATTTAATATCTTTGGTCAAATTATAAATCGAGTAGTGAAAATAGTCACTAGTTCACTAATATTTATAGTATTGTATATTATCTATATCATATATCTTTGGTACGATCCTTCCCTATATCCTATATACTAACATCAAAATATTTTGTGCAACAAATCATCAACTACCTGGAACAAGCTATATATCCCCCTTAAAATATCTTCAATTTGTATGGCATTGTTTACGTGGTGTTCAATTTCTAAGGAACTTCCAAAGAAAAGGTTTCTAATGGGTGGTCAAATGACAGATTTTTTGTCCTCCAATGATGTACTACTCAACGTTAATATAATCGATAATAAATAATTTTTTCCCGTCTTAATTTATGTGATGCAATTTAATTTGACATCAAAATTAATAAAGAAACCGAGTAACTAACAAAATTTTCTTATTGAAGGTATTTTTCTCTAGCACCTTTCGTATTTTGTATTATTTCTGTTTAAAATATTTAGGGAAATTTGCACTTTTAATCCTTCAAATATTAATTAATTTTAATTTTGATATTTAATTAATCAAAATATACAGTTTTGATCCCCTATAATTGTGAATCTTCACAAACTTATATGACGAATTATGTTAATGTTAAGTTCTGTATTGTTAGTCCACCCAGTAACTCTTTTGGCGGATCAATAACCCATTTGTTTATTAAGTACTAACTCAAAACATGTTAGTCCTTTCAAATTAATTCGCTCAATTTGTTCATTTGACACGTCTAATATGAAACAACAAATAAGGAATAATACAACTACTACTATTTTATTTACTGGCATTATGAAACAATACATTTAATTTTGTCTACAATTACTCAAGTTCCTAATTTATTACATAGAGACACCTCACCAGAAGTTGCAAATCTGGGAAGTCAGATAATTGGACAAAAACAAAAGTATGTACACGTGAAAGATCTCCTACTTCACTTTTCTTGAATTATCATCATATCCATCCCATCCATAGATCTCTCACATCAATGATTTTGGACAAACAACAAGAATCATACCCTTCCAAATTACTGAACACAGATGTGTCAAGTCAATATTGAACAAATAAAATGAACGATCGAAAGGAGTAATAATTAAAAGGAGAGTGATGGATCGCTCACCAGGTGTTGTGTTGGGCAGGTCTCATATTAATGGAAAGGAACACAAGTTGTTATTACTGATCAATTCTGATTGATTAATAATCATCTTTTGTCTTTGGTCATCTCCACTCCATAAGACATGTCCACTACCCTGAAAACATATCGACCCATGTTAGATATATATATATATATATATTATTTCTAAACAAATCTCAATCATATTATATATCCTACACTTGAAAAAATAAAATTATGTGAAAACAATAGTACAATACTATGTCAAACGGGTGGGGACAATAGATCAATCTTTATCAGTGTCTTTTAGGTTTATGTCTTATTGAATAATACTTCTTCCGTTTCAATTTGACTTTCATACTTTTTTTTAATCCTTTTAAAAAAAGAATTTATCTTTTCCTTTTTAACGTGAAATGATTAAGACATTATTTTCTTAAAGATCGTGTCAAGTCCAAATAGGACAAACTATGATTTATGTATGAATATATTAATTATTTTACTATTGAATACCTGAGAAACGGAATTTGGTAGATGCAATTGTTGAAACATATGTGATGTTGAACTATCCAGGAGAGGATAGCTACTAGTTGTGTTCTCTAATAATGGTCCTTCCAAGCCACTCCAACTCTGATTATAATTCAATAGGAAAAAAAAGATTTAGCTTAATAGACATATCTTTAATTTGTGTCACGAGATACTATTTCGTTGATATTTTTACTAGATATGTATATAGAAATTTAGGTATAAATATATATGGTTCAGTTCTTCAAATATTGACACAGCTTACAAAAATTTCTGCTCGTATGTACCTGATCAGGTTTGACCAGGAGAGCATCTAACTCCATGCCAAAGTCATAGTACATGGGGTTCAAAGAAGCAAGCTTCATGGATAAAAACTGAAACATTATAAACACAATAATGATGTTTTAGTCAAATAGATTAATTACTCATTTCCTTTTTCTCTATTTTTTATTTTACAAAAAGTCAAATAATAAGAAGTAAATTATTGATGGTTAATTTATTTATTTTTTACCTCAACTTGGTTTTGCAAGGACTGGACGTAGTTGATTATCTCATCCAACATAAGGGCCTTCCCAGTTACCTGATTTCAACGATGCCACGTTAAACATTGGTCTAATATTAAAACAGAAGTCAAATAGTAAGGACCATTTTAAATTTGACGTGTTTTATTCAAATTTCTCTTGAATTATCAATATGGTCTTCTAAATTTGGCTATTCTACTAAAACGAGGTTATCGAAAGCCAAAGTAATCTGAATAAAATGCGTCAACTTTAGAAAGGTCTTTTATATTCTACCAAAAAAGGAAAGAAAAATTGCTGAAACTTGATCTACCTTGTCACAATCAGGAACAAGTGCTTGCAATATCTTCATCCTTTCACTTATTTTCTCTCTTCTCACCTGAAATTATGTCATACAAATTTTCAACTAATAATTTTGAATTCCAGAAAATTGATATGGAAAGATAATTACAGGTAAACATTTGTAAATAAACTTAAGTTATATACACTATTTGGGTAAAAAAAAAAAACACTATATTGTCATGTCACTTTTATCTATTATTATAATATAATACTCCTTTCGTCCCATTTTATGTGGCAACATTTGATCGGGCACGGAGTTTAAAAAATAAATGAATACTTGAAATGTTTACCAAATTACCCCTTCAAAAAATAGTCAACTTTTTTCTCTCCTCATAAATGTATTGGAGTACTATCTTTAAAATTAAGTGAGACCAACAAAGGTAAAAGAGGAATTGTACCTTTAAATACTTACTATATACGGAAATGTGACATTCTTTTTGGGACTGACCAAAAAGAAAATGGTGTCACATAAAATGGGACGGGAGGGAGTATAATTTATAAATAGGTTACACAGACCATATGTATAACATAGTGCATAAAACTTAAAAAGGATACTGCGAAAAGATGTGGTGCAATGAATTAATTTGCTTTTCCCTACGTCAGAGGTGTCGAGTTTGAGTTATGATTATGAAAAAAAAAATCCTAAAAAGGGCTATAACTTCAATACGGATATCGACACCAGGTCGGAAACAAAAATAAGTGTATAGTAGAAAATTAGTTACCCTTTCAGCAAGACTGTGGCGGTCAGTTGCCTGGCCCCTCCTTGCTCTAACATGAACATATCCTGTAGGGGCCTCTTCAGGGGCTTTCTTCTTATTATCCTTTGCTTTTTTCTCTTTTTTCACATTACCATTTCTTTTCTTTTGCCTTTTCCCATCATCACCTTCTCTTACATTCTAACAAATCATAAATAATAATTACCACTTCATCATAAAAAATTCAATCTTTAAAACTTGAACATCATATATATATATATATGCTCCCTCTGTTTGAATTTATTTATCTTATTTTAACTTGAAAGTTGAAACAAAGTTAAAAGAACAGTAAATAAGACTTCTGAATGTTATGGTCTCAAATTAAAGATACACAAAATATATTTTTGATCTTAGACATGTCACGTGAAAGGTTAGAATTTAAGAGTTGTCAAAAAAGGAAAGAAACATTCTTTATCAAGCAGGTTAATATTTAAAAAGAATTACCTTAGATTGAGTAGAGCAGAGGGAGGAAGAATTGGTTTTGTTTGTCAAATGAGAAGGTTCATTATGGCTAATTTCATGAACATTATTACTCATATTGACAGAAAGCTCTTGCAAATAAAATTGAGAAACACAATGTGGTAGTACTGTACTACTAGTTATGTTGTTTGGTTCCTCCAAAAAACTAGACATCTTAATGGGCACATGAAAAACAGAATCAAGATGAAAAGAGTTACTATTAGCTTCCATTGTTTTTGTGGAATTTTATAATGATGGAACACAAAAATGGTAAAATAGATACCAGGCAAGGCAAAGGAGAAATTAAAGGGGAAAATATTAAATGGATTCTGAGAATTATAAAATGTTATAAAGGGGGTCAGGTTTATATAATGATGAAAGGGATATCCTTTATAGCACATTCCAATGCAGTTTCTATACATTTGATTGGTCTTATCTGAATTGACTTGGGGGAAGCTAGATGATAACATGTGGTCTATGTAAGAGTGATAAGTATTTCTTTATTTTTAATTAGATGTTTTGTGTCTGAGTTTCTCTGTGTTCAAAGTCATTTTTATTATGACACATTTTATCTCCAATATGGAATTTCTGGATGTGATATCTAAATTTAATCAAATTTCAATGTAAATATCAAATATCAAGTGAAAAATTAAAAAAATAAAAATAAAAATATAATCCGTGAGTTTTATTTTATGTGTCTTAATTTGATCTAATTTTAATTTTGAAATAGATTTTGAATCTTATAAGCGTAAACTAAAGTTGTTACTTTCTAATTTAATGAAATCCTCTAAATTTTGTTACAAGTAAAATTTTGAATTGAAAATAAAAAAATTAATAAATATATAAAAGGATGTTCTTTGGTAAAGAGACTAGAAAGAAAACTATAAGACAAATAAGTTTGAAACACAATATTATATAGAGAAAATGGTCTAAAAACCCCCCAATCTATATTCGAAATCCCAACTACACACTCCAACTTTATGGGTGTCCTATTACTCACCTGAACTTTATATTTCTCTATTTTATACACACCTAAAATGTCACAACCACATATATGTTGCTGGGTGAAAGTCACGCGTTTGACACGTGGAATATTATTAAAAAAAATAATTTTTTACTCCTTTTTTATTTATTGTTTTAAATTCTAGTTTAAGGTTATAACATCAAAGTCTATGGAAGTATTTTGATCTTCAAATTTGAAACTATTTGATGACATTGTTGGTTGCTAATTTTTCAAGCTAAAAACACTAAGTTTGAGTGTTTGACTAAGTTCATGGCTGCAATTTTTATATTTGAACTTTGAAACTCCATGAACACCGACGAGCTTTCATATGGAATTTTTAGATCTATTTTCTGAAGTGGGAGCAACTTCCGCTAATGTTTTGAAGAGTTTCATATGGCAAAAAAGTGAAACTCATGGGTTTAAAATGTGAACCACCAACTTGAAACCTCCATTAAAGTTGGTTCAAAAGGCTTGGGTTCAAATTCGACTTGCCACAAACGAGTACCGTTTTGAATGGGTAATACATCAAAAAAATCAAAATGTCAAGAAAAGCTTATATCTAAAATTTAGCGTGATTTAAATAAGTTTTAAGACGACTTTGCTTCAATTATTCAGAGCAACGGGATGAAGAAGATGAAGAAATGGCACTGCATTTTCAGATTTGCAGGAATTTGACCAGTTATTAAAATCAGTTGAAATTTTATTCCGTAGATCTGTTGGGTATTGAATATAGGATTAGAAATTTTCTTAGTATTACAATTTATTAAAAGAAAATTAGTTGAGTTTCACTATATTAAGCATATTCAGGCTTGAATTTTGCTTTGATTTGGAAGATTTTTGGGGCAAAGTTCTTGATGGAGGGGGAATTTTCGTCAAAATTAACCTTCTAACGCGCCTAGAGAAGGTGAGAACACATTCCATGACAGGTCAGCACTTAGGTGTGTATAAAATAGAGAAATATAAAGTTCAGGTTGGTAATAGGACATCCGTAAAGTTGAAGTATGTAGTTGGAATTTCGGGTATCGATTGAGGGGGTTTTAGACCATTTTCTCATATTATATACAAACAAAGTCTGTCCTTTTGGAACTATTCTTTTAAATTTTTGCTTTAACATATAACTATTACAAGTCATATAATAATGTTGTTAAAACAGTAGAAGTATTTATTTAGAACAGTAGTTTTTGTTAAATATATATCACATATTATGCTATTGGTTGATGATATAGTATTAATTGATGAAATCTAAAATAAAATTAACGTCAAGTTGATGATTTGAAGACAAACCTTAAAGTTTAAAAAGTTTAGAATTATTCCATATATTCTATTTATTATTGTATTAGTTTCAATAGCTTATACATATATAAATTTATATGGGAATTTTATGACCCTTTGAACTTTTATTTTTCATATTATTTACCTCTTTCGCTAATTATCTTATTTAAATATATAATTGATAATTTTACTATAGTTTAAATATGTTTTTATGTCTTTATCTCTAACATGGCAATATAATTTGATAGTCAATCTTCAAGCAATAAATGGCCATGACTATTTATTGCCATGAACAATAGTACTACATATTATATTATTGTAACTACTATGTCTCATATGCTTTTATGGTCTTCTCTGAGTCTCAATTAATCAGACATGCAAGCATTATGGGGGGGGAGGGGGGTTATGATGTTTCAACCCAGTTAGTTAAGTGACAAGTCATAAGAGTAAGAAAACACTACTTCCTTTGATTCAAAAATAGGTTAAAGGTAATGAATGGAGCACAAAAGTTAAATTGGTCAAAGTAAAAGATCAATACATGCCTATATATGTGGAGTAAGGAAATTTTCAAAATGGGTACCCAACTAAATCTGGATTCGCACCGAGAAATCTCATAATGGGTAAAGCGCTTCCTAACAAAGACGACTCTGGAACTTGAACCTGAAATCTCTAATTAAGAATGAAGGAGTATTTATCACTTCAGCACAACCTTGATTGATTATACTAGTCCAAGTTTATTGTGAAAAAACATATTCCTCACTAGAAAAATTAAATCTTAAATATCTCTCGATGCTTTTAAAAAAATAATAATAATATGTTTTTAAACCCTATTAGTTCTTAAATTAAATTTCATACATGCACATAGATATACATTCACTTAAAGATTCATTACTAAAACTAGAAGTTTTTTCTACCGTGAAATCAGAGGAAAATTTTTGTTGCAGAACATGATTTTCCCTTCTATTTTTCATCAAATCAGCGCACTGAAGAAATGAATTGTGGGAAATAGATATCACTAAAATAGTGAAAATTTTTATCACAATTTTTTCTTTTCTCGTTGATTCAGTTAAAATATTCGTATGAATAGCCACTAAACAATATTCAATAGGAAAATAGTAGTATTTTTTTTTAGTGATCGCAAAATATTTTTTAAACGAAACACACATGCAACATTGAACTAGTTGTCCTTATTAATGTCAAAATACAACTTTATACACCTAAAATTTGTTGAAGTTAGTTCCATTATCCTTCAAGGATATATATTATTAGAATATTTGGAATATCAATATATGTTCACATTATATACCAAGTGGCTTTGACCCTTATGGATCATTAGTGCATGGGGCTTTTATCTTTGTCTTGGTCCAGCCAGCCTACTCCTAATATTCATTAGCTTTGAAATGTGAAACACGTTTTGAATTTTGATATGTCGAATTCCCACCTAACATTAGCCTTTAGGAATATGGTTATTGAGCTATGTAGAATACGTAATTAATAATTTAGCTTATTTAATTCTCACCAATGAGATGAAAATTGAAGTAGCTAATCAATTAATCTATTAAGTTTCTCTTTTTGATTGATATTTCTAAATATCTGTCACTCATAAAAATGTCTGGCTATATAATATAAAAGCGGATCTATAATTATATTAATAGTACCTGAAATGACAATCATTGTTGTTTTAATCATAATTTCTTTGCTACATATGAAGAGGGAAAAAACATATAGATAGGGATTAAATTACGGGTAGTACAATCAATTCATAAAAATTATAATCTGATTAAGTCTTTTATGTTTGAGTGGATTAATATAACATGTTAATTATTTTATTACCTTGACTCATTTTCACTCATTTAGTTAAAAAGATATTTTTTTTATTTGATAGGCTTACTAACTTAAAAAAAAAAGTTAGTCACTCATTTACTAATTTAATCCATTTTAATATTCTCAAATTCATCTCGATCTTTCAGTTTTGACACCTCTTAAATCAAATAATAAATGATATCTAGTGTCAAAGTTAGAAGCTAGATGACAGATACATATACGTTTGACCCATAGTAAACACACCAGCCTTTTCTTCTAATCTGCTGAATTTCTTTTAATCATTTATATACTTTCCAAAAACCCACCTACTTTCATCGAATATTCCTCTCTTTCTAATCTAAATTTAATTAGTAAAAAAGGAAATATAGAATAAAGAATGAAATTCTATAAAAACATATTCCGTTGGATACTTGCTAAAAAATCAAGATAATGATGAATTAAGTTGAACGCAGAATGCACAATATAAAAGATAAATTAAAATAGTTCAAACAAATAATAAATACTTCTTTTTGAAATGAATCATTTCGTTTGGTTCGTTGTTGTTTATATATATCACTTACGTAAATAGGTTAAAATGTACCTTAGTGTTTGTTCATTTGAAAATTGAAGTTCAGGTTTGAGGCCCATTGTATAAAGACAAGTGTCATTTTCTCTAAGAAAAATTGATAAAGGAAAGTAGAAATTATTCATTAATTAGTCAGAAAAGAAGTTGGACTTTTACTGCTTTTTGGGTGCAATAATCCGTTGGCTAGAATACTCGGTTCCCACCCGGGAAAAAGTATCAAATAGTCTTTCAAAGAGTTATTATATTTGAAAATAGTAGAATATGTCGAGATAGACCCTATAATAGTAATTTTTAAGAAAAATGACAAAATGATTCCTTATATTGTAGTAAGTTAAGAAAACTTTTTTTTTATGTATTACCTTGACAATTTAGTCCTTTAAGTTTGTTTAAAGTGAATATTTTGGTCATCATTAGATATATATCAAACTGTGATTGCTAAATTTAACAGTATACATTGGGAAAAAAAAACAAATCAAAAACACACAAAAATTCTATCAAAATTACAGCTTCACATAAAAAACTATACAAGACACAAAATAAATAGACCAAAAATAGCAGAAATTGCTCCTCAAAAAATTGCACCATACTCTTATTTTTTTTTAAAAAAAAAAGAACAACATAAATTGCAAACATTATACTTACAAATATGAGTTCCGTTAAATATTTCTATTCCCACCAATTAAATTTAACAATCAAAATTCAAAATATTTGACGGAGATCAAACATATTCACGTTTGACAACTTTAAAAATTCAAAATTACTCTGATAATACTTAAAACCCTATTCTAAACCTACTTAAAAGGGAAAAAAGAGAGACCAATTTTGTCATTTTCTTTTAATTACGATTTACGGGAGAAATTAATAGCAAAAACATTTATGCAAAAACTGCATGATAATGCCAAAGCAGTGAACAAAGATATTTAATTTTGATTAATCGTTTTTCCTTTTTTTTTATGATAATAATAAGCTAGTACTTAGTAATCTTTGACACGTGTTAACCGTTTTTTTTTTTTTGGTCATATAAAAGTTTATTTCTTTATGTCACATCTGGTAAGGAAATTAAGAGAATCTTACCAAAAGTTTCTTAAGAATAATACAGTTCATTTTTTGCCTTTTCGAGTCATGCAGCTCGTGTGATAAATGCCTGGAAAAACTTTTACATTGTACAATTTAACAAATGATTTATATTTTTTTTTAAATTATGTTACCAATTATTGTGCTTATCATAATAGAAATTTTCATTACCTAAGTATATGCAAAATTGCAGCCTACTGTGTGAATATTATTATTTTACACCGCACTCCGTAAGGCATTAGACAGGATCAAGATTTTCATCGTGAATGTCCATCAGTTTGTGTACCTAAAATGTTTTGGAACTTAATATTTAATGAATTGGTTTATTTGGATCTTAGCTGTTCCACAAATGTAAGCCAGAAATGGATAATATTTTTAATTATTGATATAAAAACGAATATTGTGTTTTTTTACTATTAAACGAAAATCATGCACGAATGTGACTTCCGTTTTGGTATTATGCATGTTTTTCCATGTAAATATTTGCTCTGACTATATAATATAAAGGGAATATAAATTGATTAATAGTGCAACGTGATTTCTGCTTAATTAGCTACTGCTAGGACTTTGCTTTTGAATAATCTATCGAGCATGCCTCCTATAATTATTAGGAATATATATTTATTTTTTTAAAGAAAAAGGTTATAGTTTGACTCAAAAATGTCATCCGTCAGTATTTCGGTTTAGAAATATCCTTAAAATCATTACTTTGATCCAAAAATGCTCATATTGTTATTTAATGGCAAAATGTTCGTTTTCCAAATAAATATATTATTTATATTCTTTTCACACATTGTTTTTCTAATATACATTTTTAAATTAGCAAATGTTTATCCTACTTCAATTCAGAAAAAATAAAAAATAAAAAAAAATCTTATTTAGTTATATTTATTTTTTATCGTTATATAGATTAAAATTAATGATGAATATACTATGTTTTTATATATATGACATATATTATCCGTCGAAAACGTATATGAAGTTATTCTATTTTAATTGATAAAATGAGATTAGAAGAAAAAAAAATTCCTATAATTTTATTTGTTAAACTGATTTTAAAAGAAAGAAAATAAGAATGGGGTTCTTTAATAATATTTTAATTAGGAAGAAGATGTGTTTAAAAAGAAAAAAATAATATATTTATTTGGAAAAAGACTTTTTAACTCATTTAGCAACTATAGGGGCATTTTGGATCAAATTATTGACTTCATGAACATTTTTGAACAAAAGTATTAACGACAATGTCATTCTTGAGCCAAACTACAAAACAGAGGGCATTTTTATTCATTTCACATAGTTTAAGGATATTTTTTGCTCTTTTCCTTTTTTTTAATAAAGAAAATGACATCCTACTCTCGTAACCTTCATTAGGTCAGTGGCGGGCCAAAATTTTTATCAAAAATGTCCAAGAATAGTGGTGTGTATAAGTGACATATTGTTGTCAAAATAAAACAAAAAAATATTTTGCTATTATTGTGCTATTTGAGGTTCAAACCCGAAACTAGTTGATTCGAATGGATACTCATTACGACTGTGCCAAAGACGTAGGTATCCAACTTTAAATATATATCTTTTAAACTCAAAATTTGACATATATAAATACACAACTTCATTTTCCAACGAAGGATGTCCAACTTATAGCTCCACTCCTGCATTAGGCTTTTCTCGAACGAATTTGATGACCACTATCCGTGCACGAATAGATATGTTATCTAGCATGTCTATTTGTACAATAAAAATGATTTTGGAATGGTAGTTCATTTGTTGCGTAAATCTCTTGATGACATATTTTATCACAATTGATTTTTCTTGACTAATATAGCGAGATCAAATGTTAGTTCATTTGTTTGCGTAAATCATACATAAATACTCTTAACTTAGACTCACGGCAGCACAAGCAAGAAAACTATTTGAAACGTGTTATTACTTTCATTGATGGAACACATATAAATATTGATTTCATTTAGCATCAAATTAATCCAGGGCAGTTCGTGCCATGATTATTGAGTCCACAGGATTTTATTTTTTTCTTAAATGGAGATTAGGGAAACAACAAATGCTAACTACTGTAACAGCATTCGACTATTAGTATATTTTTTGTTCCTTTCATTTTTATTTTCACATTTAGATTTAAAACACTATTAAGAAAAAAATGATTGTCATGACTATTTTATCACATTATATGATTGTCATGAGTCATGACTATTTTACCATACTATCCTTATTATTTAATGTTAAGTGTTACTTCCCTCTATTTCAAATTAATTGAATTGTTGAGGTATTTCACACCCTTTAAGAAAAGAAGATTTAAGACATAAATTAGACATAATTTTCCATTTTTACCTTATTAATTATTGTCAAATTTATGATTAAAATAACTAAACATTAATCAACAACTAATTCCAATACTAACTAATGAAGGGTCAAATTGGAAGAACATCCTAAAAATAGTCTTGAAAATTGAACAATTAAGTTAATTTGAAAAATGAAAAATGTTTCAACAATTCAATTAATATGAAATGGAGGGAGTAGGTCTTAAAAACTGATTTGAAAAATAAATAATTAATATTAAAAATGAAATATAAAAGAATTTTTTTTCTTGATATATTAAAAATGACAAATAAACGTGAAAATTCATTTTTGAAATAAAAAGAAGTAAAAGTTAGGACGGAATAATCATTTTCCATAAAAAAAATTCAAATCTCAAGTCATTAACATTGACACTAAATTTAATAAAGAACACATAAGAAACATGTGGTACCAAAATCAAAGACTTTAGACTTATATTCAATATTTGAGGCTGACCCACTGATTTTGGAAATGGAATATGGAAACCAATTTTGTAATTTCATCCTGATATTGTTTGATTTGGTATATTTTTAAAATTTATGATTTAAGATGAATTTTAGATATTGTGTTGTTATAAATTATTTCATTAATAGACATAAAAGGAGAATTTAAAAGTTGCTCTCTCCGTCCATTTTTACTTGTTGTGTTTGACTTGACACACTCTTTAAGGAGCAATGTATAGAATGATAATTTTATTGTATATATCACATTTTAAATATAATTAGTTCAATGCTTTGAAAAATGATTATGGTTAATGATAGGAGTAAATTAGGAACTAAAGTAGACATCTATTTTTAGTATATTGGAGAAGTAAAAGTGAATAAGGGAGTAAATTGTTTCTAATTATAAAAATGTGATATTCTTTTTGAAATATACTAAAAAAGAAAAGTGTATAACATAAACTAGGACATATATATTAATATTTAATACCACCAAATTATATTATATATCTAATATACAATAATATACAATTTTATATATTATATATTAGGCTCTTAAGAGATGTGATAGGATATATGAAATTGATCTTCTTCGATCTTAATTAGAAGTTTTGTGTATGAGTCACCCCTTTAATAAGTCCTGAATTTAGATTGCTTGAATCAGTAAATTCCGAATGCCATAAGTTTAAGACTATTGTTTAGCTATAAAATTTGTCCATCAACACTACTAGTAATTTAGGAGTTAGAAAGTGAACAACAAAATCTGAAAGCTCCATTGAAAACTACTCGGAAGCTTGGAATTCTAACCCGGATTATGATATACACGATATATACAAGTGATATATAGTGCTACAATGGATTTCAGCTTTGAGTTTTGTCTCCAAATCAATTCAAATCGCCACTAATATTCCTCAAATTTTGTATATAGCTTCGTCCAGGTATTGTCCCAAGTCCCAACAAACTCCAACCTCACATTCGAAAAATATTAACTAAAAATTATCATATGAAAACAAGAAATTAACACATTTTTGAAAATTAAAAATCATCATTACAAAGTGATTCAGCCATCTGGAGGATAATATAGTTCATCCTCTCAAAAATAAAATCAGATCTTACTACGAAAGTTGAATAAATGCAAAAATTTCCTAGCTACCAATGTTCAAATATTTTTTGATGGAATTAAAGCATTTCTCTTCACTTGACAGGGCCAGGTGGAGCTGCACCACCAGTCGTTGGCCTGCGAGAGCAACGGATGTAAACATCATGTCATTTTTTGACTTTCGTCATATCAAACACACGTCGAAATTAGACAATTGTGAGGGAAAGAAAGGGAGGAGAAACTTACAGTCCAACGAAAACTTTGAAAGAGTCATAGATACCCCATTGTGCTCCAGTGAGTGTACCGATCATGACTATACGAATAGGAAGACCGCGAGTACAAAGACCCATCACACCTAGCTTGTTCACAGCCTGTAAAAGACACAATCGCATTAAAAATGCAAATGATTTTGAAAGGTACAACTTAATTAGTATCATGGAACAGAATTTTGTTAACTCACATCGCCAACAGTTGCTCCCTTTGCGTTGTTTAGGAAAGAAACCAGGTTATCAGCAGGGTGTGACACAATAGCACAAAGAATACCGGCTAAATATCCACCAGCAAAGCTCACACCGAGCTGCGTTGATTTACTGCATTGGTCTTTTGGTGTTGGGATGACATTTTTGTAGAGTTGTTCCACAATTGTTTCAAATGATGCAAACTTCATCATGGTGTCTGTAAAATAACCCAATGTACAATAATAGGCTGATATAAGTACTACATAGAGCCAAAAAAGTTCACATATATTTACCAAGCTAAAAGGCTTCAAATGTAATCTTTGCTAACGCTAAAGGTTTTATCCCTCTCGACACATGAAAGCTAAAACTAGCACATTACATGGAATGTAAACTTACACGGAATCTGTCGTCCCCACAGAGGAACAATCCCCTTATACAGCCTGTATACATAAAATCAAACATCCAATCTTCCATTAGCAGACTGTGTAAAAATAATACATGTTGTAAAAGAATAATTCGCGATGAATTTATCAACATAACAAGGAATTACCCAGCGGCTCCCTCAGCCCTAACGAATTTGGGAAGTCCGTCAGACAAGCCTCTGGCAAAACCAGGCTGAGTCTGAACGCGAACCTTGACAGCCTCGAATGGACAGAGAGCAACATCAGCAATAACTTCAGCAGAAGCAGAACCAGCAAGGAAAATCAAAGTCTTGTACTTGGCAGCATTTTCAGGACCAGCAAGGTCTGTGTAATACTTCTTGAAATATTCATAGAATCCATATTTGCAAGCTCCCTGAGCGCTGTAACCGAGCAAGGTAGGCACCCATCCCCTGAAGAAGCCTCTAGCACCCTGCTCCTTAAGCAGAACACCAAAACCAGAGGAAATGCTCTTGTATTTTGCAGGATCGATCTAACAATTCGAACAACATCATTCATCACATTAGTAACAACAATGTAAACTGATTGAAAGGACTCTGCAGAACCTTAAAGAAGGAAGATATTTTTCATACTTTCACCTATTATAACATGTTAGTTACCGTCTTTATCAGGATACAATCCAATATCTCTTATAAGTTACGCGATTGTGTAGATATATTTAACACTGTTAACATAACAGCTTTGTCCACATAATTAAACAAACAACCAACAATTCAATCCTGATTTGGCAATTTAATTCTCTTGTTCTACTTAGTAACTTGTTAAACAAAGGGGGCAAAAACTTTCTTCGCGTTGCTAGACAATTCTCCACAAATCATATATACAACAAGCCAAAGCACAATTAATACATTGCACAAAGAGTTAAAATGTATACATATAATAAGATGACGCGTAGAAAAAAGGTACCTGCATGTTACACTTGACAAGATCGAGTGGTGTAACGGCCATGTGAGTTAGACCACAACTCATAACACCACCAAAAGTACAAGCACCGTAATAAGCAGGTGAGAACATTTCTATTTTACGTGAAGACTCTTTTGGTGCCGGAACCAAAAAAGGCTTTTTAACAATTGATTCTTCACATGGTTGAGATAATGTATTATTACTAATAATTGTAGATGAAGAGAATGACGTGGTGTTATAAAGAAAATTGGGGATCAAAGGTGTCCTGGAACTAGAATTATCTGTATAGGCCATTGTAGTTAGAACACTGTTGATTAAAGAAGAAGAAAATGTAGTGAAAGAAGATGTTATTTAAGGTGTAAGAGGAAAATAAGGACCGTTGCTGTAATGGTGGAGAATTGAAGAATCTGCTTTATTATTGAAGCAAGGGCTGTCCATATTTGCCTCCTACCAAGGGTGTCTAGTATCTATGGCTTTCCTTTAATTTAATTTTATCTTTTGGTGTTTTTATTTTTTTAGACATAGTTGTATGCAGAGTGAGTTGAATTAAATTTGGATAGTGTTCGATTCATTTACGAGTCAAGACTTATTCCGCCTGAAGTATGCTTGGGTCAAACAACAAATCATAACCCAAAGGTTCTCCTCTTTTTAAGAGTAGTTTTAATTTAACTGAAATTGTATTGAAGAAGATAAAAGTTTAGTAGTATATTTTTAGTTTTGATGGAAAAATAGTTATTGGAGATTCACTGAATTACAAATGGACTATCGATAAATATTCTACCAATCGATGAAGTCTACTGATATATAATATTGTTTGCTTGTTTTGGATGAGTTACTTTTTGACTCGGCGAGTTATACCAGATGAATTATTTTAACACAACTATTTGACGAGTCATTTTGGTTCAATCTGTTGGGTCAAGTCAATAAACGAGTCATGACTCCACCAATAAAAACACCGAACGGGTTGGGCAAGTTTGATTTGATTTTGTTCACCCCTGGTTATATGGTAGTAGAAAATTTTCAATTGGCATATGCAAATCCAAGATTTAGGAATGTAAATCATAGCATTTCACTACTTAAAGGATTATAGATTCGAGTTGATGTATATAAATATAAGAGTAGAAAATGGTGAGGGAAGAATGTACACTTGCTAGTTTTTGCTTTTCATGTTAATCATCACATTCACTACTTCAGTTTATTCTTGCCATATGCACAAGGAAGGAGCCAGTAAGTACTCGATGGAATAATTGAGTGTGCACAAGGTGGCCGGACACCACTATGATTAAAAAAAACAAAGAATAAAACAATGGCACAAACATAAGGTTGAAACAGCTTATATTTTAGGCCATAGAGCTTTTATTCCCGCAGCAACTGCTTTATTTTGGCCCCCGATTAAGACTATACTGGAAAAGCGTTTAAGAAAAGTATCATAATGCATGGAAGAAGCAAAAGACAAGCATATATAAAGAACATAATGCACATAAAGGTAGTGATGATCCTGATGAGGAATAAATAATACAACTTGTCTGGCAGATACATTGGGTAGTTATCTGACAAAAATCTTAAAGACCTAATAATCTAAGATCAATAACAAAACCAAAACATGATACTACTCTGCAATTTCTATTAGATAATTCACATTATGCTACCTCTTCACAGGTTTCAATGTCGTCAAGCTGACATAGGCAAAAACTTTGTAAGATGCTTCACAAATGGACTCCGAATCACCTTGCAGTCATTTATCTTCACCTCCCTTCATTGGATAAAGATTTTAGAGAAAAGGAAGAGATAATTTATGTGTCTCTACTCTCTAGTTTGTAATTATGAAATCCTAAATGATTATGCACTTCATATGTCCAAAAAATAAAAGAGAATACTATGGATTACACAGAAATGAACCAGTCGTCATTCATATGACACAATAACACGCCAATAAGAGATGAAAAAAAAAATATGATCTTTGATCATTGAACCTAAAAATTTGCAGAAGTGGAACCTCGACCATATAATATGGACTGTTGTTTGCTCCATTGAGATGCTTCATCTGTGTCATTCAGTGATTTTGCATGCATTCAGATTTAATCCACAAGAATGTCTAGTACCCAGACCCCACTTTGTGAGACTATATTGGGTATGTTGTTGTAACTTCTACTCATCTAGTACAACAACAAATATAACATACCCAGTGTAATCCCACAAGTGGGGTCTGGGAAGGGTAAATTGTATGCAGTAACGCAGACCTTACCCCTACCTCTTAGAGATAGAGAGGTTGTTTCCACCAGAAGAATGTCTGGTAACTTCTTAAATCAAGAAACGGAATTTTTGGCATAAGACTCCTATGACAGAATTGAAGCATTATCAGTTGATCCAGTAACCAAATGCATGAAAAACATGAGTGCTCATGAGATGTCAATCTTATTTCAATCAACACCTTGTATGAAGAGGACTTCTGTTATTTAATACAAGGAAAAAGAGACTGCACACCTGTAATCCAGCTTTAGCTTCATAATCAAATGACTTGCAAAGAAGCTCATAATTTGTCTGTAACCCCATCTGCAATAGCAACAAGAAGATGTAAAAAGCTTAGGCAAATTATGATGAAAACTGAACTATTGCAGACAGTCGATCTACCTGTGAGGGTGACATAGTGGATATCAGGTACCTGCAGAGATTGACGGATAAGTGTTATTGGAAATAGCTACTCATTATAAACAAGTGAACAAAAGCAAATATATCTTAACTGTAATGTAGCAGCTGAAAAAAAAGAATTTGCTGCTAGAAACTTTTCATGTTAGAGCTAAGCATACGTTATTCAGTACAGAGAGGAAAAGGCTGAGAGTAAACTGGAAGTTGATTATGTAACAGGTTAATGGTATATATTTAACAGGTTCCAAAAGAAATTCTCCTGATATAGTTAAATTCCAATATTTTGAGCTGAATTGTTGAATCATCCAATGCACGTATAAGTATGTCCAATACATTAGTTTACCATAAATAGCTCTAAGGTAATTCTTTTATATAAATATAATTTTCATTTCAACAACCAAGAGTAAAAAATACAGAAATTTCCTGTAGCTTCAATAATTTTGGCCAGCTTCTGCACTCTAGCATGATATGCCACATCTTATGACAAGATATGACAAACATAGTTAGACTAAAGAGGATATTACTTTTGGGTAATCATAGAAATGGAACCAATTACCGTTAAATATGAATTCCAGATGATAGTATGTAAATTTGATTATCACAACATGCAGGATATATAAAGAAAGAGGACAAATATAACAGTTCTCTACAGAAGTAGAAAAACATTATTTACTTATATTCAAGGTGTAGCCACCTAAGCTTATTTTATTGATATTTCAACACCCTAAACATGTAAATGATATATGCTAAACGCACACAAATTGCTAGTATAACATATCAATAGATCACCTTAGTTTATTCCTATAGAAGTTCATTGCTATCATGTTTGCCTTCTGAACTGTTAGCACCACGGCACTCATTTTGCTCTGCAAAGTATTGATAAGCTTTCATTAGCACACAAACATGACAAACATTTCTCTCTACTGCAAGACTAGTATATTCATGAGTTAAAGAAATGCACTAACAAATTTTCAGCAATGCTGCTGTGGCTAAGTGTTTTCAAATTAATTAGTTAGTTTCTCTCCACCATCATCATTTTAGGAATTAAAGTGATAATAGAACATTTATTATTCAAATGAGCAAAGATTAGTCCATCACCTTCTGAGCAATCAGCTCAATTAGCACCATTAAGAATTTTCCCAGCCCCTTCCCCTGAACACGATGTTCAAGCTGTAATTCATACACATAAAGAACAGGAATTTCTTCCTCGATGGTGAAGCGGTAATGTACAAAAGCCACAAGATGACCTTTATCATCCATACCGTCTGCATTACACCTTCCTTTCTTTGATAATTTGAGCATAATGTTGGCATCCACATTTGAGATCTCATACACAAATATATAACGAGCTTCAGAGGAAACCATCTCCCTGCGCTTCACCTTCTCTTCTACAGGCCACTCTGTTCCATATGATGCCTCCATATTCACCTGTAAAAGGCCTATACCTTCAGAAAAGAGGAAATATCCCTACGATCATTGATTTGAAGTTGTAGCTATAACTCTAATCACAATAAGTTAGCCATTTTGCTACCTTGAGGAGATTTTGAATATACTGCTTTACTGGAGAAGAAAGGCAATCTCCGCATCCCGAGTCCAAGTACACAGACAAATCTAATGATCAAATCAACTATACATTACACATACAAAAATTGAATAAAGTATAACAGCAAACAACATTATACATAACCAATAAAGGTTGTGGTATAGGATAGATAGGATCCCTCTGCCCTTAACCGGAGGTCTCAGCTACTAGCCCCAAGGAAGTATGGAAAACAAGTTTTACTAGTTTGATTGTCTCCTAGCCCCCCCCCCCCCCAATCCTATGCCACCTCCAATAGTATTTGGGTAGATCATATACAAAATGCTTTTAGGATAATATTTTTTGCTTAACCACCCAACATAAGAAAATAAGTAAGAAATACACTTATTTTCCTAGAAAACATTTTCCTTAGTACTGAACACAACCCTAATGACTAAAGTTCTTCCCTTTATGAACGAAGATGACTGAATATGTGTAAAAAGGGTAAAAGGGCCATTGCTTTTGGACTAATGCAAAGGTAAGCTTTTTTTTTCTCCAACAAACCAACAACCACCAAAAAAGAAAAACACAAACAAAGATAGAATATGAAGGATTTAACAGATTATGGATTCACCAAAATAATACATTAATGGATATAAAATAAATAAAAATTCGAACCCTTTTTCTTGTAATGGCGAAAAGTTGGGAAGGAAGAAAAAGGGTCTTTCTGAGAAACTGCAGCTTTGATTATCTCTTGCACCTTCTTCTTCTTTTCCAATATCTGCCTTCATAAACAAAGTAGGTTTAACTGTTAATTATTGCTTTGTTTTTCTAAATTTTCAAAAATTGATGATTTTGGGGAAATGGGCAAACGTTAGTTTATGTTACCTCTTTCCTTGTCATCTTCTTGTCTCTGTTATTCTTGGATTTGTTGTTCGACTCTCCGCTCTTCTCAACTTCCATTGCTGTCTACAATAACTCCGACCTTTCCCAATTCTCTTGAAATGGTATATATCCTCTCACTTTCTACCCAACATTTTCGAAAGTAGGAGCACTTCAATACCCAAAATTCTTGAAAAATCTAAATGGACCCTTTATATTTTGAAATGTAGTAATATACTCCCCTTTCATTTTTACTTATCAATTTTGGACTTTTGCACCTTCTTTAAAAAAACAACGAATAATATGAGAATTTACAATAACACTCCGTGTTAGGTCTTGAGAAAATGATTTAAGGATTAAGTAATTAATGTAAAGCTTAAATAGGAAAAACAAACACTCATTTAGTTTTTGTTAGTATATTAAAAATAACAAGTAAAAGTTATAATCTATATTTAAAATATTTGACAAGTAAAAGAGAACGAATAAGTATTAAGTACTACTACTCCAATGTTGGGAGTCTATACAATTTTGTAAAGGTCAAATACGAACACAAAATTGATGGCTTCAGTTGCAGTCTTTGGCAATAATAAGTTAACAAAATATTGTGACTCTTGGAAAGTAATGATTTTTGCACGATTCAACACGAGTGAGGTTGTATTTTGGAGAATTCGAACAACATAAGTGTCCAGTATTTATTTTGAAACCCTACTAATTCAAAAAGACGTGGATAATTTTTACTTTAAAAATAAGGCAATTCCATATACAGGATTCAAACTCATAACCTACTGTTAAGGATGGAGAGGTACATCCCCACCACAACCTTTGATGGTAATCAATCCTTCAGTACTATGTCATAACAGGTGTTCATCAACCTTGTGGCTCGGATCGTTGCTACTGCATGTGAATAAAATGCATACACACATGTCCTAATATAGTATAGTATTAAAATATTTAGCTGAAAAACGATATCTTAAATTATGAATAGTTTAACATCAAGCATAACCAAAAGAAAAAGATCCAAAAATTTTGGTAGGTCACGCCTTTGACAACTCAACTAAAACAAATGCAAAATTTTAGAAGACTAGAATCCATATTCAGACAGGAAATCCCAAACGAAACAAAGTCTAAGCTCCAGGAACCTCGGCTTCTGCCTCAGCCACTGTTTCTTCAGCTGGTCGATCCAACTTCACACCAACATCTTCTGAATAGTCGCCATGCACCTGCAAAAAGAAACTCATTAGTAGTTTAAAAAAAAAATGCACATTCAAAGTATCCAAGCATGGTGCTCAATGTAGTGCACAGAAACTGAAAACAATCAAAACTTACCTCCATCAACTTGCCAAGATCAAATTTAGGGGCCTTGAGGATCTTGACTTTGCGAATATAAACATTTTGGAGTGGAAAAATGCTTGAAGTAGCTTTCTCAATCTCTCTACCAATTGATTCAGGGATGAACTTAGCAACCAACTCCTTCAGGTCACAGGAACTTGCTTGGTTTCTCATGATCTCAACCATTTTGCGACGGATCTAACACAATAAGACAAACATGTTGATAAGAAATCAAAAGTAAACCTGCCAGATATTATCAGATAAGTAAATAAGTGAGATCAAGTACAAAATACCACCAACCTGACGGATCTGGCTGCTCTGAGCATAACATGTCCGCTTCTGCTGGTTTGGACGCTTCTTTGTAAAAGCAATGCAGAACATCCTAAGAGTATAGCTATCTGTAGTCTTGACATCCACATGAGCCTCAATCAAAGTCTGCCACTTGCGCACAAGAGACCTCAACTTGTCTGTTGTGAAGTCCATTCCCTGAAGATAGCCAACAATGAAAGTTGTTATTTTTCCAAAACAAAGTCAAATTCCATCCATAAAAAGAGCTATTCTCCAGTCTTGTGAAGAAATGATAGTGTAAAAGAATCATCATACATGAAAGTTTGTGAGGACATTCCTCCCTTGCACATCTTCTGCTCTCAGGCGGATCTTCCTGTAAGCCTGATCCTCATCCTTCTGAAGATCAGCCAAACTGACTTCAAATACTCTGTGCTTTAGTCCTTCTGAAGCAATCTGGAGCCAAAATGGGGCAAATGCACTTGTTTAAGTAAAACTGGATTTGCAGTCATATAACTCAATATTTAAGAGATGAAGCTTCCACCTTAATATAAAAAGGAGGGAGGAGGGGGGAGAGAGATGGGACTTAGAGATATAAACCTATACATTAGAGATGAACCTTCCACCTCAAAATAAAATGAATAGACCAGAATAGGCAAACATATATATTTTTGAAGAGTATGTTCAGCAGTTAAAAGTCGTACAAACAGATCTAAACTACAAACAAAATGGAAAAGTTAATGAAATAGTTTGCTGAATTGACCTATCAAAGTTGAAGGAAGAAAACTAGCATCCTCCACATATGTTCTAAAGCACAAAAATAACTATTACCATACTTCAATTTCAAACTAGTAGGTCTGCTGTGTGAATCCCAAGTATCTGCCTTTGAGTATATACCTACACAGATGGTATTTTGCTAACATGTTACCCAACTATAGTAGGTTGGCACTGTCCCCTTTTTCTTTCCATTAATTTACCCTTAACTTATCCTTGAAGTGGCTAGTAAAGTGAGAAGGGTATTTTGGTTATAGAAAAATGAGTATAATGCTAACCTAGCAATCATGTTGATGCATTAAAAAGTTCAATCAGTTGAAACAGTGCAGTTTTAGGTTTCTATCTGTGTTTAGTGACTAGTACTGTTACACTATCTTTTTGCATTCATTCATAATGCTATCTTAACAATCAACGTACAGGTTTCTCAACTGCAACTTGTTTGGTGTGCCTCTCTTTATGAAATAGTGCATAAGATCTAAGGCATGAAACATAATATAAGCACGAAGACATCACTTAAGCAAAGTCAATACCTATCATGTCCTGCACTAAACTTCAAGGGAAAACTATGCCTTAAGCAACCCTTTAACTACATTTAAAGGCATTCAATATTGCGAGGACTCATCATATATTGACTACTTTTACACTGATAATCATCTAATCAAAAAAAAAAAAACTTTGCACAGATAACCAATCTAACACTCCTGCACAATCCTCTTTAACTTTATCCAAAATGTTAGCTCACATAAATTGAAATGGAGGAACCAGAGTTACGTCATCAAGTTTTAAAATCTGTATAATCTACCGAAGAAAGAGCAACCACTACTCTACTTCCCCAAACACTTACAAACAATATACAGTTCAAGGAACAGATATGTGTTTAGAGTTCAGAGTTGCATCTCTTATATTACAAAGCATATCATACCTCTCTAAAGGATAGTCCGGTTAATTGTATTAGATAATTAATCTATATTTGATTGGATTGGCAATTGTTGGTATCAAAATAAGTATGTACTAACAAAAGATTTACATAATTACAGAAGCGCAAAAGAAGTAGAAAATGAAAAGAGATTTCGACCTTAGTTCCCTGAGTCCTAGTGACCAGGGTTTTGCCAACGTTCTTGATTTCAAAAACTGATGGTGCCTTAATGTCATACCAATCCTTCTTAGCATATGGATCGGCCGCCTTCTTCTTTCCTCCCTTCTTTCCCTTTGAAATCCTCTTGTTCTTACTGTACAACAAAGTAACATTTGAATCAAAAGACACAGAAAAAGTAAAGGATCAAATCGGAGTTAGAGAAAAGTGCAGTGGACGAGAGATACCCGACAGCCATCTTGAGAATGAGAGATTGGAGCTGCTTTCAGACGGGGGTTGGGGGTTTGGAAGAAGAGGAAGGTGAATCTATATTACTGCAAAACCCTAGTTTTCTTTCAACAAGCAACTGCTTACTGGACTTTTTGGGCTTACTTACAAGCCCTGGGTAAAACAAATGGGCCACTGAGTATTGGATTTTTAGCCCATAGTCATCTTACACAAGTACACTTTGTATTCATTTTATGCAAATGTTCCTTATTTAGGCTATTATTTAGATTTTATCCTTTTTTTAAAAAGCAATACAATCATTGGAATATTATTTTATTGGAGAACGTTAGATTCCGGTCTAATTTTTAAGAGTATATTTTAAATCATATGGTAAAATGTTAGACTATCGTCTAATGATTACAATAACTTAGAATTTAACGAGAAATAAAAAATGAATCATTTATTAAATAATCATCCAAAAAATAATAACTGGCGAAAATTTCAATTACAGTCAAGCTCATAGAGTTTTATGGTTAACTAGCTCGGGAGATTTGCACAAATAGGTGTCTTTTTTAACGTAAGATGTGGAATTTAATGTAGTAGGTGTAAATATGATTTTATTAAAAGTAAAACAGAAAAATCACCATAAAATTGAATTAAAATATCAAAAATATTGAAGACGTGAGGATTTAATGTCGTAAGAATAAATTTAATTTTATAAAAAATATAAGGGCAAACATGATTTTAAAGATGAATGTAAAAGGCAGATATATTGAAAAAATATAACGAATGAAAATATAACTTATTTGTGAGTGTACAAGGGCAAATGTGATAATTGTCCAGTTTTTATTAGTTTCTCTGTTTTTAATTTGTTTGTTAGTTTTTACTAGGCACAAGGATTAAACAAATAAATAATATTTTTTGAATCTTGTGGCCTTAAACTGAAGATATGTAGAATGTATCAAAATATTTTTTAATCTTGAGCTTTTAAACATGTTACGTGGAAAGTTAGGATTTTAAAAGTTGCCAAAAAAAGCAAAAAAAAAAAACATTCTCCTTTTAAACGGATTAAAAAAGAAAATGTGACAAAAAAATTAAAATTTGGAAATATTATTATTTTTCCTTTATGAATCATTTGGTAGAATGCATAAGAATATACTGAATATAGTGTATTAGTAATTCTGCGAATATTTTTTAGGGAACTTTCGCACATAGCCACTCAAAAATAATTTAATTATGCTACATAGCTATAATTTGCTAATTATGATTTGTAGCTACATGTCATAGGGAGGAGAGTGGCGAGCAAGATTAGGAGAGGGAGCAGAGAGGCGAGCGAGAGAGGGCAGAGAGTGGGAGAGAGGTGAATCGTATATGTATATTGGTTAGATAATTGTGTATATGTAACTGGTATATATATGCATTTGTATATTTGGCGAGCGAGAGAGGGCAATAATTTGTATAATTCGCATCTCGTTTGTATATATTTGCGGGTATGTTTGTATAATTCACGGGTATGTTTATATAATTCGTGTGTTTTTGTATAATTGAGTAATATAAACTCTGGAATTATACAAATATGAGAAAACTCGAAATAACGAATTGTTACAAACATAAACATAGAACTTTATACAGGTATACACATATATTATACAAATTATATTATATAAAATCCGAAAACTATACGTTTATACAAACTTTAAGAAGTTATACACAAAAAGATTGAATGTATATGGTGATAAAACTAAAAAATCAAAGGAAATCATCGTCATATATAAATACAAACCATCGTATACAAACACAAATCAAACAAATAATTGTTAGTTGCGAATTATACAAACGTGACTTATTATATAAACTCGAAATCAGCCCACATAATTAATGGTTAATGTCAGCTGCGAGTGATAATTATAGCAAATTACAGCTTTAATGACTAATTAAGTAGTTTATGTTTGCTTAACCACGTAATTTGCCTATTTTTTATTCAGTTTAATTTAGTATATTAAAAATTGTTTTGTCCTTGGTCATGCTTATCTATATTTATATTACTAACATCATAATTTATCATATATTAATTATGATAAGTTATAAATCTACCAAACGACATCTAGTTGGTATACTCTTATATCTGTAGTTACGTGGAATGTGTACCTGTGGCATCTGCTAAATTTGTCATCCAATAGTGGAACCTCACCCGGTCCCGCTTCGTGTAGATTATAGGTTTTGTCAAATTACAATTTTATCACCAACTTCTTTAATTTTGGCTCAAAGCAAAGCGTATTAGTGCGTGTTTAGATTGATTTATTTTTAATGTTTTTTTGGCTTTTAAGCTATTTTTCAATTTTAAAAGTGTTTGCGTAACACAAAAAGTGTTTTTAAGACGCACAAAGTATATAAAAAAAAAAAGTCAAAAATGAATGTTCCTAGCAAACTTATGAAGCAAAATTTTTAAAAATAACAACTACTAGTATCTAAGCTTTTGGCAAAATTCCTGGAGACAAACGTCATGAGAGGCTTTAATCAGATGTGTCTAATGGACATTCGAATCTAACAAATCTTACGTACGAACTGCCATCACTGATACACTTTTTTCTAAAAGAAAATAATAACTTTTTTTTTAAAAGTATTTGAAAACACATCTAAATTTATCACAAATTAAACCATTTTTTTACTTGATGAAGTAAACCTTAGATACATCCGAATTTGCTACATGACATAGCAAGTGGTCTCAAATTCTTGTAGAAGCATGAGACTCTTAATAAAAAGATCAAGAGACGGTTGAATGTTGCAAGAATATCGATGGTGTATATAAGTTCAGTTATCAAGTAATTAAGGTAATATTTTTAAGATTGTCAATAGTTTAAGAAACTAATTAATAATATGTGCCAAATTTAGAAGTTTTTTCCACACCAGGACTGTTTGTCAATATAGATTGTTGGGAAAGTAGATGAATCAAAATTTGATTAATTTTAATATTTGTTTGTCAATATTGAAGAATAATTTATACTCCCGACAATATTCGAAGTTAAAAGAGGAAGGAAAAAGAGTGACTATGGAAGGTGAAAAACACATGTGGAAGAGCACAATTGAATTTGGAGAGCCCATTGAGACTGCAGGAGTACGTGAACCAATGAACATTGGTAACAGCAATATTCTTTTCATAATAATATAATAGTAAGGGTCGTCTGATGTGATGGATAAAGAACAATAATTTTGAGATAAGTTTTTAGCACTCTTCAATTCTTTGTTTGATTACAAAGTGTGGAATAACATATCACAAGATTAATAATTATGACTAGGATAAGTTATCTCTTTTTGTGGGCGGGATAGTTTATCCGAAAATAAAAATAGAAAATAACAAAAGTACTCCTTAAATCCTCATAAACAAACAACTTATTATTAGAGATTAATTTTGCAAATAAATAACTTATTCTTAGAAATTATACCATTGACAAACCAAACAACCAAATAAAAAATAGTTTCAACATAATTAATCTCATTATAACTTAATTATCCCAACATAATTTATCTATCATAATTAATCCCAACGTAACTTGTCTTCAAACTACACGATCCCTAACAATAATAGTAGTAATACTCCATAAATAAATAGTGATGGTGACATTTTTGACAAAGACACATTTTTGGAAAAGAACATTTTCATACAGTAACCAATTTGGATTTATCTCTCTCACACATACCCTTCAAACTAGTCAGGTTATCATCACCTAACAAAAAGACAATTACTATTTGGGTATTTTTGAATTTTGTAAGAATAAGAAATAAAAAATGTACTAACAAATTCCTATTAGATAAATTTGTATATATTGATAGTGTAACCTATCTTGAGAAAGTGTACGGGTATATGGAGGAGATGAGAGGGAAAAGAGGTGTACGAGCGTAGTCGGTTGTATTACACACACACTAATTGATTGAGAAAAGGGTTTAAGAAGTTCAATTTCATAAAGTTTAAGTGTTTAATTGACAAAATTATGAGTAGAATAGTCTGGTTGATGTTCGAGCCAGGTATAAGGGCTTTTCAGGTTACTTCGCCTTCTTATTTTGATAACTCTTTAATCATAGTTTTCCATATTACATGTTTATGTAAAGACTACAAGATAATTGTTACATCCTACATATCTTTAATTAGTTTTAGACCACAAAATTCCAAAGTCCATTTTACTTTCTTAAACTTCACGTCAAATCACAATCAGACGAACAAATTGACATAGAGGACTACTATATGTAGTACTAATAATGCAGAGCCTTTGTTATCACCAAAGGAGAAGTCAAAATTTAAACTTTATGAGTTCTAAATTTTAGGATAACAACATCCTACAAATGAGTTCTAAATTTAATCTTTTATATATATAGTAAAGTTTTTCATAATACAATTACATAGTCATCTAAATTAAAACTATTAAATTCGGTTGAACTCATACGGTCTGGCCCCCACACCACTATCTAAAGCTAAACTAAATAACTTTAACTCATGCTATCCTATATTTGTATATAAATATAATAAGCAAAAAAAATAGTAAGTAGGAGTAATATTTTATGATGTAGAAATGTTGATTCTGTACTGGTATCTTTTTAGTAAAGAGAGGGGCCTGGTGGGTACTGTTAAGATGGAAAACAGAAGCAAGAAGTGACTCATCACAGAGTAATTGTACTAAGGTACTATCAAATGGTGTCCAGAATCCAAGAAGCTTATGTAATGTTGCTTTCAAGTATGCAAAAAAGAGATAAAAATATGAAGCAGGTAAACAAAAAAGAGATAAAAATATGAAGCAGGTAAAAAAAGTCATATTCTCTCTCTCTCTCTCTCTCTCTATTATGATATGAGTGTATAGTGTATTTGCCTTCTGACTGATATAATAGGTCATGCATGCATGGGTCAATCACTTCCTTCCAAATATTTCCAACTTTATTTATCATTTGCTTTCCATTTTCATTTCCTATTACTAGTCATTTCAAGTAACCCTACTTTCTCCCTATAAATAAAACTACAACTATTCAGCAATACACCATTATTACTTTTTCTACATAATTGGACATGGAGACAAAAAATGAAAATTTTAAAGATGGAGAAGAGGAAAAAAATGACTACTACTGTAGTTCTAGATCAGGAGTACTAGATTCTCTTGAAGATGAAGAAATTAAGAGGAAAATATGTTGTCACTCTTTGTATGGTCTTTTGGTTGAGACTCACTTGGATTGTTTGAAGGTATTTTGTTATATTTATGAATTATTCATCAAGAAATTAGGGTTCTGATTATTTTCTCCGATGGTTACTCAATTAATAAAGTACTAAAGTCGTATTGCTTATTGATTTTCTAATTTTCTTTAGAAAAGAGAGAGTGAATTTCTTTGATAATAACTATTAGTTGAGTTAGAAGTTATTCAAGTTGGAAATTGATTAATTACTAGTAATTCATGTATATATAATTTTGGTGTGTATTATAATTATTTAGCAGGTTTGTTTGGGGATTACTGAGATTGACAAAATTGATCAAAAAACTGAAGAAAAGTCATCAAAATATAAGAAAGTTATCTCACACACAATGGATCATCAAGCAGAATTGAACAATAAGTTCAGCTCACTCACAATGGATCAACCAGCTGAACTGGACAACTTCATGGTAATAATAAGTTTATTTCTTTTTTTTTGCTTTATAATCCCATTTTATGGACGGTAGTGACAGAACCAGGATTTTCATCAAAAGATAGGGTTCAATATGTATAGTATATACATAAAAATAAATTGACCTTGTATATGTAGTGTGATTTTTAGAGGTCCGGACACAACTAGAAACAAAGGTTTTTCCTTCCACGAATCAATGAAAACTTGTGTTATTAACATGATTTCCCCATCCATTATCTTTTAGATGACTAGTTAATTAATGTGACCTAATTATGTTTAAAATAGTTGTTACTATTGTATATAATTCTAGGTTTTAGGAATACATGTAGCTTTAATTTTGTGTAAAAAGCTAATCAATGGTGTGGACAGGAAGCATATTGTGTGGCTCTAAGCAAGCTAAAAGAGGCAATGGAGGAACCTCATTTGGAGTCCATAAAGTTCATCAATCATATGTATTCTCAGCTCAGTGAACTCATGGAACTTCCTACTTCTACTTCCACACCATCTAATTTTGGTAACATTAATTACTTACATTTTCCCTTTTTACCAAATTTAGCACACACTTCATGATAGTAATTCATATTACTAGCTATTTTGGTAAATGAAGAGGAACGGATTTTGATGCAGTAGTAGCATACCTAGATGTACACGTTATAAATGGCAAAAAGGGCAGGTAACGTTATCAATAGTGGGGAATTTGTGCGGCAGAACATAATTTTTTTTCATCAAATCAAATCACTGGAAAAACTGTATGATGGAAACAAATTATCAATAAATTAAATAGTGGAAATCAAACTACCTGTTTTTTTTTTCCCCATATGAAAACATTACTATTTTTTATTTCCTCATCGATTCAATCCAAAATGTTCATATGAAATAAGCCTCTAATTATTTTTCAGAGGGAAAATAGTGATTTAAAATTTCTAATTCTTGTGACATAATTATAATGTTAAATATGTAAATTATTTTTCAAAAAATCATTAAAATTGTTTCCCTAAGTGTACGGTTAAAATAAGAAATTTGACTCTTGAAATTCGAACAATATCATATAAATTGGATGAAGGCTAGAAGTAAATAAGATGGTAATAAAAGTTCACAACTTGATATTTGTTCTTTTAAAAACCAAGAAACTAAAGAATCTAGCAATTGGTTCTTGTTTTTTTTGTTTTTTTGTAGATGGGATGAAGGCCCATGGCAACAAATGAGATGGTGGCAGGAGGAAGCTAGATGATTGATAGAGCCAAGATTCTATAAGCTCATAATTTATCTAATTATTTACTAGTACTAATTAAGTTACTTTATCTATGTTTAGCAATCGATGTATGGTGGAATTTCTTTGTTATAGCTAGATTGCCACAAGTCGTATGTACTAGTATGTTTTTTTCTTTTCTTTTTATGTAGCATTATGTTAATAGTAATGAGGACTCCCAACAGCTGGTCGAACTCATAATTAAGGGTTTGAGATGTTAATTCAGAGATGATTATAAGATATATTATGAAAGAAAGGCTTGTTGATGAATACAACTCCACCTATTAATTATATATGTGTTACGTTCATTATACGTGTCTCTATAATTTCGTAAAAACGATTTATCTATGATCACTTATAAATGAAATTGAGGATGTTAATTAGTGTGGCATTTAATATTATATTGTATAATATGTTAAGTCATGTCTCATGCATGACACTCATTGCTGCATTTGCTCTAATATATATGTGAATATTGACATTTTATGCCTCGTTACTCAAGATATTGTTAAAATGGCATAAAACTAAAGATAAGTTTATAAAAGGCTATCTTCCTCTTTTGAAGTACAATTGAATGAGTGTTACACTTAATTATTTTTCATATCGTGTTAATTGACTTTAGATGTATGATTTTAAAGCAGCCAAGTGAATACAGAACTGGTCGAGTACTCGTCCATCGCTAAATAGTTCATAACCAAAATTATAATCTCCGTTCAATAATAGTTGTCCACTATTAATTTGACACATCTTTAGAAACAATAAATAATTGGAGTTACCCTTTGAATATATTAAATTTAATGTTTTGAAAAATATATTAAACATTGAATAGTATCTAATAGCAAAAATAAAATGAATAAATAATTCATTAATTTTTTTAAACTGAACAAATATTATAAGACATTTTTTAATGCAGCAGACAAGCAAAGAACTTTAATTTGCTATGATCAGGATAGTTTGAGTATTGGATCATATCATATCCTAATATAGAAACCTAAGTCAACTTAAACAGCTGAATTGGTCACACTTTTATGAGTCAAAATCCACACTTTGTGACACTCAACACTCTTCTGGAACATTAATGTTTTGCATAAATTGAACAATAAAATGAATTTTTTTATTTTGTTTCTGCTTATTGTGGATTGGTATCTGTTTTGGGGTCTTGTTAATTAATTTGCACTGGAAAACATAACTTTAGAAAATAAAATATCATCTAACAGAGTTGATTTCATTCTCAAAACTCTAATATATATATATATATATTTTAATTTGTTCAAAGATGAAAGGGACTTATCCGGATCCAATGATTAATTTCTTGCAGGTTCACGATAACTCAATATTTTTTGTTCAACAATATTAAAATATTCTTCAAGAATTTATGAATAATAAACTATGAATTCAATTATTATCGTATATTGACTATCCAGAATCTACAGAACACTTACAATTCTGGAATATGTAATGAGATAAGATGTAGATGATCAGTCCAATCGGATAACTGATCATAATTTATAAGGAATGGTTAGTCTATATAGGTAGCTACTTAAACAAACATGGTTTCAGATTCTAGCACAAAACCTTTTTCTTGTCAGATTATGTCTTTCATCTTGTTGCATTCTTACCAATAGTCCCTGTGCCTTCTGATATACTCAAGTTAAGTGACAAACAAAAAAGGTAAAAGTGGAAGCACGGTTTGGGGAGGGATCTTTACTTGTTTAGCTAATGGTTGATTAATATTTATTTTATTTATTAAGAAATTTATCTACTTCATCTGACTAGTTTCGAGTTCGAATCCTAAGTAATTCACTATCATATTGAAATTCTAGTTCTTTATAAAGAAGTTTAGATTTCAATATTATGCACTATTTAAAAAACGCCCAAACGTAAACTGATAAAAATCGATCTCCGATAATTTATTTGGCCTAAATATTTTTTATAAAATTATTTTAATGAAATCGATCTATGAAGGTTGATTTATTTAGTGAAAAATGAGAGAAATTGCAAAAAGACTGAACTCGGTAAAAAGTTATTTTTAACAACCAACCTCTTTTTTTTTTTGCAAAATAGTCACCTTCAAAGTTTGATGTTCATGACAGAGGGTAAGCCTCTGAAGAAGGGATGCACAATACACCTTAGTCGAATTCTACATAGAATTGATAGAAGAAAATTAGAAAATATATAAAAATGAATTCAGAATCAACTGTTGAGATGCTTTTTAGATTAAAATTCAAGAATTGAACCAGCTCGTTACACAATGAATTATGGTTACTATTGGCCGGGAAAGGGAGATCACTATGGGGTGTACTGAAGGCTAACATAACATCTTGGCTGATCAAAAGATTAAAAAAGAAATGCTGGAGCCAGGGTGTACTGTTGGCAACATGGAGGCTGATTTAGACATATATTACTGTATAATTTTGATCTTTCACACAGAGTACATAGATAATGTACATATTTTTTTTTTTTACCAAAATATGTAATATATTATACATATTTATAAATTATACACAACATATACAATCGATGTGTATAAATATTATAATTTGACCATACTAATAATAAACTAGGCACGGAAGGATACATTTTGATTTTTTATGTGAATTTTGGACTTTAACGTGACTTTTTTTTAGTATTTCTAGTCACGTTTAATAAAGAGGAATTTTAGCAAATAGTCATTATAATAAATTTAATTATGCTCTATAGCTATAGTTTACATATTTACAGGCTGTAGCTACAGTTTAAGCTGTCTCGTTTATATAATTCACTGGTTTGTTAGTATAGTTGAACTATTTTAGTATAAACTCGAAATAACAAATTCATACAAACACAAACATCTGAACTTTAAACAGTTATACTAATTACATTATACAAAAGTTATACAAATTCTGAATTATACAAACGTGCAAATTATACAAACTCAAAATCTCATCCCACATAATTATCACTGATTGTGGTCGCGATGACTGTGATAACTAATTAACTAGTATATATTTGCTTAACCATGTAATTTCCCCTTAACCATAATAGAATTCAAATGTTGTAGAAACTTAAAAAGAACAGAACTGTCAAAAAATATACTTGAGATATCACTTTGAAACTGTCTAAAACATAAGGGATCATTTTTGTCATTTTGTCATATTATATTTACCAATATGAAGAGTGAAGGAGCCCTTATCTGTAGCAGCAGAAGAAGAGAAAGGATGATGAGCCTCTCCATTGCCTCACCTTCAAGTGTTACCTTCACTTCCAAGATTAACCTCTCCAAATCCTCCTTCCATGGCATTCAGATTCCTAAAATCATTCAGGCGCGTGCAGTAAACGCGCCGCCTCCTTCTTATTCGTCTTTGGTGGTGAAAATGGCGAAGAGGGAAGAGGAATTGAAGGAAATCAGAACTAAGACTACTGTAGAGCTTCAGGAAGAGATTGTGGACCTTAAAGGAGAACTATTTATGCTTCGTCTTCAAAGGTCCGCTCGAAATGAGTTCAAGTCCAGCGAGTTTCTGCGAATGCGAAAAAGGGTAATCTCTCTTTTCTCTGCTTTTGCTGTATATTTATATTAAATTTTTAATGCGTATGAAGTTCTTACCTTTGGAATTAGCAAATTTGACTGTTAAATGATAGTAGTAATTGTGAAGTTTTCAACACTGTACTGTTTTTAATGTCACCTCATTCCAATTATTAGATTTAGGTGCATATCTGTGTGAAGAATGAAACAGTTCCTAAATATGGGAACACTGCAGAGATACCTTTGCTGCTTAGCGCACACGGTATTCTTGAGATATGTGATGAGTTTTATTTGAATGGTGAATTTGAGTCTTAATTAAAATCCAATTTGTGACATTTAAGTTTTAGAAGGAAGTGTTCCTTGTGTCCTGCAGCAAGTACTGAAAATAGATGGGGTGTATGATTAAGGAAGAGGAGTAAGTGCACAGTAAAAGTCTACTGCGAAAAAGGACATAGTTGAGAGATACTGATGTCTATACCTGAGGTGTCTAATCAATCCCATAACCGATTCTCTTTAATTGACTATAGTGATTTATTCAGTTTGAGCAGACGATACAATAGCAGCTTAACCAGCTTAAAGTGGTTTGAATGTTGTTCAAAACTTGTCTTAAATGCTTTTATCAATATGTATTATGATTCTTTCCTGTTCTTTGTTTTAGCATTATTCACATATCCGGTGCTTGTGTTGATAGACTATTCGCCTCTTATGGTTATATGTGTGTGTGTGTGTGTGTATTTATATACATTACACCTTTGGTAATGTATTGCAATCATTTGTGCGCTAATAATGTATACTTTTCCTCGCCAAAGGAGTCTCTTCTGAAGAGGCAGTACTAAACACCTGATATCTCACTTTTGATAACACTGTGTATAATCATGTTCATTTTCCCATTTCCCTTACTTTAGAAATTGCAGGTTCCTTTTCTTCATGTATTTACTTCTTGGTCTTATTTTACTTCACTTTGACGTGGACTTACAACATGTGTTAGATTGCAAGGATGCTTACAGTTAAACGGGAGAGAGAGGTTGAAGAAGGGATTAACAAGAGGATATCCAGGAAGCTTGACCGGAAATGGAAGAAAAGCATTGTCCCTAGACCACCCCCCTCTTTGAAGAAGCTACGAGAGGAGGAGGCAGCAGAAGAAGCCAAGGAATCTGCCTCCTGATTACAGACACTGAAACTAGCAGGCAAATGTTGTATTTTCTTTTCTGGCTTCTCCTCTCATTTTGTTGATTCCCCATACGTATGGTTTATAACTGCTCCTGAAATTTTGTATTAAACCAACTTAACTTGCAAGTGATCATTCTTAACTATGTTCTCAATCAATCATTGAGGATGGTGTCAATTTTCTTCCAGTCAAAATTGTACCTGAATGGTGAAATCTGTTTTGGTTTCTGCCAAGTTCTCTTATATTTTTTTCCTGAACCTCCAATTATGACTGCCACAAATTATCAGCTAGAAGATTCCTGTAATTTGAACTACTTCACCTTCCTGGGAAAGGACAGGTAGTAAAATACAAGGTTGGGATGAAGAAAACTTCACGAAAGTCTGCACAAAAACAAGTCTGTTGAAAAGGCAATGTTCACTTCATCAAAGCTGATTTAACTTGGCTACAAAGATTCTACGAAATAGGGATACATCTCATTTTTTAGTTTCCTCGATGTAGTCGTTCTCAAATTTCTGAAATAGTATAGTTTCCTTTTGCTCTTTGCTGCTTTAAGTATGTGGATAAGATGCTCCATACATAGTTGTGTTGTCTTCTTCGTTCTGTTTTAGTTGGATACAGGTTTTTTTTATCCTGGATATATTGCAACGTAGATATGATTCAAACATGTCAATGGTTAATGCCCCACCCACTTCCCTCCTCTTTCACTCTGTTTCGTGTCTTAACACTAGTACTACAATTGGTTTTCTTCACTGCAGATGTCTTTACGCTATTGATATGTGAAAAAGCATAATATTATGCAGATTGTTATATAGTTTGCTAGGATCATGGTAACCTCTCCATGGAATGTTATGATTTAAAAAGTTTATAGTTCTATAAAGCCGTATCTCCGACCATGAACCCCTAGCTTTTGACTATTGGATGATGTTGAGTTAGGAATCATCCATCTTAACAAAAAGAGGAAAATGGTGGCTGATTTTTCACATTTGCCTCCTTCCATTCTCAGTAATCACCTTGATTCTGAATAATGAATGAGAGATCTCAAATATAGTAGAATCAATAACATTTAACCATTCTTAATAGGACTTATTACTTGTGCAATATTGCATAGTTTAAGCCAAAGGCTCTGTTTTGACAAATTAATTATAGCATACAACCCAAACACCAAGATGCAAAAGCATATATCTACTTTTCAACCAAAACAACCCCACCAAAGAGTGTGATCCCTGCAGAGTTTTATGTTTAACCCCGAATCTAACCTGTTATACTCAGACAAGTAAAATGAAAATAAATAATATATGTAATCTAGTATTGCGTTTCTGACGAGTCACCAAAAATGCCTCCCAGGATTGATGATCCTTCATTTCCACCATTATTGTCACCACCACCTATGATCCCCTGCATGAAAGTCTGACCAACCTGTTGAGCTGCACCTTCTACAAGTCCTTGTATTGCAGCATTCATCAAATTATTCCCGAAACCACTGTTTGCCCCTGGAGTCTGCATATACTGGTTTGGCCTCACTTGTCCTTGAATCATAGTAGGTTGCAGGAACTGTTGCTGTGGAACTGCACTTGTACTAGCACTATGAAACAACTGGTTTGGCCTTGCTTGTCCTTGAATTATAGGAGGTTGCAGGAATTGTTGCTGCTGAACTGCACTTGTACTAGCATTATGAAACAGCTGGTTTGGCCTCGCTTGTCCTTGAAATACTGTAGGCTGTAGGGAATGGTTGTTAGTTATTGCACCTGTGCTTGCGGCATGCATCAAATGATGTGACGTTGCTTGTCTACCCACAGTAACCTGCTGGAATTGGTTAGGAGCCCCTGGGAATGAATGGTGGTGCTGGAGGGCAGTTGACTGTGAAGCTTCCTGCCTAGGGGCAGAAGTTAAACAATCCAAATGAACATCAAACTCACAAGCAGGACATCTATAAAGCCACTGCTTGACTCCAATCTTGCGGCATACATCACAAGAGAAGCCTTTGGCATTAGCATAAGGATTCTTGAAGGTGAGTTCAAGCGAGCATTGGTGCAGTTCGTGTGTGATTTTGAGGGGTTTAGATGCACAAATCACATGGAGATCAAACTCACAATAACTGCAATGGTAGCTAAAGCCAGTTCCATGGCGTTTACAAGCATCACAGTTGAATTGGCCACCGGGGTATTTGGACGTTGGGAGGAGGTTTAGAGGGTGGTTTGGATGAGAGGGGTGAGTAATCAGCTGTGGGAATTTAGCACAGCTTAAATGAAGAGTGAAGTTGCAAGGCCTACATATGTACATTTGGCCTGATGGTGGAAGTCTGCATCCTGAACAAGGGCTTAGATCTTGGAGTTGGGTGCATAACTCCAATTCATGTGGATGACTAAAGTGCTTTAGGCTTGAAGTTGGATCATTGTTCAATTTCACCCTTCCCATCTTCTTGCCTCTTTTCTCTATTTTCTTCTTTACTGTTCTGATTTGGAGAATTAATTGTTATAAAAAGGAGGTGATTAGGGGATGAGCTGTAGCTAAGACAGAGTGGCAGCCAGTTGACTTTTGGAATTTGTGGGATTAAGTCTATGTCCAACACGGTTTGTGTCACTGATTGGGATGTGTGCAGTAATGCAAACAGCATTGATTGGTTCTTCTCTGACCAATTCTACTTCAAGTTTTCATTTTTTTTTTTGGGGGGGGGGGGGGTGATGGTTGGTGGCTCTCTAGCTTTTTTTCTGTTTTCCACCCGGTGTCCGGAGCCCTCATTGGAACCCCAACTAAATTCGGATGGCACACTGCATATCCCATTTGGGGGTGACGCTCCCAACAAGATTTTCTCTATACCGAGGGTTCAAACCCGAGACCAATGATTAAGGTTGAAACAGTTCCACAACTGCACTACAACCCATGTTAGTACTCTCTAGTTTCTTCATTAAGAATGATACATTAAAAGCATATTCATCCATGTTCAATTTCAGATATCATGTTGTTAGAAGGAAATAAAAATAAATTATGGGTTATAGTGTGCAAGTATTATGGTTACCTTTCTTAAAAATATATAAAAATGAGCGAGTGTTGACCTAGCTTAAATGTTTAATGCACGTCCTAACCTGGAATTCTCTCCTTCACCTGCAATAAATTAGATGGCCTATTTTAATTCTACATGACATTAAAGTATTCTGAGTTGGACCCAGAAGTTACCAACGTGATGCAGTGGTAGGTTGCTCAAATAGTTGTGGGCTCGAGTCACCAAGGTGGCAAAAAAGTAAGAGCTGATAAAAGAAAAAACATCTCAATAGAAGCACAAAAAGTTTAGTAGAGTTTTTTTTCATCTTCTAAAGTTGTAGTAGATTATATAGCACATGTTTCATAAAAAAATGTATGATAAAATAGTCGAGGTGTACCCAAATTAGTTTGGACATAGATTATAAGAAAAGTTCATTTCTGATTGAGTTGAGGAGCAACTTGATTACAAGTGGCTAGAATATTCAATACGTTGTAGTTGACTTTCTCTACATGCTCATTCAGGGATAAGTATTGGAAACTCGAAAGAAAAGAAAGAGTTGCTAGTTTCATTCAATCTTTCTTATGTTGAATTTCTTGTGATGTAAATTTATTAATATCAATTTTAATCACAAATCCCCATTATAATGGGGTTAGAGTTAGACATTGACCCCTTTTTTTAACATGTATATTATGTTAAACATATCTTTTTTCACAAGTTGCAAATGATTACAAAGACATTGAAAGATTATGGGACTGAAAAATACCGGCTAAGCACTCAAATGGGCAAAAAGAATTATAATCTGTCAGACAGCCATGAGACCATCTCAGGCCTGAGATCAGGTCTAAGAACGATCATCTACTGCAAACCACAGCTCAATGGAGCCATGATTGGGCTGTTAATCACGCTCTGGTCACATGGCCATGCTTCATCAACCAGACTTGGTGTCCTGTCTCCTTAGAAATCAAGGATACAGTGGTACGAGCCTATAGAACAGATCCTGTTCAAGTAAGGTCGTGACATACTCTCCTGGTATGAAGCCTCATAAAGCTGGAGCTTATGTGTTGCACTGCCGATGTGGGAACAATATGTTGGCCCCTGATGCAGCGTCGCTGACTACTGCGCAATCTCCAAGTCTCAAGTGCAACAAAAGCTTCGCAGATTTTTGATTCATTACAGAAAAATAATTATACAACAAGGTATTAGATCATTAATTTCGTAAACCAATTCCCAGTAGGAAGAACGGTTAGTAACTGTGTTCAAAGTAGTAAACCAGAAATCCTTTTAAGAAAAATATCCCAGACTAAAGGATTCATTGTGTCGTTAAGAAAAGGATAAAATCACAGCAAAATGACACAAAGACTCAACTTTGTGTGTAAGAAAATATATGCATATGCAGAAGAAGAAAGAAATCATTCAATTCCAAAAAATGAGGGAAAACTCCTCTATCACTTTGGAAAAGTCGCAATCTTTCAGAAATATCACAACCTTTCGAGTAAGTCACAATCTTTTAGAAAAATCACAACCCTTTCGAGTAAGTCACAATCTTTTGGAAAAATCACAACCCTTTCGAATAGTCACAACTTTCCAGCAAAATGACAACCCTTCATTTTCCATTCACACCTTTTAAACCCCAATAAGAACCGAAGGAAACAGAATTATCTGCCTAGAATAAATTCAGTAGCAAAGCCTAATAGTTTCTCAGTTTTTCATTCGAGACAATCAATCAATCAATCTCCAGTAGAGTCCGCAATAATGGCCCGAATCAGAGTGAGAGTAACTAAAGAGCAACGCCATCAATCAAGAATGGCAGAGATCTCAACGTCAATAAAATCAATAACATCAAAGAAACAAAATATAACAAAAGAATTCGAAAAGGGTGATGAAGTTGAAGTGGCAAGTCACGAAGATGGATTCGTAGGCTCTTACTACACAGCAACTATTCTTTCTAAGGTTGACGCTAATCATTACATCGTCAAGTACAAGACTTTGTTGACTGATGATGAGTCTGCACTGCAGGAGGAGGTGGTCACTGCAGGCGAGGTCCGTCCTGTTCCACCTCACCAAGATGAAACAATGTCAGAAAAAGGTTTCCGTGTATACGATATTGTTGATGTGTATGACAATGATGGATGGTGGTTTGGATGTATCAGTGGGAAAATTGGAGAAGAGTACTATGTCTATTTCCCAACAACTGAAGATAACATTGCATACCCTTCTCATGTGTTGAGATTTCATCAAGAATGGTGTAAATGCGGGTGGATATCTCTGATGTCATGACAAGGAAGGATTTTCGACTTATGCTGATGTTCAATTCAGGAAATTATTTATCATTCGTTTTATGTCAATTCAATTTTAGTTGTGAAATTGATACATATGCTGATAAAGATTTGATTTCTAGTGGTTGCAATTATTTGATTTTTCTCTCATTCCTTTTCTTATGATCTGTTATTCTTCTCTCCAGAATTGACACTTCCCATACTTAAAAGGATCAAAACATATAGATCATGTAGAACTAAAATGTACTAAAACTGAAAGTGTTCATCACACATTACCTCAGTGAAGTGCTAGTTGAGATTGAGATCAATCAATAAGTGCGAAGTCAAATATTTGTGAACAGTGTTTTCAAAAAACATTTTCAGGGCGATTCTCGGGGCGGGTTGTATCAAAAATGCTCCGGGCGCAAATTGAAGGCGGACATCTATAGGGTGTAAGTCCTATAATTATATGCCTGGGCGTTATTTTTTTTTATTGGTGTAATAATATTTATATTTTATGCTATCATGTTTTTTCAGGTGTAGTCATTTTTCTTATAATGTATAAACAAACTTTCATAGAAAATGACATAGCTATAAATAATTTTTTAGATAATCATATCTAAAATTTATAGGATAGAGTTACCTATCTCAAATAGTAATTATAATACCTTCTTTTCTATATTAATTGTTATAAAATTCCCTTCTAATTGAAAAAGATATTTGTAGTACTCATCTTAAAATTGAACATCACACGAACAACTTATGTGCAAGTGGGCAATAGTTGTGATCTTTGTTACAACAATGCTAGGCAGATAAGCTTCCAAACAAAAAAAAGGAAGGGAAAGTCTGTCCGACAGACTTGAAACCATCTCAGGCCTAAGAGATCAAGTCCTCCTTAATCTACTGCAACCACAGCTTAACTATAGCTTAACTATGACATTCCATTGTAGGCTATGAGCCTATAGAACAGATCCTGTTCAAGTAAGGCCGACATATATTCCTGGTATGAAGCTCATAAAGCTAGAGCTTATGTGTTGAACTGCCGATGTGGGAACATTTATTATGTCCTTTTGGTTCATCTCGAAGAAACAGCTTATGTACATATACTTGCTAAATACTTACTGGCTATACTGACCTTGACAAACATGGTAGTATCATTCACGATTGCTCTTTTATTTTAGTTTATACTAAGTTTCAACAACTCTTTTATGATTCAAATAGTCTGGCTGAATCTTGAATTAGCCAAAATAAACTCTTTTATGATTCAAATAGTCTGGCTGAATCTTGAATTAGCCAAAATAATCATTCTGTTCTTCGTTTCATACATTAGAAAGTTTGTAAGACAGCCGTGAGACATCTTAGACTTGCAAACAGACCCAAAGTTTCCTAAATAGGCAGATGAAGACAAGGGGAAACCATTTTTGGCTTCCAATTAGGTCTCGTACAAAAAGAATGGGAGTCTGTCAGACAGCCACGAGACCATCTTAGGCCTGAGATCAGGTCTAAGAACAATCATCTACTGCCAACCACAGCTCAAGGAGCCATGGTATTTCATTTCTTCTTTATTTTTTTTTTTTTTAAGTTTCAAATAACTTTTTTTATCTTTTAATATTCAAATTGATGATATCTGGCTGGAATCTTGAATTAGAAAAAAAAATCATTAATTTTTCTCGTTTTACACATTCAAAAGAAAAAAAAGAAGCATGTGAGGAGATCTTGCAAAATGCAGCTCCAAAGAGTTTTAAAAATAGGCAGATGAAGAAAATGGGAAACCATTTTTGGCTTCCAATTAGGTCTCGTACAAAAAGAATGGGAGAGTCTGTCAGACAGCCACGAGACCATCTTAGGCCTGAGATCAGGTCTAAGAACGATCATCTACTGCCAACCACAGCTCAAGGAGCCATGGTAGGCTTTAATCACGCTCTGGTCACATGGCCATACTTCATCAACCAGACTTGGTTTCCTGTCTCCTTAGAAATCAAGGATACAGTGGTACGAGCCTATAGAACAGATCCTGTTCAAGTAAGGTCGTGACCGTTGTTAGTGAATAGAAGGTTATAACGCCAGAGCTTATGTGTTGCATATCCGATGTGGGAGTACATATTAGTAATATATTGGCATGTCACACAATTTCGTTAACTATACAATCTCCAATTCTAAACTCGTCCAAGTGCAACAAAACCAGCGAAATTTATGTAAAGATTTATTATTACTCCTAAGTCCTAACTCAACTGAAAAACCAATTAAATAAGTATTATTGAAGAAAACGTCACTCTACTTTTATCAAGTAAACTATACCTTAGAATTATTTTTTCTTTAATTAACTTGAAAAAATGAAACTAAAGATATAATTATACTGGGGCAGAGGGAGTAATTTGTTTTAAGGTGAAGACCATCAATTTCGTAGAAACCATCCCAATTCCCAGTAGCAAGAAACTCCATGGCGTTTTTTCGTGTTAATAACTTATATGGTCACTTAACTATAACAAATTATGTAGCAAAGTCATTAAAGTTTATAAGAATGAGAAAGATAAGCATATCATCAACCATAAAGGAAGGAAGTATTACAAAAGCAAACTTGAGGAGATTATATAATTGTCTCTTTAGTTTTTTGGTCATAGTAACTTTTTGGTAAAACTAGTTTAAGTTACGTTGAACGACTTTGTGGTAAAACTAGTTTAAGTTACGTTGAACGACTTTTTGGTAAAACTAGTTTAAGTTATGTTGAACGACTTTTTGGTGAAACTAGTAATTTGAACAATTATTTGGTAAAACTAATAGGTTGAACGACCTTTTGATAAAACTAGTTTAAGTTAAACGGTTTTTTGGTAAAACTAGTAAGTTGAACAATTTTTCAATAAAACTAGTTTAAGTAAAACGTCTTTTTTGGTAAAACTAGTATAAGTTGAATGATTTTTTTTTGGTAAAACTAGTATAAGTTGAACGACTTTTTTGGTAAAACTAATATAAGTTACGTTGAATGACTTTTTGGTAAAACTAGTTTAAGTTGAACGATTTTTTGGTGAAACTAGTAAGTTGAAAGATTTTTTGATAAGCCTAGTTTAAGTTGCAAGATATTTTGGTGAAACTAGTAAGTTGAAAGATTTTTTGATAAACCTAGTTTAAGTTGCACGATATTTTGGTGAAACTAGTAAGTTGAACGACTTTTTGATAAAACTAGAAATAAGTTGAATGATTTTTTGATAAAACTAGTAAGTTGAACGATTTTTTGATAAAACTTGTGCAAGTTGAACGATTTTTTGATAAAACTAGTAAGTTGAACGATTTTTTGATAAAACTAGTGCAAGTTGAACGATTTTTTGATAAAACTAGTAATAAGTTGAATTTTTTTTGATAAAATTAGTAAGTTGAACAGTTTTTTGATGAAACTAGTAAGTTGAACGATTTTTTGATAAAACTAGTAAGTTGAACAAGTTTTTGATGAAACTAGTAAGTTGAACGATTTTTTGATAAAACTAGTAAGTTGAACGATTTTTTTGATAAAACTAGTGCAAGTTGAACGATTTTTTGATAAAATTAGTTTAAGTTGAACGATTTTTTGATAAAACTAGTTTAAGTTGAACGATTTTTTTATAAAACTAGTAAGTTGAACGATTTTTGATAAAACCAGTTTAAGTTGAACGATTTTTTGATAAAACTTGTAAGTTGAACGATTTTTTGATAAAATTAGAAAGTTTAACGATATTTTGCTAAAACTCGTAAGTTGAACGTTTTTTAATTTGGTAAAGCTAATTTAAGTTGAATGACTTTTTGCTAAAACTTGTAAGTTGAACGTTTTTTAATTTGGTAAAACTAATTTAAGTTGAATGACTTTTTGCTAAAACTTGTAAGTTGAACGTTTTTTAATTTGGTAAAACTAATTTAAGTTGAATGACTTTTTGCTAAAACTCCTAAGTTGAACGTTTTTTAATTTGGTAAAACTAATTTAAGTTGAATGACTTTTTGCTAAAACTCCTAAGTTGAACGATATTTTGGTTAAACTAAAAAGTTATGAAGTAAACTATCATAAATGGAAAATAAAAGAAAATAGGAAAATAATCTCCATTCTTAATCACCAAAGGTAACATAATTCTCTGCCTATAAATTCACTTGCAAAGCCTCATAGTTCCTCACTTTTCATTCAATTGAACCAATCTTCACTACTACTCTCAAAATGGCCCTAACCAATGTGTCAGTAAACAATTCAGAGCAACGCCACTAGTCAAAAATTGAAAAGCTCTCAAAGGAAATAGATTTGACAGCAATGAAGACACAACAAATAACAAAACTATTCCAAAAGGGCGAGTCACGAAATAGGCTTCACAGGTTCTGACTACGAAGCAACTATTGTTTCTATCGAGGACGCTTATCATTATAAAATCAAGTACAAAACTCTGTTGACTGATGATGAGTCTGCACCTCTAGAGGAGCTTGTCACTATAGGCGAGGTCCGCCCTGTTCCACCTCATCAACTTGAAACAATGTTAGGAAACAAATTCCGTCTATATGATAAGGTTGATGTGTTTTCCAATGATGGATGCTGGTTTGGATTTATTAGTGGGATAATGGAGAAGAGTACTATGTCTATTTCCCTACAATTGGAGATAACATTGCATACTCTTCTCATGCGTTGAGACTTCATCAAGAATGGTCTAATGACAAGTGGAAAATCCTGAAATGACAAAGAAGGATTTTCAACTTATGCTGATCTTAATTTCATGAAATTCTTGATTTACTGTACTAAGATAGGAATGCGATTCAAGTTTAGTTGCATATTGTAATATTGCTGATTAAGACTTTGATATGCTCAACATATATTTTCTAGCCTTAAATTGTGGTATTTTATGTTATCAAATTCTTTATATTTTTGTTTTTCTACGTTAGTGCACATTCAAACATAAATGTACATAAATTCATGTTATTTTAAGAATATAAGCATAAAATTATTGCTAGTTAGTCCAAAAAATATTATAGATCGGCGCAAGTGATACAAAACTAAATAAGATAATCTAAGGAAAATATTTTCATTCATATGTGAGAAAAATGAAAAAATCATATTCATATTTCTTTATGAAAAATAGTTTTGAATAAATATTGCTTGTACTTATATTATACCAGTACGAAAAACCATAATGTACATATCCTTCATACATAAAAATTACAGTCCAATATTCAATTAGCTTACCAAATATGTATATCATTTATAAAGTCTATATTTTATATCAAATTAATATACCATAAATATAGTATACCTGCATACACAAAAAAAAAAAAAAATTAAAAAAAGATGCAGTCCATGCAAGGACAAAAAAGGAAGAAGGATAGTTTGGTCATTTCGGAGTAGATGTGTTGAGTTGGATGAGAAGAAAAGAACCTTCTTCGACAAGGAAAAGAACCTTCTTCGACCTTGTCAATTAAGAAAAGACCTTCAGCGAAGGAACCGACGAAGAAGAAAAGAAAAAATTACACTAAAAAAGGCAAAAATGGCGTTGCAATGGATGATATTGACGTACGTGGTAGCAGCAGAGGCAGCAATAGCTATTCTGCTAACATTGCCATCTCCTAAAGCTCTCAAATCTCGTTTTGTTTCTCTAATTTCACTCGCCCTTCAACCCTCTCTTTTCGTCGTCCCTTTCTCTGCTTTTCAACTCCTCGGTATTCTCTCTGCTTCTTATCCTCTTGATTTTTATTTGCTACTTCGTTATTTTTACAATTATGTGATATTGAGACTTAATTTTTGTTCTTGTTGCTATTCTCTTAGATATTTATTGGAAAAATGAGCATCGATTGATGTGTACGGGTGAGATTTGCACTGCTTCAGAGAGGGACCGCTACGAGAAATCGGTAAATTCTCTTTTCCCCCTTTTTAGGAACGATTTTGTGTAGTAGTAATTTTTACTGGGTGAGTTTAAATTGTAAACAAAGCGTTTGGCATGTATGAAAAGGAAAATTGGTCCTACAATGCCATTTCAACTTCATTCTTTGATTGATAACCAATTAGTAGTTTCTAAAATTTTGATGGACAAGAATAACTGATATTTGCTTGATAACCCTGTGTTGCTACTTGCTTGTACCTAGATGTGGAATTTAGTTGAGTTGTTGAGGTGTTTGATTTGCTGAAGACTGCAAGTTTAAGATTGAGATATAACTAAATTGTTATACACCGGTGTGCAAAATGGCTAATAAAGCATGATATTTAGGTTGCATATGTGTGATATTTGATTGTCATCCTTTAGAATTTGAAAGGATTTTGGATTTTCAAGTAAATTATTTGCAGTTTAAGATGTTCTTTAAGTATATTACTACTTCTTGGCTGCATGAGTTTAGCAATAGTCGTGGAATTGAAATCAGATTGACCAGATATTGTACATATCTTATCCAGGTTGAAAAGGTGAAAAGAAAGGTGAAATCAGATTGATCAGCAATTGTACATATCTTAGATTATTTGTGAAGTTGGTCTTCTTTAGTTTCTATAAGTCTCACTTTTCCGTTCTAGTAGGCGATGGCACTAAAGGTAATGCAGTTGTTTATATTGTTCACATAGAGAGACAAGTTGATGCTGGTGCTAGAAAAATGGGAATAACAAGAAGTGTTTTGTTGTAGTCTGGCCATGAACTTATCTAGTGATGAACTGGTGACAGTTGGACATATATAAGATATCAGGTCTATTAGGAAAAGGATGTTTTCCGTAGTTTAGGAAAAACCACGAATAGGTAAAATAAACAGAAAGTAAGATAAATGCCTAACAAATCAAGGAATGAAGGTAGTGACCATAACTTATTTCATTTAGGGGATGTGCTTATTGTTTCATCAATTTATATAACCTTATATGAATACATCAAGCCGAAGGAAACCTTCAACTCAATTTCTTGATCGTTTGGTTGAAATTTTAACTGAGAGTTTGCAACAGTAAGGTACCACTTCAGAATTGAAGCGGCTGAAGGAACAATTGTTACTAGTCTAGTTCTGTGTCTTCAGAAAGGCGTGGCTACCCTTCTATAATGACTGCACCGTTTTGCAAGTCTTCTGTATTTTGTTCTGACACACCATCTAGCATGTTCGATGAAGATTCCTGCACAAACATGCTTATTTCTTAAACATTATGAAAGTGGGGAAAACAAAGCATTTCAGTTGCAGGTCCTCTTGTTTTTATTTAAGGACCTCAGTGGTGGCAGTATGGTGAGACAGAGATCAATTAATGGCTGCTAATTGGACGACGGATCAGTTCAACTTCTTTTGTGTAGGATTGTTATTGTCATTTGTCTGCCAATCCATGGATTAAATTTATGTGATATTTAAGTTAAACATTTTAGAAGTAAGAAATAGTCCTAATATTACTCCCTTCATCCCGTTTTATGTGAGGTAGTTTGACTCGGCATAGAGTTTAATAAAGTAAGGGAGACTTTCAAAACTTGTGGTCCAAAATGAATGATAGAAATTTGTGTGGCTGTAAATCATTTCATTAAGGGTAAAATTGACATTTTATATATAAATTGTTACTTAATATAGAAATGTGTCATTCTTTTTGGGACTGACTAAAAAGAAAAATAAGTCACATAAATTGAGGGAGTAAGTTTTTATCGGATGTCCCTTGAAGGGACAGTCCCCAGATTAAGTTCAGTCCTGTGATAAGTAGAATCACCTTGATATGCAAACATCAGTCTAGTATATCAGGATACTGTAGATTACAAAATATTTACGTTGGTAAATGCTGAAGACTGAATTCCTGAGCTATATGCAAAGAAACCCTTGCATTTTCCGGATAATTGGGGAACTGTGCTGCGTGGTGCATGTATTTCACTTGTTCCCTGTTCTTTTTTTTTCCCTTTGTTCTTGCACAGAAATAGAAGCACATTGATGTTATGTTATCTGGCTTATGACTTCCTTTTCCCTTCTGTTTATGTCTCCACTCATGTTGTGCAGATCTACAAGGCTCAAAGAAATGTGATCCTATGTCTGGGGGCATGCCTTCTCTACTGGTACATTAACAGAATCATTGTGGCCCTCATATGTGACTTTACTTTCGAAATGCGCGTCTCTTTTATAATTTAATGCATTAACAATGTGGTCTTTATGTGTGTGAAGGTGTATCTATCGTGTTTGCAAGTACTACAAGGAGATTCAGAGCATTGAAGAAGTAGAAAAGAGATACAAAGACCAGTAGCTGTCTATCTATGCACCAATCATATTATTCAAGGCTACTAGTAACATTTAGACCATGCAATGTAACACAATATGAGTCTCTTGTGTTTGCTTTACAAGCCATCAGCATGAATCTATGACTACTACATATTCAAAAGAGTTTGCAAAAGGGAAGAAAGTCTTGACAATATGGAAATCTCTCTAATATTCACTTTCCAAAATCTTTGTTTTCCAATCAGCACATCCCAATATCACAGGGTGAAATATAAAAGGCACAAGAAAGAGGCTCCCAATAACACCAAAAAAAAAAAAAAATTAAAAAAAAGAGATCCACTATCACATTTTTGCTACAGAAAGAATCAAGCAGGATGCCTCTTCTTCTTCTTCTTTGTCTTCAACCTATCACATAGGAAAGTTTTCTCTAATTGATCCACCCTCTGTGCCAGCGAATTCAGCATTCGTGTTTGTAGTTCATTTTTTTGGCACAGTTCAGTCATCATTCTCATCATATTCTCATTCTTCTCCACCATTTTCTCCAACAACTCTCTGTTTCTTCTACTCTCTTCTGCCCCATCGTGCTTGTGTGACCTTGTTTCATTCTCATTCTCATCCTCAACTCCTTTATTCACATCCCCAACTTCACCTCTCTCCACACATTCGAGCATTGGACAGTCCGTTTCCTCCACCTCCTGCAATCCTTCACACTTCTCAACCGGCGGTGCTACGTCGTGTTCACCCTCTACGGCTGTTTTCTCATCATTTGATGCCGCTTGAGTTTCTACATCCACACTCTGCTCTAACAGATCACAAAGTTCATTCTGACTTTTCAATTTTCCATCTTCATCCTGATTTCCTGTTGAATTGGGGATGTCTCCGGTCTGATTGGCTGGTTCAGAGAGTTCATCGGATTGCTTCTCCTCTTCAGCTGCAATTTGATTTGCAGCAGAAACAATGGAGTCAACTTTCTCTTGCAAATAGATGGCCTTTCTAATTACAGCCTTTCTGCACTCCCTAACACCGGAATCAACTCCACGAATGGAGTCCAACTTGAAAAGCAGAGACATCAGCGTCTCATTCACCCGCAACCTTTCCCTTTCATCTCTACAAAACAACTCCGCTGTTTCTATACACAGAAGCTTCCGCTCAACATCTTCCACCTCTTTTCGTATCGACATTATTTTCTTCACGCTTTTTCTCACCAAAAAGCCTTTGAATACCTTCTGGATCTTCAACGCTGAAGCGGACCGGTCCGGTTCAGGTTTCATATTCATGGAGGCCGAAACGGGCCGCTCGGGATCCGAACTGACGAAGTGGACCGGAATCTGGACAACCTTGGAGGCCGGTTTGATTCCGGCAGGTTTCTGGTGAATCGATTGCACTGGTACTCCTCTCATTTTTGAGGAATTGCGAGGGCGAGCTGGCTGGGACCAATAGCTTCCGTAGAATGGATTCTCCATTGTTAACTTTGATCGCTTTGTTGAGATATTGATAACTAACGAAGTATGAAGTTTTTGTTGTGTTGTATATGCAATGACACAAGTTGTGACGCTTTCTGCTATTTATGCGGTCGAGAGAGAAACTGAACAGAATATTCCAGAAGGTTCAGGAATTTTTGGAAGGGCACAGAAATATCTTAGCTTTCCCAGAGTGATGTAGAATGTTCTATCCCTCTAAGTCGATATTAATTGAATTAAAAAATGTTTTTGTCTAATTAAATATAGAAAAATTAAAAAATATTTTCCTTCATATCAAATGCATTCTTAATAAAAAACAAAGAAAAAAAAATTGAACCCAATCACTTATTCTTCAATTTTTCTGTTGAGATCTATTTTTCAAAGATATTTATATTGGATCAATGATTCATTTGTAGATTTTATTAGAACTTATAATTGGTTATTGAAACCTCAAATATGACAAACGGAAAAAAAAAAAAAAAAACAAGATTATTGAGGATCACTCAGAGGTATAGGGTGTGTTTGGTAGGTAGGAAAATGTTTTTCTAGAAAACAAATATATTTTTGATTTATTTTCTTATATTTGGTTGGTGAGTAGAAAATATTTTTCAAACAAGCTTTTTTAGTATTTGATTTATGAATAGAAAATATTTTAAGGAAAATCTTTTATTTTTATTACAGAGTAGAAAATAATTTTTGAATTGAAATTGAAAATACATTTAAAAAATAAACTTAATTTTTTTGGGGGTGGGGTCGAGGGTAGGGGTGAGGTAGGGTGAAAATAAAAATTTGAAATATTTTTTAAAAACAAACTTTAATTTTTTTTGGGGGCTGGTAGGGGGCTGGGGAGAGGGTGGGTAAAAAAATAAAAAAATGAAGTTGAAAAATATTTCTTTTAAAATAAGCTTTAAATCTATTTTTTATCAAAAAAATTGATTTTTTTCAAATGAAAAATTGTAATTTGAAGTTGAAGGAAAGTTTAGGAAAATGTTTCCTTAATTTTTGAAGGGAAGTAATTTTCCTTAAATTTGAGAAAAATGAGTTGATTTGGAAAATAATTTTCCAAAATATCTTACCCAACCAAACATAAGAAAATTAAAAAATATTTTCTGAAAAATGTTTTCCTTCATACCAAACACACCATAATGTATTAAAACAATCGATCCAATCAATTAAATAAAACATACTCCCTCCATTTCATATTAATTGAATTGTTGAGGTGTTTCACACTCTTTAAGAAAAGAAGATTAAGACATAAATTAGGTTTAACTTTTCATTTTTACCCTGATTAATTATTATTAAAATTATGATTAAAATAATTAAATATTAATTAATAATTAATTTCAATACTAACTAATGAAGGATAAAATTGAAAAACATTCTAAAAGTAGTCTTGAAAATTGAACAATTAAATTAATTTAAAAATTAAAAAATGTCTCAATAATTCAATTAATATGAAATGGTAGTCGGACAGACCACTAACTAGAATTTGATTTCTTAAATTATTACATGTGTATTACCAAAATAAATATCAAAGATATTTATGTCATATGGTTTTTTTTAATTGTCCAGTCACATTTTTCGCTTAGTTGACTGGAGATTATATTTATGGCTACAATTTTCTCAATTTATTAACTCAATTTATTAACTTATTCGCATGTTAATAAGAACAATTATTATTTTTATATATATAAACATGTATTTGTTAATTGGAAAAAAAAAATTTGGGCAGAAAATTTGGCTAGAATTTGGTCAGAATGATATTTTATTTATGTTATTTTACCATTTTAAACATTTTTACCCCTTTAACTTTAATACCTTTTAACTAAAAAATAGAAAAAAGATCAGTTTGTTTTAAAATTAAAAAAAAAAATTATAGTTTTTTTAATTTTTTGATCAAATTTTCTGATCATTTAGCACTTCCCTTGTTAATTTTACTCTTTCAAATTTAGTCCTAACGTAATGTACCTCTAATTAATTCGGTCAAACATAAAGTTTTCATTAAATTCATATCTAATTAGCTTCAAATTCATAAATCTTATCCATATCGTCTTATTTGGATTTGTATTCAAATTTTCAAAGAAATAATTTTTGCTATCGAGTTAAAATAGTTTTTTCATTATTATAAATAGAAATATCACTATTTATCTTTTCTTGATCCAATTTATTGTTTCATTTTTATTCTTATCGTACCTCTAAATTCGGTAAAACCATAAGGTTTTCAAGAACTTTTCATTCTATTCCCTTGCTTATACCTATTCTCTAGCTTTCCCACTCATACTCCCATTTTCCTCCTATAAATATTTCATTCATCAAAGTTATATCCATCAAATTACATCTACTTAGTATATTCAAATACCAAAAAAAGAAAAAATAAATAAATAAAAAAAAAAAAAAGAAAGAGGTTGGGACTGAAGTATAACAATTTGTGCTTCTTTCTTAATTTCCTTTGTTGTCAAATCCTAACACAGAACCATGGCTAAATTTTCCAAGAATTCCATGGTTCTGTGCTTTTTGGTAGCCATTGTTTTTGTTATCTCTAGTGCAAGTGCATCTACTAGGCTTAAGAAATTTGATCACCCTACTAAAGGTGATGGTACGCTTAATTTCTTGGTTATTGGTGACTGGGGACGAAGGGGTACTTATAATCAATCTCACGTAGCTCGTCAGGTACCATTTCTCTTTTATTTGTCTTTCGTCAATTTTTTATTAATGAATCGTGTGATTAACTCATTTCAAAATTTGTCTACAGATGGAAAGAGTCGGAGAGAAGTTAGACATTGATTTTGTATTATCAACGGGTGACAACTTCTATGATAACGGATTAACAGGAATACATGATACAAATTTTGTAGAGTCATTTACTAACATATACACAGCAAAGAGCTTACAAAAACAATGGTACAGCGGTAAGTTTCCCAAAATAAGTATAATTTTATTTTGACTAGAGCTGTAAATATAGGTCGGCCTAGCCCATATTGACAGTTCTAATTATAACATTTGAATTGGTCTGAGATTTTTTTTTTTTTGCGCAGTATTAGGCAACCACGATTACAGAGGAAATGTAGAAGCACAACTCAGTCCTTACCTTAGGAAAATTGATAGCAGATGGGTTTGTTTAAGGTCTTTCGTAGTTAATGCAGGTACAAAATTGATCTCTTCTTAGATAATTTAATCAACTTTATATGTTCGTCGTTCTGATCTGGATTCTCCATTTTTAATGTTTGAAGAAATTGCTGAAATATTCATGGTGGATACAACTCCATTTGAGGAGAAATACTTCACAACTCCTAAGGATCATATCTACGATTGGCGTGGTGTGCTCCCTAGACAAGCATACATGGCTAACGTTTTAAAAGTAAGTTGAATGTAGACTTCATAAATATTCGTCTAAAAATCATTTCTCATAGATTTTAATTTCAATGATCTATTTTTTACTAGGAACTCGAAAAGGCCTTGAGTGAATCGACAGCAAAATGGAAGATTGTACTAGGTCACCACGCCATTAGAAGTGCAGGACATCACGGTGACACTCCGATACTTGTGGATCGTTTTCTTCCTATTCTTAGGGTAACTTTTTCTCTCTTTCATTCACACCTATGAATTGCTTTTGACTCAAAATGTGTATATAACGTTATTGATTTGCCTCTTGAAACTACAGAAGTACGATGTTGATTTTTACATGAACGGACATGATCACTGTCTTGAACATATTAGTGACACTGAAAGGTGAGACTAGACTTCAAATCTTGCAAAATGACCTTAATTTTAGCAACATGATCTTAATTTTTGTCTTTGATGTTGCAGCCGATTGCAATTTTTAGTCAGTGGGGCGGGTTCAAAGGCATGGAGAGGAGATACTAAAGGAATAAATAGAGATGATGTACATTTTTTCCATGATGGACAAGGTTTCATGTCTGTTGAGTTGACACCAACAGAGGCAGAGATCAAATATTATGATGTTTTTGGTAGTGTTAGACATAGGTGGAATAGGTCCAAGTTGCTTCTTCACTCTGCTATGTAAAAAAATTCTTTTTTGGTTGTAGATACTAAGTTAGATGTAGAAAAGAAATTGGATCTTTATTTTTTTTTTTGTCGAGATTGGATTTCACAAAGCCTAATTTGGTTTTGTGAAAGGAAGTAATCTCGCACATTTAGGGTTCGTTTGGCTTGATGTATTAGTATTTAGATGGAATAAAATATGACATTTTTGCTCAGTGTTTGGTTAGTATTTTGAATCCTACATAGCAAATCTGGTATATTAGTATATTATTTTGCAAAGATTTAAGGCCAATCAATATGTAGCATTCCTTAACAATTCCCTTCTTGGAAATTAATCCACAATAAATATATATTGCATGCTTTCTGTAATTTCCAATGCTCTTTTAGATACTACTGTTCTATATATATATATATATATAGCAAAAGTATGTTTGTTCATATCATGCAATCTCTTCTAAGTTAGTTTTGGTGTTGTTGCTTCACAAATATGACAGCATCTAAGGTTACTATGAAGCTATTGATAGACAGCAAAAGCAAAAAAGTTATGTTTGCTGAGGCTGGGAAGGAATGTATTGATTTCCTATTTCACATTTTGGCATTGCCAATAGGCAGTGTCATTAGGCTTCTCACCACCAAAGGAATGGTTGGATGCTTAGGGAACTTGTATGAGAGCCTTCAGAATCTTGATAATATATACATTCAACCAAATCAGAAAAAGGACACTCTTTTAAAACCAAAATCAGCAGCTTCAGTACCTCTGTTATTGATCAACAACTTCCCTGTTCAAAAACAGTTTTATAGGTGCCCTAACCACAGTGATTATGTTACTGATGATCCTCGATCGCATTGCCCTTCTTCAATTGCATATAATTCGATATCGAGATGTGGATGTACTATGAACACAAATATGACCTATGTTGCACCCCCTGTAGAAAATGCGGTAGCATCAAATGGAGGATTGGTGAAGGGGGTTGTTACTTACATGGTGTTGGATGACTTGGTTGTGAAGCCTATGTCCACTATTTCAAGTATCACTTTGCTCAACCTATTCAGTATTAAGGATGTTGGTGTTCTCAAGGAGAAAGTTGTTACTTTGGGAATGGATGAGGTATACAAATTTTCTGTTCTAACTATGTTGTTACATTTTTGTCTATTTTACTTAACATTGTTTAGAAAAAATAGACTATGGGTCATAATGCCCCAAATATCAGAGACAATAGAAAACATCTTATATAATATAAGTTATATTATTTCTTTGTTGTTCAGGCTTTGAAGCTGCTGAAGACTTCACTGCAGTCCAAGAGTGTGTTGACCAGTGTTCATAGACAACATGAATGAATGTCTTTGCTATTCCCCTGTTTGTTCTGGATTTTGTCTTTTGCTCAACTTTCCTATCTTGTTCTAGATGGTGTCTTTTGCTTCACTCTTTTTGCTTGATTTGTCTATCTATGATGTGGAATTATCTACTTTTATATTAAGTTCAAGATGTCTTTTTGTTAAATAGTTCTTTGTTTCTCAGTCTATGCTGCTCGGGTTCTTCAAAATGTTGATGGGTATGTGTTGAATTCTCTAAAAGTAGTGTATTTTGGAAGAATCCGATAGTAACATGTTATTAAAAGTGAAGAGTGTATGTCTAATTTGTTACTATAAGAAGACAGCTCTGCCATGATTATGTCTTTTGTACTTGGAAGAAAGTTCACTGCAGCAATTGTGAATAGTTTAACAAGATAAGAAAATCATGTCATGAACAAAAAAACCTTCGATTAGAGGGTACATCATTTCAAAACTAGTTCACTTATTAATAAGACATTCTCCCACTTAATCAAAATTTTACTTTTATCAATGCCTGTTACCCTTAAATAGTTCACTTATTAATAAGACATCATTTGTCTCTCTTTTTCTTTGTTACATTCTTTTAATTTACGATACATTTTGTTTTTTAATCGATGTAACAATTTTTGTATAGAAAAAGAAAATGTCATTCTTTATAATGAGATAAATGAGTAGAATAATTTTATGCAATAATAATCAACCAATTTGAGATGGAAAAAGATGAGAACTCTAGAAGGATGATTACCAAAATGATCCAAATCTTTATGGTTAAAAATGATTTACCCTAGATTTTGAAAATCTTATTTAATATTGTCTCCATTTCAAAATAAGTGTATTGTTGAATCAATGCCTACTTATTAAGAAAAAATATTTAGGACATAAAATAAACATCACTTTTCATTTTTGCCCTTTTAGTTATTCTCAAACTATTTTTGAATTATCACCGAGAAAATATAAATAAGGGACAAAAATAAAAAAATCTCCTACAACTCTTGAATTTTGATCAATTCATTTATTTTGAACCATAAAAAGAAAGCTCAACAATTTATTTTTTGAAATGGAGGTGGAGTATAAGAATAAATTAATAAAATAAATAAATAGAAGGATTTTTTTTTATAGAAGTACCAAAGAAAATGACATTGGCCTCTCATTATTTTGTGCATGTGGTCTATATTCACTGCACCAATGAACAATAATAGACAATAATAAAGGGGATCTTTCCCTTAAAGTTAACGATGTTCTATATGTGGTATGAAATTTGAAAATACATTCAGCAAAGAGGAATAAATTAATGAATCAAGTATGTGACAATGTGAAAATATATACTCCCTTTATTTCATATTAACTTATTTTTTGTGATTTTTTTTATTGATCAAAATAATTGAATTGTTCGTATACTTGTATCCATATCACAAGTAATAAGTTTCTCTTTTAACCAAATCGTCGAAGATCATATAAGTGACAACCCCCTTAACCAAACCTCCACATGAAGGCTTGATGCTATCAAACCTCATTATCTGCACACAAAATAATGGAAGAACAAAGTGCAATATCACAAAGTGGCATTGGAATGATACAAGGCGTGCAACATATCATTTCCAAGAAAGTACTTAGTTGGAATGAAAATTAATGCTACCCAACATATCATTCTAACGTTTTGTTTCTCTTCATTAGTCATGAAACATGGCTTATTTTTCAATATACTCCATATTAATATGTTCATATCGTCTATATAAATGGTATATGCACTAAACAAAAACACTCATCCAATACATACTACCAAGCATCTCTTTGCTTCAAATATTTGTAAACATGCATTCAGTGCTAGCTTTCATTTTAATAGTATCTATTTCTACTGCTCTTTAGTTGAGTTGCTATCCTACTATTGTTGAACAAAATGATTTGCAAACTTACGTAACTCATGTAAGTTTGCCAGTTTCCAAAGATAACATTAATCTCGAGAGATATTACTGTTCCTTCCTACCAGGAGTTGCTCTTCATTCTTGAGGATGATCAACAATCACGAATTATTCACCCTTACTGTCACGTGGCTTCTGGCATTGCACGTACATCTCATGTGTTATATGTGCATTTTGTACATCTTACATGCATCTCATATCAATTAATACATAATATTTTTTTAAAACCACAAATATATTGTTATACATCCACGTGATAAATAAATCTAAAAATACGTTCTAACAAAAGAAATGAATTAAGTAAGGCGACATATGTGACATTATATCAGCGTGCATTGCACGTACATCTCGTGTGTTATATGTGCATTTTGTACATCTTAAGTTGACAACAAAACATACTTGTTTGGATGCATGATTGTTATGTTTGGATACATTATAGGGGTATTTTCGTATGTGACCACTCAAAATAGTTTAATTATGTTCCATAGCTATAGTTTGATAATTACGATTTTTAGCTACACGTAGGAGAGAGGCGAGCAAGATCGGGAGAGGAAGGAGAAAGGCAAGTGAGAAAGGGCAGATAGTGGAGAGAGGTGAATTGTATATGTATATCAGCCAAAATAATTGTATATATGTAATTGGTATACATATATATTTGTAAATCTGGCAAGCGAGATTGAGAGAGAGAAGAGAGAGGCGAGCAAGATTGGGAGAGGGAGGAGAGAGGCGAGCGAGAGAGGACAAAAAGTGGAGAGAGATGAACTATATATATATATATATGGAAGTTCTAAGTGGTACACATATGTATTTGTATATCTGGCGAGCGAGATTGAGAGAAGGAGGAGAGAGGCGAATGAGATTGAGAGAGGGAGAAGAGACGTGAGCAAGAGAGTGGAGAGAGGTTAATTGTATTTGTATATCTGTCATATAATTATATATTTATATATATAATTTGTATTTGTACATGTATAAAAGAGGATAGAGGCGAGAGAGAGGAAAATAGGAGAGAGGCGACGTAAATATAGTTAAAATTAAGTTGTGAGCCGTGATTAATTTAAACTATAGCAATGTTAGCTAATTAACTAGTATATATTTGTTTATCCCCGTAATTTTTTCTATATTGTATTATTTTGATTGTCAACATATGTATTTGTATATCTGGCGAGCGAGATTGAGAGAAGGAGGAGAGAGGCGAATGAGATTGAGAGAGGAAGAAGAGACGTGAGGAAGAGAGTGGAGAGAGGTTAATTGTGTACATGTATAAAAGAGGATAGAGGCGAGAGAGAGGAAAATAGGAGAGAGGCGACGTAAATATAGCTAAAATTAAGTTGCGAGCCGTGATTAATTTAAACTATAGCAATGTTAGCTAATTAACTAGTATATATTTGCTTATCCGCGTAATTTTTTTCTATATTGTATTATTTTGATTGTCGACATTAGATAATATTACACATCTAGCTTTACATTGACACATTTATTGCAACCAGAACCTTCATTCCGTATTATTACAATTTCATGCTAGAAAGTTAGTTTCATGTCAACACATCACGATCTGAAGAATAATTAAAGAAAAGTATTATGATACATGACAAATTAGTCATAATTTTTTATTGTAGAAATTGCAGAAATGAAATGTTTAACACATTTTGCTTAGGCGATTAACTTTTATTACTGCTAGAGAAGAAGGATGAAAAAAAGGAAACAATACTATAATTAATTGTTAGCTATATATGTCTTCACTCTTTTTATAGGTATATTAGTAGTCTTTAATTAATTACTACTACACTACTCTTAAGCAAATCACATGCATGCATAATTTATGTTGATATCAGCAATCAGACTCTATATAAAGAACAAAAAAAAAATAAGATACATTAAAAACGTTATTCATCTAATACTACCAAGCATTTCTGCCTTTCAAATTCTTGTAGTAACAAATATTTGTAAACATGCATCCAGTGCCATTTTAGTATTTACTTCTGCTGCTCTTTGGCTGAGTTTCCATCCCACTATTGCTGAACAAAATGATTTGCAAACTTACATGATTCATGTAAGTTTGCCAGTTGCCGAAGCTAACATTAATCTCATGAGATATTACCGGTCCTTCCTATCGAGAGTTGCTCTTAGGATGATCAATAGTCACGAATTATTCACTCTTATCGTCATGTGGCTTCTGGCTTTTCAGCCAGATTATCATCGGATGAAGTGAAAGAAATGGAAAAGAAAGACGGATTCATCTCAACAACGCCACAAAAATTAACGTGCATTGCACGTACATCTGGTGCATTTTGTACATCTTATGTGCATCTTGTATCAATTAATACATAATATATTTTTTAAAATCACATATATATTGTTATACATTCACGTGAAGTATAATGCGATTTAATTAAGAAATCTGAAAATACGTTCTAACAAAAGAAATGAAGTAAGGCGATAGATATTACATTGTATCAGCGTGCATCGCACATACATCTCGAGCGTTATATGTGCATTTTGTACGTCTTACGTGCATCTCGTATCAATTAGTACATATCATCTTTTTAAAACCACATATATATATTTTTATACATCCACGTGAAGTATAATGCAATTTGATAAAGAAATCTGAAAATACATTCTAACAAAATAATTAATTAAGGATCTCGTGCGTTATATGTGCATTTTGTACATCTTACGTGCATCTTGTATCAATTAATATATAATATTTTTTAAAAACCACATATATATTGTTATACATCCACGTAAAGTATAATGCAATTTGATCTAAAATATGAAAATACGTTCTAACAAAAGAAATGAATTAAGTAAGGTGACAGATATGACATGTAAACATTAATCCGAAAATATATTTTGAAAATAAGAAAGAAAACGAAATAGTAATTATAATTTTGAGGTGTGATCTACCACTAAGGAGATCCTTGATGGCATGGTGTATTTCAAATTTTTTGTTGGTCAAATATATCTTAAACTTAACATAGATTTAAAACTACTTGATTTGTTCAATACCTAAAGTTTATTTAAAAAAAAAAAAAAACAAATAGTTCAAGTGGTTCATCAATGAACTACATTGAATAAAAAAAATTAAAAAAAATGCAGAAAAAAATATTAGTGAAATCATAAAATTACGCTAAAAGGATTTGGAGAATTAAAAAGAACATTTATAGCCATTCCAACATAAATAAAAAGAAAATCAATTGCAAAAGAAATTTAGGAAAAAGAATAATGGGGTAGTTTAGTCATTTAGGGGTCATTTGGTAGGAAGTATTAGGAGAAATAGTCTAAGTATTATGTATGGTATTATTTAGTAATATGTTTGGTAGGAATTTTGGGTCTATGTATAACTACATGGTATTATAGGGTGTATAACTAATACCTTCCATTTGGTGGTATTAGTAATACATGAGATCTAATACCATGGGACTAATCTAGGTAAAGACAAAAATACCCCCTCAAATCCTTTTAATCATGAGAAAACAGCCAAATACCCCTTCAACCTATTACTCGATTCTCAACTACACACTTATACTTCACGGGGGTCCTATTATCCCCCTAGAGTATTTTAAACACAAATATTGACACCCTTAAAATGTCACTCCCAAATTTTGTTGCTGAGTGTAATACACGCACCTATTTTTTCAGAATAAAAAAATTTTAAAAATCATTACCAAAATACATCAATTTTGATGTTTTTCATTTTTTCTCCACCATTCCATTCATCTTCCTAAATCATCCCATTTTTTCTCCATTGTTCCCAAATGTCTAATCTCCTCCAATCCACCTCCATCTCCATCACACCCGTCATCCTTTGTCTTTCTTCTATCTTTTCGATCATTTGTTTGCACAAAATCTAGTTGTCATTGTTGAATTCAATAAATTTGACATGAATATTGAATCTTTTTACTATGGTATCTTAATGCCATTATTGTCTAGTTTTGCATCTGTTGATTTTCCCGTTGCTTTTTTTATATATAGATTTGAAGATGAAATTTTCCTTGCCAAATTTCAAATTCTAATACCCACTTTCAATTCCAATCAAGAAACTCACAAATTTCAAATTTTAAAACCCACTTTCAATTCCAATCAAGAAACTTGGACTACTACTATAATCGAAAAGATTTCTGTAGCAGAAGCTGTAATATCATTTTTCAATGTCGGATTAAAAGTATTTTTCATTGAGGTGAAGAAATTAAAGGATTATCATTAACTTTCTTTTGGTTATGTTGTCTATCTTTAGGAAAGATTTGAAAGGGTTGGTCATGAAAAAATTCATTGTGGATTAAAAGTGAAAAAAAAAATGAAAAAATAAAATATTGTATAGGTACTTGCCATGGCAGCCATGTTAAAATTTAATTGCATAGGTCTAATTTTTAAAGGAGGAAAATGGTGAGAGAGAGAATGTGTTTGTAATTAATTAAATTTATTTATTAATTATATTGAATTTAATTAAGAAATGATAGTTGTCAAATCATTTAATTTTGGCTTATTTATTTGCCTTACACTTGCCTTAAAGAAAGTGAACACATTTGTTGTGCCACATCAACACTTAAGGGTGTCAATATCTCTGTTTAAAATACTTCAAGGAGGTAATAGGACCTCCGTAAAGTATTAATGTGTAGTTGAGAATTGGGTGATAGGTTGAGGGTGCATTTGGTTGTTTTCTCTTTAATCATTTTATTTATTTTCTTGATTTTATGTTTTATATGTATACTAATAAATATATTTAAATAAGTTAGCTTACAAATTTTATTATTTAGGCAGAGGTTTTTGTTGCTAAAATATGAGTTATTTAATCTATTTCCTATTAATATAAAGTGTTATAATCCGACTAATATGCTAATATAGATGTATGAATTTAAGAACAATTCATAAATCAAATATTGCCTCTTAACAAAAATCCATTAAAACATTACATAAGTAGTCTAAAACAGGAGCCTCTGTATATATATATATATATATTTCCTAAAGATAGATTATTATAAGTATATAAGATGGAAATTCACTCTATGAAAGAGACCCGAAATACAAGTTAAGCAATGCATTAAAATTGAGTTTCCACTTACTTCCAAATGAATTTTTCTTTCAGATAACAATTTTATATATTAGTTAAGAAACTAATACACTCAAAAAAATAAAAATAAAAATTGTTCAAATTAGACCAAATAATTTAATTTTATATGATGGTGATTGCTTCCTCCATAAGAATCTAATCAATTTTCAAAATAATTTTTTTTAAAAAGCATCCAGATTATAAAAATAGTTTAATTTATTTTGCTATTTTTATTTTATTTTATGATAAAGAGTGTTTTTTCTAATTTATTGATACAAAACAAAGTTTAATAAATTTTCTCTATACATTATTATAGTTGTGTGACCTTTTGAGATATTAACTCCAATTTATTAAGATGACAATTATTTACCCTCAAATAATTGAAGTGAGAAAATAGTGAATATGACAATAAAATTTTTACTCTCCAAGCTAGTTAAAATGCTATAAAAAAAATAATATTGTCCGTCAATTATCTACCTTGACCCAATTACATGAAATAGAAAATCCTATAATAACTCAAGGGTATAATTGAAAAGAATTTTTTTTTGTAGAGTTTTAAATCACACACAAAACTAGGTGAGAAGCAATGAACCAAACACTTGGTAAAAATAATATTTGCATTACTAATTATACATTACAAATCTTTGCATTACTAATTCAATTATTATTCATCTTTGTACCAAACGGCCCCTTAGAGGTCTTATCCAAGATTTATTAAACATTGGATTACTTATCCCTCCATTTTCTAGGGATGAAACAATGAACTATGGTTTATAAGCAATCCATGGATTTAATTAAGGAAAAATTACCTATATACACACATTTTTTCCCCATAATTTCTATTATTTCCTATCAGTTCTAAAAATTTTCAAAATTTTAGCACAACACAAAACAGCCGAATACATAATTCACACGATTTTTTTCTCTCTTTTTCACGCCACAAATCTCTCCACAGTTACCCCCATTAATTCATTTATGAATTTCAAATCTTTTCTCTTTCCAATTAATGATTTTAAGTTATTCAAGTGATAGATCTTTTTCCATAAGTTCAGTTTTCAATTTTTTCTAGTTTTTCATGCTTACACCTCTAAGATTGACCAAACAGATGAACACGTAGCAGCCTCCATGCTCTTCGCAATATATTTCAATCATTCAGGTGTTTCACCTGGAACTAATGTGAAAAAAAGGCAATTTCATATCAGAACAGATATGATAGGCGCTTGTTTGTTTCCTTCCTTTAGGTGTGTGAGAATGGCTTTTTGTGTCTGTTAGGAACATTCCATATAATTCAAACACTGATCTATAAAATTTGTAAATAATAATGTCTTCATTTCAACATTATGATACATTATAATTTTATTTTTTACAATGTATCGTGTTCAAATTACTAAATTATTTTACGGCTATAGTTTGGGATACATTAACTAGATTTTTAATGTATCTAGTTAATTTTGTTTCTTAATTAATGTATAATGCCTTTGTTTCAACATTATGATACATTACAACTTTATCATGCACGATGTATCATGTTCAAATATTGGTTTTGACATATAATCTTAATTAGTTTTGATACTAGATACAAAACTTTTACCAAATGTATCATTTATTAAAAGTTTGATTCAAAAATTGAGAACTTTTTTGGAAGAATGGAAAAAAGAATTTGGGGTTCTAAAAACACATCACATATACATCAAACTGTTAATGTATCAATTTGTAATCAATAATGTATCACAATTTATATATCAATGTACAAATTCAAAAATTAAAAAACAGAGGGTATATAGCAAATTCGAACAACTTGAATCAAAATTGAAAGAATTTTCGATGAACTTGAAGATTTAAAAGGAAATCGTTTGTCCAACAACAACTCCATCACTTTTGTATCCTTCACAACTCACCTCGCTAATCCAAAATTTCGATAAAAGTTTTTAAATCAAATATGAAAGAGTTCTTCACTGAACATGGGGGAGCAATTTGAAATTTTGAATTTCTTCGTTCTGGATTTACCTCTGTATGATTGAGAGTAAGAAGAAACATAAGTGTAACTTATGGGATTTAATTAGATTTTCAAATTTTATTCCCTTTTTAGCGCAACATAAGGATTCTTCTTTGTATTAGAATTAATGTATCCGGATGGTGAATTAATGTATCCGGCTAGTGACTTATGTATCCGAAAGGTACAAATTTTAAGGGATTATTGTAATTAGAAAAATAGTAGGGATATGATGTAGTTTACTATTTACACTATGGGATTATGTAAGTTATACTTAAATTAAAGGGAAAAGAGTCAAAAATGTCCTTAAACTATGTGAAAGGAACAAAATTGTCCTTCGTTTATAGTTTGGCTAAAAAATGCCCGTATTGTCAATACTTTGGTCCACAAATGCCCCTATAGTTACAAATGGGGTCAAAAATGTCCTTTTCCAAATAAATAGATATTTTTTCTTTTTAAACACATTTTTTTCCTAATTATAATATTATTAAAGAACACTATTCTTGTTTTCTTTCTTCTAAAATCACTTTAACAAATAAAAACGTAGAAAATATTTTTTTTCTTAATCTCTTTTTATCAATTAAAATAAAATAACTTCATGTACCCTTTCGATATATAATATATGTCACATATAAGATTATATTATATCCATCATTAATTTATATTTATATAACAATTAAAAAATAATGATAATAAAATAAGAAATATTTTCAATTTTTATTTTTTTCTGAATTGAAGTAGGGTAAACATTTACTATTTTTTAAAAAAAAAAACATTATTTGAAAAAGAATTGTTAAAAATAATAATAATAATAATAATAATAATAATATTTATTTAGAAAATGAGCATTTTTTACCCATTAAATAACAATAAGAGCATTTTTGGATCAAAATATTGATAATAAGGGCATTTTTGAACCAAACTATAAATGGATGACATTTTTGTTCCATATAGTTTAAAGACACTTTTAAACCAAAGTATTGATGGTATGGACATTTTTGAGCCAAACTATAAATGAAGAATATTTTTGTTCTTTTTACATAATTTAAGGACATTTTTGATCATTTTTTCTAAATTAAATAAAGTAACCAAACAATGTAATAAGTGGATTAAATTTTAATCAATGAATTATTCTATTTAATATCGTCTAGGTGCTAAATGTTAGCTTAGTTATATTATTGAATGGTCTACAAACCTAAAAATAATTTTAAAAAAAGGTTAAGGTCATGCCTCTGTTCCCAGTCACGTCTATCAAATCGCCGCCTGAACCATTCTCAACCACGCACCATCTGACGATACCCTTCTTTTCATTAATCATTTCTCTACCATTGAAGGGACAATACGGGAAAGAGGAGGGAGATCAATCGACCTAATCACTTTGCTCAAACTGCTCTTTTATAAGTGCTACTAGCAATCTATCCCATAGATTCTTACAAGCTGTATAATTTACTGCAACAATATTGCTACAAATATGGCAGAGTCCACTGTGACAATGAAACTTCTAATAGACACGAAAAGAAAGAAGAGTTATGTTCGCAGAGGCAGGGAAAGAATGTGTTGATTTCTTATTTCACATTCTGGCCTTGCCAATAGGCAGTGTCATTAGGCTTCTCACTTCTAAACAAATGGTTGGGTGCTTGGGAAACTTGTACGAGAGCCTTGAGAATCTGGACAATATGTACATTCAACCAAATCAGCAAAAAGACATACTCTTGAAACCAAAATCAGTACAAGGCGCTGCTTCAGTCCGTCTATTGTCCCTCACTAACTCTCCATCTGTAAAACAGTTGTATACATGCCCTAATCGCTGTAGTTATGTGGCTGAGTATTCTCGAGCTACTTGTCCTTCGTGTTATGGATCTCTGAGCTCACAACTGAACTATGTCAATCCTGCCGCAGGGAATAATGTAGTAGAGCATCAAATGGAGGTTTGGTTAAAGGGGTTGTAACTTATATGGTGTTGGATGATTTGGTTGTGATGCCTATGTCTACTATTTCTAGCATCACTCTGCTCAATGAACTCTGCGTTAAGGATGTGGGTGTTCTCAAAGAGAAAGTTGTTACTCTGGGAATGGATGAGGTATATATAATTGTTTTCCTTTAATTTCTGTTACACAATTCCAACTTCAAAATATATGGCCAAAGTTTACCAATTGTTTTGGCATTGAAGTCTTCCTTCATTTGTTCTTGTTTCCTGTTTTTGTCAGGCTTCGCTGCAGTGCAAGAATGTCTTGACCAGTGTCTTCATGGACAGCATAAATGAATAAATGCCTTCCATGATGTTCCCCTGTTTTGAGAGTGGAACTTCCATAGTTTGTTCTGGTCTGCTAGATGGTGTCTTTTGCTTTAGTTTCCTAAGTTGTTATGTGGAATGATGTCTGTCAGCTTTACTCCTTTTTGCGTTGCAGACTTGTTTTGTTTGTCCATCTAGATATGGACTTGTGAATATATTAGTAGTTTCAATCTTGTCTTTCTTTCAAGTATTATTCGTACCTTGGTTTGATTTGTCATAACTAGGCTAAACTGTATCATCTTGTATCAGTGCTTGGAAGAAAAGTTCACACACTTTACTGCAGGAATTGAGAATACAAACAGAATATGAAAAGCATGTCATAATCAAAAAAATTTAAAACTGGAGATTGAACATCTTCAATTAGAATGTGCTTAACAAACCGTCCAGTAATTTCAAAAGTCTTTTGACTTGTATCTACTGAGGATTTATCGTAAGGGCTCCTTCTATGTCAATGATTATACAAAAATCCATACTGATAATATAAGAACGTTATGATGCATATTGTTAGTTATATCTATAACTAGTAACAGTAAGTGATGGGTAAAATTGATACTATCTCCATTATACCTATTTTAATAAAATGTTCATAATAATTTATGTGAACTTGTAAAATTTGTATGTATTGTTCAATCGATCATATATCTGATTTCATGAAACATAGAAATTAGAGCCCGATACATCTCAAATTTCTAGTTATAAATGTTTTTGCAATCGGATTGTTTGTTATCTATATATTCAAGATACAAAAATGCAATAACAGAAGAGAGACAGAGAACAAGAAGATGATAGAATAAGGAGTGATAAACAAGAATCTAGTAGACACCCACCAAAATCTTCACTTAAAATATATGTAAATTTATAGCTAAATTGCTTCAGAAAGGAAGAGGAAGAAGAAGGAGAAGAGCTGTATGTAGGTGTCAAAATCAGTCTATAAAACCATGCTCCCTCAATCTATTTATGTTTGGATGGATTAATAACTTGTTTATTTATTAACAAAACTCATTTCGATCTTGTTTGTTGAAATTAGAAGAATAAATTTGTGTTTGTCTGTAAAAGTCCATTCATGTGTTTGTCTGTAAAAGTCCATTCACCTGAACTACAAAAATATTTGAAATTCAACATCATATATGCCTAAACCTTACGCAAACATGACTGAAGCTGTGTCTTATATATATGTAGGGGTGTGCAAAAATCGAATCGATCGATAAATCGAATCGAAAAAACTGTTATTGGTTTATTGTTATTGGTTATTGGGTTAATGGTTATTTAATGGTTTTACAAAAAAGAATTATCGGGTCATCAGTTCGTTATTGGTTTTTTAATATTGGGTTATTGGTTTAACCGATAACCCATTAAGAATATAATAATTTACTATTTTAATTTGTGGTTATACATATATAATATATTAAACAAAAAATATTAATATAATTAGTAGTATATTAGACTAAAAATATAAAAATCCAACACAATAATTAACACTACTTAACAATTAACTCTCCTCTCTATTTTTAGTTATTTAACCTTTAGGTTTTACTTTTTAGTATTACTTATTTACTTTAGTTAGTTTATAATTGACTAATATTAGCTTTAACGTAAGAACTTCATTTAGTTGAGTCTTTTCTTTATATATGATTTACCATAAGCATGGCCTCATTTGCTACTGTTTTGACTTTTGTCTATGGTTTGATTTTATTTGATTCTCTTTGTTGACACCCAATTTTGACCCTCCACAACATAAATTAATCATCGAGTTTCTTCAATTTCGAACAATTTAAAAGAATTATTTTATAAAATTTCCATAAAATAAAGTAAACATAGTTTACAAGTTATTTTGAATAATTTTATCACTTTAAATAACATGTATGTTTTATTTAGTTATGTACGTAATTAATGCATTTTATGAATATTCAAAATTCATCTCGAAAAGATTTTATATTTTAAATACTTCATTAGTAGTAAGGGTTGTAATTTTGAATTAATGAATTTTATAAAATCCAAAATACTTCCAAGTTATTTTAGAGTATTTTATAAATTCAATAATTTAATAAATTTAATAATGAATGTGTGTATTTTTACAATCACGTATTTTATAAATATTTGAAAATTATCACAAAAGATTTTACATTTTTAGTTAGATATTTGTTAATTTTATTTCGAGTTCATTAGTTTGTAATTAAACTAATTATTTTATGACCGACTTAATTATTTTTATTTTATTAAGATTAAGAAACTCGATAATTAATTAATGTTAATTCACCTAAATTAAATCCAATATTTAAAAAATAAAATAAATAAAGAACTTAACCCCTTTCCTATTTGGGCCATTTTCCAAATGGCCCAATTTAATGCAACATACAGCATGCAGCCAGAAATGGCCCACCCTCAATTCCCAGGCCCATCCCCACCGCCCCACATGTCAATCCCACAATCCCAAACAACTACCAAACAAACCCCACCCAACCCATACTTTTCTTCAAAACAACAACAATTCCAAATACAATACATACAACATCAACTCCAAAAACCCACCGCCCAACTTCACCTTCTCCAGCAGAAACCAGACGACCCACACCCTGCAACACCCGAAAATCACGCAACTTCAGCGCAGAGCAGCACCAAACGTGACCCCACTGCCCATACCAGCCCCTCTTCCTCTTCACGTGCAGTCCTCCTCGGCGGAAATCGCGAGAAAAGACCGGTCCAGCAGCCCCTTCAGTCCCTTCGATCTTTCATCCGGATTTTGAGGGATATTGGTTGAAATTTGGAGCAATAGACAGCCTTTTCCATCCCTTGGTAAGATTTTCAAATTGAAAAATTTAAACCCCAATTCTACCCTGGGCCTTGCCGGGTTTCCCTATATATGCATCTCTTCTAGTCCATTCCAAGGGGACGAAAACGAAAAAAAATAAAGAAAAATAAAATAATAATCAAGGCAAGAATAGGTAGTTGTGAACCATTCGATTTTACTTTTAGATCCACTTTTTTGGAAGCTTTTGCCGGAATCCATTGTAGCTCCGTCGAAGAAGTGGAAGTTTCTTGCTCTCTTGCTCTACAAGAGGTAATATGCTTGCCTTATAAATTTCTATTTTTTTGGGTAGTAATCCATTCTAGTTGTTGTATAAGGTATCTTCATGGTTATTGTATTTAATTGTCATTGTGGTATTTTGAATGAGCTTACACGATTAATTAGTGTGTTCCTAAAGCTATATTCAAATTATTTTCTATGTCTAAATCTTATCCTAATTTTCGTGTTAAATTGCTTACAATTTTAGTCTCGTTTGAGTTCCTACATGTTCGGTTCCAAGTAAGGTACATTTGGCCTAAGTTTGATGAGCATTTTTGTTTCCAATCTGATTGCTTTCTTCATGAAGTGTGTTTGATTAAGACCTCAATGACATATAATTTCTTGGTATTTAGTGAAGTTTACTCGAACCCCACGCCTAAATTCTTTGAATGTGTTTAGGATTCTGTAGTGTTACTTTCGTTTTTGGTTTTAGATTACGAATCCGTAATGACCTGGCTCAACCTTCTAAGCATCTCATATCAGCATCTCTTTGCATATACTAGTAAATTTCTCATGGTGAATGCTTTAGTTTTCAAGAGTATATTTTCTTTGTAGTAATTAAGTTTATAATATGCACTTATTAAACCTCTGTTAGTCTTAGGTATAAGATTTGTTTATTTCACTTTTTCGGTTTGCCTTAATTTCGTTAATTGAAGATTTTGGGTGAAAAATGTTGTAAAGAATGTCTTGTTGAGTTCATTTTAATTAGCAAAGTTATGTAGTAGTATGTTTTGATACTTAGGATTCTGTCATGATAGTTTGGGTTAGGATAGAGTTAAGATTTTTATGGACACATGATTGAACCCTTCATTTGAGTTGTTGCCTTTTCTGGAAAATAATTTGCACCAGTAGATTTTAAGTAAGTCTTGTTATGATGAATATCCCTTCATTACAATATTGGTGTGTGTTTGTTGATATTTCATTTAAAATTTTATTTAATTATGATTAGAATTTCGGTACCAAGTTCGCAACAAAAGGTTTTGTCATCTCAGTCAAAGCATATACATAATCGGGAATTCATTCTTCGGCCCTCATATGTTTGCACTTTCAAAATTTGAGTTGTTGTGACTTTCTTCCTTATCCTAATCTTTATCATTTTTTTTATTGCATGAACTCACTCCATCCGAGTCTACTTTGGACTCTCCTCTTTCCAATTTCGAGTATCGAGTCAGCCATAGGTGTCCGAGGGCATAAGGGAAGCAAATTACAGGTCCCGAAAAGCCGAAAATGGGCTGTATACACACTGTATACAGCATTATACGTCAATATACAGGGTCAAGGCAACAAATATGTGGCCAAAAACGTGAAAAATACAGGGCTGGGCAGTGTACAGGTGTTCGGGAGCAAGAAATACGTAAAAAGAGCTGATATACGTGTCCGTATACACTGATATACAGCCAGTGTATACCAAAACGGATTTGGTTTAAAATCCAATTTCCAGCGAATTTGGCCCAAAATGAGGCCCAAATTCAATTTCTTCCTATTCTTTGATTATTGAATTAAGATTATTTATGGTGTGTAGTTTAACTCTAACTTTAAGAACTTAAATTAGCTTAATTAGATCCCCTAAAAGACGAGCTATTTTCTTTGCGTTGGTTGATTTTTTTTATTTAGTCAAATATGCCGGTCAAATTACACATTTTAATTAATTTAAATCTTTGGTTCTAAAAAATAATATTGCTAAGCTTGTTACTTAATCACTTTTTATTCACTTTAAAATTGTTCAAGTAAAAAATATATTTTTTCTCAAATAAACTTTAAAAAAAAATATATATATATATATATATACATACATACATACATTCCTACTTGATCCTTTTTGCAAAAAAGTTAGTTGATTAACTAAAATTAATTTCCATGTTTAATTTATCAAATTGGTTTCATATATTGTTTCAAAAATGAATTATATGAATTCTAATTAATCTAGTTTTATTAAACTTTTAGTCACGTGCATTTTAATTGTTCCATGTTTAGTCCCTTTTAATAAATAAAATAAAAGTGTGTCATTTTTTTATTTATTCTATTTTCTTAAACTTAATCAACTATTGTGAATTGTTATTTTATGTCAAATCTAACAATTAGTCAAAATATTTTTAGTCAAGTCGCAGGTCAACCGCGTGTTAGCGGGCACTTCGAATGCCTAAACCCTTCTCGAAGTGTAAATTGAACCCCGAACCCCCTTTGGAATTTTCAAATGACTTTTTCTGTTTAAATCTTTGAAAATGATAAGTTTTCTTACTTTCTTTAAAAAATTAAGTGGCGACTCTTTCTAAGTATTTTCTCAAATTGTGTTATCCTTAGAACATTTCAAAAGTAATTTTTTCTGGATAGGAAAATTACTATGAAATAAGCGACTCATTGAGGATATAATTAAGTTCTAACCATAAGATTTGACTATTTGACTAATTGTTATTAATTGTGAAATTGTTTATTTGTACTTTATGTATTTAAATTGCTATAAACTGTTGCATTCATGTCATAACATATTCCGTCAAACGATACTTATTTTTTAATTTTCCATTTAAAGGACGATTATGCGAGCCGCAGTCGTTCGTTAACCAAATTGTTCTCGAGGCACCCTGACGAATGTAGTTGGCTACTGGATAGTCAACGGTTGTTAATCGCTCCCCAGTAGTCCGCTTGGGTCACCGATCCACTATAAAAAAAGCCCACTCTTAGTCAGACTAGGATAGAGCAAAACCAAATCTTCGAAATTTAGCGCATTGGCCTAAGATGACCCAACACCCAAGGCGTGTTGGGCCCATTAGAAAAACCACCTTGAGTCCAAAGGGCCTACGGCCCGAACGGACGTTCATACTTATGTGTTTGAAGGATGTATGCGCTATTTGACAAATTATTGTGTCACAGGTTTGGGGGTATCTAATTCTTTGTATGTTTTGTAGATGGCAAAGCAACACTTGAGTTTCAAAATGGTCACCGAGACGCCAACCTCCTCCGTGTATGGTGGAACAATCTTAATACATGTCGAAAAGGAACTTTCCATTCATTTGGGTAACCTCCCACAATAATGAATCTCGAGTTTGGCCTAAGTTCATTGAGGTGGTCACCGATTTTGGGATGATGAGAGGATGGTGTTTCGCTTTGGAGATGTTGAAATGACACCAACTGTCAAGAAATCAAAGATTGTCTAGACAACATCTAACGTGCGAAAAGGAAAATCATCCGGATCATAACATTTTGCTACGATAAGCCCGCAGTAGATGAAAAACATGTTGTTACTGGTAAATGCGGACTGGCTAGACACCTCAAGTATTCCGTTTGTGAAATTCTATGAACGTTGGGGACACGAGAACTATTATAAGAATTTTCCAAATGAGTTTCACGATTATGGTAGTTGGAGGCAGACTCAAACTCTAGCTTTTGCCGTATGCCTATTAGGACGATGGTATTTCCTCAAGGCGGAGGAAATGAAATTGATCTCGAATTGTCATGGTAACTCACGCCATCTTTGAGGGTGTTGGTAAAAGGGACAAGTCGAAATACTTCAACCTAGCCCCGATCATTTTGGCGACATCTATCGAGCTTTGGGTAAATGCAGAAAATGGGTTTCGTTTTTCAGGGTGTAATATTTTGTTGCAATGGTGGATGTCTAAGCATTTGGTGAAAACATGTGAGACTCAAAGCAAACATTGGCCGAGAAGAAGGAAAGCCACTCGACCACTACGAGTTTCATTTGAGCATCAGCGGGTTCAAGATCCACAGACGAGGAAGCGTGGGCTAAGGTCTTCCACGACATAAAAGATGAAAATGTACAATGGATGTTTCAAGATTTCATGTCGGAAAAAATAGTTGTTCGAGGGCTAAGTGTCCTTTCTAATCCTTCGCGGCATTAGAAGTGCGACGCACAACCCTAGCGGGGTGATCTGGCAATTGCGTGAAGACAAATTCTACCTTTCAAAGGAGACACTAGCGCTAAATCTTGACCACGATGGGTGCGACAAGATACCTTACGCCAATGATATTCTCGAAGAATGGGCGGGCGGATCAACCTAAAGAGAGCGTGGCGAAAGCAGATATGAAGTGGGTATGTTGATGAATACAAAAAATGGTTGCAGGATGATCTACGTGGTACATTGACCCGACGCGCTCGAGTGAGCCAGTTGAAGATGTCAAAGTAAGGCTTCAAATCCAAGCCTACCACTTTCGAGGAATGGGACCAAGAGAGCAAGAGTTTCAACGTAGGGAGCAAGAATACGTGCGTAGGAACAGAGTTCGGCGATCGAGAATATGAAAGTCAAAGGGCCTTAGTCTGCACTCACGCAAGAGTTAGCTAACGCGAGCACATGCATTACGTTTGGATTCAAACTTGGATGACGACAACACTCTCGGGCGTATCGATGTCTTCCGGTGTGTTCGCCAAGCCACGTGTGATGACTAGCAAGTTCCTCGTTCGCGAAGAAGTGGAAAAAGCGAGAGGAGGAGCGGGACCTTCGCTTTTAGTTATATTATTCCCGTGTGGGATTGATGTTATTGTATTTGCGGTTTATCCCTTCCCAAAAGATGTATCCCTTTGCTTAATTTTGTAATGTATTCTGTTGTTTATGAATCTTATTTTAGGGTGCAATAATTTGCTTCAAATGGCGCAATACATCCTTTAAAATCGTTAGGCCTACCTTGGCGCAAAGGGTCCACGTATTAGGGCCTTGATATTTGTCCATTTACTTGTGTGCTTTAGCTTGTTTATGTAGTGCGTTGCTTTGAATGAGAACATTTTTAGCCAATTCCTTTTCAAATTTTAAAAAAAAAAACAAGTCACTACCCCAAAATGTCCCAAAATTCCATGAGTCTTGAGTTTCTCGATCGGACATCAAAACCAACCGCCAAATCCTAAGACATTACTCTATTATATCGGAAAGGTAAAATCGCTAATATGGAAAAAGGAAAAATATCAATATAGAGTTAACAGGAAGATTTGAGGATGAAGTTGCAACAGCTCAAACAAGAGGTCCAAAAACAGAGAAAGGAGAATTGAAGTGGAGATAGCCACATGCGATCGCACTGGCGACAAATCTGGGCTAGGCGAGTTAGCAGCTAAGATGGTGAGATATGCTATCATAAATGAAGAGACGACCACTATACGGAAGAAACATGATGTCTTCAACAAAGATATAACCAGGAGGCTCCAAAAGATACACGAAAAATGTTCTTTCTTCAATCTAGAAGCCAATAGTGGCCCCGAAGACACTCGCACAGAGTTCTTGAAGAAGAAGCGGGGAGAAATTGTCTATAAGCCTCCTTTCAAGGGACGGTGGAAAGAAGAGAATGAGAATTGTCCCTGAAGCATATGAGGTTACTCCCGTGATTAATGCAACAATCGGAAGAATAATGGCTTGGATGAAGGCACATTTTATCTTTTAGGAGCTTCATTATCCGTCTTTCACTTTCTTTGTAATCGCAAAAAAATGAATGAATGAAAATGAAAATTTTCTTTGTATTCGAACTACGTAGGGCCTGAATTCTCTTTGCGAGATACGTAGGCAGCCTTTTAAGGCCCGGCCCCTATCTTTTGAAAATTTTCTTTTCCCTCTTCATTCTACAAGGAAATGTCGGGTTCAGATCAACATATGCCGAAAGATGCAGCAAGAAGACCTTAGCTCAATGCGATTTAACCTTTCCGAGTCTATTAGCCTCCAAAAGAAAGCGAACGAATTCCTGCTTGTTCAAAAAATAAGTCTCCAATAATCATGGGTTAACATGTTCTCGAATAGCGACTCTTATGTGTTTATGTGCCTCTGTGTGATATTTTGTATTATTTATCATGAATCAAAACTAACACATTAGCCTTTGAGTTGTTTTCTATAAAGGTAGTTAGAACTGATCTGTGTTGATAAGCTGGCAGAACATCCTTACTTTACAAGATCGAAAGGGCCTGCAGATTCCTTCCCTGATCAAAATTCTCAGAAGGGCAAATCTATAATGGGTGATAACGTTGAAGATACTAACTTAACAGATGTTGTCGTGGCTCGGCCGTCGTCATTGTCGAGCGAATTGATTATGCGATTGATGCAACAGATCGCTGAGATGCGGGTTGAAATACAAAGGAGGCAAGATTCGCCCAATCCAGCTTTTGTTCCGGCAGATGGAAGGCCTCCACTTCACTTTCCTCCTTCAAATACGGGACAGACTCAAAACCCACCCCCCAGTCCTGCTCATAACCCATCTATCGTTGACCTAACCCCTCAAAACCCCCAGGATGGCGCTGCCACCGATCGACACCACCGCCTCATAATACCAACCTCCAAATGCCACTTCCTACCCAAAATGCTAACCTTCAAACTGGCCCACCCCCACAAAGCCAACACATTAACAACCCTCAAACTTCCTTCCGTCGCCAAAACCAACACACCAACCCCCAAAATTTCCCCCAAAACTATCAAGCCACTCCAAATGCCCAAAGTCCTTCCATTGCTCCACCCTTACCCCAAAAGGCCGTTTTCCAAATTCCCGTCCCCAATGAGCATGACGCTAATGGTTCTAAGCTTGACCATTATGAAGAACAGGAGAGGGAGTGGAGGTCGAAGGAAGAGGTGGCCAAACTGAACATGAAGGAAGAAATCCGAAAAGCCATGAAGGAGTTACAGTGTATTCCTGAAGTCGTCGGTTTGAGTTATGAAGACTTATGCATTCATCCGAACTTGGACCTCCCGGAAGGATTCAAGGTACCAAAGTTTGACGTTTTCGGAGGAACAGGGAATCCTTTGGCACATTTGAGGGCATACTGTGATCAGCTCGTGGGAGTTGGGAGAGATGAAGCTCTACTGATGCGGCTTTTTAGCCGAAGTCTGAGCGGAGAAGCTCTGGAATGGTTCACCTCGCATGAGACAAGACAGTGGCCTAGCTGGAATGCTTTGGCCAAAGACTTTATTGACCGATTCGCTTACAATGTGGAGATTGTTCCTGATCGTTATTCTTTGGAGAAAATGAAGCAAAAATCAAACGAAAGCTATAGAGAATTTGCGTATAGATGGAGAAAGGAGGCAGCTAGAGTTCGGCCTCCTATGTCGGAGAAAGAAATTGTTGAAGTATTTGTGCGGGTTCAAGAGCCCGAGTATTATGACAGAATTATGTTGCTCATTGGAGCAAAGTTCGCTGAGATAGTCAAGGTAGGTGAGACTATCGAAGATGGATTAAAAACCGGGAAGATTGCCCGTGTTGCTGCATCGCCCGGATCTTCGGGTTTGTTGAAGAAGAAGAGAGAAGAGGTGTCTGCTGTATCTTTTGAGGGGAAGAAGACCCCAAGAAAATTCTTATCATACCAAGGTCGTTCTAGACCTTCACAGAGTTCATACCCGGTTTATACCCCTCTTCCTAATTATCAAAGTACTCCTCCTATCTACCAAACTCCTTTAATTTACGGACTCCGTCTTATCACTACCGAAATGTCACCCCAGTGCAACGTTGAGCCAATTACCAAACTCCTCCCACTCCACTTTGCAAAATACCGAACTACCAAGTTCCACAAATTACCAAACGATGCATATCCAGATATCACTCCCCATGAACGCCCAAATTATCACAAATGCCTCCTCGCCGACAAGCAATTACGATCCCGTCTAGATTCGAGAAGAAGCTTAGAATTTTTACTCCACTCGTTGAAAGCCGAACAAAGCTGTTCGAGCGATTAAACGTGGCAGGCTATATTCATCCAGTGGGGCCCAAACGATTGACACGGTACCAAAGTTTTGACACGATCGGAGGTATGCGTATTACTCAGCGATGTTGGGCATGATCTGAGGATCAGTCGACTTGAGCATAAAATCCAAGATCGATTGACGAGAAAGTGGTCTCTCTCGCATAATGGAGCCTAATGTCGATAGTAATCCTTTGCCAAATCATGGGCGTCACTATGAACATGATAGAGACGGATGATGATGGGTTCGTAGCGAAAGGCAATAGTTCGATCACTCACGATAGCCTAGAAAGAGGTGTGGCCATTGAGTATCAAAGAGAAGAAAGAGTTCGTGATTCGACCACAAGAAGGTTGTTGCCTCGGTGCACGGAAAGCTCTTGCCCACCAAAGTTTGTAATTGAAGCGGTACATTACCCGTGGTATGACTAGATCCGTAGTCTTCTGCACGGAAGAATTATCGAGTGCGGAAGAAAGAGCGATCTAAAAGGCCATCGGTGAAAGGCCAGAAGAGTTTTGGAGAAAAATGCGGTGAAAGACTACTCGATTGTGAAGCGTCTGGAGAAGACAAGCTCGGATCTGTATGGGCTTTGTTGATGAGTTCGAATCGTAAGCAGCTTTGATGAAAGCTTTGGATGACACTTACGTGCGTGGGTACTAATAGTGATAATCGCGTGATGATAAACGAGTTGTGCGAGGACATCGAATCGGTTTACGTGAGCTACCGCTTTGAAGGCGGGATGCACAACAAAGCTCTGCGTGTCACCGTGATGTGTCGAGACGAGATAATAAATCGCGTCTTGATCGATGATGGATCCGGTCTCGATATTTGCCCACTATCGACTCGAGGCGGTTGAAATTTGACTTGGGAAAGCAGTGAGAACGAGTTAATGTGAGGGCTTTTGATGGAGTCTGAAGAGATCGTTAGGTGCGGTAAATTTGGATGTTGAGATAGGTCTGCGGAATTTAAGGTAGAGTTTGGTGTTGGATATCAACACGATAACTTGCTTTTGGGAAGGCCGTTTATTCACATGCATTTGAGTACTGCCTCTTCACCAACTAATGAAATTTGTTTGGAAGGACCAGAATGGTCATCATGGTGAAGGAGCCATTCAACGGGTATCGCCGATCGTCGATAATGTCTCGAGGTTGTGACTTTTACGGTGGAGCCGTAAATGCCACGGGGATGATTTGGCTTCATGACCCCTATGCCTACGTATGCAAGATGATTCTTCTTTGTGATGCTCGGAGTGGTTTGAACGGGTTTGGATTGAAACACTTTCGAGAATTGTCGAGCCTATCAAAATTCCCAAAGCGAGCAAAATTTGGTTTGGGGTATGTCATGGATGATGAAACAGAGATGAAGAATAAGGCGATGATCAGCATTGGCGGGCGATCCGCCATCTGTACCAGTCATTTTCGGTGCGACAATATGTCGATGATGATGGTCTCGGGGAAGGAATCTATGGCCTTTTTGAAGAGATTGATGCGGTCGTCGAAGAAGAGGCTGGGACATCAGGCATCCGTGATGCAGAACCTGCGGAGCAATTGCAAAGTGGACCTCGCTTTGATCCCGATTTCCATTCTTACGGGTAGAAAGGACATGTGCTTTTGTTTGTTTCTTTAAATCGGTGGTAGTTCGGAAGAGGCCCGAGACCCACCCTTTATGCAGTTTTTACTTATTTGGAGTTTTTAAATTTTCTTGTGATGCTTTAAAAGGCTTAATGGCCCTCTGTTGTGGTCCAAGCTGTGTTTGTCTTTCAATTTAAATGAAAGCCTCTTTTGTCAAAAAATTATTTACTTATCGGTTTATACTTTTTTTTCTCTAATTTTGTTTGTTTATGATTTCAGTAATATTAATTTAAAACCTGCCAATGTCATGTCATGTCATGAGCCGAATGAACAAAATGAAGCAGCTGATGATGAATGCGAAGAACACGAAGAAGAAAATGAGTTAGCGAGCATTATAGAAGAATTTCGACAATTTGAGAATCAACACAAGCCAAATCTTGAAGAAACTAAGATTGTGAATCTCGGAGACGAGGAATGTGTCAAGGAAGTCAGGATCAGTGTCTATTTGATCGAAACTCAAAGAAGGGACCTGGTTCATTTGCTCAGAGAGTACATTGATGTATTCGCTTGGTCTTATAAAGATATGCCGGGGTTGAGTACGAATATGGTGTCTCGAGTTGCCAATTAATCCAGTTTTAGTCGATGGCGAGAAGACTCGGAAGTTCAAGCGGAATTGAGTTTGAAAATCAAAGAGGAGATTACCAAGCGGTCGAGTCTCGAGTAGTGGAAGTGACGCAATATCCAACTTGGTTGTGATGTTGTTCGGTTGCGAAGAAAGATGGAAAGATCGAAATTTGTGTTGACTACAGAGATCTTAACAAAGCTAGCCCAAAAGATAATTTTCCATTACGAACATTCACATTCTCATCGATAATTGTGCAAAGCATGAGATCGCGATCATTTGTGGATTGTTATGCGCTATCACGGATCACGATGGATGAAGAAGATCGAAAAAGACTTTCATCACACAGGGTGTGTATCATTATCGGGTAATGCCTTTTGGTCTCGAAGCGAGTCTCTTATATGAGGGCTATGACAACTATCTTCCATGATATGATTCATAAGGAGATTGAGGTGTATGTAGATGATGTCATAATCAAGTCCGTGAGAGTTCGGATCACTCGGCTCACGAGAAAGTTCTTCGATCGCCACGTCGGTCTGATTTGAAGTTAAATCCTACGAATGTGCTTTTGGAGTACCAAATTGGTGTTGGGATTTATAGTTAGTAGGAGGCGTTGAGCTTGATCGCGCCAAGATTAAAGCGATCGGGAATTACCTCCTCAGAAGACTAAGAAAGAGGTGATGAGTTTTCGGGAAGGCTAAACTACATGATAGATTTATAGCTCAATCCAGTGGTGTGTGAGCCAATCTTGGTTGTTGAAAAAGACGCTTTGACCAAGTGGACGGAGAATGTCGATCGCTTTTGACGCTATTAAGAATTATTTGTCCAATCCACGGTGTTAGTTCCTCCACGAGAAGGAGTCCATTTGTTGTTATATTTATGCATCTCGGATAGTGCATTTGGATGCGTCTTGCGACATGATGGCGGGAAGAAGGAACGAGCCATTTATTATTTAAGCAAGAAATTCACTCCATATGAAGCCCGTTACACTCTTTTGGAGAGAACATGTTGTGCTTTGACTTGGATTGCTCAGAAGTTGCGACATTATTTGTCTTCTTATACTACATACCTTATTTCCAGGATGGATCCGTTGAAGTATATTTTCCAGAAAGCAATGCCGATCGGGAAATTGGCTAAATGGCAAATGCTTTTGAGTGAATTTGACATCGTGTATGTGACTCAGAAGGCGATAAAAGCACAAGCTTTAGCTGATCATCTTGCGGAGAATCCAGTCGATGAAGAATATGAACCACTCAAGACTTATTTTCCCGATGAGGAGGTTGCATTCGCGGGTGAAGATATTTCTGAAGCATACCCTGGGTGGAGAGTATTCTTTGATGGAGCGGCAAATCATCAAGGGAAAGGTATTGGAGCGGTCTTAGTATCGTAAACCGGTCGACACTATCTATGGCGGCTAAACTCGATTTGTTGCCGAAACAACATGGCTGAGTATGAAGCTTGCATCCTTGGTCTAAAGATGGCAATCGATATGAACGTTCATGAATTGTTGGTCATTGGAGATTCAGATTTGCTAATCCATGAGTTGAGGAATGGTTGTGAAGAACGAAGATCACACCGTATATGCGGTATATCTGAAGTTGTGTAAAGATTCCATGAATTGAGTTCGGACATACTCGGGATCTGAGAATGAGTTGGTGATGCTCGCCACCATTGCCTCGATGATTAAACACCGGATACAAGTTATATTGATCCTTGGATATCGAGGTAAGAAGCGACCGCTTCATTGTTCACGTGTCGAAGCGAGCAAGATGGTCTACCTTGGTATTTTGACATCAAGTATTTGGAGACCGGAACCTATCCTGAGAATGCAACTTTCAACCAAAAGAAGTCGATACGCCGTATGGCCTCAATTTCTTTGCAAGTGGAGAAATCCTTTACAGGAGGACTCCCGATTTAGGTCTTCCGGATGTGTTGTGGTGAAGGCGCAAAGCTTGGAACAGATCGTGCGGGAGTTTGTGGTACTCGCGTGAATGGACTCACTTTAGCAAGAAAGATCCTCCGTAGGTTATTTTTGGATGACTATGGAGCACGATTGTTGCAAGTTTGTGCAAAAATGTCATAAATGTCAAGTACGTGGTGATTTGATTCGAGTGCCTCGCGAACTCAATGCCATGAGTTCGCCTTGGCCGTTTGTAGCTTGGGGCATGGGCGTCATCGGTCGATAGAGCGGCCGCCTCCGATGGACCATTCATATTAGTTGCCATTGACTACTTTACGAGTGGGTGGAAGCGGCCGTATAAGTCGGTAACTAAGAAAGTTGTAGTGATTTTGTTCGCGACAACGATATGTAGGTATGGGTGCGAATCCATCATTCGCGATAATGGAGCAAATCTCGTGATCGCTAATGAGAGAGATATGCGAGCGATTCAAGATTACTCGCGGAACTTCGACCGCTTATCGCCTCAAATGAATGGAGTAGAAGCCGCCAACAAGAATATAAAGAAGATTAGAGAAAATGACGATAATCGCGAGGTTGGCATGAGATGCTACCATATGCTCTGTTGGGTTCTGAGCAGCGGTCGAACATCGATTGGAGCCACTCCATATTTGTTGGTATATGGAGCAGGCGATTATACTGCGAAGTTGAAATACGCCGTTAAGAATCATCCGGAGAAATTTGAGTTGAATGATCTTGATTGAGTTATAAGCGGATGGACGATTGACCTTGATTGACGAGAAGAGAATGATTGCTGTTTGTCACGGTCAACTTTACAGACAGAGAATGTTTCGTGCTTTTCATAAAAAAGTAAGATCCAGAACGTTTTAGGTTGGTCAGTTGGTTCTCAAACGTATCTTTCCTCACCAAGATGAATATAAAGGGAAATTTGCCCCAAATTGGCAAGGACCCTACATGGTTCGTAAAGTGTTACCTGGAGGTGCTTTGATCCTGTCGGAGATGGATGGAACGGAATGGCCAAAGCCAATCAACTCAGATGCTGTCAAGAGATATTATGTGTGAAGTTTCAATTTGTATTTCTGTCATTTCATTGTAATCGCTCTACTTGCTTGTAATCACTTTGTTTAGAATTTTATCCGGTGATGAACTACGTCGACTGAATTCGATAATGAGATCGTAGAAGCGGCTATGTTGGCCTCGACCGCTTTATTCCCTTTTAATGTTTTCCTTGTAATGAACTACGTTTGACACGATTCGCCTCGGCGGGATACGTAGGCGCCCGCGAGGCTCGGTCGTATTTCCGTGGGTTCTATTTCTCTTTCTGATAAGCGGGAATGAATTTTGAGAGGAACTCAAAAAATTCTCGAGAAGAATATCACTCCAGCAAAGTCAAGAATGAAGTTACTTTCAGATTTGCTACTGGGACAGAAATTTTGAGGATGACCTCAAAATTTCAATAAAACTTCATCGTGATTTAGAACGACTTCAATACTTGACAAATAATCAGATAGACCTCGAGGCATCAACTTCAAAGATGTTCACTAAGCTTGACGTGACATGACACTTGGCAATGACCTTTTCCAGATATTACCTTTTTGAAAATCTGTTTTTCCCTAAAACTTTTCTTTCGTGTTTTAATTATTTCGTACAACAAGTGTCTTCTTATCTACCAAGAAGCGGGAGATCGGAGAAATCAATTGGAGATAGCCATAAAAGGATCGGACAACCAAAAGATCTACGGATCAGTTTATTTTAAACTAACAATTTTTCTGTGGATGCAGGGCTATAGATTTACCTCAAAATCAGCATATTCTTCTATACAATGAATACGGAGAAGTCAAGAGGCGAGGATCTCCCCAAAACTAACAATTTCTCTGTGGATGCAGGAAATGTTTTACGTTTCTTATACCAAAGAGTTGGGAATAGAAATATTATTATTCAATTCCCAGCGAGGCAAAATCTATAACTAGTATGCTACTCTGTTCAGAGATGGAACAAATGAAAACCATGAAAAGAGCAATATTGTTATTTTCCAGCTACCAAGATGATGGGAAGACATTTATCTGCATTATATTATCAGATATGATAATTCTATTACCTTAAAGGTTATCTATATCGGGTTGTCAAATGAGATGATACCAATACTCCGAGGATTATTTATTGTCAAAAAGACAATGCCACCACTACAAGATACTTGGAAGATCACCAAAATTGTTCGGTGAAGTATCATCTTTGTTCCGTATCGGGAGGCATCATCATCGCAAAAAATTCATGCATCGCAAAAGATTAATGCATCGCGAGAAATTCATGCATTGAGAAAATTCATGCATCGCGAAAATTCATGCATTGCGAAAAATTCATGCATCGCGAAAATTCATGCATTGAGAAAATTCATGCATCGCAAAAGATTAATGCATCGCGAGAAATTCATGCATTGAGAAAATTCATGCATCGCGAAAATTCATGCATTGCGAAAAAATTCATGCATCGCGAAAATTCATGCATTGAGAAAATTCATGCATCGCGAAAAATTCATGCATCGCGTAAATTCATACATTGAGAAAATTCATGCATTGAGAAGATTCATGCATCGCAAAAAATTCATGCATCGCGAAAAATTCATGCATTGAGAAAATTCATGCATCGCGAAAATTCATGCATTGCGAAAAAATTCATGCATCGCGAAAATTCATGCATCGCAAAAAATTCATGCATCGCGAAAATTCATGCATTGAGAAAATTCATGCATCACGTAAATTCATGCATTGAGAAAATTCATACATCGCGAGAAATTCATGCATTGAGAAAATTCATGCATCGCGTAAATTCATGCATTGAGAAAATTCATGCATTGAAAAATTCATGCATTGCGGAAATTCATGCATAGAGTCATTCATAGAATATTATCAAACGATCACCCAAAGGGACATCATTGTCCTTATCGATGGAATACCTCAACTCTGAAGGATCTTCATTATCATTATCCTACGATGGATCTTCTTTATCAACATCATCATCCCGGCGATGAAACATCATCATCATAATCTCGCGGATCAACATCATCGCACTAACGGATTATCGTCTTCTTACTAATGAAGAATCATCATTACTATTTTCATTTGCAAAAATGATGTCAAGAGAGATATCAACATATTACGTCAATTTATTTCTTATTACTTCATATCATATCAAGAGTACATTGAAGAATCATATTGCAAATATAAGATACAAGCTTTATTTGCTTTACGTCAAACTCGATGAAGTTGACATTAAAAATTCAAGGAGAGCAACTAAGTGTCAACATGGTAAAAGACGCTATCTCTCCATTTGAATCATATTTTACACTAATGAGTTTTATCTCAGTCTTTGTCAAGAGCATCCGAGAGGATGAATTCTCAAAACAAACCACAGGTGCGGACGACATCAAAAAGGATGCAGCACAACGTGGAACCTTTTCTTAGCAGCGAACTGGGACATAGTCCAAAGAGGAGTGCCAAACTCTTAGGACGCGAGCAGAGAAGCAACTTCCACCACAATCAAACCACACCCCTCTCGGAAGGCATGTGGGTTTTTCTTTAAGTTTATTGGTTTCAGTTTTGCATCCGAAAAATCTTGGTTCCCCCCGGATGCAGCTATCCACTCCTAGTGACAACGCGCCAAGAGTTTTGGAAATTATGTCCGTGTAAGTTCTTACTTATGGATGTGAAGAGCTCCGCATTCATGGCTAAGAGGTTGCAAGCCTCCTTTCCATACTCGACTTATTTTGTCACTCCTCTAGAACCAAAGATTATCTTGTATAATAGATTTTCTTTTCAACCGATCAAGTCGAACTACAAGCAGCCTGATTCCTAATGTTTAAGGATATGTAGGCGGGTTCAATGTTGAAACTCGGCTGTATTCCAACATTCACACTTAAATCTTATTCTCGAGCATTCCGGTCCCTTCATAATTTGGTATTGGGATGACTTTTGATTTCTTTCAAAATCGTGCGTCAAATCAAGCGTGTCGAACTACAAGTGGCCTGAATTCTCATATAGCCTGAGATATGTAGGAAACCCACTTCCGGGGTTCGGCCATAACTCCTAAAATCCGCACAAAGATCCTTCCTGGGAGGATGGAGATGTAGTCGGTCAAAATTGGATTGGTCAATTTCATTTTCCTCGAATTTCTTGCATCAATCCGAGTAAAACGAGGGACAGCTGTTGACACCCAATTTTGACCCTCCACAACATAAATTAATCATCGAGTTTCTTCAATTGAACAATTTAAAAGAATTATTTTATAAAATTTCCATAAAATAAAGTAAACATAGTTTACAAGTTATTTTGAATAATTTTATCACTTTAAATAACATGTATGTTTTATTTAGTTATGTACGTAATTAATGCATTTTATGAATATTCAAAATTCATCTCGAAAAGATTTTATATTTTAAATACTTCATTAGTAGTAAGGGTTGTAATTTTGAATTAATGAATTTTATAAAATCCAAAATACTTCCAAGTTATTTTAGAGTATTTTTATAAATTCAATAATTTAATAAATTTAATAATGAATGTGTGTATTTTTTACAATCACGTATTTTATAAATATTTGAAAATTATCACAAAAAGATTTTACATTTTAGTTAGATATTTGTTAATTTTATTTGAGTTCATTAGTTTGTAATTAAACTAATTATTTTATGACCGACTTAATTATTTTTATTTTATTAAGATTAAGAAACTCGATAATTAATTAATGTTAATTCACCTAAATTAAATCAATATTTAAAAATAAAATAAATAAAGAACTTAACCCTTTCCTATTTGGGCCATTTTCCAAATGGCCCAATTTAATGCAACATACAGCATGCAGCCAGAAATGGCCCACCCTCAATTCCCAGGCCCATCCCCCCCGCCCCACAGTTCAATTCCCACACTCCAATACAACTCCCACACATACCTGACCCAACCCATACTTTTCTTCAAAACAACAACAATTCCAAATACAATACATACAACATCAACTCCAAAACCCACCGCCCAACTTCACCTTCTCCAGCAGAAACCAGACGACCCACCCTGCAACACCCGAAAATCACGCAACTTCAGCGCAGAGCAGCACCAAACGTGACCCCACTGCCCATACCAGCCCCTCTTCCTCTTCACGTGCAGTCCTCCTCGGCGGAAATCGCGAGAAAAAGACCGTTCCAGCGGCCCCTTCAGTCCCTTCGATCTTTCATCCGGATTTTGAGGATATTGGTTGAAATTTGGAGCAATAGACAGCCTTTTCCATCCCTTGGTAAGATTTTCAAATTGAAAAATTTAAACCCCAATTCTACCCTTGGCCTTTCCGGGTTTCCCCTATATATGCATCTCTTCTAGTCCATTCCAAGGGGACGAAAACGAAAAAAAAATAAAGAAAAATAAAATAATAATAAAGGCAAGGATAGCATAGTAGTGAACCATTCGATTTTACTTTTAGATCCACTTTTTTGGAAGCTTTTGCCGGAATCCATTGTAGCTCCGTCGAAGAAGTGGAAGTTTCTTGCTCTCTTGCTCTACAAGAGGTAATATGCTTGCCTTATAAATTTCTATTTTTTTTTGGGTAGTAATCCATTCTAGTTTCTGTATAAGGTATCTTCATGTCAAAATGGTTATTGTATTTAATTGTCATTGTGGTATTTTGAATGAGGTTACATGATTAATTAGTGTGTTCCTAAAGTTATATTCAAATTGTTTTCTGTGTCTAAATCTTATCCTAATTTTGTGTTAAATAGCTTACAATTTTAGTCTCGTTTGAGTTCCTACATGTTCGGTTCCAAGTAAGGTATGTTTAGCCTAAGTTTGATGAGCATTTTTGTTTCCAATCTGATTGCTTTCTTCATGAAGTGTGTTTGATTAAGACCTCAATGACATATAATTTCTTGGTATTTAGTGAAGTTTACTCGAACCCCACGCCTAAATTCTTTGAATGTGTTTAGGATTCTGTAGTGTTACTTTCGTTTTTGGTTTTAGATTACGAATCCGTAATGACCTGGCTCAACCTTCTAAGCATCTCATATCAGCATCTCTTTGCATATACTAGTAAATTTCTCATGGTGAATGCTTTAGTTTTCAAGAGTATATTTTCTTTGTAGTAATTAAGTTTATAATATGCACTTATTAAACCTCTGTTAGTCTTAGGTATAAGATTTGTTTATTTCACTTTTTCGGTTTGCCTTAATTTCGTTAATTGAAGATTTTGGGTGAAAAATGTTGTAAAGAATGTCTTGTTGAGTTCATTTTAATTAGCAAAGTTATGTAGTAGTATGTTTTGATACTTAGGATTCTGTCATGATAGTTTGGGTTAGGATAGAGTTAAGATTTTTATGGACACATGATTGAACCCTTCATTTGAGTTGTTGCCTTTTCTGGAAAATAATTTGCACCAGTAGATTTTAAGTAAGTCTTGTTATGATGAATATCCCTTCATTACAATATTGGTGTGTGTTTGTTGATATTTCATTTAAAATTTTATTTAATTATGATTAGAATTTCGGTACCACGTTCGCAACAAAGGTTTTGTCATCTCAGTCAAAGCATATACATAATCAGGAATTCATTCTTCGGCCCTCATATGTTGCACTTTCAAAATTTGAGTTGTTGTGACTTTCTTCCTTATCCTAATCTTTATCTTTTTTTTTATTATTTGCATGAACTCACTCCGTCCGAGTCTACTTTGGACTCCCCTTTTCCAATTTCAGTATCGAGTCAGCCATAGATGTCCGAGGCGTAGGGAAGCAAATTACAGGTCTCGGAAAGCTGGAAATGGGCTGTATACACACTGTATACAGCATTATACGTCAATATACAGGGTCAAGGCAACAAATATGTGGCCAAAAACGTGAAAAATACAGGGCTGGGCAGTGTACAGGTGTTCGGGAGCAAGAAATACGTAAAAGAGCTGATATACGTGTCCGTATACACTGATATACAGCCAGTGTATACCAAAACGGGATTTGGTTTAAAATCCAATTTCCAGCGAATTTGGCCAAAAATGAGGCCCAAATTCAATTTCTTCCTATTCTTTGATTATTGAATTAAGATTATTTATGGTGTGTAGTTTAACTCTAACTTTAAGAACTTAAATTAGCTTAATTAGATCCCCTAAAAGACGAGCTATTTTCTTTGCGTTGGTTGATTTTTTTATTTAGTCAAATATGCCGGTCAAATTACACATTTTAATTAATTTAAATCTTTGGTTCTAAAAAATAATATTGCTAAACATTACTTAATCACTTTTTATTCACTTTAAAATTGTTCAAGTAAAAATATATTTTTCTCAAATAAACTTTAAAAAAATATATATATATATATATATACATACATACATACATTCCTACTTGATCCTTTTGCAAAAAGTTAGTTGATTAACTAAAATTAATTTCCATGTTTAATTTATCAAATTGGTTTCATATATTGTTTCAAAATGAATTATATGAATTCTAATTAATCTAGTTTTATTAAACTTTTAGTCACGTGCATTTTAATTGTTCCATGTTTAGTCCCTTTTAATAAATAAAATAAAAGTGTGTCATTTTTTTATTTATTCTATTTTCTTAAACTTAATCAACTATTGTGAATTGTTATTTTATGTCAAATCTAACAATTAGTCAAAATATTTTTAGTCAAGTCGCAGGTCAACCGCGTGTTAGCGGGCACTTGAATGCCTAAACCCTTCTCAGTGTAAATTGAACCCGAACCCTCTTTGGTATTTTCAAATGATTTTTTCTGTTTAAATCTTTGAAAATTATAAGTTTTCTTAATTTCTTTAAAAAATTAAGTGGCGACTCTTTTCTAAGTATTTTTCTTAAATTGTTTTATACTTAGAACATTTCAAAAAGTAATTTTTTCTACAGATAGGAAAATTACGGCGCAACACTCTTTATTGCATAAAGGGGACCTCGTTTTATTTATGGTGATCGAAAATTGACCAAGACTGTTGTGATGACCAAAATACAGCAAGTTGGTCCCTGTTGTCCCGTTTGGGATGATTATTTCGATGTATGCATATTGCGTCAAATTATTGGATAAGTTATATATTTGTTTTAAAAGCATTTTCTTATTGGTTAAACCGAAAACCGAACCGTTAAAGACCTAAAATCGATAAGAAACATCTTATTGGTTTGGTTATCAATTTAGCATATTTAAAAATCGAAAACCAATAATACTTAAAATCGAACCGAACCGATCGATACACACCTATATATATGTTTGAGTTTCATGCAAAAATATCTCAACTTCAGGTAAACATATTTGAAGTATGCTTGTTTTCAAATTGTCTAAATTTAAGTTCTGGCAAACCAAACTTCAGGCAGTATTTTGCAACTTCAAATCCGTATATCTAAACGTTATTATCCCAAAAAATGATAGATTTGCTTTATGAGTATAACTTCAATGGTGTCCCTAAATCAGATATATACGCACTTTGCCCATGTTTAAATGCGCTGGAATTTGGGTCTAGCAGGCCCCACTTGACAGGTTTAGCTATAGTGGGTGGGCTAACACTGATAGCCCTTTCCAAGTTAACTCTCATATGGAATGGAAAATCAACATTTTGCAACCTTTGGGAGAAGGAGAAGTTTCTAGCACATTTACCTAATGTTTGGTCATACATATTGGATTAAATTTTAAAAAATTATACATTTTTTAATCCGCTAGGGGGTGTCTAGGGTTAGTTTGTTTATTAATTAAAAAAAAAAAAACAGAAACCTTTTCTTTTTTTAATCCACTAGGCGGGGTGTTTAGGGCTAGTTTTTTATTAATTAAAAAGAAAAAAACAGAAACCTCAAGGAGAAGAGTACAAGCAAGGGAAGCTACGTCTTACGTTAATTTTATCCTTAAATATTTGTTTGGTCATAAAAAAATTCTAATACATTTAGCTAATGTTTGGTCATAGATTTTGAATCAAATTTTAGAATTGGGAAGAATCACCTACTTATTTATTTGTCTCCACTGAATTTTGAAGCTGAGACTTCAGGATTCTCAACACCTTCATTGACCACTAGGCAACATCTTTGGATGCATTTTTAAGTAACTCAACAGATAAAGTACATTACATAGTCCATAATCTAAGAAATTTCATTTTCATTGAAAAAATCATTTTTTTTCTCAAGTAAAATGCATGTCCAAACACAACTTCAAGTTTCAAATATCACAGCTTCAAAAACTCAAAATTTTGAGTTTCAAACCTCAACTTCAAAATCTATGACCAAACGGGAGGTTAACAGATGGATCCAACAAGTGAATTGTTACCCTTATCTTTAGACCAAACACACTTGAGGGTTAGGAAGCTGGAGAAATCATACTTATTAGGTACTTATTTTAATATGGGTACAATCTGTAAAACGACTTTTACTGTTTAGTATTACTAGTATATACTATCTAGCAATCAAATAGACCAAAAACTTGAGTCATTAGGAATGGGTATTTATCAATTCCAAGTCGTATGCACGCAAGCGTATCTATGCAAGTTGCAATGCAAATCTAATAGTAAAACACTGCCAGCTACATGTTGTATCAATAATTGCATTTCTTATTCTTCTTTTTAAAGTGATAATGGCACTAACCATTCATATTTTACAACACACTTGAAACAAGTAGACAAGAGAGATGATATGATTGCACTGCTAGGGATAAGTGTATCCATTTCTCAATTTGGGATGTCAACCTATTAAATTAACTCCAATATCCAAAAGTTCGACGCTACTTTATGTCATAAATAGTGTTTTTATGACCCAACTTTTCTCACTTATGTGTTCGTACTCATTGATACAAAGGAGTAATATATATCCGCACTCATAACTTACATCAAATCATGTTAAAACCTATCACATAATATGAGATCGTATGCTAATCAATCATTTATTATGTTATCAAAGTTTATTCGCAAACACATATTATGCATCTACTAGTTTGATGTAAAATAGTTGAACTTTTTAATTACCCATTCATATATATCAAGCCCCGAGCCAACATACATTTAGGGGATTTATCCGAACCTCCTTCGACGGAAAATATTATAATTTATACATGGTTAAATTTTTGTTTTCATGTATATATAGTAGATGTTGAATCCCCTTCAATTAGACACTTCTTCAAATTTTGAACCCTTGTTAAAAATCCTAGCTCCGGCACTGATTGAAGGGAATTCTCATAGTTCATCAACATAGAAGTACCAACTACTAAGGGTCATTTGGTCCATTATAAGGTTATCCTCGTTATAATTTCGGGACTATCATCCTGAAATTATAATTCCACCTTTTGTATGAAATAATTTCAAGATTTTGTTATATTTTGATTTTAACTAATCGTTTTTTTCCGACAAATTTAATTTCAATTTATACTGTATGGTTCAGGAATCTAGTAGATGAGATTCATGTAATATAAACAAGTTCACAACATACGCCAAAATTTATAATCAAACGCCCATCCTGCTAACATCTTTGTTGATATTTTCGTTAATTATTTAACTGTTTCTGTAGGCAACCGTCACTAAATAGGATAGATATGATATCCTAGTGAATATTAATAGTAAAATACTAGTAGCATTATTGTCTAGCAAATCATAATTCTTTATTTAAACACCCACTAGACATGAGGTAGCATAAATTATTCCAGCCCAAGACGATGTGGATTTGTTGAAACGATTAAACCCATAATCGTTAAATAAATATAAAAAAAGTTGAAAGGAACGGGGTAATTATAAAATAAAAAAAATAAGAACTTTCATGATCAAGTCTTAATGTAGGCCTGCATTCAGCTTCTAGTTAATTAAGTAATAATTATAACAAAAAATAAAATCTCTCAATTGTCTTCTGCTAACTAATCCAAAAGGTATCTCGTTAACAGCATCGAAGGGGTTCTAGCTAGATTCAAACTCAGGTGTCGCGGGTGGTTTCTCTGGCTTGTACCAGTAGCACAATGACAGTACTCCTATGCTCCTTATGGGTCTACAGTTAATTATATTCTAATTTCTGCCAGTTTCTCATGATAGATATACGTATATATACATGATTTTTTCCGAAGTTAACGGATGCACGTGCACTCCACCTATAAGGTGGGTCCGCCTCTGAACAGCATCCCTTGGTGGAATTCTGTACGTCCAATGTATTATCAAAGTAATCCATGTTGTCCATTTCATCAAACTAAACAAATTAATCTATGTTGTCATTTTAATACTGTTTTTATGTGAACAAATAACAAGAAAACAAGCTATGTTGTCCTATTAATACTGCATTTGTATTATCAAACTATTTCATCTATTCATGTTTGTCGCAGATATCAGCGACTTCGTCTTCTTTAGTATAATTTAGTATAAGAAAAGAAACAGGATTATAATTATCATCCTCCAATAATATAGTTACTAATCGTGATTGCTTAAGGATAAGCAACATCCATTGGCCTTATTTGCTCAGAAAAAAAGGGATTATTATTTTAAAGTTCCAACACTTTTAATCACCATGATTGGTGATTCAACGACCTGATTAATTTGTATTTATGTTAATATAATAATACCAAATGATTTACTGAAGTATGCATTAGTTAATTCTCGTAGTACAACTATGGAATTGACCAATTAGTTAAATGACCCTAAAAACAACATACCCGGTGTAATCCCACGAAGTCTGGGAGAGTAGAAGAGGTCTCAATATAACAACGGGAAAAAATCAGTAGTTAAAATGTTACCATTCAAACAACTGTTATCTGGTTGAGTTATCCTTGCTCTTCCATTAGCTGTATCTACAGAAAAGGAAGACATTAGTTAGAGTTAAGTGTTTCTATCATGTTTCAGTTTCAAATATCTTGCATACAAATGATTAATGGATATTCACACCATAGTTACTAGGGCTCTTTGTATAGCCTAAACTTGTGGTTAGATTAGGGTCATCCTGAATTAATGAAATAATTCAATAGTTAGATAACAATAACTTCCTCATGCACATCAACATCAAGAGATTGATGGAATTCAAAAGAACAAAGTATGGCAATATGTTAAGTGTTAGTACAAAGCCATGTGCTTATAACCTTCACAACCAACCTTGAATGTTACAAAGTCACCATGTGATCAAAAGAATGAAAGCATCTCTTTGGTTTCCAAAGTAAGAAAGTATTAGTTCAAAGTTAAATAGAAGATCTTAATCCAACTTGCATTATCGCTCACATCACCTCCCTTATGATTTTGGCCTCCCAATATCGATTAACTATTTTTCATTAACTGTCTTCTTCAATTTTAATATCTTGTTAAACAATTCATTTCTCTTTATTGGTGTATTGTAGAACCCACCATAGTATCATTTTTACACTCTCAACATCCAAAGAAAACCTAACATCTCTAGATCTCCCTTCTTTACAAATCAAATTTTCACCCTTCTTTCCCTTTATATAAAGGTATACCAACACTTTCCTTTTAACTTATTAGCTTCCATTATCACTGCTCTCTCTCTCACTACCTCCCCCTACCCTCAATCACATGCACCCTGCCTACATGATGATGTAAATTCTGGTTTTCTTTATTCTTCTTTTCTGCCCTCAGTTCAAGGCTATGTAGCTAACTTAGCCGCAAATACCATTCTGTAGAGCAGACTGGATGATGAGAATATGCTAGCTGATTCTAACTCAACATCAGCACCCTTAGCTGAGATACAAAATTTTACGTACAGCAATTTAACAATAGCAACATTTACAAATCTTCTATATACTTCAATGCCAATTTAACAATAGTAACATTTACAAATCTTCTATATACTTCTGTTTATCTCATACTTATTGTTTTTTTCTTCTCAATAAGGTTATTTGTTAGTTCATGGAATGTTGGAGGCATTGCACCACCAAACGACTTGAACATGGAGGACTTGCTTGATACTCAAAACAACTTGGCTGATATTTATGTTCTCGGGTAACCTTTTACTTCAATATTCTGCATTGTACTATAGGTAGGCCGTAGGTCAACTAAAGCACCTGATGGCTGCATTTCGCATATGCAGCCGCCCTTAGGGTAGCAGTGCCATGCAAATGCATCATCATCTGTGCCTATTTCAATGGGGCAGAGCGGGGTGGGACAAATACTAAACATGGCAGGGACGGGAAGCTCTTATGCAGGGCAGGTAAAACAAATTTTTTGAACTTCAAAAGTGGGCGGAGAAAGGGTAGGGTAGTTAAAATTAATAAGTTCTACTGTATTAGATCAACTTTTTTGAACCTATCTCTTGAAAAGTTGGACATAAGCCATTTTCTACGCGGGGCAGGGGGGTCAATAAGGGCTGGGTGAGTTAAGCACGGACAGGCTGATACAAGTAGCAGCTTTTGTGGGGTAGGCTTCACCGGTCCCTTGCCGCCCCACCCCCTTTGTAATCCCAAGGCATCTGGTATCATGTGGTAATCAACGAAGTAGAGTGTATAGTGATATTTGCAGTATTTGATGGTCTAAATTCTACTTTGTGAATGTACAACTCTTGAGCAAACTACTTTTATCAGGTTTCAAGAAATTGTACCTCTGAATGCTGGAAGTGTTATAGTGCCAGAGAATACAACTACATGCATGCAATGGAATTCTCTTATTAGCACAGCTCTTAACAAGATAGATGTCAACAACATAACCCTTCAGGAGGCAGAGGAAGAAGAAAGTGTAAGAGTTTACCCACTAAAGAAAGGGAGTTCCTTGAAGTTCAATGTAGAAAATTCAACACAATTTGAATGCATAATTAGCAAGCAAATGGTGGGAATATTTATTACAGTATGGGCACGGTCTCCACTCCTTCCCTATATCAGTCATACAAGTGTCTCCTGTGTAGGCTGTGGTATTTTTGGCTACCTTGGAAACAAGGTACAAAGTTGATATTAAATTTCTATTTCTTGTTCATAACAACACATTCCTAATCAAGAATAGTTACTGGCAAATTCAAGGAACAAACAACAGGAGTTATTTACACATGCTGCCCTTCCCCCACCCCCATCCCCAAGGTGTTCACTCCAAGAAGCAGAGGAGCCTGTGGACACACAAATTGGATAGAGACACAATCATATGTATCTAGTGTTCAGTTCACTAATTTTCAGTATTTGATATACAGGGTTCAGTGTCGGTTAGATTTTGGTTGCATGAAACAAGCTTCTGCTTTGTGTGTAGTCATTTGGCTTCCGGAGGAAAAGAAGGAGATGAGAGACAGAGAAATGCAGATGCCTCTCAAATACTATCACGCACAAGATTTTCTTGTGACTCATTTCAGTATTTGCCAAGAAAAATTCTACAGCACGAGTATGTATACCTTTTTGTGATAATTATTAACAATTGGTCACAAAAAAAAATAAAAAATCCAGAGGCTGGAATTTCCTCGTCCTAGAAATTTTCGCCAAAGTTACAGTTGTTGACTCTTGCTACAGAATTAGCTGCCAGTCTGCTGATAACAGAGTAAACAGAGTCAAGAAGCCAGCATTATTATTCTGTCCAAGTCACTAGCAGCTGATAAATTAATTAGAAAAAGAAGCATATAAAATAAGCGTGCTTAATAATGCTTATAAGCCTCATGTCAGCATTTGGACAAATAATTTTACACTTGCACTTCTTTAGCACAACAAAGAAGACTTGACTTTGTACATATTGATTATTATATTCCAACTGGTGAATAACTTAAAATATCTTCTAACAACCATAAGCTGATTAATCTCATACAGTAGGGTGATTTGGCTAGGCGACCTGAATTATAGGATTTACTTACCTGAAGCCACAACAAGATCATTAGTCAATGACAGGCAGTGGAGCATCTTACTACAAAATGATCAGGTACTAAAAGCAAAAAAAATAATTTTTAAGTTCCAAAAAGTATCCAAACATGTAGTGAGTTTTGTACTCCTAGTATCACCACTATTTTGAAGTTCACATTGAAAACTTGGAAAAAATGAAGCTGAAGGCCGAGCTAAGAGAAGGTTGTATTTTCAACGGCTGGCAAGAGGAAGATATCGAGTTTGCACCAACATACAAATATTATCCAGATTCTGATGATTATTATGGCTGCAGTCAGAATGGGAAAAGAGGAAAGAGTCGAGCCCCAGCTTGGTAAGTTCTAAAAGAACAATCGAACGGTTTACCTAAAAATTATGAAACGGGCATATCTAATAAAGAAAAACATTATGTAGGTGTGATCGGATAATATGGTTTGGCAAGGGACTGAAGCAAAGCCAGTATAATAGAGGTGAGTTCAAATTGTCAGACCACAGACCAGTATGGGCAATTTTCAAGGCAGAGGTCAAGGTTCCATCACCATTATATTAGATGACTTAGACAGCCTTGTTGAACAGTTTTTACCACTTGTGGGTAAGTTCTAAACTTCTAGTAATGGCAATAGTGATTGTTCAACAACAACATACTCAGTGCAATTCTACAAGTGGAGTCTGGAGAGGGTAGAGCGTGTGCAGACATTACCCCTACCTTGGAAGGTAGAGAGTGTTTCTTATAGACCCTCGGCTCAAGAAGAAGCATATCAAAGCAGTTCGGGAATAGTGATTATTGTGTGCGGTAAATACACTACAACACCAGAAGTATTCAAACAAAACCACCAGCTAGCAGAACACAATAACTGGATAAAGGAACAGAGAAAAAAGAAATTAAGAGCCTAGATTTTGGGTCCAAAATTATGAGGAGAACTTGTAAACTTACTAACATTTCGTGTTATAGGTTTCTCTTTTGTTGCAAGAGTAAGGGCAGCAAGGGGATGATGAATTACTGGCTGATTCATTTCAACCTTTTTATTTTTTTGCAAATAAGAGAGAAAAAAAAAAAAAAGAAAAGGGCTGTGGGAAGGTGAGGCAAGCATAATTTGTTGAATAACCTTTTAGGAAACATGAATTCCATATTGATACAGAAAGGGAATACAAGGTTATATTCAAAATACATGTGGCAACAGAAACTATAAAATGCACAGACAAAAAAAGAAGTGATAAAGTGCATGTAGATTGTACATTAACGAAAACAAAAAGTACAAATGTTTTCACTAGGACAGAGAGTTTGCATATTTGCATTTCCATATACACAATAGCAGAAAGGGAAAGAACAAACTACTGGTAGTTGTTCAATTGTTGTAAACAACAGAAAAGTTCATAAGATGCACGCAAACCTACTCCAACTAGCACCAATTACTATGCTGAGAGGCAGTTCATATAGAAAGACAACCAACATTCTGCTTACTCAAAGTTCAGGTCATTGTAATAAGCAAAATATTTAGCATGAATACAAATGCAAACTGAACAACACCCAAGTAGCATTTGTCCAACTGAACAAACTTGCTTTACTGTCATCCTTATTTCTGAAAAGATCCATAGCATTAATTTTCTATTGAACTTCCATCTAATTCTCTTGTGTTCACATCACCGTTTGCTCTTTATTTTAGATTACTATTGTTAATAGTGTATCCACAGCAGAATTACGTCTGTGCTTGAGGTATAACCTTCACAATATCTTTCCTCTATACTTTGGTTGAAATGATAGAACACTTAAAAATAGGCAAAAACTAGCTCATGTTATCATCAATGCACTTTAGAGCTACAACTCCACAATGATATATATCCCACATTGTCCAGCTTCAGGGCTCTTTTAGAAGAGGCTACCCAGTCATCTCAAACCCCACATCTCCTATCATTATCCCTCTTTCCACATAAAGAACAACACGCATAAAATCAGACCGATAAGATCCATGATACGTGTAGTACATTCAGCATTTTTGTAAGACAGTCAGATGACAATCCACAATTTTACAACACTAGCAATTAATTATATGCTTAAATAATGGCCCGGGTTGATTTTTGCACCCAAGGGTGTAGCCCATTGATCAAATGAAATGGTTTGAGAATCATGAGGTCTTAGGTTCCAGCATAACAAAAATACTACTAAGTGATATCTTTTCATCAGTCCTTACCCAGGTATCCCGTGGAAAACTGGCTGAAAACGATTAGCTATCCATTATGGGGAACATGGGCAGCTTCTGATAATCAAAAGGTACGAAATTGAATAGCAAAGGAAGTAAATTATGACATCTAATATGAAATTCTTCTAATTAATCTGTCAATGCGTTGTAGAAGGAAAATTACACGTTCGTTTTCTAAATAAACAGAAGCATTTCACGAACCTGATGTGCGATCATCTTCGCAAACTCTTTTCTCCACATCTGTATCCGCTTAGTTCAGTGCGAGAAAAATGAGACATTTTTTTTCCTTTTCTGGTTTCGCCTATCAAAACATGGGCTTAAAGGCGGGTTAATGCTAAACGTGACACACAACAATTTTAAAACGTATACAACATATATTAGATAATTTCAAGAAACTAACTTAAATTGACTACTACAAATACAAACTTAAAACATTTGTCTCTTAAGTTGAGTACTGTGAAGATAAATTTTAACAAGCTTAATTTCAGATATTTATTTTACAAATTCATATGATTGGTCATGTATGGCTGAAGTTTTTATATTTATATATCAAAAATAAATAAAAATTTTGGTTTATTTTCGTTGTGAAAGAGTGGGGGACTAGGGAGTAGAATCATGAATATAGACTTGGCTCTTTGTTTCAATTGATAGGGCTGGGCCACAAGTTTTTGAGCATGTTTTAAAATGAGGCTTCTTTGCAAGTCCGTCAGTTTGTGAGACTGTACAATATATGCCAAAAGGTAGAGGATTATATTTTTAAAAAAAATTGAAAAACTATTTAGTTAGATAAATATTCTGATCATATTTATTAATTCTTTCTATAGTTTGAAATACTTATATATTATCTTACTAATTAATAATTTCATACTTGATTTCAAGTCAGATACACTTAGATACATGTATTTTTGCTACCAGATACACTAAAATATAGAGAGAGAGGAGAGCAAGAAAGTCTATGTATCTCAAATACGTGTGAATCACACTAGATACATGTATATGAGATACCAGATATAGGGAAAGTGGCAGACGAGATAGAAGAGAGGTGAGCGAGATAGAAGGGAGGCGATTGAGAGAGTCAAATATATGTGAATCCACTTGGATATAACGTATTTAGAATAAATTACACCTAATTTTGATCTTATATATCTGAGATACATGTATCTGAACACGCCAAATACATATATCTTATATCCAAAATTCTAGTTAGTTTCGTAATAATGAAAGGTGAAGGAAAAAAAGGTAAATAAGTACTAAATTAGTGAAATTTCTGTGAGTTACTTTTAAAAGAAATCACAAAAAGATGAGTCAAACTTAAAAGGTACAAGCCCATCATATATTTATATGGCAAAGCCTAAAGATCAAAGTCCTGCGTTTTTAATATAAAATGATTAATAAAGTATGTAGATGTTAGTTTTTAAGTAGATTTGACTTGTGGGATTATATTGGATATAGTGTGTTTGATAGGTTTTAAGTTCTATGCGTAACCAGAAAGAAATGCTCTTTACTTTCTTTCAGACCACCAAACACGTACTAATCAATAAAGCATTAAAAAATGCCATATATAATTAAAATTGTATTAGAACCAACAAACAATATGAAAATACTCTATTATTAGCACTTAATAATTTTATAGGGATAATTTAATGGATATTTACCTAAAATTTATAGTGTTAAAAGTTATTTACATTTTATCCCTACTTTTTTTTAAATTACAAAAATTTCTTAAATTTGGTGGAATCCGGATACATCCCAAAACGCCTCGATACATCGCATTCCGATTTCGAATACATCACTCAACATCTCGATACATCGCGTCTTATTTTTTGATACATCACTCAATGTTCCGATTCGTTGCGTATGTCCCAATACATCGCGTAAAGTGATGTATTCGAAAATATGAGAGAGTAGAGATTTTTGTAATTTTTTCAAATGGTAGTAAATTTTAGAGAATATGATAGATTAAGTTGTGTATTTAGGTAATTTTTCCATTAATCATGGTTGAGATTCGTTTTAAAATACCCAAAAAAGTGCTTTTAAATAAATAATCATAATTATATTTATTGTTCTTTACTTTCTAATTAAATTCTATATTAGCATAACCACGAAGAGATATTATTTTGTACTAAATACATAAGAAGTAATCCATTATTATAATTAGCAAAAGATTTCATAGTTATCAGGGTATCCATCTAAGCCATAATTTAATACTAGATTGCAATCATTGGATTATAATCAATCAATAAGATCTGACTAATGATCCAAAATAATGTCACAGTTTAGCTCATTATATGAAGACTTTATTTGATTAATTATTCACCAAAACTCTAGCAAAAGTACTCAAGAAATAGGCTAAAAATGAAAACGAGCTGTTTTGATTTGGACTTACAATTTGACTAGGGTCATTTGCTCAAATGAATGGTATTTGAATTTTGTCCTCAAATTTGATTACTTTTAATTGTTGCTCAATAAAAACTTTGATATCAATTTTTTTTTGGATGCATAAAGTTTTATTTTTGTATCATAATATTTTATTATGTCTTCAACATCAAAATAACAAAGAATTTTTTCATAGAAAATAAGCTTATTTGTTGTATCATGATATTTCTTAAGTTATAACGTAAGACATAACAAGTCATGTTGTATATCAAAACGATATAATATATTTTCTAAATCAAAACAAAACATACAAACTCACATATATATTCTACCATTCATAATGACTATCAATTTTTTTCCCTCTAAAAACAATAAACAACATTTTCCCTAAAAAGCAAATTCCAACTTTTGCATACTACGCAACTTGTATTGTACTATAATTTAATTTCTATCAAACTTATTCCGAACAAAACAAAAATTCATTTGTCGGGTTAATTAGATTCAAATGAATTAAGAAGTATTTTGTTTATAATTTTTTATTAAACAAATCGCAGAGACAAAAATTAAACACCAAATAGTTTTAAGGGCTATTCGTGCAAAAACTTAATTGAACATGGGTGGCCCACTTGCATCATCCAATTTTTTTTTTATCTTTCAATATCGAATTTCTTTTTTATTCCTGATAAATAATACTTGTAATTTTCTTATTATAGTTAATTACGAGTAAAGTGACATTTCATGCAATTTAAAAAAATATATTTCCTAAAATGAAATTTAAAAAGTATTTTCAAGAGGAAAGATCTATTGTATTTGTTCAAATCACTTGAAAATACTTTTGTCATATCAGAAAAAAATATTTATGTTTGATTATTTTTTAGAAAAAAGATATTTGAGTATCAAATTGCAAAAAATGAAATATATATAAATACAATTGAGTTACATTAGTGAAAAAGGATGGTTCTAGTAAATATATAAGATTTAGGTAAAAAAAAAATTGTCCTCGAAAAATGAAATATTTTTATTTTTTCTATATGAAAGTTGGGTCATCACTCATTAGGTTAATGAAATAAGAGATAATAATCTTGAAATAAAATACAAACTTATTTTACATTGCATATTTAATTGTGAATATTGATTAATAACAAAATACATTTTATACTAAAATAATAAAACTAGCTATCCATGAAATAGTTAATCATTAAGATATTTTTTTCTATTCCATTGTGATAAAGATAAAACACATAGTGACGGAGCTAGAAATTTGGAGAAGTGTGTGCAAATTTTCCTCTCAGTTGTGTTAAGAGTGTATAAAATTAAATATACACTCATGTTAATTAACACTTAACCTATGTACACCATCTAATTTTCTGACGAAAGGTGTGCACCGAAACACACCCTTCGCCTAAGGTGGCTCCGCCCTTGTAAACACAGGGTAGATCTAGTGGGTCGGGAGGGTGTTCGTTCAGTCCATTTGACAAAAAGTTATAAGGTAAATTTTTAATTTTGATGTACATGTATATGTTTTGAATTTTTTGAACACACGATTAAAGGCTGATTCAGTGATTTAGGAGTTCAAAATTCATCTTAAATATTTCAAATTCAAATTTCAAAAGATACCATTTTCTTCTTCAAAATTCTCGTAAAAATTTTGAATCCGCCACAAACAATAACCCACGTTCAAGTGCTCTCCAAAAGGGATAGGATTACCTTTTAGAAAAAAGGAATAAATACTCTTAATGTCAAAAACTTGACCTAACAGATGATTATTAACTTTTTCTTTCAATATTTTGTTGGATATAATAATATAATAAGTTCATAGATTGGATAATATTAAATATACTTTTAAAATTTTTCATTTCATAAAAAGAAGAATAAGCCATAATTCCTCTTTAAATCTTCCTTCTCTCTCTTTTGTGTATGTTCGGACTTCGGACAAAGCATTCCACAATTGAGGTCTACTCTCCCCACACCTACAAAGCCCTCAGGTTTTTCTTTCTTCCCAAAGAAGACACTTCACTTTTCTCTCTTTCTCTTTGTATTTTTTCTAATTTCCATCGCCTCTGTAAATGCAGCACAATTATCCGATGGATTTTCAGAGCAAAAAACTCATCAACGACCCCAATGGTAACTGAAACCCCTAAAAATTGCTCTATCATTCTTCCTTTGTTGTTCTTTCAATTGGATTATTTATTGGATGTTGATGTGACAAATTGTTTATGTGCATTGCTTGTTATGTTCGTTGAATTGAAAGAGGAGATTTAGTCTAATTTGAGAAAGGGATTTTTTAATCAAGCGAGTTGTTTGAGTATATACGATCTTTGATGGAAGTAGAAAAGAAAAGGAATTGACATTAGTGTTTTGTCTTGTTGGAAATGAAGGCAAGTCAAATATAGTTTTAGGTATTAGGTAGAACTACTAATTTGCTATGGTTATCATACCAAACCTAAAGTAAGTGCATATGTGTAGAAAGGAGAAAAGTGTTTTGTTTTGATAACTGTGTTGTCCGGTTTCCGGTTTCCGTTGTCCAGGACAACTTACCCTCACTTAGACGAATTCCATGGGGTACTAGCTAATTCGTACTAGCACATATATCGGTTAACTCTGTCCACTGCGGTTTGGATAGAGGGGAAGAAATCGCCTAGTGTTTTTTGCCTCGGGATTTGAACATGAGAATTCATGCTTCTCAAATCACTTTGTCAACCACTAGGTTACACCGTTGGATGCGTCTTTTCGCTTCTAGAAATATAGAACATTTATGAACCAGTATAAAAAAGAAATTCAACATTTTGACAGTAGCGAGGAGAAGGAAAAGAGCTGAAAGGGGCATGTATCCTTTTTTTGTGAAAGAGGGCTACTTCACGAGCCGCTACTAATAATCGGAAAGGTTCATCGCGAGTTCAGTGTATAGTGACAAAGGGAATGTTTCCGTCGCAGCCATGGAAAAAGTATTCACTAATGCTTACAGTGCATTCATTCACTCGTCTTGCTACTTCGGAACTGTTCAGCGGACATGTGGAGTCAAATTCACTTTCAGTAATCGGAGGCAGGTCAGGGGATGGCGGGCACACCCCCAGCTTCTTAAGTTTGGGAATTGTTCTGGCGCTTAATTTACATTAAAAGATGAATTAGTGTTGTAATGAAATGGGCCTGAATATGACAGAATGGATGTATAAGGTTCATGTAGCTGATCAGAACTAATTTGGAATTGAGACCTAGTTGAATGACATCATGTTCTGTTTCAATAGATATGTATGTACATTAATTTTTACCTTATCAAAAAGTTAATAAAAGAAATGTATGTACATTTGTGTGTCACCTGTATGTGGCATAATTAAATATACTTTGTGAAGCTTATAATAGGAACTGAGGTCTTATGTTATGTATGGAAACTGGAAAGCCTAATACTTATCTGCTGTAAATACTGAAGTGCAATGATTTGCAGATGTTGTGACAGAGTTCATTGAGGGACTTATTGAGAATTACCCAGGGTTGCAATATCTGGATGGTTTCCCAGAGGTGATCTGCCTTTAGTTACTTTGTTCACTTTATTGTTTACATGTTTCTCTACTAAGATAATATGCGTTGCAAGTTGGTTGTAACATGTTATCTTCTGTGCTGAAAGCCAGGTTAAGGTTGTCTTGCGTGCTGATGTTTCTGGTGCAAAATATGACAAAGTTGCCATCATATCAGGTTTCTTCAATTTGAACTGTGCTTCATGTCTATATTTCAACACTGGAGTTTGCGTTTCATTGGTAGCACTAATAATTTGGCATTCAGAGCGTCATACACAAGTTGGAGAAGCTTGATAGACTAATCAATCTGTATAATAGTGAAACTGGTTCTTATAATGAGTTAAGACTATAGGTCTTGTATGCATTGCTTGCTCACCTCCTCTGAAAGATAATACCAGTTACGTATGAGATTCTGCTGCAGTTTTGTGTTTAAAACTAAATACAGTTTTCAGTAGTTCGTTAATATGCAATGACTAATCATTTTCTGTTTCATGGGGTAATAATTTTATCAATGTGGATCAGAACTTCCCATAAAGAAGTGGTATAGAACGTAAAAGAAATTGGTTCTCTACAAATGACTCCTAAACATCTAACACTAACATAAACCTCACGCCAAAAGTTTACTAGAAATAAAAGACATGCTCCGAATGCACAAAATTGTTTTCCACACCTTCAAGGCTCTCTTGTTTATTTCCCTTCAAAGTACCCACATATTAGCCAAAGGAGCGGCATCCTATCCTCTGCATCTTCTTTTCCTTAGCTGGACAGAACAACCTTGAACTCTAGCTGGCATGGACCACTAATTATAAACGAATATTTACAACTTAAAAATGTTCTTGAGAATCTTTAACTTGGGATGTATCTTTGGAACTTCGGTAAAGTGAAGTGTAGTTTAACCTGGTATCTTGGTACTTCTTTAACTTAGGTGGTGGAAGTGGCCATGAACCTGCTCATGCTGGATTTGTTGGAGAAGGGATGCTGACTGCAGCTATCTGTGGGGACGTTTTTGCCTCTCCAAATGTTGACTCAATTCTTGCTGTATGATATGCTATTAAGTATTACCCCCTTTGGTTAGCATGTAGACATATATAAGTTCTTCCCTATTGATGTCTGCCTACTGACCTGATTTAATTTAGGGCATACGAGCTGTCACAGGTCCCATGGGGTGCCTTCTTATTGTTAAGGTACCACTTATCCTAGCTGTTAATTTAATTACTACCCTTGTCTAGTTCAACCAGTTAGGTTTAATGGGGTTGACAATGCACATAAAGGATCACCAATTATCATCCTACTTTTGGTTATACTGGAATATTTATTGTTGAAAGAAAGATGCTGTGGATCGCTGTTACATTCTTCATTTATGGTTATAACTCATAATGAAGTGATTTCATGATTTGCTTACATTTCATGATTACAATGCGCTTTGGTTCTTTACAGAACTATACTGGTGATCGTCTGAATTTTGGTTTGGCTGCCGAACAAGCAAAATCTGAAGGTTATAAAGTCGAGGTATCATTGTGATATCAGTATAATTAGGTTGTTGTTATTTATTATTTTTACTATGACGACGATGACAATTGCAATAGCCAAGTAATCATCAAAAACTGGAAGATAAGTACACACTGATATACATGCATGTATTTTTCTTTATCACCAGATGGTAATCGTCGGTGATGACTGTGCTTTACCACCTCCAAGAGGCATTGCTGGCCGAAGAGGGTTGGCAGGGACACTTCTTGTTCACAAGGTTCACAATCTCTATCTGTGTGCACGTCTTTTAGATTTCATTTGAATGGGCATAGATATTTGACTTCAGTCATAACTGATTGAAGCTTTTACAATTTTCCTCTCGGTTCAAAACAAAAATTTTCCTTTTGATACCGCCTACAAAATATATTGGAGTTCTATGTGTTTTGTGTAATATATCTGCTTCTCTTTCCTTTAGTTCATAGTGCATTCACATATTTTTATGTGACGTCCTACTAAATCCATGGAGTTTCATATTAGTGTGGCACACAGTTTGATAGAACAATATAATTCATTTACTGTGCCACATCACGTAATGTTGTTCCAAGGTCTTGAGATTCTCTAAACTCTGATGGACTTCAAAGGAAAAACCAAACGCCAATATTAAGAGATTGATAATGACATAAGAGTGCCTTTTGGTGATTTCTTAAAAAGTCAAAATTGTTAGCTTCCTTTTGTCAACTGCATTTTCTTCTCACAAGAAACAACAGTATTAATCATCTCTTTGGTGTTCTTTACTTTTCAATGATACATAAGAGAACTATTAGTTACAAGTTTCAAAAATAAAAAAATGTAAGAGAAATATTGCAGAATCTCTGATCATTTGAGTGACAACAATTTCAGCTATTTAAAATGCATGCTGAGAAAGCTGGTAATTTCAACGTTTTGAGACAAATAGTACTTTACTAAAAAACCCAGCTCCTAAAAGCTGGAAAATTTTATCAAAGTAAATTAACATATACAGAAATTTGTTGGAAATTCTTACTTTGTACCTACTTGAAAATTGCATCCAAGGTGGCTTTCAACCCTTGTGGATTAACGGATCATTAAATCAACTTGATTCTGTGGAAAAAGAAGACAGCAACAAAAATATTTTTTATCGAGGCGATTCTAGGTGTTACATGTCCATCATCCTATGTGTTCACATGTTTCTTTATTTCTAATTCTGGTGTATCTGTGTGTGTTTGTTTTTTCGGGGTGGTGGGTGGTTGGGGTCAAATACCCCAATTATCTGAAGGGCACCAAATTTTCATGGTCTTTTGACAAGTTGTTTCTTCAATGCTCTGTTATAGAGGATACTTGGAATATTGTTGTGCTTCTTATGCAGAACTATACATATTTACAAAAAGACTCAATTGATCTTTTCTGCTTCTTTGTTGAATTCAAATTTATGAGACACTGGCTAGTCTGTGTAGCAGTCACTTTACCTATGTGTCTCGCTGTATGTTTGGTTGAAGTTCGCAAATATCATTGGTTTCAGTTGCTTTCCCATGTGTCTTTTCTGAATTTCACTTACTTCAGGTTGCCGGAGCTGCAGCAGCTTGTGGTCTTCCCCTTGCTGATGTTGCAGCTGAAGCCAAACGTGCATCAGAAATGGTTGGGACAATGGGCGTTGCATTATCTGTTTGCACGTTGCCAGGACAGGTGACTTCAGACCGTTTAGGCCCAGGAAAAATGGAGCTTGGTCTTGGAATAGTAAGTTCCTTCATAGGCACAAGGATACTCATGATTGATATTAGCAATGGGGAAGAAGTTGATAAGTCCAGCTTTACTAGATGAAACATGTCATATTACATTCATGTTTTGGAGACATGATAATCCTGTAATTTACCTTGGGGGTGCTGTGAATGTCGTTCATATCATTTTTGTTTATAGCACTTTTATACTTGATGTTGCTTTTCGATGGTAGAATCGGTTGGGTCTCTTCAAATGTGTCTGTGCTACAGTTGGAACTTCCAAGGTCTAAGTGGTGGTTAAGGGCTGGCAGACTTCTTTGAATTCTGTGATCTTCACTACTGCATTATCAAATTGTTTGCACCGTGTTCTCCTTTTTTTCAGCATGGGGAACCAGGAGCTGCTGTAGCTGACCTTCAACCAGTAGATGTGGTGGTTTCTCATGTTCTGAAGGAGATTTTGTCACCGGTATGTGAATACTTGGAGTCTGAAAGTTTGACTTGATATGCACTAGTACTTGATGCACTAAAAGTTTTCTGATAATTGTTTGAATCATCACTATGAATTGGAAAGGATGAAGTGGAATCACTTTTACTTTTTGATGAGATAAACTTTTGATCGTTCTTTTGGTACTAAAACAAATGAGGAAAGTGACTCCAAAAAACTACAACCATGTAGATGTAACGTTTTAATCTTTGCTATTCATGTACACTATAAAGCTACAGGGACTAATGATGAAGATTTTAATGTGTTTTTCTTACATTTTTGTGAAAGAAGATAGGCTGGGCAAAATATTCTGTTTGGGGCCCCAACATCTTGTAAGAATGAAGAGGAAAGTAGAAACAATTTTTGGAGTTGAACTATTAACTGAAACACATAAAAAATAGTCATTCATTAGGTATGTTAATTTAGTAGAGGAAAAAAGAAATAAAGAAAAAAGGCCACTAGCTTTAGTTTGGGAGTTTTTATGCAATCACTCTATACCTCCTAGCATACTCCATCAAGTTTTCATGGGCCGGAGGGGTCTAGTTTTAAAAGAGGAAGTCTTTCAGGAAGAGGGACTAAGAATACACAACAACAACCTTAGTCTCATTCATCTTATTTAAGTACACTTATTCTGCAGAAGGAAATTTCACTGTCACTGAATGTCTTTGTAGGAGACCAACTACGTTCCAATCACGCGTGGGAGTAGAGTCGTGCTCCTGATTAATGGGTAAGTTTCAGCTCTACTCGTCTATACATGCCTCTGTCATCACTTCCCTCCAAGTATTGTGGCGGTTTAGTTATCCTGTTCTGTTCTCATTTTCTTTTGCCTTTCTGATCCTTTCCATTTCTCGCATTTTTGGTTGATGGAGCAGATTTTGTTTTATAGTATATAGAAAGATCTCCTGGTAGCATGCTTACCCTGTATCTGTCCTTGGCCCCTGTATATTTTTCCTTGAATGTTCCATTTGGTATTTATGGAATACTTCAATTAGACTCCTAAAATTTCAAATGAAATCATTTTTCACATTTTTCTGTGTACTTTTTCTTTTTACTCCCCTACTGCAGATTAGGAGCAACACCATTGATGGAATTGATGATTATAGCTGGCAAGGCTGTCCCAGAATTGCAGCTTGAACATGGTCTAGCTGTTGATAGAGTCTATACAGGGTCATTTATGACGTCACTTGATATGGCAGGTATATCAGGTTATAAGTCCTTTTCCTTCACCCAACAACATTCATTTTCTTACTTCAGTTATATGCAGGCTTTTCAATTTCGGTAATGAAGGCTGATCAAGCAATTTTAGATCGTTTAGATGCTCCAACTAAAGCTCCAAATTGGCCTGTTGGTGCTGAAGGTCAGTTTCTATTTGTCTATTATTACGTTGGACTATGTATGGCCATATTGGCGGCTCATGCTAGTTCTAACTTCTGGTTCCTAGTACTATTTTTATTTCTAGACAAGGAAAAGCTCCCCCTCATTTATATTTCCCTTAGTAAAAGAACTAGAGTAACAGAGAGAAAAGTTCATATTAGGTAATTCACTAGTATCCTCTTATCTGTGGGTGATATAACTAGCACATAATCTGTGTGATTTTTGTAGCAATTTACCCTGTATAAGATAATAGATCTACTTTGCTTACTGGAAGTTAAAAATTTCAGGCAACCGGCCTCCTGCAAAGATTCCTGTTCCACTTCCTCCATCACATTCTATCAAGAGTGACAAGGTATGCCAAATTTACTTTGAAAGCACTGATAAACGCATATGCAAATAAGGGTGATGTCACTGATACTTGATAAATATTCGATTGAACAGTCGCTGTCCCAGACTTCAATTGTAGCTACTGCTTTCAATCTTCTTTGGATTTTTAGGTTGAGAGAGACAGCATATCATATTGTAATTCTGTTGCAGATCAATAATATTTACTATCTTACTGTCTGTTTCTTCTTTTACTAGACATTGAGTCGGCCTGAAAAACTGAGCCCTCAGGGTCATATCCTTGAGTCAGCTATTGAAGCAGCAGCTACTGAGGTTGTAAATCTCAGGGATAATTTGAATGAGTGGGACAATAAAGTTGGTGATGGCGATTGTGGTTCAACTGTAGGTCTTTGGATAGCCTATTTGTTTCCCTTCATTTGTTCCCCATGTTATCTGCATTTAATAAGCTCCTTTGTGAAACTGCAGATGTTCAGAGGTGCAGTGGCTATACTTGAAGACATGAAGAAGTAGTGAGTCTTCTTCCCTAGATTCTTTCCTCATATAGTGTCTCCAAGAAAGTAAAAGGGAGGCTGGTTAGTCTTCCCAAGATTATTGCATATTCTCACTCCTAAGGAGTTAAAAGCAAGGCATCTTCTGCCTCTCCTTTTTATCTCTGGTAAGAGTGCTTAGAAGAAAGGTATTAGTTACTTCTAAAATTATTCACTAACAGACAATATGTGTGTCTGTTTGTTTTCCCTCCTTTTTCCTGCTTGCACCATCTGTGGTGTGGTTATTTTAGAGTGTTCTGCTTGCACACATCTGCTTGCAGCATTGTTTGCTCTTAGGATATCCCTATAATTAATTGTTGGGTGTAGATAGGTTTCATTTTTTAAATAGGAAAGATAGAAGTTTCTTCATGAGTTAAAACACGAGGTTTTGTGAAAGACAGCTTGAGTCTTGAGATGGCAGAAGTTGTGTTTAATCTGCTTTGTAGTCAACTTAATGATATGATATGAAAAATCAGCTGCTATTGCATGTTTTCATTTAGTTATTTTTATGTTTCTTTATTTATTTCCTTTTATCATCTCTATGTCATTTTTGTTCATTTCCCCTCTTTCTTCACTTTTCAAGGTTATGGAAACCAACCTATTGGTTTTTAATAAGTTTGCTGTATGAATTTTAGATAGTTGCGTAACAACTGTGTGAATTGAGATTACATATTTCCATCTTCGAGAAAATATACTCCTGCTTTCTGATTTTCCTTGCAGCTATCCGTTGAATGACCCTGCAGAAACAATCAATGAAATTGGAGCTTCTATTGGAAGAGTAATGGGGGGAACTAGCGGTATCTTGTAATGCACTTTCCATGTGTCATTAACTATACCAATTCTTTCTTTCAACCTGAATTTTCATTACATTACCAATGCCACTAAACATCTATCTTTATAACAGATACAGTATATTCTGTAAGGCAGCATATGCAAAGTTGAAAGAAAACGCTGAGTCGGTTGTCACAGCTCTTCACTGTAAGTTGACTCCTTGGCAGTAAAGTTTAGACTTGATTTTTGTTGCTTCGAACTATTTCTTTGTGTACCAATCTACTCTTTTGATTCAGGGGCTGATGCACTTGAAGCTGCTATCTCTGCTGTTAGTAAATATGGAGGAGCTAGTGCTGGTTATCGTACACTTTTAGATGCTCTTATACCAGCATTGTCAGCTCTTAAAGAGGTCAATATAATGTTTTTTCATGATACATCATTTGCAGTTTTTTCCTACATACCTTATTCATCAAGAAATTTTATGCATTGGGATCAGAGGTTGAATGCTGGGGACGACCCTGTGGATGCTTTCATTATTTCTGCTGAGGCAGCATCTGCTGGAGCCGAGTCAACCAAGCACATGCAGGCGCAGGTATCGTCGCTGTATTTACTTCTAATGCGTTGCAAGGAAAATAGCGCACACGGTGTTACAATGGCTTATTTCCACAGATGTTACATAGTTATGTGGTTAGCGCTAAAAAGGTTCATAAATATCTGACACAACAACAAAAAAATATTGTAGCTTAAGCATCTTTAAAAAATGGAGCAACTGTAAAGTACCCTTATGCCTGTCTTTCTTCTTCAGGGACTGTTACACCTTTAAGCATCTTCACCCTATTAGACTAAAGCAATAATCCAGGATGAAAATGTGTTAGTATCCTTTTCCTATTTGGGTCAAATCAACAAGCAATCAAAGTTGAGAAATGATTAACGTAGCGATTCAACAAATTTATCTGGCTTTATAGGTCTCACATAAGGGAAGATATCTGTAGTTTATTTGGATTTATTACCAAATCAATAGAAAATTTTGGATCAGTACCTGGTTTTACTTCAAATGAAATGATAAGTCTGAACTCTTAGAATATGTCTTGACCGAAGGGTTGTTAAATGACACCTCTAGAAGGTTTAAAGTAAGTTCAAGATGTGATTTATTGTTTTAGGTATTTAAAACTTATGATTGAAGTCTTTGTTCTACTGGGTGAAAAATCATATGAATCTCCCCTTTCTTGAAAGATAGCTTGGTAATTACCGGACTTCTGACATAAATAATAGATTTGCAATTTTTCATGGAGATTTAGACTAGGCTGCTTCAGGAATTCCCTGTTAATGTTTTTATTGGAAGCCTTTGCCAAGAATTTTGATAAGCAATTTTCTTTACATGTCTTCCTTTGAATGGACGCGATGCTCATTTTATTTTGAGTGGAATTGCGAAGCTTATAACAGAAAAATTGTAGATCTGTCTTGATCTGTCTTTAAATCAGTGTTATCTGCCTGCCAATTTCTTATTTTAGTAAGAGTCATAATCAGTTTGTTTTCTAGGCTGGCCGTTCAACCTATGTACCCGGAGATATTCTTGCATCAGTTCCTGACCCAGGTGCCATGGCTGCAGCTGCGTGGTACAGAGCAGCTGCCTTAGCTGTGAAGGAGAAGTATAATACAGCATAATCATATTTAATTGGCCATTCCTATTACTTCCTGCAGGAATGTTTTATCTCTTTCTCGAGGAAGAAATTAACCCGACAGTTTTTTGCTCGTAAACCTTATGAGGAGTTAGCTTTCCGCTTATGCAGTCTTGCATAAAGCCGAGAGAGTGTAGAAAATGTATGTTACAGTCCTTTTATACAGTGTTCTAAGTGAGGGAAAAACAAACAATGCCATGTAGAATGGTAATCTGTGAAGGTGGTTGTTAACTTTATTGTAACAATGAATTTTCTTATTCGGCATCATGGATGCCTGCTACTTTTAGGATCTGTGCGCGCACCTTTACAACGCGTTCTGATTGTCTTTGTTTATTTGCTATCCTGCCCCTTTTCCTTTGCTTTTGTCAAATTTCTTCATCGTGCAGCTCTATAATCTGGTGGAGTCGAAACTCGAAAGTTTTAGTCAGCTTATCTAGAATCTTCTTGTGGGATTGGTGGAGCATCTCACTAGGAAGATATTTGACTTCTCTCCATTTATTGAAGTGATGGACCTAGCTGTACGGTTGTTCTTCAGTTTTGTAATTTTTTTGGAGCCCCGACTCGGATCCATTCAGGGGTGACACTCTTACAACTTAAAAATTCATTAGTTGTGCTAAGTTCAATGTGGAGGACGGAGGTCACATTATAATGTTTGGCCGATGTTATTATATTGTACTAGTTAATACGGATCTGAAAAATTATTAGTTTTGGTAGTGCTTGTATGTTCATTATAATTATAAGTAGTTAGGTACCACTAAAGATGATCAACTTTACTATTAAAATAGACCAATTATTTTTTTGGGATAGACAAGGTATTAAACATTGAGTATTATTTTTCTTTAGTTCTATGTCAATATCAATAATTAAAAGACTGCGAAAAAGTTAATTTTTGTCGACTGTAAGAAGTCTAATGTCGAGCTTTAACTGACACCGCAAACGCACGACAGTATTCCAGTAACACTAAAAACTAGCATCCATAAAATGGGAGATGGATTAAAATAATTTCCACCATAAATATCAATCATCCCTTCTAATTATACCAAATATAAGTTTGGTTGACAAAAGGTGGTATTAGCTAGTCAAGAACTCACACGTCTAGAACCTGAAATTAGTGGAAATGAAGATATTCAAATCGATGTGTGGAAATACGGGGAGAGATATGATTAGGAACGAAATAGGGATAAGAAGAGAATCATCTCCATGTGGACAAAATAAGAGAGACGAGGCTGAGATGCATTCCAGTGAGAAGGTGTCAAAGATTTGCAATGATGGGTATACGGAGAGGTAGAGGTAGGCTAGAGTAGTACCGTGGAGCTATGATTAGACATGACGTGACACATGCATCTTACAGAGGACACGACTCTAGAAAGAAGGATATTGAAGTCGAGAATTATGATAGAAGGTTAGTAAATAATCAAGTGTTGTCCAGTATCTTATCAATATTGATATTATTTACTTTCCTACTATCTTATTTTTCAACTTTGTAAGTACTTGTTGTTTTCTCTATTTCAATTACTGTATTATTTATTGTCGTTGTTATTTTATTCTCCTTTTGTTTTAAACATGTTTTATTCACAATTGTATTTTCATTCTACACTTGATTTTTGTATGCTTAACTTGATCCGATGGCTTATCAAAAATAACTTCTCTATTTTTACAAAACAAGAAGAAGACTACGTACATACCATTCTATTTTGATTCTATTATAAAACTATACCGTATATGTAGTTATTATTGTTATTACAACATGTGATATAGGATCCCACAAAGTTAAAAATGGGCAATTTTAATTCGTATATATTATCCCTTTATTATTATTTTTTAACTCATGGTGTATTTTTATTTTCTGCTATTAATAATTTATAGAAAAATCAAAATTCGTGTAGGTAAATAAGGGCGTCCTTCCAAATTCCCATAGAGGGGATTACAGCCTCCCCAAACCCTAACCAGCCGACTTTTACCTCCGGTGAGTACTCTTGATTTTCTAGTTACATTTACGAATTCTCTCATTTTCCATTTTTGAACTATTATATTCTCAATTTATGTTAGATCTATATTAGAAAACTTAGTCACTGCTGATTTTATACGAAAGTTCAAATTTTTATCAACTTCTTTGCATTTTATTGGCGATCGATTGAATTTATTCGCTCATTTTCTGACGGTACTGTTTTTTTTTTTTTTTTTTTTGGTATTATTGCTTGTGTTTCTTTCTAGACCTTGGCATTTGATTTGGTGAGAGTGTTGTTATCTTTTTAATTGCTTAATTTAGTGTTGACATTATGAGCGTTTATGTATTTTGTGGCAATTGATAGGATGTTTTGTAATTTTGGTACTTGTGTTTTTTCTACGGTTTGATTTGGTCAACATTATCCCTTGTGGTTTTTGCAGGATTAGAAACGATGATGCTTGCATGCTGTGGCATTGGTGTTCTACTGAAATAAGCAATATTTAGCATCCTGGGGTTGCAAAATACTGTCTTTATTGAAATTTAAAGCCCTTTTGCTATCGATTTCAGGCAGCCAGCCATGGATGGAAATGGCCGTATGAATATACGGAATTGGAGCTATTTTGAGCCAACACCAACTGTTCCGAAAGGCCATTTGGGCCTGCAACTCATGTCCTCGATGAATGAAAAGCCCCCCCATTTTCGCAACATTCACGATAATCACCACCACCAACAACAAACCCACCAACCTAACCATCCTACAGTTATGGCGTCGACTAATGGTGGTGCATTTCATCATCATCGAGTTTGTGGGCTCTCGGAGTCTCCCATGCCCATGGAGTACATGAGGGATTCGTGGGTTAATCAAAAAGACTATAGAGAGAAGTATCTCAATGTGCTATCTGCGAACCGCCCCTATCTTCCAGGTTATGGGTTTTTGCCTGAGACATCTTCCACTCAGTCTATGCAGATGCACCAGCAGCCGAACTTGGTGAAAGTTGAAACTGCTCCTCTGGTGGAAGAGGTTTGCCAAGAAAGGGATAATATAGGTGGGCTTGCTAAGAAGAGGGGAGCTGGTCAATCCCAAGTGCTGAAGTCCCCTAAACCTAAGAAGGCAAAGAAAGCTACTAGGGCTCCTAAAGACGAGTCTACCCCATCTCTTCCACGGGCAAGAGCTCCCAGGAAAAGTGCAGAAGTCATAATTAATGGTGTTAATATGGATATATCGGTAATTCCCATACCAATCTGCTCATGCACTGGGGCTGCTCAGCAGTGTTATAGGTGGGGCCGTGGTGGGTGGCAATCAGCTTGCTGTACCACTAATTTGTCTTCATATCCCTTGCCTATGAATGTAAAACGGCGTGGTTCAAGGATAGCAGGTCGGAAGATGAGTCTGGGAGCATTTAAAAAGGTACTAGAGAAACTGGCTTCAGAAGGATATAACTTTTCTAATCCAATTGATCTGAAGCCACACTGGGCAAGGCATGGTACAAACAAGTTTGTCATTATCAGATAGATGTATGGTGGATATGCTAGCAGTTGTCCTTAAAATAGGTATGATGCATTTCTGGTGTACATAGTTGACTATGGCTTGGACTGAGGCTTGTCAGGTAGTTTCTAACCAGTGAAATTCAAGCATTGCAGCACTCCTTCAGATTTTGTCCTGTGGGATTTTCTTTATTTTCTTTCAGTTTACCTTTGTAGTTCTCGCAGATAGCACACTTACGGTAGTGGCAGATTATGAAAGTTGCAGAGGAGGTACATTTTTTATTCAATTAGTACTGATGATCTTTGAATGGAAAATTTTGCATTCTTATATTTGTTATTATCCAGATGCTGTCTTCCTATGAGGGAATACCTTATATTTGGTCAACCAAATGGCTAAGTCCTGCACTACTCTGGTTGAATGTTATCAAACCTGGGTTCTGGCCTGTCATTTTAAGGATTGTTATCTTAATTGGTTGATGTTCTTTTCGAATGGGAAATTCCTTAAATGCCTGTGTCAATTTCATCAAGCAGAGTGACTTGTATCGTCTCTCCACTGCCTTAGGTGTAGATTGAGATGGTAATTGTTTTTTAACAAGTTGTTATTGAGCCCTAACAAATATGAGGATGTGTTTTGACTGACTGATAAATTAGCATAATTCCTGTTCTTGTTTTGAGATTTTTGTATTACTTTGTTTCTCTTGAGCGATACAATGAAGATTAGCATAAGCCATAAGACTATGTGTAAGGATGTTCATAATCTGAGAAATGGTCCAAATTATTAGCTTTTAAGTTTATACCAATAACTAGTTGGGATTAAGTTCTAGTTATGTTAGTGCCAAATATTCATTAGGAGTCCTTTAGTCTCATTAGAGATTTGTAAGCAAACAGAAATGTAGAGGACTTCTAGTGAGTTCTTATAAAATTGGAGAAAGACGGGTTCAAATGCAGCAACATGGACATTGAGGATCCATTTAGAGGATTCCTCCAATTTACTCGCGATGGAGGTGTAGCTGTTGCTGGTGTTGCATAAGAGAGCATCTGAACCTTTAATGAAATAAAGTCAGAACTTTGAGCCCATGTTTCCAATATCTGTTTTGTCCCTTGTGTAACCATTTATATAGACAGTATAAAATACTTGCCCTAACCTTCTTTTAGATTAAGGCCATTTATCACAAACTTGATGCATTTTTCCAACAGTTGCTGAATTTTGTGATATATTAAGAAGCGATGGCATGGTTTGAACAAAAAAAAACTTCTTCAGCTTAGGTGCCTCTCCATTGCCAGAAAATGTGCATATTTATTCTGGTAATACTTCTCATTTGGAAGTCCTACCTACTGAGAAGTGTCTTTATGCACATCCAACTACTCTCTTTTGTTGTCATGAGCCACTGGAATTCAACATTTTCACTTGAATTCATCAGTCATCTTTCACATCTAAGTAAATGTTTCTTCCCAGAAAATTGACTCGTTCTTTCGTTCCCTGAACAACAGAGATATTCAGTTTGAGTTGTTACTGAATATCCATTCAACCTTGGCATTTTAGAGAATTCCTCGTATATCTCGTAAGACTTGTATCTTAGAATCGACTGATAGGACATGTCAAGAGATGGAATTTACAGTCTATTGTCGTGTTTTTCTGGTGTTTGGTTAGTAAGGAGAAAATATTCCCCCGAGAGCACATAGGTATATAATTGGTAAATGCCATTATTTTTAGGTGAACCCTCTACTTCAATGGGCCACTTGGGCCTATACTTGGAATTCTGGATAAGAAGTTGAAATGAGAATTTTGTCATAAAACATGGCCATACGAAATCTAATCAATGAATTAAGATATGTGGTGAGAAGTGAAACACGAGCTTAAAATAGTCCAATAGTCTAAATGGTGTAATGATTATTGGGTGCGCCTCTACAAATTAGAGCGACTGTTCAAATGCCACTTGTCGTTTCTCTTTTGTCTGGTTTATCTTTCCAAACTATCCAATTGTCATATCATAATAAAACCAAATATCTATATTCAAATCATATAGAAATAGAGGTTGTAGCATATATAGTCAAATGATCTCAATATTTTCAACATGGAGTACATATAAAATGTCAAAAATCACAAAAACAAAAAAAAAAAAGAAAAAGAAAAAGAGAAGAAGTTAATTTTGAACACTCTAATTTCTAAAGTGTAATGGATTCAATAGTAAGAATATTCCGTCAAATTCAAATTGTAAATCCACATCTAGTGAGTGAGTGACAATGTATCTGTGATTGTCTGATGTGTTTGGTGTGACAATAAAAAGAAGAAAAAATTTGGCAAAAGTTATTGAATAAACAAAGAGATAGCGTGAAAGAAAGTGAAGTGTATTTTATTGTGTGCTGAAAGAATGGAGACAATGATATGAATTTGGATTCTCCCACACATGCAACATCTTAATATAGAATTTCTTTGTTAATCATCCTTCCTCTATAATTATTTTTTTATTAAACTAATCACCTTTTTTAAATTAATCATGAAATTAATAATGAATATCTTACGTACTGTCCCTTAGATGTATATATATGTGAGACATCAAATGCCTTTAAGCTCGTGTTTTTTAAGTCTTTTAATTAGTCGCATTTTCTTTTCTTAAAATAATTAGAGCAAGAATTTTCCAAATTAGTATGACGGCTAGAGTTTACATAAAATATACTTTGCATCTCCCCGAATTCTCAATGAGTGATGACACGAGTCGTGATTAACGCAGATTCATTTCCAAAAAAAAGAAATTTCTAAAATCTCCTAATATTTACTCTTCAAATACTATATGGAGTAACAAAGCTAAGGTACAGTTTTAATTAAACATATTAAAATACGTAGAAAGTAATTAAAGAGGAGCTCTCTATAAAAATACAAGATTCCGATCTGTGTTACTACTTTTCTATTTTATTTTCCTCCTTTTAACACTTCTATTTTTGTTGCACATAAATCATAATGATGGTAACCATATTGGTGCACGCTGCTAGGACCTAGTATTGATCTATGCAATACTATTCCCTTTTAAACTTTCCGAGTTTCGGTTAATCTGAATTTTTGTTATGAGTTATCCCTAAAAAAACATTAAAACAAAGAATGCTGATTAAATTGAAATAAATGAATCTCAATCATCAAACTATACTGACCAGTAAGAAATAAGAAATGCAATATAGATATCTACTTGATTTGATATTTGAAGTCTATTGATCAGACTAACTTGAATTTATGTCATGTAATCCCTTAACACTTTTAAAAAAAAAATCATTTTTGTGGTTCGAATAAAAACCTCTAGTTAAACAAAGCAAGGAAGAGTATGGGAAAAAGGAAAAAAGAAATAATTGGAAGATCAAATGGGAAAAAGAACCCTATAGAAAAATCATTATTAGATAAGATTGTGGGGGGGGGGGGGGGGAGTGTGATATATCATATAAGTAGCTGTAAGCCTGTAATATTCCTATATGAAGCTAGAATGGTGTTGGCAATCACCATATATGTCTTGCCTTTCAGCATCAACAAAACCCCACACCTCTAAAGATTTTTATACTTCAATGGCTAAAATCCAACTACATTTATTTAATTTAATTAAATAGAGATGGAGTGAATCATATATAATTGCTTTTTTTTTTCTTTATAAAAGAAAAATAATTCAAGATTGATCCTTCTTTGCAAAAAAAAGAGGGTAGAAAGGGCAAGAAGAAGCCAAACTATTTAGATCTTAATTTGGTTCCAAGAATTTGACATTTTATGTGTTAAAATGTTGAAAAAGGGAAAAAGAGGGCAGAACTTTCTAATATAGATACAAAATAATTTAATATAAATTTCACATTTAACTTTAATGGAGTATTTATATATATATATATATGATGACACAATTTTCTTTAAACCATAATTAGGTGAGTTAAACTCAAAACATGAGTTTGGTGATATGATATTTGCAGAGTGTGGTGGACCAAACCAAACAGTTGCATAGCCAAAAGTTATGTGCAAAAGACAATTCTACTGTTGCCAATTTACTGTTCTATTGATGCTCATCATTTTTAATTTTTGTTCATCATCTGAAAGTAACCATCCCCTCAACTCAGTTTTGACCAAAAAGAGTCTTTCCATAAGGTTTTTTTTTTTAAAAAAAAACCTTACCCATTCATTCGTCTCCATTTATATGACACATTTTTTTATTTGACTAAAATCATCAAACATTTTATACATATCAAGTCCCACTTATGTGACAAAAGTCTACAAAGGTGTAAATATTTTAAAAGCCGTTTTGAAACATTGTAAAGTGTTTTCATATTTTTTAACTTTTGTACTCAATCAAATTACATCGCGTAAATTAAAATATAATGATTATTATTCGAAGTTTCAAACTCAAATGATTGTACAGTAGGCAGGTCCTCCATCAATAGCAGACATGAGTGAGAGGGGTTGATTTGTAATTTCATAAGGGAATAGTTCCAATTTATATACTGTAGGGCATAAAAAAGATGACTGACAAAAATAAAAAGATTTAATTGTTATTATGTATTAATACATTATTGTATATATGGATCTGCTGATGGCACTGTTGGTAATGTTGCTGTGCATGTATTTATGCATGCAAATTTACTGTGCTCTCACATGAATTCAAATAGTGATTTTGTGATTTTTTTTGTCTTCTTTACTAAATTACTTTCTTCCTTTTTTTTTTTTTACTAATTTATCTTATTCTTTTTTATCCTCAGTCCAATTGTGATGTCTTTGACATGAAGTTTGAGATATTTGTTAATTGATTAAGAGTCCTCTCAAACATCCTAGTAAAGATAAATCACAAAAGAATTAGGTGATATATATATTTAAATTGGGATGAGTAGGAAAACTAAGTGGGCATATATTGAACATAAAAATTTAAATATTATTCACTTTATTTGAAATTTTAAAAGTTGAATTTGGAGCTTTGAATATATTTTTTCTAAATATTATTTATATCCCCCAATTTAAAAAATTAGCAAAATCACACAAATTTGACTAATTAATCTAAATCATACAATCAAATATGTTTTACAAGAGTATTATCTCAGAATGAATAATCACATAATATCATAGATTAGATCTTCAATACAAGTTTTTGAGTGTTTCGAAATTTCAAATACAACTTCAAACTGCATTTAAAATTTTATAGTGAATTAATTTTTTATACACATACAATTTTAAATCCCTTCAATATAAGAAAAATATAAAATAGTACATATATATTTAACAAATATTGATTGTGATGTAGTGGTGACTGCTCCACCCTTAATCAAAGGTCTCATGTTTGGGTCATGGACATGGAGAAAATCTTGTTGGGAGCGCCACCCCCGAATGGACGCTGCAGAGCACGATCCAAATTTAATCGGTGCTCCAATACGAGTGCCGGACACCGAGTGAAAAAAAATAAAAAAATACATATATATTTAAATCTCTATTGTGACATTTTAGAATTACCTTAATTTGTTATTTGTTAGTATTTGCGACTCCACCATAACACAAATATCTAGTGAAATAATAATTAAAATAAGCAAAAACTAATCCAGAAACCACCGTTAAAAAGAAAAAATCTCTTTCAAACTACTACTCCCCCACCCCTATACCCCACCCCAAACCAAACCAATTTTCAGCAGAAAAGCAAAGTTTATAAAGAGAAATCATTTCAATTTTTCTGCCCAACCCAATCTTCTTCATTGATAAAGAAGTTTATTAAGGTGAAGCTAAAACAAGTCTATGAAGAGAAAAAGCTGAAAGTCTATAAAGCTATCTCTAGAGATCAAAAAAGCTAGCTTATGATACCTATATAGAAACCCTCTTTAATTTCTCCTTTTTACTCTCTTTCACTAATTTTATACACAATTAAAAATCCATTTAAGTCATGTTTAATTCTTCATCAGACCCCTTCATGACTTCCTCAGAGAATGATGGAAACAATTGTATTAACAACAACAAAAGAAAAAGAAGGCCAGCTGGAACCCCAGGTACAATTCTTCAAAATTTTATTAATTAGCATCCGTACATTTTATCATTTCAGACCTTATTCGTAGGTGTCACTGGATATGTTGTTGTTGTTAATTAATTATTTTTTGTTTTTTATAGATCCAGATGCAGAAGTGGTATCTTTATCACCAAAAACTTTATTAGAATCAGATAGATACATATGTGAGATCTGTAATCAAGGATTTCAAAGAGATCAAAATTTACAAATGCATAGAAGAAGGCATAAAGTACCATGGAAATTGCTAAAAAGAGAAACCCCTATTGTTAAAAAAAGAGTATTTGTTTGTCCAGAACCAACTTGTCTACATCATGACCCTTGTCATGCTCTTGGTGATCTTGTTGGTATTAAAAAACACTTCAGGAGAAAACATAGTAATCACAAACAATGGGTATGTGAGAAATGTAACAAAGGATATGCTGTTCAATCTGATTACAAAGCACATCTCAAAACATGTGGAACTCGTGGTCATTCTTGCGATTGCGGTCGGGTATTCTCCAGGTCAGTTAAAAGATAACTACATGTAATTACTATACATTAAAAAATAAGACAGGTTATTAGTTGCAATAGATTCATGACTATATATTGTTAGCTCTAATGTTTTGGTCCTATCGATGAGTAGTGAGTACTTCTATATTAGTTATAATTGAGGTGTTGTTTGATACATAGAATAAAGATAATAATCTTGAGATAAAATTTGAGATTAACTTTATTTTTTATTTAAGATATTTGCTATCGCAACACATGAAATATACTTGCTAGAATCAGCTTTGTGAAAAGTAAAAACAAAGAGCGCAAAATGAGGAAGTTGTTTCCTTCCATGGGTATTTTATTTTTATACTATGTGTGGCTCCCAAAAACCAGGTTTATGTCATTCTTGATACTCTAAAATTCTCTATTTTGTTATACTTAGCATCTCAATCCTATTTCTTTATTAACTAATGTAAAATATAATATGTATTGGGTTTCTTCCTCATGATTATTTTATTAATTCCATGTTTCTAAAAGGAATGTCTTCATTGACTTCTTGAGAAAATATTCTACTACTTGTTGATTGAGAAAAGTATGAAGATCTTTGATCCTATCAAAATAGTCCTTTTTTTGTTTTTTTTGGAGGGTGGGGGTAACCTTTTCATTAGTTAAATTAATTAAATGTGTATTTATTTATTTATTCTATAGTTTAGTTAACACCTTCTTTTTTTTTTCTCTATAGAGTTAGACCGTACATTTTTATTTACTTAATTAAATTTTCATATCTGCTTCAAATTTTGATGAAACGATTCGATTTTCATATCTGCTTCAAATTTTGATCAAACGATTCGATTTTGTGTAATATAGGGTGGAGAGCTTCATAGAGCATCAAGACTTATGTAGTTTTGGAAGACTTCGATCAGAATCACAATCTTTAATACAATTACCATCAGCACCTTGCCTTTCTCGTACAGCTTCAAGTCCTAGCCCTTCAAGTGATCACACAAATAATCTCATCACTACTACTAATACAGTCCCATGGCCTAATTTTATTATGAACACTCCAAATGCCATAATAAAAACACACAATTTAGAGCTCCAACTCTTGACTACTACTACTACTACAACATCTCCATCTAGCCCCTTTGATGTCTCTGTATCGTCAAAATCGCGCGATGATCATAATCTTCAACTATCCATTGGTTCATCGGATCTAAGTGAGAAAAATGACTCAGAGAATAATAATAATGACACACACAGATCGAGAAATGGTGTAGAGGGGTTGAGGCAGGCGTTAGCCGAAAAAGTGTACGCGGAAGAGGCGAGAAAGAAAGGGAGGAGAGAAATTGAATTGGCGGAGGAAGAATTGGGTAATGCAAGGGGAATAAGGAGACAAGCACAAATGGAATTAGAAAAAGCACAAGTATTGAAGGAAGAAGCAATAAGGAAAATTAATTTTACTCTTTCACAAATCACATGTCATGCTTGCAAACAAAAGTTCCAAGCTAAAAGGATAACAACAACAACAACAAGTATAGTTCCTAATTCTCATCATGACCAAAATATTCATCTCAAGTATAGTACTTGCCCAACATCACTACACTAGTTGTACTATATTGTATTTCTTCGTCTCTACTTCGGATATTTTTTTTGTTACATTTTTGGGCACTTAAGTTTGTTGTATGAATATAAGTCTAGTGTGGATGGTGCATGCTACTATGATGAACAACCTAATAATGTGAAAGTGAAATCTCTTGTGGTGTGAAAATTTGTAAGGGTTCTTGATTTTATTACATTTTTCGTCTCAATTTATGTAACATATTTTTTTCCTAGTCTGTTTTAAAGAACGATAGATTTCTATATATTTAGAAATGGTTTTAATTTTAAACTTGGTGTTTATTCTTAATGCGCTGATTCATAACCATACATATATCTACATATTATAACTATAATTTTTATTGAAAAGAAATCTTTCTTTTTTAAATTTCATATTGCATTGCATAAATCGAAACAAAAGAAGTACTACTATTGATTTTCTTTTCTTTTTTTTTGGTTTCCAATTATGTGTTTGATTTTCGCATTAGAGTCTGATTAAATTCAAATTACTTGAACCAGAGACTTTTGATTAAGGATAATGAAGTACTGACATTTGTGGGTTACTATTGAATATTGATCATTGATAGTGTAGTTTGTAGTACAATATAACCATTCCATTGAATTGAGTGAGCTGTGTGTTCCTTTAAATAAATAAGAAGAAAAGGAACAGCTAGAAAACAGTGAATTAAATCTATTATCTGAGCTTTTTGGTAGTGTTAGATTTTGCTTTTGGAGTATTTGAAGATCTTTGTTGGCTAAGGTGGTCAGAATTAAGATGGTGATGAACCCGCCCTGTTCTTTACTGCCAATAATTAAGGATGCTACTGCCATAATAATAATTGCATAAAATTACAGAAAAATATATATATATATATATGTGTGTGTGTGTGTGTGTCTGACTAGTCAATGATGTGAGGTAAAAATAATATATGAGGTTAAATTTTAAATTTCATCAAACATAAAAAAATACTTATGCATATTTTTATGAATTTCTTATATATAAACTTCATCAAATATCGTGTGTAATATTTCTATATGTTGATGGGAGATAATAGGTAAGCTAAAAAATAGTCGAGATGCATGTGCTTGAACTAATACTTGGTACAAATTAACGCAACCATTATTAAAGAAATTAAAATAATATCATTTTTATTTCATTTTATTTGATTTATACTTTTTTTACTCTCTTAATTTGTTTCAATTTGTTTTAATACCATGTATACCATTCTGGTCAATTTTCCTATTTTCTTGAATTATTGAATTTGATCTCTCTTTTTCTTTTTAAACAAAACATATTTTTATATTTGAGAAATCTTTAATTTCAAAATGCATATTTTATCCTTTATGACATGCTCATATGTAATGAAACGATAAATTATTGGATATTGCATCACAAATTAGATTTTTAAAATTTTATACCTAGTTAAATATTGTCATATGAAATTTTCAAATAGTGATAATTGCAGTCAGATGGAAAGAGAATAGTGGTCCTTTTTTAATCCTTTGCTACTGTTAGGGTACAGAAAAGTGATAAATGTAAGGGTAGAGGGAAGAGGAGCATGATTTTCAGTGCCAAAGTTATAATGACAGAAAAGTCCCTCTCAAACCATAATTAGAGAGAAACAAAGTTCATTCAAGGTTCCTTATTTTGTAATTTCACAATTTTTATGAGAATCAGTAGCTAAATAGAAAGGCAGTGAGAGTAGACAGTATTCCTCTTAGAAAGAGACTATAGCATCTTTCCTTTCCTGCACAACTCTTAATTAAATCCAACAAAATATACCATTCAAATCTAACTCTTTCTTAAACCAAAATGCCCCTATCCCAAAGTACTAGTAGATAATCGAAATGGAGATTACAAAGTGGGAATTCGAACTTTTAATCATGAGATGAAAGATTTTTTAATTGGGGGGAGAAAATTATAAGATTGAGAATCAAATCTTCACTGATAAAGTGAAAATTTTTTGAATAACTAATCAACAGAGTTATTAAAATTTGGTATGTTTCAAAGATTTCCACTCGCTCTTTAATTCTTCTCATGGTTTGACTCCATATTTTTGTACTTACAACTAGTTTATATTTTCATATATACTTCAATCAAATTGCACTTATAACTTAATTAAAACCTATAACTATTATAATAAAAACAGTTTTTAGCTGTAAAAAATATACACATTAACAAATAGTGTTTTAAAGTCTTTAGTTAATTGTCATCAGATTCAATATTGATACATGCTTTAGACATTTACAAAAAGCAATAATTGTCGCTAAAAATACACGTTTAACGACAATTAAGCTATTAACGATGCTAAAAATATTTTTAGTATAGTGAACTGGTGTTTAGAAATCAAACTCCAAAGAAAATTCTAGTTATGATAAGTGTCATTTAACTTGTTATATCAAGTTAATTATCATTTTTATCAAGCTATCAATTATAAATTATCATAAAATTTATTTGTAATTATCTTGTAATCAGCTATGATATAATATAAGTATTTTTTCTAAATAAAGGTAATACCTTATTTTACTTAAGGTGTATATGATTAATTAAAGATAAAGTACTAAATTTACTGTATATATAACTGAACCATATTTTTTCTTGAGCGGAGTATCCACCGACCAATCGTGAACAACTTTTATAACTTACTAAGATAAAAAAGAAAATCAACCTATAGTTCACTATTTCTAAATTCTATTTGTGAAATTACAGTGAATATGAATATGTTTGTTTAAGTGTTTTCTAAGACAAAAAGGAGAGTTTAGTGGCAATAAACAGAATGAGTATAGAAAGATGATACAACGGTAAAGCTAGTACGTGTCAACTCATAGACTTGATAGTGTGAAGTTTTTGCAAAAAATTTCAATATTAGTATATCTCACCCCCAACCCTCCCAAATCTAGCTACGTAGCCTTACCGTCAAATGAGGGAATTGCTTCAGGGTAGCTGGGTGCCCTAAAACTTTCGTTACGTATAAGATTCGAAAAAGAATCTAATGTACAAGAATTGCTTAAGAATATTGATGTATAGTGTGAAGTTTAAAGGGTCCTACAAGTTTGAGGGAAAGCATAATTTCCACTTGTTTCAGAATTGGAGACCCCATGTTTGTCTCTGTCTTAATAATTAATTCCATTCTCACCCAAATGAAATAGAGCAGTTTAATTTGTGCTAGCTGTTTTATTAGGTACGAAAAAAAAAAAACTTTATGTAACAATAAATTTTGTGTCTGAGAAATTAAATTAAAGACAAGAAAAATGTAATGTGTTATAATATCTAATTTCATTGAGTTGTTACAAGTCTGGAAAAAATATCATGTGATTTTTCTTTTCAACCGTCTCTGGACCAAGATAGTATGATTTATGGTCGTTTAAAATCGAAAAGAAATTGATAATATAAATTAAACTTTTTTATTGATTTAGTAGTTTCGATAATGGTTTTGATTTTTTTATTCTCAGAATAACGATTCTTAACGGTTTGAGTTTTTTCTTAATGGGTTAACTGACAACCCGATAGTAAATTCATAAAAAAATATTTGTACCATTTGGTGTATAAAGTTCTTGACTAAGTATGTTGTTTCATAATTTTATTTCTGGATATGTCTCAAACTCTCTGTCATTCTACAATGTCCAGTGTTTGTTTTGAAGCAAGAAGTAATCTATATATCAACTCATGCGCAAGGTTCATTTGGTTTGTCACCTTGTTTCTAAGTGATTTTCAATGATTTTTTTGTGTCAAATCTTAACAGTTAAACCGATAATTCGAATAAGAAATTGTGAGACCTTACCTTATCAAAAGGACATATATCCATCTCAGAAGTACTCTTGCATTAATCAGTTAAAGACAATAGGGGATGTATGTTTCACAAGAACAATAAGCTAGTGATTTGATGAAATTGTCTAAATGGAATATGGATACTTTCAAAAATGTTCAATTAATATGTGGTATCCTTTTCTTTGCCACTATTTACAATATTTTACAAATCAAATAGAAAAAACAAAAATTAGGCAACACAATGGCCTCTTTCCTAATTCGTTTTCTTTGTGGAATATATGCAATAAATAGACACAACTTTGGATTAGTCCAATGTGATCACCAAAGCGAGACAATATAGAAGAATCCCCCGCTAGTAAAATGTTGGTCTTATCTAGCTTGCCTTAACGATGATCGGCATATTCATGCATTACGGGATTCATTTTTGAGATCGACATTTTTAATATATATATATATTTTTTTCATGAACTCAAAAATTCTGAATAAAGGTGGAGAAATCTCAACTATCTCACCACCACTCAAATTGGTAACACTAATCGACCGATTTAAAATTTATCTAAATTAGTGAATTATGTTCCTTTTATACCTACTCGTTTTAATTTTATTTCATTTCTCTTATACACACATTAGGTCCGAATTTAACATAGTTGGTTTAATTCCATCATTTTACATTATCTTTGTTTTATGATCTGATGGATATAAAATTATGTGAAGAATTTGATATATATATATATATATGATGGATATAAAATTATGTGAAGAATTTGATATATATATATATATATATATATATTTTGTATTTAGAACTCACTAACCCAACTAATTAAATTTGTGTCACATAGGCTTAAAAGTTTTTCCATTCCTATAACTTTGAACTTGAAGTCTCTAATTAAAAATATAAAAAATCACAATATCTAAGATTTCAAAAACACAATCAAATAATATATATATATATATATATATATTTTAAAATCAAATAAACAAGCAAGCAAACAAAAATATCAGTGACCATACGTGAAGTTCATTATTCTATTGACAGTTTATAAGTGGGTCGTTTTTGTTGGGTGATGTCTCATAATTTTTTCCAATTATTTCAGTCATTATTAATAAAAAAACAAATGCAAAACTGGTACATAGACAATTCCAAAAATATATTCTGTTTCCCTTGGATAAGTAAGGATCTACTGACAGCTGTATAAGAAATGAGACATATTTTCCTAAATACCAATGTAATAATATATTGGCTTTTATTGCTAAATGAATTAGCAATATCTACCTTTAATATTTACCCTTATGTTCTAGTGAAAATTATCTGCAATATATTGAATTTGTTGTTCTTGCCATATATATTTGTTCAATTTTATATAAATTTAAAAATTTATTTATGCACATTTAAAATTAATTAATATAAATAGTATCAAGTAAAACTAAATTAAAAAGCAAATTTATATATTATGATGAAAATCAAATCACGAGAGAAATGAGTTTTGAAGATATCGAAGACGGGTCTCCGTTCCGCTCAATTGTCATCCTGATCCACCTACCAAGAGATTATTAACTTAATTAATTAATGAGATTTCAATTCTCCAATAATAATCGTCACGCAATATTTAAAGCGGATCTTGTCCCCAGGCAATCATTCCGACAAAGATCAAATGTTCGTAGATAAATAAAATTTTAAGAAAACCGTATGAAGTAACTTCTCTATATATACTATGGGATAAATCAACCTATATTGTACTGTAAAAAATTACTGTATGATGGAGCCAGGTAGGATTAAGGAGTTCATCTGAAGCTCCTTCAATCGAAAATTACATTTTTTTATATATGAATAAAATAATTTTTTTGTGTATATATATATATATAAGAGATGTTAAATCCTCTTTGACTTCTTTTTATATTTACTTTTTTTTTTTTCATATTTTTAATTTATTGGTGAAAATCCTGACTCTGCCACTGAATATTGAAAAGTGTGAGATCAAGTGCGTAGCTATAGCCACCCTAGGTTGTCCAACTGGACACCCTTCGTCGTAAAATTATATTTGTACATATATGTCAGAGTCTACATTTAAAGGATGACACTTTGACAAAAGTTGTGCATTTGGTGCAGTGGTAATGAATGTCCATTTGAACGAAGGAGTTTTTGGTTTGAACCCAAATAGCACAATATTTTTTTGTTTTATTTTGACAAAAAGATAAATATTATTTTGGATATAAGTAAAAAATAAATAATTGTACTATATAATAGGAGCTTGTGCAAGTGAGAAGCTTATTAGTAATTAATAATTAAGATGCTCAAAGTGATGATGATTACAAGTGTTTGTTCTTTTTCTGATGACTGCACCTTAATGTATGTATAATTGCACGTTTGGTTCTTTTCTAAAGGAGCTTTCTGATGTTTTTATTTTTAGGCTTTGACTATATTGAAATCTGCCCAAAGAAACTTCTCTTTTTGGATTTAAAGGTAACTAACTCACCCCACTCACATGGTCTGTTTCTTGATAAATCATCTCCTCTTTAAACACCTAAAAAGAAATTAAAAGATTCCTACATTTAAATGGACCCCAATTCATGCATTGATCATTAGGGTTTGTTGCCTTCCTATAACTTTATTTTTCTTTTTCCTCATTAAAAATAGTATAGGAGAAAGAAATGTTAAATTGGTTAGAACAAGTTGAGGAGAGGGGTAAAATGAATTCACGTGCTCGAATCGTGACGTTCACTTCATCAAAATTATATCAGTATTGTGTGAACTTGAGCGTGCAATCAAAATCCTATTCTAATGAAAGAACGACATATTTGAACTATTTAAACAACAACAAAAATATTTTTTTACAAATATTAAATGGAGGGCGTACAAAATAGATTCTTTTTTATATCCCCTTTTATAAATAATCAAACTAGATTGAGAACAAATTAAATTATATTGCTTCCCATCTTGATTAATTACTCGTAAAACTAAGTTTCATTTTTTTATGATTGAAAAGGAAAAGGAAGACAGCCAGCCCATTGCCCCATTCCTCACCTTTAGATCGATCCTTCCTCAAAAAAGCATATGTCAATTCAAATTAATTAAGAAACTGCTTTTTTGGTTGTTAAAAAAACACATAATAAATATACACATACACTGCCTTTTGTCATTTGTATTAGGTATTATAATTATTATATTATATATAAAACATATGATCAGCTACCATCACATGTAGATTCAATTGAACGGATTGATCATCAACTTAGATTCAAATTCCATTCATGTGTGATAATACATAAATCAACTATATAAATATTATATTTGAATTTTGAACTCAATTATACTAACACACTTGAATTTTAAATTTATAAAATTTAAATTCGGAATTAGCATTTAGTTATCATATATGGCTGAGGTTGATGGAGGCACATGAAGCTAAAAAGGCCCCCTCCTAGGAAAAAGGTTAACTCATTTTTCAACCAAAAAGATAAAGAAAAAGGGTATAGAAAGAAAGAGAAAAATAAAGAAAAAGCAAATCAGCAGCCCATGCTCCCTGTCCTACTAGTAATTAAGTAATTGTACTTCCAACTTAATTTTAGCTTTCATATATCTCTACAAAAAAAATAAAGTTATCATTGAGATAGTCTAATTCTTTTCTTTAGCTTTATCGACTTTGTATACATATTTCAAAAATTACTACATGTTTAATTAATTTTTTTTTGTAAATCTAATAATCCATAGATAGTAAGTGAAATTCAATCGAGAAAATAATTTGATTTATGAATAACACCGTTGTGGTAATTTGATCGTAATGTCAGAAAAATCATTACCACAAGATATAGAAGGGGAGGTCATGATAAGTGTCTATACCAGTAAAATGGATGATCTCTACCAAAGGGGAGGTCATGATAAATGTCTATACCAGTAAAATGGATGATCACTCCCAATTAGTTGGTGCGGTGATTTACTTCATAGGCAAGAACTTTGGTTCAAGTTCAGGATGACCTAGTTGCGCTAAGTAAAAAAATAAAAAAAGCATCTGACTACTTCATGCATGTTTTAGAGTGAGTTCATAGTGAAACTATTTAAGCACAACATGAATTGATATTTGGAAGACATGAAAAAGAAATTAGTAGTAGTTAGGTATTGCTTGCAAGTGACAAACTCTACCTAAGTAACCTGACTAGAGCTGGCCTCAATCTGTCTTTTTCTTAGTTGGCTTATCTCCATTAACACACTAAAGTTTTTGTCTGCGTGTACCTCAAGTTGTTTACCCCATTTTATTCATATATAATTGACTCCTAACAAATGGATCCCTCAATGTGTTAAGGAAATTGGTCTAGTGGGTGCGTGGTAGCATTTCTTTGTGTCCTTTCCTCGAGGCGTATTCAGAATCTTAAACTGATGGGTGCTACATTTCTTTTAATATATACACTCGCACCAACTATAGATCTAGTTTTGGTTTGGGCTTTCGATTCAATACGTTTTAAATCCTCTAGGTAGGTGGTAAGGCTACGCATGTACATGTCACCCTCTTCAGACCTCATTTATAATCATGCAATTACACTGAATATGTTGTTGTTGTAAATATGAAAATTTCATGATTCATTAGGAGTTCTGATTTTTAAAAAAGGGATAAGATTGTAATTTGTATAGTATGTCAATTCATCTAACTTCTATATAATTTGCTGGGACTAAAGCTGCGCAGGGAAAGAAGGTGACATGCTCAGTGGGGAGCCCTTATATAATACTTTGATGCATTACCACAAGAACCAAATGTCCCTCTCAATTTTTAAGTAACCTAAACATTAAACATATTGGCATGACATGTGAATGCAATGTTATCACAAATTGTATTATTATTACATTACAAGTTATGTATTATCATCCAGACTTTTGTTAAGACTTGCTTCCAAACTAGTCCAAAAGGTTTAAGTTGAATCTCCTTCATCAGAAAATTTAATTATACAATGGATAAAATTACGGGAAAAGGGTACAATTTTTTTTTAATATACAAAATTTCTGGTACATGTTGCTGGAGGGAGGTGACAAGTATCACGTGGAATTAGTCGAGGTGCACGAAAGCTGACTTGAACACCACAGTCATTAAAAAAAATCTCAAAATTGCACTTTTGAATTTCTTTTTTTTTTCTTTTGTAAAAAAAATGGGGATAAGGAATCAAACCCTCACTAATAAAGTGAAAGTTCAGTTAGTCAACCAACCGAGCTACTAAGAGTCCCACTTTTGAACTTTTAATTTGGCATTCTTGCAATTTTTTAAAATCCCCTGATTGCAATTGTTGGCTCCACCATTCTATCCAACTCCAAGTAAATAGATAGGTTCAATTACATTCAATCCATAACATTGCTAAATTTGTCCATCTAAAATCTCACATAAAGAAGAATTGGGTCTTAATAAGTCCAACACTTACATGTAAACCAAGACCCAAAGAGTGATTTTCTCCAAAAAAAAATTCCCAATTTAACAAAATACCATACCAATTACCATCATTACATACTCAAATGAATTCACTCTCACAATATATAGCTAATAGCAACAGTACTAGTACATTTCCATCTCTTGATATTCATTGAAACAAAGTACGTACACATATTATTATTAGTGCATCTTCAAACTCAACACACACAAATTATTTAAACGACGATCACACGTGAATTAAACAACAATACTCAAGGTTTATTTTGCTACACTTAATAGTTGTTGCTCCAAAAAAGTGTAGATCGATCTTCATTTGCGACTGAAAGAAGTAATAATGGTGAGCACAGCCATAGTAACAAATCCAGCAAGAAGTGGAGTAGTTGCTAAATGACCCCTATCAAAGAATATTAGACTCTTCGTCCTTAACTCTTCGAATGTATCTATCCCAGTTGTTTCAATTGTGTCTACAAATCCATTTACGTAACGTTTGAGTTCAGAACTTACACCAAAACCAACACCAACTCCACTTGCTAGGAAAAAACTTAGCACCTGCATTGCAATATATTCACTCAATTAGCTCTTGACATGTGCTATCTCGAGTTGTTTGATCATGAAATTCACATAATTTATAGTATTGAAATGTGTGATCATTATATCTAAACGTTTTTTTTGGCAGAGTCTTCAGATTCTTTTAATAGGTGATAATAGCAAGACTCGAGCTCAAGACTTTTCTAAAACCACCTATTTAATTATATAATTTGTACTCTCTCCGTCCACTTTTAATTGTCATGATTTCATTTTTTAGAGTCAAACTTTGACTAATATTCTACAATGTATTTTTTCATCATATTAATATGCAAAAAAATTACAACTTATAGTACTTTTCATATAGTTTTTGAATATCTAAAATTTTTTTTGTTTAAAATATCGAATTAGTGTTATCTAATTTAACTATGAAAAATAGTCATATTAACTTTCGTAAAACGTAACATGACAATTAAAAGTGAACGAAGGGAGTATATACCTTATCTACGTAAAAATCCAAGCGGCCAAGGAACTTGCCATGAAAAACTCTCTTCCCTGTCACGGCATAATACAATGCAAATGGCAGTTGAATCAATGAGTAGACAAATCCAATTAGTCCCGCTGCTACCACGTACCTGTATCAACGATTTATTTTTAGTATAGTATATAAGTAAAAATTAAAAAAAATAAAAATTAATATAGTGAATAAGTAAAAATGAAATATATATATATATGACCTGTAGCCCTTAACGTCACTGTATTTAGTTTTCTCGCCTCCACTAAGTTGGAAGCTGTTGGTAATCATGATTGGCACTGAAGCTGCGCACAACAACATAGTAAAAAGTCTAAGAACAAGGATTGACAAAGCCCTTGGTGTTTCCATTTTATTAATTCTTTCTTTGATCACTCTCTTAATTTTAGCTAGCTATGTATTTTTTTTTTGCACATTTTTAGGTGGTCTAGAGAGCAACCTTTTATACCTTGGACTAGAACTAAACTTGTCGTTAATTATCGTGTCTAAGATTAATTTTTTTTGTCTGAATTATATGGTACTATAGATAATGAAGTTTCCATGATCATTTCACAATTGTGTTCTTTTCTGATATATATCATACCTATCCAATTGTGTAAAATGATTCTGGGAAATTTCTCTTTTTATTTTATTGGCTACTAAGCCACCCATGGAGGTGACAAATGGAGGGTTTGACTAAGGTATTAAAATGAGTTGAGTTAATAAATGAACGATCACTTGACCCGCTCAAAAATTACTTTGGTTGAATGGGTTTGAACACCGGGGGGTCGTAATTACCACAACAAAAGCAACTTTTAGCGACAAATAACAAAGAATGTTAAAGTTTTTTATCGGTATTAGTTGATTGCAATTGGATTCAATGTCGCTATAAACTTTAAGGATATTTACAAAGAGTGTTAATTTCTTTAAAAAAATATATTTAGCTATTGTCGTTAATTAATTACCGTAAAATAATTAACGACTGATTTTGTGATTTTCCAAAGAACACGCATATACATTATATATACATAAACACAATATCCTTATTGTTATTTTTATTTATTCAATTCTGGTGTTTAACCTGTTATCACTTACGAATCCTTCTTTAAACTGTCACAGTGATCTATTAGTTGTTTTGTTCTAGAAATGCATCATCGCAAGTGAATTTACGAATTTTTCGACGCTATATTCTCCAAAATGCTATCAAATCGACTAAGCTATATCAAGAAGAAAGGCATCAATAATTGCCAAGCAATTTGGCAGCTCGGTGCACAAAGCATTATGCGCTCACGCAGGGTCTAGGAAGGGACTCACCTCAAGGGGTATGATGTAAACAATCTTCCCTAATGCAAGCATTAGTGATTGCTCCTATAGCTCGAGAGGAAAAATATAGAAAGAGCTGATGTAGGCTTGAATATATAGTTCAGTAGAATTTCGTAATTTTAGCTCAAACTTCATATATATGTATCATAACTTCACTAAATATGTACAAATATTAAATTCAGAACTCATGTTACTAATACTTGAGATCCTTGTCCTAGAATCCAGAACCCTTATGTCAAGTATACACACTCTCACCTACTTCTAATTTTTTGAAATGTAAATATACAGTGTATTTTTTCAACGAGAGGACCTGGCCCTGCAACTCTTTTAGTTTCAGTTTTCCTGTCTGTATAGAAGAGCAATTAAAGATCAGAATCCAGTTTTCTCCTCTGCTACAACTTTTCTGTTTTCTCCTGTTTGAGAGCAGTGAGGAGAACCTGTAAGGTGTAAGAAGGAATGAGAATGAAACTTTATACTTGTATCTCAATGAAGAAGAATAAAAGGGTTACTTTACAATAACCTGTCAATGTTACATTAAGCACGTCATAAGTTTAACAACGCGGTGTGCAAAAGAAACAGGAGATGTGTAACGAATAAATGACTCAGGTGTAGCGTTGGGAAGAACTTCACAAGCCAGCTGAGTCCAGTCCATGTAATGCAACAATACGAATCAAGAATTGAACTTGATGCAATATAAGAAGCTAGTATCCGCCAAGAATTTAATTCATACATCTAAACAGACAATACTTGTACTTGATGCAACAATTGTTACTACTATTACTCCTCAATACCCAACTCCACTAGAGATCAGCAATATAAATCTCTATATCCATTTCTTACTAAAGATACTCGCAAATCTGACTTTTATGACAAATCAAGAGTTCGCAAGACATATTGTAGAAACCAAAATCTTCATTACTAAACTCCTCTCGAGGAGTTCAACATCGGTAGGTTAAGGGACACTTCACATTTGTTCTCTCTGCTAATTTTTGGGGTTAAGTTAGGCCTCGGGGTGGAACACACTTGGACATTATTATTCAAGTTGAACACACTAAGACGCACAATGCCATCAAGTTAATCAGTGTCAAACATTCTTGAAAGCAAAAGCCATCTGAATTGCAGTAGATGTAACTCTAGTCAACGGTATACATACAGATTCATAATTCATACCGATCATACCATATTTACATCAAACTACATTGCTTTATTGTGATCAGAAGTTTTGACCAAACTAAGTCATTATTTAAAGCAATTTACCAAAATAATACGTTTTCTAAAAATTTACAAAACTAGTATAAACGTATTTCACAGTAACGTTTTAGGATTATTTTATTTTAAAAAATTCAACGTTAAGTTGAGAAAGCGTTACTATGAGTAACGCTTAATCTAAAAATAATATGTTACTTTGAGTCACGTTTTTCTTAAAAATCCAATCATGGGCCATCAAATCCTACAATAAGGCCTAGATTTGATTGAGTAAACTTGATTGAAGCAAGTGCCAAGGAGATGATACAAAATAGAAAATTACAGAATTGCAAGTCTCCAGGAGACATTTCGAACAATCATCTCAAAGGTGTTTTAGAGATTGTCGAATGGCTTTGAATTGATTGTTAAGGCATTTGCCAATGATCAAGCTCCGTTCATCAGGCAAATTCTTGCTTCAATGATCAAGCTTGGAAATGTTGGTGTCCTTGAAAATGGAGAAGTTAAACTACTACATAGATCTTACCCTACCTAATTGGGAGGTAGAGAGTTGGTTGTTTCCAAAAGACTGTTAAAGCATTTCGATCGAGAGGAATTGTGTTCTATGATTAAGAGTGCCAAATACATAAGAAGCAACCAACTCAACTCCCTCCAAACAACAAAAATATAAGGGCAGAAAATATCAGCGACCACTTTGTAGCTCTCAAAAAAGTATGACATGTGCTCGCATCCAAACAAAGTCGTGTTAGCTTTTTGTGCAGCCTCAATAGGTCGTTTCTGCATAAATTAGAACTTAATAGAGAGCTCTCGTCAAACAATCCATTTCAAAAAATTAAGATAGTGATATGACAATGTTGGTTTCTAAGCCAACTGAACACAATGTTGATTTTTAACTTAGCTACATGTAGTGCTAAATGGAAAATTCGAAAACTATTGCACATATATAACTTATGTGTGGTTTCTAAACAGAGCCAATTTCCACATCCACTAATTAAACACAAATGGCGTGATTCATGGAATACTAGTAACTATTAGAATTTCAATGCACTTTGAGCTAATGCAAGAAACAATTTTTGGCATATGAATGATAAAATAGATGCAACATATCTAGACTAGGTAGACTTCAATGGCAATGACTTATCAAAGAAAAAATGCAGACAATAGCTCCAATCAATTGAAATTTATAGGCATATTAGATGTGTCCGCTCCAAACATACCATTACGTTTTAAAGGTAAAATGTTACGCTCAGTAACGTTCTATAGCTATATTGATAGGATTTGATTCTAAATTTGCAGGATTGGATTCTCGTTACTCACAATAACGCTTTTAGCATAAAACATTACTAACACACAACTAATTTTTTAAAAATAAAATATACCCTAAAACGTTACTGTGGAATACGTTTATACTAGTTTTGTAAAATTTTAGAAAAACGTATTATTTTGGTAAATTACTTTAAATAATGGCTTAATTTGATAAAAAATTCTTGTGATCAAGTCATATATAATTGAGACAAATATGTCAATTAAGTATAATTATATGATTGAAGTCTATATAAATTATACTATACATTATATGTGTAGTATTTACTTATTGAATTGATGTGAATGTGTGCAACTTAAAGTTTTTCCTTAATACTCTTAATTTCACATGCAAGTAGTCACACCATTAAATTGTTAGCAAGATGTTGGACCATCTTGTTCGAGAATTACAATGATAATTAAGGGCTAAAAAGTAATGTAAACCTACCCCTCTTTGTTGTTTTTTTGGGACGACACACTTTGTGTTAGAAAATAATATGGAAGGTCTACAATATATAGTCTTCAATTTAGTACTCCTACTATATATTATAATAAAAACAATTATCTCGAGCAATTGCTAGCCTTGATGGATAGAGTTACTGGTACCTATTGTTGGTGGGAGATGACAAGTATCCCTTAAAATTAATCAAGATGCGCGAAAGCTGGCCCAAACACTACGATCTTGAAAAGAAAAAGAGCCTAGAAAATTTAAAAATATCACCTTAATTTTCTTGATGCATGCTTTGCCACATGTACTTACTTATAATGTCAAGCTTATCACAATAATAAGCTATTTAGTTTCTTAAGAATTTATAATCTACTACCATTGTACATTAATTTTGGTTAATATACCTTCATTTCCTTGAGAGTTACCTAGGTTATGAGAGAATTAGTGGAGTAATTTAAGTGAAGATTATAATAGTAACAGAGTAATTAATATAGAGATCATGGGCATTGGGATTCCTTTTAGGATACCCTACTAATTTGGCACCTTAATGTGGTCATGCAGGCATTACACTCTTGTTCTGTCAGCCACATAATATTCTTATATTCTAATATATGCAAACTATCTTTTCTTATTTTTAAATTTAATTTCCTTCTGCTATTAGAAGAGCCATGTTTGTTTTTTAGTTTTATATTCAGCATTTATTTTAGGGCTGAATTTGTGTTCGGAAAAACTGGTTAAAAGGCGAAACATTCGAGCTCGAAATCAAAATCTCTTGTTATGGATGAGAGTGATCGTGTATAAATATCAAACATATGTAAATTATTAAGAATTTATATATTCATTACTTGAATCATTTCAAGACAATTCTAGTGTAATTCCACAAATGAGGTTTGAATATGATAGAGTGCTAACCTTTGCCTCAACCTAGTAGAGATAAAGAGATTGGTTCCGAAAGATTCTAGACTCAAATAATGCATATTAAAGCTAGTAGAAACAAAAAATACATAATCAAAGAAGAAATAGTAAATTATAAGAAAAACATTACATAACATTTAGAGAAAAAGATTAATAACAACAACCAAATAATACAATAATCGAAACATAAGAAACAACAAATAAGAACATGAATCTAAGAACAAGCTAGAACTACAAGAATAACACTGCTACTATTACTACTAATAATAAGGAAGGGAAAACATCTAATAGTGTACCAAACTACCACCAAGCCTAACCAGCACGAAAACAATACAATCTGCGATTACCTACTAATCTTCTACCCAAATCCAACATCAATACGTCCTTCTCAGTAAGGTCATATACTCGATGAATTGAAAATGAATCATGTGTTATTTAATCATTTCTCCTTAGTACTTCTTCGACCTACCTCTACTTTTCCCTACCCCTCATATTTAAAAATTATATTAAATAGTATAAGACCATAACTTTTTATAACAAAGGATTTTTTTCAAATAATATTACTGTTATATTAGTAAAAAAATATTTTTAAGAAAATACAGTGATATATGAAATGTTTAATTGGACAACAATGTCCCATTTCCAGACCTGAAATATTTCCTCTGGCCGAACAAAATTGAAAGCGATTTAACCAAAGATTACTCTTCGCATTGTTGAGCACCCAAAGAACGGCGAAGAAAGGATAAAGAATTGAAGAATCTGCAAGAGAAGAAAAGAAAAATGCGAAAAGTTCAAAATCAAAATGCTCCCATTTTGTTGTAAGTCAATTCGGAGCTCCGTTTCAGTTGAATGTGATGTTTTGTTGACGATGTTATCAATTGGGTATTGTTTGGTTGCCAGAAATATATATTATCCTTCTCCTTCCATTCGTGAGTTGCCATTTTCACTCTTTATGATTCTTTCCCTTTTCAGATTCTTCCCCATTTTAACCCCTTTTCAATTCTTGTTTTATTTAAAAAAAAAAACTGTTTTTTAATCAGTATATGTTCTTTGAACTCTTGTTGTTTCAATTTTTCCTAGGTTTGGAAAAAGTTGAGATCTTTGAATGGGTTTGTGGAAAATCTAGCTAGGGTTTTTTGGTTTTTAAGAAAATTTTGGAAATCTTTCAATTTCTTCATTGGAATTATCAACGTACACTATCAAGCTTTTAATTCTATGTAGTTGTTTGTTGTTAATGAACTTATGTTCAACTTACTGTACATGATTTTTTTTTTCTGGAAATTTCTTGTGATTCTACAATCGTCTATTATTTGGGGCCAAATGTGATATAGCATAATATGGGTATTTTGTACTTTTGAGTCAATCAACACCCAAGATGGTCCACGTTTGATATTGTATTGTAAACTTTGGATGTGTTGTCAACTTCTGGAATAGTGTTCTAAACTTACTATTGCACTTTTTGTTATTGGCTTCTCAATCTATTACTATTTTCTTTGTTCTTTATTCAGGCTGGGTTGAATATTGTTTGTAGTAGTTGACTACTGCAAGATTTTTGAGTTCTCCATTGTATCAATGGCGGACTCTACATCTTTAGATGTGATACTGGAATTTCTGCGGAAGAACAAGTTTACAGAGGCAGAGGCTACTTTGCTTGGTGAGATGAATAAACGTTCTGACCTGAATGGTGTGGTAGAGAAGCTTACACTAGAGGATGAAGAGCTGAGCAGATCATTAGAAGAAAATGGGGGCAAAGCAACTGTGGAGAATCTCGGAATGGCCTGTCGAAATGGTGGGGAGGTTTTCAAGGAGTCAAGTTCGAGGAGCAGTGGTGAAACTTCAAAGGAGCTTATTGTTAAGGAGATAGAGTGTCGGATTGGGAGAAATGGCTCAGACTGCAAATTGAAAAATGTTGCGTTTGTTGGGAAGAAGAAGGAAAATAATGAATCTGTTGGGCCATACAACAAAACCCTCAGTGCTTGCAACAATGCTGAAGATACTATGATTGATATGTACTCGTGGAACTACAATCCTAGTGGTTCTCTTGTGTCGTATCAGAACAATGGTGGAACTAGTGCTGCCAAGGATTTTTCAGGCTTAGTACATAATCCCAGTAATGGTTCTCTTGTGTCGCATCAGAGCAATGGTGGAAGTAGTGCTGCCAAGGACTTTTCTGGCTTGGTGCATAGTGGGAAGTTGAGGTTAAATTTGTCTGAGGTCTTAGAGTGTGGAAAGTCTCATGCAAAAACTGGGGAGGATGTCAGTTTTTCTGGTGAAAAGAGAATGTCGTGGCCTGGAAGTACCAACAAAGACAATGTGGAACCAAAGCATGGAAGTCAAAATAGTGAACTCAAAGAGGCTAATCAGCAAATTAAACTAAACGGGACATCCAAAGATATAGTTATTACTAACTCTAGGTACGAAAGTGATGAATCAACTAACCTTTCATCCAACCCTTGGAAAGATTGCTCAGCTGAAACTGTTATCCCATTCCCCAAAGAAGATGTTTCCACAAGTTATGATCACAATATTGGTACTGGTGGTAACAAAGTAGGTAAAAGGATAACAGACGGTAATGATGTTAGGAATACAATTAAAGAGCAACTGGATGAGGTGGGAAGAGCTTTCTATCCGGGAAAGACACCAGGAAGTGAACCAAAAGATTTCAGCGGCTTAGGCTTTTCGCTTATATCTGAGAGCCAAAAAGAAGAACTACCCAGGTTGCCACCTGTTAGAATCAAGTCTGAAGAGAAGTCCTTCAATATTCATTGGGAGGAAAAATTTGAACGAGATGGACCTGACTCAAAGATTACAAATGGTGACAATACATATGTCATAGGTTCATTTCTAGATGTTCCTATTGGACAAGAACTTACCAATTCAGGTTTGCTTGTCTAGCACTAATTTTATCTTGTAGTTTTGGACAAAAAACTTAGCCTGTTCTTTGGAGATGCTAAAATTGCTAAATTGCTCCTAAATTCTCAGAGGGAAATTGTCTCAAAAATTGAATGAAGTTATACTAAATGTGGCCCTGAAAGCGTTGTTCGGATTAGAAAACCAAAAAAAAGATGCAATTTAGAGGGAATAAATGATATTTACCTTCTGTTAAAAAATATATGCTTCCAAGTCATTAACCTTTTGTATTTTTTTGTTTAGTACTGACTACCTATGTATTCTAGGACTCTATATCAGATGGACTATTAAATGATATTTGCCTAGGTTGCTTAGTCATTGTCCTATTGTAGTACTGTTTCCTATGGCTGGTGTGAGGGGAGGGTCTTGTCTTATCTTGCCATTGATGGTTTGTATTGGTATTCAGCTGCTTGTCCTGTGGACTGTGCAGCTTCTAAATCTTTTTTTAGGGAATAAAATATCTTGTTTGTGATTGTTCCACCAAGTTTTGAACCGTGCATAGCTCAGGGATTTCTCGGTTTTCAAGAAAAATCTTGTCTGTGATTGTCGTCCTACCAAGAAAATAGAAAGGGACTCTTGAATGTTAGTTTTTCAGTACTTTTTGAGACGACATAAATTTAACTTTCTGCTCTTCCTCAATTTTGGGTTCTGAGGTAGTTCTCTAAATTTTTTTGACTTGATGATGTTGTCTACTTATCCTCATGTTATGTTATTTTTTAACTTATCTATGTCAGTTTGATTGATGTCTTGTGGAATAATCATCATTGTCTTAACTGATCACCAGGTGGAAAAAGGATTGGTGGAGGCAGTTGGTTGTCTGTGAGTCAAGGTATTGCTGAGGACACTTCTGAGCTTGTTTCTGGTTTTGCAACTATTGGTGATGGATTGAGTGGATGTGTTGACTTCCCCAATGAATACTGGGATTCTGATGAATATGATGATGACGACGATGTTGGCTATACGAGACAACCTATTGAAGATGAATCCTGGTTTTTAGCTCATGAAATTGATTACCCTAGTGATAATGAAAAGGGAACAGGACATGGGAGTGTTCCAGATCCTCAAAGAGGAGAAAACAAAGAAGATGATGAGCAATCTTTCGCAGAGGAAGATTCCTACTTATCAGGTGAGAGATATTTCCAATCAAAGAATGTTGATGCAGTTGGCTCTTCAGATGATCCTGTAGTGCTTTGTGAAACTGAAATGTATAGGAGAACTAACATGGGTGCCCAATACGGCAGACAGTTGATGGATGAAGAAGAACTGAATTTGATGTGTGTAGAACCTGTTTGGCAGGGATTTGTTATTCAAACAAGTGAACTTGCCATGCTAGGGGATGATAGGGCCTTGAATGAGTGTGAAAGGCCCCGACTGGATGATATTTACGTGGACGGTGATCAGCATGGTTCAGTTAGGTCAATTGGTGTAGGTATTAACAGTGATACTGCTGATATCAGTAGTGAAGTGCACGAAAGTTTTGTTGGAGGGAGAGGTCAGGGGGATATAGGGTATTTCCATGATCACGATGCCAGTATTGGTGGGGCTAGACACATACCCCCTGATTCAGATAAGCCTTATTCTGGGATGAGAAACAGAAATGAGAAAACAGCTAAGCAGAGATCTGACAAGTTTGTCTCAGGTACTGATAAAGGAGGATCTGTACAAACAAATCACTTACATGGAGGATTCTCATTTGCCCTTCCCGGAGATGGTCAGTTGATTCATACAAGCTCGAGTAAATCTTTACAGTCAAGCAAGGGCAATGCTATTATCACTGATGAAGCTCATGACAGTCTGATTGCAAATGATGACATGCTTGGTTCTTTGAGGCCCAAAAGCAACGAGTCATCACCTATCAAGAGCTCAAGAGATGAACGCAACAAAATTGCTGTAGGATCAGTAAATTCTAGCCCTTCATCTCTTTCAAATTATGGTTATGTAGAACGGGAGCATGTGAAGAAAGAAGAGGACACACAAATAGCCAGAGCAAGAGTGGAAGATCTGGGGCAGTCATTGGAGGATGAGGAAGCAGTTGCTGTTCAGGAACAAGTCAAGCAGATCATGGCTCAGGAAGAGGAATTTGAAACTTTTGAACTTAAGATTGTGCATAGGAAAAACAGGCATGTTCAATCTCTTGTTGCCTTTTTTGAATTAGAGTGGACATAATGCCTGTTATTTGATTTTTAACCCGTGATTTGATATTATTCCAGACTGAAGGAAACTGCTTCATATATGCAGTTTCAGTCTTCATCTTTGGTACTCCTTATGTTGGTTTTCTTAAGTGCTGCACTGATCATGATAGATTTAAACTGTGATAAGGGAAAGGTTGTTACTAAATACATTAGAAACATGTACTTTATTAGGGATGTGAAGATATAGTAAGTCAATGAAAAGCTCTCCCATAGCTCTGGGGGCTCTTGTTGTTGACATATCTTGAGCTCTTTGAAGAGACAGAGAACTTTTTAGCATGCTACGACAACATAGTGAAGTTAAGCAGTCATCACTGAAACCAGTGAAAGCGAAGTCTCCCTAAGAGTAACTGCTGGCATGAGATCTGAGATAGGTACTTCTTTTTTCGGGGATAGATGGAGGTTGATCATGCAGGGTCAAGTCAGCCTATGCACCATGAACCATCAGAATTAGCCAAAAAGTGACTTTTCCCCCTTTTTTAGAAGGTAACATTTGTTTGTATTGACTAAATCAGTACATAGGTTGTACACAAAACCATATTTACAATCATAGCAAAAAACAAGAAAACCTGATCCAAAATCCTAACCAGAGCCTAGGATATCTATGATAGAATCAGTGTCTTCTCGGTATATCTGTGCGCACCTGGTGACATATTCCCTTTTGATTATTGCAATCCTTATTGGAACTCTTTTTTAGCTGAAATTTTATGTTTACGATAGACAAAAAGTTCAAAATATCATAAAATTTTTGTTGGGCCTTATTTATGCTGAAAAAAAGGTGCAAAGCGGATTTTGTATGTTTTTATGTAGATAAATATTCAGTTTTAATTAGATAGGGCTCATGATAGTTATATTTCATGATCTTATATTCCTCTGGATCTGAAGGGGAAGAATGTATTAGACGTCAGAGGGAACTTATGTTTTGATTTCGGCATTAAATTCAACATTCATGCTCATTACTAAGTGGTCGTTTGTTTGATGGTTTGGAATAATAAATTCCTGCATCAAATCCCACATAAGATAATGTCGTGTAAGAAAAAAAATCACTGCATGATTAATGCAGCATTTAGTTGTCAGTATTAAATAATAATTGAATTAAAATATGCAGGATCTGTGTGTTATTTTATTTGGGATAGAATGTGGAATAAGAATATGATTCTTCCTATCTGTAAAAGGCTCCAAGCCTTGTTGGACAGAGTTACCTTGTACTTGTGTTGGTGGGGTGGTAGTAGGTACCCCATGAAATCAGCCAAGATGTGCACAAGCTGGTCCTAACACCACAATTATAAAAATAAAAGACTGTGGAATAAGAACACATGTATTAACAATGTGGGTATTAACCTATTTAAAGAAAAAATGTCCTTCTAAATAAGTAGTTCAATTATAAGTTATAACTATCTTGTCATTATTAATCAATGCATAACAATCCCTTCATTATTTATTGCACTATAATCCATTTATGACTAGTATTTGAACCAAACAACCTCAAAGGTTTTTGCTAGTCTACAGTTGTTAATAAGATTTTTGGTTGTGTTTGGATGTTAGGCGATAGTTGCCTGCTTAAAACTGTATTTCATGCCCAACAAAAACAGGGTCTCTTAGTAATTGGACTATGCAATGTTCCTTTAGGGTGCATGATAAGTTTTTGGTTTTTGAACATAATGTATTCTTGTATTAAATCTAGACCCTTACAGATATGACATTCATGCATTAACAAAACTGTGCTTCTCTCCGCTATATCCATGTACATCTCTGTAGCCAAATTTATTACTTGATCTTGGTTAGAGACTGGGTGATTCAGATCAATAATAGCTGTGAAGGGAGCTGTAGAAGTTTGTATGTTTGGCTTGAACTGTATTTACTTGATGGTATTCCACTGCAGTCTTTGAGGAAAGATGAGAGGCTTTTGAAAATTCTTTGGGAACTGTGATCTTTACCTCTGTAACTGAATCACTTCCATTTAGCTACTAAGAACTTCCAGATTAATTTATAATTTCCGACTTTCCTTATGCACTGGGTGTAGATGAAACTGGCTAGTGACTTAAAGAGAGTTTTGTCTATCTGTTTGATTGTAACTAGTCAATCTTTTTTACTTCAGCAAGACATGTTTTAACCTTGTAAATGTCTCTATATATGTTCTGACTTATTTCTGTATTACCTTTGGAAAATATACCTTTGCAGGTTTCTCCAGCTTAAGTTAGAAGCTTTCTTTCCACTGTTCTCTCTTCATGCATGTTCTGAATTTTCCCTTATAAAATAAAAAAAATTTCTTTACCTCAAATAGTTTTTATTTTTCTGGATTCGAGGTTTTTTTTTGGTGGTTAATGAAGTTCTTTATTTTTGAACTCAGAACTGGGTTTGAGGAGGACAAAAGTTTCCAGGTTGTTTTAAATTCAGTTATAGCTGGGCGATATCAAGTCACTGAGTATCTTGGATCTGCTGCATTCAGCAAAGCAGTACAAGCACATGATCTTCATACAGGCATGGATGTCTGTGTTAAGATTATAAAGAACAACAAAGATTTTTTTGATCAGAGTCTTGATGAAATAAAGCTTCTCAAATTTGTCAATAAGCATGATCCTGCCGACAAGTACCACCTACTTCGATTGTATGATTATTTTTATTATCGAGTAAGTGAAAATTTTGTTGTTTTACAATTTTTGTACATCTTACTGCTTTATGCTAGTGGAAATATTCTTGCTGCAAACCTTTTGTGCATTTTTTGAATAGAATTGTTGCTTTTTATCCCTAGCTTGCATACAACGGGATAGTGGTCAGTGGAATTTTTGTTTTCGAAAATTATAAAGAGATCTGCTGTGCCACTATCAACTTCAAAAGTGCTGTTCTGCAAAACTAGCTCCATAAATATTGAATCTCTGTTTGGTTAACACCATCAATATGTCTTAATGAAGTAGGGAAATCTCCTGCCAGGATAGTCTGCAAGATAAATCATGATCGTTCTTTGTGCATGTGTAGATGTTGAGGAAGGCAACCTTAAGTTCATAATTTTCTCATCAGACTAATATAGTGTTAACCAGATCATTTTATTGACTTTCCCCTTGTAAAACTAGATTGTTCTGAACCTTGGGAATAAACTTTGACAGTGTAAAGTTCAACCCTGATACAGTCTGATTGCTCAAGAGAGGCAAGCATGTCTAAGCATCTAGCTGATTTTGCGAGGTTTTATCCATAAATTGATAAAGACTTGACTAAATGAAAAGCGTGTGCTGTACTGTACGCTTGATGCTACTTGATATTTGTGGCAGACATCTTCAGCCAAACTTAATATGACATAGTTTAAAAACAATAGCTTCTGTAATCCAATATGAAGAGGGAAGAAATATTGTGGTATACTTCACATTTATGTATTATGCTGAATGTAAGCTAAAGAAGCTCTTGATCACGAAAATTTGGCACTGATCTTTGTGTCTGTGTTCAGGAGCATTTGTTAATTGTATGTGAACTACTGAAGGCCAATTTGTATGAATTCCAAAAATTCAATAGAGAAGCTGGTGGAGAAGTCTACTTTACCATGCCAAGACTGCAGGTTTGTTGGATCAAAATATTTATAGATATTTGATGCTAATGGTATCTCCTGTGATGAATTTCATATATACCTGTTGTGCAGTCGATCACAATTCAGTGTTTAGAGGCTCTTCAGTTCTTGCATGGCCTTGGGCTCATACATTGTGATTTGAAGCCCGAAAACATATTGGTGAAAAGCTACAGCAGATGTGAGGTGAAGGTAATTGATCTGGGTAGCAGTTGTTTTGAAACAGATCATCTTTGTTCTTACATCCAATCAAGGTCCTACCGTGCACCAGAAGTTATTTTAGGGCTTCCTTATGATAAAAAGATAGATATCTGGTCCCTTGGCTGCATTTTGGCAGAACTTTGCACGGGCAATGTAAGTTTTCTTTTTTCTTTACACACTCCTCATATTGATTATTATATCTATATATTTATTGTCAACATGATTTTATATTGGGGTATGCTGTCCATTATGCCTGCATTCTGGTAGTTCTTGAGTACCTTTTCCCTTGTTTTCATTTATACCCCTTCCCCGTTCTCCTAGATTGATGAATTTGACAAATGCAAAGCTGCAAACATCATTATGTTTTGGAGTTAGCCCCTAGGCCTTTGGTACAGTAAGAGCATAGCGCATGATGTGTGGGTTAGGTGCACATCACAAGTCAAATATTTTGGCAGACAAAAATCTGGAATTTAAGTAGAGACGGATAAAGAGACTGACCTATTATCCACCGAGTTTCAAACATGTGTTATTGACTTTCGGGGATTACTCGGTTATCAAAAGAATTTATGTCCTTGGAGTTGCTATTGGTATCAAATCTTTCAGAAGCCCTAGTAATTGTTGGCAATTGGCATGTCATCTTAATATGAGATAAGTTTGTTAGGAGGACACTGAGACCATTCTTCGATCTCGCTGCTTAGCGCTGTACTCCTATCTTATGTTAGAATCAGAAGAAACCAATATCTGACTTGCAAGAAGAATTGTGTTTGGGTTTGATATTTCTAACCAGAGAAAATCTTCATAAGATCTAAGACCTTGTGAAGATTCAAAAACTTTATTTCTATTATTATTGTGAAGTAAGTAATAGCTATCTTAAACCATTTCCTCACTAGCTTGACCTTTACTTTGTCAACGGAATTTTTTTTTGGCGAATGTGGTAAAAAATATGCCAATTGGATTGTTAAAGAAATGGACCTTGGGACTAATTCAACCATCAAAACTAGCTTAAAGGGGGGGAGGATTGTCCAAGACTATATAAGAAGATCAAATGGTCCTATCTCCACCGATGTGGGATATTCAACACCCCGGCACGCCTAGGACTTGACATCTTGAGCATTGGACAATATCAGATGAAACGAGAACTGGGTGGGTCCAACTTTGATATTATGTTAAAGAAATGAACTTTGAGCCTAACTCAAGATCAAAAGCTAGCCCAAGAGGTGAAGTGTTTAAATAACTATTTTACATGTCCTAAAAATGAAAGAAAATCAAACACCTAATTACAATAGGAGTAAATTAAACTACCTACCATAATTACACATATTCTAAAATATTCACAAAGATTCTAATACAACTCTCAAGCTGGTGCTTGCAAATTATAATGTACCAAGCTGCCTTCATATATAACTTGTTCTGGGATTGGTCTGGGATTGGCTAATATGTCTGCAAGCTGATTATTTGACCACACGAACCTTGTACGATGTCTCTTTAGAGTACCTTCTCTCTAACAAAATGACAATCAATCTTGATGTGTTTGGTCCTCTCCAAAATTCCAGATTTGATGCAATATGAAGTGCAACTTCATGATCCCTTAAATGTGTAAATTAAGGGAAAAGCAAGAGAGTTCAGAATACTTCACTATCTTGAGAGTGATGAATACTTTATTTCTTATATCCTTTTATTTAATACTAGGACTTGGTCTCTTTTCCAAAAAAAAATATCAGAAGTTGGTCAGTCTGTTGAAAATAGAGGTCGGATCCTTCATGAATTTTAAGATTCGGGTGATACGGATGCAGAGATTTGGCTAAAAATAATTCAAAATATCTCGAAATAGAGTCATAACACCTAAATTTTGAGATATTCTGTGGAAAACTTTAGGAGAAGATATTGTTTTAAGGGGAGAATCCGTATAGGGGATGAAAAGAGAGACGTAAACTTTATATATAGATGGTATTCCATTTTCTTCAATTTCACCTTAGCTTTTGCTTTGATTACAAAAATCATTGAATCTGTTCGGAGTTTCTCCTTTCGATTTTGGTCAAAGTACTCAAAATCGTTTGACCAGATCGGGTACGGATCCCACAGCCATGTCGTGTCGACATGGATGCAGCACCAAAAGTGAAGAGTCATAGCAACTTCGCTTAAAATTGCTTAAAATGAAATTTGTATTATTTGATGTTCGTATTTGAAATATCGACCAACTGTAATTTGATGTCTGTTTTGAATTTTACTAGTGGGGTTTTATAGGAATTTTCCCATTTTTGCAGGTCCTTTTCCAGAATGACTCTCCTGCCACGTTACTTGCAAGGGTACTAGGTATCACAGGTCCGATTGACCAAGAGATGCTTGTCAAAGGACGAGACACTTACAAATATTTCACCAAAAATCACATGCTATATGAACGAAATCAGGTAAAGTTTCTTCTCCTTTTCCACTCTTTATTTCAGTTTTTTTTTCCTTCTGTTTTTGGGGTGATCCCTTGTTTCCCCAGGTTTCATTTTTAAGAGATCAATTTGTCTAGTGACATATTAAGATTAATGTTTTCATGTATCAACGACTCGATCTATTTGGAGGTTATTTAACCATGGATCCAGTTTTTTTAAAAGAAAAATCTGCTTCAAAAAGGTTATTTAACATGGATCCTTCCTTTACCTTGATGTATCCATGTCCAATGGGTATGACATGGTATGGATGTTGCATAATGATACTTAAAAATTGTCTAACAGTTAGCAACAAAAAAATACGCACCATAGACTTGCATCCTTAGAAGATATGTACCTGTTCCCGAGTCCATGTACATAGTCTCGAGGACAGCATATATTATTCTGTGAAAGGCCTTTGGTTTTGACAGTTCTGTATCTACTAAATATTTCCTTAAGTGAGCTTCAACCGAGATCTAGAATCTGCAACCCAGTAAACATCATTGTTGGAGTCCCTTTGGATTCTTTGCTTTATATATGAATTGGTTAATTATTTGAATGCAACTTTGGCTGGAAAAAAATGAAAGTGGATATAATACAATGTCAAGATAATCAATTCCTCTTTCTTTCTTCTTTCTCTTTATAGGAAACAAACAGAATGGAATACTTAATACCCAAAAAGACATCCTTGAGGTATCGATTACCAATGGGAGATCAAGGTTTCGTTGATTTTGTGGCTCATCTTTTAGAAGTTAACCCAAAGACGCGGCCTTCTGCCTTGGAGGCTCTAAAACATCCATGGCTATCATATCCATATGAGCCAATATCATCGTGAATTATGTGAGATCTCTTGGCACTAAAGGTGTTTTCTATTGCTTCGATTTGGATTCTCCAGTGATGATATATGAAGAAAGTTGTCCAAGCTGGGTTGTCTTTCTAGCTAACACAAATAGAGTGTGATGTAACATTAAGATTTTCCGTTTCTTCCTTGTCTTTTTTTGGTCGCAGCAAATGCATTCTGTTTGTACATGATGTCTACTAATTCTTTTTAGGTATTTAGTGATAGCTTGTGAAATAGCCGCTTATCCAGTTTTGGTTGGCTTTTGCTCAGTTGCTGCTATGTATCCGAATGATGCAAAAGTACAAACATTTCGTGAAGATATAATATGCAAAATGCAACTTCTTGATGTATTATTCTGAGTTCTCTGGTTTGTATGGAGTGTTCACGTCCAGTATATAGTTAGTTCAAGTTGAGCAGTAGGTGGGGTGCACCCACTGCGTACATACTTACATGCAGATAGAGTAATGGTTCGAAATAGAATAGAAACCGGGAAGATACAAGTACAACTCATTATTGAAAAGCAGTCTGCAAATCACATCTGCAAAAGAATATTTCTAGTTGCATTACATGAAATTTATTATAGTAACGCACCTAGCTGTTGATACAAATTCACCTCTTCCTCGAATCAAATTATGTTCTCTTTCTCCCCAGAAAAAGATCCGGTTAATGTATACTGACTATCATGAAGCTGTTAAGAAATATAAGTGTAAAGAAAACACTAGTCAATTAGAATGCAGAATTAGCTCCCTTGGTTTTCCCTAACAACACGTCCTTGGCTTCATTGATCTTGGAAGCAAGATAATGGCTGCCACCAGCGTCTGGATGATTTGCTACCATTACTCTCCTGTGAGCCTCCTTGATCTTCTGCAGGACAGCACTTTCCCTAGAAAGGAAAGAAATGGAACATAAGCAACTAATTTAATTGATTGATACATGTAGCTTTGTCGATCACGAGCTCAAAACAAAAGTGTGCCAGGAGCACCAATCTGCTTATAGAAAGAATCAATAGTTTACACTTAGAATGCATGAATTCAAGAAAATCTTAAAAGAGTGTCTGTTGTCAATACCTAATGATGAAATGGTAATAAAATGATCGACACATCAAGCATTTAAACAATTTAACCGTAAATTTCAGTAGTTAACTTGATTCCTCTAAGACAAATGAATAGTATGCATCTGAAAGTTACAAGTTGCAAACTTTCCTAAACAAATCCGGAACAAGTTAGCCATTTAACGGATTTCAGAACTTGAAAAAGAGCACAAAAATAGAAAAGAAATACATGTTGGCATTACAAAAACAGAACTTAAAACAGGGTAAGAACATCACACCTAACTCCGAGAATCAATGCTGCTTCTCGCCTTGTCATATCCCGATCAAAGCCGCCAGGATAAAACTTCCTCACTCGAGGTGCTGCTTTGAACGTTTGCCATGCTCTTATCAAGTATCTAGCTCCCAAAGCAGCAGCACCAATGGTAGTTCCCACAACTAATGGAGTTGACTGAAAAGAGAGAGCACGAAAACGCTTAGTACTATATCTAATAGATCAACCAAGTAGAACATAAAGAGGAATAGTATGACTAACAAGAATAAGAAACAACAGTCCAGATCCTTGCATAGCAAGGCAATCTCTTTTCATGCTAAATTATAGAGTATATTGTGTATAGCACCATGGTTCTTGTGGTAGCCAAGAAAACCCTTCCTAAAAGACCATCCATTAACATAATCTCTAGCTCAAACAGGTCTATATATACACTATCCCAACAACATTTAGCAACAATAATTGAAGTGCAAAACAAAATATGTTTTGAGGTTCAATTATGCAATTAAAAGTACTATATACTTGAAAAAGAAAACAAAGATAATAACTAACTTGTCTGTCTCAAATGCAAAAATTGACCTCTTTCCCATAGCTAGAGTTTGATCATACAGATTTTAGGATTAGATTTTGAAAATTATCATCGAATATCCATTTTATCATGAAATAAATTCCAAAAAGTCGGGTTTTTGGGACTTCCACACACAAAACTTTAACTTTTTCCAAGTAAAATGTATGTCAAAACAAAACTGCAAATTTCAAAAACTCAAAGTTTCAAGTTTGCAACCTCAAAATTATATGGCCAAACAGGAGCTTAATTTCAAGTTTGAGACAAAATTTGGAAAAAGAAATTAGATTGAAGTATTCATCAGCCAAGCTCACAGAGCTGATTTCATTGTATAAGTACTAATTAAACTTTAAAAAAAAAAAAACAAATTATTTTATCACAGCAAAAACGATGAATCCTAAAACAGAAGAACAATATCAAGCAAAAAGAAATTCTTAAGGAAAGTGAAAGAAATAGAAGATTAATTACCATGAGAAAACTCGCAAGACTTCAACAATGATAAGATTCAGGATTTTCAATATGCAGTCAGCTGAGAAATTTGACACAAATTCACAATCAATTCGCTGAAAATAGCAAATTTCATCGTCGATGTTGGAACCACAGAGTTTATATAGATTGCCATGAAAAATGGCTTTTTGGCTTGGGCATCAAGAAATTTTAGACCCACCAACATGGCGGTTCGCGTTTTTAGTTCTAGAGGATTCTACTTGATGATGCACCCGGTCACCCAATTTTAACCGGTCCAATGTGAAAAAAAAAAAAAACAGGTCTATGAGGAAAAAGAAAACAGAAAATACCTAGTTGTCCTAACAAAAAAACAATAAATAAATAACTAATTGACTATTTATTTTTTTAAACGACATTAGGATTGACCATTTGCGCATGTTTTGCTACGGTATTTAGTACAACTTGATATTTTGTAACATTCACAAGCTGGGTTTGCTAGGGAGGAAATTATTGCTGAGTTTTACTTTCGATAGTAGCTTATTGAGGACATGATTTTGATTTGAGATTGTGGAGGATGCGAATTATGGTATAATGTTATTGTTAATAGTAGTGGTGGAGCCAGAAATTTCACGGAAGGTGTCAAAAAAAAAGGAGGGAAATGTTGTTAGTGAGATTCAAACACATGGAAAAAATGTTGCTAGTGAGATTCGAACACATTAGCATTTTAGACTCTTTCTAGGCATCTAAAATCACTGGGCTGCAACACCTTATTCTGTCAAGGATGTCCAAAATTTGTTATTTAATCACATCGTGTATCATTTAACTTATAAATACGATATCATTTTCCAACGAAGGATGTCCAATTGGACACCCTCACTATAGGATAGCTACGCCCCTGGTTAATAGAGCATTATCTTTTGCTTATCCTTTTTTACTATTAGTTGTAGTGTTTCTCTTGTAATTTTTTGTCCTCATAGTGCATAAATTCTGAATTTTGTAAAATTAGTTACTAGATAAATTTATCTCGATTGATCATAGACGAGTTAACAGTCATATTATTTCGATATATAGCAAGTTATCGGTTGCATCAAGATTATACGACCTTGTATTCTATCTGGAACTATTTTCTATTGAGATGAATCTAACAAAGCGTTTTTATGTCATATATCACCTCTTGATACGTTCAATTGTCATATTCATAATTTGTCCAATACAAACAATAATAACAACAACATTCCCATTGTAATTCTATAAATAGAATATGAAGAGAGTAGAATGTACGTGTATCTTATCCCTATCTTTAGAGCGATATAAAATTATTTTCGCTAGAGCCACACATAATAAAATAGAATTTGACTAACACATAATTTTATTGTAAAAATCTTCTGATCTAATAAATCAACAACAATAATAACTAACAATTATTCAACATGATCCACTCGCATTCAGGTCAGTATATGTCGTTTCAAAAATAAAATTCAAACATGTTTTTATTTTTTTTAATATTGGTTGTTCCATATCAGAAACAATTACTACTTACTAGTATTAATTTCAAATTTAAGCTGCATGAATAAATGCCTACTCATTTTATTTTGATAGCGGTCCCTTGAATAGAGTCTGAAATAGAAGTAAGAACAATAGATAATAAAAAAATCCATACGCTAAGGGAGTGATTGGATTTGATCAAGCGCGCTCTGTCTCATCGGAATCGGAGATCGGAATTCTCCTTCAAGTATTCGCCTTCGCCGGCGGTCCTATCTCCGACAGTTCAATGATCACCATTCCATACTTGACTGCCTTGTCCACCCATTTCAGCTATGGCTTGCTCTTTGCCTTTGGCCAATTTCGTGATTTCTTCAGAAAAATATTCGATTGGTGGAACGCGAGTAATCTTCAGGTATGTTTGTATTTCTATTTCTATAATGTCCGTCCTGCTCTTATATGCGCGTCTCTGCGTTTGATTCATGGCATTTCAACTGACCTTTTATGGTTATTTCGTGTTTAAAATTAATGGCAGGGATATGCACCTATCTGCTTAGGACTCGAAGATTTCTATATCCGTCGGTTGTATCTTCGCATTCAGGTAATTATCATACAGCATTTTACAACACTTGTTGCAGAATTGTGATGGTTTATGCTTGAATTAGTATAATTGTGTTAATTCGATAGCTGTCTAATGCTAAATGAGAATCTATAATTTGTTCATATATTTTGCTTCGTTTTATAATAGGATTGTTTTAGAAGGTCAATATGCAGTCCTCCTGATGCTTGGTTTGACGTGGTAGAGCGTGTATCCAATGATAATAACAAGACACTAAAGTTAGTATACGTCATTTGCTTCGTTTTGATCTTTTTCTTTAACTTTCTGAAAAATGCTTCCTCCATTTTGTGGTTCTTTGATTGTTCAGTTTAATACTGTAAGAGAACTATGTGTATATAAAGTTACTATAGCTTGACTGGTGATGTATGAATATTTCTCTGTTGTACAATGTAAGATATATGGTTAGTACTTAGTAGTGAGTGTTTGGAAACATTGTTTTTAATGTTCAATCCACTCAAAATTCTTTTTATGCAGTCGGACCACAAAAGTTTCAAGGTGCCTGAACTTGGGATCATATAACTACCTTGGTTTTGCTGCTTCTGATGAATATTGGACCCCACGTGTTATTGAGTCTTTGAAAAGATTTTCTGCAAGCACATGCAGTACCCGTGTTGATGGAGGTAGGCATGATCCCATTCAATTTTGTACTGTGCGTCTTTCCTGCATAAGTAAACATTGTTTATGAAAATTGTCTTGTCAGGCACCACAACGCTACATAGTGAATTGGAAGTGTGTGTGGCTAATTTTGTTGGAAAACCACCTGCTATTGTTTTTGGTATGGGTTATGTAACAAATTCAGCTATTCTTCCTGTCTTGATTGGAAAGGTATAGAGTTATAAAAAGTTACGTTCTTGTTTTATACTTGTTATTTTATTTGCTTTTTGATTACAGTCATTTGCAGGGAGGTTTGATCAGCAGTGATTCTCTGAACCACAAATCTATTGTAAATGGTGCTCGAGGTTCTGGATCCACCATTCGTGTTTTTCAACATAACAGCAAGTTTTCATGAGATTTCTTTTTCGTTTGAACAATAATGTTCAATAAGGTGTCCTATGTCATGTCTGTGCTTTAAATTTCCATAATTTCTCTAGCACCATCACACTTGGAGAAAGTCTTAAGAGAACATATTGCTGAGGGACAACCCAGAACACACAGACCATGGAAGAAGATAATCGTTGTGGTCGAGGGCATATACAGTATGGAAGGGGAGCTTTGCCAGCTCCCAGAGATTGTTGCAATATGCAAGAAGTACAAGGTAATATAGTGTTTGATGTCTCTTCCTGGAACTTCTTCTTTTAATTGACATGTCAATAATCTTTTAACTTTCTGCCAAGCTCTTTCTTATAATGAGAGCATCTAGTTTATATGTATCTGCTTTCTGAGGTTCAGGTTTGCTGATTTGCATGTGTCTAAATCTACTATCTAATTTTTGCAGGCATATGTGTATCTGGATGAGGCTCATAGCATTGGAGCAGTTGGAAGATTTGGAAGGGGAGTCTGTGAGCTCTTAGGAGTTGACGCTGCAGATGTGAAGATTATGATGGGAACTTTTACAAAGTCATTTGGATCATGTGGGGGTTATATTGCAGGATCAAAGGTATGATTTTCACAAAAAATGCTACTGACTAGCTTTTCATTGGTTGAGTTAAGCTTTCCAACCATTAGTTAGTAGAAGAACCGTTCCTGGATAACTTGGGATTCGCATCAAACCTCATATTTCTCAAGGATATTACCTGATTGTATCTGCTTAATGCTGCCTCATTCTAACATGTCATTGGGTTTGAAATGAATGCTGCTCCGACCATAGTGACAACAAAATTGTCAATTGGTAGCCTTAGTTGGTTGCCTGATTGGTTAACATTGTAACTGTCATCACACTATGTATTGCCGTTTTCTAGATACTCCTTTTTACATTTTCTTTTCTTAAGCTAATATGCTCAATCTTTGCATGAAAATCACATTATTACATAATCAAGTCAAACTTTGTCCAAAGAACATAGCAACCCAGTAAACCAGAGTATTGGCACGTGAATGAAATCCCTATTTCCAGCTGATAATAAAACCAATCTTGTAGGAAATTATATGTACTGCAGGCCTGCGGGCATCTCCTGTCTGATCTTCCAGTACAACTGATTTGATAGACTTTATCTAGATGATTTGTTTCATGGTTTCCGCCAGTGAACCACCTGAATAATTGATTCTTTAACTTTTTCTTTTCCACTTCAGTAGGATGTGTGTTCACAGAGCTTTTTCTTGTGGTAAATTTATGATGTCATCTATAAAAGGTGGCTTTGACATTTGATACAACAATATAGGAACTTATCGAATATCTGAAGTACACTTGCCCAGCTCATCTCTATGCCACATCAATATCACCTCCAGCTGCCCAACAAATAATTTCTTCTATCAAGGTTATACTCGGAGAAGATGGTTCTAGTAGAGGTCAGAAATTTCGTCCTGTTAAATGCAACTCTACTTTTCATTATATTCTTAATGCAACTCAACGCTGATATAGTGATAGTCTACTGATCATTAGAGCAACTTTTGTTCTTATAGGAGCTCAGAAGCTAGCACAGATACGTGAAAATAGCAACTTTTTCCGCTCTGAATTACAGCAGATGGGCTTTGAGGTTTTGGGGGACAATGATTCTCCTGTCATGCCTATTATGCTCTACAATCCAGCAAAAATACTTGCTTTTTCACGGGAATGTCTCAAACAAAAAGTACTGTTTTCTACTATTGTTTCAGCTTCATCCAAACTAGAATTAGATCATTCTCCAATAAATGCTTATTCCCAATTTTTCCTCTTGTAATAATATTTATTTCATATTCTACTACTATAGGTGGCAGCAGTGACAGTTGCTTTTCCAGCTACTCCTTTACTTTTGGCCAGAGCACGAATTTGCATATCTGCAGCTCACTCAAGGGATGATCTTATTAAAGCACTTGAGGTTATCTTGTTCTTGCATTTGCTTTATCATTTCAGAAGATGATCATGTTTAGTTATGTCCTACTGTCATTATACAAGCAACAATCTAGCACCAGAGATGCTGCTTATTGAGGGATTAACCTATTGTCATGCCAATACAAAATAAAAAAGAAGATTTAAACAGATTAGTGTGTATTTAGTGGCATATTAAAATCTTGAATGAAGATGATCTTCTGTGTTTCAATTAATATTTCAGCTTATGTAAATCAACACCTACCTGAAAAGAAAGGCAGTGTGGCCATTACTAGTGCAAGTGAATAGCTAGTAACTTACTATTGCGTTTGTCAGGTTATCAGCGAAGTTGGTGATCTAGTGGGCATTAAATACTTTCCCGCCGAGCCCAACAAAGAGCAGCTAGAAGCAAACAGAGTCAAGCTAGAATGAGTTAAGTTTCTGTTTTCCTCAGTTTCACCTAAGGAGGTTCAGAATTGATTCAATCAAGCATGATACGTCTTTAGGATGAGAAGTTTTGAGGACTTTTTAACTTTTGTATAGAAATGTAGTGACGTACTACATGGGATAGTCTTATCTTTCTCTAATGCTTCACGAAAGAGATGCTGCAAAGTGCCAAGTCGTGGATATTTTGTTCTCTCAAAAGCATTAGTTTCTGGAAACTTGTTGGTCAAACTGTTAAAGAATGGACTTTCAGCTAATATGAAGGTTTGCAATGCTTGTGCACACAGTTTTAGTAGGTCTTGGTTCTTTGCTGTTAATAATTTGGAATTTTCTTATATGTCAGAATTTCATAGATGGACCAGTTGCTAATTTTGTGGCATTTGCCCACTGGGTTAAAGGGGTACATATTTTAAGGAGTGGCCTAAAAGAAGGTTATGGCAAAATCATCCCCTGGAAAGTAAAATTTGCTGCTATGCAATGATTTATCAAAGGATTATTCCATAGGCATTTTATGCTGAGACTGAAAGGTTCTATATATCTATCCTTTCTCAACGCATTTCTTTAAACAAAGACTCCATTTTTTCCTCTTTTCGGATGATAAATCTTTCTCAGAACATGGAGTGTGAATCAAACCCATTTTAATTGAAAACCGATGCAAGTTCTTCCTTTCTGAATCAATAGATTCATATTTGAAAGTGGTTGATGATAAGTTCTTTCAATATTTAACTATTTGCCGAATTTTTTACCAAAGTAAGCTATTATTAAAATCAATTCATCAAAATAATACGTTTTTTTTTTTTTAATTTTACTAAAATAGTATAAACGTAGTTCTCAGAAACGTTTTAGGTTATTGATTTTTTTTGAATAAATTATAACCTAAAACGTTACTGAGAACTACGTTTATACTATTTTAGTAAAATTTCAAAAAACGTTTACTTTGGTGAATTAATTTTAATAATGGCTTACTTTGGTCAAATTCCTATTTGCCCCTCTGTTAGAGGTGTTCTAGAAATGTCGAGTAAATAGCTCTACGAATGGATCCGATCGACTTGAAAAATGAAAAGATTTGTACAATTGTCACCACTTTGTGAAAAATCGTTAGGTATGAATATATTAGATACCTATGACTCGATTGGTGAAATAGTATCTCTCCCCAAAAAGCTTTCTTTTTTTTTTTACCACGCACAAAGAAAATTATTGTTGCGCTTTGCTTCTCGTTCAAAGAGTGAACAACTTCAAGAACTAGGAGAAAGGACAGGCAGAAACTATACGCAAAAATAACTCTTTTGTTATATTGGTCGACGTGAAAGCTTTAGAGGAGCTTGATAGATACCAAATAAAGACATAATGTGTGGAAGGTCCATCAATGTGAAAGAGAAAGAGGAAAGAGGCCATTTGTGCAAATGGTCATCTCTTAAATTCAAGAATTCACAAAAAAAGGCAACCAAACAAGGCCCTTATCTCATTAAGGATAAAATTGTCAAAGAAGTGTCTTCTTTATTTCTTAGTATAATATTAGTCTTTTTTTCATTTTGGAAGAGTATGTTGAATGTTGAAATTGAATGCTCTCAAATTGTAGTTGCTTAATTTAGTGTTTAGTTTAATTCCCTCAAGGAATTAGTGAGTAATTAGTGGTTAACTCTTAGAATTAATAGCTAACTTCCTCTAGCTTAATCGATCATCGAGTTACCCTTTTTGTGGATTCAATTTGGTTTTGTCGTTTTCGTTTGAGTTTGGGTTATTGTTGTTTGATCGGATTCAATTGAGAGGTGAAGGTATAAAGTCATTTGTTGCTCACAAATTCGATTAGATTTCGATAATTCCACATATGTTTTCTTATTTCTTTGAATTGCTCCTTTGATTCTTATTAGATAATAATTGGACGCGTACTCAAAAATTTCTAAAAATTTCTACACATATATAAGGTTAGTATAAAAATTACTGGATTTTCGGTGAATTCACAACTAATATTCTAGATCCACCATCGGTTTGAATTGTTCAATTTACACAATAATATATCACTTTGTGTGTACTATTAATTGAGATGTATGTAAGCTGGCTCGAACATCATGGTTATCAATATAGATGAGCAAACTTGTCATAGTAAATGTTGTGTTTATGAATAGTAGTATTAATGTGATTTGGTGAAAAATTTAAAGAAACAAAACCACCAGCTAGCAACGCTTCTTTTCAGAGTGGATGATTAAATGAGTATGATGGAAATTCGATTAAACATTGTTATGGAGTTATTTCATACACCTTAATAAAAGCAATACAAACTACCCCTTCGTTGGTTGGACAAAAATGTTACACATTGACATAGTTGCTTCTTTAATATATCAAAAAGTAATAATTAGGCTATTGAAGTTCAAATTCGCAAGGAAATCTAATAACGTGTGGAAATCTTTGAGACACCTAATATATTAATGTTTCGATTGAATTTGGATGGATCAATGTGAGCTGAGATAAATAAGATCTATGTCATAACTCATCTGCTAACTCTTACCAATTGTTAATTTCTTTATTTGTTTTCTTATAATTTGCTTACTTACCTAATAAAAGTTAATTTATTTTCTTTATTATAACTATGTATAGCATATTTAACAAAAAGAAAGGAAAACTTACTGAAATCTCGCTAGTTTAGGAGCTACTTACTTGAATACACAGTAGTTTTCAATATTACGAATCTTATCAGATTTTGATGCCTCCAGATACATGTATCTCAAGATACATGAAGATAAAATTAAGTGTAATTTGTACTGGATACATCGTATCCAAGTGGATTCATATGTATTTGGATACATAGACAACTCTCACTTGCCACTCTCCTATGTATCTATCATCAGATAATGTGAATCACACGAGATACATGTATCTAGCGTATATCTAATGTGATTCGCATGTATCTAGGATACATAGACAAATGTCGTTTGTCTCCCTTTTGTTCTCACTCCCCTCTCCCTATTTCGATGTATCTGGCAGCAAAAAAACATGTATCTTGGCGTATTTAACTTGAAATTCGATATGAAATTATTAATTAGTGAGACAAAATATAATTATTTTAAAATATAGGAAGGATTTGTAAATATAGTAGAAATATTTGCGTAATAAGATAGTTTCTCACGAGAAAAAAAAGAACCTTTCTTTTTAATGTTTTCACAAAGTTTCTCATAGTCAATTGAAGCTACTTACATATTACATATTTAATCCAAACAATCCAACTTTTAGATGATTGAATAATTAGACGGATCAAAATGAATTGAATTAATAAATTAATCCAATCTTAAGCCTTAGTGATATTAATTTCATGCAATATCAATGTAACAAAAATATTACTCCTATTAGGAATTTTCTCTTTTTTCTGTTTCTAGGTATAGATGGTGACTTGAAGGGGCAAATTGAATGGGAGTAAAGATGTAGACAAACAAAGAGAAATAAATTGGAAGCCGTAGTAATAATAAATACTCTTACTTATATATTGTCGATCTATATGATGTTAGAGAGGAATTAAGTTGTTGCAGCTCCTATATTTAAATGTTAGGTTTTAGGAGGGAATAGAGCTGGAGTCTAGTGTTTGGTGAACTTAATTATGTATTTATTACTCCCTTCATTTCATCATAATAATAAGTTCGGATCTAAAGTGGTGGGAGCAGATTCTCGAGAATTCAGTAACAAAAATAATTCTTTGATTTGATGTCCTCCTTGATGAGAGTTCAATTTCTATTCGGCACATATAATAAAGTCTATTTTGAAAAAGATAGAAATTTTCATCAGGACTCGGGAGTCATAAACTTCAAATTTTGAATAATTAGTTTTTATTTGTTTAAAATAATTGTGTTTCACATAATCAAGAAGGTTTTCTCATCTGTGAGTCATAAACTTCAATAGTACTAAGGATAAAATGAAAAATAATACTCTATTAATTAATTTTATCTTAACCTTCTAAAATAAAAATAATTTGAAATAACTATTTTTAAAAATCACGATAAATAATTTGAAACGTGACTAAGCTAGAAACACGACTAGGCACTAATATGAAACATAGAAATCTCTTGTGTTTTCTCTAATGTTTGGCGAGAAATTAATCTCTTGTTTTCATCTTAAAGGCTACGCTGAAGTTTGAACAATCACTTTGTAGACCATTAAACTTGGTTGTTGTATAGCAATTATTTTATAATGTATTCATGTATTGTATTGATTATATTGTATTGTATCATATTTTGGAAAAAATGAATATCATTTTTTATCGTTGCATAATATTACATATCAATCATTTTAAGGATAAATCTACATGAAAGTAGAGTAAGAGATAAAGCTACGATAAAAAGGTAAAGTAGTAGATGAAATATGATCAGTAATTTAATAAATAAAGATAAATAATGAGAAGAAATTAAAAAAAGTTAATAATGCTATCACATCAAATCAATTATTTCATGAAATGAAACTTTTCGCCGTTAAATTTTAATATAGTAATGATCAAAATAAATATCATATTTAAACCAATAATATAATATAATAACTAATAACTCATTTTTTTGAAAATATTTTCCTGAAAAAAAAGAGTGTATTTTAAGTTAGTGAGTAATAATATCAGGCTATTAGAAAATTGGATAATAGTATTAAAGATTTGTGATATTGTCTAAGCATTAGTTGGCCTGGTAATATTAAGTTAAGGAATTGAGATTGGCTTGAATAAAATGGCTTCTACCACATAAGTTGGGTTCCATTAATTCTTAACTAGATCAGGTCTCGAGTTCAAACACTTGAGAATGAAAAAATCCAATTAGAAGAGTCCCCCTCCAAAATAGGTCTGAAATAAGCAAATTCAAATTTAATCAAGCCCTAATATAAATATCGAATATCGAATGAAAAAACTCAAAGAATCCACTTATTTATTCCAATTTTAAAGAGGAAAAATTAACTCAAAAGTGTGTATATATAATAACATAAAAGATAATACAATAAATTACAATTATATAATGTGTTCGTCCTATAATTCCAACATGATGTAAAGTCATATATACTAATGATGAGATGTTATCCAAAATAACATCAATTGTCTTTTAAGGTACATTTTTTCGAAGAAAATTAAGGTACATAAAAATGTTTTTTCACTTTTCAGACCAGATTTTACTACTAGCTAGTAGCCTAGTACTATTATTTTCTTTTCTTTGTAACAAGAAACTTGAGATAATTTTTTTTATCTTTTCATAATTTGTACACAACTATTATGACAGTCAGATTTTATGTAACATATATTAAAAGTTTTTGTTTAACATTAATATATATCAACAATTTTGTACACAACTATTATTACTAGCTAGGTTGATATCATTTCTCAATATTTAGAGATAAATGTTACTCCTACTTTTATTTAAAACATAAATTAAGTAATATTGAAAGACCTCTTAATTTTAAAGTTCAAACCATGAAAACTTAAAACATTTCAAAATAAATATTTTGACGATGATAGTGGAGTATTGATTTCTCTGTCAAATTCTGTTCCAATTATTAAACCAATGAAAACCATGCATGAAATCTTTTTAATTGGAGCTTTTAAGGCCATTTATAATTCTTCAAAATTAAAGTTATTAAAATACATATCACTTATGAATTATGATCAACATTTCTTTAATACAAACAAATCATTTGCATAACAAAATGTTTTCATTATTGGCTATTATTACAAAAGATCTACTAGATATTTAAGTTACAATTCTCTCTTAAAATCTTCTTCTTAATTACATATGAGTGAGTTAATTAATATTTGAATTCTTCAAACCCCAATTAATATCTTTTTTTATTCTTTGTAGTTTGACCATTTTAAAATAAATTAAGTGAAAACACTAGAAGAAAAAGTCTCACTCAAAGATACCATGCCTTTTGACTTTCTAAGAATTAGGACCTTTTCATTCTTGAAATGTCAATATAATTATATAAATAGTTGGAACATTATATGAAAGTGACATATATTTTGCCATTTAATCTCTAATCTCGCCGGAAAAATCACGTCAAAATGCATTAACTCTCTCGGGGTCCAGCCAGACACCTGGGGGCGGGGACGTAACGAAATATTATATATATGCTCGAAATTTATACCAAATCAAGTAATTTAACGTTAGTAAGAATTTAATTTCATTTTTATTTTCCAATTAGACTACATAGGACCGTAAGTGACAAAAGCTATATATGTACATAAGTTCATGTGTCTTACTGGCTAATGTATAACATTGAGTACAAAATAAAAAAAAAATCCACATGCATGCATGCACCTCCAAGAAAAATAGGATTAATCACATTGTTTAATTTGGTATTGTTTAAGGACCTTGTAGTGCTGATTTTTATTAATTTTTTAACCTCAAAATAACCGGCAACTGTTATAATCTTTGTCATATTTTCTGCCCTTATTTTTATGAAAAGTGTGAAAGTAAATTCGTAGTCCATCAGTCTATTCAAGGTTGGGACTTGATTTATGACAATATTACTTTTTATCAGGGTCATAAAATGTAATGTATAATAAATATAAAAAGGTCATAAAAGAATACTCATTAAACAGGGTTAATATTCTATATATCGTGTTCATTTCTTTTGTATTAAATATACTATACCAAGCCAACTATATCATTTGGTGAACAAGGAAATATAATAAGGAAATATGGAGTATAGTACTATTTTTCTGAAACTAAAAATGAAAAATTAAGAAAATGTATGAAGTTTTCTTAGATTATTTTTAAAAAAAGATGGAATGGAGAAATGTTCAAATTTGGGCCGTTTGCCATCCCTTAAATATTGGTATCTGGTAAAGCTTGCAGTTGGAATTTTAATGAAGTCACACACATAATTTTGCTTATTGACCAAGTCAGCCTGGTACTTTGGGTTTGTGGGTGGGGTGGGTGGGTTGGAGGGGGTAAGTTACTTATTTTTGAGAAAAAATATTCTTCTAAATACAATTATATGTAATTTATTTAAGAAAATATGATGTGCTGAGTAGCGGTTTAATGAACTTGAAATGTTAATTATGAAACTTGTTTTTTCCTACTTTCGATATTTTCCTAATTTTCTAAAGAATTAATTTTCCTAAAAAAAATATATTTTGATCAATTAAACATGAAAAACTGAACTTCATACCAAATACACCCTAACGTTGTTCCTTAATCCTTTGTTTCTACAATGTTATCGAGAAAATTAAAAATAATACTCCTTTCACATGAGGCATGAGCAGAGCTATAAGCTCGTCTATGAATTCAGTAAAATTTAGTAATTAAAATTTAAATTTTGTATTTGTATATAAAAAAATTCACTTAATATATATAAATATTTTTTAAAAAATTTAATAAATTATTTTTTCTAAAACGTCATTTTTGCTACTTCGTAGTCCACGTACTTGTAACCTATATATTCTCTAAATGTTTTTGTGTGCTACTTAAGAAAGATACTAAATATTTTTAAGTATAATGTAGTATTTACTAAGAGTATTTTTTTTCCCCTTAAACGTCTCACTTTTCACTAATTATAGTAGTAAATAAAGGGTGGATTTGAAAAACCAATAAAGAGTATCTTTTCAAAAAAAAACGTCAAATATTAAACAATTTTATTTGACTAACACGACTAATATATATTTGGAAGAGGAAGTAGACTGCTGACAAATTATAATAAGACTAACCAATACTAATAAAGGTTTGTGAATTTGTTATGGAGTATTAAGTACTCCCTCATCCTTAATTAAGAGGCCTCAAATTCGAGTCGTCTAGGGAGCGCTTTATCCCAATGTGGAATTTCTCGGATCCTAATTTAGTCAGGCTCCAATGTGAGTACCTTATGCCGAGTGGGAAACAAAGAAAAGATTAACCACTAAAACGGCTAAGGGATATTTTCTTACCCAATGTGGGGCTTTCCGACGTCATTCGAATTTAGTCAAGCTCTAAATCTCTAATGTAATGTGGGTACCGAATACCGGATAAGAAACAAAAAAAATAACCAATAAAATGGCTAAGGGGTGTTTTCTTCCTCATGTGAAATTTCTTGATGCGAATCCGAATATAGGCGGACTCCAATTTAATATGAATACCAAACATGAAACACCAATTGGGGAAAAAAAAAAGATTAACCAATAAAATGGCTAAGGGATGTTTTCTTCTGTTATTCTTTTTCTATCTATTTTCTTCGAGAGACATTTGAACTCTTTTAGCGGGGTGAATTTAAAAATTAAAATTCTTTGATTTTTGAGAGTTTAGAATTACAAAGTTTTATATATATATATATATTAAATAATTATCTTAATAAAATACAGAATTTGAATTAAACTTACTAAATTCTATCGAATTCACCATAGTTAAAGTGACTATTGTCATTTGAATTATCTTTTTTTCTAGTGGAACCGTAAGAAAGGCGGATGATAAAAGGTGGCAAAGCCCAAGCCTACGATATAAATATTTTATTAAGCGAAAACAAAATTTAATTATCGAGCATAATTCCATTCATTCAATTTTAATTGGATTTAAATTTTTTATTTGTTTTCTTATAATTTATTTAAATATTTATTTTATTATATTATAACTATTGACTATATATAACATAACAAATAAAAAGTATATTTTTAAAAATAATTAGACAAAAAGTTTTTATCATCTATCTTTAAATTGAGATATAAATTTCATCAACTAACTATTAATTCATTCGTATATATTATTATCATTCAATTTAATCATTACTAAATCTAATTTTTTATAATAGATCTCCAAACAATACTGCAGATTAACAAAGACTACTAAACCTTAGCAGATAAGTATTTGTTAATTCTCATTAGATCCAATATTGCTATAGATTTTAGGTGCATTTACAAAAAATGCTAAAATGTAATTGTCACTAGTAATTACGTACCTCTAAAAAAAATGTGACACCCATCTTAAAATAAGAATTCCACATCGACAAAAGCACACGAGAGATATTGTGTATATAAGTAAATAAGTCTTGTACATTAATGACACAAATCTAGGCCAAAAACAAACAATATCACTAACGAACTGAGTAATTACACGTATTTAACAGAGCGCTTGTATTGGTATTTTTATTATGATTGTTCCAAAAATGTGTTTTTTTTTTTTTTTTGTCTTCCCTCCCTCCTATAGCCTATTGCTGTGCATTTCTTTCTCCCACATTTTCCAATCCCCCTTCATTAATTACTTCCCACCTTCCCCTTCCCCCTCTCTCTCTATTTTCTCTCCATCCGTTTCTCATTTTCTAATTTTCTCCACCAAATCCTCTTTCTCAATTCATGCTCATTATATTTCATATTTATTATTTTTATATATATGTCTGATTTTTCGTCCGTTACGTTAATTTTCTTACAACATCAACCATAATTCTTGCCTTCTACTATGCTATTCATTTTTTCCTTTATAATAACATCATCCATTCTTCTTATAATAACTTCCCAATATTATCATCATCACATTACAATTACAACAACTATTTAATTTACTCAAAAATCATCTATATCATGTACATGTGATTAATTATCATTCAATTATTTTTTCCTTGTCCAAATTTATATAGAGAGAGAAATTAATTAAAGAGATCAATGGAATACGGCACCGGAAGTGGTGGTGGTGGTGGAGCTTCGTCAAGTGGCGGTGATGCCACAGATGCTCACCGGAAGAAGAAACGTTTCCATCGACATACAGCTCATCAAATTCAAAGCCTTGAATCGTAAGAAATATTTGAAGTACTTCTTTTGAGTATTATTAGTATTAATTATAAAAGGAATAATGATAATAATGATTTTTTTAACTTATATATACTTTAGCTAGTCATGTATAAAAATTTCGTGTGTTTTAACTAGTTGTAGCTTGTAATATGTCTTATTTTTTTCAATTTTCTAATTCCTAGGGGTTTAGCTGAATCGAGTAGTTTTTGCTTAAACCTTGAGTATTTGTGTTAGAAATTTTTTAATTCAATATGTAGTGATATATGTGAATCCAATTGTTTGCGTTTTTCTAAAATTCATAATCCATAAAGATGAAATTTTAGATAATAGTGTCGAAATATAGTACTAATATTTTTGGTGTTTATACATTGTAGTGTGTTCAAGGAATGTCCGCATCCAGACGAGAAAATTAGATTGCAGTTGAGTAGAGATTTGGGTTTGGCTCCTCGTCAAATAAAGTTTTGGTTCCAAAATAGGAGGACTCAATTGAAGGTTTTTTTTCACTTTTTTTGTTTAAAATTAAGTACTATTTTCATGTGTTAGTTTGATGGAGTAATAAACATGAAGTTTATGATTGTAGAGTCAACATGAGAGAGCAGATAATAGTGCACTTCGATCAGAAAATGATAGAATTCGTTGTGAAAACATCGCGATAAGGGAAGCAATCAAGAATGTGATATGTCCATCTTGTGGAGGTCCTCCAGTTACTGAAGACACTTATTTTGATGAACAAAAATTGAGAATGGAGAATTTGCAACTAAAAGAGGAGGTCTATATCAATTCTTGTTCGTATTCGTTTATTTCTCTGTTTCTTTATGTTTATTTCATTTTCTTGGCATATGTAGCTTGACAAAATTTCAAGCATTGCTGCAAAGTATATGGGGAGGCCTATTTCGCAACTTCCACCAGTGCAACCTGTTCATTTGTCCTCACTTAACTTAACGTCCATGCCTAACTTTGGACTAACTGGCCCTTCACTTGATCTTGATCTTCTCCCTGGAAGTTCGAGTACTTTTCCAAATTTACCATGTCCTACACTGAACATATCAGACATGGATAAGTCCCTTATGGCTGATATTGCTGGCAATGCCATGGAGGAACTGATTAGGCTTTTACAAACTAACGAACCTTTGTGGACAAAGTCCACAACTGATGGCAGAGATGTACTTGACGTCGATAACTATGACCAGATTTTTCCAAAGGCTAACAGTTCATTGAAAAATCCAAATGTTCGTGTTGAGGCTTCCAGGCAATCAGGTGTTGTGATCATGAATGGTTTGGCCTTAGTCGACATGTTCATGGATGTGGTTAGTTCATCTTCTCACTCACATTGTCTTTATTTTAGCTTTTGAATAACCTGATAGTGAATATTTTGATCTGTTCTCGTAATTTTGTAGAATAAATGGGTGGAATTCTTTCCGACAATTGTTTCAAAGGCAAGAACACTTGAAGTAATATCATGTGGCATGATGGGCAGTCGGAGTAGTACATTACAATTGGTAAAGAAATGTAGTATTAACTTCATTTTTTCCTTGAAGTTATATTCATATTGTTGTAGAGGCTGAAATTAGTCATGCTTCTTGCAGATGTATGAAGAACAGCAAGTGCTTTCGCCATTAGTCCCAACACGACAATTGTACTTCCTACGGTTTTGCCAGCAGATTGAGACGGGCTCGTGGGCAATTGTTGATGTTTCCTATGATATTACTCAAGAAAATATGTACCCTCCCTCTTCTTGCAACCTTCATAAGCTCCCATCTGGATGTTTGATACAAGACATGCCCAATGGTTATTCCAAGGTTGTCGAAATGGCTCTAATAGCTCTATAATACCACATTTGTAGTAGTACTTACTATATCTAATTTGTTAATTCTATTGTGGTATAGGTAACTTGGTTGGAACATGTTAAAGTGGAAGAGAAAGGTTCAATTCATATGCTATATAGAGATCTTATATATAGTGGTATGGCATTTGGAGCAGAGAGATGGCTTGGTTCTCTTCAGAGATTGTGTGAGAGATATGCTTGTTTAATGGTTAGCGGCAACTCTTCTCGTGAACTTGGAGGAGGTATACTCAATGGGACATATGTTTTTCACTAATTAATACTATTGCATCCAATACCTGTTTAATCAATCAATCAACTGCCCTACTCTTATATTCGAGCTTGAGACTAACTATACTTGCAAATATAACTGCTTAAATACTTGATTTGCTTGAAACTAATTCGTGTGTGATGCAATGGTGGCAGTGATTCCGTCACCAGAAGGGAAGAAAAGCATGATGAAAGTGGCTCAAAGAATGGTGAGCAGTTTCTGTGCCAGCATAAATCCGTCCAATGGACACATGTGGAACAACATTTCTACATTGGATGAATTTGAAGTTAGAGCCACCCTTCAAAAGTGCACAGATCCTGGCCATCCCAATGGAGTAGTCATCAGTGCAGCTTCCACTATTTGGCTCCCAGTTCCTCCACAACATGTCTTCAATTTCCTTAGGGACGAAAGGACTCGACCTCAGGTGTGCATAAATTTACTAAGCTTCTAAAATTTCAACGAAGACCATTTTTCGTTCATTTTGAAGTACATGATAGATTGTTTCTTCCCTCCTTTGGGACGGTGTGTATATATTTTGCCTTGTTCTAATTCAATTTTTTTCTTTTGATACAGTGGGATGTTCTTTCCAACCAAAATCCAGTACAAGAGGTAGCTCACATTGCAAATGGTTCTCACCCAGGGAATTCTATTTCTGTGCTCAGGGTAAATTTCCATAATCCAATCATATACTCCCTCCGTTTCAATTTGTTTGTGCTGCATTCTGTTCTAGTTTGTTTCAATTTATGGTCTTTAAAAGTTTTTTTAAACTCCGTGTCAAATCAAAACTAGACAAACAAATTGAAACAAACGGAGTAGTGTATTTAACAAATAATGGAATGATTTTGATAACGAGGACAATGTTACATTGTTGCAGGCCTATAACACTAGCCAGAATAACATGCTGATACTTCAAGAAAGTTGCATAGACTCATCAGGTTCACTAGTAGTCTACAGTCCTGTTGATTTACAATCCATCAACATTGCAATGAGTGGTGAAGACACCACCTACATCCCTTTGCTCCCCTCAGGTTTCACAATATCACAAGACGGACGAGGGTCCAACGAGGCATTATCCATGAATAATGGTAGTACCATGGGAGGAGCAGGGGCAGGGGGGTCACTAGTGACAGTAGTGTTCCAGATATTGGTAAGCAGTTTGTCATCATCAGCCAAAATGAGCCCAGAATCAGTAAACACAGTTAATAACCTTATAGGCAACACTATCCACCAAATTAAAGCTGCCTTGAATTGCTCCACTTCCTGATCCAAAATTTTGAATTTAATTCCGCTCCTGCTCCTCCTGCTCCTGCCTGTTGCCTGCTTTAAATACACAGTACAGATGAGAAGTTGGATCATGAATTCAATGAGGAGAAAAAAAAAGATGTTATTTGAAGTTAGTTGAGAATTATGAATGCTATGCTTCTTTTCTTTCATCAATATATAGTCCTGGAACTGACACAATGCCTTAATACATCCATATGCCCACTGTCAAAAGCTTTATTACTAGTTTTAACAACTCATAGCTAGTTTCCCCCTTTTTCTTTTCGCTTTCGAAGTTATGCCTAGTGCATTGGATTGGATCCTCCTTTTTATGTTACGGAGTCAAGAACGAACCATACATGTTTTTTTTCTTTTCTTAGGAAGTGATCGATGACTTGAGTTTTATTCTATTCAGGCAAGAAATTTGTATGGTTCGGGTATTGACTTCTACACATGAATTTTTATTTATTTTTTCATTAATCTAACTATGATTTTTCATTTTCTCTATATGTATCAATACTTATGCAACATGTTTTTGCTTAGTAAATTAAAATAATGTGCATGGGCACCAAAATGTGGTCCAATGTGGTAGAAAAATGACAGCCAATAGTGGGACCAAAACAAGGACATGTTGAGAAAAATTTATTTGCTAACGTCAAAGAAGTCCTTAATTCTCACCTATTCTAGATTAGTGTAATTTGTGGTCGGAAGTTGTACTGCATTACACCAAAATATAATATATAATGTACAACTCAATTTTATTTGTTTAGATTTTGTGCTAGATTATTATTCCCTCCCTTCTCCTCTAGCAATTTATTTTACGAAATTATTCTTTATTAATAGTATTTTGAATACAAATATTTTCAATTTGCTAAAATAAACGAGCAATAGGAATGATTATTTTTCAGTATACTTGACAAGTAAAAAATAACAAACACAAGTATATATTTGTAGTAGTGGTGTGTGTTTCTTCGAAGGTTAGTCCTTTTTAGGCCCAAATGATGTGGGATGGTATCCATTATTCTCATGTTTACAATGCACAACTCCTTTCTTCCTCTTCCTGTTTTTCTTCTTCTAATTTTGATGAAATGTTATTATGTTCCAAGTGAAAACACAAGCATCAATCAAAAACCTAGGTTGAATATATGTGTACTTTATTGATATTGATCAATTGTTTTGGCTACAACTTATAAATGTAAACACAAGAGGCCGATCAATATATATGGTATGGCTTCGACATAACTAATAGCTTTAGTCCAAATCTTACATATGTGTCTGAGAAACATAATATATAAATGAATCGAGGTCCGATGGTGAACGAGCAATTGTCAAAATCCATAAACTTTCAATTGTGAAAATGATTTAATCAATTCCCCCCCAAAAGTTTCAAAAGAATAATTTGTTTTCTTCTTTATTCACTACTTATACAATTCATTTTTTTTTCTTGTTCGGGTCAGAGAAATCATTTTTGCCTAGTACAGATCCAGAATGGTAGTAGTATTTTTTTTGGGCCAAGGGACAAAAAATAGCCAAATGGATTCAGAATATATATCCTTTTTTGAAGGAATCTTACTACCTCGACTACCTAAATTGTTACGTAGGTTCTCCGATCCTTTTGGGAATCTTAGTAGCTTCACTATCAGAATTTTTGCCTCGGTGTTCTGATCCTTAGGGGGAATTTTTGTAGCTGCTGAATTTTTACCCAGGTTCTCCGATACTTTTGGGGAATCTTAGTAGCTTGACTGCCTGAATTTTTACCTAGGTTTTCCGATCTTTCTAAAGGAATTTTAGTTTCTCGACTACTTGAATTTTTACCTAGGTTCTCCGATCCTCCTGCTCTTCGTACAGTAAGCCAAAAATAGTGTAATTAATACGTATGACGGAATATTCTAGCCTCCAATAATCATCACTGTATCTGCTTCTTTCTTTTTCTTTTTTATTTTGGATTGGTTTTTGTTTGTCTTTTTTTCTTTCTTTAGAATCAAAGATTCTTCCTTGCAGAAAATGAAATCATCATATATCACTTTCAATTTTGTACGAAAGGTATCGATTTGTTGCCTTTTCACTTTATTCCAATTTTTAACCTAAATATATAAAGCCAATATATGGTCTCCATAATATTAATAATTAGCCGTCTATGCCTTTGTCGTTACACTTGTTTTTATGACCTTAATTTAGCATATGCAAGTTATCGACATAAGCATTCAAAGTTATGTACCCCTTGGTCGGAAAATCACATCGTGTAACTGTATTTATAGTAAATATTAAACTCGCTCTTAACAAGTACTTATTAGTTTTCGACTTTTGTGCATGCATGCAGGAGTTGTACGCAGTGTTCAAGAAAAATGGAGCTTTTCATGAGAAGTCATCATATGACTCTATAAGAAGTCTCAAATATTGAGCTGAAAGTTTTTTTTTTTTTTTGGTCAATTTTTGTTATAAGTCAGTTTGTGTCTTAATATATTCAACATCCAAGAGAAAATAAAATTGTATTCTCTAAATAGATTTTTACCATCACACTGTTGTCGTGAGCATGATTAATTGAAATAGTATATCCTAAAATTAAACCTTATATTTAATGAAGCACTTCCAACAAAACAGTTGTCATTGTACACAATTAATTGAGGATTATTATATCCCTAAAAACAAACTAGATGTTTAATGAATCCAAGCTAATACCACCACAATTGTTTGATCACAATTAGTAGTAGTAGTATACTAACGTTTCCTATTAAAAATGTAATTTTTGCAACGAAAAATAATATGACCTATAGGCTATATGTAGTTTTTCAGTTGAAAATTGTGTGAACTCTTGGCTCCGTCCCACCTATCCACCATTAAACATTTTTGCTAGAATAGAATATTATATGAGTAGATGTAGAACATATTAATGTATATACTATATATATCTCAATTAGTCATGAATGAAGTGAGACAAGTATGATTCAATATTGTTAAGGGACAAGTTAATACTCCCTCCGTCCATCTTTACTTATCCACTATATTAAAAATAGTTGTCCAGTTTGAAAAATCAAGAGATAATTTACATTTTGTGTTTATTTACCTTTGATATTAAATATTATTCAATATCTAATTAATACCTCTATTATTTAGCATTTCTTAAGGTGTATGCCAAGTCATGACAATTATTAGCTCATCTTAACTAGCACAATTTAACACAACTAAGAGTTAGGCTTATTTGTGCTAAATAGTCCAAATTGACCAACAAAAAAAATTATGTTACATGTAGAAGTACTACTGAATTTGGCTGCGCTACGCACGGTTTTTAAATATTTCAGATTTTATTTAAATTTTTCTAACAGAATTTCACTTTATTTGATAATATTAACTATAAAAATTGTATTTTGTTTCTACAAATTTACAAAGCATAATTTCCTTTAATTCTACTTTTACGTACTCTTTGTAACTCTTATTTTATCTTTTAAATATTTGATTACATTATTATTTCTCACACACTTATTATTTGACTTTATCCCTATAAAAGTTATTTTCACATACATAATTCTTTTTCATATTTTTTTGTGTTTTCTCCTATTTTAGAAGATCATGAATATTGTACCCTGAAACATAAAAAAGGTGAATGTCACGCCTTGTAAAAAAAAAAAGTACATTTTTTAAGTTTTACAATATAAATAGAAAGAACAAATGGGCATTTTATCTTTAATTGTACCAAATAGATTTCAAATTTATTTAATTTTTATGTGTTTGCTCATTTAACGGTTCATTTTCTCAGATTTATACACTTTAATATACTGCTTGCTTCACTAAAACAATCTAAAATAATTTCTACTACAACAATCTATTTGAAGCTAATGGTTCATTTTTCATAATTATCAAAAAAAATAGTTACATAGAGTAATTTTTAATAATGTAAAATGAGTTATGGCAAAATATACTTTTAGATTCTTTTTATTGTTTTGATGTACAAATAAATATAAGGAAATAAGAAATTTTGTAAATGTTTTCGCAAGCAATTTCAAAATAGAATTCTCACAAGTCCATTACGATTCTCCTCCATCTCTCGTATTATTTTTTTCACTATTTATGTCGTATAAAAAAAGAAGATAAACATGAAATCACTTACTAATTTGCAAAAGGAGAATCCTACATGAATGAAGCTAATCTTGATAATAAAAATAATTTACAATGAACCGATTATATGAATAAAATCAATAATGAAAAGTCAATAAATTTGTGTTCTTGATAACATCACATATCCATGCATGCGATCTACAGTAAGAAATTTAAAAGACAATTACAGTTTTTTTTATTTATTCACGAAGAACTAATAATTCATAAACATTATCAACAATCAACGATGAAAAGTCACTGTATAATTTTTAGAATTTTTTGTGATGAAAAATTAAATAGTAAATTTGTTTGGTAAAATTTGAAGACCAACCAAAAGCATGGTAAGAGAACTACTTGCACTTGTTCGTGTTTCAACTCCTCTGGAAAATCACTAAAGAGATAATTTGTTGTAAAACGTGCAAACAATAAAAAGAATCTAAATAAAAAGAGATTAAGAATCTAAAGCAATATATTTTGATCTAAATCAATAAAGAGATTTATATATCTTTAGAATATTATTTTCATAAGATATATAAATCAAAATTCATTGCTTGAGGTAAATAAAAAATGAAGATAAAAATAAGATGTTGCAATGCTAAATAAAAAGAGATTAAGAAGAGATATAAAATGACCAAACTGAAGTAATGATGAAAAATAGAGGAATCGTGGTAGAATTCTGAAATGTTTACATTATATAGTAAAATTCTGAAATGTTGAATTATCTTTTTCATTAAAGTTACCATTAAATGAGTATTGTTTTTAATAAAATTATGTAACCACTTTTTCCGTAATTAACCATCTTAATTATGGAAAAGTAAATGTTAATTATAGGGAGTAGCCTTTTGAAATTCTGTATTTTAGGAATGTATAACTGATCATTAATAATTTATAATTAATAATTAATAGTAGTTAATAATTTTAAAATAGAGAAAAATGTCTAAAATTTAAGAAAATAAATAAATAAAGTTTCTGATCATTGAGGCATGCCACATCAGTAGGATGAAGATCCTCCTTTATATATATATATATATATATGACAAATAAGCAAATTATTATTAAAAAATAAATAATGAAAAAAAAATTATAAGAATTAAACAAATTGAATTTTGAAACACCATTTATGCACCTATTTTGATTACCCATGTTGCTGTTAATATGCACTTATTTAGTGCGCCAAAATTTAATACAGAAACTTCCATATAGAAGCATCAAAATTCAAAAGCATTATTCGAAGTAATTATTGGCCCTACTGAAGAATAATTTAATCCATATTTTAATAAAAATGATTAACATTCTTATTGCTATCACCCGACGAAATTTTCTATTTTAAGAAGAATATGCTTATTGACGTTGTTATCTACCCATTAATGACAAAATTATTGCATTACAGAACAAAAGTGTAACTGAAATAACTTTGTTAGTATATTCCTCTTAATTCCCTAATTGTTTAAATTAAGCAGTACTATTCTTTTTAATTATTTTTAAAAAAAAAAATCAATTATTAATGTTGTATCACGTCTAACTTTGGTCATGAAACAGAGGTCATTACAAATATATCCGTTTTTTAAAGTCTAAAGACAATTCCATAACAAGCTTATGTTTAGTTTTAGCCAAATAATTTTATTTAGTTTAAAAGCTTAAACAACTCCAAATGAGTAAAAGGAATGATTTATATATTATCAACTAATTAAATAAAGAATTAAAGAATTGATGTTGTAGATCTATTGATCGATATGAGTTTTGTTTATGAAGATGGAAGTCGTTGGAATCAATTAAAAAGGTTGACTTGTCCGGTTTGAAAATTCAAAAAATAATTTGTCATTTTACATCTAATTTACTTGGATTATCAAGTACTAGTTATTTTTTTATTCATTTCTCAATGAGTTAGATGACTTATAATAATTAAACGTGAATAATAAAGTTATCACTTATTTATTGCTAATCTCTTCGGAGATTGTGAATGATATTCTACTAGAAATATTCTTGTTATTGCGTTGACTTAAATTCACTAAAATTACTGGACTCAACTCTAATAGCTTTGAATAAATAAAATATGTGCATTAAGATACGAAGGCTTCTTATTCCACATTAATCGAAATAATTTTTCATATAGATTTAAATATTCTTTTTTCATCTAATCATGTTGATTTAACCAATTAAATAATAGTTCTTAGAAGTAAATTAAAATAAATTAATTTTCTTATAGATTTAAATATTCTTTAAATTACACAAAAAATCTTGAAATTACACCTTTATGCTATCATCAAAATAATACATTTCAAATACTAGTCAAATTTCTCTTTAATAAAAGAAAAAATACATAAAATTTCCTCTACACTTGACAGCAAAATTTACTTTGGCACTTTAACTTTATGGGTAATTATTTACCCCCTAATCTCTTTTCAAGTGAATTAAAATACACTCAAATCGCTTACATGACAAGTCAAAAAAATAACAGCGCGTATGTACCAAAAATTAAAAAGAAAAAGAATAAGTGGGCCTGAATTATTTTCTATTTAGCCAATAATCTTTCTTTTCTTCATCTTCTTCATACCCTACCACCCCCAGTCCTTAGTACCACCAAACCTAGCCCCACCTCCCGCCCCTTCATCTTCCTCACACCCAATCCACCCCTCCTGCCCTTGACCACCACTTGCACCACTCCTTTCCCGACCCTATTTATCATCTTCGAACCCCCACTCCCACCCTCTTCCTTTTTCTTCGGACCTCGTTGTCTCACACTTTTCTTCTTCTTTTTTGTTGAACTTTTCATCTTTTTTCTCCTTCTTCGAGACGTCCCATCCCACCCTCATTTCCTTTCTATCAGTAAAATCCAAAAAGTGTGATGAACAGGGAAAAATTAGAAAAGCCAACAATTTGTTCTTGCTTCAAATTAAAATGGCAAGATTTGAATGTGATGAACTTGAAGCCTTTTTTAATGAAAATCTACAATTTTTTCATCTCAAATTAAATATTCAATTGTTATTATTTATTTGTTTTAATAATGTGTTAAAAATTGAATGTGTTTTTGTGAGAATGATTTTGAGATTTTGAATCTTTGTCAATTGAAAATTTGTTCTTTTTTTAGATTATTTTTCTTATAATAATGGATTAATTCTTATTTTTTGAGATTTTTTTTTACTTTCTAAAATTGTGAATAAATAAAAAGAAACAAAAAAGAATTAAAAATAAAAATTTAAATAATGTTCAATGTGACGCTGATGTGGCGCGTGGGAAATGCACTTGTCATTGCGAGACTGATAATATTAGGGTGTATTTTAATTCACTTGAAAAGAGATTAGGGGTCAATAATTATCTGTAAAGTTAAAGTGCTAAAGTAAGTTTTGTTGTTAAGTTCAGGGAGATTTTATGTATTTTCTCTTAATAAAAAGAAATCCATAGACAAACCTTTCAAAATCGAAGTAGCAGCTTGTTTGATGACACAATATTACATAGAATTATGTATTTAATAGCACAATTCTTTAACGGCTTATTTAATGGTAATTGGTATTCCTGATATCAAGTATATTACAACAAAATTTGTAGCATTCTATATCAAAAATATGTTATTAACGATCCTCAAGTTACTAAGAATATTTAGAAAATAAGATTCAAAAAATAAACAAAGTCACATTCACAAATAAACAATAACACTTCTATTATTAGCTAAGTTTTTTTCTAATTAAATCATTGATAAATCTTCTAACATGCATGCCTTCAAGAAAGTCATCGGAGATTCTTATGCATTGTACGTATATGTCATTAGTGACCATTCATGATTTTTTTCATTTGCACAGTAATCGAGACAAGTAGTGACCAAATAAATTATGATTAAGTTTTGTTTTTTTCTCCTTTTTTTTATACATATGTTTATTAAGTTAATTTGAGATATTTAATAAAAAGGATAAATTGAAACGCTTAAGACATAAAAAAACTAATCAAAACTTATAAGGTTGGGGAATTTTAGTAGCTTTAGTAGTTCACTTGTCTAAATTCGACTTCCCATCTTATAATTTTCTATTCCATTTTTCCTTTTTCGTATGTTAATTTTTTATTTATTTATTAATAAGGTCAACACCTATAAGTGATAAAGATGATTAAAGTTCCTCTCCCCCTAAACATGAACATTGCAGCCAACTTCTTTACTTTTAAAAAAAAATATTTTATTGTAAATGATAAAATATTATTATATTTATAACTAAAAATAAATATCCTAAATAATTGCAATTAGAATTTTAAAATAGTTTTATTTTTATAATTTTTTCAATTTGTGTATTTTGCGCACCTATCAAATTAAATGAGTGAAATGTATATTCTAAGTGGACGTTTGACTATGAATATCATTTATCTTTTTTTGGAGTTGAATTTTGAAAATCACGTTTAATCAAAATTTAACTGATCAAAATTATTTTCACTCCCCAATACTTATTATAACAATTTTAAAATAATTCCAATTTGTATTAAGAGACAAATACTAACTCTAATTTCAGTTTGTTTCCAAATACCCACAGCTTTTGTCTCCTGTTAATGATAAAGCAAGAACCAACTGCTTAGGACAAAAGAAAACTTGCAATATACATTCATATGTGACCACAAAAACCCAAAAAGATCGATACAAAAAATTGAAAGTTGAATAAACTTATATATTAAGTAATAAAATAAAGGAAAAATCCTTTTGGCCAGAAAGGTAAAATAACATATTTCACACTATGTTATTTTACTTTTTTGAATATTTTTACCCTTTTAGCTTTAATATCTTTTAATTAAAAAATAAAAAAATATTAGTTTATTTTAAAATAAAAAAGATATTGTAGACTTTTTAAATTTTTTGGCCATTTATCATTACCCTAAAATAAATACATGAACTAAAATGCTCAAGTGACCAAACTAACCTTATAATAGTGATTTTCTAAAATTTAAAATGAAAAAAAAAAGTTTAAATTATACTCCATCAGTTTCATATTATTTGACTCTTATTGACCTGGCACACTTTTTAAGAAAACATTAATCAGAGATGTATTTTCTTAAACTAATCTTATTAATGATATGTTGGAATTCTAAATTTGACTACTATGAAAAAAAATGTAATAAAACTCTCTTGATTTGCTAAAATGAAACGAAGAAAGTATATTGTATATTATACTAATATATAACACATCAAATCAAACATTCAATGAAATAATTATCGTATTATTAATTTCTACATAACCAATTCTCATGTAACTTGTTTTAAAGTTTAAACCAAATGGCTCGTAAATATAATTTGTTTTTATAGATTTAGCAAACTTCACACTCTGTTTTAGATGATTGTTATATATTATTTCATAATATATCAAATTGTATTGTGTTAATAAATACAATACATAAGTAAATCATATTCTTTTTCATCGTTGCATAATATCACATATTAATAATCTAAAGAATAAACCTAAAATAAATTAGAATACAACAATATAACTTTTATAAAAGTATAAGGTAAACGATAGAATATAATTATTAAATAATAAATAAAAATTAGGTAACAATACAATCATATCAAATTCTATTACTACACAAAATAAAATGTTTCATTATTCTCAACAAATAAATTTGATAATACAATATAATAAAAATAACAATTGAAACAAATATCATATTTAAATTAACCTAATTCCTATAATAACCTTTGCAACAATACATCGATATGAAACAGAGTAGGGACTTAATCGTCATAACACAACCAACTCTGGCTTTATAATGAGTTAGAGAATCTGTAAATGATGCCCTTCGTTCCTTTTGTTACCTACACATCATTTTCTCTCTCTAGGAATCACTTTCTCTCCCTAAACTTATATAGTAGTAGTAGTTGTCTTTTCTCTTGCGTTTTGTAGGTTACTGTGCGGTGGTTGGTGGGAGAAGGGCGAAAATCGGTGTACCGGCGGTGGTTTTGAGGTATACATTTCTGATGATTTTAATGTGTCTCTGTTAGTTTAGCATTTTAGATCTAGCTGGTTCAGTGTTTTCAGTTGTGGTTTTTGTTCAATTTAGGGTTTTTGCTTTACACCGATTCTCCGATTGTTCTACTTTTAGCTGAGTTCACTTGATGATCAGATCTAACTGACTGTTGCTTTGGTTATGATTTTTTCTCATTTATGCTGTTTTTTTTTTGCCTTGTTTAACTTTTTTGTGCTTTTTCTAGTCCTTGTTAGCTTTGTTGTGCTGTTGCGAAGCTATGATGGGTAATACTGAATGCTGTGTGTTTGAGGGGTTTATCACTTGTATGTTCTGTTTTTGGTATGTTTGTTGTATAGACTGTTGTTCAGAAGTGAAATTTGGATTTCTTTCCTATTTCATCTTCTGGACTCTATTTAAGTTCGTTTTAATTTGATTGACCTGTTTTGACTTGGCGTTGAGTTTAGGGAAGTAAAGAAACTATTGACTCTTGTGGTCTTTAAAATGAAAGATAGGTAGATTGTACCAAAATATCTGTCTTAAACATGTCACGGGGAAAGTTATAATAGAGTTGCCAAAAAAGGAAAAAAAGAAATAGAAACAGAGGGACTAAAAAGGAAAGTATGTCAAAGAAATTGAAACAAAGGGAGGATATGATTTAAGTTTTCTTTTTTTGAAATCATTTCTGAGTTTCCCTTTATTATGTTGAATATGACGCTCTAGGTAGTGTTGCTGCTGTTCTGTGGAGTGTAAGGCTGTAAGAACATGTTCTTTATATTTTCATGTATATTTTTCAATTAGTAAGGTTTTGTTCTTTGTTAAATTCTCACCTATATTTTTAACCTTATTTGTCCTTTTATCTATGTGTCACATGGATTTATTATTCTGTTCTATTTGTTTACATGTTCTGAGCAATCTTTATGAGCATGGATTTATCTTTTGGTTTTGGGAAGGGCAAGATGCTTCTGTAAATCCTTCTCTCTAAAGCAGAACTGAAACTGATAACACTGTGTCCTTTTTAATCACAAAACCCCAGTTGGAAGCATTCTTGTCATCTTGTTTGAATTATGAATTCAATTAAGGTGTATTTTTTCTGGTTTTATTCTCTCCGGTTTTGAGAAATGGAAATGGTATGAGCTTTTACTGTTTTGTTGTCCTATAGTACATTCTCTTTGAGCATCCACGGGGTGACCTAGTGGTCAATGAAGTCAATGAAGTGGGTCAAAGAACCATGTAGTTTCTGGCTCAAATCCTAGCAGCAGAGGCAAAAGCACTAAGATATTTATTCTCGTGTCCAAACCTTGGTGGACCGATTTATCTGGTACCTGTGCTGGTGGGAGGTAGTAAGTGCCCTTAAAATTAGTCTAGGTGTGCATAAGTTCGCCCGGACAACCACTATTATAAAGAAAAAAACATTCTCTTTGATTGCCAAATATTATGCCTTTAATGCTTGGATGTGTTCTTCTGTGATTTGTAACTGGATCTAGTTAATCCTACTATTTAGGAGGCTGTTGCTGCATGAGATCATACAGTGGATCTTTTGTTTCTGTTTGCTATAGAAGTTGCTTGAACACGTATTTGATAGAGGTTTAATTTGTGATTTATGGGGGGTTTGGAGCCTATAAGTTGTAATCAGGGCTCATAGATTGATATCAGATAAGCTTTTTGATGAGTTCATTAATTGTGTTTTAAGGACAATGCAGATCTCTACTTGAACATTTTTAAGTGATAATTGTCCTTTTTTGTTTTTTGTAGTTGCTACCATGGTGCGGAAGAGGAGAACTGATGTTCCTGGTGGTGCTGAGAGCTCCGAGTCCCATGAAACTGGAGGGGGACGAGGTGGTGTCCAACGCCCATCACAACAGCAGCAACAAGGTGGAGGTAGAGGCTTGGGACCTCAGCGTGGAGGATATGGTGGCCGTAGTGGTGGGGGAGCTCCACGTGGTGGAATGGCCCCTCAACAGTCCTATGGTGGACCCCCTGAGTACTATCAACAGGGCAGAGGACCTCAGCAGTATCAACGAGGGGGAGGACAACCCCAGCGCCGTGGTGGTATAGGGGGCCGTGGGGCACCTTCTGGTGGCTCTTCTAGGCCACCAGTTCCCGAGCTGCACCAAGCAACTGAGACTTCACATCAGCCCGTACCATATGGAAGACCAGCAGAAACATACTCGGAGGCTGGCTCCTCATCTCAGCCACCTGAACCAATGACACATCAAGTTACTCAGCAGTTCCAGCAACTTGCTGTGCAACCAGAAGCAGGTGCAACCCAAGCAATACCACCTGTATCTAGCAAGTCAATGAGGTTTCCACTTCGGCCTGGAAAGGGTAGTAATGGCACTAGATGCATTGTTAAGGCCAATCACTTCTTTGCCGAGTTACCTGACAAAGACTTGCACCAGTATGATGTGAGTGCTCAACCATTGCTTGTTCTTCCAGTTATGCTCTTCCTTGTATTATCTATGAGGGTCTTATCCTGATATTGTTTTCATCCTTTCTAATGGCTTTCAGGTTTCAATTACCCCAGAAGTAGCTTCCCGAGGTGTCAACCGTGCTGTCATGGAGCAGCTGGTAAAGCTTTACAGAGAGTCCCATCTTGGGAAGAGGCTTCCAGCCTATGACGGAAGAAAAAGTCTCTACACCGCAGGGCCCCTCCCTTTTGTTCAAAAAGATTTTAAAATCACACTTCTTGATGATGATGATGGACCTGGTGGTGCTAGGTATGCCCCTATGGTTTTGAGAAGTCAAGATACATTTTTTAGCAGTATTTAATGTATGCCTTTTCTAATTTGTGGGGGCAGGCGAGAAAGGGAGTTTAAAGTTGTGATCAAGCTGGCTGCTCGTGCTGATCTTCATCACTTAGGGATGTTCTTACAAGGGAGGCAGGCTGATGCACCCCAGGAGGCCCTACAGGTTCTGGATATTGTTCTGCGTGAGTTGCCAACAAGTAGGTATGGTTCTTGACTGGCTTTAATTTCTGTTCGTCACAAGCATTGATTACTTCTGAATTGTTGACTTATGTATTTATCTTTTCCCCTTATTTCATTGTTAACTGCAGGTATTGTCCCGTGGGCCGTTCTTTCTATTCCCCTGATTTAGGACGAAGACAACCACTAGGTGAAGGTTTAGAGAGCTGGCGTGGCTTCTATCAAAGTATTCGTCCTACACAGATGGGATTATCCCTGAATATTGGTCAGCACAATTTTTATGACTTGCATTTTGATTTCATGGCTTCATTTGTCGAACTTGCAACTGATTATCAGTCAAGTATAGTACTTTTACCACAATGTATGCCTGTAGGGGTACATGTTTCTCATCATTGTGCCCTTCTACAGATATGTCTTCCACAGCATTCATTGAACCACTGCCGGTCATTGAATTTGTGAGCCAGCTTCTGAATCGAGATATCTCTTCTAGACCATTGTCTGATGCTGATCGGGTTAAGGTTGGTTTGGCATATGACGATCATATTCATGATAGTCTCATAGTCTACCTGATCTTTTTACTGTTCCCAGCAATCGATTGGAACAATAAAAATAGAACCCAATTATCATATATATATAGAATTCTTCTCCTGCAGTTCCCTTTAGATATCATTTCATCCAATTAAGGATTTATTTCTAACAGCATCTACAATGATACATTCACATATTAGGGCCATTTCCTTTTTTTTTTTTGGCAGGTTGTTTGGTTAATTTTGTTTTTAACCCTATTGAACTGCAGATAAAGAAGGCCCTGAGAGGTGTAAAGGTGGAGGTCACTCATCGTGGGAATATGAGGAGGAAGTACCGCATATCTGGTTTGACATCTCAAGCAACAAGAGAGTTGACGTATGTATTTCGCTTAAGTCTGTAATTATGATGAAACAGTTTTCTCTATATCATGTCTTGTCCATAATATTTTACAGTTGGATCAATTGGTGCAGTTGGTGGTGTGCCATCTGATCTTTAATGTTCTGTTGTCTGTATGTGGGATTAACTCTATCATTCTAATCATTGTATTTTATTTGTTTGGGTAGTTTCCCTGTTGATGAAAGAGGTACAATGAAAGCTGTTGTGGAATACTTTCGAGAAACCTATGGTTTTGTTATTCAGCATACTCAGTTGCCTTGTCTTCAAGTTGGAAATACACAAAGGCCAAATTATTTGCCTATGGAGGTGAGTGTTTTTTTTCTTTAAAATAACTAGTTATTTTCCAAGTATCTTGTGTATTTATGTGCTTACATATCTTGAGTCCAGGTCTGCAAGATTGTGGAGGGGCAGAGGTACTCCAAGCGCTTGAATGAGAGGCAGATAACAGCACTTCTGAAAGTGACCTGCCAGCGTCCTCAAGAGAGAGAGAATGATATTCTTCAGGTTGGATATTGCTTCCAAAACTGTTATGAATACTCCTTTTCCAAATGATGGGGTTTATGCTAGTGCTGTCTGATTTATATCCCATGTTTGTTAGTAGCTTTATGTGGACCTTGAAGCAATTGGCTTTCTTTCTTGCACCTTCCGCACCCAATTGATGTGATACACTTTGACTGGGTAAAAAGTTTAAGAAAGGATGGGAGACTTTTAAATCTTACAGTCTAAAACAAGGCATATATATTTATATGGCTATAAATTATCTCATTAAGAGTAAAATGAGAATGTTTAAAAGTTAAATTGTTTTAAAATATATAAGGCATCATTTTTTTTGGGACAAACAAAAAAAGGAAGTGCATCACATAAATTGGGACAGAGGGAGTAAGTTTTATTGCCTAGCCAGTCATTGTATTTGCTGGTGAATGAATCTTATGTCTGTATAAGTTTCTCTCTATCTGAGCTTTCAAAGATATACTGACCTACGTCATCCTATTTTCTACCATGAAGAGGAATTCAATGGCAATATGGTAGTAACTTTTTTATAAATGTAAAACCCGTGGCGAAGGGAGTTGGGATGAGCGAGTAAGGATTCATATTTGTTTTTATGAGTATTAAGAGGTGTAGTTCATGGTGATACAAACAGAAGGTCTGTAATCTCCATAATATTAGTGCTGTTTCTAGTCAGTTAGTTTACTGTGAATTAAAACAGGTTTTGTTGACTACTGCCTTTTCACTATTCATCTCTGCTGTTTGTGCATCATAGAATAATTAATGTTTTTGAGGATAACTTTCTGGCCTTTTTGCAATATTATTTGTATTTACCATGATCTGTATTTACCACAATCTAATCCTTTCTTTTGTTAGACTGTTCGTCACAATGCGTATGCTGATGACCCATATGCGAGGGAATTTGGTATTAAGATTAGCGAGAAGCTTGCTCAAGTTGAGGCTCGCATTTTGCCTGCACCTTGGGTAAGTTATAGCTCTCCTTTTCTTTGTTGTGATCATGTCATTGAGGATGATGGTATCCCTTATCCTTCTGGATTTAGATACTCTTGCTTCAATTCTTTGCTTTGTGGAGTGAATTAAGTTTATTTTAGGATTGTTAAATTATGTTTATTGTTTCTGCAGCTTAAATACCATGATACAGGTCGAGAAAAAGACTGTCTGCCACAAGTGGGCCAGTGGAATATGATGAATAAGGTAACTGATATTAGCATGATTGAGATCCATGTTACCAGTTTGACTCTCATTTCCATGCAGTTAAATGCCATCTATTGGTCTGTGTTCTCACAATATTAGTGTTGCTTTGCCTCTAATTACTATTTTAAGGCCCCAAGTGAAGTATCAGTTTAGTTGTTCTTGCCTTATTTATACCTGTCTTTACTACATATAGCTTATGATAGAATAACTAACCTCAAGGAACTTAAGTGTGCTTTGCTTTGTCCTTTCCTTTTTAATCTTGTAGATATCCTGCAGCAATTTCATCATGTATTGATGGTCAAAAATTAGTTTGGTTACTCTTTGTTACCCATTCCAGACATTATGTATGTTATGCTGTACCCTTAGTGATGCAGAGCTTAATTCCAGTTTTCTGATCCCATGGTTTGATCAATGTAAATAAGATTCATCTACTTGGCTGCACCTTAGGATGATATAGCCATAAAAGTGTATAGCGGGGGTTGAACAAGGAAAGAGTTCTGGTGATAGCTAGGCACTCAAAGACAATGAAAGGGGGTAGTATCAATGAAACAGTTGGGAGGTGCATAAGAGTTCTTGATGGATTCCACTTCCCGTTCATAGTTTTCTTTTTCTCTGAAGTACATTTTTTTGCTCTATTCTATGTCGATTTTCAGTCAATGTTGGAGCTTAACATAAGAATTATGTTAGTTTTGTATCTCAAATAAGCTGCCTTTCTGTTGAATTTCAGTCAGTGTTGGATGTGCTTTGGTTATTTACTCTACTTTATTGTTGACAGAAAATGGTTAATGGAGGAACAGTGAACAACTGGATCTGTATAAATTTTTCTCGCAATGTGCAAGACAGTGTTGCACGGGGATTCTGTTCTGAGCTTGCACAAATGTGCATGATATCGGGCATGGTAATTTGGAAGTTAACGTTTTTCCATTTTTATTACTGTTATCTTTTTTGGTGGTCCTGCGACATAAAATTTTAAGATACTACTATGTCTTTGTAGATCTTCAACCCAAATCCTGTTCTACCACCAGTGAGTGCTCGCCCTGATCAAGTTGAGAGGGTCTTGAAAACTCGATTTCATGATGCTATGACGCAGTTGCAGCCAAATGGGAGGGAGCTCGATCTGTTGATCGTCATATTGCCCGACAATAATGGCTCCCTTTATGGTACAGGCCAAGAATGGTGAAATTCATGTAGTGTTTCTTTGCAAGCGACTGGAATATGCCACAGCTGAAATATTTTATTTCTTTTTCTAGGTGATCTAAAACGGATTTGTGAAACTGATCTTGGCATTGTCTCGCAATGCTGCTTGACAAAACACGTGTTTAAGATGAGCAAGCAGTATTTAGCCAATGTGTCCCTTAAGATTAATGTGAAGGTTGGAGGTAGAAACACCGTGCTTGTTGATGCGATCTCTAGGCGAATTCCCCTTGTCAGCGACCGCCCAACTATTATTTTTGGTGCAGATGTCACCCATCCCCACCCTGGGGAGGATTCTAGCCCGTCCATTGCTGCGGTAGGTTGTTGTGTACTTCATTCTTTTGGTTTCTTAATTTCTTTGATCCTCTTGGTAATCTATTTCTCCAAAGCAAATGTAGTGCTCAATTTTCATATCTTTTAGGTGGTTGCTTCTCAAGATTGGCCTGAGATTACCAAGTATGCTGGTCTGGTTTCTGCTCAAGCTCATAGGCAGGAGCTTATACAAGATCTGTACAAGACTTGGCAAGATCCAACTAGAGGAACTGTGACTGGTGGCATGATAAAGTATTGTCCTTTTCCCTTCCCTTTTTTGAAAGAACATGCCCTAATGTTGGAGTTTTTATTCTACTGGACTTAATTTCGCTTCTGATTGATGCTCTTTTATCTTTAACTCAGGGAATTGCTTATTTCCTTCCGTCGAGCGACTGGACAGAAGCCTCAGAGAATAATATTCTACCGGTATTGATGATTAACCCTTCTATGCCTGCATTTTGCAATTTTCTTTTTCCTCTTGAGCTGAAATTAATTGTTTTTCCCCCCCTCAGAGATGGTGTTAGTGAAGGACAGTTTTATCAAGTGCTTCTTTTTGAACTTGATGCAATCCGCAAGGTATTTTCGTTTTTGCTATATCTTAGTCTGCCTGTTTATTATCAACTCAGAATTTCTTTCTATTTTCTGGACGATGAGGATGGCTAGAAACAAGCTTGCTCCTTTACTTGCTAGAAGTTCTGAACTGACTTAAATCCAATTCAGGCTTGTGCATCTTTAGAACCCAACTATCAGCCCCCAGTTACGTTTGTGGTGGTTCAAAAACGTCACCACACAAGGTTGTTTGCCAACAACCACCGTGATAGAAATGCTGTTGATCGGAGTGGGAACATTTTGCCTGGTGAGTGTTAATCTCCGTATCTCTGATGATTCTATAATAGCTGCAAATGATCCTAAAACCTTCTTAAAATGTAATTGTGAAGGTACTGTGGTTGATTCAAAGATCTGCCACCCTACTGAGTTTGATTTCTATCTCTGTAGCCATGCCGGCATACAGGTAATAAGATAGATATTCTATAAAAATATGATAGTCATGTATAAAGGACTAGGTTGTAAGTTTCCAGATTTTGTGGTATTGCAGGGTACTAGCCGGCCAGCACATTATCATGTCTTGTGGGATGAGAACAATTTCTCTGCTGACGGGCTGCAGTCTTTGACTAACAACCTTTGTTATACGTAAGTTGAATCAGAGCTTCCGTAGTTCTTTAAATCTCCAGCATTCTGATGGGATTTAATCATTTCTTGTTTTGTCCAGATATGCTAGGTGTACTCGTTCCGTCTCCATTGGTATGTTCACTGCACTTGTTAATGGCTTTTCTTCAGCATCTATTTTTGATGCCCAAACCAACCCCTCTCTCCCCAATTCTTTTGTGGATTTTCTTTGTATGTAACCTGTTCATCATAGCATGTTAGTGAACTTGAGTTCATTGATGTTGTTTGCAGTTCCTCCAGCCTATTATGCACATTTGGCAGCTTTCCGTGCTCGTTTTTACATGGAACCAGAGACATCTGATAGTGAATCTGTCACAAGTGGAGCTGCTCCGTACAGAGGTGGTGTAGGAGCTGTTGGAAGGAGCACACGAGCACCAGGTGCCGGTGCTGCTGTAAGGCCCCTTCCTGCTCTCAAGGAGAATGTCAAAAGGGTGATGTTCTATTGTTAGAAGTCCTCTCTAACCAGGCTATATGATATGGGCATTGATTGACATGCTGGGAGTAATTTCTTTTCAAATTATATTTGTGATTCATCACACCTTGGCTTTGGCTTTGACCTTGATGTTCATTTAAATTTCAGTTGTCAGTTTAACAGTAGTTTATTCGCAAGTGATGTTTGTGGAATTGTGGCATTGAACAATTGTTATTGAAGAGCATGGCTAGTTATTTAAGTGCCTATGATTTTCCTTTTTGGTATTTCTCTACATAACATAAAAGGTCTTGAAAGTCGAGTGATTATGCGCTGCGCCCTTTTGTAGATGTCAATTGAAGACAGCAAGTTTCATAGTAAGCCTGGGTATCAACTTAGCCCATGAAAATACGACTCACTCAACTGTAGCAAGTGCACCTATAGCTGCACGGAGTAGGGGAGTGCAAGTAGATAGATAATAATTGGCATAGACATTGTTAGTGTTCTTAGGAATCTCAATGGCATGTATTAATAGACCTAGTAAATGCAAAAATACTCACTAAGTTGAAATTTACAGTTGCAGACTAAAAAACGAAGACTTGCATTTTCTTCCACGGTTCAAGCCTTCAAGGTGACCATTGAAATCTAGATGCTCAGCCTCTGCCTCATATACTCTTTGAAAGATTGTCCGGTAGGATGTACTAGTCATAGTATTATTTAATCTTTTGTTTGGTAGGATATTTAGCCTATGTATAATAATACACCCTATTCAATAACATAGGTTGTATGTAACTAATATATAAAAAACCTTGATATTAACAATACACGAGCTATTAACACATGTATAAGCACGAGTAAAGGCAAAACTGCACTTAACACACTAAACTAAACAGTGAATAATGTGAAATAGTCCCAGCATTATTACTCCTAGTATTACTAATACACTCTATTCAGTACTTACTTTTCTTATACGCTCTACCAAACGATCCCTCAAAGTACAACATGTGTTTCAGAACTTAGTGTGGTGAAAAGCTATCTTTTTTTATGCAGCAAACTTTAAGTTGAAACACCCTTTTTTCTCATGTAACAATAGGTTTAGTTGAATTCAGGTGCACAAAGGAAGATATCAAGCTTTTTAACCCTGTCCCAAAACTTAGGAACTTTCTTTCCAACTTCAGCACCAACAGTTTTCTGCTTCTCACCCTTTTGGGCATTGCCAACAACAGCCTCTTCAGGCACTTTAAAGCAACCCTTCAACCCCATCTTAGACTTGCTCCTTTTCTCTTCTTCATGCTTCAGTAGCTGCTCATAACACTCATTGTTCCGCCTCTCCAATCCATATATCTGACCTTGAAGATCCTCAACTTTTCGACTAAGCACGCAAACTCTATGATCCTCCCTCCTGTTTAGCATGCACCTTGCAAGCTCAGCTACCTTCCTCTTCATGAACAAAGACTCTGAAGACAACCCCTTATTCTCCTCCATCAATGAAGCCACTTTGTATCCATATCTCGCGTTCTCATTTAACAAGATCAATCTCTCTGATTCCAACAACTCCAATAAGCTTTCCTGCAACTCTATCTTCCTTGATGACTCGTTGCAAAGCTTGTCGACTTGACTAAGCTCGTGCAGGATGATTTCACAGTCAACACTTCTGATCACCAAGTCTGCAATGATCATGTCTGGTTCAAATTTGACTTGTGTAGATGGAAATGGAGGCTGATACGATAATGAACTCTCAGCATCAGAGTCAATAATCTCTGATCCGTTGTTTTCTTCCTTGTCAAATTGATCATCATTATCATGATCAAAATGGAAGGATGAAATAGGGAAGGAATTCCGACGATGATGGTTCTTGGCAAGTGCTTGGCAATAGCGGTCTGCCAAGGAGAGATAGTTGTCATACAATTCTTGAAGTAAGGCCAGAAGCTGTGGCCGTTTCTGGTAGTAAGCATCAGCGCGTTCTGTAAAACTGTCAGCACCATCTATATTGGGAACGTTCACAACCAACTTCTTCATCTTCATGTCCAAATCTGAAGAAAAAACCAAAATCCAATCAAATAGATATATGATATTGACTTGACAAGTGAAGCATTTGAAAATTTGAATTCTACACATCTTTTAGATTGATGAAATCCAATTTGAAAAATGGACCATGAGCAACAGTGACAGATGTTGACATAGGTGACAATGAAATTAGTAGTTTGAATTCAAAAAAATAAAGATAACTGCTACCTATTTATTAAGTTTATCATTTTCCATACATTCACTACAACAACAACATATCCTGTAATTCCATAAGTGAAATGCGGGGAAGGTAGAGCGTACACAGATCTTACCCCTGTGTTCACTATTTCAAATGCATATTAAACTCTATCCATACTTGTTCCCCGCACATATATACACAGGATTAACAATATTCTTTTTCGGGGTATCAGAGTGCATTAGATCTTTTGTACCTAAAAGCTAGGTGTCGACTCATAATTTAGACATTGTGGGTTCTGGTTCGAGAAAGATAATTTTCTAATGTATTACTCCCTCTGTCCCATTTTACATCACATCCTTCCCTTTTTAATCCGTCCCAAAAAGAATGTCACATTACTTAACTAGAAACAATTTAACTTCAATTTTTTTCTCTTAAATTAAATGACTTACAACCACATAAATATCTAAGGATTGTTTTAGACCACAAATCTACACGTATATATATATATATATATATATATATATATATATATATGATATATATATGAAACCATGGTGAGATCTGCCAACCAGGCAGAAGGATTAAAGTTACTCTTAATTCTGCTGAGGAAACAGACATTATTTTCTTTCTGCAACACAACAGAATGGTGAGATACATCCCTTTTAGAGGGAGGTCCTACTATTCAAATTTCAAAAAAAGAACCTTTTTTGCATACTCTTTAAGCCTCAGACAGAAACAGCAAAAGTAGCAAAAGGACATAACCTTTTTGAAATAAGCAGAGGTTTATCATATATGAGAAGAAAATGACACTTCATATCACATAACACCTTCTCTTCATAAACTTCCAAATGAAAGATAAATACAGAATAATGGACCCCATACCTCCAATAAATGCCCCCACCCCCTCTGTCTGTGTCTCACACTAGTCCAACATTTTGAGTTTTTGCGTTATGAATTTTAGAAAATGCAGCTTATTAATTTATTTACGCACATATTAAGTGGATTTTAAAACACAAATACAGAGTTTGAACTAAAACTACTGAATGAACATGTAAAAGAAAATTACAACATGTAATTACCGGCAATAGAACAGAGAAGCCAAGAGGGTCTACTGAAGCTTCTCTTCCTTGAATGCTTTGAAGCAGCACCAGTTTTCTCTACCTTCAGTTTTGCTTCCATTTCAGCAGGCAAAACAGGGCCTACCCATCAAAAACATTTTACTGTGCCTTCTTTCATCAATTAATTCAATCAGTAAATAATGCAAAGAGATACTATAGTTATTTATCCATAATAAATGAGACCGAATTAGGGGTAGACGAGGGATTGCTCAGATGATAAACATCCTCCAACCCTAATCCTACGATTGTGGATTCGAGTCACCAAGGTAACTAAAAAAGTGTAAAGCTCTTAGGAAAGCATAAAAAAAAAGGGTAAAAGTATATAGGAACATCTTTTTTTCCTATAAAGAGGACATGACCACAAGCATGGAAGAAGCTATAGGTACAGAAACGGTTCATCCAAACTCCTATCGTCGATTATTTTTTTTAACATATACCAGATAAATTTTTCTTAATACATAGTATATAATAGATGATGAACATTTTTGGTGAAAATTCTGCATTTATGGCTGCCACTAAGCAAGAAAGACTACATGAATATGTAATGTTTGAGAAACAAATCAACAATGATAAAGTTGGAAACACAGCAGGAAATCTCAACCAACGGACAGTTAAAATGGGAAGAAAAAGAATTCAAGAAATGTATACATTTACAAAGTGAAGATTCCATACATATGGTTGAAAAACTAAAGTTGAAAAAGGGCATCTAGTTGGTTGACTACCTGAATTTTCACCTTATTACTACTGAGAGTTCAATTTCCCACCTTGTAAACCCCTTCCCGATACCACTTCCCCTACCCGCTATGTCATTAAAAAAATGGTTGAAGAAGAAAACAGAGTAAGCATACCGTACTTCAAATTGTTGATCACTGAAAAGAACAGTGTTGTGCCCAGTAGCTGCCTTTAGCAAAACAGAGTGGAGTATTATAGAGTAGCAGCAGTTTGTTGTTTTTAACCTCTCTGCCCCTTTACATATGCCAACTTGTTTTTTTTTGGCACTAACATAAAACACTGTTTGGTTATAAATAGTTACCCCAAATAAATGCTGAAATTGACCCCTTGTATTTACAAATATTAGAAAATTTATTTGACAAGTATATTAGGAGAAACAAAAAATTTTAATCGTACACTCAACTTTTTTTCCCAATTTAAATTCATGTTTAGTAATTTTTAAAATTCTCTTATTTAATGTTTGATTCAACCGAAAATTGTCTAAAAGCCTGCATATTAAATAATTATTTGAAAATTAATTTTGAACGGCTAGTATTTATACAAATCTCAACTTTCTCCTAAAAAAAGTTGTCCTAAAACAATCACTTTCACAAATCTTTTAAATTTCAATTTCAATATTCTTTTTAGCTAACTTGAATATTTTCAAAAAGCCACCCATTTTTTCTCGACAGTGGGTAATTGGGTACCTACCTACCCTCTAAGATGTCTCAAAAGGACGTACGGAATAGCAGCCAGACCCAGCTGGAGAGGTTCGAATTGACAATTCAATTATTGGCTTTTCAATATCTAATTTACCCCTTCGAGGGGTAATGTTTTTATGTCCATATTTATTTTAATAGAGAGAAGGAATCACATTTATCCTGCAACATTGAAATCTTGTGACTCATTCTTCACAAAAGATCTCCCAAAAACGAGCATTTGATTTTGGTGAGACAAGAAATTTCTCTTAAAGATTTACTGATGAATTTGTAACGATAACACTGAGAATGAATCACATGTAAATTTAGTCATGCACCACAAGTGCCATAACTTGGCATGTTAGACATGAAAATCCCATAGTAATACTTAATTTCTCAAGTTAACACACTTTTTTACCTGCAGTATAATTGCAACTACAATACTACCAACATAGAGAGAAATGGTCATAAGGCTACTCTTCTTCACTGTATAAAGAGGTCTGAGCATACCATGCTGAATATACATATTTCAAAACATAAATGGAAGTTCAAACTCAATGATGTGCATCTAACATCCTGCTCCTTGTCCACAAAGACTTGTTGTTTCAATAGTTCATTTTTGCCATTGAACTTTTACCCAAGATCCAGCTAACAGGAAATCATTTCCCCCTAAATAGAGAAAACAAATGAAAATATCAACATTACCCTGCCAAAGGGGAGACATTTCATAATGGCAGTTATAAGCTATTTGTTAGGAGTGATTAACTATGTTTTCAGGTGCATCATGAAAAGAAGTAAAGCAATGAGTCAATAACATACGTGTTCATCATCAATGTGATATTATCTCCTTTCAGAAGAATCCGCCCTGCCGTGGAAACAAAGACATTTTAGAGACAAAAGTTGTAGAGAATATGATTTTCCTTCTAATTCTAAGGGAGAAAAGGGCTAGGCCTTGGGTTGAAAGTTATTTGCTACACACCTAACTGCTTTCTGCTATTCTTCTTCACATTGACTTCCTCGGCATCATCTAGAACCAAATTCATGTACTCATCAAAACCCTACAGAAAAAAAAAACAAATTATCTCCCATTCAACAACTAATAGTGAGTTTAAATATAACCTAAATTCAAAAGCCAAGAAAAAATCTTAAGAGGCCACACATAAAGTTAGCAGCAATAATAATACTTTTCTATATTCTCCATGTACAACTCTATCCAAAAAAGCACATAGTGCAGGTGTGTCATGCAAAAGCTTTAATTCAAGCACATCCATCAGAAATCATTTTTTTATCTGCTCGCAGAAAACATGTGCAACCAACCTTCATCAAAAACTAATTCACGCAATGATAGTTACAGATTTTAAAAGACCTACATCATAAGAAGGGTGCAACAATGAATATGTTAACACCAAATTAAGTTAGTGCCAAAGCTTATTCAGTCACATGATGTCTGACAAGTTGATAATGAAGCTACTTCCTAAACTCTTAACACTTCCCAAGCCCCTATGAAATCTTGACAACAATATGTACAATCCACATCACCTAACCAAGAACCACAGCTTGGGAAATCAAAACTACACAAGCAGCAAAATAGATCAGCATCCAAGTTCTCTGAGGTTCGTACAATAACTTACGTGGGTAAATCTTCACATTAAAGCAGGTTTCTTTTAGAGTTAATTTGATGTTCCAAGGAAAGAGTAGTAAAAGGAACTGGAAAGAAGTGAGGATGGTTGTGTAGAAAGGTTATACAATATATACCCATTGGAAATATATGGCTATGATTATATGCAAGATATCGAGGATTCTAAGTATCAATAAAGGATAGAACTATGTTTTGCAGCTATGGATGAAAAATTCTAGACTTTGAAGTGCATGGTGCTATAATCAGAAAAATAGGTAATGAAATTTAAAGGCAAACAAATACTCAAAACAAAATGTAAAAGTCACACATGGAAACAGATGATTTCTCAATAATCCCCATAATGTAGATTTGACTTAGGAATCAATGATTAAAAAATAGTCCTAGGTTTTAGGCCAAAAGCCCAGAACACACTTCCTCAATCCTTTGGCCCATACTTCCTAAAATGACTACAATTGAAAAATGTTATAGGTCTTCTAATACAAGGCTATACAATGTGGATATTTCATTATAACGTTTCTTTAGAGAATTAGAGTTCCTCCTTTCAAACTCTGAGCAGTCCAGTTTATCCCAAATTCAAGTATATGCAAGCATTGACACAACAAACTAAAATGAACGTGTTCATTAAGACTAGACTTTAAATAAGAATACAACATTTATTTGGTCTGGTCCAACTAGATAGGCCTGTGTGCTCAGCAATAGGAACTAACAGTAAGCCATAATCTAAAATCTATACCTATATGTCAAGTATGACTTGCGAGCTTGCTACATGGAATGGAAGTTTTCATGACAACAATGAAGCTAGATGCTTGGTACTATTTCTATTGCAATTAAAAAATAAATAAAAGCTACATGACTTGTAAAATATAATTAGTTGATAGTTAAAGGTATATGAGCTTAAACTGCTTTTCTCCTTGCCGAGCTTTCCGACAGCCAGATTATTTAGTCAAGTTTCTCTTTTTCTTTTACTGTCTCATTCCTTTGTTGGGAATTTATCCTTAGTACATCCAAATTATGCACCTTTATTATCTCAAAACCATTTTAATGATAAATCTCATAGCCAAAAATTCTATCCTGGGCTGCTCATTTGACAGCTCATTCAAAATCAGATATACTATACTCTATGGATCTTTACTCAATATATAAGAAAGAAACAAGCAATTCCATCCATACACAAACGAAAATGGGAGGCGTTGCCTCTAAATTCTATGCTGAATTTACTCTGGGAATATTAATCAACAACTAAGAGAATGAACCAGAAAGTAAGTCGCACAAACACTGGTAAGAGGAAATTCATTATAAGCAAAAAATATTAATCTTTTTTTCTTCTTTGAACTGGAGAACAAGAAATAAAACATACAATAATACGTCCTTCAATCCTCTGATCCTTCTGCTCAAATAGCCATATCTGAATGCGCGCTTTCTGCAAAAAGAAAATCACATAAATTATAACTCACACAGTAATTGGAAACTAAGCCTTTGTGTAGTCGTTTAACTGGAAAAAAAAAACTAAACTTAAACAAAGACGTATGATGGTAAACTTACACTCTGAAGAAATCTGAAGATCAGATTCTGTAGATAAAAACAAAAAAAATCCCAAATTTAGCGCAAAAAAGTGTTCAAAAATAAAATTGCTCATACGAAGAAATGGGAAAGAAGGAAGATACTTACAATGGGCTGGGTCATAATCCTCTGAACTTTGGTGCTAGCCATGGCTGCTGCTGCTGCTGCTTCTCCAACGAGTTACTCTTCTGCAAGGAAAACCCTAGTTAGACTCAAACCTTGCTATTTGTGAAATTGAAATGTCGTATTACATAACCGGAGATGAATTCGGGTTTGGGCTTGCGTTGTCGTTAGTTTAAATTTTGGGATAATTTGCGTAAGTAGAACCTTTTAAGACTGCTATTTAAAGTATAGCCAATATTTAAAAAATAGTGCAATTTTACTATAGTGTTACCTATTTAGTTTGTACATGTTGAAATATACAAAAGAAAACTTTGAAGCCAAAATTTAAAATGATATTTGATCATGCATTTCTCTTTTTAAAAAAGTTAAAAATGTGTAATATATTTTTTAGCATAATTTACATAAATCTCATAATGTTAAGAGTTCATTATATTTTTTTCCTACTCTTTTTCAAATTACAAAAATCCCTTAAAAATTATGAATTTTGGATACATCACTGGACTTCCTGATACATTACTGGACATACGGATACATAAGTGAGGGATGTATTCGAGAGGGGAGGGATGTATCAAAGAGTGGATATATAGGACATCTGGACACGTCATTGGACTTCTGAATACATCGGTGCGAATACATAGGTAAGAGATGAAGGGATGTATCCGACTCTGAGAGGGGGATAGAGATGTATCAGTGAGAGGAATGTGATGTATTCAAAAGGGGATTTTTTTTTTTTAAATAGTACGAAATTTTAGAGATTATGGTAAAATAAAATGTGTATTTAGGTAATTTTTCTTTTATTTTTTTTTTCACTTGAAAAAATATAAATTTTTTTTCATGTTTTACCTTTTAACATCATGTAAGGACTAGTAAAATTACACGCACTTCGTGCGAGAATTTTATATCGCGAAATTTATAAAATAACATTTAAAACCTATCAGTCATTAAAACTAAAACACTATATTATTTTACGTATAAGATTACGTAGTAACAAATATTAATAATGTAAAGGAAAATGAAAATCATTACATTTTATTATTTATCTTTAATAACATAAGCATAAATTAATGATTGTAAAAATATACCAGGATCTGTAACATAAGCAATGATATCAGTGATCCACTCAACATGAGCAAAGTACACAAATATTTAATTGTGAAGAAGAAGAAGAAGAAGAGGAGGTTCAGAATTTTCATTGTTTTAAAATGAGAGAAAATCCCTCTATTTATAGACAACAAAGGGTAGTATGAACAAATGTTTATTGTGCCTTATTGGAAAGGTCACAACTATTTGGAAAAGTTGCAACCCTTTAAAAATGTCACAACCTTTCATAAAAGTCACAATTTTTCATAAAAGTCGCAACTCTTCATTAAAGTCCAACTTTTCATAAAAGACACAATTTTTCATAAAAGTCGCAACTCTTCATTAATGTCGCAACTTTTCATAAAATCACGACTTTTCATAAATGACACAATTTTTCATTAAAAAAAGACTAATTTTGAAAATAAATAAATTAAAAGGAAATTTTGGTTTGTGTTGGCGTCACGTTTTATGTAGGATATAGATGATTATTTTGATTTGGTGTATCTTATCTTATAGAAAGAATAGAAGCTTTTGCTGAGGAAAACAAAAAGCACGTTTCATCAAAAAAAAAAAAAAAAAAAAAAAAAGGGCAAAAACGTAAAGTCACACTGTACCCACCCAACCGGGTTTCCGGGTCTCAATTTTCACCCTCCGAATCCAAAACGCAAAATCCTTCTCTCTGGCAGTGGCATGTGTTTGATCGGCCATTGTTGAACGCTCTCTACGACCAATTAGGTATTCTGATTCATCTTTGTCAACAATTTACTTGAATTGGCGACGTTACAGCAGAAAATTGGCATAAGAAGAAGCAGTTTTGGATGAATTAAAGTGGTTTAATCACCTCTTCCAAACAGCTGGAGCTTTGGGCGAACCGCAAGTTTACTGTTTCTGAAGCCATTGTTCAATTGTTAGTTCCATAATAACCATTGAATTTCATATAGACATCAGGTAAATATTCCGGACTGTTTTTTCTAAAAATAGAAAAAAGTTAACATTTTTTTTTGATTTTCACCATGAAATCATGTAAAAGTGTAAAATTAGAGTTGGTTTCTATGTCAACAGGCTGATGTGGAGGAGCCTCTTAGAGGAAGAGGCAAATATTTGTCATTTTGATGATACAGTTGAGTTGTTGTTTATTTAAATGTTTGTAAGTATTCCTCGGTATAAACTATTTCAAATATTGTGCTGAAGATGTCTTTGAGCTCAACTGCATTATCTACTGAAGTTAAGGAGTCCAATCAGGAGAATTTGTTCATGGTACGCGGCAACCTATCCAACAATGGAAGTCCTCGAGAACAAGAGGCTGATGAAGAAAAGAGTGAACACCTTTATGGTGATTGTGACAGGGGGGACAACGCGAATGAGTATGATGAAGATGAGGAAGAGGATATGGATTTTAATCCTCTGTTAAAAGAAACTGTCTCTCTAGATGCTTCTTCAAGCTTGAGCTCAGAAATCGAAGGTCTGGATGCTGATGCCGTTGACAGTGGGGAGAACATTGATGAATCGTTGAGAGTTTGTTGCGAAGAAAGATTGCCAGATTTTTCACAGGATTGTCTCATTGGTAACAAAGAACTTGGTGAGGAGATTGTGATGCGAAATAGAGCTTCTTCTGAGGCTTGTCCAGAAGACTTGAGGAAAATTTCATCTTCTGAACCTAAGGAGAGAGAATCCACTCTAGATATTGAACCTGAAAGTGGAATTTCAAATAACAAGAAGACTGTGTTGAATGGAGGGGGTGATCACATTGAGGATCTTTCAGTTGGAGGGTGTAACAGTATAGCAAATTCAGGTAGATCCATCATAGATATGGATAATGAGGATGCTATATGTAAGCGTACTAGAGCACGCTACTCACTTGCTAGCTTTACACTTGATGAACTTGAGACATTTCTTCAGGAGACTGATGACGAGGATGATCTTCAGAATGTCAACGATGAAGAAGAGTACAGGAAGTTTCTTGCAGCTGTTTTACATGGTGGAGATGGAAATTCTGGAAATATACAAGATAATGAAAATGCTGATGATGAAGATGAAGACAATGATGCAGATTTTGAGCTTGAAATTGAGGAGGCATTGGAGAGTGACCTTGATGAACATCTGAAGGATGATATTGAAGAGTACGAGGCTGTTGGTCGAAGACCTAAGACTAGGCAAACCAGGCGCCAGAGATCTTCTCTTGAGAACAAGAATAAGATTTTAGGATTGCCAGATAGGCCACTACGCCCTTTGTTACCATCTCTTCCCATTTCTCCTTATTCCGTACATGGTGCGAAAGGCACGATGCCTCCATCCAATTTGCTGCCTGCAAATGATGGCTTTGTGAATGGATTCACACCCCATCAGATAGGACAATTACATTGTTTGATACATGAGCATGTTCAACTTCTTATTCAGGTTTTTGCTGTTTGCGTTCTTGAGCCGGCCAAACGGCACATTGCTTCTAATGTTGGGGAATTGATTTCTCAAATGCTTCGTAAACGTGATGAAGTATTAGCAAGTAGGAGTGTGCCATATCCCAGTTTTTGCTTCTTCTCCCCGTATGTTTGTCCTTCGGTATCTGATGAACCTTTGCATATTTTGCCTGTCCAAATTACCAACAAAATGTCTTCAGCACATGATTTGCAGCGAGACTGCTCATATGGACTTAACATGGTTCAGCCTTTTGAAAGAATTTCTCCTTCAAGAGGAAGGCATGAAGCTATTACAAATAATCAGGTGGGATGCCTTTTAGGCTCCTGGGTACCTTATATAAATGGTCCAATACTATCTGTTCTTGATGTGGCTCCAATCAAATTAGTTAAAGACTTCATGGATGACGTTTCTCATGGTATATCATGTTAGAACACTAAATTTCATTTGATTTTTTTATTCTTTTCAGTTTATGATATTTACTTTAATTTATCACTGGTGATATTTATTGACAGCTGTGCAAGATTACCAATGTCGGCAAGTAGGAGGTTTGAATGACAGCTGTTCGGAGAAGAAACCCTTGTTTCCTGTGCAAAATATTCATTTTACTGCTGAACCTGATGGTCGTGCTTCCTTGTATTCAAACGTTGTACCTCCTTCTTCATCAATTTCTCGAAAATCAAAGAAGACTCTGGCTGCTGTATTAGTAGAAAAAGCTAAACAACAGGCAGTTGCTTCTGTTCCAAATGAGATTGCTAAGTTAGCTCAGCGCTTCTATCCTTTGTTTAATCCTGCTCTGTATCCCCATAAGCCACCCCCTGCAATGGTAGCAAACCGGCTGCTTTTTACTGATGCAGAGGATGAGTGAGTTTATGTCCTTTTATTTTTGTGCAACACCAGTATTCTTATGAAATGAGTTGTTTTACTGACTAGGCCGTGATTGTAAAATTGTTGCGACTTTGGTTCCTTCTTGCTTTTGCTAGTTGGTATTGCTCATCTCCTCCACATTCGTCAGTCTCTGCCATGGTGATAGGTGGTGAACTAAACTCCTTGCTATATGAAGAAAAGAGAAAGTAGTGATTTTAGTTTGGGTTCGGAGTTTGCAAAGTTAGATTGTTGGAATTCACATCTCACGAAAATGCATTCTGAAAATGCTCCCAAATAAATGAGCTCTTTTACAACTTATTTCTCAGCATGATAATGAGAAAGTAGTGAATTTTTTAGGGTTCATAGTTGCAAAGTTGAAATGTTGGGATTCACATCTTATGGAAAAAATGCATTCTGAAGTTTCTCCCAAGTAAATGATCTTTGCAACTTATTTCTCAGCATGACACAATATTAGGTGTTGTCGTAAAGAGGAAAATAATTCTGTTACATCTATTAAGTGTGAAAACAACTGGGTGAAGCTAATTACCTATATCTGTGAAAACCAAGCAGTTGTTCTGAAATAAAGATTTCACTAGTCTTTTCATTGTGCTTTTGTTAAATACAATGTATTATTCGTCTTCCACTAAGGCAGTTTCATCAATTCCCTACAAGGTTCTTAAAGTTGTAATATTATGGATGATCCCCATTTTACCCATATGTTGATGTTTTGCTTTTACCGTTATTGATTAGTTTAGTAATATAACCTTGGCATCTGGTGCAGATTATTAGCATTGGGTTTGATGGAGTATAATACGGATTGGAAAGCAATTCAGCAGCGGTATCTTCCTTGCAAATCTAAGCATCAGGTGATTCTTATGTGCACTTTCGATGGCAACAACTCTGTTGTCAGTTATTTGTCCTCTTGATTTCATTGTAGTTTTAGAGTTAAACTTGTGCTTAACATGGTGAAATACTTGACCCTTTTTGCAGATTTTTGTCCGACAGAAGAATCGCTCATCATCTAAAGCACCTGATAATCCAATAAAGGTTTATTACTAGTATCAGTATTGCACATAGAACATTAAGAAACAATCACAGTGTTAACATTATGGCTTTATTTTAACTGCCACAAACGTTCCAGCAAAAGCTCTTCCCCAATCTGTTCATTCTATCAGTTGGGACTGGGACATGCTGGAGATGTTGAAGCCAGGTTGAAATTGATGATCTCTCTTCCACTCCTTCAACTGTTCCAAGAATGTCTTTAACTCTACAATGATTTCCCGACTCATCAAATCAAGTTACAACTTGCAATCACAATGCATCCATTAATCATGATCTTTTCTTGCAGTTACTCAGTATTTTCAAAATATGTTGCTAGGAATGCATTTTTTGATTGATTATTCTTGATGTTATTCAGATCATGGTAAATAATGTTGTAATGACTCTTGTAGGCTGTTCGGAGGATGAAAAACTCTCCCTTGACAGCAGAAGAGGTTGCACGTATTGAAGAGGTTAGTTTACATGGCAACATACATTTCCACAGTATCATCATTTCCATTGTCGCTGCTTCACTATTTACATGGTCATGATCACGCAGGGCCTGAAGGTGTTCAAGCTTGATTGGATGTCTGTGTGGAAGTTTATTGTTCCTTATAGAGATCCTTCCTTGTTACCCCGGCAGTGGCGCACTGCTATTGGAACACAGAAATCATATATATCTGATGCTAGTAAGAAGGCAAAACGTCGGTTGTATGAATCAGAGAGAAAAAAACTAAAATCTGGTGCTTTGGAAACTTGGCATATTTCTTCCAGAAAGAAGGTAAGATTACGTCTTCCATTCAAGCTGCTGTTTTGCATCCACTGTCGATGTTGGAAAGGTGTACTTTGTCAAGAAGTATCTGACTCGCCAGTATGTTATGTTACAGGCGGGTGAATAGTTTAATATCACTATTTCAAGAACTGTATTTTTCACCTATGCAGTAGATATATTTCTTCTTTTCTTATTACCCTATCACTATATCAGTAAACCTCATCTAGCTAATTTCTAGTAATTACCATCAAATATGGAGCATGGAGCTGGTAGAAATAGGGAAAAGTCTCTTATGCAAGTGAGACTTAATTAGGTTTGTTCTGAAATATAGTCATGATTGCGGAATCAGCTAAGAATCTTAGTTCTTTTTAGAAATTAGAAGCTGGGTCAAATTTTATACTGAATCTTGGTTAATGACAGTTCGCGGAAATTCGTACTTAGATGGGTTTTCTTGCTCTAGCATGAACTGGTTTATATATGGTTCATTTGATATAGTATTAAATCTGATCATGTAATGTGACTAATTGTGTAGGCTAGCGGCTAGTCTGACTTCTTCTATCTTTAGATCAACATAAAATCAAATTTTTGTTTATAATCTCTAGTTGATCCTAATCTCAATTTTTGTTGAAAGGATTTAGTTTACTATTTGTATATCCAGATTTTTTCTTTAGTAAGCCACAATTATCAAAGTAGACTAGACTTGCTTGCAGTTACTATAGATTAGGCCAGTTTGCTGCAGCTATCTTAGACTTGCATTGAATGTGATTATTGGTTTCCTGCTGGATTAGTGATCTTGAAATTAGTCTGTTTTGAATCTGTGAGCCAGAGCTGGAAGAATTAGATTGGACTAGGAGTGATCTAATTATCTAACACGTAGAAATACTCAGATGTTATGACTAAGATATTATTTAATGCTTGTTTGACTATAGTTAGATGTTGAATAGATTGTAGTATTGTACTATAGCCTACTTGAGAATCTTTTTGCAGAAGAGATTACTCAAGAGAAATCAAATTTCTATAGCAAAGGATGGAGATTATCCTTAAACCGATTAATTATGGTCTTTCATTGAACTTGCAAAAGAGGAGAGAACATGATGTCTTTCTGGTGTGGGCCAAGCAACAAGGATCTGGAGATACAAAAGTGTGGACAGTGGCTTACAAGAGGAGAAAGAAAAATAATAACTATGGTCTGCTGGTGGTTGGAGGAGGAAGAAAAACAAATTATGATTCTCAGAAAAATTAAGTGTCTTATCAAAGTCTTCTGTTTTATTATGATTCAATTACGGTTCCCCTAATAGTAGGCTCCACTTTCCTATGGCCCAACTCACTATGTTTCATACTGCTTGTTGGTTGGGTTTCAAAACACTGTTCTCAATTCAAGGCTAAAGTTGAAGGTATTGCAATAGTGATGGAAAAATGGATATATAATAAATAGATAGTCTAAACCTAATGGATGATATACAGGTCTGGGGTAACAATAATAAATGGGAGGGACTCATTGCATCTATATAGAAGTCGTTTTGCTTTGTGACTTTTAAAAGAAGTAGATCAATCTTTTTAATATTACATGATCATTAATCTTCTAATCATCATGCATTCATTATCCGTGAATTTTCAGTAACATCAGGCCCAACGTGCAAAGTGGCAGACATAGCGAATAATAAACTGAAAGAAGATCGCGTAGGATGTTTTGATCATGTCCTATGTAAACTTCAAAGTACAACATGATGATTGAATCTCCTAAGAATGGACGAGGTAGGCATGTATGGAGGGAAGTCCCCTAAAGACATAATTTCTTGTGAATTAGCTAAGAACAGACGCAATGGAAGCAAGGGATTTATTTTGGCGATATCAGCTTGTTGTGATTCAAGCTCAGTCGTTAGTTTTACACTTAAATTAGATCCGATTTTGCCAGCAGAAGGAGTATTCTTAGGTTGGTTGGTAACTAGCATGTCAATATAGAGATGATTGTATAGGAAGAAGAAGTTAGTTGAAGAATTGACAAGGAACAAAGAAGAATTGGCAGCAATTCAGTGACTTGGCTGATTGTTTTTCATGTCTCACAAAGAAGAATAGTATTTTGGAATGGAGAAGATCAGAAGAGGAATTGTACCCTGGAAAGGACAAGACTAGGCATTTAAATAGACAAAGCCTTAGTTCTTCTAAACCAACGGTTACTAACTTACTTTTTAAAGAAGTTAATCATTGATTAGAATCAACAGAACCCTTTCGAAGAGATACTAAACGTCAGTTTCCTTCTTTTTAATTCCAAATATTATTGTGAGATATTTCTAGTTTTAGAGAACCCTTAGTTAAGCTTAAAGGACCAATTTTGGAATGAGAGGGGTTAGAATATATTGGAATAAATGTAGAGGATTCATATAGCTTAGCCCAGCAAGTTTGTGCTTGACGTGTAACTGATTGTTGATTGATTTATAAACACACTTGAGCAATCTGTCCCATCTAAGTGGGACCCATCGGCTTTCAGTATTATATTTAAGGCCTGTTAGTGATCTTTTGTACTTGCAGAATATTTTAGCTAAGCTTGACAATGCCTGTACCTTGCATGGCTACAGAGATAAATGTTTTATGTGTTGGTTCCGAAGAGTTGTCCATCATGTAGTAGAATTTTTTTTTTCTTGTTTTTGGTAAATTATTGTGCAACTAGAGGTTTTCCCAATGTTTTGTGCTTTGGCTGGATAATAGTTCATGAAGCATGTCTATCTCAGGACAATTTAAGCAAAAGAGGCTTTACCAAGTGTTACCTGTGTTAAGAGTAGACTAAAATGTAAATCCTTTGTTTTTATATTAAGATGTGGCTGATGAGTTTTGATGCATGTTTCTGAGCACGTTTAGGGTCCGTCGATTGATGCCAAAATCACTAGTTTGTGATTGAGGCAGATCGCAGAGTTAATTGAGTGATTGTTTTGTTTTTGAAATTGAGTTAATTGAATGATTGATGAGTGGATGCTATTGGTTCTTACACTTTTGAGAATGTTCTATAACTTCAATGCTCTGTAATTTCCAATGCATCCACTGGGTGCAGTTATATATAAACATGTGTTTGCTCATGAAAAAAAATGCAGGATGATGTTGCTGACAGCGCTATCGAAGAAAATTGTGGTGCAGATAATTGTACAGACAGAAATGAGGAAGCTTATGTTCACGAGGCCTTTTTGGCAGATTGGAGGCCTGCTGTATCCAGCATCCAAGTGAATCATTCTATGTCAAACCTGGCAGAGAAAATTCCTCCACTCCAGCTATTGGGTGTGGAGAGTTCTCAAGTTGCTGAAAAGATGAACAACAATGGTTCTAGAAATTGGCAATCCCATATCTCTAATGAGTTCCCTGTTTCTCTGAGGTACTCATTGCATGTTTTTTTTTGAGGTTGCAGACATTCTGCATTTTGATTGTGCTGACTCACTATGCTTATCATCTGACTTGAAGGTTGCCAGAAACTGAGTCTTTTTCGCGGGGAAACGGAGCCCGTAAATTTAACAATGGGCAGTTAGTTAAATTAGCGCCAGGTCTGCCTCCTGTTAATCTTCCACCATCTGTTCGAGTAATGTCTCAGTCGGCTTTCAAAAGCTATCATGTTGGAACATATCCGAGGGCTTTTGGTGGGGATGCTTCTACTGGTGATGGTGTGAGAGACAATGCAGTCCCAAAAACTGCAAATGCTGCAAAGCCATATACTAATTATTTTGTGAAAGATGGACCATTTAGCAGTAGTGCTGGGAGGAACAATATAAGTAATCAGAATCTACAGGAAACCAGATTGTCGAAGGATAATAAGAATGTTACAGACGAAAAGGATGAGTCAGGTCTAAGGATGCATCCCTTGCTCTTCCGGGCCCCTGAAGATGGCCCTTTGCCATATAATCAGTCTAACTCTAGTTTTAGTACATCCAGTTCGTTCAATTTCTTTTCAGGTTGTCAACCTAATCTTAGCCTCTTTCATCATCCACGCCAATCAGCCCATACTGTTAACTTTCTTGACAAGTCTTCTAATCCCGGGGATAAAACTTCAGTATCATCTGGTTTTGACTTCCATCCGCTGCTGCAAAGAACTGATGATGCAAATTGTGACTTGGAAGTTGTATCTGCTGTTACACGACCCTCTTGTACCTCAGAAACATCAAGAGGATGGTGCACTCAAGTTCAGAATGCTGTTGATAGTAGTTCAAATGTTGCATGTTCTATACCCTCTAGCCCTATGGGAAAAAGCAATGAGGTTGACTTGGAGATGCACTTGAGTTTCACGTCCAGTAAACAGAAAGCTATTGGAAGCAGAGGGGTGGCTGACCATTTTATGGGAAGGTCACCGACTAGTGCTTCTAGAGATCAAAATCCTCTAAACAATGGAACTCCAAATAGAACCACCCAGCATAGTGATTCAGGTGCCACTGCAAGGATTTTGTCCAGTGATGAAGAAACTGGAAATGGCGTTGATGATTTGGAAGACCAGTCTCTTGTAGAAATTGTGATGGAGCAGGAAGAGCTAAGTGACTCAGAGGAAGAAATAGGAGAAAGTGTAGAGTTTGAGTGTGAGGAGATGGAGGACTCAGAAGGAGAGGAGATATTTGAATCTGAGGAGATAACCAATGATGAAAATGAGGTACCTCTTGAAAATAACTCTCTGCTAAAAATTTCTAGGACTTCCATTAAGGCAGTCCAGTTATTGTTTCCCAAGTTAGTTATTCTGTCTATCATGTTTTCTTTGTACTAAAAAATGCCAGGAACTTCCTGGTGTTTCTATTATTAGGTGGTAAAGTGCCAATCTTTCTTATTACTCCACAAGCTTGATAATTTTGTTTTTCATCTGTGCGCAAGTAATAATGTTATGTATGTAGTTAGTACTTTAGGAAACATAATGCACCCAGAAACTACTGCATCAACACTACGTTACAATCATAAGCTTCGTTCTCTATCTTCTCATCAAAAAGAAAAGAAAACAAGCATAAACTTCAGAATTTGCAGTCTTACGGTGACTTTTACCAATTTTCTGCTCACTTTTCTTTTGCTCAATAACTTTGTTTTGACCAGGAGATGGATAAAGTTTCATTGGACGACTCTTATGATCAACATGTACCTAATACACATGGTAATTCAAAAGGAAATTCCTGTAGCATTGCTGAAGGCCATGCTACTAGGTTTGACAAAGCAACGGATGACCAGCCCAGTTCTCTGTGCTTGAATTCGAATCCACCTAGGCCGGTTTCTCCGCAAGTCAAGTCTAAGTCTAAACATTCCAGTAATTCTGCTGGTAAAGCTCAAGATCCTACTTGTTCCAAGAGGTCTAGAAAGAAAGCAAGGCGGGACAGAGATCACCTTACAGTACAGAAGTCTGCTTCTGACATGCCTGAACAGGCGAACCAATCTTCTGTTGCTTCTTCACACAGGAATTCCAGGAAACGTACGCGTAGAGCAGTTTCATGGAAAACAGACACAAGCTTGATTGCTGATACAAATGTGGAAAGTCCGAACAGTACTAAGAAAGATGAAGTAGGTTGATTTTACTTTAATGATCAGAAACAAAACTTGGCTGATTTAGCTTTTGTAGCCTCATATGACATATTAGGGCTGGGAGGGTAGTTTTCCCCATTTTTGAAAGTTCTCTTGCTGCTCTGGTAAGGTACAAGTTCTGCAAGTGCAGCTGTAATATTCTTCTGGAAAAAAGAAAATGAATGTAGCATGTATATGACATTAATTGTTAACTTATTGTTGAATTCATCAAATGAAGTTGAATCAAATTCCTCCAAACAAAATAAAAAATATCTTTTCTGATGGGAACAGCTTAATACCACCGAGTTAAGTTGACCTACTTTTAAGTCAGTTTTTGACTTTTGAAAGTGTTTGACAAATATAAAAAATAATTTAAAATAAGTTATGAAGTGTTTGACAAGGTAAAAAAAGACCTTAATATAAGTTTAAAATGACTTAAAATAAGTTAAAAATCAAAAGTAGGTCTCCTCCTACTTTTTATTTTGACTTTAAAACCATTTCAATTTGACTTTTTATTTTTGACTTAAAAACTACTTTTTCTTAAGTCAATCCATACAGGCTCTAAATACCAAAAAACACAATGATACAGTGACATAGCATGCTTAACACAGGTTGAGATACAGTGATATATTCCATATTAAGATACAAATATAATTATACATCACAAACAACTAGCTGTATTTCATTCTAAATATAATGATAAAATGATATAATATTTCATTCTTTATTTAGTCATACATTGGACAAACAAAAAGCTTAGAAACATTGATACACAAAATTTTAAAGTTAGATTCATTAATAAAGTAGGTTATGTTAACTTGGACAAACAGAAAGCTAGAAACAGTGATACACAACATATACTTACTTGAGATACAGTGATACACTCTATACTTTAGATACATATACTTTAATATAATGATACAAGATTTCATTCTTTATTTAGATTCATTGATACTATATTTTTGCACTGAAGATACGGATGTTTTACTGGATTTTGTTAGTTTAAAAGATTTTTGCGTGATTTTCTCCTGAATCACAATGCATGCATTATAGATACATGCTTGACAAATCACCAATACACTGTACCGTGTGTTATTTTTTAATAAAGAGTGGAGTATTATGTTTAGTAATTATTAAAAGTATGGTTATGTATAGTAATTATGCACCAAACTGTCACTATTTGCGAAAACTCCTTATTCTCATTTACTCTCCTTGCTTGTCAAGGGCATCGTGAGTAAAATTTTAAACTTACGATATTCAAGTTGAGATTTGACACAGGACATTAATATCTTTGGTATTCAATCTTTTTTTTTACCTAATAAAGATTATATATCAACATCTCTATCAATACAAGTCGAAAGAGAAATACTAAAGCCTAAATATAAACAATCCAAATATATATATATATTTACCTAATCAATAGTACAAAGTGACACATTTACTTTGAACAATGGATAGTATTTCCTAGTTACTAGTATTTACTACTACATAGCATTATATTTGGTCATAAAAGATTAGGCACATATGCTTCGATTATAATTTGCATTGATTGTTCATTTGTGTTTGGGATGCATATATTAATTTCTGACTCCTTAGCACAACCTTTGTTTGATTTTCTATTATATTCTGCGCTCGCATCGAAAAATAGAAATAATAAGAGTAAAGGTATTAACTTTATAATACGAGAATTGTTTTTGTATTTTTTGCTAAAAACTTTTGAAAAAGTTTTCAAAGAGTCGTAATATCTAACAGATTGAGTGTTATGTCGGTCATATAGAACACCAACACATAAAAAAGGGCTGAAGAAACGCCATCTGTGAGTGATAGAACACAGGAAAAGAAAGTCGTATAAGGACGAGAGCTCCAACTTAAAAACGATATTACCGAATTATTCAAAAGTTCGGTATTTCAATACTGATGTTAACTATCCATTAGCATGTTGTTCTACCAAAAATTTAAAAATTCCGAACCGAATACCAAACGACCCACCTTTAATTTTCATATATAGCTTAAAAATCTAAATTAGAGTCAAATCATTTTGATTTCATTAATAATGTCCAGACAGGGCTTTAGGTTATAAAATTCTGACATTAAAACAATGTGTCAGATAAATTCTCCCGTGTCTTTCTCATACTCTTCTCTATAAAAACTACACATAGAACTCATAATTCTCTTCTATATATCCAATGTCGTTGGCCGGAAACTCTGGCGGCGGAGAAATGGCCGGAAATTCACCTCAGAATTACTACTGCTACGGATGTCGGAGCACTGTCAGCTTAACACCATTGCCAAATTCTGAACTCTCATGCCCTAATTGCAATGGTACATTTTTAGAAGAATCCCAAACCGTCCCCCCTCCAGATCCTGTTACCGGCGACAATCCCTTCGGAGACGACTCATCGTTTTCCTTCCCCACCGATTCCGGTAACGGAGGCGGCGATGAACTTCCTGCACTCTTCGATGGTGGCGCCCTTTTCGGCCAATCACCTGTTGAATTGGACCCTGTTACGTTCATCAATAGCTATTTAAGGGATGGTGATGCAACTATTCAATTGCTGCTTGAAAACAATCTTATCCGCGGTGGTGGAAGTGAGAATGGGTTACCGGAGAACTTTGGTGACTATTTTGTGGGGCCGGATCTCGAGCAAATGATCCATCAACTTGCTGAGAGTGACTTGAACATGTTTGGTACACCACCTGCTGCAAAATGGGCTGTTTCGGGCCTTCCTGATGTTAAGGTGAGTGATGAGTTGTTGAATTCGGATTTATCACAATGTGCTGTTTGTAAAGATGGTTTTAAGCTGGATGAATTGGTGAAGCAAATGCCTTGCAAACATATGTACCATAACGATTGTATATTACCTTGGTTAGAAATGCGTAATTCGTGCCCTGTATGTCGGTTTGAGTTGCCAACTGATAATTCTGATTATGAGAATATGAGAAGTAGGAATGCTAACAATGACAACAATGGTGGTTTGTTTTCACTGGGTTCAGAAGGTGGAGGAAATCAGGGGAATCGTAGAACAGTGGATAGCAATAGTGGTTTGTTTTCTCTGGGTTCAGAAGGTGGAGGAAATCAGGGGAATCGTAGAACAGTGGATAGCAATGGTGGTTTGTTTTCTCTGGGTTCAGAAGGTGGAGGAAATCAGGGGAATGCTAGAACAGTGGAGAGCAATGCTGGTCTGTTTTCTCTGGGTTCAGAAGGTGGAGGAAATCAGGGGAATCGTAGAACAGTGGATAGCAATGGTGGTTTGTTTTCTCTGGGTTCAGAAGGTGGAGGAAATCAGGGGAATGCTAGAACAGTGGAGAGCAATGGTGGTTTGTTTTCTCTGGGTTCAGAAGGTGGAGGAAATCAGGGGAATGCTAGAACAGTGGAGAGCTATGCTGGTTTGTTTTCTCTGGGTGCAGAAGGTGGAGGAAATCAGGATAATCCTAGAACAGTGGAGAGAAGGGTTAGGATTTCATTACCAGGGCTGTTAAGGGGGTTGCAATCGCATGCTGAGACGAGCAGCAGTATTGGAGGTGGGGGAAGCAATGATGGAGTGAATAATGATGGTAACAGTAATAGTAGTGATGATTCTGGGGAGCCGAATCCATGTCCTGGAGGACAAGGACAAGCAAACCAGGAGGATCTTGATTAAAGTATGTACCATAGTTCTGAATTTTTTCCAAATCTGCTATATTTGTAGATGTTTAATTAGGTGTTTGGTATAATCCTGTCAGAGAATTAAAAGTCATGTATACTTGAGAGTTGAGATTGCAGGGAATTTTGAGGATAGTTTTGTGCCTTGTTTGAGTTTCCAATTATTTGCTTTATATAAGGTGCAGAGAGGAGCATCTAGAACTCACCCCTTGGGGGTGGCCCAGTGGTTTGGGCTTGGGACTTCCATGACGGAGGTCTCAAGTTCGAAACCCCTTGCCAACAAAAGTAAGGGGTTTGCCTTCTGGGTTGAGCTCGTCGCACGGGCTTGCCTAGTGCGGGTTACCTTTTCTGTGTGGTTTGTGATTTTGTGTGGTTTGCGTTTGTGATTTGTGTGGTTTGCGTTTGTGATTTTGTGTGGTTTGCGAGCTATTGCATGGTGTGGTTTGTGATTTTGTTTGGTTTGCGAGCTATTGCATAGGAGCAATGGTTTTCGCTACAGGATGTTATCATGATAAAAAAAGTTCCAAGAAAATACACCCTGTAGGGCTCGAACTTGCGTACCTAAGGTGTTAAACTTGAATTTTAACCACTGGCACCACAAAGCTCATTGTTTCTTTGGGTGCCATGGTTAATATTTAAACATTTCATTATAAATATATATACACAAAATTTCAACTGAAATGTCCAGGTGCTGTGGCACCCCCTCGAGCCTACATAGATATGCCCCTATTTGTCAAGCCGATATATTAATTGTTAAAGAAACTTAGCAACAAATATGTTAGTAATAGGAATACAAAATATGAACTTAGTGAGAAAACGATCATTGAAACTGTGGAATACGATTTGCCTAAAGAACAGGTACATACTATCTGTTCCTTTACTGATTACAAAGCTTATTGTTTCTTTGATTCAGAGTTGGTCCTTCTAAGGATTCCTTTCCCTTTTAGGATTTCGTTTGCGGCTTTGACTTGATATTTCTTTCCAGGTAGGAATCCTCTATGAAAGGAAACTTTATGCACTGGTTTCTTGTCGTAAAAGCAATCCATCCACCGTCTTATAACTTCTGCTTCGTGTGGTTGACATTCTCCTAGTTCCAGTCGCACTCATCTGTTCCGTTATTTGTCAATCATCAAAATCTTTCTCGATCTAACAGAAACCCTGCTGGAAATTTAAACTGCATACATACATTTGAATAAAAAATTCAGGATGATACTTGAACTTGGATGGCATGATTTTGACTTCATATATTTTGTTTAATTGGAGTTTTTTAACTCCTCTGTTGATACACCTGTTGTTTAGGTTTGTAGTTATTTTTATTGTATTTGTGTCTTTTATTGCGCTTGGTGCGTAAAACCTTAACAGACTTGTGCGATTTTCTCTGTCTTTTGCTTTTGAGTACATTGAGAGAAACTTGAGGCATACACTGTCATTTTGTTGCGTATGACAGCATTCACGTCTTTACGCCAGCATCTTTACCCTGTGATGATACTTGATGTTTTTTTGTCACCTCAATTCTGCTTCTTTTATCCTTCACTAATGTGGAATCAGTTAAGAGGTCCACATCTGATGATATTGCTTTCTTTTTCCTGGCTTTTTTTTATGTTTTTTCCTGAGCCGAGGATCTATCGAAAACAACTCTCTACCTCCCAAGGTTAGAGGTAAGGGCTGCATACACACTACCCTCCCCAGTCCCACTTGTGGGTACGTTGTTGTTGTTTCCCTGGTGTGCACCATTGAAGCCAGGGAGCTATTGTTAGCTTGCCAATTTCAGAAATTTACTCCATTTTTTTAATCCCTTGATATGCTGTCCATAGGTATTGGCTGTTCTTTCTTTTGACATCAAGTTAATTAGATCTTTAGATCATAATTTCTAGCTATACTTCGTTTTAAATTTAATATTGTACATGTTGTCCTGGGCACTTGCCGCCCAGTAACGTTGGCCAGGTTCTTAGTTGATAGGAAATCGTCTTATATCAGACCTAGTAATTAATCAAAATAATTTCCTGCGTGAGGTAGTCATGGGTTGTAATTTTCCATATCTGCACCCTTATTATGTTTGTTCTTACTGTATCCAGTTGTTCACAGTCATAAGGCAGGTTGCGTGCTGATCAAGTGATTAAACAATATCTTCGTATTGCTAGCTTTTGGCTGAGATGACTCTATATTTAGATCATGTAAGATGAACGCCAAAGAGGGTGTGGCTCAGTGATGTTGATACTTAAGTTATCATACAATATTGGCCTTCTTGATGGAGCCAAGGGAGGTGGGTGAAAGGGTCTTCTGTCGAGGTTCATTAGGTACTTATTTGGATATAAGGAGGAATTAGGAGAGGTAGAACAGGGGGAGGTGATTAGAAAACAATTTCGTAAAGATCATGTATTTTTGGCTGATGAAGTGCTTTGGATTTTTCAAAGATAATTGGTTTATTCCTCCAAATAGGATATTACCCTTATCTTGTACTGTATTCCTAACCAACCAATGTGGCAAATACATCAGATAGCTACTCAGAAATTACAAGAAAGAACAGTAAACTTTAGGTCGAAGCGAGAGGGGCACTGCATTTTCGAAGTGAAACTGTGCCTTCCACCTGTTTTTGGGTGGTTTGACTTTGTAAATTTTGCGTCAATCAGAAATAGTCTCTCTATCCCCATAATGGTAGGGGTAAGATGTGTCTACATCCCTAAATTCCCTTCCCTTTCCACACCTTATTTGTGGGATTATACTGGAGTGCGGAGCCAAAATGACAACTTTTTTCCTTAAAAAACATAAACAACATATCAATTTTTTTTTAACCAAAAGGGCAAAATCGCTCGCCATATCCTATTGACAAAATTAACTCCGTTTAATCCGTTAAATAAAATTGCTGCCCCAACAGCGATTTTGTCAAAAGTCAATTTTTTTTTATTTTTTATTTTTTAAATAGCTGCAGCGATTTTGTCAAATTTTCCAAACCTCAAATCTCCATTTTTTTTGTTGCTGTGGAAACTTTTGTAAGCTCCCTCCGGTGACAGTTCAGGCATGACCTGGTAAATCTACTTGCAGGTTCGTCATTTTAATTGAATTCTGTTTTTCATGTGCATTTTTCAGCTTTAACTTGTCAATTTTGTTTGGTTGTATGATAATTCTCTCAGAAATATGTTTTATCACCGTGATTATATGTGTTTTGATAAAAGTTTCATTTTCCGGTGGCTTCTCTCATTATTCCGTCACCGGATTTTTTTTTTTGACAAATTTTAAGATTATATATATATATATATATCATTTGTCGGTTTGGTTCGGTTATTTTCTCGGTTTTATTTCGAACAAAATCACAACTAAACCAAATACTATCGATTTTTAAAAATCTAAAACCAAACCAAATAAAACCCAAATAAAATTGGTTCATTTAATCAATTTGGCTCGGTATTTCAGTTTGAATCGATTTTTATCTAAATCGTGAATCCCCTACCTGAGACCTCTCATTAAAGACGAAGAGTATTTATTGCACCACCCTAGTGTTTATTCATTTTTCACAGCAATCAGGGTTTCTCCGGCAACAAAATGGCGCAGCAGCATGAACACCTTCCCAGCATAATAATAAGCACAAAAATCACCATAACATTCTCAACAAAACTCATGCTTCCTTCCACTAGAAACATTTTTTCCTTTCTCAATTGAATGAATTAAGAATACAAAGTGGATATTTATATATTATAGATATGCACGTGTATCTATTAATTTTTTATTAATTATTATTATATGTTTCCATTTATAGTCTATATGTCTTAAATCTTGATTCACTTTTAAATTCTCATTTTATAAACCTGAATTCTCAACACGAATACTCAAACATTAATCCTTCAGATGACTCAGTTGATTTGAAGGGTAGTTATCCACACAGATGGTCCGGGATCGACCCCCCTCAATGCCTTCTGAGTCGAACACGTTGCATCAGGCTTGCATAATACGATTTACATTCCCCGTGTGGTTTGCAGGCTATTACACAATGGGAAATTTACCCAATGCGCAAAAGTGCCAACCAAAGGAGAAATGTTGTACATTACATTGACAACACTTAATCTTTTGAATTACGATAAATAATATTGAAATAACAAGTAACTAAGGACAGAGATAAAAATAGGAATGAGAAGTTAGACTTAGAAAGAAGTCAAGAGGAACATTTTCTTCACAATACGCACAACTCTTCTATCTAACCCCTAGTCCTATTTAACCAATCAATAATTGGACCTGAATTCCAAACAAAACTCTCCAATATTTTACTCGACCCAACAATTCCAACTAAATCAACCCCATTCACCACTTCTACCACATAGGCTCATACAAAGTCGACTTAGTTTACAACAATTACCCTAATCCTAAATAAGAACCTTGTCCTCAAGGTTCGAGTAGAGCAACATTGAGAGCAGGGCCGCTCAATGCTTTAAGAGTTAATGCATATGCCTTAAGCCTCCATTTTTTTGGGGCCTACAATTTTTACCGTTAAATTTTTAACTAAAAAATTGATAATTTATGAGAAAAAAAAATACATTTTTTTATATATATTAGTTTATATTTTGTTCTCCTTAACCCCATTCAATATTAGAAGAAATCAAGTAAATACTGTTTTGCCTCCTTGTATTCTCTCTGCTAACACTTATATTATTTTATTCTTTTTAGCTCATTTTGTACTCTTTCTTCTTCAAATTTTTAATAAGTTAGAGTATTACTCTTTCAAAAATATAAATCAATAGTCGAAAAATTTGAATAAAATGAATTGCAAATGCTTTTCTTATTTTTTCTAAATTTTTCTAGCATTACAACAAACATATTAAAGTGAGGAATAAGTTATCAACTACTTGGATCGGATTCTATAGTTCTAACTCTTACCTTTATTTAAAATTTATCAATGCATTATTTATAGAATTATGATAACAATTCATATAATGTTTTTCTCGATGAATGATGTCTTTCAACGTTAAATTGATAAAAGTTTACCTAAAACTAATGACTGAAGGAAATCTTTTAAATCATTTATTAAAAAAAAAAGTAACAATTTGCATCTAAAAAATATAAGTAAAATAAATTTTAAATTACTATATATAATGTTTATTTAAATTTTATACCTCTAATTAAAATTTCGCTTTAAGCCTTCAATTAGATTGAGTCGCCCTGATTTCGAGGGAATATAACAATAGCCATTTGATGAAGGCAACATCAAACATGAGATTCACATCAACACTAGCATTGCTTAAAAAGGAGAAAAATACTATTATGAATCTATTTTTAATATAAGACAAAAAAAAATTAGTAATAAGAAGTTTATTTATTTCATTTTTGTTCTATAATAGAACAAAAGGATCCATGTTCATATAGTTTTAACAAGAGCAAGAAGATAGATCTATGTGTTTGATGGAATAAATTTCATTTGCCTTGGTAATTCTTTTTGAAGAGAAGCTTGACAGCATTCAGGATTCCATCTACAGCAAACTGGCACACTATGAGCACCTTCCAGCATAGCTAAAATAATCATAAGCACAAAAATCACCATAACCATCTTAGTTAAACTCATACTTCCTTCTATTAGAAAACAGTTTTTTTTTTCTTTCTCAAGTGATTGATTTTTAGAAGAGAGTGAGGATATTTATATATATGTATGTGTCTATTAGAAAAATCTTAAAAAATTGACAAATTATTCATTAATTATTATATTTTCATTTATAGTCTATTTGACTAGATAGACAAATCTTCATTAATTATTATATTCCTGTTTTATATGTCTAGATTCACTTTTGAATTTTCATTCTATAGATATTTCTTGATTTTTCAGTAAATACTTTCTTATCGTCTGTTAAGTGGGCTAGGCCAAAAAATCGATCGATCGAGTTGGGCTGCACATTAAGATTTAAAAAAGGAAAAACTACTTAACTAGACATAGGCACTAGTGTGCTGATCATTGGTCCGATGCAAACCAATTCCATATTCACCATGCTGATCGCGATTATTAGCGATTCCAACTTCATGTTCAGAACAATCCGAATGTCCTGCCTTCAATCAAAGAAGAATTCATGCAGTCTTCTAACATCCACTCCTTCCGATGAGAGAAGGCGAAGAGAATAACTCACTCCATCAACTCAATTTCGTTGCGTAAGTGAGGATGCCAGTCACATACATCACTATGATTACTAGGTTGAGTACCAGATAAAATTATCATCATAACTATATACTTTCTCTGTTCCTTTTCAGTTGTCATAATTTCTTTTTTGAGAATCAAACGATTTAAATATTGACTTACATTTTAAGATGTATTTCTTTCATCATATTAATATGAAAAAAACTACAATTTATAGTACTTTTTGTATAGTTTTTTTTTGAATATCTAAATTTTTACTTTAAAAATCGAAATTAATGTAATATGATTTAGTTTTGAAATTTAGTCAAATTAACTGAAAAGTGCAACATGACTACTAAAAAGGAATGGAGGGAGGGAGTAAGAAATATATATATATATATATATATATATATATATATATATATATATAAGTGAGGTAAAATAGATTCAATTTAGATTTGTTTGAGAGCATTCAATCTTTTGAATGCTCTCAAACAAATCTAAATTGAATCTATTTTACCTCACTGTACAACATGTTAATTTGACAACACATAGATTGGACAATCTAATATAAATAGATTTAAATAGCAGTGCAAAATTAGGAAGAAAAAAAAACATATATGTATATATACATATATATATATATATATACACACACACATTATCATGACCTATAACATATATCTAAATTTCTATCTTCTGATCTTCTTCATCTTCAGTTGTAGAGGATCATAATCTTGGTTATCAGTTGATGGTCTTTGATCATCTTGAGAAAATGGAGCTACACATATTTCCAATTTATTTTGATCAATAGAATCAACAGTATTACTATTTGACGTATCACCTATTTTCTCATCTCCTATATAAGTAAAGTTATCATAATTGAGATATGGACATATATTTGGATCATATCCATGAAAATCATGATTTTGTCCATTTGAATAATTGTTATCAAAATTGTCCATAACACCATAGGGTAGAAGAGAAAAACTTGGTTGCATGGTTGAAGTGGATGCAATGTCAGTAATATCTATATGTGGTTGATATTGTTGCAACGAAGAATGTTCATCTGACCACGATGAATTATTAAAAATTTGATCATCGTCATTGTCATTCTTCTTTCTACTTTAATAATATATCACACAAAGTGTTAACTCATAATCTGACTACAAAAATAAAAATAAAAAAAAGTTAGTCAAATATAATCAAAGAATATACTTGAAAAATAAGAAGGAAATTAAATAAAAAGTTTACATACCTCTTTGATTAGTAGTGGAGAATTGGTAGGAAATTTATACTCCGATATAAGCCAAGAAGCTTTTTTGCCTTTTTTGAATTATTTGGACTTGATTTAAGGTAGGCAAGAGGTGTTTTTGTTCCAATTGTATTATTGTTTTTTAATATATCTTTACATGCTTGTGTAAATTTCCAATAACCTTTTCCTGAATGTAAATTTCTCTCAAGTTTATTTCCATTACCAAACTTCTTTTTTGCTAAAGCAAAGAAATACATCCATTCCAATGTTCTTCAACAAACCCTAGCAAGCAAAATAAACTCAAATTAGCATATCCTTAATCAATAAAATCGTGATAAAAACTTAAATTTTGAATACAAAGAGGTTGATATCCCACAAATTCTCTTTCTGACCAAAACTTTCAAAGTCTGTCCCTGTACTACATTATATTGTGAATGTTACTTAAGTTAGAAGGAATACAGAAAATGACTAGCCAAATATAGAAACTTTATGTTTATGGTAAGAAACTCAGGACAAATACTCAATAAATTCATCAAAAATTTAAATCAATGCCATAAATCAGGAGGAATTTTTTTTAATTAAACAAACGCTAGCTAAGGATAAGAATATGTACCGGATAGTTCATGAGGTACATATTGATAAATATCAAGATCAGTAAAAATTCCAAGTAGAATATAACCATTAGAAGCTTTAAGTTTCAAATAAATATTCAATTCTTCATCCGTTGGCACAAAATGGAAGCCTATTGGTAATATATTCTTCCATTGACGATCATATTCATAATTTGATAAAGCCATAACAATTCAAAAAATAAACAAATAGAGAAAGACTATACTATAGATTTTCAATACGAAATTTTAGGATTTGTGATATAAAGAATCAGAGAGAATTGAGTGTATTTATAGAAATATTTTGGTTATCCTACTTAATGTATGATTTAGATTAGAAAAATAGAATACAATGTGGAATAGATTAATTTTGAAAATTCCACTTAATTTGTAATTTGGATTAGAAAGGAAAAGATTAATTTTGGCAAATTATAAATATGGATTCTACCGTACTTTTACCGGAACAAGTTAGCTAACACCGGTTTGCCATTGAGCGGCATTTTAGTTTTTAAAACTGCCGAATTATTAATATATTTGAAATTATTTTTGAGATGCAAAGTTATTTTTTTATTTTTAATAAAAACATTTACTTTTTTTTATTAATAGTATTTCATTCGTTTTAATCGTTTGTGGGATTTTGATTGACACATAATTTTTAAGAAAAAAAAAAGTAAAAAAGAACTATATACGGATAAATTCTTATAGAATATGAAATCGTTTCTATTTAAAAGGGAATTACTAAGAGTTTTCATGTTTTGGATATTAAAGGGCTTAGTATTCATGTTTTGGATATTAAAGGGGTGGCTCAAGCATATTAGTGGCCTAAAGTCAAAAATAAATTGTAGACCTTAAATGTTTTATTTTTATTTAAAGTGTACTCCTTTAGTTTTTTAAAAATACAAAGTTGTTAATATATTTGAAATTATTTTTGAGATGCAAAGTTATTTCATTTTTTTAAAAGAAAAACTTTATTTTTTCTATCGATGATATTTCATCCATTTCAATCGTTTGTCGGATTTGGATTTGATACAAAATTTTTAAAAAATTAGTAAAAAATATTAAGAACATGTTATTACTAACCAATAAATACGTTTTCACAACTTTCAAATTTCCATTCTAACACAATATTATATAGATACAAATAGATAAATATTTGGCTGATGCACGCACGGGTACCTACCATCTAGTTATTAAATATATATAAATAAAAAAAAATTGTTAGTTCACTTTAGCTCAAATAACTCTGAGGCCAATTTTATCCCAACTCATTTACTCACCTATTTTGACCTGCTCAAATCTATTCCATCTGTGCATTTGACACCTCTAATGGCAACAAACCGCACTTTTTCAAAGAATCCTGCACCCCCAAGGCCTTCCTATTCAACCGAAACCCAGCGGTGTTGCCCCGTTTAGAGTATTTCAAAGATATACACATCAGCTTGCATCTATTTTAATTAATTTACCATGTACCTACAATCTTCCATTAGCGCAATCAAGAGGAGAAGTCGAGATTTAAAATTTATAGATTCGAAGTTCTAGTTTTAATAAGGTACTAAATTCTAAATTGATAATTTGTATCAGTTTAATAGATATTTTAAGACAAATACAGAATTTGAACTAAAGCAATTGGATTCGACTGAAGCTGTATGTCACACTCTAGCTCTGCCCCAGAATCATTATGATGTGATTGCCAAAGGCAGAGAAGTGTATCATATACATAGATAAAATTATCATCAGACCTAAACTAGCACCAAAATAAAGCAAATACCAGCAGACACAATTTTAATCCAGAAAAGGGTGTGCCTTTTTTTTTTTTGGCAATACAACAAACTCCAAACCAGAGAATTAAGAAATGTCGAAATGACTGATAGCCACTGAGTTAGACTCAAATTACAGTTGAAGCCAAAGAAGTTTCATTAATGAGAAGTACATATGGTTAGTTGATCTACAAGATAGATCGAGATACTTAAAACCACCTCGACACGAAAAACTCATAATCATGGTGCTTGTTGAAGAGTGTTCCTGCACCATTCGTTCCCACAGCTCGTGACATAAAAAAAGCAGTCTGCTGCAGTGTCCTTACTCGTTCTTGTAGAACTAAATCCACGGTCACTTCATTCAGGTACCTTGGCTGAAACCAGCATTCACCCTAGTTTCGCCATTCATAGGAAAAAAAAGAAAAAAATAACATTATTAGCTTTGAAGTAAAGAGCAAAAAGTACTAAATTGTGAACTTAAAACGCATTCAAACGTATAACCATGCAGTTATCAATACCTGATTTGTGTCTGGTGCGGCATTCAAAGAAGCTCGACTAGTAGGAGATCCTTGCACAACCACACTCTTATTTCTACTCAGGTCCTTCGGAACGCTTTTTTCCTGATTTATGTCTGGTATGACATTCAAAGAAGCTCTACTGGTAGGAGATCCCTGCACAACCACACTCTTATTTCTGCTCAGGTCCTTTGAAACACGTATTTCCTGATTTGTGTCAATGATAGGAGATCCTTGCACAACCACACTTTTATTCCTACTCAGGTCCTTTGAAACGTGTTTTTCCTGATTTTTGTCTGGTGCGACATTCAATGAAGCTCCACTAAAAGAAGATTCTTGCACAACCACACTCTTATTTCTACTCAGGTCCTTTGAAACGTGTTTTTCCTGATTTCTGTCTGGTGCGGCATTCAATGAAGCTCCACTGGAAGAAGATCCTTGCACAACCACACTCTTATTGATACTCAGGTCCTTTGAAACGTGTTTTTCTTGATTTCTGTCTGGTGCGGCATTCAATGAAGTTCCCTGGAAGAATATCCTTACACAACCACACTCTTATTTCTACTCAGGTCTTTTGAAACGTGTTTTTCCTAAATTCTGTCTGGTGTGGCTTTCAATGAAGCTCCACTAGTAGGGATCCTTGTACAACCACACTCTTATTTCTACTCAGGTCCTTTGAAACGTGTTTTTCCTGATTTGTGTCTGGTGTGGCATACAAAAAAGCTCCAATGGTACAAGATCCTTGCACAACCACACTCTTATTTCTATTCAAGTCCTTTGAATAGTGTTTTTCTTGATTTCTGTCTGGTGCGGCATTCAATGAAGCTCCACTGGTAGGAGATCCTTGCTCAACCACACTCTTATTTTTACTCAGTGTCACGCCCCGAGCCTACACCCCGGACGTGACCGGCACTTGAAGACCATCGCCCCCTGCGAACCCTTTGGCCCGCTTTCTTAACTCAATGAAACTTAACTCAACAGGATAACTCAATGCAATGAAAGGTTATAAAACAACTCAACTGAAAGTAATTTGCCAACAAGGCATCTCGAGTCTCTAAATAGGTTATTTAAATATATACATGCATGAGAGACTCCAAACTAATCGATCGATCGTCTGTCAGTATCATGAAGCCTCTAAATCTTGAGATGGATGTTGGGATGCACTCGCAACATCCTAATAAAACAAAAACTAAGAACACAAAATAATTGAGTCCTCCGGAATGCAGGAGGCTCACCATCGACTGGAGTGCTCACCGATCAACGACGTGCGTGATCGATCCGGGTACTCAGATTCGCATCATAAGGCGATGCAGCCAACCGCATCGATACATGGAAGGTACAAGTATGCGAAATGGAAAACTAAGCAACATAGGCTAGAAGGAAATTTGGAAGAAATCAAAAGTTTACCTAGTTCAACTCAACTCAACTCGATCGACTTCTTTCAATATAAGGCAATTTAAAACAAGTGTGATATAAAGAAAGATCTTAAAACATGCTATAAACTCGTGTGTATCAGGGGATACAATAAGCCCGAGATGTATATAGAAATACAATTGAACTGATGTATATAAAATACAATAATTTCCGTGTATAAAAATACAATAATCGCTGTGGGAGTTTCTCTGGCAAACAACCATCACATAAGAGCTAAAGTGATGATACAATGATCAACCTCACGCCAGAGCATCCTATACCCTACCAAAGGTATAAGACTGAATCGCCTAATGGATCCACTAGTCTAATATGAAAAGGATTCATCTAAAGAGTATGATCCTTTTCTACCCGCATGGTGGCTAACATGGTTCTGGCTGTGGGTTCTTTGAACGCTCCCCACCCTGCTCGATACTACTCCCAAAATGTACTGCTCTTATGTTTTTAAAACACATTTCTTCCTCGACATGAGATAATTACTCAAAAAAACTATCCCGAAGGCTCTTTGAAATTTGGCCAACCTTGTTTAAATGTAAAGACATTTCTTTAAAACTTCTTTGGGAATACATAGTTCCCTAATAACTTTGAGAAAATGAACTCAACTTGAAACTTGAGACTCTTTACTTAGCTTGAACTCTAAGCTCTTTGCTTGACTTGACACTTGAGTCTAAAAATAAAGTTAAAACGTTCAATAAAGACTCTTGAACAACTTTACAACTAGCTTGACTTGCTTAACTTCTAAGCTTTAACTCTTAATTTCTAACTTCACTTGACTTCTAACTAACTCTCCTTGAATTGGAATTTGGATTCAAGGTGTTTGCTCACATGTTACGGATGAGTTCTTGACTTTTAGAAGTACCTTGGAGTGTTGGAAACAACTAGGAAACATAGGTATAATACCTAGGAACAAAAATAAAATAAAATAAAATAAAATGGGGAATTAAGGTAACGGGAAGGATTGGCGTCCTTGGCGCTCTAAGAGGCGCGGGGCACCAGCCCTCAACTTCAAACGGGACTGCTGGCCAGCTTCAAAGGGGGCTGCTGGGCACTCTGCATTCTGCCCAGTTGCCAGCCCTTTCCCCAGAAAAAACCCGACTTTTCTCCCTCTTTTCTTCAACTCTAAACCACCCTTACTTCAATGGATTTAACCCCAAACATTAAGGATCATCAATCTCTCAACATACAATAAATTACAACTCAAATACACAACCCAATCATGTCCCACAACCAACAATAACTTCAACAACACAACTAACAACATCAACAACAACTAACAACTTCAACAACTTCAACACCAATCCAATCTTTTCTCAAATCATAAAAAAAATGAGCTTGGTGTGTGGGGGAAAGGATCAAACCACACAAAGACTCACATACCTTGATAGGGATCACCCCCGACGAAAATCCACGACGGAAACTTGTTGATCTCCTTTCTCCTCTTCTTCTCCTCTTCTTCTCTTCTTCTTCTCTTCTTCTTCTCTCAAGAACCCTAACTCTTTCTCTTTTAAAATAGGATAAAATGATCCAAAATCAGCCTAACACACACATATAACCTCAAAAGAAATGGCTAGGGAAAAGACCGAAATGCCCTTAAAATTTCCGGACGGATTCCCTGCCAACTGCCCAACTTTCAATGGCCATAACTCGCTCATACGAACTCGAAATCGAGCAATCTCAGTGGCGTTGGAAAGATCATTCCACAAGCTTCGCACCCATAACTGGAACTACTCCTAAATCATACTGATCTAGGAGTTACGACTGCTCAAAGTTGGCCAAAAATCACTGATTTCCACACTTGGCCAAATTTTCCAGATTCTGTATTTTTTTTTTCCCAAAAAAATGGCTACTTCCAATTTAAGCTTCTTCATAGCTATTTCAAATTGTCGGATGTTACACTCAGGTCCTTTGTAACATGTTTTTCCTGATTTGTGTCTAGTGCGACATTCAAAAAAACTCCGCTGGTTAGATATCCTTGCACGACAACATGTTGTTTCTACTCAGGTCCTTTGAAACTTGTTTTTCCTAATATGTTTCTGGTGCAGCATTTAAAGAAGCTCCACTGGTTGGAGAGCACAACCACACAATTATTTCTACTCAGGTTCCTTGACATGCGTTTCTAATTTGTGTCTGGTGCGACATTCAATGAATCTCCACTATTAGAAGATCTTTGCACAGCCACTCTATTATTTCTACTCAGGTCTTTTGAGACACGTTTTTTCTGATTGTGTCTTACGTGACATTCAAAAAAGCTTCACTGGTAGGAGATCCTTGCACAACCGCACTCTTATTTCTACTTAGGTCTTTCGAAACTTGTTTTTCTTGATCTTTGTCTAGGGCGGCATTCTATGAAGCTCTACTAGTAGAAGATCCTTGCACAACCACACTCTTATTTCTACTCAAGTCCTTTGAAACACATTTTTCCTGATTTTTGTCTGGTGCGTCATTCAATGAAGCTCCACTAGTAGGATATTCTTGCACAACCACACTTTTATTTATACTGAGGTCCTTTGAAAGAAGTTTTTCCTTATTTGTGTCTAATTGTGCAACATTTAATTAAGCTCTACTAGTAGGAGATCCTTGCACAACCACACTTTTATTTCTACTCATGTCCTTTGAAACATGTTTTTCCTGATTTTGAGTCTGGTGTAACATTTGAAGAAGCTCCACTGGAAAAGATCCTTGCACAACCACACTCTTATTTCACTTAGGTCATTTTGATAGATGTTTTTTTCCTCATTTGTGTGTGGTGCAACATTCAAAAAGCTCCACTAGTAGGAGAGCACAACCCTACTCTTATTTCTACTCAGGTCATTTGAAATGCGTTTTTCCTGATTTGTGTCTGGTGTGACATTCAATGAAGTTCCACATGTAGGAGATCCTTGCACAACCAAACTTTTATTTATACTCAGGTCATTTGAAACGCGTTTTTCGTGATTTGTGTTTGGTGTTGCATTCAAAGAAGCTCCATTGGTAGGAGATCCTTGCATAACCACACTCTTATTTCTACTCAAATCCTTTGAAGCGCAATTTTCCTGATTTGTGTCTGGTGTGACATTCAATGAAGCTCTACTTGTGGGAGATCCTTGCACAACCACATTTTTATTTCTACTCATGTTCTTTGAAACGCGTTTTTCCTGATTTGTGTCTGGTGCGGCATTCAAAGAAGTTCCACTGGTTGGAGATCTTTGCACAACCAAACTCTTATTTCTACTCAGGTGCTTTGAGACGTTGTTTTCCTAATTTTTATCTGGTGCGACATTCAAAGAAGCTCCACTGGTAGGATATTCTTACACAACCACACTCTTATTTCTACTCAGGTCCTTTGAAATGTGTTTTTCTAGATTTGAGTCTAGTGCAACATTTAAAGAAGCTCCACTAGTAGGAGATTCTTGCACAACCACACTCTTATTTCTACTCATGTCCTATGAAACGTGATTTTCCTGATTTCTGTCTGCTGCGGCATTTAATGAAGCTCTATTGGTAGGAGATCCTTACACAACCACACTCTTATTTCTACTCAGGTCCTTTGAAATGCGTTTTTCATGATTTGTGTTTGTTGCGACATTCAATGAAGCTCCATTGGTAGGGGATCCTTGTACAACCACATTCTTATTTCTTGTTGGAATTACAGATGATGGAAATCCATTAGAGAAGAAAGATGGCAAAGGTTTTATTATGAAGAAGAATAGTGTTTCCGACATAGACATTGCAAAATTGAAAAGAGCAAAGTAAAAAATGAAGAGTGAAGAAACCATTATATTTCTCTACTATACACAAGACATGTGGCCTCAACAGCTGGCACCAATCCAGAACCTTCCACAATTTTCTGTTCTTGTAAATATAATTTTTCCATTTATGTTATTAATTGTAAATAATAGTAGCCAATTAAGATAGGACACCTGTTAGTCTGTTAGGATTTTTATTCCTTGTATTTCCTATATATACATTTGCTATGCAGAAATAAAATACACAAAAAATTTTAGCTCTCTTCGTCTATTCAATCATTTCTACTCAGGTCTTTTGAAACGTGTCTTTCCTAATATTTGTCTTAATATTTGTCTGGTGCGGCATTCAATGAATCTCTATTGGTAGGATATCCTTGCAGAACCTCACTCTTATTTCTACTCAGATCCTTTGAAACACTTTTTTCCTGATTTGTGTCTTGTGAGGCATTCAATGAAGCTCGTAGGAGATCCTTGCATTACCACACTCTTATTTCTACTCAGGTCCTTTGAAACACATTTTTCGTGATTTGTGTCCGTTGCGACATTCAATGAAGCTCCATTGGTAGGGGATCCTTGCACAACCACATTCTTATTTCTTGTTGGAATTACAGATGATGGAAATCCATTAGAGAAGAAAGATAGCAAAGGTTTTATTATGAAGAAGAAGAGTGTTTCCGACATAGACATTGCAAAATTGAAAAGAGCAAAGTAAAAATGAAGAGTGAAGAAACCATTATATTTCTCTACTATACACAAGACACGTGGCCTCAACAGCTGGCACCAATCCAGAACCTTCCACAATTTTCTGTTCTTGTAAATATTATTTTTCCATTTATGTATTTATTAATTGTAAATAATAGTTTGTTACAAGTTAGCCAATTAAGATAGGACACCTGTTAGTCTGTTAGGATTTTTATTCCTTGTATTTCCTATATATACATTTGCTATGCAGAAATAAAATACACAGAAAATTTTAGCTCAATCTTTCTTCGTCTATTCAATCATTTCTACTCAGGTCTTTTGAAACGTGTTTTTCCTGATATGTGTCTGGTGCGGCATTCAATGAATCTCTATTGGTAGGATATCCTTGCACAACCTCACTCTTATTTCTACTCAGATCCTTTGAAACGTTTTTTTCCTGATTTGTGTCGTGTGCGACATTTAATGAAGCTCGTAGGAGATCCTTGCACAACCACACTCTTATTCTACTCAGGTACTTTGAAACGTGAATTTACTGATTTGACAAACTTTGTACCATTTGTAGGATTACACTGAATATGTTGTTGTTGACTTATCCGATTTGATGTTGTAAACACCTCTTCCAAGTATTTGTTTAGGTAGAATTTAATATTTCGAATAGGAATTATATCTTATTGACAAGCCTATCATGTGGTGTGAATGAACTTGTTTTTGCAAGGAAGATCGATGTCGGTGGTCTCACATGCTCTAAAACCTAGTACTCCCGTCGTTCCATTTTATGTGGTAATATTTGATCGGGCACGCAGTTTAAAAAATAAATAAAGACTTTGAAATGTTTATCAAATTGCTCTTCAAAAAAATAGACTCATTTTTCTCTCTCCTCATAAATGTATTAGAGTACTATCTTTAAGATTAAGTGGGACCAACAAGGGTAAAAGAGGAATTGTACCTTTAAATATTTACCATATAAGGAAATGTGACATTCTTTTTGGGACTAACCAAAAAGAAAATGGTGCCACATAAAATGGGACGGAGGGACTACAACTTTTCTCTTTAGTCATCTAATACTGTTTTGTCATTTGTTTATTGGAGAAAAAGATGAGCTATCTTAGGAATTCTACTCGCAAAAAACCAATTATTTCTGGCTGCTTGATTCTGCTTCTGTATGCATATTGTGTGAGTTCGAAGAGAGCAGTTCATGCTTGATCTAGTTTTTTGGTATTCACCCCATTCTGGGTATCGGGACTGGGGCACAATTAAATTTGGATTCACGCTAGAAAGTGTAATATTGGTGGTAAAATGCTCCCTAACAAACACGAATTTATACTTGGACCTTTTATTAAAGCACCACCCTAGTGTTTATTCATTATTCACAGCAATCAGGGAACATAACAATTGCCATATGATGAAGGCAATATCAAACATGAGATTCACATCAACACTTACATTGCTTCAAAAAGAGAAATTTAACCTGGAGGAGTCTGTTTCATCATCAACGAAGGGTGGAAGGGCAGAGCTCCATGCACTCTGTCACAAACCACCTACAGGAAAGCACAAAAACTCAGCTGGAAAATAAGGAGATCATCAGTAGCAAAAAGAAAGCGAGAAATAAAAATATCGATTACTTACTCTTGTTAGCTGTAACAGCGGTCAAGGAGGCCAATAGCATCACATTGATTATCCAAAGCAAGAGAAGATGGAGACGATGAAGAGTGAAGATAGAGACAGAGGAGCGGAAAAAGGGGAAATGAAAATGAAAGGGAAACGATTAGGAAACCCTACATACAAGGATATATTAATAGGGCTGCGTATCGGTCGGTTCGGTTCGGTTTTGTAGTTTATCGGGTTGGCTTATTGGTTATCGGTTTGTAGAGATGCTAAAGCGTTATAGAACCATTAAGATATTGACTTATCGGTTATTGATTTATCGGTTTTTGATTGTTATCGGTTCGGTTATCAGTTTAACCGTTAAGATTTAATACAAAAATAAAACATTGAAAATCACTTAGAAACAAGGTGACAAACCAAATAAATCATGCACATGAGTTCACAAGTTACATCTTGCTCAAAAGCAATCACTTTTACATTGTAGAATAACCAAGTGTTTGAGACGACCAAAATTAAAAGTAGGAAATCAAACTCTAAGTCAAGGTTTTTGTATACAAAATGGTATAAATATAATTATTTAATATACTATCGGGTTATCGGTTAACCCGTTAAGAAAAAACTTCAAACCTTAAGGACCGATAACCCGATAACAAAAAAAAAATCAAAACCATTATCAAAACCGCTAAACCACTAACCTAATACTATAAACCAATAACTTTTTTGTCGGTTCGGGTTATCGGTTTCGGTTCGGTTTTGAACAGCCCTAGATATATATGTCGATCTAGAAATGAGAATAGGCCAGTAATTGATGTTTAGTTATTTCCTTTTTAGTATTGGGTTGGGCCATGCCCGCGGAAGTGTATGGAGGTGTAATTGCTAATTCATTTTCAGTATTAATAGAAGCCCATATTTTACCAAAAAAAGCTTAAAAAGGAGAAAATACTATTATGAATCTATTTTTTTTTAATATAAGACAAAAAAAAAGTAGTAATAAAATCTTTATTTATTTCATTTTTGTTCTATAATAGAACAAAAGGATTCATGTTCATATAGTTCATTCTAGCAAGAACAAGAAGATAGATCTATGTGTTTGATGGAATAAATTTCATTTGCCTTGGTAATTCTTTATGGATAGAAGCTTGACAGCAATCAGGATTCCATCCACAGCAAAATGGCACAACATGAGTACCTTTCAGCATAAACAAAATAACCATAAGCACAAAATAACTAGTGATGGCAATTAGAGGTGCTAAATATGACCTTCCCCAAAATTTCTTATGGATTGAGTACCAGATAAAATTACATCATAACTATATACACATCAGCTTGCGTCGATTTTAATTAATTTACTATGTACCTACAATCTTCCATTAGCCCAATCAAGAAGAGAAGTCGGGATTTAAAGTTTATAGATTCGAAGTTCTAGCTTTAATAAGCTACTAAATTCTAAATTGATAATTTGTACAAGGATAATAGATATTTTAATCAAACATAAAATGCGATCCAAATCTATTGGATTCAACTGAACCTGTACGTCACTGTCTAGCTCCGCCCCTGCAGAGAAGTGTATCATAAACACAGATAAAATTATCAACAATCTCAGAACTAAATTAGCACCGAATTAAAGCAAATACCAGCAAGACACAATTTTAATCCAGAAAAGGGTGTGCCTTTAAACTCCAAACCAGAGAATTAAGAAATGTCTGAAATGACTGTTAGCCACTCTGAGTTAGACTCAAATTACAGTTGAAGCCAAAGAAGTGTTTTTTTTATGAGAAGTACATATGGTTAGTTGATCAACATGATAGATCAAGATACTTAATGCCACCTAGACACGAAAAACTCATAATCATGGTGCTTGTTGAAGAGTGTTCCTGCACCATTCGTTCCCACAGCTCGTGACATAAAAAAAGCAGTCTGCTGCAGTGTCCTTACTCGTTCTTGTAGAACTAAATCCACGGTCACTTCATTCAGGTACCTTTGCTGAAACCAGCATTCACCCTAGTTTCTCCATTCATAGGAAAGAAAAGAAAAAAATAACAACATTAGCTTTGAAGTAAAGAGCAATTGTACTAAATTGTGAACTTAAAACGCATTCAATAGTGTAACCGCGCAGTTATCAGTACTTGAGCATTGTAGCTTTGGAGGCCCACAATTGGGGAAACTACACCGGCAGGGGTGTGAAGTGTCTGGCCTCTGTGAATATAATGTCCAAGAGAATGATAAGTCAAGAAAGAAGCATGAAAGTTGCCGGTTGGTATCCTATAAATTGGGTACCATGCAACACAAAACCTGCAAATACACAAAGTACCATTAGAAGTTTGCTCTAGAACTTGAAGACGATTATACTTTTGCATACAAAGGACGTATACAGGCCTGGATTGTTCTTCACATATTCAAAAACTAAATATATTCGTCATATACTAGAAGCCTTTCCATACTAGCCACAAATTGTCTCTGCTTATGTAATAAGAGAACTATGGAACATGAAGCAGTTAAAATGTCCCAAATCCCAATTTATATGATGTAATAGTTTGATTCGGCACAGAATTTAAGAAATATGAGAAGACTTTGCAATGTTTCAAAACTACCCTTAAGATAAATAGAAGAGTACACCTTTGTAGACTTTTTGCCAAATAAGTGGGACAGATACTATCATTAAACATTTGCCAAATAAGAAAATATCATTCTTTTTTAGACTGACTCAAAAGAAAAGTGTATCGTATAAATTGATAGATCTCCAAACATTTGGCAGTTATATGTCCATACTAACCAAGAATGAGGGTGCAGATCAGGTAAGCGCGCGGACTGTAGGATTGATGGATCTCCACGACTTGAAGGCCCATCAGCAGCAACAAGTTCCTGAATCCTAGAATAGAGTAGTTGGAGCAAGCCAAAGGAACAACTTATGATATAAAAAAAGAACTAGTATTGATAACAAAAACAATATAACTAAAATGATAAAAGAAACAACTTATGATGTACCACACACTTTTCAAAAAACGGTTTACGACTTTGAGGTCTTTCTTGTTCGAAATATTCAAACAGAAGTTCATCAGACAACTTAGATTCAACAGGTGGATCTGCAGCACTGCAATCTGAAGATGCCCTGGAGTCGGAGACAACATTCTCTTTGAGTGAAGAGCTTGAGTTCTCAACACGAGGATTAGGTACAAGTAGAGAAAATCTTGTGTGAAAGTCTCCTGTAGGTGAACCCTGAGTTTGATTATCCTTGAAGAGCTGAATGGCTGACAAAGAGGGATTAAAATATGCACTGAACTTCAGACGACGAGTTGTATGTTCCTCTGCTTTTAATTGTAAACCATAGTTTCCGTGTTTCTCAAACCACTGCCACAAGTTCCATAAAGAGATATTCGGTATCTCAGGCCTGCTTAGAGGTGCACCTTGACCACCTTGGACAGATGGACATATAACTGGAGAGGCAGAATGAATAAATTTCTCAAACTCAGCAAGAGGATAGTCCTTCCTCATCTCAATGGCTTCAGCGGCTAGTTGCGCCCCATGAGCCTCATTCACTGCCCAACAAACGTCATTTTCACGACCATAAATTGTTCGGGCTTTATCTTCAGGAATCAACAACCTTGAAGCACCGGCATTCAAAGAAGCTCCACTGGTAGGAGATCGTTGCATAACCACACTCTTATCTTCAGGAATCAACAACTTTGAAGCACCGGCATTCAAAGAAGCTCCACTGGTAGGAGATTCTTGCACAACCACACTCTTATTTCTACTCAAGTCCTTTGAAACGGTTTTTTCCTGATTTGTGTATGGCACGACATTCAAAGAAGCTCGACTTGTAGGAGATCCTTGCACAACCACACTCTTATTTCTACTTAGGTCCTTTGAAACGCGTTTTTCCTGATTTGTGACTGGTGCGGCATTCAAAGAAGCTCCACTGGCAGGAGATCCTTGCACAACCACACTCTTATTTCTGTTCAGGTCCTTTGTAACACGTTTTTCCTGATTTGTATTTGCTGATACAATAACATTAGCAGCACTAGGAAGTTTTCTATTCAAGGTAGCATCGTTATCAGCCTGTGACAAATCCAAGTTTTTCAAGTCACGATTGCTTACATCAGCATCCTTCTTCTGAATTCTTTGACTATTCACATTTCCAGCATTATTAAATGCATCAACAGATGAATCATTTCGTACAGCATCGTTAGCTGCATCAACAGTTGAATCATTTCCCACTCTCTCAACGCGCTTACCTCTCTTCCGCCCCATGTGTATATGTTACTATGATAGTTTTTCCTCTCGATAGTTAGAGATATCTCAAGTAGAAGAAATATCTCTTCTGGATATAGGAAGAGGTCATTCTAAAACATGCAGCCAACAGTCCGGATATCTTACATTCGCATTGATGAATACTTGCCTTTATCACTGCTTGAACCTATATAAGTCACAAAAACGTTAAACACTGAGTAAAAAACATATTAGCAGTTTAGCACAAGAACTTTATTTCCTTCAAGTCGAGGCTAATCTGAATAACACCATAAATTCAAGTCAAACGGTATCCCAGATACTAGCAAATCATAAATAGCATGAACTATATATTGGAGCTAACTAAGCATAAACTTTACAAAGCAAGTAATTGAAGATAAACAACAACATTAAATCCGACTACTCTCAGGACAAAATCCAACGCGAATTTCCAACTTAACTTTCCAGGATACAGCAACAACTACTCCTCAATTTCAAAAACAAGTTGGGGTCGACTATATAAATCCTTACCGATAACTTAATGAATGAAAAATCAATAGAAGAAAAAAAGAAGAGAAAAACCTATGAGCATGTGAACCTCAAATTGCAAATTTCCTTGATGAAGACAATAAAAACAGAGGACCAGCAAATAAATGCAAAAACCCATCCTTAATCACTATTTTTGATAAATTACAACTAAACAGTCACATATCAGTAAATAAAAACAACCAATTAAGAAAGAAACGCCAAAGAAGAGTATCGCAATTGCAAAAAGTAAATAGATCAATTCAATCACGAATATTGTTTTCCTTTTTGATAAATGTGGTGTTCAGGCCAGCCTATGTGCAACTCGACTAGTCACATGAGAAACTTATCCACCAAGAAGCGGCACTAGGTAACTCTGTCCACCAAGGCTACGAGAGATGGGAAGAAATAACCTAGTGTTTGTCTCTGGTGGGATTCGAACCTGAGATCTCATGATTTTGAACCCATCAAATGGACATTCTATAACTGATTCATTTTGTTGAAATGTTATATTGTGTAAATAAGGAAAAAGGATTGTTTTGTATATATACAAATTATTGAGTTCCCTTTAAAATAGGGAAAAGTTTTAGTATATTTGGAAGGCCGCTTTAAAGTTGCTATAAATTGCATGTACTGATCTTATGTGTTTCATCAATGTACCACGTTTGATATTCTTTTTACAAAAAAGGAGAAAACATAGTATTAGCAACAGCAGATGCTAGTTATAATATTGGTTCCAGCGAAACCAATTTAGTCATTAGTAACCCGAAGTCAATGGGTACTGCTATGAAGAGATTGAAACCTCGAGCTCGAGGACATTACCAGTCAATGCAGAAAGGAAACTTTTCGACGTGGCTCCTCTGTAATAGCTGATCCCTTAATTTCCCCTGTTGCGGCTTCAAAATATTACATGTGTGTCATTAACAAATAAATGGTCTAGACTTGTTGGTTAATCCAAGAATGGAAAACGGCACAAGATCTACCTCATAATAAGTTGCACTGGAATGTCTACGCTCCCATATTAAAGACGAGTTGAGATCCTCTTTAATATCAGGCGAAGGACAACCTTCTGATACTATGTTTGACAACTTTATTTCCTCTTCACCTCATATGAGGCAAAAGTGGGTTTCGCAAAAGCTTTCTTCAAAGAATAAATGACCTTCCAATTATTTCATTACAATTGAGGGGTCAGATCTCCTCTTCTCACCCTATTCACTGCCAAACAATGATCACGAGAATATTTGAAGTGCTTGGTGAAATTAATTATTGAATTTGTTCCATGGAGGGAAAATCATAAAAAAAAATGGATGCCGGATCCTTTATACAAACAATGGCAACTTCAAAAACTAAATGAAAATTAGTTTTAATTGCAAATTCACTTAGTGGTTACATGAAATTACTTCAAACTTGAGTTGTTAATATTGTTTACATATCTTTTTACTTTTAATGTAACTTGTTTAATTTATCATTGAAAGAGAATATAATTGGCGTAAGAGTGAGATTTAACAATGAATCTATGTCGATGAAATGTTGATTGAAGGATTTCTGCTGAGTGTTGATTGAGAGATTTCTGTGAACGGAAAGAAGTTCTTTGGCTAAAGTGAGGAGAGAGGTAACAGTGTGAACTAGTAATATTAACCAAATAAATGTAAGATTGATTATATGTTAATGATACACTTGTAAACAACTGAAATATGGATACTAGTAAATTGGGGATCGGCTGAAACAGTACAAGATACACATTTGGGGTTCAATGATAAATATCGGACAACGATCTCACTTTCCTTCTCATATTTAGAAAGATCCATGTTAATTCGCTTTGTGAGTAGAGCGGTATACCAAAAAAAAAGAAGCCATTGTAGTTTCAATCCCCAACGGGGGAAAATGGAGGGATCAACTAGTAGAAAGGAGCCACATCCGAAACTTTTGAAGATGTGATTTGGTATCATACGAGGGGAACAAAGTTGATGAGTTAACATGTTATGAATCTAACAATATCGACAAGTATGTTTCAAGAAAATAATTAGTCAAGGAGTCGAGATTAGAGTGTTTAAAGAGGTAACAAATAAAAACATTGACTAAAAGTGAGCCTTATCTTGGCACGAGTTGATCATGTGGCTTGCAGTTGTTATCTAAAATGTAAGTGGAATCAATAACTATGAAATTTTAGTGTTAGAAGAGCATAATTTAAGTAGAATGGATATCTTCCCGGACTAATATCGGAAGATTCAACTACAGAATGGATATCTTCGTTGACTTATATCAGAAGATTTAACTAAGGCATGTAAGGAGAATTTTGGGTAGAGAACTTTGTTAGGAAAGAAGTCTTTCTTGAATTGGGTTGATCGATCGCAAATGTACAAGACCATCCCCATTTATACTTGTCTATGGATGGTTCTAGATATTCTTCTAGTAAACTGTATCTTCTAGCATTACTTTAGAATATCTAAATATTTCTTCAAAATAATTATCTAAGTTACTTCACTAAGACATTCTAGAAACTTTATAAAAAGATCTATGATGTTCCAAGAAAACAACTTTTAACTTTTTTTTGGTACCGTTCATGAAAATCAACTTCTCAAGACTTGTATATAATTGACAGTTTATGTATGTATATAAAATTTAAACTTGTGTCATTGAACAAAATAACTGAAGTAGAGCTCTTTCGAGTAATAAAAACCTGATCTCTGGCATCGTACTCGGGGACGAGAGAAAGGAAGGACATGAGGCAGAGTAATTAGGCCATGGAGACATAAATGTACCTGCACATAAAACATCAAGATAGAAAAATGAATAACCGAAACATATACCACTTAAGTTCCGTTTTTCCGGTAGTTAACCGAAATTTCAAAACCTTCAAACTGAAAACCGAACTTTTAAAAAATTAATACTGAACACTGACCCCCGTGTTTTACATGAATTACTTACTTTAGCGCAATTTTGCCTTTAAGAGGTTGAGTCTTCGTGCATACATCTATTCTAGTTCCACATTCTATCACACATAAGATTAATTCACGCATAACTTAATACAAGTTTTGTTCAATACAACAATAATCATTTTCTCTTTATATAAGCAGCCGAACAAACAATGTATCATTTTATGCTGGTGTTAATTACTCCAATACCACAATGAAAGACACATTAGTTAACCAATCTACTATTTGATAAATACAAAACACAAAATTTCCTATAAAAAGTTTGAATCTCCGCAATATACACCAGTTCTTGTTCCACATTCTATCACACATAAGATTGATTCACGCATAACTTAATACGAGTTTTATTTAATACAACCATCATTTTTCTCTTATATATGCGGCCAAACAAACAATGTATCATTTTGTAGTGGTGTTAATTTCTCCAATACCACAATCAAACGACACATTAATTAACCAATCCACTATTTGATAAACACAAAACACAGAATTTCTTATAAAAAGGTTGAATCTCCGCATTGATACACTTAATCTTGCTCCATGTTCTATCACCGATAAGATTGATTTGCGCATTACTTGCTACGAGATTTATTCAATATAATCATTTTATCCTTATATATGCGGCCAAACAAACAGTGTATCATAAAGATGGTGCTAATTACTCCAATACCACAATCAAACGATACATTAGTTAACCAATTCAGTATTTGATAAACACAAAATTTCCTATAAAAAAGGTTGAATCTCCGCATTGATACACATATTCTTGTTCCACATTCTATCACACATGATTCACACACAACTTAATACGAGTTTCATTTTATACAACAATGATCATTTTTCCCTTACGCGCGGCCAAACAAACAATGTATTATTTTATAGTAGTGTTAATTGCTTGAATACCACAATCAACATCCACTATTCATAAACACAAAATTATAATTTAAAAAAATTTTAAAAAAAAATCAATCAAGAATTCTGGATTACAAGAGCTGACTGGTATTATTTGTTAGTCTTTAAATTTCTTTAATCATGATTAAGAGAAACAGACAAAATTCAAACAGAAAATTAAGTACATTTGAGAAAAAAAAATCAACTTCTTTTTTTCTGTTCACTTCTTGATTTTCTCTTCTTTGGTATGTTACATGATTTGATCAAGAAAAAAAGTGGAAAAAGACATCTTTAAAAAAGAATTGAGTAACAAAATTAAAATGTTTTAGCTTAAAATTAAAGAATTTTGCATGCAAAAACACATCTTTAACAAAGCTATACCTGTCTTTGTTTCGATTTATTTTTTTTCTGGACGATTTTAATTTGTTCCCCACCTTGATCGGCGGCGGTGGGGCGAGGTAGGGGTGGGGACACCACTCTGAAACTTTGGTCTGAGTGTGTCAAAGGTTTGTTGTGAACAAATGATGAGTAGGACAAGAAGAATGCTATTTATACTCTGTCCACACTGTCTTAACCAAGTATGTAATGCTTAATTTGTGTAATTACATTAACCTCCTCTTTAAATTTATCAATTTAAAAAGAGTACATTGTTAATATTTGGACCAAATGCATTTTAAAAAAACACCATCAAACTTGTGCAGAATATTCATTTTACCACTTTAACTAGAATAGGCGGGTAGTCTTCTTATATGGATTCGGGGAGAATCCTCATGAACTAGCTTTTGGGGTTGAGTTAGTATTAGATTGAGTTTTGGGCCTAACTTACACTCAAAAAGCTAGCTCAAAGGGAGGAGGAGAAGTCCATTCATCTCATTAACCCCCAATGTGGACTTTTGTCATTCTTTAATACCTCACCTCAACACCCAATGTTTAGCACTTAGTGTGTGGGCAATTTTGATTTTGGGGGACCCAACATTGGGTGAGATGGGCCCTACTTTGATACCATGTTAAATTAGATTTTGGGCCTAACTCAAACCCCAAAAGTTAGCTTAAAGGAAGGAGGATTGTCCAAGCCTTATAATGAGTTCATCCATCATTCTATCTCATTAATCACCAATGTGGGACTTTTGTCATTTTTTAACAGTTAGGTACAAGTGTTATATCTTTACATAGTATCAAAGCTACGCTTCAGTTGGGCCTAGGCATGGAAGGGGTGTTAGAGTGGGTAAAAGTTTCACATTGATTGGGGATGAAGTGGTGGTCTCCCTATATGGACTTGGACAATCCTCTCATCATGAGCTAGCTTTTGAGTTTGAGTTAGACTTAGCTATCATATCTTTACAAACTCAAGCTTGTTCCGGTTAAACCCTTTGATCGTCAAAATATATTTATTTGGGCCGCTCTTAAAATGCATAAGCACTTCAACATTTCCCTAAAGGAGAAGGAACACACGTAATTAAAAGAGTTTGATCAGGGATCAGCATAAATCACTGAATATTAAATCGAAAATTTATTGTACTGAATCGAATTTTCAAAAATTGATATTTCATATCTACTTTAAAATTGTCGATTATCAAAACTTAATTTTGAAAATACTGAAATATAGAATATCAAACTTTAAATCTCGTGTTTGTCTTTTGATTGTTATAATAATTGTCATGTTAGATATTTACTTACTCCGTGTGAATAAAAAATAATAGGTAGTACTTGCTCCTAAATTGAAGTTTTCTAACTAAATTCATTAACAGCCTAAATTTGAGAATTTTGACTATTTATTTACTTTTCAGCTTGTGGGATGAGTAGTTTACCATATTTATAACATTAACCGTGATTTAGATGTCTTGATCGGCTTGTGACGCAAAATTTAATAATTAAGGTTTGAAAGTGGAAATCTATAGTCTCTGTATATGCTATCTCTAAAAGTCAACATATCAAATATTGGACAAATGACACATCTTATCATATACATTTTCCTTCAATACTTAATTAGCATAATGAAGTATGATTTATTGTATAGGCCAGACTTTAAAAAATTAATATTTGATATCTATTTTCAATTATTGATTATCGTATTATCAAAATTGAACTTTAGAAATATCGAATTGAACATGAAATGCTCACCCCTAATATGGTTAGTCTACCCTAACATAAACATCAATAACTTATTCATAACTTGATCTCGTAAATTGTAGGTCGTTAACAACTTACCATTGCTCCCGGTTTTTCCTTCGTATGCATCGAGACAGCTTAAAGGTTCCTCTTCTATATGCATTAATTCCTCTTCGTATTTTTTTAGTATATCACTTTTTAATTATAACTCGATTTCTTCAAATCGGTTATTTCATTTTATCATATTTGATTCATATATTAGAAAATAATTATTTTTATATCTCATTATTTTCATCAAAAGTATCTCAGAACAAGTGCTGGAAGGTTTGAAACTCATAGCATAATAAGTTCGTTGATCTACGACTCTAGTTTTCCATTTATATACCATGCATATATCTATGACAAAGTTTAAAATCATGACTTGCGTTTAAACCACATATCACGCACTACACTTTTATTACTGGATTGAAAGTTTTTTTTGTTTTATTACTCTATGTATTTTTAAAAACTTTCCAGTTTTTGTACGGATTACCCTTATTTTGGGGTGGTCTTTAATTTTGCCACGCAAATTGACGGTTTTTAATTTTGTCTCTACTGCTCATTTAATGAAAATTTGTCATTTTAAGTGTCTTTAACTAAGCCCTAATTTCACTAGGCACACCTTTTTAGACAATTTTATCATGTGGTATAAATTCAGTGCTATCTAATTCATAAGGCAAAAGTTTACCTCAATATTAAGAAATTTAAAATTGTTATACATGTTATGCCCTATAAGGCACAAGTTCATACTAGCAAATTTGTGTCCCTAAGGCACAAGTTCATACTACTAAACTTATGTCCAATAATTATTTTTATATCTCATTATTTTCATCAAAAGTATCTCAGAACAAGGGGTTTAAGGTTTGAAACTCGTAGCATAATAAGTTTGTTGATTTACGACTCTACTTTTCCACTTATATATCATGCATATATGTATGATAACGTTCAAAAATTATGACTTGCGTTTAAACTACATATCACATACCACACTTTTATTATTGAACTGGAAGTTTGTTTGTCTTATTATTGTATGTGTTTTAAAAAAAGCTTACAAGTTTTAGTATGGATTACCCCTATTTTGGGTGGTCTTTAATTTGTGTCTCGCAAGTTGACGATTTTTAATTTTGTCTCTACTACTCATTTAATGAAAATTTGTCGTTTTAAGTATTTTTAACTATGACCTAATTTTACTAGGCAAACCTTTTTAGACAAATTTTTCATGTGGTATTAATTCAGTGTTGTCTGATTCGCAAGACAAAATTTTACCCTCAATATTAAGAAATTTGAAATTGTTGTACATGGTATGGCGCTATAAGGCACAAGTTCATACAAACGAACTTGTATCCCGAGGCACAAGTTCATAATACTAAACTTACATCCCAAGGCATAAATTATGCCTAAGACATAAGTTTAATATATGACCTTCTTAAGGCTTGAGTGTTCTAAAACTGAATTTATATTCCAAGACACAAGTTATGTCTTATAATGCATAAGTTCATTCGTAGAATTTTATGTCTTAAAAAGTTCATGCATAAGCCCAAACACACAAATTATACCTAAAAAATAAATATTTTTAATGCATAATTTCATTGTATGAATATCTTCGAGGTATAAATTATAATGTTCTAAAATTGAACATATATTTTATATGGTATAAGCTATGCATAGAAAAAAAAATTTAACTGACTTAGGAATTATTATTTTTGGCCTAGTGAATATTTGTTGGCCTTGCGTTTTTTTTTTTTTAATATTAAAGATATTTTTATTACTTAAAACATAAAAAACAATTATTTTAAAAAAAAAAACAAATTTTAAAAAATAAAAATTAAAAACGATCACAAAATAGGGGCATTCATGGAAATGACCGGGACTTTTAATATAGTCCAACCTGAGGATAAAGGTAAAAATAGAAGTAGTTTACATTTTAAATGCCAAAAGACTGTAGTCTATAAATGGTCAAAGAAAACTTAAATACAGTACAAGTGAATTAAATCCTTTCTCGGACCCTCTTAAATAATTGTATAGTGCTTAATTTATTAAATGGAAAAGCATCATAAATATTCCGTTAAACTTTCATTTATTAATTAATATTTTTTATCTTTCATTACAATGTAGGATTAATTATATTCCTATCATTACTAAACTTAACATCAATATCCCTTATAAAAGGAATTTCTCCAAATCGATCAAAACTATCCAATTTCATTTAAATTACTGGATCTCCTCTTTTAACCCGACTTCAATCTATCTAATTAATTAAAACTCATACGAAATAAAACAATATGTAAAGAACCAAGAAACTATAGACCGTCTTGTTTACTCTTGAACTCAGCTGAAAATTTGTATTTAGGTCTCACAAAACTTGTCTCAGAATCTTTAAACAATCTGAGGAACGTCTTTTATCAAAATATTTTTGCTTCTCACTTCGGTCAATAAGCAATAATTTTAGCTCCTTGTGCTGAAGTTCTGTTGAAAACATATAAATCAACCCGAATATATCTTGCTAATGGATCAAAACCGATCTTTTCTTTTACGTGCGGTGTATTTGCTATCTGCAGGAACCGCATTCCCCTTTTTCCTCATCTGTTCTTTCTTCCTCAGAACCCAGTCCCTCCCTTTGCCTTTCTTGTTCACCTTTTGCTTTTTTCTAGGCCTGCGCCTGTCAGATATGCAAACCTGCACAGTAGGATGATGGGAGTAAACACAGAAAAAGAAGAAATGGTTTGGGAGGAGGAAAGACACTGGTTAGCTTCAGCGCGGTAAGTTAAGTGCCCTTGAATTACTTACTGTCTGGTTTTCTTCATCTTCGCTACTGTCTTCATCAGAACAACTCTCTCCATCTTCACCCTTTCCTTCGGGAGTAGTGGAGCTGAGAGACGGTGGACCACAAGTGAGAACTAAGTATTCCTTCCTCCTTTTAGAACTGTGACAACAAAACAACAGACAATCTTATGTCAGGCAGCAACCAAATCAAAACAGAATGAACCTTCACTTGAAAGTGCATTGTAATTATATCCTGGGGCAAAGCTAACATACATCTCAAGCACCAAAAAATTCAGGTTCCTTGGTTCTACTTTTGGTTAAGCTTACACTAACTGATACTGGTCAATTCATAAGTATCTTTGTTACTAAGGTAATATCTTTTCCAAGTACAAAAGCAAAATCTTTAGCGTGATATAACGAATATAAGGTAGAAAAATAACTTAATAAAAGAAAGAGTAGAAGAAATAACCCGTTTCATGCATCTTTTTGCAGCTACATAAAAATTAAAAAAGGGTTAAAATCTTTTTGCACTTTCTGGGCCTTTATTTCAGTTACTTTGCTTGCTTCAGTCATTTCCTTTTTGTGTTCTACACATTTAAGTTTTACTTTCGAAACACAACCTAGCTTCATCATACTAAAGGAATTGACCAAATTAAAAAAAACATTAACGAAATACAGGTTGGTCCTTTATTTGCTAAACCCCATCTTAGGCAATTAAACTGTCACTTAATCATTATACACCAACCCACACTTAACAAATTGTTAAGAGGGTGCTTAGCTTAGTAAGATTAATAGTCAGTTTGGCCAAACTTCTAAAATCTGTTTATTTTGAAAAGTTTGTCAAAAGTGCTTTTCAAAAATACTTTTTGAGAAAAACAGTTTGTCTTTGGCTAATAAATTTGTAAAGCACTTCTGTCAATATTAGAGCAACAGTGTGTACTTGGTCAACATTCCAAAAGTGCCTTTTGGGAACGACTAACAGTTTTTGAAACAGCTTCTATTACTACTCAAAAACACACCTATTCCCCTAAAAGCTTGGTCAAACACCTCAACTTTCAAAAATAAGCACTTTCTAAAATAAATAATTTTTAAAAAAAAAGGGAAAACGAAGCACTAATGGCTTCCTAGAAGCTTGGCAAGACAGGCTATAATAATTGGCACATACACTGAGTGAGAGAGGTATAGGGAAGTCCAGAGGAGGAACTAACGGTCACAAAAGCCAGTCTGTGGTTGACAAGTGCTTATTTACTTTGATTGATGCTGCTTACAGATGGCCTAAAATATTGCAATTCAAATAAATTGAAGGTAACATGCTACGAAAGCTCACACAACTAAGCTCTAACTAGAATGAAAAAAGTGCAACTTAGCCATATAAGACTTCCCTTTGTACATGTCAGGTAAATTTAGGTCAGGGGTCGACCATTGAGGAATGAGCTGCACTCGGGTAAACTGCTAATTTTCAAACTATTTCACAACAAAATAAGGGAAAAAAATGACTGTAAATTAAATCTATAGGTTCCTAACCTGTGTGGGTAGTCAACAACTATGCCTCCAGAAAATCCAGCTCGCATGGCAAAACCCAGAATCAGCTCTCTCTGAGCAAGATTTTCAGGATAGATCTGGAGTACTGCTCTTGCTCCCCTTCCCAAACATCTATACAAGGAACTAAAGAAAGCCCTGCAGAGTTACGAACAAAAATTCATACTACTTAGATAGCTAGGAGTATGAAATCATTCTAACTACAATGACATCATAAATGGACCATGAGCAGATTAACATCAAAATTGACCAACTAACAATAAGAAAATATTTTTTTTACTTACTTCAATCTTATCCGAGGTTCATGACAAGATTTGTCAGCATTGCACAACCACTGCTCGGGAAAATTAAGTACATCAGAACTGATAAGCAATATGCCTTAAGAAGCTATACAAATTAGTGTGTATTGATAATTCACCAAAAACCAACTAAAGGAAATTCATACAGGTACCAAATTGAAGTCATAACCAGAGAATGTTTGCAAGGAGATGATGAGATTATGAAGTCTATGGCAAGACGTGCCTCTTGAAACTTGAAAGTAGTACACGGGCTAATAATTTCATATCAAAAGCACAAAATTGATTATGAAAAAACAATAGATAACATTTCACACATAACTCTAAATTGTCAAGGCTCCCCTGGTAACTATCATCATTATCCAGCTCAGAAAATTGAAGATCTCAACAAAGAAGAGGGAAAAAAAATACCTGCACAGCTGAGATACTGATGGCACCATCCAGAATACCAGATCGAAGCCCTAAGCCCTACAATAGATGCAAACTGATAATTTATGCCATTCTATAAAAGAATGTGTACGAATTTGAACTACCCAATATTTGACAACTTGTAACATCTCTATCAAGGTAAAAGTTTATCAACAGCATTATTGGCACAACTTAGTTGATAAGTAATTTCAATTGTGTGCACAATCAACCAAGATAGACAACCACAATTCATGATCTTTCATCTTCTCCAGTCTTTTAGCACAAACACGAAAAAAATACACTTTGCAGACATATCATGCTGGAAAACCATATCCAAATGACTATGAATGTGTCTACTATGCCTTTGCCTTGAAAACCTAAATATAGATGATACTTATAGCCTTATAGGCAGAATATTCTAGAAATAAACATATCTATATTCATAGTATTTAAGAGGGCTCAGGGAAAAAATGTAAATGGTATTGATGCAAAACTCCACCTAATATATAGATGACTTGCATGCAAATTATGAGATACAGAATTGTGGAATAACCTATTCTCGATTTGAGAGTAGCATTACAGCTCGTAAGCTTGTAACCTAAAAATCATCACTTGTTTGTCATCAAAACAGAGAAGAAAAATACATCATGCAAAATGAAGTGTCATATTTAGCTGGGTAAAGCTGAAGCTTTGCTACCATGAATTGGTACTTTGTCATTTTTGATAGGTTCATTAGTATGAAGCTAGCATGTTTAAGTCTGTAGTTATGTGCAGTATTTTCCTTTCCTTTCCTTTTTGGGCACTTCAAGATTTCTCAGCTGATGAGCTACATACACTGGGTTATGGATCATTTACGAGTTTTGACAACTTTAAAAATGTTACAGCCCAAGCAACAGGATTATAGAATAACAACAAGGTGCATCTGGCATTTTAAATCACAATTGAGAATAGGATGAAGCAATCAGAAGAAACTATGAAACCTACCTGACCCATGTCACCCAGCATCAGATCACCCTCAACCTCACGCTCCAATGCAATATCTAGAATAAAACCACCATTTAGCGGTCTGATAAAGATCATAGCAAGATATCAAATTTTGTACTCATTTAAGAAGAAATTTACATACCAAGCATTGATTCTGATATATCCAAACCAAGCCACTGGTGTCCATGCTCAGTGAGTGTCTCCCCACTTAGACCTGATCCGCAACCTTCGAAAAACAAGAAAGAATGATAAAATATCATTGTTTTTCCTTCACACTTTTTTTTGAGGCTGAATATGGTGAAATAAGTTTGAAATCTCAAAACTAAACAATTGAATATGCAGAAACAAGCGTCTTTGCTTTAAAGATACAGTTGTAGGATCAATAAGTGCAACAATTCCAGAAGTTCCAATCTTTCAGGTTTACATGATGGCATCTTCCACCTAAGTGAACTCAGAAGCACAGGCAAACGTGGCTAAATTGCATAACTCTACACCAGTAAACATTGAGGCACTTTCCCATGCTACAGTATAAAAGGCCAATCAAACAATTCAGTCTACTCTGATTGTTCAACAATTTAAGAAAGTGAACACTTCCCTATTTAAATTAAACCTTTAAAACTTTCTCCGCATCGGAAAAGTCAATACCTTGTAAACATGAAGACTCCTTTATGCGATAGACCATATGCACCTAACAAGCTTTACTATAAACCAGAAGGACCAACCATACTTGGACAAATATAGGATTTAAGGAAGCTCAGAATGCTCAAATTCCTTTATTTTCATTCACAAGTATTAACTTAATGCTAAATCTAGCCCATTAAATTCTCCTTTACAAATTTTACAGGTAATACTCATAAACATACATACATACCAATATCAAGAAGTAATCTCGGGACGCCATCATCTGGCAAAGCAAGAAGCTCCAATGCTCTCTCGGAAAGTTGTGTCTTTCAATAAATACAAACAGATATCAGAAGCATTACCATATAACTATAAAATTGTTCATTACAATAGGATATACACCTGTATGTCAATAATTCGAGAAGATGAGGTATATTTTCGAGCTTCATCGTCGTTGTAGAAAATTTCCGGCGGTGCTAGGAGTTCCGGTCTCGACATTTTTGAGCTCCGGCAAGCTAATTTGCCTTCTCTTTTTTCGAAGAAGAAAGGCCTAAAGTTTCTCTGTGTTAAACCCTAGCAAAGCCCAGCGAATTTTATAGATAATTTCTCTTTGGTCCCTGACTTCTGAATTATGTCCGTCAATCAGTTCCTTGTTTTTAATTATGTCTAATTGCCCCGTCAATATATGAAACATTTACTTCAAAAAAAAAAAAACTATAAATTGGTTAACCCAGGCAGAGATAAAGATGAAATTCAATTTTATGGATTTTGCATTTTGTATTGACAATTTTAAGTGATAATAAGGATTTGAAATTTAATATGTGTATATATTAAATAAATTTATTAACATAAATATATTATTTGAGTAAAATCTACTGAGTTCAGCTGAATTCGCATGCAGGTTACTAGCTTCTCCCTAACTGAAGGCATTGGGGTTAATTTTTTCATAAGGATCAATAATATTGTTTATAAAATCTTAGTAACTCCATTAGATGTAATTTGATCAATATATTCTCCAATAGATGATTGGTGTTTAGTTGGAAAAGTGAAGCAACTACTCTAAACGTTAAGTTAAGCTCACATAATGCAACAATGCGTTTGATTTGATGAATCCTCGCTAATATGAATATAATTATCACTTTTAGTGAAAATTCACCTTAAATTATGATGTACGCATTATATTAAACATAAAATTTTGAAACATTTCATTTCAATGTAAACTCTAAAGAGATCATTTTTATAGTTAATAAAAGTCATCACCACTGTAAAAAAAAATTAAACCTCTTTAAATTTAAGTGTGAATTTTCCGAGATATTCTCTCCAAACTTTGTTTGTTTACATTAGTAAATTCATTGTAGGTAAAACAATTGACTAAATCATATTAAACCAAGTATTATGTTCTTTAATAGATAATTTATTTGTATATTATCTCCTTGTACTGTGACATCTAATTATTTCAGTTATACTTACCTCAAAGCATTTCTTTATTCCATTTCAAAGTTACTTTAATATAAAATATTTTATCGATTAAGCGTGAAAGTAACAAATATTGTGAAAAATAATACTATTTTTTTTAGAAAAAACAGAGACAAGGTGGGTAGCTAAAATAAACAACAATGATGTAGATGAAAAAAAAAAAAAAGATGTCTATGATTAAAATAATTTGAAGACACAAAACCTACACATGCCCATCGGTTGATTTTGCGCAGTGGTTAAGCTTGTAGGGCGATTTTGTGATTTCATGCTAACCCTAGCCTGTTACATCTGAATCTATGACAGGAGCGTCTGTTGGCCAGTCGGCGATGACGGCTGGTCAACTGATCCCACTTACTTCCGATACACAATTCTCCTCTCTTCCTAATGATTTGCCTAGCGCGCATAAATTGCCTAGTGAAGAAGTGATGAAAGTCAATAAATGCACATATGCAGCTCTTTTGAAACCATTAAATGTGAACTCTCTGAGTAATAACAAGAATCAGGTGGGCTCTCCGATACCATATAAGACTCCAACTTTCAATAAGGGTGTTCCACGGGCGACATGGACGGAGGATGAAATTAAGAGGATGAATGTATTGGAGAATCTTCAATATACGGTAATAGGAAAATTCTCTTATGGATGGCCACAACTGGAGGAATTAAGGAAATTAATACCTTCTCAATGTCAGATTAAAGGAACCTGCCAGATCGGTTTATTGAGAAACAGACATGTATTAATAAGGTTGAAACTATTTGAAGATTTTGTGAATATAATGGCAAAACCATCGTATTACATCACTGATAGAAAAGGTTTCGCCTATCCCATGAGACCCCTGATATATGATGAAAAATTCAAAGTTACTGAAGAAACCACACAAGCTATGGCATGGATTTCTTTCCCTAATCTATGGCCCATCTTTTTTGGGAAGGAATCTTTATTTTCACTAGCAGCAGCTATAGGGAAACCGATTCATCTGGATAATGCAACTGTTCATAAAACATGACCTAGTTGTGCGAGGGTGAAAGTCCAGGTCGATTTATTGGGGGAGCTACCTACAATGGTGGAATTGGAAATTACTGATCCAGTAAAGAATACGTCCAGGGTGGAGAAGGTTAGAGTAATATATGACATGCTACCTAAATATTGTAAGAAATGCAGACTACAAGGTCATAATGTGGAAGATTGTAGAATCCTTCATCCAGAATTCAGAAAGAAGACTCCAACAGATGAAGAAAAAGGGATTGATAATGAGGTAGATCCACAACAACCGCAGCGAGCTCAAGGAAGAAGCAATAGACAGTGGATCCGTACTAATAAGAAAATTCCAAGAAATAACAATAACACAGGTGATGGTAGTAGGCTGGAAACTGAAAAAGAAGGAAACACTAAACATGAGATTGAAGTTGAGGAGAATATATTTACAGATAAAGGAGTGCAGGAGAGTACTAAAGGATGGGTATGTAATACTTGCAACAAACCAATGGACGGACATGAGCAGAGAACAACCACAAATATGAAGGGCAGAGATGAACAGCAAAGTCAGTCATAGGCATATAATACATGAGAGTCCACGTCTAATACAAAAAGCCCGACCTTAAAGGAGTACACAGTAGTAAATAAAGATGAGCTTAAAAATGATGAAGCATATGCCAATCTGCAGAACATCACTGAGGAGGATGATGTTGGACATCATGGGAAAAATTAATCAATTGTACTGTGGACAAAAGGAGAGGTATTTCCCAGCCCTTTACAGATTGAATGTGCTGATGGTACTAAGTTCTCTGAGCAACAAGGGTTGTTAGCCCTGCCCTATTGTGAGCAATCCAATGAATCACCTAGAAATCAAAATAGAGAACTGTCAACATATGAGGACAAAGGATAGCTCTTTATGCTAACACACAACACAAGTCTCCCATGCAAATGCTTCATGAATTGGTATCTCATCAAGGGGTAAACAAGGAGAATCAAACAAAGGAGAGCCTAGAACAACAGGAAAGGGCAAAAGTGGAGGAGCAGGATGACTGTCAAAACCATATTAATCTCATTGAAGTGTGTAAAGAAGCAGGTCTATCACCACAAGAGATAACAAAGAAGAAGAAGAAGACTAAACCTCAAGGACCTGTCAGGGTCAATCCTATGAGGGCTGGAAGAACAAGTTCGAAATGAAGTACACATCTTTAATATGGAATATTAGATCTGTGAGGACTCATCATTCATTCCATAGAGTACAAATGTTGCATAGACATCATAAATTTGATGTGGTGGCTCTAATGGAACCTTTTCAAGATATAAGACATATTCAATCATACAAAAGAAGGTTGGGCATGGCATATGCAAATTACAATGTAAATATGGTTATTTGTACAAGAGAATATTCAGGTGGAGGTAATATCAAACTCAGAATAACAGCTGACTGTGACACTACTATTTGATAATGGCCATCAAATGATCAATACTTTGGTATATTCAAAGTGTAGTTCCTATGAAAGGCTCCAGTTGTGGAATGAGATATACTCTATTGATCAGAGTATGATATATCCATGGTTGGTAGGGGGTGATTTTAATGTCATTTTGACTCCAGAGGAGAAGATAAGAGGACTAGCATATCCTACTGAGGTGGAGGATTTTGCTTGCTGTATAAATTCTTGTGAATTGGTTAATCTAAGATTCAATGGAAGTCCTTTCACATGGTGGAATGGTAGGGCTGATGAGGAGTGCATCTTTAAAAGATTGGACAGAATCCTTGTAAATAATTTGTCTTTGGGAGAAATGGGAAATTTAAAATTAGATATCATTGCTAGGTCTGGCTCTGATCATGCATCAATGTTATTAACATGTGTTGGACAAGCTCCACCTATATATAAGCCATTCAGATTCCTTAAATTTTGGACTTAGAAAGAAAAGTTTAAAGAGGTCATTCTACAGAATTGGGTTGCTGATGGTAGTCCAGATGTTTTTATAAACTTGAAGGTAAAGATGAAGAGAACTAAACAGGCCCTGAGAAAGTGGAGTAGAAATTGTTATGGTGATATTTTTCAACAACTAATCATCAGGCAGGATAATGTCAGAGTTAAGAAACAGTTGTTTGAGCATACACCAAATTCTGTCAATAGAGAAGTACTTAGTAGAGCTCAAGCTGAGTATACTAAGTACCTGCACTTTGAGGAAGAGTTTTGGAGGCAGAAATCAGGAATTCAGTGGTTCACAGGGGGGATAGAAATACTAAGTTTTTCCATAACTTGGTAAAAGGCAGAAGGAAAAGACTGAACATTGACAGGATTCAAAAAGATGATGGTACATGAGCCGAGGGGACTGAAGTTGAGACAGAAGCCATCAAATTTTATCATGAGCAATTTACAGGAGGGGCAACTGATGTGGATCTGACCTTACTTGATTTAGTTCCTAGTATGGTGACAGAAGAAGATAATGTACAATTGAACAGACCTCCTACATTAGAAGAAGTCAGGAGGGTAGTTTTTGAACTAAATGGAGACGGTGCTTGTGGTCCAGATGGATTTACAGGTCATTTTTATCAATGTTGTTGGGATATTGTTCATAATGTATTTGATGTAGTACTGGCTTTTTTTTAATGGTTTGACATTACCAAAAGCTATTACTCACACCAATCTGGCTTGATCCCTAAAAGAGAAAAGATGGTTTCATTTTCTGATTTAAGACCCATCAGTCTGAGTAACTTCTTAAACAAGGTCATATCTAGACTCATCCATGATAGACTAGAGGATCTGCTACCTAAGCTTATTTCCAATAACCAATCTGGATTTGTTAAAGGTAGGAACATTACTGAAAATGTTTTACTTGCACAGGAAATTATAGTAGACATCAGAAAAAGAAAAAGCAGTAAGACTGCTAATGTGGTGTTTAAGCTAGACATGGAGAAAGCTTATGATAGAGTGGACTGAAGGTTCTTGATGAAAGTCCTTGGCAAGATAGGTTTAATTAATGGACAAGCCTCTGGATTTTTTCATTCTACTAGAGGGGTCAAACAAGGGGACCCACTATCTCCTGCATTATTTATATTGACTGCTGAAGTCCTCTCAAGGGCCTTGAATACCCTACATTCTTGTCCTTTGGGTTACCTAAGTGGAGTGAGAACATTTGTCGCTTGGCTTATGCAGATGATACCATAATTTTTGCTAATGATGATAGTTTCTCTATAAAGTTGTTAATGAATACTTTGCATGAATATGAAAAACAATCAGGGCAAAAGATCAATAGGTACAAAAGTGCCTTTTTTGTGCATAATATTGTTACTCATAGAGATATTCAGCTGATAGAGGAATGTTCAGGATTTTCAAGAGGTACTTTTCCTTTAACATACCTGGGTTGCCCAATTAGGCATGCTAGGAAAAGGAAAACTCACTTTGCTGATCTGATGAAGAAAGTACTGAATAAACTACAAGCTTGGAAAGGAAAGTTGCTCTCATTTGGAGGAAAGGCTGTTCTAATTAATAATGTGCTACAAAGTGTTCCTATATATCAACTATCTGCAATCATACCTCCTAATTGTGTGATTCATGATCTACACAAATTATTTGCAAGATTCCTGTGGAGTTTTAAGGAAGGTAGCAGAAGCAAGCATTGGGTTTCTTGGACTGAAATTTGTCAACCTAAAATGGAAGGAGGGTTTGTTTTCAGGTCCCTATTTGATGTATCAAGAGCTTTGTTTGCAAAGCTTTGGTGGAATTTTAGAACCAAACACTCTATGTGGTCACACTTTATGTGGAACAAATACTGTAAGAGGCGTAGACCTCAGATAGTGGAGTGGAAGGGAGGTTCTCAGACTTGGAAGTATATGTAGGCTAGGGATTCCATAGATCAAGAAATTTGGTGGCAGCCTAACAATGGATCCTCTAGTATTATGTTTGATAATTGATCTCAAATTGGAGCATTACATTACTATCTTCCAGTGTCTTTTTCTTCTAGTCTCGATCAAGAAGACATTAGTCAAGTGATGATTCAAGGAAAGTGGAATGAGGAGTTGCTACGACATATCTTCCCTGAAGGAGTTACAGAACACATTATTAAAAACATTGATATTGTTCAAGAGTGTGAGGAGATGGATAAACCTTACTGGATGCTCAATCACTCAAGTACAGGTTTTAAAGCTTTTAACACATACCCGAAGTACCCAGGGAAGGGAAGGCACTCATCGAACTAGATGCAAATAGAGTTCCAAACTTAAGAGTTACCAAATGCCAGAATCCCTCATTTACAGTATAAGGTGCCCAGGTTACATCAATACTAAAAACATGCTGTTCAAGAAGAAGAAACAAGACTTACCTCAACCGACGACCATGGATCTAAATCGGAGCCATTTAGACAGTGGTATTAGTTCCTTGCGAGCTCAATCTGTCAAATGGCAACGATTTAGAAACATGAGATCAGTGAGGTAGCAAGACATAGGAATACAACAAAGCATAACAGCAAGAGAAGGAGTAAGAACTCTCCAATTAAGTGTGGAATCTACAATACAATCCTAGAAAAAACATGAATTATTCCGAAACGTCGCAATAAGGTTGAGAATATAGGGCTCACCTTCAAATGAAAGTATCAGATTTGAGCTACATCAAGTTGAAGAAGTCTTCATCGGACAAGATTACATGGCGCTTGTGACAGATTGGAGCGTCTTGGATGTAATCTATCCAAGCTCGATGTTCTCAGGTCCTTGACCTTTCATCAATGGACGTTCGTTGTTCCCTCGAAGTTCAGCTGACAATGGTGATAGCAAGGAATAGAGAGAAGGGCGGCTAGTTTCCCCATTTTGTGTTGGTCTGATTTTCTTAATTACTAAATTTTTCATCTGCTTTTGTTTGGTAAGAGAGGTCACTTTTGGGCCTATAGCATTTGTACTATTTCCTTTTTATTTATTAATGCCTTTTGGGGCTTTTATTTTTTTTAAACAAAAAAAGGATCAAGCCATGTCCAAACTTTACACAACCAAGATCACATCAAATCAGACACAAAATATTTATTTATTATTACAAAATAAAGTTCCCAAAATCAGAAAGTCTTCTTGAACATGACTTTATAAGGAGTGTCACTAAGAGCCAATAACCTTACTCCATCCTTAGTTATCAAAATCCCAACATCTTTGCAATTAACTTTACAAAACTTGCACACACTTGGACAGTACACAAACTTATAACCCGACCCGAATTTCTCAATCTTAAACCAATTACCCACGGTTTTCAGACCCGGATTCCCTTCAACTCCACCAGTCACTACAAAATACTGTTTCAACTTCTCATCATACTCTCCAAGTTTCCAAATAGTTTCTCTAGCACAAATAGTCGGAGTATAAAACCTAACATTAACATCAGTGGATACACGAACGACGCTTTTTTTAGCGTCGATTCGTGTAAACACTACGGGCAATCCTTCTTGTTCCTCGTCATCCCATTGTATGATGTCCCTAGGACAAGTGTTGTTTTGTTTAACGTTGAATGGGGAAAGTCCGCCACCGCCTCTTCCTCGGATCACTGGTAAGATGAAGTAGTTAGGACCGGCTTCGACTTCGTTGCCATTGACGTCGAGAACCGGAGATAGTGATGACGATGACGATGATGCTAAAGTAAATGGGATTATTGAAAGTAGCAAAAGAATGTTCATTTTTTTTTTTTTTTTGGTGCGATGAAAGATCAGAATTGGATGTCAATTTATAGCTAAGGATAAGCTACTTTAATTTCTGTTGGTAGTGAAAGAAAAAAAGAAATAGTGGCGGGCCTCAAATTTTATATCAAACGTGCTCAATGAATTTTAAAATGGGATACTCAATTAAAATATTTATATGAATAAATAATCTCTTAGTTTTATATTACTTACTTTTGTTAATCTAAAATATTTCCAAAAAAAATAGTTAGAGATATGAACAAATAAAATAAGATACTTATTTAATATAAAGATCAAGCTAAGTAAAGGAGTAATAATATTTTGCTTCAAAAATAATATTGTCTCTATGCTAATTTATGTGACACGTTTTATTTTTTGAGAGTCAAATAATTTAAGTTTAATAAAAAATTTAAGTATGAAATCTTCAACTTTTTTTGAAATAAAATTTATATATTTGTAAACTACTTGAAAGTACTATAAATCACAATAATTGATAATTCAAAATATATAAGAATTATATGAAAAATTTACGATTAAAAATAAATTTATTTGAATCTCAAAAATTGAAATATGTTACAAAAATTGGAATGGATGGATAGAAGCATGATGTTGATAACTGAAATGGAGCTTGACATAAGCTGGTCAATAATGAACGCACATCTTGATTGGACTGGATAAGTCTTCTAGATGTTGACTTTAATGCATTTAAGAATACATGACACTTAACAGATTGAAATTATGTTCGCAGTGACGTGTTTGGCATAAATATTCCAAAAAATATAGGAAAAAACTTGGCAAATATTGTTTGGGTCGAATAACTTGTCACTATTAAGCAATATGGGTGGTGGTGCACACTAGGGATGTTTTATTCTTAATCAGAGGTTTTGAATTTGAGTCTTGAGTATGGAGAAAATCTTGTTGAGAGTGCTCCCAGAATACAGTAATTCGAATTTAATGAGCCCCAAAGATGTCTACGGATCTGGGTGGAAAAAAAAACTTCTTACTATTTGACAAACAATTAAAATTCCTAAATATAAGAAAAAATCTAGTATTTTGATTAAATTCTATTATTTAAGAACTTTTAAAAAAATTTAATTACCATAATTTTTTATATTTTATAAATAAACTCATTATTTATAGTGGATTGAATTTCACTCATAGTTTGGTACAAATTTATAGTCATATAATGCGTAGTTCGGTAGTTACGTACTACTCCCTCCGTTTCATTTTATATGTCATTTCTTTTTATAAATAGTTGGTTCATAATATTTGTCACTTTCATAAAATTAATGCATAAATTACCATATTGTTCCTTTTTTACCATTGTGAGTTATTAGCCTTGAAAATATACATTTGACCAACTTAGAAAAGTTAAGTAAATGATTCATGTTCATTGGTTAAATTAATTAATCAAAATAAATTAATTCATATTCATTGATTGAAAACTTGAGTTTCAAAAAAATTAAATAAGGATAGAAGGGTAAAATTACATCATTTCTTAATGCAAGTGCAAAGTAAAAAGATGACATATAAAATGGGACGGGGGGAATATAATTTTATTTGTGGTAAAACAGAGATGAGAGAACGAAGGATTAATTTAAAAAACATTTTCAAATATTACTAAAACTAGGCTTAATTTACTGATTAATACTTCACTTGTTTCATATCTTCTAAGAAAATTGTATGCTAATGAAGAGGTAAATTTGCCCAAGTTCTACGCTAAATATTCAAGTTATAATTAGCCATAAATATTTCTCAGTTTCATCATCGATCGAAAGTTTCAAAAAAATAAATTTGATTTTATATTTTATCAAACATATTTATATAAATTAGAATCGGAGGAAGTATTATTTTTTTTTTTAAAAAAAAAAGTCATGTATACAATATACATTAAAATCCCGAAAACATAATTGCAATTTAATTTATATAACGCCTATTGTTGAAGAGAGAATTTAAGACAACTTAATCATTTACTGAAATGTAAATTTTCCATTTTCGTACAAAATAAGATAAAATCAAACTTTTAAATTTTAACAAGTTTTTGATGGATAACAATCCAATAGACGAAAATTAATTAAAAAACACTAGCTAGCAATAGAAAAATAAAATAAAAATAAAGAGTCGCATTCGCATATGAGAAACATAATATTATTACTTCTTAGAAACCAAACCTTTCAATTAACCATAAAACTTGACAAATTAAAAAAAAATTACCCAATCAAAAAGTCTTCTTAAACATAACTTTAAATGGAGTGTCACTAAGAGCCAAAAACCTAACTCCATCCTTTGTAAAAATCCCAACATCTTTACAAATAACTTTACAAAACTTACACACACTTGGACAAAACACAAACTTATAGTCCGACCCGAATTCCTCAATCTTAAACCAACTACCCACGGTTTTCGGACCCGGGTTACCTTCAACTCCACCCGTCACAACAAAATACTGTTTCAACTTCTCATCATACGCTCCAAGTTTCCAAATAGTTTCTCTAGCACAAATAGTCGGAGTATAAAACCTAACATTAACATCAGTAGATACACGAACGACGCCTTTTTTCGCGTCGAGACGTGTAAACACTACTGGCAATCCTTGTTGTACCTCGTCGGTCTCTTGAATGATGTCTCGAGGACATGTACTATTGTGTTGTTTAACGTTGGATGGGTAAAGTCCGCCGCCTTTTCCTCGAATGACGGGTAAGATGAAGTAGTTGGGACCTGCTTGAACTTTATCGCCATTGATATCGAGAACTGGAGATGATGATAACAGTATTCTTGAAGGATTGGGTACGCATAAGGTAAATGGAATAATTGAAAGTGAAAGTGAAAATAGTAACAAGAGGGTGTTCATATTTTTTTTTTTCTTTTTCTTGTGTTAGTGTGATTTTGATATGAGTATTTGTGGCAAGTGGATGTCAATTTATAGAGAGATAAGAGTGATGATTTTTTGCACATTGGTGGATCGCAATCTTCATTACTCGTTTTTTTTTTTGGTTGTAAGAAGGAGGCGTGCGATAGTGGTGGGTCAAAAATTTTAATAATTGTAATGGCAATAAAAGAATATTTTTTTATTTTTTCTGTTGTAATTTATATGATTTTTTTTAAGAGTTATTTAAATAAGTTTTAAAATTGAATTACTTTAATATTTTGGGTCAATTTATTTTTTTGATTTTTCATAAATTGGTTTTAATTTTATGTTTTTTTTAAGAGATTATTATTTTTATTCATAAGAGATATTATAAAATAATATATAAAAACGTCAAAGAATATAATGTAGTAGATGTGATTGTTCTTTCTTAATCAAATATTTTAGGTTTCGGCCTTAGGTATGAGAAAAATCCTTGACAGAGATTGTTTTCCTTCGACTACGGAACTATAGATTACAAATTCGGATTTAGTCGGAAAGAAGTATATAAATAATTTGACCAATTCAATGCTAAAGTAGTGAATTTCATAGTAGTATAAATTTGCCACCGACAAGCGCCAAAAGGAGAGGACGCGGCATTCAATATTCATTCCTGAAAAACATGTAGATCTAATTAATTAAGTAATCATTTTGGGAATGGAATGCATCAGTCAAAGATAAGGTTAGAACGACAATTTTGAATTCTCACCCTATATGTACACGCCTTTCGCTTTAATTATGTAATATTGTTCCACTTGATACATATAAAAAACTGAAACTTATTTTTAAAGGGAATTACATCATTAGTTTCCATGAATTCATACTCTGCTCCTCGACAAGTGATGATGGCCAGTATAATTTTTTTTATTTGGTGTCTAATAACCGTTTTGAAATATAAAGTTGATTTAGGACAAAGTATATATTGACAACTTGTCCTGCCGTTCTTCACCTTTTCCTTTTCTAGTGATAAAATAAAAAAAGCAAATATGCAGATTTATTTATACACTATCCATTATAATTTAGATGATAATTAAAAAATGATTTATTTTAATGAAAGCCTTTTGGATTTCATTATCTAGTGACATTTACTTTTAATCTTTATTTTATTGTATTTTATATATATATATATATATATATATATATATTAGCAACTATTTTTACATTATAACATTCTATATTGAAATACTATAACACTAATTAAAAAACTACCCAGGTAGCCCCCATTTTTTTTTTTTTCACTAAGAACACTCAAAGAAACACTCGCAAATACTTAAGAATATCTCACAGCTCTCTCTTTTCTCACTCTGCTTGTATTTACATAGAATGAGGGTATTTATAGAATCTGAAAGTCGGATTTTAGCTCCGGATTTGAAATGAAATTATAAAAAGATTCCAAAAACATCAACTTCAGCCTGCCGGGTGCGCTCTGGGCCCCATCGTCACATGGTCATTTGAAATTGTTGTCCTTGTGATTCCTTTCTTTTCTTCCACTTTTTTCATTAGCATCCGATGCTTTTCCTTTATCACTTTTCCTTTTGTCTTGTAGTGCTTGTCTTGGCATCTTTCTTTATGTCATTGTTTCTAAATATCTTTATAGTCTTCTTTTCAATTTTGTCTTCTAGTATTTAGCACTAGTATCTTACTTATCTTAATCTCTTTATTCATCATTATGTGTCTAAGTTATGTAGGGCGGTGCTATCAAATGACATCCCGGAATCATCGTCTTCATTTGGGTCTTGAGCAAAATTTCCACCGTATAACTGTTCTAACATATCATTATCTGACTGATCTTCAGGACTTGGATTAGGATTATTCATCTCTTTACGGTCTTCCTGTTAAAATTGTCTAACTGTATCTCCAATAATTTTTCGAAAATCTTTAACATTCTTTTTAGGAGTTCTTTTGTTTAATCTGAAACCTTTTACTGGCTTGGAACTAGAACTAGCTTCCTTGTCTTTATTAGAATTCTGTAATCTAAAACTTGATGGTAATTTTCTTACACTTTTTGGCAAAGTGTCAGCCATCAACGGACTTGATATGTCTTTACCGGTTGCCGTTTGAACCGGACTAGCTACACTTTTATCCAGTGCAGTGGATTTATTTACATTCAGATGGGAATGTAAACACATCTCATCCATTTTTGGAGATGGAGAACTCGAATTCTGAGAGAAAATTTGGGTTTGTTTTAAAGTGTCTTGAAGAATATAAATTTGGTCCTGCAAAATTTGGTTTTGTCTTAACAAATTTTGGTTGTCTTTGGTTAATGTGTCATTATTTTGATTGAGTTTCTGGAAAGCTCTTGTCATGGTCTCACAATGGTCACAAAAATTGATTTGACATTTGTTGTCTGGGATTATATAGGGAATATTTTGGCTAGAATTCTTTAATTCTGGGGTAATAAAGAAATTTAGACCTATATTTTTTCTAGCAAATTCTAAAGCTTCTTGGAAATTATTGAAACCTTTGTATATTGGCACTGGGTAATCTGTTATTACCTCAACCACTTGTTTCCATGTCTGAAAAACACCTGTCTTTTTTCCTCTGGTCACTGTATAAAATTTAAAATTTTTCTCTTGATTTCTTTCTGTAAAATAATGAACCCAACCCGACCAATTGAGACATACATTATGTCCTTTTGGTTCACCACGCAGATGTATTTCCTACGTTGTAATCCCCTCCCGATTATAGAATAGTTTTCTTGACAGTCTAACATGGAATGCTTTTAATCTAGTCTGGATGCGCATCAATAATTCAAAACATTGTGGTTTTGGATAAGGCTGTATGAGTAATATTTTCATTACAATTAAGTCTTTTTGACTGTGAGGCATTGTAGTGAGTGTTGTGAAGATTATGAATACAGGTTAAATGTCCAGGGTACATTCGTAAACTTTTGTTAAATACGAGAATTATCAGATCTTTTTAATACACTAAGAGAGTATAACTAGCCTCTTAACATTTGTAGATGCTGAAAATTGTATGTTTGGACCCATTGGGACACACATTATGACTAACATGATAGTATCATTCGCGCTTTCTCTTTTGTTTTAGTTAGAACTAAATTTCAACAACTCTTTTAGGCTTCAAATTGATGATATCCATAGGCAGGGGCGGCTCAAATCCGTTGGTGGCCTAAGGCCAAAATCAAATTAGAGGCCTTAAAAAAAAAATTATAAATGTTTTATTTTAAATCTATTTTTCTAACTTTTTGAGATGCAAAGTTGTTAGTAATTTTTGTGTAGTCAATCTCTTCTAATAATTATTTTTCAATCGATAATATAGCCAAACCACTCAATCTTTCTTGAGACACTGTCGATCTTAAATAAGATTTTATTATTTTTAATTTTGAAAAACTTCTTTCGGCTGAGGCGACTGTTACGGGAATTGTTAACATTATTCTATAAGCAATGTAAGCATTTGGAAAAGAATCAAGTCTTTTTATTTGATTATCTCAATTAGAGTATTGTCTTCTATTTTTATGATTTCCCTTAACACTTTTAATTCAGAAAAGATAACTTGTACATTAAAAAAAAGTACACAACTTTTTATTGGAAAGTTAAAAAGTCATAGTCATATCTATAGACTATTACTTCATTGTCTTAGTTCTAATAATTTATTTATTTTTAAAATTTAATCCTTCCTAATTAACTAAAAAAATGAGGCCTTTGCATTTATTGTCTTTAGTTCTAATATTTTTTTTAATTTAATTCTACCTAATTAACTAAAAAATGGGGCCCCCTAAAATTGGGGGCCTAAGGCGAAGGATTTTTTTTTATACCTTGCCAGCCGCCCCTGTCCATAGGCCGGCTGAATCTTGAATTAGCCAAAATAAAGTCGAGACAAACATCTTAGATTAGCAAACAGATCCAATGTTTTTTTTTTCTCGAAAGGAAAAAAAAAAAGAAGTGGAGTCTGTCAGACAGACATGGGACCATCCTAGGCCTAAGATCAGGTCTAAGAACGATCATCTACTGCCAACCACACAGCTCGAGGAGCCATGGTAGGCTGTTAATCACGCTCTGGTCACTTGCCCATTCTTCATCAACCAGACTTGGTTTCCTGTCTCCTTAGAAATCAAGGATACAGTGGTACGAGCCTATAGAACAGATCCTGTTCAAGTAAGGTCGTGGCATGCTCTCCTGGTATGAAGCCTCATAAAGCTGGTGCTTATGTGTTGCACTGCCGATGTGGGAACAATATGTTTGCCCCCGATGCAGCTTCACTGACTACTACGCAATCTCTAAGCCTAAAGTGCAATAAAAGTAACAAATTCCATCACAGTTTATCCTCTTGCCATAGTCCATAATAAATTAGTAAAGAAAAAAAAGATATAAACCAATCAAAAATATAAAAATTGGAAATTCCTATTCCGAGTCATTCCAGGGAAAAACAAAAGAAAACAGGAAACAGAATTCTCTGCCTATAAATTCAGTAGCAAAGCCTCATAGTTCCTCACTTTTCTCATTCAATTGAATCAATCAATCAATCTCCAGTAGAGTCTGCAAAATGGCTCCAATCAACGTGACAGAAATGAATTCAGTGCAACTCCATCAATCAAGAATGGCAATGCTCTCAGAGTCAATCAAATCAATAGCATTCAAGAAACAACAGATAACAAAAGAATATGAAAAGGGTGATGAAGTTGAAGTGACAAGTCAAGAATTAGGCTTCATAGGCTCTTACTACACAGCAACTATTATTTGTTCCACTGGCGATGATTACTACAGAATCAAGTACAAGACTCTGTTGACAGATGATGAATCTGAGCTGCTAGAGGATGTTTTCTCTGCAGCCGAGATCCGCCCTGTTCCACCTCATCAGCATGAAACAATGTCAGAAAATGGATTCCGTCTATACGATATGGTTGATGTATTTGACAACGATGGATGGTGGTTTGGATTTATCAGTGCGAAAGTTGGAGATGAGTACTATGTCTACTTCCCTACAACTGCAGATAACATTGCATATCCTCCTTATGCGTTGAGATTTCATCAAGAATGGTCTAACGGCAAGTGGATATTTCTTCCAAGACAATGAAAGATTTTCAACTTGTACTAATCTTCATTTCAAGAAGTTTTTGATTTACTGTAATTTGATATGAAAGCGACTTGTTAATCATTCTCTTTATCCCAATTCTTCAACTTAAGTCGCAAATTGTTATATTGCTGATAAAGATTTCGATATGCTGTAATCTGTATAGTGAGAAACGAGAATATATGAATTTGTTACTCTGTTTTAGAGTTGAATTGTTCTATATAATAAGATGGATTACTTTTCTGTTATAATCAACATTACTCACAAAGTTTCACTAGAAAATGAATAAGGTATCGTTATTAATTCTTCTCTGTGTCTTTGCCATCTTCACAAGTTCCAATTCTGCATCTGAATCCGACACGATTCTTGACATAAACGGAAAAATCCTCCGAACACACACTACGTATTTCTTAGTGCCAGTAAATCACAAATATGGTGGGATTTCTTTAGAAACCACTGGCAATGAAAAATGTCAACTTGGTGTAGTTCAAGAAATATACAATGTGCATGGAGGCTCTGTGGCATTATTCCCACTGAAAGGTGTAATACGCGTGTCTACTGATTTAAACATCGCAATTTTGTTTATTGCAAAGTCATTTGCAAAGATGTTGAGTTTATATGACCAATGGACAAACGTTTGTCACTCAGCAATGTCCCTCTTGTGTTCAATTTTAAAAAGGAATTCACTTAACATCGAAAAAATAGCGAATCGTAATAAGAATGATTAGTATAAGGCAATAAGTTGCTCTATAAAAGAACAATAATGTAATAACGCGTGCCTACGCTGTGCTTTTATTATTGAGTAACCATATAAGTTATTGACCCCATTTTTTCCTGTTTCCATAATTCAAGTCCCTAACAAATTAGGAAAAATAATAAAGTAAACAATTAGGTAAATGGAAACCTAATTTCAAGTACTATAAATTGACTTGCAAAGCCTCATAGTTGCTCACTTTTCATTCAATAGAAACAATCTCCATTACTACACTCAAAATGGCCAGAATCAAAGTGACAGAAAACAATTCAGAGGAACGGCACGAATCAAGAATGGAAATGCTCTCAGACTCAGTAAAATCAATAGCATTCAAGAAACAACAGATAACAAAAGTATTCCAAAAGGGGGCGAAGTTGAAGTGGCAAGTCAAGTATATGGCTTCGTAGGTTCTTACTACGAAGCAACTATTGTTTCTTCCATTGGCGCTTATCATTACAGAATCAAGTACAAGAATCTGTTGACTGATGATGAATCTGCACCACTGGAAGAGATGTTCACTTCAGCCGCGATCCGCCCTGTTCCACCTCATCAAGATGAAACAATGTCAGAAAACGGATACCGTCTGTACGATATGGTTGATGTATTTGCAAACGATGGATGGTGGTTTGGATTTATCAGTGGGAAAATTGGAGAAGAGTACTATGTCTACTTCCCTACAACTGCAGATAACATTGTATACCCTTCTCATGTGTTGAGATTTCATCAAGAATGGTCTAATGGAAAATGGATAGTTCTTCCAAGACAAGGAAAGATTTTTGACTTGCACTAATCTTGATTTACTGTTATGTGATATGAATGTACTGAATCTTTCTCCTTTATGTTAAAAAGAATTTCAAGTTTAGTCCCAAAATTGCTATGCTGATAAAGATTTCTATTCAGGAAATAGTCATTAAATGTTTGTACTTTACAGTGAGAAATGTTAGTGAAAAAATTACAAGATAATAAAATTACAAGATTACAATTGAAATAAAATGAAGAAACAAAATTCTCGTCAGGCTGAGGCGCGGATATCTCGCTCTCTTTAAGGAGATTCAAGTCCACTGCAGCAAATGTTTTTCACCGGTCCAGCAGTAGTCCTCTTGACTTGTCCCCTCCAGGATACAACAGTCTTCACAAAGTATAACTCAACAACTCTGGACAAGAGTTAAGTCCAAAGCTCCACAAAAAGAACACTTCCCTTCAACTAATAAGAACTCTCTTTTTGACAAACTTAATGCACTCTATATTTTTTCTTGTGTGTTGTATATCCCAAACCAAATGAATACCATCACTATTTATAGTAGAAGAAGTCTTCCTAGAAATAAAATAGGAAGATAATGGAATGGTAAATACTGAAGATAAATGGCGTTAGAAGTTACATAGGTTACAAGGTATAATAAAGGAATTAAGAATGAGATAATGGAGAACCATTACATCTTCTGCCTAAAAAGCCACAGAACGTACAGCCACCGTTCTCAGCAACGTTATAACAAAGTAATGGCAACTAAGCCAAATGATAATAAAGATGACATCAAATGTCATCAACTGTCAAACGGTAGTAATGCACCTAATGAAGAGTTATTAGGCAGAAAGCAAATGACATTTAGCAAAGTATAATAATATTAAAATGCCACAACAAGAAATAAGAATCTGTAATTTGTTACTCTGTTTTAGCCTTGAATTGTGCTATATAATAAGTTGCATTACTTTTCTGTTCAGTTATAACTTGTATCTACAGAATTGAAGATATTCATTAGTAACTTTGAGAATTGAGATTTAGTATCTGTAGATTTGTCAATAAATTATATGCTTGGATTCGACCCAACCCCATTGGGACACATATTATGTCCTTTTGGTTCACCTCGAAGAAACAACTACTTACCTGCACCAGATATTTATACCAAATCAATAATAGCATGTGTGTTGTGCATATTCTTATAGTATCACCTGACTATAATTAATTAACTTACATTTTCATCTTATTTGTTACTTAACCATGATAAATTTCAATGATTTGGAATTAAACAATCAGCTAGGAACACCAAGTTGACATGTCTTGTGCTGCTGGTTTGGTTTTCTTTAGACAAATACTATCAATCAAAACAATCAGGGTCAAACACCATCAATCAACCTCTTTAGGCACCCAAAGTTTTAATTTAACCAAAATCCAACCAATGTGCTATTTTTTCTTATATAAAAACACTAATCACATATATCCCTAATATCCATCCAAACAAAACAGAAAATGAATAAAGTTTTGCTATTACTTCTTGTCTATGTCTTTGCCATCTTTACAAGGTCCAATTCTGCACCTGCACCTGAACCCGATCCGATTCTTGACATAAACGGAAAAATCCTCCGAACACACACTACGTATTTCGTAGTGCCAGTAAATCACAAATATGGTGGGATTTCTTTAGAAACAACTGGCAATGAAAAATGTCAACTTGGTGTAGTTCAAGAACTATACGATGTGCACGGAGGCTCCGTGGCATTATTCCCACTGAACCCAAAGAAAGGTGTAATACGTGTGTCTACTGATTTAAACATCGCGATTTTCAGCACCCACGGGTGTGGTGATCAATCTACTGTGTGGCAACTTGAAACGTATGATTCGAAAACAGGAAAGTATTTTATTAAAGACGGCGGAGTTCAAGGAAATCCTGGTCCTAAGACTATAAGGAATTGGTTCAAAATTGAGAAGTATGGACATGGTTACAAGTTTGTTTATTGCCCTTCAGTGTGCAGTAAATGCAAAGTTATTTGCAAAGATGTTGGAGTTTATATGAAAAATGGACAGTGACGTTTGGCACTCAGTAATGTCCCTCTTGTGTTCAATTTTAAAAAGGAAGAATCCACTTCTTGAATCTTGAGATTGAACAAATAACAAAATAATAAGAATAAGGACATTACAATAAGTTGTTCTATAAAAGAACAATAATGTAAGCTATGCTTTTATTTCTTCTTGTTGTTTTTATTATCACTGAATAATATATACTTGTATTTTGCAATCCCTTTTGCCTTTAATTTGAGCTTGAAAGATTACGAGTTTTGTAGCAATTGGGTGGCTTGGGTCAAATTTGGACGGATCATAAAGGGTTAAGATAACAAACGGGTCAAGACCCAATCCAAATTTGCCTGGGTCAAAACAGGTTGGGTCACAATGGGTTAGGTAATGGGTTACATTACGGGTCAAGATCCAACCCAACTCAATTTTTACGTACTAAGCTTAATTGTTTTATTTGTTCTTTTAAACTATTTTAGTACCTAGTAAAATTATATATTTTTTTCTTTATTATGGTTATATACAACATATTAAATTGAAAAATAAGTTTTTTAAAAATTTTCCAACAAGATTTTTCATGAACCAATCGGGTTACATATCAACCCAATTTTTAATGGATTGGAACGGGTTGGGTTGAAATGGATTGAGCTAAACTTAAACGGGTTGGGCGGATTGAACGGATTGGATTTAATTTTGCCACCCCTAGTTTTGTTTGATGTACAAAGGCTAAAATTTGAAACTAGCTAATTTTCTCCAATTCAAAAGAGATCATACATATTTTTCTCATTCCATCGACAACGCAAGACTTACCAGGAAGAATATGTGTATAGGTTATACACTTATACTTTATGTCTATACGCCCGTGATCTATCGATCACAACATTTATAAAAGCCTACTCATAAGAGATAGGTTTCATTTTACAATAGTTCCATTAAACGCTTATTTTATCAGTTTGAGTTCAAGTTATAATATATATTGTCAGTATGATTTCTTTTTAATAGTTTAAGTTATTCTAAGGATAAATGACTTAAAATTCTTTTAATTTTAAACGAACATGGACATCGAAAATCCAATCTATTCTCATTTTTCACTTAGGGTTGATTACAATAAACACTGATAATAAGACTCAATTCGAATACACCCCTGTATTTTAATCTTTTAATGTTATATTCATCAAAATAATATAGTATATTATAAGACAATATATAATACGATACATTATGAAACGACCCCAAATGAAATGCATAGTTTAATTTATTAGGAAATTAAATGCCTACATATCAGCAAAGGGCACTCCTTATTACATCGTCATATTATTATATGAAGGATAAGTTATCATCATCCTCATTAGTATCGACACTTATTATTTTTGGTAGAGTGAAATTAGAGCAACTGAATACGTTCAACGACCTTCAAGAATTTCCTTCTTAAAGTTGAACACAAGAGGGGCACCATTAAGCCCTAAACGCCTCTGACCATTGACCATAACAACTCCAACATCTTTACAAATAACTTTACAGTAAACAAATTTATAACCCTGCCCATACTTCTCAATTCTGAACCAATTCCTTCTAACCTTAGGACCAACATTAATAAAATACCTCCCTCCATCATATTTCTCTAGTTGCCACATTGTCGAGTGAAGACAATCGTAGGTACTGTAAATTGCAACGTTTAAATCAGTGGACACGCGAATTACACCTTTCTTTTTATCAACTGGGATTAATTCTAGTCCGTGACCGTGTGGTTCAACGTAACGTTTTTGTATGACACTAAGTTGACACGTATTATTGCCTATGGTTTCCACGGCAATACCACCGTATTTTTCGCCGTTAATTGGAACTATAAAATATGTTTTTTCTGTTCGGAGAATTTTACCGGTTATGTCAAGAACTGGATCAGGTGCTGAAGATGCTTCACAAAGCCAAGAATTTGTGAAGATGGCAAAAATAGAGAGAAATTGTAATAGGAATAATTTCTTCATTTTCTGAAACTTTTGTACTATGATTGGTATTTTATTTTATTTCTTGGTGATGGAGAATTTTGTATGGACATTTAGAGCTGTGGATTGTGTTTTTTTTTATAAAGAAAATATAGCACATTGGTTGTGGATTTTTGTTTAAAACTTGGGCACGTACCTAAATAGGTTGACGGTGTTTGACTTTGACATTAAATTAAATATTTTTGTGTCTTTTGTTTGACTTTCACTTTTCTAATCCAAAGAGCAATTTTGGGGGGTTCGATGGATATTATTTCTGAGGGAGGTCTGTCACATGGTGTGCATGGTATTTGAAAAATTTTAATCGAGTAATTTTGATCTTTAATAATTAAAAGTACGATGTGTGCGTGTATATATATATATATATAGTTTGTTCGACTTGGACTTATATATAATTATTCATGATAGGCCCTTTGCTTTGCTTGAGTTGAAAAACTTCTGACCCGCATCCAGATCCCGGAATTCGCTTTCTTCTTTGATTCCGCTTTCTCCGCTCGATCTTACACTTAAAAAAAAGGAGTTCACCAGCAAAAGAGCTCTTGTAGAAAAAAAGAAAGAGGACTGGAATCTATACATTGATTCACAATTTTAACTCTTTGAAAAAGTCACAACTATTTGGAAAAGTCACAACTCATCGAAAAATCACAACCCTTTGAAAAAAGTCACAACTTATCAGAAAATTCACAACTCATCGAAAAAGTCAGAACTTAAGTTAGAGATATTATAGTAATTTAACATTCAAGTTAGGAGTTCATGCTTTTAAGGTAATATAGATATAGATATAGTCATAAATAAAGTTTTGAAAAAGAATATGATAGATTAGAGAGTAAATAATAAGGAATAAAGAACAATGCAAAAATTATAACTCGAGTAAATTTTCGAAGTATCAATCCAATTAAAATCGTATAGTAAAATCACTTACTTTATTTTTATATCAATAAAGTCATTCAATTTAAATTTTATTCTCACGAAATCACGAAAAAGGATTTTATACAACCAAAAAACTGACATGGAGCTTTTGCAAAAGAAAACACAAACAAGTTTATTAGCAAAAGGCACTCGATCCTTATGGAGTACATCACTACTATTTGAATTAAGAGCAAGTTGTTTTCATCATCATTACATAATTTGGTAGATTGAACTTATTTAAGTAATTTGTTCAATTACATTAATATATAGATACTTTCTTCACCCGACTCTGCACATAATAGAAGCTTAGTGCACTAGACTGCACCAGTTTATTTCAAGGATTGAATTCCCTTTTGAAGTTGAACACGAGGGGAACATCGTTGAGTGCTAAACGATTTTGTTCATTGATCATATAAACTCCAACATTTTTGCAAATGACTTTACAGTAAGTGCACACTGAAGGACAATAAACAAATTTGTAACCATGTCCATACTTCTCAATTTTGAACCAATTCCTTATTGTTTTAGAACCAGGATTCCCATCAACTCCACCAACGTTAACAAAATACTTCCCTGTCGATGGATCGTACTCCTCAAGTTGCCACACCGTCGATTGACGACATTCGTACTTGCTGAAAATCGCAACATTTAAATCAGTCGATACACGTATTATACCTTTCTTTTTATCCACCGGGATAAATTCTAAAATATCACCATTTTTGTCGTATTTTTCTTTTACGACGCCAAGTTGACATGTCTCATTACCGATGGTTTTTACAGAGAGACCGCCATTTTCGCGATTTGTTGGCACAATGTAATACGTTGTGTGTGTTCGGAGCAATTTGCCATTTATGTCTAACACTGGTTCAGGTGCGGAGGATGCTTCACTAAGCCAAGAACTGATGAAGGTGGAAAGTAATAATATTAGCAATAGATTCTTCATTTTTTGAAATTTTGTATGTAGTGATATTTTTGTTTTGTGAATTTTGCATGGACATTTAGAGATGTAAAATGTGTTTTCTTTTATAAAGAAAATAGCACATTGGTTGTGGATTTTTTTTTAATACTTGGGGACATGCCTAAATTAAAAGGTTGATGGTGTTTGACCTTATATAATTTATTTTTTTAATTTTTTATTGAGTATTTGATATTCGTATTGAAGTCTAACTAATTTAGATTCATGCCGAATAGGACCCCATTTGGGTAGCACTCCTTACGAAGAATTTTCTTCGTACCCAAGAGGCTCGAACCCGAAACTGCCAATTAAGGGAGGAGCATCCAATCTCATATTATTTTATTTTTGGAAGTCTTTTCTTTCTTTCTAATCGAATGAGCAATTTGGAAGTTTTAGCTACTAGTTTTAATTTGATGAATAATATTTCTAGGGGAGCTCATTTGGTTTTTCTTCCCATATATATATTATAATTATATATAAGTCCAAGTAATATATACGCACACATCGTACTTTTAATTATTAAAGATCAAAATTACTCGATTAAAATTTTTCAAATACCATGCACACCATGTGAGAGACCTCCCTCAGAAATAATATCCATCGAACCCCCCAAAATTGCTCATTTGATTAGAAAAGTGAAAGTCAAACAAAAGCCACACAAAAATATTTAATTTAATGTCAAAGTCAAACACCGTCAACCTATTTAGGTACGTGCCCAAGTTTTAAACAAAAATCCACAACCAATGTGCTATATTTTCTTTATAAAAAAAACACAATCCACAGCTCTAAATGTCCATACAAAATTCTCCATCACCAAGAAATAAAATAAAATACCAATCATAGTACAAAAGTTTCAGAAAATGAAGAAATTATTCCTATTACAATTTCTCTCTATTTTTGCCATCTTCACAAATTCTTGGCTTTGTGAAGCATCTTCAGCACCTGATCCAGTTCTTGACATAACCGGTAAAATTCTCCGAACAGAAAAAACATATTTTATAGTTCCAATTAACGGCGAAAAATACGGTGGTATTGCCGTGGAAACCATAGGCAATAATACATGTCAACTTAGTGTCATACCAAAACGTTACGTTGAACCACACGGTCACGGCCTAGAATTAATCCCAGTCGATAAAAAGAAAGGTGTAATTCGCGTGTCCACTGATTTAAACGTTGCAATTTACAGTACCTACGATTGTCTTCACTCGACAATGTGGCAACTAGAGAAATATGATGGAGGGAGGTATTTTATTAATGTTGGTCCTAAGGTTAGAAGGAATTGGTTCAGAATTGAGAAGTATGGGCAGGGTTATAAATTTGTTTACTGTAAAGTTATTTGTAAAGATGTTGGAGTTGTTATGGTCAATGGTCAGAGGCGTTTAGGGCTTAATGGTGCCCCTCTTGTGTTCAACTTTAAGAAGGAAATTCTTGAAGGTCGTTGAACGTATTCAGTTGCTCTAATTTCACTCTACCAAAAATAATAAGTGTCGATACTAATGAGGACGATGATAACTTATCCTTCATATAATAATATGACGATGTAATAAGGAGTGCCCTTTGCTGATATGTAGGCATTCAATTTCCTAATAAATTAAACTATGCATTTCATTTGGGGTCGTTTCATAATGTATCGTATTATATATTGTATTATAATATACTGTATTATTTTGATGAAAATAACATTATAAGATTAAAATACAGGGGTGTATTCGAACTGAGTCATATTATCAGTGTTTATTGTAATCAACCCTAAGTGAAAAATGAGAATAGATTGGATTTTCAATGTCCATGTTCGTTTAAAATTAAAAGAATTTTAAGTCATTTATCCTTAGAATAACTTAAACTATTAAAAAAAAATCATACTGACAATATATATTATAACTTGAACTCAAAATGATAAAATAAGCGTTTAATGGAACTATTGTAAAATGAAACCTATCTCTTATGAGTAGGCTTTTATAAATGTTGTGATCGATAGATCACGGGCGTATAGACATAAAGTATAAGTGTATAACCTATCTACATATTCTTCCTGGTAAGTCTCGCGTTGTCGATGGAATGAGAAAAATATGTATGATCTCTTTTGAATTGGAGAAAATTAGCTAGTTTCAAATTTTAGCCTTTGTACATCAAACAAAACTAGGGGTGGCAAAATTAAATCCAATCCGTTCAATCTGCCCAACCCGTTTAAGTTTAGCTCAATCCATTTCAACCCAACCCGTTTCAATCCATTAAAAATTGGGGGGTTGATATGTAACCCGATTGGTTCTTGAAAAATCTTGTTGGAAAATTTTTAAAAAACTTATTTTTCAATTTAATATGTTGTATATAACCATAATAAAGAAAAAATATATATAATTTTACTAGGTACTAAAATAGTTTAAAAGAACAAATAAAACAATTAAGCTTAGTACGTAAAAATTGGGTTGGGTTGGATCTTGACCCGTAATATAACCCATTACCTAACCCATTGTGACCCAACCTGTTTCGACCCAGGCAAATTTGGATTGGGTCTTGACCCGTTTGTTATCTTAACCCATTATGATCCGTCCAAATTTGACCCAAGCCACCCAATTGCTACAAAACTCGTAATCTTTCAAGCTCAAATTAAAGGCAAAAGGGATTGCAAAATACAAGTATATATTATTCAGTGATAATAAAAACAACAAGAAGAAATAAAAGCATAGCTTACATTATTGTTCTTTTATAGAACAACTTATTGTAATGTCCTTATTCTTATTATTTTGTTATTTGTTCAATCTCAAGATTCAAGAAGTGAATTCTTCCTTTTTAAAATTGAACACAAGAGGGACATTACTGAGTGCCAAACGTCTCTGTCCATTTTTCATATAAACTCCAACATCTTTGCAAATAACTTTGCATTTACTGCACACTGAAGGGCAATAAACAAACTTGTAACCATGTCCATACTTCTCAATTTTGAACCAATTCCTTATAGTCTTAGGACCAGGATTTCCTTCAACTCCGCCGTCTTTAATAAAATACTTTCCTGTTTTCGAATCATACGTTTCAAGTTGCCACACAGTAGATTGATCACCACACCCGTGGGTGCTGAAAATCGCGATGTTTAAATCAGTAGACACACGTATTACACCTTTCTTTGGGTTCAGTGGGAATAATGCCACGGAGCCTCCGTGCACATCGTATAGTTCTTGAACTACACCAAGTTGACATTTTTCATTGCCAGTTGTTTCTAAAGAAATCCCACCATATTTGTGATTTACTGGCACTACGAAATACGTAGTGTGTGTTCGGAGGATTTTTCCGTTTATGTCAAGAATCGGATCGGGTTCAGGTGCAGGTGCAGAATTGGAACTTGTGAAGATGGCAAAGACATAGACAAGAAGTAATAGCAAAACTTTATTCATTTTCTGTTTTGTTTGGATGGATATTAGGGATATATGTGATTAGTGTTTTTATATAAGAAAAAATAGCACATTGGTTGGATTTTGGTTAAATTAAAACTTTGGGTGCCTAAAGAGGTTGATTGATGGTGTTTGACCCTGATTGTTTTGATTGATAGTATTTGTCTAAAGAAAACCAAACCAGCAGCACAAGACATGTCAACTTGGTGTTCCTAGCTGATTGTTTAATCCCAAATCATTGAAATTTATCATGGTTAAGTAACAAATAAGATGAAAATGTAAGTTAATTAATTATAGTCAGGTGATACTATAAGAATATGCATAACACACACGCTATTATTGATTTGGTATAAATATCTGGTGCAGGTAAGTAGTTGTTTCTTTGAGGTGAACCAAAAGGACGTAATATGTGTCCCAATGGGGTTGGGTCGAATCCAAGCATATAATTTATTGACAAATCTACAGATACTAAATCTCAATTCTCAAAGTAAGTAATGAATATCTTCAATTCTGTAGATATAAGTTATAACTGAACAGAAAAGTAATGCATCTTATTATATAGCACAATTCAAGGCTAAACACAGAGTAACAAATTACAGATTCTTATTTCTTGTTGTGGCATTTTAATATTATTATACTTTGCTAAATGTCATTTGCTTTCTGCCTAATAACTCTTCATTAGGTGCATTACTATTGTTTGACAGTTGATGACATTTGATGTCATCTTTATTATCATTTGGCTTAATTGCCATTACTTTGTTATAACGTTGCTGAGAATGGTGGCTGTACGTTTTGTGGTTTTTTAGGCAGAAGATGTAATGGTTCTCCATTATTTCATTCCTAATTCCTTCATTATACCTTGTAACCTATGTAACTCCTAAGGCCATTTATCTTCACTATTTACCATTCCATTATCTTCCTATTTATTTCTAGGAAGACTTCTTCTACTGTAAATAGTAATGGTATTCATTTGGTTTGGGATATACAACACACAAGAAAAAATATAGAGTGCATAAAGTTTGTCAAAAAGAGAGTTCTTATTAGTTGAAGGGAAGTGTTCTTTTTGTAGAGCTTTGGACTCAACTCTTGTCCAGAGTTGTTGAGTTATACTTTGTGAAGGCTGTTGTATCCTGGAGGATACAAGTCAAGAGGACTATTGCTGGACCGGTGAAAAACATTTGCTGCAGTGGACTTGAATCTCCTTAAAGAGAGCGAGATATCCGCACCTCAGTCTGAAGAGAATTTTGTTTCTTCATTTTATTTCAATTGGAATCTTGTAATTTTTTCACTAACAATTTTAAGGAGATTCAAGATGGCTACAATTGAAAAAACCACGGATGTCAAGATGGGAGACCTTAACAAGCCATTTCGGTTCAATGGTAACCATTTCAAGAGATGGAAGGGTAAAGTACTTTTCTACTTAAGTCTTCTCAATGTTTCTTATGTGTTAACTGAAAAGAATCCTATTAAAGTTGACGACACCTCGATGGATGATAATGAACTTATTTCTCATCATGAGAAAGTAGAAAAGTACGATGGTGACTCCTATAAGTGTCGGTATTATCTTCTTAATTGTCTATCTGGTAATTTTTATGATTAATATGATAGAACTTACTCTAGTGCAAAGAAAATTTGGAAAGCATTGCAAAGTAAGTATGATACCGAGGAGGCGAGAGCAAAAAAATATGCGGTTAGTAGATTTTTTCGTTTCCAAATGGTGGACAATAAATCAGTGGTAGACCAAGCTCAAGACTTTATAATGATTGTTGGAGAGCTTTGGTCCGAGGAGGTGAAAATTGGAGATAACCTTATTGTTTGTGGCATAGTAGATAAACTTCCACCTTCTTGGAAGGAATTTCAAAAAACTATGCGCCACAAACAAAAGGAAACCTCCCTTGAAACCTTGATAATGAAAATCCGCATGGAAGAAGAGGCAAGAGGCCAAGATGCACTTTTACAAACATAAGAGAACAACATCACAACGAAGGTAAATTTAATTACTTCAAATAATGCTACTCATGAAACTCACAAAAATACTTCTTTGAAGCCTAAGAAGAAAGAGTTCAAGAAAAATAATGGTAGACCTCCCAAGAAAAATAGTGGTGAAAATAACCAAGCACAAAATCAACAAGTTCAAGATAAGGGACCGTGCTTTGTTTGTGGCTAGAGTGGGCATATTGCTCGATTTTACAGATTTCGAAAACGTGGTCCTAAGGCAAACGTTACCGAAGAACCTTTTGTGGCGGTGATTACCGACATAAACATGGTTGAGAGTGTTGATGGATGATGGACTGATTCTGGTGCAAACCATCATGTCTGTTATGACAAATACTGGTTTAAAAAATATACTCATTTTGAGGAGCCCAAAACCATCATGCTTGGTGATTCACATACTACTCAAGTGCTTGGAACGGGAGATGTCGAATTGTGTTTTACTTCTGGAAGGATATTAACTTTGAAAGATGTACTTTATACTCCTTCTATGAGGTAAAATTTGATGTCTAGTTTTCTTCTTAATAAAGCAGGCTTTAAATAGATTATTGAATCTGATCAATATGTAATTGTGAAGAAGGATATTTTTGTGGGAAAGAGGTATGCTTGTGATGGGATGTTCAAATTGAATATTGAAATGAATAAAGTTTCTACTTCTGTTTATATGCTTTCTTCTACTAATTTTTGGCATGCTCGTTTGTGTCATATTAATGATCGTTATGTTGGAATCATGAGATGGTTAAAAAGAATTTTGAAAAGTGTGAGGCTTGTAGTAAAGCCAAAATCACTAAAAAGCCTCATTTTTAAGTTGAAAGAAAAACTGATTTGTTAGAATTAGTTCATACTATATTTGTGAACATGGTGGAATTTTAACTCGTGGAGGTAATAGATATTTTATCAACTTCATTAATGATTTTTCTAAGTTTACATATGTTTACTTGATGAAAAATAAAAGTGATGCTTTTGAAAATTTCAAAACTTATCTCCATGAGGTTGAAAATCAGTTTGGAAGTAAACTAAAAAGAATTATCAGTGATAGAGGTCGTGAATATGAGTCAAATGAGTTTAATTCTTTTGTTAGATCATTGGGAATAATTCATGAAACTACTCCTCCTTACTCTCCTTCATCTAATGGAGTAGCGGAAAGGAAAAATAGAACTTTGGTTGAATTGACTAATGCCATGCTTATTGACTCACACGCACCTTTAAATTTTTGGGGTGAAACTATTTTAACTGCTTGTTATGTGTTGAATCGTGTGCCTCATAACACCTTTTGAATTGTGTAAAGGTTACAAGCCAAGTTTGGAATATCTAAGAGTTTGGGGTTGTCTAGCCTTTATGAGGCTAATGGATCCCAAGATTACAAAATTGAGTAAGAAAGTTACTACTTGTGCTTTTCTTGGTTATGCTTCAAATAGTACAACTTATAGATTTTTTAATCTTGAAGATAATATTGTGATAGAATCGGCTGATGCTATTTTTCATGAAAATAAATTATCTTTTGATTCTAAAAATAGTGGAGGTCAAAGGATTGAACAAAATATTTTGTCACTACCTAGTTCTTCTGCTTCTACTTTAAAAAATAAAGAAATTGATGATTTTGAGTTAAGAAGAAGTAAAAGAACTAGAGTAGAAAAAGATTTTGGTCCTGATTTTTATGTGTTTAATGTTGGAGATGACCCTCTCACTTTGAAAGAAACATTATCTTCACATGATTCTATATTTTGAAAAGAGGCTGTAAATGATGAAATAGAATCACTGATTTCTAATAAAACTTGGAAGTTAGTTGATCTACCACCGGGTTGTAAAACTATTGGTTGCAAATGGGTCTTATGAAAAAAAGTTGAAACCGGATGGATCTATCGATAAATATAAGGCTTGACTAGTTGCAAAAGGTTTTAAACAACTAGAAGGCCTAGAATTTTTTGATACTTTTTCACCGGTAACAAGAATTACATCCATAAGACTTTTAATTGCTATGACTGCAATTTTTGATTTGCAAATTCATCAAATGGATGTAAAAGCTGCTTTTTTAAATGAAGACCTAAATGAGAAAATTTATATGGAACAACTCAAGTCTTTTGTTAAAGCAGGCCAAGAAAGCAAAGTGTGTAAACTTACTAAATTCCTATATGACTTGAAACAGGCACCAAAGCAATGGCATGAAAAATTTGATTCCTGCATGATTGAAAATGGTTTTAAAACAAATGAGTGTGATAAGTGCATATATCATAAGTCTTGGAATAATTACATGTGATTATTTGCCTATATATTGATGATTTGTTGATCTTTGGCTCTAACATGAATGTTATTGATGAAACTAAGAATATTCTTAGAAGCCATTTTGATATGAAAGATCTTGGTGAGGCAAATTTTATTCTTGAAATAAAAATAACAAGAACATGTGATGGAATTTTCCTTGACCAGTCACATTATGTTGAGAAAATTTTGAAAAAATATAACTTTCTTGATTGCAAGCATGTTGCTACTCCTTTTGATTCAAGTGTTCACTTATTTCCTGTTGAAAGTGAAAATGATGTAATAAATCAAAAGGAATATGCTAGCATAATCGGAAGTTTGAGATATGTGACTGATTGCACTAGGCCTGATATTGCATATGCAGTAGGAGTACTTGGCAGGTTTACAAGCAAGCCAGGTAATGAACATTGGCATGCTGTAACAAGAGTTATGAGATATTTAATTGGAACGAAAAATTGTGGTTTGTTCTATAAAAAATATCCTGCTGTACTTGAAGGCTTTTGTGATGCAGATTGGAACACTTTATCAGGTGATTCGTGTTCTACCACTGGTTATGTCTTTACTTTAGGTGGTGGTGCTATTTGTTGGAGATCAAAAAAGCAAACTATAATTGCTAACTCTACCATGGAGGCTGAACTAATTGCTTTAGCTTCAGCTAGTGAGGAAGCGAATTGGTTAAGAGATTTACTGTTTCAAATACCTTATTTTGAAAAACCAATTCCTCCTATTTTAATACATTGTGATAGCACCGCTGCGATTGGTAGAGTTCAAAACCGTTATTACAACGGTAAATCCAGACCTATAAGGAGGAAACACAGTAATGTAAGATCGTATTTGACAAATGGTACCATTAATGTTGATTATGTCAAATCTTGTGATAATCTTGCAGATCCTCTTACTAAGGCCTTAACGAGAGAGAAGGTCTGGAGCACATCAAGGGGGATGGGATTGAAACCTATAAATCCTTGAGTCATATATGAGGAAACCCAACCTGGGGACTAGAGATCCTATAACCAGGTTCAAAGGGAAAAACTAATCATATGATGACTTGTTGTGAAAAATGCACTATCTTTTTATTCCCTCCCTATGATGTGAGTGCATTGGTTCCTGTAGTGATTTGTGAAGGTTGAGTTGATAAAACTCTTAATGAATATCTGTAGTCCGTATGGGTGGAGTGTTAAAATTACAGGAGCACTCTTGACAGATTTCACCTATGTGATGTGTGGAAGTAGGTCGCTTCCTATGAGAATTGGGCTTATTCTTAAATGCACTCATGAAACCGGGATAGCACAAAGCCATAACGTGCTGGCTATAATGTCACGCCCCGAGCCTACACCCCAGACGTGACCGGCACTTGAAGACCATCGCTGGCCCCCAAGCGAACCCTTGGCCTGGCTTTCTTAACTCAGCGGAAACTTAACTCAACAGGATAACTCAATGCAATGAAAGGTTATAAAACAACTCAACTGAAAGTAATTTGCCAACAAGGCATCTCGAGTCTCAAAATAGGATATTTAAATATATACATGCATGAGAGACTCCAAACTAATCGATCGATCATTCGATCTCATGAAGCCTCTAAATACGAGATGGATGTTGGGATGCACTCGCAACATCCTAATAAAACAAAAACTAAGAACACAAAATAATTGAGTCCTCGGAATGCAGGAGGCTCACCATCGACTTCTGAGTGCTCATTTGGATCAACGACGCGGATATCGATCCGGTACTCAGATATCTGCATCATAAGACGATGCAGCCAACCGCATCGATCATGGAAGGTACAAGTATGCGGTGGAAAACTAAGCAACATAGGCTAGTAGGAAATTTGGAAGAAATCAAAAGCTTACCTAGTTCAACTCAACTCAACTCGATCGACTTCTTTCAATATAAGGCAATTTAAAACAAGTGTGATATAAAGAAAGCATTTTAAAACATGCTATAAACTCGTGTGTATACAAGGATACAATAAGCCCGAGATGTATATAGAAATACAATTGAAGATGTATATAAAATACAATAATTTTCGTGTATAAAAATACAATAATCACAGGGAGTTTCTCTAACCGACAACCATCACATAAGAGCTAAAGTGATGATACAATGATCAACCTCACGCCGCCAGAGCATCCTATACCCGCCAAAGGTATAAGACTGAATCGCCTAATGGATCCACTAGTCTAATATGAAAAGGATTCATCTAAAGAGTATGATCCTTTTCTACCCATGGCTAACATGGTTCTACGAGGCCGTGGTTCTTTGAACGCTCCCAATTTGGTGCTCGATACTACTCCCAAAAATGTCGGCTCTTATGTTTTTAAAACACATTTCTTCCGCCGACATGAGATAATTACTCAAAAAACTATCCCGAAGGCTCTTTGGAAATTTAGGTTTCAACCTTGTTTAAATGTAAAGACATTTCTTTAAAACTTCTTTGGGAATACATAGTTCCTAATAACTTTGAGAAAATGAACTCAACTTGAAACTTGAGACTCTTTACTTAGCTTGAAACTCTAAGCTCTTTGCTTGACTTGACACTGAGTCTAAAAATAAAGTTAAAACGCTCAATAAAGACTCTTGAACAACTTTACAACTAGCTTGACTTGCTTAACTTCTAAGCTTAACTCTTAATTTCTAACTTCACTGACTTCTAACTAACTCTCCTTGAATTGGAATTTGGATTCAAGGTGTTGGCTCACATGTTACGGATGAGTTCTTGACTTTTAGAAGTACCTTGGAGTGTTGGAAACAACTAGGAAACATAGGTATAATACCTAGGAACAAAAATAAAATAAAATGGGAATTAAGGTAGGGAAGGATTGGCGCCTTGGCGCTCTAAGAGCGCGGGCGCCAGCCCTCAACTTCAAACGACTGCTGGCCACTCTGCTAGGCACCAGCCTCAGCTTCAACGGATCGCTGGGCACTCTGCGTTTCGCAGTGCCACTCTTCCCAAAAAAAAAAAAACCCGACTTTTCTCCCTCTTTTCTTCAACTCTAAACCACCCTTACTTCAATGGATTTAACCCCAAACACTAAGGATCATCAATCTCTCAACATACAATAAATTACAACTCAAATACACAACCCAATCATGTCCCACAACCAACAATAACTTCAACAACACAACTAACAACATCAACAACAACTAACAACTTCAACAACTTCAACACAAATCCAATCTTTTCTCAAATCATAAAAAAATGAGCTTGATGTGTGGGGGAAAGGATCAAACCACACAAAGAACTCACATACCTTGATAGGAATCACCCCCGACGAAAATCCACGACGGAAACTTGTTGATCTCCTTTCTCCTCTTCTTCTCCTCTTCTTCTCTTCTTCTTCTCTTCTTCGCTCTCAAGAACCCTAACTCTTTCTCTTTTAAAATAGGATAAAATGATCCAGAATCAGCCTAACACACAATATAACCTCAAAAGAAATGGCTAGGGAAAAGACCAAAATGCCCTTAAAATTTCCGGACGGATTCCCTGTCAACTGCCCAACTTTCAATGGCCATAACTCGCTCATACGAACTCGAAATCAATCAATCTCAGTGGCGTTGGAAAGATCATTCCACAAGCTTCGCAACCATAACTGGAACTACTCCTAACTCATCCTGATCTAGGAGTTACGACTGATCAAAGTTGGCCAAAAATCACTGATTTCCACACTTAGCCAAATTTTCCAGATTCTGTATTTTTTTTTTCCCCAAAAAATGGCTACTTCCAATTTCAAGCTTCTTCATAGCTATTTCAAATTGTCGGATATTACATATAAAGCTCATGTCAACACCTTGATTATTATGTGTGAGCAGTGATATTTTATTTCCCTTAAGCAGTCATAGTTCAAGTCTGAGACCACTACGACTCTGGAGTAAAAATTACTGTTTCACTAAGTGGAGGTTCAATGCAGAGCACACCTTCATTATGCATAGTAGTCTTCCTTCAACTAATATACTCTCTTGTCTAATACTTAAAATGAGTGGGGGATTGTTGTGGCATTTTAATATTATTATATTGTTGTGGCATTTTAATATTATTATCCTTTGCTAAATGTCATTTGCTTTCTGCCTAATAACTCTTCATTAGGTGCATTACTACCGTTTGACAGTTGATGACATTTGATGTCATCTTTATTATCATTTGGTTTAATTGCCATTACTTTGTTATAACGTTGCTGAGAACGGTAGCGGTACGTTTTGTGGTTTTTTAGGCAGAAGTGGTTCTCCAATATCTAATTCTTAATTCCTTCATTATACCTTGTAAACTATGTAACTCCTAAGACCGCTTATCTTCACTATTTACCATTCCATTATCTTCCTATTTATTTCTAGGAAGACTTCTTCTACTATAAATAGTGATGGTATTCATTTGGTTTGGGATATACAACACACAAGGAAAAATATAGAGTGCATAAAGTTTGTCAAAAAGAGAGTTCTTATTAGTTGAAGGGAAGTGTTCTTTTTGTGGAACTTTGGACTCAACTCTTGTCCAGAGTTGTTGAGTTATACTTGGTGAAGGTTGTTGTATCCTGGAGGGGACAAGTCAAGGGGACTACTGCTGGACCGGTGAAAAACATTTGCTGCAGTGGACTTGAATCTCCTTAAAGAGAGCGAGATATCCGCGCCTCAACCTGAAGAGAATTTTGTTTCTTCATTTTATTTCAGTTGTAATCTTGTAATTTTGTTATCTTTGTAATTTTTTCACTAACATTTCTCACTGTATATACAAATATTTAATGACTATTTCCTCAATAGAAATCTTTATCAGCATAGCAATTTTGGGACTAAACTTGAAATTCTTTTTAACATAAAGGAGAAAGATTCAGTACATTCATATCACATAACAGTAAATCAAGATTAGTGCAAGTTGAAAATCTTTCCTTGTCTTGGAAGAACTATCCATTTTCCATTAGATCATTCTTGATGAAATCTCAACACATGACGAGGGTATGCAATGTTATCTGCAGTTGTAGGGAAGTAGACATAGTACTCTTCTCCAATTTTCCCACTGATAAATCCAAACCACCATCCATCGTTTGCAAATACATCAATCATATCGTACAGACGGAATCCGTTTTCTGACATTGTTTCATCTTGATGAGGTGGAACAGGGCGGATCGCGGCTGAAGTGAACATCTCTTCCAGTGGTGCAGATTCATCATCAGTCAACAGATTCTTGTACTTGATTCTGTAATGATAAGCGCCAATGGAAGAAACAATAGTTGCTTTGTAGTAAGAACCTACGAAGCCATATACTTGACTTGCCACTTCAACTTCGTCCCCCTTTTGGAATACTTTTGTTATCTGTTGTTTCTTGAATGCTATTGATTTTACCTAGTCTGAGAGCATTTCCATTCTTGATCCGTGCCGTTCCTCTGAATTGTTTTCTGTCACTTTGATTCTGGCCATTTTGAGTGTAGTAATGCAGATTGTTTCTATTGAATGAAAAGTGAGCAACTATCAGGCTTTGCACGTCAATTTATAGTACTAGAAATTAGGTTTCCATTTACCTAATTGTTTACTTTATTATTTTTCCTAATTTGTTAGGGACTTGAATTATGGAAACAGGAAAAAATGGGGTCAATAAGTTATATGGTTACTCAATAATAAAAGCATAGCGTAGGCACGCGTTATTACATTATTGTTCTTTTATAGAGCAACTTATTGCCTTATACTAATCATTCTTATTACGATTCGCTATTTTTTCGATGTTAAGTGAATTCCTTTTTAAAATTGAACACAAGAGGGACATTCCTGAGTGACAAACGTTTGTCCATTGATCATATAAACTCAACATCTTTGCAAATGACTTTGCAATAAACAAAATCCCGATGTTTAAATCAGTAGGCACGCGTATTACACCTTTCTTTGGGTTCAGTGGGAATAATGCCACAGAGCCTCCGTGCACATTGTATATTTCTTGAACTACACCAAGTTGATATTTTTCATTGCCAGTGGTTTCTAAAGAAATCCCACCATATTTGTGATTTACTGGCACTAAGAAATACGTAGTGTGTGTTCGGAGGATTTTTCCGTTTATGTCAAGAATCGTGTTGGATTCAGACGCAGAATTGGAACTTGTGAAGATGGCAAAGACACAGAGAAGAATTAATAACGATACCTTATTCATTTTCTAGTGAAACTTTGTGAGTAATGTTGATTATAACAGAAAAGTAATCCATCTTATTATATAGAACAATTCAACTCTAAAACAGAGTAACAAATTCATGTATTCTCGTTTCTCACTATACAGATTACAGCATATCGAAATCTTTATCAGCAATATAACAATTTGCGACTTAACTTGAAGAATTGGGATAAAGAGAATGATTAACAAGTCGCATTCATATCAAATTACAGTAAATCAAGAACTTCTTGAAATGAAGATTAGTACAAGTTGAAAATCTTTCCTTGTCTTGGAAGAAATATCCAGTTGCCGTTAGACCATTCTTGATGAAATCTCAACGCATGAGGAGGATATGCAATGTTATCTGCAGTTGTAGGGAAGTAGACATAGTACTCATCTCCAACTTTCGCACTGATAAATCCAAACCAACATCCATCGTTGTCAAATACATCAACCATATCGTATAGACGGAATCCATTTTCTGACATTGTTTCATGCTGATGAGGTGGAACAGGGCGGATCTCGGCTGCAGAGAAAACATCCTCTAGCGGCTCAGATTCATCATCTGTCAACAGAGTCTTGTACTTGATTCTGTAGTAATCATCGCCAGTGGAACAAATAATAGTTGCTGCGTAGTAAGAGCCTATGAAGCCTAATTCTTGACTTGCCACTTCAACTTCATCACCCTTTTCATATTCTTTTGTTATCTGTTGTTTCTTGAATGCTATTGATTTGATTGACTCTGAGAGCATTGCCATTCTTGATTGATGGAGTTGCACTGAATTCATTTCTGTCACGTTGATTGGAGCCATTTTGCAGACTCTACTGGAGATTGATTGATTGATTCAATTGAATGAGAAAAGTGAGGAACTATGAGGCTTTGCTACTGAATTTATAGGCAGAGAATTCTGTTTCCTGTTTTCTTTTGTTTTTTCCTGGAATGACTCGGAATAGGAATTTCCAATTTTTATATTTTTGATTGGTTTATATCTTTTTTTTCTTTACTAATTTATTATGGACTATGGCAAGAGGAAAAACTGTGATAGAATTTGTACTTTTATTGCACTTTAGGCTTAGAGATTGCGTAGTAGTCAGCGAAGCTGCGTCGGGGGCAAACATATTGTTCCCACATCGGCAGTGCAACACATAAGCTCCAGCTTTATGAGGCTTCATACCAGGAGAGCATGTCACGACCTTACTTGAACAGGATCTGTTCTATAGGCTCGTACCACTGTATCCTTGATTTCTAAGGAGACAGGAAACCAAGTCTGGTTGATGAAGTATGGCCATGTGACCAGAGCGTGATTAACAGCCTACCATGGCTCCTCGAGCTGTGTGGTTGGCAGTAGATGATCGTTCTTAGACCTGATCTTAGGCCTAGGATGGTCCCATGTCTGTCTGACAGACTTCCACTTCTTTTTGTTTTCCTTTCGAGAAAAAAAAAACATTGGATCTGTTTGCTAGTCTAAGATGTTTGTCTCGACTTTATTTTGGCTAATTCAAGATTCAGCCGGCCTATGGATATCGTCAATTTGAAGCCTAAAAGAGTTGTTGAAATTTAGTTTTAGCTAAAACAAAAGAGAAATCGTGAATGATACTATCATGTTAGTCATAATGTGTGTCCCAATGGGTCCAAACATACAATTTTCAGCATCTACAAATGTGACCAGAGCGTGATTAACAGCCTACCATGGCTCCTCGAGCTGTGTGTGGTTGGCAGTAGATGATCGTTCTTAGACCTGATCTTAGGCCTAGGATGGTCCCATGTCTGTCTGACAGACTCCACTTCTTTTTGTTTTCCTTTCGAGAAAAAAAAAACATTGGATTTGTTTGCTAGTCTAAGATGTTTGTCTCGACTTTATTTTGGCTAATTCAAGATTCAGCCGGCCTATGGATATCGTCAATTTGAAGCCTAAAAGAGTTGTTGAAATTTAGTTTTAACTAAAACAAAAGAGAAATCGTGAATGATACTATCATGTTAGTCATAATGTGTGTCCCAATGGGTCCAAACATACAATTTTCAGCATCTACAAATGTTAAGAGGCTAGTTATACTCTCTTAGTGTATTAAAAAGATCTGATAATTCTCGTATTTAACAAAAGTTTACGAATGTACCCTGGACATTTAACCTGTATTCATAATCTTCACAACACTCACTACAATGCCTCACAGTCAAAAAGACTTAATTGTAATGAAAATATTACTCATACAGCCTTATCCAAAACCACAATGTTTTGAATTATTGATGCGCATCCAGACTAGATTAAAAGCATTCCATGTTAGACTCTCAAGAAAACTATTCTATAATCGGGAGGGGATTACAACGTAGGAAATACATCTGCGTGGTGAACCAAAAGGACATAATGTATGTCTCAATTGGTCGGGTTGGGTTCAAACATACAATTTTCAGAATCTACAAGTGTTAAGAGGCTAGTTATGTGCAAGTGAAATCGTGATCTTTTGTTACAAGTTGTAACTTACAACAATGCTAAAAGTTGAGAAAATCAAGACTTCACATCAGGGAATTCAAGAACATGAAGAGTATATTGGTTCAGTTTTCTTGTTTCTGTTGCTGTCTCATTATTGACTGATATATTCTCAAAGTTACTAATGAATATCTTCAATTCAGTAGATATAAAACTGAATTTGGGCGTTTTATTTATTACTACAGAAAATAAATGCATCCCTATATAGCACAATTCAAGGCAAAAAACGAAGTAACAAATCATAGATTCTCGTTTCTCACTATAAAGTACAAAATATTTCATCCACTATTTCCTCAATAGAAATCTTTAACAGCAATTTTGGGACTAAACTTGAATTATTCTTCTTAACATAAAGGAGAAAGATTCAGTACATTCATATCACATTACTGTAAATCAAGATCAGTGCAAGTCGAAAATCTTTCATTGTCTTGGATGAAATATCCACTTGCCATTAGACCATTCTTGATGAAATCTCAATACATGACGAGGATATGCAATGTTATCTGCAGTTGTAGGGAAGTAGACATAGTACTCATCTCCAACTTTTGCACTGAAAAATCCGAACCACCATCCATCGTTGTCAAATACATCAACCATATCGTATAGACGGAATCCATTTTCTGACATTGTTTCATGCTGATGAGGTGGAACAGGGCGGATCTCGGCTGCAGAGAAAACATCCTCTAGCGGCTCAGACTCATCATCTGTCAACAGAGTTTTGTACTTGATTCTGCAATAATCATCGCCAGTGGAACAATTAATAGTTGCTGCGTCGTAAGAGCCTATGAAGCCTAATTCTTGACTTGCCACTTCAACTTCATCACCCTTTTCGTATTCTTTCGTTATCTGTTGTTTCTTGAATGCTATTGATTTGATTGACTCTGAGAGCATTGCCATTCTTGATTGGTGGAGTTGCTCTGAATTCATTTCCAATTGAATGAAAAAGTGAGGAACTATGAGTCTTTGGTACTGAATTTATATGCAGAGAATTCTGTTTCCTTCAATGACTAAATAGGGAATTCTTTTCCTGTTTTCTTTTGTTTTTTCCTGGAATGACTCGGAATAGGTATTTCCAATTTTTATATTTTTAATTGGTTAAAATATTTTCTTACTTTCCTAATTTATTAGGTACTTGAACTATGGCAAGGTGAAAAAAATTGTGATGGAGTTATTCCTACTGGGAATCAGGGGAGGAGTTAGAAGCCTGGGTACAGGCTCGGTCAAATTCAGTAATTTTTTACTCGAATTGTGTATTTGTATTAAGAAGATATTAAATATGTACAAATATTAAGTTTAGAACTTAGTTATTAACACTTGAAATTATCGTTACACCAACAAGGGTTGTGGTGGAGTGGTAAGTACTCCTTCATCCTTAACCAAAAGGTATTGGGTTTGAGTCCCCTTGGGTACGGAGTCGCCTTTGTTAGGGAGCGCTTTACCCCCAATGTGGGACTTCCCGGCACGAATTCGAATTTAGTCGGACTCCAATGTGGGTACCCGACACCGGATGAGAAACCAAAAAAAATAAAAGAAATTATCGTTACAAAATTCAAAACTTGCAAGATTAAAATTCTGACTTCGCCTCTGAGTGGGAATTGGGATGGTTTCTAAGAAATTGTTGATCTTCACCTTAAATCTAGATGTTTTGCAAACAGTATAACTATTTGTTTTGATCATATAAGTATGGAAAGTGTCAAAAAACAGATTATAAGAAAAGGGAAGAGAGAAAACTCAAATGGTTGCAACCATTAGAAAATCAAAATCTTTATTAGCATATGTAACAATTTGCAACTAAACTTAGATTAATAAGTTGCATTCCTAAATCAATAATCATCATATCATCATATTCATATATATTATTATAAGTGGAAAGCTCCTAACTTAAAAGTTGAATTACCATTCTGCCCTTGTTTTATTTCTAAACTAAATTAAATATTAATATATAATTAATTTAATATTAAATAATAATTTTATTTAAATTCATGCATCTAGACACAATGGTTCAAATTCTTTGGGATATTAAATTTTCTATCTCATCGTTTTTCTGCTCATATAATTTTTAATCAAAAAAGAGTGAACATACCCTTCTGATTACTGCATTACTAACTAATAAAATATGAACTTAAATTCAACAAATGTTATCAGAAAATGGACTAAATATGCTTATTAGTTTTGTGTAGTAAATGCTTGAGGAAGTTATTCATGTACCAAACGTGGATAATCAAGAGTCAAAAAATAACTTTTAATTTTAATTTATAATAAGTGGGGGTAATGAAGAGTCTATCAAAGACACTCACCAACAACATTATATATATTCCCTTCTTTCATCTAAATTTGTGACTATCTTACTTTCTGTAGATTAATATGCACCATTTGTAGGTAAGAATCCTTACTAATTCTTATATTTGTGTTCTTTATAATTTTATTCATATATATTTATCTTCTTTTTATTGAGAAATATGTGAATTGACATGGTTACAAGATGGAAGTTCATCAAATACAGAATTGTAAGTGAATTTTTATTTTTCATATCCCCATCTTTTTGAATTTTCAAATATAACTTTGTAATTGGTTATTATACTTTTGTATTCTTCATTTCTTTTATCTTTAGGATATAAATATAATAAAACTAATCCCAATTTATATTCAAAATAAGCTAATCATGTTGAATCTCCCGAAACATTTTGGTTGCCTCAATCGTTTCTGATTAAAGTAGCTATCTTCATAACCATGATTTTTTAATTGCTCCTACTTATGATAATTTCAAGTGAATTCTTTTTCTTCTTATAATGTTTACAAACAAGAGATTGATATATAGACAAAACATGTACTTATGATTTTAGTCAGTCATATGGATCATTTAAAGAGAAAAAATTAAGAAGTTAAAACAAATTATTCTATGAAACTACCGTTATTTTATATGAATAGTGGGAATACATTATAAGAATTTGCTCAATTTTTCCATAACATTTTATACATTTACAAACAAAAGGGTCAACAATATTCTTACAATAACCAATACTTATATTTTTCAATTACACTAGCAACATATTTGATAGTATGTTAATTTAAATAATTTTATATTAACAAAAGTAATCACGGATTAAAAAAAATTGTGAGTCTGATCTCTAAAAATTTACTATTTTTAAGTTTATGTATAACTATTACTAAAACATAGAAAAAAGCAATATAATTTGATTATAGAAGTTTATAGAATTGGTCAAACTCCATTGACATTATATTTCTATGATATATATATATATATATATATATATATATATATATATATATATATATATATATATATATATATATATATTTCTATGATATATAGAGAGAGAGAGGGGCTCGCTCTGAAAAGTGAAAATAGCAAGAGAAAATTACAAGAAAGAAATGAAAGATTTTATATATATATGTAGATTGTAGTTATTTCTTTTATTCTCTCCGCATTTCTCTATTTAAATACTTTGAATTTATAGGAAATAATTGTGAAAGTAACTTTAAAATATTTTTTGTTTCAAGATCTATAATATATAAAGGCAAGAACAATTCTCCTCGGTATATATTGGTTGAGGGTCTTCATCTTTTTTGAATTGCTTTTTAGGATGTATTTTAGTTAACTTATTCTGTTTAAAGTTGTTTTAGCTTCGAAAGGACCATTAGCTTCGAAAGGACCATAACTCTTTCACCCACTATACAAATTTTATATAGTAGTAGCGGACAAACATGCAAAGCACGTTCCAAGAACTAGTAAAAGAAAAAAGGTAAAAAATTAACCTTTCCTAATTCCTTGTTTTGGGAAGATATTTCCACTTGCCATTAACCCATTCTTGATGATATCTCAACACATGACGAGGGTATGCAATGTTATCCGCAGTTGTAGGGAAATAGACATAGTACTCTTCTCCAATTTTCCCACTGATAAATCCAAACCACCATCCATCATTTGCAAACACATCAACCATATCGTACAGACGGAATCTGTTTTCTGACGTTGTTTCATCTTGATGAGGTGGAACAGGGCGGATCACTGCTGCACTGACCATCTCTTCTAGTGGCGCGGATTCATCACCAGTCAACAGATTCTTGTACTTGATTCTGTAATGATAAGCGCCAACAGGAGAAAGAATAGTTGCATCGTAGTAAGAACCTATGAAGCCATATACTTGACTTGCCACTTCAACTTCATCACCCTTTTGGAATACTTTTGTTATCTGTTGTCTCTTGAATGCTATTGATTTTATAAACTCTGAGAGCATTGCGTGGCGTTCCTCTGAATTGATTTCAGTCACTTTGATTGGGGCCATTATTGTGGACTCTACTGCAGATACTATGAGGCTTTTGTAAGTGAATTTATAGGGAGAGAATTCTTGTTTCCTTCGTTAATTAGAAATGGGAATTGTTTCCTTGTTTTCTTTTCGTTTTCCTTTAATGACTCGGAATTGGAATTTCCAATTTTTATATTTTTGATTGGTTTATATCTTTTTTTTCTTTCCTAATTTATTATGGACTATGGATAGAGGAAAAACTGTGATGGAATTTGATGTGAGGCAAAAATACATATTTTTAATTATTATTTGCCTTACATTTATTATTTATATTTGTTATTTTTGAGCATAAATTTTATGAATTGTGCTTAATAGTGTATTTAATTTGTAGAATTAAATTGGTGAAAAAATGAAAAAGCTTGGAGCTAAAACAAACAAAAGATGAAAGGTCGGAAAAAAAAATCAAGCAAACAGCTTTAAATTCAATATTATAATGTATAAATATATTATGTGCAGTTAGTTGCAACAAACAGCGAAAATTCAAGAATCCTTGCTGCCACGTGGCAGCGGTTGAATGCAACCGGCAGATTTGTGAGGCGGTTGCTGTCCTGCGTGAAATAGGAATTTTAGTTCCGCTTGGTTTTGGTTCCCAATTTGATTTGGACTCAATTATTTTATGTAGGATTTTTTATCTTTATAAATAGTCATAGAAATAATTATTTTGGAGATTGGGCAGAGGGGAAGATCAATTATAGGGCATCAAGTAAAAATTGACAATACTTTTTTATGGTTCTTTTCTTCTTCTTATTTTCTTAGAGATTATTAGCTAAAAGTCCTTGTTCTGGGGGCTGTAGCTACGGATTGAATGTTGATTATTTAAGGTTATTGAATTAATTCTTGGTTGTCATTATAAAGTTACTTTTATATTCTTATTTTAGTATTTTGTGCTTGATCACCATGAGATAAATCTATTGTCTAATCTTAAAATCGAGAGAGGAGGGTTAGATAGACCAGAGAATATAGAGACCTCGATCGACCCATTTGATTGAGGTGATTTATGTTTAGGAGTGACGCCCGAACGAACAACTTTTGTTTATAATTTTGTACATGATAGTATCATTCACGATTTCTCTTTTGTTTTAGTTAAGACTAATTTTCAACAACTCTTTTAGGCTTCAAATTGATGATATCCATAGGCTGAATGTTGAATTGGCAATATTTATTCAAAATTATTCAAAATACATCCTAAAAAGCAATATTTTTCATAAACAAAATATAAGTACAAGCAATATTTATTCAAAATTATTTTTCATAAAGAAATATGAATATGATTTTTTCATTTTTCTCACTTATGAATGAAAATATTTTCCTTAGATTATCTTATTTAGTTTCATATCACTTGCGCCGATCTATAATATTTTTTGGACTAACTAGTAATAATTTTATGCTTATATTCTTAAAATAACATGAATTTGTGTACATTTATGTTTGAATGCGCGCTAACGTAGAAAAGCAAAAATATAAAGAATTTGATAACATAAAATACCACAATTTAAGGCTAGAAAATATATGTTTAGCATATCAAAGTCTTAATCAGCAATATTACAATATGCAACTAAACTTGAATTGCATTCCTATCTTAGTACAGTAAATCAAGAATTTCATGAAATTAAGATCAGCATAAGTCGAAAATCCTTCTTTGTCATTTCAGGATTTTCCACTTGTCATTAGACCATTCTTGATGAAATCTCAACGCATGAGAAGGGTATGCAATGTTATCTCCAGTTGTAGGGAAATAGACATAGTACTCTTCTCCATTATCCCACTTATAAATCCAAACCAGCATCCATCATTGGAAAACACATCAACCTTATCGTATAGACGGAATCTGTTTCCTGACATTGTTTCAAGTTGATGAGGTGGAACAGGGCGGACCTCGCCTATAGTGACAAGCTCCTCTAGAGGTGCAGACTCATCATCAGTCAACAGAGTTTTGTACTTGATTTTGTAATGATAAGTGTTCTCGATAGAAACAATAGTTGCTTCGTAGTAAGAATCTATGAAGCCTATTTTGTGACTTGCCACTTCAACTTCATCGCCCTTTTGGAATAGTTTTGTTATTTGTTGTGTCTTCATTGCTGTCAAATCTATTTCCTTTGAGAGCTTTTCAATTTTTGATTGGTGGCGTTGCTCTGAATTGTTTACTGACACATTGGTTAGGGCCATTTTGAGAGTAGTAGTGAAGATTGGTTCAATTGAATGAAAAGTGAGGAACTATGAGGCTTTGCAAGTGAATTTATAGGCAGAGAATTATGTTACCTTTGGTGATTAAGAATGAAGATTATTTTCCTATTTTCTTTTGTTTTCCATTTATGATAGTTTACTTCATAACTTTTTAGTTTTACCAAAATATCGTTCAAACTTTTGAGTTTTAGCAAAAAGTCATTCAACTAAAATTAGTTTTACCAAATTAAAAAAACGTTCAACTTATGAGTTTTAGCAAAATGTCATTCAACTTAAATTAGTTTTACCAAATTAAAAAACGTTCAACTTACGAGTTTTAGCAAAAAGTCATTCAACTTAAATTAGTTTTACCAAATTAAAAAATGTTCAACTTACAAGTTTTAGCAAAAAGTCATTCAACTTAAATTAGTTTTACCAAATTAAAAACGTTCAATTTACGAGTTTTAGCAAAATATCGTTAAACTTTCTAATTTTATCAAAAAATCGTTCAACTTACTATTTTATCAAAAAATCGTTCAACTTAAACTGGTTTTATCAAAAAATCATTCAACTTACTGGTTTTATCAAAAAATCGTTCAACTTACTAGTTTTATCAAAAAATCATTCAATTTAAACTAGTTTTATCAAAAAATCGTTCAACTTAAACTAATTTTATCAAAAAATCGTTCAACTTGCACTAGTTTTATCAAAAAAAATCGTTCAACTTACTAGTTTTATCAAAAAATTGTTGACACCCAATTTTGGACCTCCACATATAAATTAATCACCAAGCTTCTTAAATTTCTAACGATTTAAAATAATTAGTTTTTATAAAAATTTCAGAAATAAAATAAAATAAACATAGTTTGCAAGTTATGTCAAATAGTTTTGTCACCTTTTTTTTTTTATAATATATATGTTTTATTTAGTTATGTATATAATTAATGCATTTTACGAGTATTCAAAAATTATTTCGAAAAGATTTTATATTTTCAATACTTTATTAGTAGTAAAAATCGTAATTTGGAATTAATGAGTTTTATGAAATTCAAAACGCTTTCAAGTTATTTTTAGATTAATTTCATAAATTTAATAATAAATATGTATTTTTACAATCACGTTGTATTATAAATATTTGAAAATTATCACAAAGATTTTTACACTTTAGTTAAATATTTTATTACTTTAAGTTGTAGTTATAATTTAGAGCTAATTAAATTAACTATTCTTATAATGAAAATAATTATTATATTTTGTTAAGATTAAGAAGCTCGATAATTAATTAATGTTAATTCATCTAAATTAAATTCGATATTTTAAAAGATTTAATCCCCCCTTTCTTGTTTGGGCCATTTTTCCAAATGGCCCACAAACCAATTCCAAATCCATTCCCAATTCTAGCCCACAATACAATACAAACATCAAACAACTCCCATAGCCCAACATGCATACAACAACAACCCATACCCAACCCCACTGCCCCTGTACGTTTCTTCTTCTCCAAAGTGTGAAGAAACCCAAAACTACATCCAACAACGACCTACACCAGACGACCCCACCGCCCCACGTTCTCCTTCTTTTCCCCGCTGCTCGCATCCTTGATCCTGCGAGACCGAAATCAACAAAGAACACGTGACGGAAGCTGCGGCAACCGCCTCTCGATCCTTTCCTCCGGATTTGGAGGGATTTCGTTTGAATGTTGAGCCATTGACAGCTTTTCCCCATCCATTGGGGAAGAAATTTCAAAGTAAGGTCGGATTCGAATCCCAATTTTACCCTTTTCCCCTATATATACCCAACTCTTGTTCATTGGGAAGGGGGGAGAATGTTAAGGGGATATATAAAGATAGCTTGCAAAACGATTTTGAGATAAAAAATTCTGCCCCCAAGTCTCTCGTTTTTGTGATTGTTATTCGGATTTCGTGGTAGAAGAATCATCGTCTTCCTCTGCTCGTTTCGTCCCTGCTTCGCTGCCCCGAAAAAAGTAATGTCTTCTCCTTTATTATATTCTCCTCGCCCTTTCTTCCATTTCAAATGATATTTTCGATGTTCGAAACTTTCACTCCGTGGCTGTTTGCTGTTAGTTATTGTTGGGTTGTTGATGTTTAGTACGATGTGTTCGTTCTTAGTCGTTCCCACGGGTTAGTCGTAATATCGATTTAAGGTTCTGCTAAATTATATTTAGTGTTATTGTTTCTTTCCTTCCTTGTTTGAGTGTTATTGCATCTGTGTTATTTCGTTTATATCATGCTTAAGCTTCAAGTATGTCCTTATTCTCTAATTTTCCAAGTTACAACAAGAGGGGATCTTAATTCTTCATGTCTATTGAAATTTGTTCAACTAATACATGTTGTGATGTAAACAGTCGAAAGTATTTGTTTGATAGAACATTCTTGCTTGAATAATTGGCGTGATGCTTGTCCTTCTTTGGATCATTATAGCCATGGCTTAAGCATTGTCCAAAGTGATCTTGTCTCTTGATGGGTTTTTATTGGTTGTAGTTAGAGTATAGGTGATAATCTGTCCATTTTTTTTATTTATTTTTTTAGCTTTGTTTTGCTCTTCTGTAATGTGTTCTCTTTAATAGTATTTGGGAATCAATTTCTATGCATTAATTGTTTTGACTTGTTGCATTGTCCTCTCCAGCTTATGTATGTTTAGGATTTCCTATTAGTTCTCTTTTAAGTTATTTTTCATCATGAGAATACTATGGCCTTCTATAATTAAATGATCAGTAATGTGTGTTGCTAAGTTGTTGTGCCAATTCATTAGCTTAAATATGATCATTGTGTTCTTTAGTCATCTCTTTAAAGCTTCCTGCTTGTCCTTTTATGATTTCTTTTAATTTGAATTATATGATAGTGTATATGTATTTCATTGCTTTTCCCTTCGCATATTTGGCATATCCTTTTCTTTGTTCATTTTGGTTAGTCGTATGCTAATCTTTTGCCATTTCGTTGCATGTGATCCCCGCTCGAGTCTCTTGTGGACTTTCTTTCCTCTTTGCATTTCTGATACGAGCCATGGAGGCTTGAATTTCTCCATCGAGTCAGCCTCCCTCTATACATTCGGAAGCTGTTACAGGTTCCAGGGATCACTCATGTTGCTGGAAATTAATTCAGAAGCCCAAAAGTGGGCAGTATACGTGCTGTATACAGCATTATACGCTGATATACAGGTCAAAAACGTGAAAAATACAGGGCTGGGCAGTGTACAGGTGTTCGGGAGCAAGAAATGTGTAAAAAACGCTGATATACACGCTGATATACACTGATATACAGCCAGTGTATACCAAAAACGGGATTGGGCAAAAGTCCAAAAAATCCCAACGAAATAGGCTCAAATTTAATTTATCTCTTACTCTTTAATTATTTATTTATGATTGTTTATTGTTTGTTCTTTAAATCTAACTTTAGAATTATTAATTAACTTAATTAGAGTCCCCAAAAGATGAGTTATTTCCGTCGTGTTGATTTAATTTTAATATGTTTCATGTCTTAGTGTTCACTTATTTTTATCAATCAAATATGTCGGTCAAATTATGCATTTTAAATAAGTTAAACCTTTGGTTCTTAAAAAATAGTGTTGCTAAGCTTTTCACTTAATCACTTTTTATTCACTTTAAAATTGTTCAAGTTAAAGTACTTTTTTTTCTCAAATAAACTTTAAAAAATATTAGTCAAAACCATTTTAATTAATAATAATAATAAAATAATAATAATAATAATAATATATATATATATATATATATATACACACACATATATGCATTCCTACTTGATCATGTTTGCAAAAAGGTTAGTTAATTAATTAAAGTTGGTTTTCATGCTTCATTTATTAAATTGGTTTAACTTATTATTTCAAAAATGAATTACATGAATTTTAATTAATCTGGTTTTATTAACATTTTAATCGCCTGCAACTTAATTCGATTGTTTTTATATTTAGGTTCCTCTTTCTAAAAAAATAAATAACATGTGACATTTATTTATTTTCTTTAAGTTGATCATCTTGTATATTATTATTTTTATGTTAAATCATTTTCCCAAACAATTAGTCAAAAATGTTTCAGTCAAGTCGCAGGTCAACCGCGTGTTAGCAGGCACTTCGAATGCCTAAACCCTTCTCGAAGTGTAAATTGAACCCCGAACCCTCTTTTGGTATTTTCAAATAATTTTTCTGTTCAAATTTTTGAAAATTATAAGTTTTTCTTAATTTCTTTAAAAAATTAAGTGGCGACTCTTTCTAAGTATTTTTCTTAAATTGTTTTATACTTAGAACATTTCAAAAAGTGATTTTTCTACAAACAGGAAAATTACGGCGCAACAAAAATCGTTCAACTTACTAGTTTCATCAAAAAATTGTTCAACTTACTAATTTTATCAAAAAAAATTCAACTTATTACTAGTTTTATCAAAAAATCGTTCAACTTACTAGTTTTATCAAAAAATCGTTCAACTTACTAGTTTTATCAAAAAATTGTTCAACTTATTTCTAGTTTTATCAAAAAGTCGTTCAACTTACTAGTTTCACCAAAATATCGTGCAACTTAAACTAGGTTTATCAAAAAATCTTTCAACTTACTAGTTTCACCAAAATATCTTGCAACTTAAACTAGGCTTATCAAAAAATCTTTCAACTTACTAGTTTCACCAAAAAATCGTTCAACTTAAACTAGTTTTACCAAAAAGTCGTTCAACATAACTTATATTAGTTTTACCAAAAAAGTCGTTCAACTTATACTAGTTTTACCAAAAAAAAGTCATTCATCTTAAACTAGTTTTATCGAAAAGTCGTTCAACTTACTAGTTTTACCAAAAAGTCGTTTTAACTTAAACTAGTTTTATCAAAAGGTCGTTCAACCTACTAGTTTTACCAAATAATTGTTCAAATTACTAGTTTCACCAAAAAGTCGTTCAACGTAACTTAAACTAGTTTTACCAAAAAATTGTTCAACGTAACTTAAACTAGTTTTACCACAAAGTCGTTCAACGTAACTTAAACTAGTTTTACCAAAAAGTTACTATGACCAAAAAACTAAAGAGACAATTATATAATCTCCTCAAGTTTGCTTTTGTAATACTTCCTTCCTTTATGGTTGATGATATGCTTATCTTTCTCATTCTTATAAACTTTAATGACTTTTCTACATAATTTGTTATAGTTAAGTGACCATATACGTTATTAACACGAAAAAACGCCATGGAGTTTCTTGCTACTGGGAATTGGGATGGTTTCTACGAAATTGATGGTCTTCACCTTAAAACAAATTACTCCCTCTGCCCCAGTATAATTATATCTTTAGTTTCATTTTTTCAAGTTAATTAAAGAAAAAATAATTCTAAGGTATAGTTTACTTGATAAAAGTAGAGTGACGTTTTCTTCAATAATACTTATTTAATTGGTTTTTCAGTTGAGTTGTGACTTAGGAGTAATAATAAATCTTACATAAATTTCGCTGGTTTTGTTGCACTTGGACGAGTTTAGAATTGGAGATTGTATAGTTAACGAAATTGTGTGACATGCCAATATATTACTAATATGTACTCCCACATCGGATATGCAACATATAAGCTCTGGCGTTATAACCTTCTGTTCACTAGAAATGGTCACGACCTTACTTGAACAGGATCTGTTCTATAGGCTCGTACCACTGTATCCTTGATTTCTAAGGAGACAGGAAACCAAGTCTGGTTGATGAAATATGGCCATGTGACCAGAGCGTGATTAACAGCCTACCATGGCTCCTTGAGATGTGGTTGGCAGTAGATGATCGTTCTTAGACCTGATCTCAGGCCTAAGATGGTCTCGTGGCTGTCTGACAGACTCTCCCATTCTTTTTGTACGAGACCTAATTGGAAGCCAAAAATGGTTTCTAGTTTTCTTCATCTGCCTATTTAGGAAACTTTGGGTCTGTTTGCAAGTCTAAGATGTCTCACAGCTGTCTTACAAACTTTCTAATGTATGAAACGAAGAACAGAATGATTATTTTGGCTAATTCAAGATTCAGCCAGCCTATGGATATCGTCAATTTGAATCATAAAAGAGTTGTTGAAACTTAGTATAAACTAAAATAAAAGAGAAATCGTGAATGATACTACCATGTTTGTCAAGGTCAGTATAGCCAGTAAGTATTTAGCAAGTATATGTACATAAGCTGTTTCTTCGAGGTGAACCAAAAGGACATAATAAATGTTCCCACATCGGCAGTTCAACACATAAGCTCTAGCTTTATGAGCTTCATACCAGGAGTATATGTCCACCTTACTTGAACAGGATGTGTTCTATAGGCTCATATACTACAACGGAATGTCATAGTTAAGCTGTGGTTGCAGTAGATTAAGGAGGACTTGATCTCTCAGGCCTGAGATGGTTTCAAGTCTGTCGGACAGACTTTCCCTTCTTTTTTTTGTTTGGAAGCTTATCTGCCTAGCATTGTTGTAACAAAGATCACAACTATTGTCCACTTGCACATAAGTTGTTCGTGTGATGTTCAATTTTAAGATGTAAATTATATTAAAACATACAAATATCTTTTTCAATTAGAAGGGAATTTTATAACCAATAATATAGAAAAGAAGGTATTATAATTACTATTTGAGATAGGTAACTCTATCCTATAAATTTTAGATATGGTTATCTAAAAAATTATTTATAGCTATGTCATTTTCTATGAAAGTTAATTTATACATTATAGAAAAAATGACTACACCTGAAAAAACATGATAGCATAAAATATAAATATCATTACACCAATAAAAAAAAAATAACGCCCAAGCATATAATTCTAGGACTTACACCCTATAGATGTCCGCCTTCAATTTGCGCCCGGAGCATTTTTGATACAACCCGCCCCGAGAATCGCCCTGAAAACATTTTTTGAAAACACTGTTCACAAATATTTGACTTCGCACTTATTGATTGATCTCAATCTCAACTAGCACTTCACTGAGGTAATGTGTGATGAACACTTTCAGTTTTAGTACATTTTAGTTCTACATGATCTATATGTTTTGATCCTTTTAAGTATGGGAAGTGTCAATTCTGGAGAGAAGAATAACAGATCATAAGAAAAGGAATGAGAGAAAAATCAAATAATTGCAACCACTAGAAATCAAATCTTTATCAGCATATGTAACAATTTCACAACTAAAATTGAATTGACATAAAACGAATGATAAATAATTTCCTGAATTGAACATCAGCATAAGTCGAAAATCCTTCCTTGTCATGACATCAGAGATATCCACCCGCATTTACACCATTCTTGATGAAATCTCAACACATGAGAAGGGTATGCAATGTTATCTTCAGTTGTTGGCAGTAGATGATCGTTCTTAGACCTGATCTTAGGCCTAGGATGGTCCCATGCCTGTCTGACAGACTTCCCCTTCTTCCTGTTTTCTTCATCTGTCTATTTGATGTCTCGCGGCTGTCTTAAACACTTTCTAATGTATCAAATATAGCCCAGAATGATTGTCTCGACTTTATTTTTGCCAATTCAACATTCAGCCTATGGATATCATCAATTTGAAGCCTAAAAGAGTTGTTGAAAATTAGTCTTAACTAAAACAAAAGAGAAATCGTGAATGATACTATCATGTTGGTCAAGGTCAGTATAGCCAGCAAGTATTTAGCTAATATGTACATAAGCTGTTTCTTCGAGGTGAACCAAAAGGACATAATATGTATCTCAACAGGTCCAACCATACAATTTTCAGCATCTACAAATGTTAAGGGGCTAGTTATACTCTCTTAGTATTATAGTATAGCCTGTATATAAATAAGATCTGAATAATTACCCTATTTAACAAAAGTTTACGAGTGTATCCTGGACATTTAACCCGTATTCATAATCTTCACAACACTCGCTACAACGTCTCACAGTCAAAAAGATTAGATGTAATAAACATAATACTCATACAGCCTTATCCAAAACTGCAATGTTTTGAATTACTGGTGCACATCCATCTAATCTCCACCATTTTCAGTATCCTCCTCTTCAGCCATTTTCCTCTTCTATTCTTCTTCCTCTACAAAATATCAATGTAGACAAGTCAAGAAAGTTTCAAAGTTGGGTAGCTGGAACAAAACTAACACATGAAACATATTGCATCAAAATCAATAAAATAATATGCTTCAATCTTATTCATTAAAAAAGAAAAAAAAATAGAGCTTCAAACCTAGATTAAAAGCATTCCAGGTTAGACTCTCAAGAAAAAATATTCTATAATTGGGAGGGGATTACGGATTACATCTTCGTGGTGAACCAAAAGGACATAATATATGTCTCAATTGGTTGGGTCGGGTCCAATCATACAATTCTCAGCATCTACAAGTGTTAAGAGGCTAGTTATGTGCAAGTGAAATCGTAATGACAGAAAAGTAATGCATCTTATTATACAGCACAATTCAACTCTAAAACAGAGTAACAAATTCATATACTCTCGTTTCTCACTATACAGCATATCAAAATCTTAATCATCAGTATAACAATTTGCGACTAAACTTGATGAATTGGGATAAAGAGAATGATCAATTAAGTCGCATTCATATCCAATTATAGTAAATCAAGAATTTCTTGAAATCAAGATCAGTGCAAGTCGAAAATCTTTCATTGTCATGGAAGAAATATCCACTTGCCATTAGACCATTCTTGATGAAACCTCAACACATGAGGAGGATATGCAATGTTATCTGCAGTTGTAGGGAAGTAGACATAGTACTCATCTCCAACTTTCGCACTGATAAATCCGAACCACCATCCATCGTTGGCAAATACATCAACCATATCGTATAGACGGAATCCATTTTCTGACATTGTTTCATGCTGATGAGGTGGAACAGGGCGGATCTCGGCTGCAGAGAAAACATCCTCTAGCGGCTCAGACTCATCATCTGTCAACAGAGTTTTGTACTTGATTCTGTAGTAATCATCGCCAGTGGAACAAATAATAGTTGCTGCGTAGTAAGAGCCTATGAAGCCTAATTCTTGACTTGCCACTTCAACTTCATCACCCTTTTCGTATTCTTTCGTTATCTGTTGTTTCTTGAATGCTATTGATTTGATTGACTCTGAGAGCATTGCCATTCTTGATTGGTGGAGTTGCTCTGAATTCATTTCTGTCACGTTGATTGAGGCCATTTTGCGGACTCTACTGGAGATTGATTGATTGATTCAATTGAATGAAAAAAGCGAGAACTATGAGGCTTTGGTACTAAATTTGTAGGCAGGGAATTCTTTTTCTGTTTTCTTTTGGTTTTTCCTGGAATGACTCGGAATAGAAATTTCCTATTTTTATATTTTTAATTGGTTAATATATTTTCTTACTTTCCTAATTTGCTAGGAACTTGAAGTCTTGAACTATGGCATGGAGAAAAAAATTGTGATGGAGTTCGTTAAGATAACATAATCTTTAGAAATCTCTACCATTTGGATTAATTATGAAAATCTCCTTTTTCCTTCTCTCTCTTAACATTCGAATATATCACTTCACTTTTATCATATATTGATATACATTTTAACTTTGTTTGTGAATATTTATCTGGTACAAATGTTATTGTTGATACATAACCCTATTATTTCAAACCTAAATCAGTATAGATCTGGTTCATATAGTTATGTATCTGATACATATTATATATCGGGTGAAGGACAAAATGGAATTTATTGTAATTTGGAAAACTTTTGGAATATGATGTAATTATTGACCAAATTATTCGGAGTTCTATACTTCATAAGTAGACTGATTTTTTTCTTCTTAAATACTTGCATTCTTATTTATAATAAGGGAACAATTAGAAATAATTATTAATTGTAGTTTTCAATTTCCAAAGTGACAGTTAATTTGGGACGAGTGACAGTAGTACATCATTATTATTTACCTTTTCTTTCCTATAAAGAAGCAAAAACTAGAAAAGTAAGTTGAGCATTGGAGTTGGTATAGTATGATATGCAAGAGAGTGATTAACAGTCTTCCGGGGCTCCTTGAGCTTGTGGTGCAGTAGATGATCATTTTTAGACCTGATCTCGGGCCTAAGATTGTCTCATGGCTGTCTGACAGACTTACTTATTTTTTGTTTATAAGTCCAGAATGTGGACCAACACTTTCAGTTTTAGTACTGTTTAGATTTACATGATATATTTAGATGTTCTGCAAACACTATAACTATATGTTTTGATCCTATAAGTATGGAATGTGTCGATTCCGGGGGGAAAAAATGAAGCACATCATAAGAAAAGGAAATAAAGAAAAATCAAATGGTTGCAGCCATTAGAAAATCAAAATCTTTATCAGCATATGTAACAATTTTGCAACTAAACTTAGATTCATAATTCACATAAAAATAGGTAAAAAAAAAAAAAAACTATTTCCTAATTCCTTGTTTTGGGAAGATATATCCACTTGCCATTAGCCCATTCTTGATGATATCTCTACACATGACGAGGGTATGCAATGTTATCCGCAGTTGTAGGGAAGTAGACATAGTACTCTTCTCCAATTTTCCCACTGATAAATCCAAACCACCATCCATCGTTGCCAAACACATCAACCATATCATACAGACGGAATCCGTTTTCTGACATTGTTTTATCTTGATGAGGGGGAACAGGGCGGATAACTGCTGCACTGACCATCTCTTCCAGTGGCCCAGATTCATCATCAGTCAACAGAGTTTTATACTTGATTTTGTAATGATAAGCGCCAATGGGAGAAATAATAGTTGCATTGTAGTAAGAACCTATGAAGCCATATACTTGACTTGCCACTTTGGAATACTATTGTTATCTGCTGTCTGTTGAATGCTACTGATTTTATAAACTCTGAGAGCATTGCGTGTCATGGCAAGAGTTTTTCCTCAACTAACTACTGGGAATTGGAACGGTTTCTACGCAACTAACTATCTACACGTTAAAATAAAATTAATGCATAATTATTATTTTTTCTATGATCAAAAACTGAAATCTGACATAAATTTTATTACTTTTCTTGCACTTCAGCCTTAGAGATTACGTAGTAGTCAGCGAAGCTGTGTCAGGGGCCAACATATTGTTCCCACATCGGCAGTGCAACACATAAGCTCCAGCTTTATGAGGCTTCATACCAGGAGAGTATGTCACGACCTTACTTGAACAGGATCTGTTCTATAGGCTCGTACCACTGTATCCTTGATTTCTAAGGAGACAGGAAACCAAGTCTGGTTGATGAAGTATGGCCATGTGACCAGAGCGTGATTAACAGCCTACCATGGCTCCTTGAGCTGTGGTTGCAGTAGATGATCGTTCTTAGACCTGATCTCAGGCCTAAGATGGTCTCGTGGCTGTCTGACAGACTCTCCCATTCTTTTTGTACGAGACCTAATTGGAAGCCAAAAATGGTTTCCAGTTTTCTTCATCTGCCTATTTAGGAAACTTTGGGTCTGTTTGCAAGTCTAAGATGTCTCACAGCTGTCTTACAAACTTTCTAATGTATGAAACGAAGAACAGTGATTATTTTGGCTAATTCAAGATTCAGCCAGCCTATGGATATCGTCAATTTGAATCATAAAAGAGTTTGAAACTTAGTCTAAACTAAAATAAAAGAGAAATTGTCAATGATACTACCATGTTGGTCAAGGTCAGTATAAGCCAGTAAGTGTTTAGCTAGTATGTACATAAGCTGTTTCTTCGAGGTGATCCAAAAGGACATAATAAGTGTCCCAACGGGTCCAAGCATACAATTCTCAGCATCTACAAATGTTAAGAGGCTAGTTTATTTTCTCTTAGTATAGCCAGTATATAAAAAAGAGCAGATGATTCTCGTATTTAACAAAAGTTTACGAATGTATTCTGGACATTTAACCTGTATTCATATTCTTCACAACACTCGCTACAACGTCTCACAGTCAAAAAGACTAGATGTAATAAGCATGATACTCATACGGCACTTATGTCTTACCCAAAACCACAATGTTTTGAATTACTGGTGCACATCTATCTAATTTCCACCATTTTCAGTATCCTCTTCTTCAGCTAATACTCATATAGAACTTATGTCTTATCCAAAACCACAATGTTTTGAATCACTGGTGCACATCTATCTAATCTCCACCATTTTCAGTATCCTCTTCTTCAGCTATCTTCCTCTTTTTTTCTTCTTCCTCTACAAAATATCAATGTAGACAAGTCAAGAAAGTTTCAAAGTCGGGTAGCTGGAACAAAACTAACACATGAAACATATTGCATCAAAATCAATAAAATAATATGCTTCAATCTTATTCATTAAAAAAGAAAAAAAAAATAATAGACCTTCAAACCTAGGTAAAAGATAAAGATAAGATTAAAAGCATTCCAGGTTAGATTCTCAAGAAAACTATTCCATAATCTGCCAAAGATGCATTTTCTTGATCACACTTTTGTTTTTAAGAAAATAACACAGGGGAAGGGGAAGGGGTAGGGGAAATCCGGGATTGGATTACAAAGTAGGGATTGTCCCCTCACCAAAAAGGTGAAAGCTGAGGACCAAATCAACTAAGATTCCCCTTTAACTTCTAATATACAAAGGATTTTAGTAAAGAAAGAGAGAGTATTCCAGAATTATTTGGATTAGACAATGTTAATTCCGTATTGGTTTCATATGGCATCTCAAAAGTCAATAGTGGCTCCAACTGGACATGCGCTCTTGTGACTTGTCTGATACAACCTACAGCAGTTCAATCTAGGCCAAATGTTTGCTAGACTTTAAGTAGAAAGCTGACTTGCCTAAAAGTGTAATGATAGGTATTTAACCCTCCACAGGTGCTATGAAAATAAGATGTATTGGCAGAAAGTGGAGTACAAAACTAATGCCACAATACTATTCTTTTTGCTATCATCAGGGTCACTTGCAGACAATATTGTTGAAAGGCCCGCTTAAAGCACGTTTATGCCATAAATCTCACCAAGTCTAGGTTGAGCTAAAGCATGCATCTCTTTGATTCTTCACCGATGGGCTCTGTCATTAAGAGCTCATAACTATGTAATAATATAATAGAAAAGTGATACATTAATGGTTAAGAAATCGTTATGACTAAACTTCAGTGATTAGGACTAGCAAAAAAATCAAAATTAAATGTACGAGAACTACTTTAAAATATAAAACTACATTGTTTCATCTAAACAAACCTTAAAATATTTTTCTAGCTTGATTGACATGATTTGATGAGTACAACTTAACTACAGTTTTTTCCATTCTTTTGTTTAAAAAATTATTGTTTGTGTTAATAGTTACATTTTCTTGCATTGAAGGTGATTTTCTGGGAATCCTTGCAGCTACGATTCTATCCAGCTTTCTTTTTGTTCTCGCTTAGTACCAGCTTGGTAATAAGATATTACTAATAAATTACTTTTATTCATAAAAAATTAAGCTATATAACTTGGAAACGATTAGGGGGCTCACAACTCACAACCAGGCTTAGAAGAGAGGGGCTCCAAGGAAACCCAATTTGATTAGAAGAAGATCTTACTAAATGATCCACAGTTACCTAATGAGCTATAACCCTAGAAAAATAAGTGGGACCAAAGGCGTAGCCCATTTTCAGGATTCAGAGCACCAAAAGGCTGGCATCATAGACACTTGACTGAAAATAGCCGAGCACAATGGAGGTGAATCAAAAAGTGGATCAACACAGAAAGTGTCATCAATATAGAGGGAAACCACAGTGACCAGCATTGAAGCAGCCAAAAGACTCGGAAATAAGGAGTAACCATATGCAGCACCACCTAGCAACGTTAAAAAAACTTTAGAAACTGACCAAGCCTATTGAACCGAACTTACTTGAACCAATTGTTATATTTCCGGATAAGTTTATAGCTATACCAAATTACTATAAAAAAAATTCTTCTTTTTGAAAAGACATACTCCTCAAGTGTTTAATTGAGCATGGAGTTTAAGAAAGAAAAAAAAAGACTTTTGACGCATAAGCTGAATATATATAACATATCACAGGTATCCTTAGAACTTGTGCACGTAAATATGTCATGACATTTGTATAGCTATAAGAGCATGTCACTCCTATTCCTTATTTATTTCTGTATGTAATGTTTCTCTTTTACTAATGTGTGCCCTTCATCACTTTTTTGCACTTTTTGCTTTGAAAAAACATTAATCAGAATTAAAATTAAAAACTTCAACCTTAACATGAAGTGGACTTGATATAGAGGATTTTTGTAGCCAACCTGAACTAGTTCGATATTAAGTGGTGATGGCAGTTATCATTGTTCAACCTAAAAATGGGAACCACCTTGCATAGCCTATATTTTTACACCACAAAAGTAAGAAGGCAATCACTATCCTTCTTCCTCCTAAAACGAAAAAGTGAGTGTAATCACATTCATGAGATCAGACCAAATGAAGATGGCAGCAAACAATATTAAGAGTTTACTCACAGAACAACTTCACAGATCAGTGCTACCGAAGTTCTCTCAACTCACAAAGGAGCATCCAAGTGGTGCAACCAATAGCTTGCCTAAAGCAAAGTCCCAACCACTGCAAGTAAACCTACTGTGGGTATAAATGGACCATCATGAGAGTTTTTTATGAAGGGAGATATATCTTGGAATAATTATTTGTGTCATGTCCTGTTAGATGTTCTTACTCTTGCAAACAGCAGAAGTACAAGGAACAATCTCAGCTAAGACTTACTTCAAGAGATTAAAATGTAATCTCATGATTTTTCTTTTTCTATTTACATTACTTTTAACAAATGCAATGGAACAAGACTTTACCAAAAACAAAAAAAACAAATGTTATGGAACAAGGCAATTACATACTTGAGAGTCAAATAACACACAAGTAAATCATCTGCAGAAAAAACGTACCCATAAGTTGAGTGAGTGCCTTCATGGTACGTTTCTCAAGCTTTTCAAGTTTCTTTTGCACATCCCGTCGCAGGTCCCAATTTGGCTTCTTGGGGACAATATTTAGAAATGGATCCTGATAAAATTTAACCGAAGAAAAGTCATGACAGTAAACACAACTAATATGAATCTGAAAAATGAGGAAGAAAACAGAAGGAAATAAATAGTGCAATCACAGAAGCACCTCTTTCTTCTCTTCAGGAGGAGGTAGAGTCGCAATAGGATCTTCGAACTTTGGGAGTACTGGTGGAGTGACTTTGCCTTCTTGAAGCTGCTTGTCATGTGGCAGGTAATTGCGGAACTTCATTTGGACATCACTGTAATATATATCAACCAATCAATATTATGCCAAAACTAGTCCTGAGTCAGTTATTGGTAAACTCAATTCGCCTGCTCTATTCATTAGTACACTACAACAACAACATACCCAATGAGATCTCACAAGTGGGATCTGTGGAGGGTTGGTGTAAGACTGTACATAGACCTTACCCTACCTTTATGGAGTAGAAAGTCCGTTTCTCAGAAGTCAGTTTTGGCTTGCCCCTTTCCACATATTAGTCAGACAGATTTAGTTTCCTGTACAAGGGGCTGCTTGCTGTTCACCCTATCTATAAAGTAGCTTATGCACTGGAATTGTTACCACTAAATACTAAGCCAGAAGCAAAAGGAGGGACTTGAAACCTCTCCATTCTGCTCTATTCAGGTCTATTGTTTCTAAAATTACTTCAGGGGAGGGGAGGGGAGGCTTCCACCTCAACTGCGGAGACCGAGAGCTCAACAAGTGAGCTAGGGCTTCAAACCCCTATTCGGGCCCAATACGAAAGGATTTGTCTCTTAAGGACTACAAAGCTACAATGCAAGGTATCTTTGCAGAACCCAGAATCGACGGTGACACCAACTTTTCAATCAACATCAAATTAACTAAGAAAAAAGGGATAAACAAACGGGTACTGCTTACTTTTCGTCTTCCTCTTCGTTAGTCTTGTTACCATCATCGTCAGGGGTTTGAAGAAGTTCTTGAGCTTCTCTGAGGGCTCTCAGCCTCTCCCTTCGCGCCGCTGCCGCCGCCTCTATGGCGTTTTCCTCCTCCGTCGACATTGACAATATATTTTTAAACTATTTCCCAAATTCGAACTCAAAATCACTATGGAAAACGCTCGCTGCTTCTGCAGAGTAAATAAAAGAGACAGAAAAGTTGAAGAAGAGCAACTGCTTGGATTTATATGTATTTGCTACTTTTTGTTCTTTTCTTTTTTGCCTTTTTTTTTAATTATTCTTATTTGGTGTGTGTACATTGGAGCTCGATCAACTTATCTACGGGTAAATGCTCTCTAACAAAAATAATTTTGTATCAGGGATTTCAAATTCGCGATCTTTTATTTCCACTCCACTACCATCTTTATTGGCATGTATTAGCAACTTGATTGCACTAAATAAAAATAATGGAGTATGAGTTTCCTACCTAAAATTTCAAGTATGAAACTCAAACAATTAATATTTCTAATGCATTTCAATAAACATGTTGTGATAGTTCAAGTATGAAATTAAAAAAAAAAAAATACTTTAAGCATGTTTTTGATCTTTCAAAAAATATATATATAATAAATTGTATATATAATTAGAAGATTTATTTATATAACTTATTAGTTTGGTTCGGATTTTTATTGAGTTTGTTTTTAATGAAATCAAACAATGTTATCAATTTTTCAAAGTTTAAAACCAAATCAATGCAAAATCAATTTATTTAATCGATTCAGTTCTTCTGATGATTTAGACTTTTTCTCAACCAAACCATGAAACACCCCTAAAAAATTTCTACAACATCAAAAACTTTATACATTTTCTTTTGTATCCTTAAGAATTGCATTTTGCAGGCTTCTTTCGTGTGTTTGGCAATTCTTGTAGACACATCAATCACTCAAAAGTTATTCATCCTAAGTTCTTCCTTATAATGAAATAAATTATCAATAGCAAAATCAACTTCTATGAACAATTTTTTTTAAAAAAAATGTTATATTATATGGTCGAAACCATATCATTGCATATCAATTCTCACCAGTCAATGCTTTTTGATATTTCAAATTGTCCTCTCAAAAAATAACAGAAGGTAGGAAATTATTTCATATACTATACTATGACAACAAATGCCCCGTGAAATCCCACTAGGTGGGATCTGAAGAGGGTAGAGTGTACGCAAGACCTTACCACTACCTCATGGAGGCAGAGAGGTTGTTCCCGAAAGACCCTGAGTCATACACTATACTACAACATCAAAATTTCTGGTAGTTCACTGTGATTGGCTATTTATACTTTGGGGTAACAGAAAGCATGAAATAACTTCAACTAGTTGCCAGCCATTGGAAAACCTTCTATTTCAGGCATGTGTATAACGCAACGCAAACAAGTCCCATTTTTCATCAGATCGAAAGCTGTGTTTATGTCCTCGAATGGCAGATTATGTGTGATCAAGTCATCTAACTCGATTTCCTGCAAGCAAAACCTCACAATGGCTTAATATTCAAATGTTGAAAGTGGTTTGTTGTAAATGAGCGCGATGTTTTAAGGTTTTTCATCAAGTTGTAAAAAACAGTGTAACTATATACCTTCTTTAGGTACATTTCAACTAATGAAGGAATTTCAGACTTCGGTTTCCATCCTCCAAATAGAGATCCTGTCAATGTTCTACCGTTAAGAAGAAGTCCAAAATGAGCTGTTACCTCCGGCTTCTGCTTGGGTACTCCAAGTGTGACAGTCAAGCCCCATCCCTAACACAAATAGGAGACGACAGAAAATTGATGGTAAAAAGAGAGAAATGTATGTCTCTGAGAATATCGAAGAGTACATGAAATGAGGTCTTAATACTTACATCACAACAAGACTGCAAAGCAGTGGTAACCATTCCTGTATCTCCAATACATTCAAATGCATAGTCTGCACCTCCACCAGTTAGGCGATTTATAACCTGGAGTGAAAAAAGTATTCGGAGTTTATGGAGGGAAACACATAACCTGAGCATGAACAGAACTAGTCCATTTTGTATGCTATTTAAAAAGTACTCTGCAAATTTATCCAGTATAAGAAGAACAAAATTGAGGTGAGGTTAGACAGGATTGCAGTGCATAAATTGAGACAATTCAAATATAAGCTCAATGGTTTAAGTGAATGGTACAATAGACGAAGATATAAAACATAAGATTAAAATATGATGTTGAAATTGTGGAGTACTACAGAAGTGTTATGCAATACGAAGGTACTTTTCAAAGTGAGAGACAAGTTTAACAGAACATCAGTTGGACCAGCAACTTAAAGAAGAGTGAATGTTGGGTCTCTAATGGCCAACCCTCCATAAAATGAGTGTTGTACAAAGCAGATGTTTATATGGAAATGTGGTCATACAAGATTGAAAACAAGTATCACATGTGTAAGTAGCACATGCAGAGGACAAAATAAGAGAAGGTCGTCTGGGATGATCTGATCACGTACTATGTAGATCTCCAATGTACCAGTTTGTAAGTATGATACCAGGAGTTAAAAAGGGAGGGAATTTGTCTAAGGTCGTTTTGGGTTTGAGAGAGGTGTCTTGCACTTGATAATGGAACTAATTTCTCTCTTCTCATCAAGCAGACCTAAGACCACCTAGAAGAAAATTGTCTTTATAGACCAACGACCACTCAAATGTAGTCTTCACGAAACACTTAACTTTAAGGAAGCAAAAGACCCATATAGGCGATACTATTACCAACTAGTTGGATTAGCGATTAATCATATTGGTAAACTTACATTAGGTCTAGTATTTGCTAAAAGTTCTTTTATTTTGTTTAGAGATTTGCACCATATAGAAATTAGAAAATGCAGAAAACTTCTAGCATTAGATAATCCACAAATCATTGCATATTTCATTGAAACATATCCAAACACAGAAAAATGGATAATGAAAATTCATATCGTCGGCCTAACTAGCGTGATACTGAGATGTAGTAATTGTTGTTGTAATGCTCCCATGTTGTTTAAGACAGCTAACATGATTGGTAAGACTTGTGACTGATTAGCTGGGAGAAAGAAACTATTTTACAAGCTTTTGTTGTATACTTAATGAAAAGTAAAACACCTGTGGAATGGGTTCATCAGTATCATTTGGGTTCAAAAAGTCCGTCACTCCAAAAGCCTTAGCTGCACAGGAAGGGAAGAACATCAATAATCTTGGGAAACTACTTTCCAACTGATGTAAAAGGTCTGTCATGTGATACCTTTTTCGCATTTCTCTTGCATCATATCCACACCAATAATCTGAGATGCTCCCCGCATTTTAGCACCTTGTGCAACCTATTAACACGATATCTAAGCATTTTATTATTTATCATTGTCGAGTTTTTCTAGGAAAACAGTTGGCCCATATTATGCTAACTCTTCAGCTTGGATCAATGTACTTACAGAAAGTCCTACAGTCCCAAGACCAAAAATGACCACCTTTGATCCTTCAGAGATATTTGCAACCTTCCAAGCAGCACCCAGACCTGATAATTGCATTTCAATTATGAGGTCCTTACAATGCTACATTTGGAATGTTCTGAACAACAAGTTAAGATTATGGATTGCTAAGCTATACAAGTATAAATAGGTTAAGAATGAATGTAACATCTAAGAGCTAAAGAAGGATTTAACCTTTTGACAGAAACATTTGAAACAATAAGACAGTCTATGATGCCATCAAGTAAGAATACTCTTTGATCAAACAAAAGTAAGTTGAATACTAGTTGTCGTTCATCTCAAAAAAATCCTCTTTGATGTGAATGGGCTTAGCATCTACAGTTAAGTAAAACCATACATGTATGATGAGGAATTAAGAAAACCATTTCCATAAGAAAGGGGTAGCCAAATTCCATCATTGAGTCAAGAGTCTTTAACAGCAAAAGAATCTTAAAAGTAGTAAAGTAGTATAAAAAGATCAGCTGCGATTGAATTGAACAGCATTCCACAAATTACCTGCTGCCGCTCCACAACTAAGGAGACAGATTTTATCCAAAGGCGCAATGGGACTAACCTTGACCGCACAACCAGAGTGTACAACTGTGTATTCACTAAAACTTGAAACAGCACAATAATGATAAACTGGCTTTCCTTTTATACAGAACCGCGTCTTTTGATCACCATGCATAACACCATCTCGTTTCAATCCAAGAACTTGGCAAATGTTGCTTTTGCCTGAGGTACAGTGTCTGCAACTCATGCATTCCCCAGTAAATAAGGTAAGCACATGGTCCCCTTCTACAAATTCAGTCACTCCTTCCCCAACACTCTCAACAATCCTGCAAAATTAGTAACAAGAATGAAGCTTGATTATCTGTTCAGAATTGACAAAATATTAAATCCATTAACCACGTCTGTTGCATTCCAAGGTGGCAGCAGAAGTTTGCAGTATGTTCACTCTACGGGGTAAACTAAGTGATGCCACAGTCTATGATGGAAGGTTTTCTTATGGACAAAGCATCTGATGAGTAAGTCAACTAAGACACTTAGGGTGATGAAACCAAGAGATGAAAGCATTATATGCTTGACAAATTGAGAACTCCAGCACAAAATAACATTTGTACTTTCTCACAGCGTAACCACTAGTCCCTTGGGGAGAAGCATCATCACCTCAAGACATGTACCAAAACTATGAATTATTGCTTAAAATTTTCAGTATGCATTTAATGACTTCTATCAGAATCAGGATACATACTTACTACACAAAAGAAGCATTATCGTTCAAATAGAAGGAGTAGGTATAGAAAACTGACCCTGATGCTTCATGACCAAATATCCGAGGGTATATAGAAGCCTGAGCCTGGGAAACAACAACAAATTTCACAAATGGGCGTGAATATTTGAAGAATAAGAAAGTAATTCTGGTAGATTCCTCTGAAAAGAAGTATAAAACTTGCCAAAATGAGAAAAAAGAGTAGATAAAGTGAAAATAGTGATCAAGATTGAGCCTTTACTGTTTTACATGCCCTCATCTACCCTCCACCCCCTAAAACTTCAGGATTTTACTTTGGAAAACCCACAATGAGATTGAATTGAACTATTTTTTGCAGAAACCCAAATGAGATTCAGATGAAACTGCAATCTTGATAAGATTGCTAGTTTTCTAAGCTAAAACCCTCGTTATATCTCTAAGAAAGCAGACCATCTCCAGTAGGTGATTCTTCACACTTGTCGTAGCCTTGGTGGACAGAGTTATCTTGTACATGTTGCTAGTAGGAGGTGGAAGGTATCCCACGGAACTAGTCGAGGTGCACGCAAGCTGGCCGGACACCATGGTCATCAAAAAAAAAAAAATGAAGGTCCAAGATTCCCCATATTGAGCACCCAATATTATATTTGCAGAAATAGCTCCTCTTTATTATGATCAGCAAATTTTAAAACTTCAATAGGCATAAAATTCCTTCTATGCACATGAAACGACAAGTTACCACAGTCCCAATCCAGCATTTTTCTATTGACATTTAAGTGACACCTAGTATATGCAATCCTAAAATTGGCACAAATAGTTGACCTATTGGAGAAACTTTGAGATAAAGTAAAGATCAAACCTGTGACAACCAAGCAGTGACATCGCTGCGACAGAGAGAAGTACAGACAACCTTAACACGAATCTCCATTGACTGAGGTGTACTCAATTCCACTTCCTCTATCACCATTGGTTTTCCTGGTCCCCATGCCACAGCAGCTGAATGGAATGGATACACACAAGTAAATTAAAATGGGGTTCATTCAAAATCAGATTCTTGATAAAGAGAGAAGAAGAAAGTGAAAAAAATAAAATAAATAAAGGGTATTCAAAGATGCAACCTTTACAGGTGATGACACCAGGCTGCTTGTTCTGCACTGAATCAGTAAGGGACATTTTCTTTTAATTTGTACTCAAATCAAATGAAGGATTTGGACTTAGTTTTTGTGTTGAAAGACTTGAAGAAGGAGAAGAACAGAGGTAAAAGGGCGTGGGTGGGTGCGTGCGTGGGTAGGTGAAGGCTGTGTTGTTAGGTACTTTGGGTTGGTTGGTAACAAATCCTAAATGCACTATTTGATTTGAGTCTGGAATATTTTGGGTAAAAATTGAATAATTATGATAATTTTTCAAAATAAATAGTACTAGTAAAATATACGTAGTAATGATCATAGAAAATTCACATGTATTATCATAATTGAGTGGAGTTTTCTTTTCAGTTTTGGTTTCAAACGATGTTAACATTTTCATCACTTCATCTTTTGTTATTTGAACAAGTCTGAAAACATTACTTCACAAAGATTTTCTAGAAATAGATAAAGAATTGCAACAAATCTCCCATTGAAGTTAAACTTCTAAAAATATAGGTGCACTTATATAAGATTTTCCGACCATCTAATTATGGATGTGGCAGGATGGATGAAATTCTTCCATCTTCAATTAGAAGTATCAAGTTCAAATCTTGAAAATGAAAAAAATTCATAACTAGGTACTTCACGAATATCAAATGATTAAATAAGGGATGAAATTGACTAAAAGAATGAGATGCTTGGGCCTCGCTGTGAATGGGGCAAAACAATACCAAGAGAACGTTCGTCCAATCCAAGAAATCATCATTATTCACTCACTTCTAGTAAAATGAGAATTTATCACATGCCATGTAACATAACAATTCACAAACTCATCGTCTGAATATAAAAAACATTTTTGCAAGCTATGAGAACAGCTTTCCTACCCTTTTGAGACCAAGAATATTACCATCATCTTATCTTACACCTTGCTTTCTGAGTTCAAAACCCAGAAATTATGTTTTCTCAAATGAAAATAAATCAATAATGTTACTGTAGAAATGCAGAGCGCAACGATGAGCAATACATCACAAGTCACTACCATGCAACTATAAGAGCTGTACAAGATGCAAACAATGGGAAGAGCAAAGGACCTATAAAGTGGCCTTGCATGAAGCTTTATTATGTCCAGGTTCCTTACACTTGCTGCAAGTTACTGTCCTCTTATCTGGGTCTATAGTTTTGGTCTCCTGTGGTTTTTCCTCTATTGGCGATTCTGGAGGGCAAGGGGGTAGCACATCTGCAGTATCTGACTCGCCATCTTCTTCGACTGGTGTTCCAATCCCAGGTATCGGATTTACAGATGCAGAATATGTAAAATGGTAACTTTCAACCGTGAAGTAACTCGAGCAGTAATCATACACACATTTACCAATAGAGTTGAACACAGCCACCGCATGGCAGCAAGGCAGACCACTTTGTTTCCACTCAAAGCACGTGCACTCACGGTTTTCAATATTCACAACATGAGTCATCTCATCATGAACTTCAAATAAGACATCAGAAGAGATTAGAACCTTTAGACCATGGGCTTTAGCAGCATCTTTCTGTATCTTTTTCTCTTTTGATGGAGTAAGTTTGGTGGACCAAGTACTTGACACCAATTTACGATGATCTATTAGATCACTGAGCATACATATTAAGGCTTCTATCTTTTGCATTATTGTTGATCCTCGAGAATCCTCAATCAACTTGGAGTATGGTTCTGCAACATTCTCTGTGATATAATTATAGTGCTGACCTTTAAATGACAAACTCGTCCAACACTCGGGCTCAATCTGGTTCAACCAATCATATGCGTGTGAACAAATCTGTTTAATTTGCTCAGTCAAACTTTTAAAACCATTAAGTCGGACTGCATGAGCTGCAGCAAGGAAAATTTCAGGTAAAACAGCTCTCCCATCACCATGGAATGGACCCTTCATATTTCTCTTGAAGCTTTCCAAAAGATGAAAAATGGAATAGCCATGAGAAGAATTCTCGAACACCTCAAGCACAGAGTTCTTTAAATTCTTCTCTCGATCTGAAATAAAAGTTATAGAATGAGAAGTTGATAATGCAGATTTTAGTTGCTCCAAAAACCAATGCCAACTATCATCATTTTCAATATCTATTACTGCAAAAGCAACAGGAAAGAAACAATCATCTGCATCAACCGCAGTTGCTGTTATTAAAGTCTCCTTGTACTTTGATCTTAGAGATGTAGCTTCAAGAAAAATAAGGGGTCGGCAACCGTGCTTAAAACCATGTATGGAGGCATGAAGTGAAAAAAAGAAGCGCTGAAGTCTTTTTTCACTGTCTAGCACAAGCTTAACAACAGTTCCGGGATTAGTATTTACTACCTTTTCGCAAAACCAAGGCAGCCTGTTATATGACTTTGAGTACGAACCTTGAAGCTGCTCCTTGGCATCTTCCATCCCTCGCCATACTTGTGAGTATCTCAATTTAATCCCAAAGTCACGCAAAATGCTTTTAGCGATTTCCCTGGGTTTGTCATTTGGAGAATCTCGTAACCTTTCCTTGATGATACTTACCAACCAATTCCTTGTACGATGAGAAGACTTCCAGGATTTGCCTTCACATGTATGCAAATCATTATACTTTCTGATCCTAAATGTTTGAGCATCAGGGACCCTAGATGCATGAATTTTCCAAGAACAACCCTCTACCACACATCTGCCACTTACACGGGTAGCATCATTTTTCTTCAACTTGTAGACAAAGCGATGAGCAACAGCATACTTTTGCAGTGCAGCCCGGAACTCTTTCACACTCTTAAAATCCTGATCAACACCAGTAATACCTTCTTTCCAAGTGGCAACTAGCTTCTCTGGCAGATCTTCATCACGCAAAGTAATTGGAGAGGAACTGTCAAAATTATCAGGTAATTCAACACCATCTTCATCCTCCACCATGTCATTTCCCACCATTACGCCAGTTGAACTTCGACTCTTCTTCTTTCGCGACTTCTCCTTAGAATCATTATCGGTCACAACAATGGTTGGACCATTGGCACCAATTTTCCAGGAAGCAGTGCGCCTGCGCTTCTTCACGGTATCGGCAGGGGTAGCATCGTAGTCAAAGCTAATTGGGCTCTGGGCAGTACTACCAACAGCAGCACGTGAACGTGGAGCATAGTCAGAATCATCCTCAGCAACATGGCCAGAAGAAGGGTTTGACGAAGTAGTGGCTTGACTGAGGCTTTCAGCTGCCATATTAATAGCAGGTTCTTGGCAACTGATATGTACATCGACCAGACAATCGCTTTGAATAGCTATAGGAGAGACAGCAGCTGTTCGAACAGTCCTTAGCAGGGTAGCTTTAGAAGGTGTTGTACTCAGACCACCAGAATCAGCAGCACCTGCAGGTGTGCCATGATGATTTACATTCTCAGCCAGTTTTAAGCCAATTGTCCTGCAAGTGCAGTTGATTGAGATACAAAGCGGAACGTCAATTACATATATACTACACTACCAGTGATGTGCGATTGACTAAATAATTTGCTTTAGCAGTAATATAGAGTGGCTGGCAACAGGCCCGTGTCACCAAACCACATTTATCAATAAGCAAAACTAATGTATATGTATAATTAAAACATGGTAGTGTTAATACCTCTCAGTGTACGTGTTCAATGCATCGTGATCAAAACCTTCCTTCCCGCTGACAAAAATCTCAGCTGTAACAGAATTAGCATGAAACTCAACCATTCTCTTGAAGTCCTTTTCACTCCTTAAATTAATGAGAGTTTTCCTATTTTTTGGAAGAAAATACTTAATTGACACTGTCGTAAGCTCCAGATTACACAGCTCTGCCAATTTTATCTTGAGATCATCATATGGAGTATCTTGGTTTATATTGACAGCATTTGCCTCTCCTCCTTTATATGACAAGTTCCCATCGACATCATTCACAAATTCACCACCAGACTGACAAATTAAAATAAGCTTTCCCTTCACCATGTCATAAATCTTCAAAGGCCAACAGGAAAAAAGTCAGGAAAAGAAAAACTTAAAAATGACCACTGTCAATGTTCCTCCAGTAAAGTTATCTTATTTTGTTCATCATGTGAGATGCCATGTAAGAAGGATGATTCTAGAGAATATGATGCATCAGCACTCATACGAGGCACTCAACTCATTTGAATTTGCATGCATCCAACTTGATATTAAGTGTGCAGACATATTGCTAATCATTTATTTATCCAAATGACAACAATAACATACCCAGTGTAATCCCACGAGTGGGGTCCGGGGAGGGGAGGGTGGTGTATTCGCAACCTACCCCAACCTTGTGAAGATAGAGAGGTTGTTTCCGATAGACCCTCGGCTCAAGTATCAAAAAACAAGTATGTAAACGCAATAGCGAAGAAGTCATGCTGAAAACAATTAAAAGAGAACAAATGGAAGCAACAAATAATATGAAAACCAAAGCAAAGGTAATAACAGGTAATACTAAAACTAAGAAAAAATATAAGATAGTAGGAAAGTAATAATAACCATACTAATAAGGGAACTAGACAGTGCTCGATCACCTACTAACTGACCACTTAAAAGCCAAAAGAAACTCTTAGTAGGCATTTGGTCATATAGATTCCAAATATTTTTCACTTTGTTTGGAATTTATGAAACTGGAGTGATGATATAGTTGTGTTTGGTAATACTTTTTGCAAAAAATATTTGAAAAAATGTTCATACTTGAATGTACTTAAATACAACTTCAAAAGTGAAAAGTGAGTTGGAAACAGGTGAGAAGATGTTCCCCGAATATGAAATACAACTTCATTTGGAATTTTCATGGCCATCGAGCGCTCTTGCACGAAAGATGAACGGGGCTAAGCTATCTGCCGAAAGGGATGTAAAAATACTTCAGTAGGGGAGCATTCCACCTTAGAGAGAAGCCTCCGCATGAGCGATGGTGGATGAAGCGGAATGGATAATGTCGGCTTGTTTAATGCAAACATTGGCGAAAAATTTTGATTTCTATTTAGAGAGATAAAAAAAATTATCGTGATTCATGAACTAATGGACTCTCCAATTTTTTTAGTAATTGAAAATTCGAGGTTGAAATGTATATGTGATATTGCTATAAAGTGCATATTATTGATTTTATTTAATGATAAAGTTATTAATCAACAAAGCTAAATTAAAATTCTTAAAAGGTGATATCATTCATAAGCACTTATTTATTAGTTTTAAATATAGCAGACAGAATTTCATTGGTCTAATTTGGGACCTTAGGATAGAATATGACACTTTCTGACAAACATATCAAGATAGGAAAGGGCCCATAGGTTAATTTGTGACCTCTAAAGAGCCGTATGAGGTGAAAATCTCACATGGTTTCATATTAGTGATGGGCATAGTGATGTTATCATCGATTATGATACTCAAGTTCAAATAAAGTGAAAAATTATCCCAGAAAAAAGTGAATAATTTTTATGGCCAAACAGGTCCCTAATAAGTACTTAATTGCCAAACAAATTTGGTGGAAACCTTGAGTGACTCAATCAGCGAACTGAGGTATTCTAGGATATTCTGATTAATTTTATCTAAGGTATTATGATGATTCTCAATTCTAAGGATGTTTAGTATCAAGAAGAACTTTAATGTCATTCTAATAAAAACAGTTTTGCAAAATCATAATCTTACATTCTTCCGATATCTCCTTTACTCCGTATCTAGAGAAATATGATTCTCACATAACTTAACTGCACATAAGCGTTTAGAGGAGTCACCTAATTAACAAAGTTTAAATCTTGTTCACCAACATAAGCATGACTAATGAATAGTGGAAAGGTATGTCTGCTTTAAATATTTTAGCTCCTCTAGAGGGACGATATTAGTTTTGAAAAAAGGGCAAGCTTACAAAATTATTGTGAGTAGACAGCATCTTAGAACATTTACTCTCTTTTCTTTTTTGTGCCTTAAATATCACTTGTTGCAATATAGAACTTAAAGGAAAAGCAACAACATACCCCGTGTAATCCCACAAGTGGATCTGGGGAGGGTAGGATGTACACAGACAGCAGACCTTGTCTCTACCTTTGTGGGGGTAGAGAGGCTGTGTCCGACTCAAAAGAAGTGCAATTCAATCACAATTTTATACTTTTCCATTTTCCTTTTAAGTAGTTGGAAGATTGAAAATGATGAACACTGTATTCATCACTCAGCTAATAAAAATACTACTCCTAGCATGCCTAGTTTGTATAAAAACAGGAAAAGACTAAAGCTTCATCCATACAAATACATAACGCAAACAATTCAAAAGCAGAATTCACCCCCAGCAAGTTGGTTACCTTCAAGCAGAATCTTCCGACAATGTAAGACAGCAAAACAAAAACAAAAAAAATTGCAAATTTACTGCAGATATGTATACAATTAAAGCGATATAAGAGAGTAAACAGAGCACCACAAACTTACCTGAACCTGTAATTTAGGAGAAGGAAGACGGAAATTGAGAAGGAAGGAAGACGGGACTGAGAAGTGAAAGAAACCCTAGAATTGAGGGTAGTATTTGAATTACGCCTAAAATGAGAGAGTGAATAGGTGATGAGACAAAACAAAAGATGAGGGGGTCTTACGGAAAAAGTAATAGTTTGTGGGGCAACATGTATAGATTAATTAGTTAGAGGGGCAAGAAGGAAAATATTAATTAAGTACATGAAAGTGGTTTTTTAGGAACTTACTATCTTTTCTCAATCTTGGAATTAAATGTACACTTTCCACTTAAACAAAAAAAAAAAAAAGTTAACCTTCATATTTTAATACAATACTCCCTCCAATCACTGTTATTTTTTTAATTATATTGCTCCAATCACTTTTGGTATATGAAGAGAAAAATTAAATTATTTTTTTAATAGTTTATTCTTAATAATAATAATTTATTTTTAAATGTAAGACTAAGAGGGTGTTTGAATTGGCTTAAAAGTTGGTAAAATCTACTTTTAAGTCAGTTTTTTACTTTTGAAAGTGGGTCAAATATAAAAAATAACTTAAAGTAGGTCAACAATGACTTAAAATAAGTTAAAAACTGTTTAGCAAGGTTAAAAATTACTTAAAATAAGTTTAAAATGACTTGAAGTAAAATCATTTCTGTTTGATTTTTTATTTTTGACTTAAAAGCTATTTTTTTAAGTCCATTTAAATGGACTCTAAATATCAATTAATATGAATATTATGATACAATATATACATCTCAAATATTATTTTTAAAGAAGTATGCATAATTCAAATTGGTCCATTAAAAGAAAATATACTTACTAACATTAATAATACATACTCAGACTCATTTTAAGTATCTCCTAAGGTTTTACCATCATAATTGGAAAAATCATTTAATAATATTAATAGTAATTGTTAGTAGTAGTTGACTTTGACTTGACACATTCCTTATAAAAAGAATATTAAAATAATAAATTTAATATAAAATTTTTAAATATAACAAATTTAATATTTTTAAAATGCATTAAAAAATAAATAATATTTAGTAATAAGAGTAAAATAGGTATTTTTTAATTTTACAAATTAAATAAATATAATTAGATATTTATTTTTTGTACGGGAAAGGATCAAATTGCTTCTGAACTATGTGAAATAGACCACTTAAACCCTTCGTTATATTTTGGGATAAAAATACCCCCACCATTATCGCAACACACCACAAATACCCTCAAGAGTTAACACCCCAAATTTTAGTTACGTGGCAGGCCACGTGGGACTAATCCCTCCAGCTAAGTGTTGCTAACAAGGATTCACTTCAAAAAGTAAAACCTTTAGCGGCGACAAAAGTCGCCACAAAAGCCCATAATATCTCCACTAAAGATTTTAACTGATTTTTAGCATTGAATTCTTATTTTGTGTTTTTTTCTTCTTCATTGTTTCTAATAAATCACAAATGACATCGATCAAGGAGGAGTTTGAAATGCTTTATTTATATGTCATATGTAAATGCATGAAATGTACAATGAAGCATTATGTAGTAGGAGATTTGAATTGAAAAGTAATTTTGATGATTTTCGTAATAATATTAGATGTTTTTAATATTGATAGTGCATGTTATTTATTTTGGAAAATTAGCTTGCAACCGAAAATTAATTATCATATTGTTTTGTTGAAAAAGTAGATTTTACTAGCAAATGGTTGTTGCAACCTTAGTCACAACTAAAAATTGCTCAAAACCTTTATTGGCAATAATTTGGGATTTTGTGGCGATTTTTGTCGCTGCTAAAGGTTGAGTTCTTTTATAGTGAATCCTAGTTAGCAACGCTTAGGTGGAGGGATTAGTCCCATGTGGCTTGCCATGTCACTAAAAATTTAGATAGTTAACTCTTGAGGATATTTGTGGTCCCTTGGGATAAAGGCAAGGGTATTTTTTAATCTCAAAATGTAATAAAGGGTATAAGTGATCTATTTCGCGTAGTTCAGGGATATTTATAACCCTTTTCCAATTTTTTTGTATATTTGATAAATAAAAATGAACAGAGGAAGTATCTCTCCTAAAGCCTTATAATTGTTGACGGACATTACAATTTAACTAATCTTCAAAGTTAAATTAGATTAATTCAATATTTTAAATTTAGATCTTCAAAAACTGTACAAAAAATACTATAAGTTGTAATATTTCTTGAGATTCTCATATTAAATGTTGATGAAAGTCCATATAGTCTAACTCTCGAAAAGTTAATTGTGACAAGTAAAAGTGAATAAAAAGGAGTAAGAAATTTATTTGACTAAAAGGAAAAAGGGAAAAGAGAAAGATCAGAGGCCAAGAAATTTATATGCAAATGGCTTTCTACAACACTCCTCCCACGTCAAACTAAGAGCAAAGGTCAATGTACCTTAAAATGAGTTGCAAAATATTACAATGAGGAACTATATCTTCTACCCCAATCTAATAAATTCCTGCCTGCAGGTCATGCATGCATCTTCTGACTATAGCACAAAATAAGCCCATATAAGAAACACAGATACAATTCAATGTGAAATCAAAATGTTGCAGGAAGGAATTTGATAAAGATAAGAGAAATATGTCTTTCACCGCTCGAATTAGTTCCATCCTTCAAAAATCAAGTAAGACAAGAACCATACCATCTATTGGTTCCATGTCGTCCTCCTTGAATACGCCAAGAGGAGAGCCATGCACCGATAGAAGCACTTCTCCAGTCTTAGAAAGCCTCAAGAGTTTTGGGTGTCATCCCAACAGATAACGGGTTGTTATTCACCTGTAATTACAAAATAGTAAGAATATGGATGATGGCACGTATACTAGTCAACATTTCAACAACTTGGTTACGTTATGAGGTTTGCAGACATTTTTCTCATGGAAAGTACCCTACATGAACAGCAGCACAGTTAATATTGTTCCCGTAAAACGACATGCTAGTGAAGTCTGATGGCATATCTAAATTACTACCCACTCCAGGTGCAGGAAAAACAAAAACAAATAAAATGCTTCATGCTTCTGGGTATACATGTTACATAAACGATTCTATTCAAATGCCTTTTAGAAGGTACTGAATGACACATTCAGCCATAAATACAAAAAAAAAAAAAAGATACAGCAAAAAGGTACTCTATTAACTATGTGAACTGAGCAAAAGCAATTTGAAGCTACATACATCAGGAGTCTGTAGAGTATCCTGCAGCTCAAACATCTGAGTGTCAGATGGGTCCTTTAAAACCTACAAAAGCAAAATGACTAACAACGAATAAGAAGGAAAGAAAGCATTAAAAGCACTCAAGGGTGTGATTGTGACCTGGTGGTTAATTAAATAGGTTGATAACCATGAGGACACAAGTTCAATCACAGTGAAGCAAAAACACTAGGTGATTTCTACCCATCTGTACAAGCTCTGATGGACAGAGTTACATGTTACCTATGTTCGTAGGAGGTAGCAAGTAGCAAGTACCCGTGGAACTAGTCGAGATGCATACAAGTTGGCCTGAACACCACGTTTATTGAAAAAAGAACAAGAATGAAAGCATAAAAATATATCACATGTCAGAAGGACACACCAGCTGATCAATCAAAGAAAAATTAGGAAGATCCTCAACTGAAGCTCTATAAAAGCCAGGAGATAAGCCAGTACAAAGGCCACAAATGACTTTAACCACCTCACCTCCACCAGAAAATTGAGATTAAAAATATCATTAAAAAGAGGTTTCAGATGTACCAACTAGTTTTCTTCCTTCCACAAGTTAAAAGCTAGAAATTATCAATCAAATGGAAGTGTGTGTACGCAACCAAAGCAACTTGAAATATGGTATTGCAAGATCAATGGCATAACAATTGACCACTAAAATTGTTGCAAATAGTAAATGAACAGCATTACATACGAATTGCTTGATTTGCATGTTTTCAGCACCAAATAGAGTTGTTTTCACTGTCAACATTTAGGTAAAGCAAGTCAGAGAAAATAAACTTCAGCACCTTGAATTTTCAGAAAAGTATGCCAGAGGAGAGACTTAAAGATACCAGATTTGCTTGAAGATTCAAATCCACCAAATGATGGTATTGCATTGGAGCAATCAGGGTAAGCCATGCACAGCTGTCGTAGAAGAGAAACATGTAGATTTCTTCCATTAAATTGGTCCGTGCTTAAATTACCATCAGCCTCTTTTCTTTTCACTTCATGAGTGTCATCCTCATTCCTAACAACGGCCAGGTTTGGAAGGTTTTCCCTAAAATATTGCACTACCGGAATATGCAGCTGTTCGTCATTGAATTTCGACCGAAGCAAGTGCATGAGAGATAGTATGTCTTTGATCTCCAAATTACAAATGGCCCTCACTGCAGCACTTTGACATTCAACTGGAAAAAGAATGGGAGAACAATTGAGTTGTCTTAGATAATCTCGGATATTAAATCATGCTGAATTAATGAAAATCCAAAAAATAGGGACAGAAAAGATATAGCAAAGAATTAGACCAAAAGTGCCTTCATAGCAGTTCAGTAGTCATTTATCATGCTGGCCAGACATAGAAGAACATCCAATAGAACGGCCAATTCTTAATGGACCAGCCATCTGTACGGCAAAACAAAGTTAATACATCCTCTGGGATAAAAAAGATAGATGGTACTTTGTTTAACATTTTGAGAGATATTGCATCAAAAAAAAAAAAAAAATGGAACAATAGTGAAACATTTTGAGAGATTTGCATCAAAAAAATGGAACAATAATGAAACATTTTGAGAGATATAGCATGTACGGGGCAGTAAGCTAAAAACCATGTTAAATTAAACAATAATTAGGTAACCAAGCTAATCTAAAAGTCGATGTCCACTTTATGAAATCAATGGATAATTTTACACTTAGTTCCTAATTTATCCTTATCAATACTTATAGTCATTTCCCTATTTCATTTTTCAAGACATTGTATTTATTATATTCAAAGGGTGATATAATAAAATTACACTTTTATTTATAGTTTATTAAGAAATGTGCAAAGTCAATAGTGAACAAGTATTATTGTAATATTTAATCACATGCTAAGTTGAACAAAATTAACAAGAAAATAGTACCTTCCTCCTTGGATAAAATATCATCTTCCTTTTCCACTTGATGCTTCTCCTGATTAGCATTCTCCGAGAGTTTTTTACTCTCTTTGCAAGCTCTTCCTCTTCGTTTGGGCATTGATTAGAGAATTTTTCAGCGCACATTTTTTCTCCACTAAGCTAATTAGCACACTAATAATAAACACATGTTTTGACTCATCTAGGACTTCTCATGACAAACATGAAGTATGTTCAACTAAATATGAATCACTTGCTACATTTTGAATAAATATTCAACAAATAATCATGAAAAAAAATGCATACATTGATGAGAACTAAATTAGTAGACCAGTCACAACCTCAAATATTGATCTAATTTTGATATTAATTTTAGTTAATAATTAGTAATGAATTCAAAAAATGTACCTTCAACTCGATTTCGCCGGAGAGAGTGGTGTCAGTTGGCCGTCTTTACTGCAGCTGGAGAGACTACGACTACGGCAAAAACAAGGCAATCACTAACCTTTATCCAATTTGCCAAATTAGAAACGGAAAGGGTGACAATTCCTACTTAAAATCTTTTCTCCAAGCTGTGATAAAAAATATGTAAAATTAAAATCAAAATCCTACTCTCTTTTTTTCCTAAAGGTGCCACGTGTACCTGTTTTGGACGATTTTTTTTGGGAAAAAATTAGAGAAATTATCTAAAGAGCAAACATATTTATCCGAAATAGCTAGTTAAGAGAGAGTTTAGTTTTTTTTTTTTTTTGATTAATTTTGTATTTGTTCACTTGGAGTTGCATCGATTCTCCTTATATTAATGTATCAATTTATTCCTTGTATATTGGATTCGGATAAAGAGCAAATTGATACGAAGGGAATGGATACATTGTATTGCAAGTTTCTTAAAATTAACAGTTTGTCTATGTTTGATAATAACTAGCTAATTATCTATGATTGATAATTAGAGCTCAAACTATCGTTATTTCTGCAACTTCCTCAATTTCTTTTGAACAAATAATAGCACTCTTTTGAACACTCTCTCTAACAAACACGGACTCACGGCATTACATTGATGCAGTTTGAAATGGCTAGGAATCACTAAGTTTGAAATGGGTATGGGCTTCATGAACAGCCTTTCCTCATCATTAGTATTAATTAACACATAATTTCTTCATTGTCTTTTTGTTATGAATTAGTAATTCACATATTATAATCAGTACATTGAAGCAGCTCATTCATGTATTATTTATTATATGTGCATAACTCATGTTTACCAATCATCCCACAAGAGTAAAGAACCTCAAAGCCAACAAAGGATGACCTGCTGAAGTTGTAGTTAATAAATAGTGATTCAATTAATGAAACGAGAAGTTTCTTACGTTCTCCTTGCTTCCGCAAAGGAGCATACGGAAACTGAAGAGTGAAGATCAACAGTAATTACGATGTTAAATAATCGTGAAACGTTGCTGCACAAACAACAATTACTGGGATTTTGGTACAGTGAAGCTGAAAGGTGTTGAACTAATTTGCGGAAAAAACTAAAGTCCCCTTCTGGGAGGCAAAACAAATGCCAATTTCGGAGTGTACCAACTTCTAATACTGCGCTTTTGAAAGTAAATGGACCCATTTTTCAAGGAAAGTGTACTCTAGCATTGCAAGAAGAAATCTAACATCTCGTAATCTGATTTGAGGTAGAGTTCAAACTATGACACAGGTAAGAATAATTATGGAACAGATGGGAACAAACATTAAAAGGCCATTGTGAATACATAGCACAAACTATTCGAAAGCAGGATCAGCCCAACAAGCTAGGTATGTATCGCCATCTTATGAGAGAAGCAAGCCACACAGCAATCTGATTCCCGCCAAGTAGATAGTTTCCGCTTCAATTTCCCTCTAACAAGGGACAGCACAGAGTGCAGAAATAATATCAATCAAGAAGGTAAGTACGCACTCATAAGAAATAAGGTACTCCTGTCCTGGGTCCTCGCATCTGGTTGTTTTCTTCAGTTTCAGTAAAGAACTTCACCTCTCTCTCCTGATAAAACAGAACAAAAATAAGAATAAGAAAGATTCAATGAAACACAGCAACTCTAGAAAATGTTGTCAGGAAAGATGAGGGAAATGAAAACATAAATAAAAGACATAAATAAACAAATAAAAAATAGATATAAAGATATGCAATGCTAACACTACATGTTCCAAAAGCTGGAGTTCAGATCATAGAACAACTGCCAGTGGAGAATGCTCTAAAGAGAAACTGCCTAAAACGTTCCATGTTCTCTCCATCTTCCTTACCACATAGCTAAGCCAGTACAACTATGCAATTCCACTCCATGCTTAGTACATGAAAATTTATTTCTATCCTCATTCAATCCCATTGAGAATGAACATCGACTCTTCTATGAAGTCCAGTAGTCCACACAAGCACAAGTCCAGTTGATTCGTCTATTCCTGTTTCTAGTGTATAGTGGTAAACAAATCTTATCAAAATCTTCTAATTCTAATGTGATTCACCAAGAGAGCAACAAAGCAGCTCAACAAGGAGCTTTACAGAAGGAACAGTCAGCATCAGTATCTCGCATCACATTTCCAACCCTTTATACTGGAACGTGATACTTCCTAGATCATTAAGAATTTAAGAGGATCTCAATTTTGATCTAAGTATTTCAGCATTCCTTTGACACATTTCCATCAATAATTTTCTGATAAGAAACAAAGTTAATAATGAAGTCCTCGAGATGAACACCCTTCTATGATCCAACTACAATAGGCAAACCTCAATTTAACCTAACGTAACACATACCATGTTGAATCATGAATGGCAAGATCAATTTTTAAAAAATAGGTACTCATCACTTTGAAGTACAACGATCGGCAGAATACACAATCAAACAGAAAGGGCATTACTAGGTAATCCCTTTATTTCAGAAAGGCTAACTAGAAGTTGAATAAGCATTGAAAAGGAGCAAAAGTACCATATTCTCATTGAAGCTCAATATTGAAGCAACATTTCCACAGCGATAACAGTAGTTGGGAGCAGACCAAACCTTCATATACAAAGGAAACGGTGTCACATTAAATATATACTTACTACATGTTTAAAAGAATGTATGTTCAACATGCCCTAAAAAATTTATTACTCAGTACTCACAGTAACGAGTCCTTTGTCCTGGAACATGTACTTCAGACCTTCCTGGACAAGTTGGTGAGCCCGACAAACTAGATCCAACTTATTGATGTGATTAAACTGCAACCATGACATGAGAACATTGTTAGAAAAGGATATATAGCGATATCTAACATCTTTAACCCACTTACCTCAGTGGTAACCCTGGATCCAAACAGCCAACCTGCTCCTCGAGGACTAACTGCCCATGTTTCAATCTCTTCAGGATCGCTCCACATAAGATCACAAAAAGGCCCTTCATGCGGAATTTCACAATTACGTTCAATGACCCTGATCTGCATGTCATAAACAAAAAAGAAGCTATATCAGTTCCTTGATTGTTTTTTTGGTTAACCGATAAAATCTGTTGTTTCTAGATTCAAAACTCAGTGGATAACCAAGAAGCAATGTTAGCTCTTTATGATCCCACATATTGATTTCATCGCCTAAGTCAAGATATATCACATCAATACACTTGAACAATCTGAAACTTGTTACAGTAAAAAACCAAAACACGTCAACATTCAAGTCAGCTACCTGATCAATAGTCCTAACATCCGGAGAAAGGCCACCATGGACACATAGTACCTGAAATGGAACACAGGCTGATTAATATATAAAAGATATGGCCAAGCAATTATTATCTTATCAAGAGTACCAGAACATACTGTTCCATCTATAATTGCCGAGAGAGTCAGATAGTCAAATACGTCAGTGCAATACCGCCAAGCATTTGCATTTCCATACTTCCTTTGGCATTCATCATAGAATCCATAGACCTATTAAAAACAGGTAGAAAGTAAAGATCAGAAAATAACATGTCTAGGAGGTGTGTTCCTTTGCATGCCATGCATAAATCCATCCTATAGAAGCAAATCTTCAAAGAATTCTAAGTGAGAACAGAACAAAACCAAAGGCAACTTAAAATAAGAGCAGCAGCAACAATAATAAAAGTAATAGGCAAATACTGAATAAAACTCAAGTTACAAAGTAAGCTTCCTCCAGAATGCATCAACATTAGCTGCACCAAGCTCAAAGGCTACTCCAGTTAGCTCTTTGCAACACAGTCATCATGAGTCGCCTTACTGATATCTCAAGGCTAGAACCCATAAATACAATGAGCATAGAATGCAACAACAGTAATCATTAAGAATACAAGAGAGTATTAAGCATTGCCCAAGCTTGAGTTCAAAAAAAAGAAACCCTCACAAAGAGTAACTGCCAGCTCATTTTCTCTCTATCTTCTTTTTAATAACTGAGAAATACCATGTATTAGATGGCCCAACTCCAATTGACCCACAAGTTCGAAACTCAGCAGAGTATGGCCCCACCCTCTTCTTTTCTTTACCAGGTGAGTATGGTCCCACCCCTTTATTTTGCCTCCACTTAAATACCAAGCTTCCATCAGCAGCAGCAGGGTTCAAACTCACCCTACCCACACATCCCCTTATACCCTTATCACTAATACTGATCAAAGGCCTTGGGGGACTTCTTTCTTTTTTTTGGATAAGGTAAAGTAGATTATTGATATAATGGTACCAAGCTGGTACTTGCATAAATTACGAAAGTCAGGAGCAGTCTATTTTCCGTATTACATCATTAGAGAATCCAAGAATTCCAAAAGTTGAGCTGGACACTCTAGCAAAACGCTCTTAAGCCAGAAAAGCAAATTAGGTATAAAATTGTACTTTTAAAACAGAAGAATGTTGTTTTTTTCCCAATAATAAGTCAAACTCCCAAAGGCCTTGGGAGCCATAACTGCCAACTTTAGATCTGCTGTCTGCACATTTAGTCAAACAGCCCAATGACAGCAACAGACCAATTGCTTCTTTAAGAAGAAAAAAGAACAAGTATTTTTTTTTATTTGGAGGGGGTCAAGAATGGCTTCAAAAAAATTGTTATAATAAAGAATCCCAAGCGCATCTATGGTACTTGCGTCAAACACACTTCTTAAATAGCTACTCCCTCCGTTTCAAAAAGAATGACCTCCTTTCCTTTTTTAGTCTGTTTCAAAAAGAATGACCTCTTCCTTTTTTTGGTAACATTTTAATTTTAGTTTTCCACGTGACATGTTTAAGGCCACAAGATTAAAGGGCAATTTTGTACATTTGATATAACTTTAATTTAGGGTCACAAGATTCAAAAGTCTTCTTTATTTTCTTAAACTCCATGCCAAGTCAAACTAGGTCATTCTTTGCGAAACGGAGAGAGTATTATCTATGAATTTAAGCAAAACATCTAATACCTGAGTTAGCTGCCTGCTCTCATGATTCCCACGTAAAAGTGTAATGTTGGCAGGATATCTGGTAGCAAATTAAAAACAAAAGGTAGATAAATAAGAACCAATGCCCTATCACCTTTCAATAGACTAGCAGGAAAATCAACAGCTGCCAGTGCCATACAAAATTCACATTTGCTCAACTGAGGCAAAGAAGATAATATGAGTCAATCGTTGAAGATGAAAATATTGGGTAAAGTGGAAGACAGAGAACAAAGAGAAGGGGAACCATCATAGCATATAGGCAAAAACATGAATATTATAAAAGCTCAATGCTTGCCATGAACATCAAATTGATTTTAAAAAGAAAACATTACCTACGGTAATTTTATTGAAAAGATAATACAATGTTTATCAAAATATACGTGTCCATATCACAAAGTTCACAGCTCAATTAACAATTTTATCAACCTAATGATTCCCCCTAAAACAGTACGGAATAAGCAGTAATACCATTTTCTAAAAGTAGACAGGTGATACAAATTCTATATAAATATTCTTACCATACCTTGCTTTAAGGAGCAATAAAATTGTGAAAACTTCGAGACTATTGTATCCACGGTCAACAAAATCTCCCTGCCCAAATATGAGAGATGGGTGAACTAGAATCCTGGCATAAATTTTTTCACAAGATAATCCATAAACTTCCATCTATGGACTAGGAATAAACTATATGAATTTTACCATAAAGATGTAATTTGTCTCTGGCACATGACCACCAGTGTGGAAAAGTTTCATTAGATCATGAAATTGGCCGTGTATATCCCCACAAACAGTAACTGGACTATTAACAGGTTGCACATTTGACTCCTCAATTAGGATCTCCTTAACCTGTGAAAAAGTGTCCCATGTTTTAGACACAAATGAAATTCAATGCATGCTCTCAAGTGAAATTAGATGAGATGCTGAAGTGCAAGGCTGTAAATATTATTGAAATGCAAAAAGAACTATCTGCCTACTACAACCCATAACCCCAATAACTATTGTTTATGTGATTGGTGTGCAGGAAGAAGATACCAAACTAATGCACCATCAGTATCATGTGCCACATGCAATCAAATACTTTTCTCTGAATGATGTCTATAGAAGAAGCAATTTAGACATCCACTTATTTGCGTAATGCGTCATACCTCAGGTAGTCATTCTTTTTATTCTTGACTCTCAATCATGCATGTCAAAAGAAGACAAGCTCTTGTTATGCTGGATTGATTAGTACCACAGGAAGTCAAATGATACATGAAACAATCATGGAATTATATGAGAAGGAACTTACCTACAAATATAACCACCTAATCAAAATAAATAAGACAAAAACTATAACTCAGGAACTCTAATATACATCCACCCAACAAATATAAGCAAATGACTCCCCTATATTTCCATTTCCTCCCATCTCAAAAGCATTCTATTGATCTGTAAACCTTCACAACAGGCTTTGTCTTGGCAAGGCCAGGGAATAAACCCAATAGTCATATAGTCGAATTGTATGTGTTAAGCATGACCAAAAATTGTCACATTATCTAAATTTGTAGGCTAATGGATGACATGGAAGCATGAATAAAGGCTTGAGTCTTTACTAATAGCTTCAATAATCAAAGATCTCAGGTTGCAATAATCTTTGTTAGAAGCAACTACCTCAAAGGAAGGTCAGTCCTACACCAATACTATGTAGGTCACAATGGGTTCTTGTTACAAACTAATTATGCTTTATAGCCTATTCCTCGCTTATTTCGTACTTCCAATTAGTGCCTGTGAAACTTTTTCCTTCTGGATACCACTTCGCCACTATTACTGCCCCACCCACCCACCATCATGTTTATCAACCTTGAAATTTGATCAAATGCCATGAAGTATGCAAAGGAAAGGGCAATTGACAAACCAACATGAAGTTTTTACTGGGTAAACCTACCAATTCCTATGAGATTAAATGAGCTTTGTTCTTTTGAAATTAATGGGGAACACGTCTTGTTAACATGCAAATCCGATCCCTATAAAATAAGTCCACTAGATGGAGATATGAGAAAAACAAGAGCAGTTGGTAGATATTATTATGGTTAGATTTTTTAAGAGAAATTTTCCGGATCACAAAAAACACTCTCTAAATCAAGCTCCACAAGAAAACACTTGCAGAACACGTAAGAAATTCATTAACTTCCTCAAGTGAAAATGAGACTAATCTGCTGAATGTAAGACACCTCTGCATAAATATTCCCCATTGACATTTCTCCCTTCCACACAAGCCTATAAACGAAAAACAAAATCAACAATATCTACAAGCTAACCCCCCCCACCCCCCAAACTCCTCCCCAAAAAAAAAACAGCTTTCCCAAAAGCAATGAGCCAAATGGAAAAATCAATATAACCTTCACTATTACTAGAATTTATGATTATTTTGTTTTAGTAAACAGCTTGTTAGACATGTGTCAACAAATCAATCAATCAACCTTCCAAACCTTACCTATTTAAGTTCAGCTATAGGAATCTTCTGCATCTATTTCTTCTCTATTCCGACAAATTTCGTTACAAAACTGGAAAATACTTGTAGATGTGCTTTTTAAGAAAAAAAAAAAAGATAAAAGTATTAAACATACGTATTCACAGAGGAGCTGAAGCTCGTCCTCCGCCAGATGCTGTCCCTCTTTAACCTTCGTTATCCACTGGTCCAAATCCATCGCCCTTCTTCTAAATCTAGTTCCTTCTTCGTTGCAATTAAACCTACCAGTTGTATAGAAATGTACGGATTTATCTGAAGCGTAATGTAGAAGAGCCGATTGATTCAGCTGCCGTTTCCGATGAATTGATGCCGGAAAGTTGCTCGATCGGACACTGCCCAAAACCCCAATCGGAGAAAACAGAGTTTCTGATCCCTTCGGATGGAGTGAATTTTGAAACCCTGGCGAAGTGTGACTTTACGTACAGTGGTATTTTGGCCAGAAATTGATTGGACTATTTTACCCTTTCATCCCTAGCCCACATTTTTGGCAACCCCAGGAGTGCGATTAGTTGGTTTTATTGGTGGCCAAAATATAAAGAGAGTATTGTTTTCCTCTTTGGGGTAACGATTAATGTAGAGATATGCATTTGAAAAGTTTCATTTTAGGGTGAAGTATTGTTATTAAAGTTGGTGTCTAAGACTTTTATTTTTAATTTATATATTTTGAATCATAATTTTATTTATTTATTAATTTTGAAATGTATGTTGTTAAAGATAGGAGTCGAGATAATTTATATATATTATATAAAAAAAATTAGTATTAATATAGTTGATCAGCGTTGTTGAAATATATTAAATTTATAGCATCGAAGCTAGCTTTGAACTTGCTTCCCAATCAAATGCACTTAATTTTTCAAATTTTGAATTTGGAAATCTAATTAAGAAGGGATGGTCATCATCTCACTGCAACCTTTAATGGTAATAATAAACATATACTCATTTCATTATATTATTAAATTTATATCTCTAACAATATCTTTTTGAAAATTATACTTCTAAGTTATGGTGACTTGGTAGTAAATTTTTTAGCAGCTATGGATATCAACAACTATCTTTAGCCATAACTATCATTTTTTCCATCGTCATCATCACTAACTATCATTACTAGCCACCATTTATAATCATATCTATTAACTATTATTACTATCAATCACAAACTATAGCAATAATTAATCACCACTATTAACTATTTAATTATTTTTTACAAGTATTAGACATCATTAATTGTTATTATCAACTATCGTGATAAACTTTCAACATGATGTCACACATTATATTAATGCAGTATTGATGAAGAGGAGATACAAAAGTGCCTTAGTAAGGAGGTTTGAGAGGTTGTATACAATGAATACAAGGAGACCAAAAAATTATAGAGAGACGTGATTAGACATGACATAATGCAGCTTTAGTTTATTGAAGATACGACCTTAGATATAAGGGTATAGAGGTTGCAAATTAATGTAGAAGGTTAGTACGTAGTGATTCGTTGTTTTACTTTTTGATAAATTTAGGCTTTGCGGTGTATGTCGTAATATTAACTTTATTCTTGTAATTTCTTACTTTTGACATCTATTATTTATTTATTATATTTTAATTATTGCACTATTTTATTGTTATTATTGTTCTTAGTATGAATGCCCTACACTGCCTTCTTTACTATTTTGTTATATTTTTTTCACTATCATTTTTTCTATTAAGTTCATTGTCTCCCTCAATCTTCCCCTTCACCATCCTGCCTACCCTCTGTCATATTTGAACCTCCCACCTTATTCCTCCCTCATAATATTTTATTATATTATATGTAAATACTTTTAAGATGATATTATTTTTATTACTTACTAAATATTAAATACTAAATAATACGTAAAAAAAAAAACAATTCCGTGGTATCAAATAGATAGGGATGACAATGGGACGGAGCAGATGTGGGGTGAAGCGGGTTTAAGGCTATGCGGGTGGACGGATTTAAGGTTGTACGTGGCGGATTGTGGGTATATGTGATTTTATGTAGGTTTATACTTAATTTTAATTTTTTACATGTTATAAGAGTGATAGAGTATTATTAATTAAGATAACTTCTTTAAAGCTACTAAAATATTCAAAATGGTAAATGAAAATGAATCAAATTTTTTACATGTTTTTCCAATTGACCTCTAAAAAATAAAATTTGAAGTCAATATCCTAATAAATTAATACAACTTAATAAAAAAATGAATTTATTTTTATGAGTTTTATTTTTAGTATCAAACTTAACTAAAAAAATAAATTAAAAAATTATGTTGAATGGGTTCATGCGGAATGGATTTATGCATGACAGGGTGGGGCGAATTGAAAATGAAAAAATAATATTATGCAGGGCAGGATTAAAAATTCTTCGGTTAAGCTCAACTCGCCCCACTCCACTGTCATCCCTTACAATTACACCCCTAATGAAATCGATCAAAAGTAATTTTTGGAGCCCATTTTGTCAAAATTTTAGAGGTCTCATACAACTAACATCTGTCGCGTGACATATTATTAAGTTTCTCAACCCGGCTGTTGATCCGCATCTAGAAAGAGGATAAATTCAAAATACCCAAATGCGAAAAAAGCCCTAAATCGAAGCACACAATCTTCAGCTAATAATCTCTGCAATTTCCAATAAACCCTAAATTGAAGCCATGGCAGGAAGAGAAGTTCGAGAATACACCAATCTCACCGATCCTAAAGGTATTTTCGCACACACATATGTAACTGCTAGCTAGTTTTTTACTTTTCATTTGCTTTTTTAGGTTTAACCTGCAAATGCATACAATTTTTTGGCAGATAAGAAATTTGGTAAAGGGAAGGACAAGATAGATGACGAGGAGGTCACTTTCCAACGCATGGTTTCCAAGGTTAGCGAATCCCGTTTCTCCAACTTTATATGGTTGTTAAATTTATTAGAAGCGAGTGAGTTTTGCTTCTGATTTGAATTTCACCTGCTTTTAGCAAAATTGAGTCCATTACAGCTCTTGAAAGTTGATGTTGAATCATGTGAACCGCCTCGTTTAACAGCTTTAGCTATTGAGAAGACATGTTTACTTATTTATTTGAACTTCACAACAGTTTTTATTTTGAGCATATCATATGTTTCAGTTTTCTTCATAGCATATGCTGTTTATTTTTTCATAAACTTGGCCAATTGCTGTATATGACTTTTCATCAGCATAGTGAAATAAATGATAACTAGGGAAGATGTTAGTTGTTGAATGAAGAACGCTAGAGAAGATATCACGGTTTATGATTGTGTTGTTTTAAAAGTAGGAACGTGTTAGAATAATCACCATGTTCTGTGTTAGATGATGTGAAGTTTGTGTCTTTTATTTGAGAAACGGTGACTCGGGTTTTTATATTGGTTAGGAGCAATTCTTTTGAGATAAGTGTTAATGATACTAATTTTAATACCCTCCAAGTTTTCTTACTTATACAAAGCCTTTACCTTACCCCGATTACCCTCATCCCCCTCTGCCACCAGCTACTCCTCTACCTCCTCTGTTACCATCTTCTCCGCCTCCTCCTCCTCCACCATCTCCTATCCGCCTTGCCTCCACCTTTTGCAGTAAATCCAACAACTTGGGTAAGTTCATATAATAATATTCTTCCTCTTATCCTAGCTATCAAAAGGAAAAAAGAAAAGAAGAAGCTCCCATTTTCGAATTCTGGAAGGATTGAGAAACTGACTGGATCTGCGCAACCAGTCCATTTTGTATTTACTGCTCTTTGTATTTACTCCACTGTCCTTCCTCTTTTTGCTACTGAACATCAAGCTATATATTTGTTTTGTTAAGCCTATAGGCAACTAGATTTTATGTATTTTCTTAGCAAGGGGAATGCTTGATTATTCCAAAAGGTAAAACACTTAAAAGAGCTATGGACTGAAATAAGGGAAGTATTCTGTCCACCTATTAGCATTTAGATAAGAGGTTTTGCAGTATATTTGGATATCGAAAGTCATCGAGGACAGGTATAGCGCTACTAACTACTACTGTAAAGAATTTGATGGTCTTGAATCATTGTAAGTTCAGATATGTCAGACAAACATGTAATCTAAAGTCATTTAAGGGTTAGATCATGTTATAAAATATTCATCGTAACATGCCCCAATTTCTGATAACATGCCCTGACAGGGATTCTGGCTTTTCCTACTGTGTGCTTGACATGTTCAGATGCAAGAGGTTGCTGGGGAACGTGGAGGTTACCTTCATGGAAGAGGCGGTATAGATTCTTGCTCACAATAATTACTTCCTCCTTTTCTCTTTTTGGTATATTAGTCTGTCCATATAATGGAAATGTGGAATAGTTTCTTGAACCTTGTTTAAGTTATATATTGCAGCCCTGGACAGTGATGACTTGCTTTACCTCAAGGAGCAGATGGAAGCTGAGGAGGATGCTGAACGCCTTCTGCGACGTACTGAAAAACGTGCATTTCAAGCATTCAAGATATCCTTTTTGTTTGTTCCTTCTTTGATGTTACCTCTGCATAATAATATTGAATGGTGACGGCAAGTGCTAATTGATGTCAATTGAATTTCATTTACACATAGAGTCATTAAAAAGGTCGATTTGATGATTTACCCCGTCGGATTTTAGCTTTGCCAACCGAGAGGATGTGTTGTGGCTTGCGAAAGTTGGGAACATCCCCCCAAAAATGACACATGTACAGTTATCAAGTTGTATAACCATTTACATCTTCTATGTATTGCTTAACTAGTTTAAACAAAGCTGTTGCTGATTCTTCACCTGTGTCTATCCCCCTGCCACTTCGTGTTGAGCCCAAGCCAAAAAGTGGGATCAGGTACAATTGATTAATTTTACATTCTTACTTTACACACTTTTTCTTCCATGTCTTCTCCCTTGTCTTTTTTTCTCCTAGTTTTTGTGTCCCAGTAATCAGAAGGTGAGTTATCTTAACATCTTGGTAATTTTTGTGTTCAAATATTCAAGGAGTCAAACTAAGATATGTACTGGTCTACACTACAGGCAGCAAGATGTACTAAAAAGGGTTTTAGAAGTCAAGCCTAAGAAGCAGAAAGTTTCTAGAGGGTCTGATGGGAGTAATTCCATCTCAATTACACAGGCTATTCCTAGTAGCAACTCTGATTCCAATCAGGAGAAGCAGAAAGATGTCTTGCCAGCTAAACCAAATGACACTGGAAATGAAACAAAGGTAGATAATCCGATAAAAAGCTTGGTAGCAGCATATGAGAGTTCAGATGATGAAGATTGATTTTGTATGGATATTGACGAATGATTCTTAGATCATAGTGTTTTAATCACTCAAATATCCTTAGCACTAGTTATGTGGCCATTTTGATCAAGGATCCATTGAGCATGCCTGCGCGCAGAGGCCTAAATCTTCTTACCGTGAATTAGCTGACGAGTGAATATCCACAAACTGTATGTTGTAATTTTACATAGTTGAGATGTGAGTTATTATTGTTTTGCACAAAATTTGATTCTCACTATTACCCATCTCACAGGTCTCATTCACATATGTTTATTTCCACGCAACAGATTTTTAGGTTCAATTCCATTGATCATCAGCTTACAAATTGAACTCTGGAAATTACCCAGAATGAGAGCTACATGATCAATTAATTTGAAGGATCATTTGATCTAAAAACGTTGATTTATGACTAATTAAGTACAGCCAATTCATTGTACAGCTTGCTTTATAGTTATGTTATCAACATTATTTGTAGTGTACGTTTCTTCGATTTTAATAATTTGTGCTAATAGGAAATCATATGATACTGTAACATGTATCTAATGATACAATCGAAGATTCAAACCATCATCACAAAAAGGAACTTTTATCGAGTATTGTCATACTAATGTGAATGAAGACTTAACCCTGAAGGACGAAGGCATAATATATACACGTCTTGTAATTTAATCTTATACGATATTTATATTTTTTAATTTTAGATGTATATAAGTGGTCATTTAACTCATATAAAATTAAATAAATAGCTATATACACATGTGCATATATTAATTAGTTTGAATATATCTCATACGAATTATTATGTCAGATGTCATGATACATGCTCAAAATTCAATATAAATATCAATTGAGATCAACTTATATTTATGCTAAAGATATATAATAGGATGGTTTTGTAGGTAGAGTAGGGTATTGTCGTTTAGTTTAGTTACGTTTGGGTTTTAATTAGCAGATGAAGTCAGATAAAGAGGTTGTTGATTGGATCGAAAGAGACAACGTAATGCATGTAGTATACGTGTCACTATTCATGCAGTGCTACTCCCAGGTGTCCACTTTATTATCTTACTGGAACCCATATTCTATATATAAACACCCCTCGATCATATCGTTCTCTAATAGCCTCGTCTTTCTTCACCTTTATCTTTAAAGCGGTGTGTTTTAGGAAAAAGGAAACAATATACAATTATGCAGCCACGGAGATATGAGTTTGGCAGGGCGGATGAAGCTACACACCCTGATTCTATGCGTGCCACCTTGTCTGAGTTCCTCTCTACCTTCATTTTCGTCTTTGCTGGAGAAGGCTCTGTTCTTGCCCTTGGTAACTCCTAAGTCCTAACTTCAATGTTTCGAAATTTTCATTTGTTTCATTTTACATGACATTCTGTATTAAAAAAAAGGAAAGAGTGTTAATAATTAATCATTCATGTGAAATGTATGGGCAGATAAGTTGTACCCTGATAGAGTTTTAGGAGCGTCGAGATTGACGGCGATCGCATTGGCGCATGCATTTTCGCTCTTTGCTGCGGTAGCATCCAGTATGAACGTCTCCGGCGGTCATATTAACCCGGCTGTCACCTTTGGTGCTCTCGTGGGTGGCCGAGTTAGCGTCCTTCGTGCTGTCTACTATTGGATTGGTCAGTTGCTAGGTGCTGTTGTAGCCTCTGCCTTGTTGAGGCTTGCTACTGATGGCTTGGTAAGACACTCCATCGGAAACCAAAGCTTACTAGAAACAATTTAACTCCAATTTTTCCGTTTTACTTTTACCCGTTCGGGAGATTTTTGAGACTTGTTTTAGACTACTAAAGTTTCATTTTTTTCTTCTCTTAAAACTTTACGCCCCGTATAAATTGGGACGGAGGGAGTATTTCTTTTTTAAATTGAAAGGGGGAATACTTAATCCTAATACTCAAAAACATTTTTTTATTTAATTGAAGACACTATTTTATTTGATGTGTTACAGAGGTGGAATCAAGATTTTTATTATATGCATTCAAAATGACCACTCGTTTTTGCTTATTAGATTGTGAATGGTAGCTCATTTTTTTAAGTTTATTACTACACAACAATTTTTGAGTTATACCACATTTTATACAATTATTTTTTCGAGTTTAATTATTACTACAACAAACAACAATTTTCTTATGGATACAGAGGCCAGTGGGATTCGCGGTAGCACCAGGAGTTGGCAATGGAAATGCACTTGTAATGGAAATAGTGATGACATTTGGGTTGGTCTACACTGTTTATGCAACAGCCATTGATCCAAAGAGGGGTAGTTTGGGGATTATTGCACCTCTTGCCATTGCTTTCATTGTTGGAGCTAATGTTCTTGTTGGTGGGCCTTTTGAAGGAGCATCCATGAACCCAGCAAGGGCTTTTGGGCCTGCTTTAGTGGGCTGGAGGTGGAGGAACCATTGGATCTATTGGTTAGGCCCATTTATTGGTGCAGCCATAGCTGGAATTATTTATGAGTTTGGACTCATACAGGCTCATGATGAAGCTCCAGTTCATACTCATCATCAGCCTTTGGCTCCAGAAGATTACTAAATATGTTAAAAAAGCACATTTGTGTGCAATATTATGATGACTTGTTTTGTTTGTCAAGTTTGTATGTTTGGGTCTTTTTGTTTGCTTTCTTAGAGTTCCTGGCCTCTTCTTTGATGTATTTGCGACTTGTTTAATTTAGGTTGGTTACATGTGTAAGCTTTTAAATAACAAAAATAAGGCTATGTTGGCTCTGAATCAGTCGGTTTGGTTTGGGTTTGGTTCTGTTTTTAGAGTTTATTGGTTAATGGTTTGTAGATATTAGATATGTTAAATTCTTATAGAATTATTAATTTTTTGCTTTTTTATTACCTGATTTTTTATCGTTGTTGAGTTTTTAAAAAAAAAGATTTGATGACAAAAAGAAATTATTGAAAATTAGACAAACCAAATGAATAATATACGTATTGTGAAGTTTGTGTTAAAAAGCACATTTGTGGGCTCTATTATGAGGACTGTTTTGTTTGAGAAGTGTTTGTATGTTTGGGTCTTTTTGTTACCTTTTTAGAGTCCCTGGACTCTTCTTTTTGATGTATTTTCGACTTGTTTAATTTAAGCTGGGTGAATGTGTAAGCTTTTAAATAACAAAAATAAAGCTATGTTGTCCGTAATAAGGTTGTGTATTAGTCGGTTTGGTTTTGGAGTTTATTGATAATTTTACTTTATCGATTATTGATCATAATCGATTTAGTTATTGATTAAATCGTTAAATATTTGACACCTAAAAGAATCATTGAAAATCACTTCGAAACACAGTGACAAATCAAATTAATCATTTACCCGAGTTGACGGATTGAATCTTGATTAAAAGGAAATATTATTATATTGTAAAAAATCGAGAGTTTCAGATGATTAGTAATAAAACTATGAAATTGAACTCTAAGTCAAAAACTTTATATTCCAGATAATCTTGTTTAAAAGGAAATATTATTATATTGTAGAATAATCGAGAGTTTGAAATGATTAGAAAGAAAACTATGAAATTGTATTCTAAGTCAAAAACTTTATATTCCAAATAATATAAATATAACTATTTAATTTACTACTTTTTTCTGATTATCAGAGATTTTCATTCATAACCAAAAGGGATCATTACAAATCAACATAGTTTTAGGACTAACTCCTTCTCATACTATCCATCCATCTTTCTAATCATATAGAATACAAAGCAAGAAACTAATTTATTACATTGCAAAAAGCCTAACTCTAAGAATATTGATTAAGAGCTTATAGTATATATAGATTTCCATTTTGCCTTGTGTTGTCCTCTCTCTCAGATAAATCGTATTCCATGACGAAAAAATCAAATGACATTTTATTAATCACTCTTAGATCCCTACTGCAGTGTCTTATGCAATTTTACCTAGGGCTATGTTTTAAGTTTTTTTTTTTTTATATAATGAAAGTGACAAATAACTCAATTGTTATATACCTAATCCCTTCGTCTCAATTTAACACACTATAATTAGAATCTTATTACGTTGCATACCCCACCATATTTGGTTACAATAGTTTGGAGGAAAGTTAAATTTTGTTGTACATATTTGACTTATATAAAAAATATTTAAATTTGCATGTAAAAAAACATATTAAGAATATAATTACTTTAAATAATAATAAAAAGTGTTTTTTAATAATGCAATTTTTAATTAAGAAGATCATACACTTTAAAAATCTAACTTAATTAGTAAGTTCGGTTCTACAACATTACTAAGGAGTACAATTGAAAACTCAAGCAAAGAGATAGAGTTAGTAATATTTTTTCTACTGATTATTCGAGAATTTTGTCCTATACTAAGTTTCATACAAAGGAAGTGTTAAAACTCAAGCACACATATTTCATATAAATGAAGTTTTAAAACTTTAGTATGATATATCAGAGTTTCATTTGTAAAAAATTTGAACTTCAACGTATGGTAGTTGATTTTTTTTCGTATTTTACTTAAGAATATTTTTATCTAAATTTATTCATCATTAAAAAAATAACAAGTTCTTGATTATGTATCAAACAATGAATAATTTACAAAAATCTCCTCGAATTTGTTGATCATGAAAACTTCCACCCTACTTGTGTCATGAACAAAACTCTTGATTCAATAATTTTTGACTTTTAATCTTACAGGTCAATCTCGCGGTGTAGTTAGTTTCCTATCAAAAAGGGTTAACTTTTAAATACCAGTTCAAAAGTGGCTAAACTATCAATGTTTTACGATTTCAAAAAGAGAAACTTAATTAGCCCAGCCTATAAAGCCCAACAGCCTAGCCCAGCCCAGCCCAATATGAGCAAGGTTTTATATTTAAGTTTCTCTATACCAGAAAGGGTTTTATAGATACCGTCGTGAGGAGAGAATCTCGATCTGCCGCAAGCCGAAAAAACCCTAGCAGCAGTAAGGGAAGAAACAGAGCACAACCATGGCGACGCAGGATGTAAGGACTCTTTCGACTAAAGAAGCTGATATTCAGATGATGTTGGCTGCTGAAGTCCACCTCGGAACTAAGAATTGTGACTTCCAAATGGAGCGATACGCTTTCAAGCGCCGCAACGATGGTATGAAAGTCTTTAACTTGATTGTCTATCTCATTTCCTTGATTCTATGTGTCTTTCGTTATGTTAAAAGTATATGTTATGTCTATTAGCTGTAAGTAGCACGGGTTTATGCATAATAGTTTGTAGATGCCTATTGTAAAGTTGGCATTATGTGTATCGATTTGGTTATCCACGAACTTATTTTAGAAAAAAATATAAGTAACTGTTGGAAAGATTTAGAATTTTTAGTCGCTGGAGGCACCACGACTTCTTTGTGATAATCGTATTCAGCTCTCTTTACATGGTAGGATTTGCACATTTTTATGATTAAGCCGATGCACGAGTAGCTGTCTTCTAGGTGCACTTTATCAAACTATTAGATTCATATCAATTAGATATAGGCGGTTGATAAAGCAAACAACAGTAATGACTCTTACAGTTTATGTACTGCAACTATTCTAAAGAACATTAATTAATTCAGCAGTCATGTGGATAGATTGGAATTGACCAACCTTGTGGCAAGTCAAGCTAATACCTTTACAATATGCATTGAATGCAATTAAGTATTTTGAAGTATTCTTAATTTTCGAAGGTTGAGTGTCTGTATTGGTCAAATTGTGATTAGATTGCGTTGTTTGTAATTGCTGGTTTCTCTTCTAGATAATCTTTCCATTGTTTGACTTGCATATATATAATATGCATTCGTAGTCATTAAGCGTTTTATCTCATGTTGGAATTCTTTATCTGCAACATGTCATTCTCTCTCTTTTTTGTTTACTTCCATTAAATTTATCTTAGATGTGCATTTTACTACTACTCTATGTGGGTCAACTATAGATACAACTTCAAATTCATGGTGTCATAACAAAATCTTCATTAGTGGTTTTTGGTTTCTCTGTTTATTTGACCCTAAGTATTTATATTCGTAGGTATCTACATCATCAACCTTGGAAAGACATGGGAAAAGCTTCAAATGGCTGCCAGGGTGATTGTTGCTATTGAGAATCCTCAGGACATCATTGTTCAATCTGCCAGGCCATATGGACAGAGAGCTGTCTTGAAATTCGCCCAGTATACTGGTGCACATGCTATTGCTGGACGTCATACCCCTGGAACATTTACCAATCAGCTTCAGACCTCATACAGTGAGCCGCGACTCTTGATTCTCACTGATCCAAGAACTGACCATCAGGTTTTACTTACTATCCTGCTACTAATATTCTCTTTTTAAACTTGCCAATGATAACTAACCTGTTTGAATACTTTGCAGCCAATCAAGGAAGCTGCACTTGGGAACATCCCAACTATTGCTTTCTGTGACACTGATTCTCCAATGCGCTATGTCGACATTGGTATCCCTGCCAATAACAAAGGAAAGCACAGCATTGGTGTTCTTTTCTGGATCTTAGCAAGGATGGTACTCCAGATGCGTGGGGCCATTAATCAAGGACCTAAATGGGATGTTATGGTAAAGACCATCTTTATTCATTTTATCCATTGTTACATTCTGCTGGTGGTGGTTGTGTGCTCTTCTGAAATTTAATAGATGATTTAATGCCTTCTTTTGCAGTCGCTGAATATAGGTTTTTTATTTGCATCTGTTTATTTGTATTTTTCCAGGTTGATCTCTTCTTTTACAGAGAGCCTGAAGAGGCAAAGGAGCAAGAAGAGGAAGCGCCAGCAATCGCAGATTATGCAGACTACTCTGCTAGTGCTGCCCTTGGTGGTGACTGGACCAGTAGCCAAATCCCTGAGGCGCAATGGACTGCAGATGCTGCAGCACCTCCAGTAGGTGGTGGTTGGGCTGGAGATGGAGGTTAGTTTGTTATTCTGTGAAATTCGTTCCTGGTATTGTCTGCTAAAAAATTTCAACCCCAACTGAAACTTCATTGCTCTTGAGATCATTTTAGCTGATAGTCTTTTGCTTCTTTTTTATTACCCGTGCTATAATTGTGAGCCTCTTCTGTAAGTAAGCATTTGGTGATTTTAAGTTATTCTTATTTCTAAATTTGTCGGCACTAATAACCTTGCCTTTTTGTTTCCGGGAGGAATTTCAGCAGCTGATGGCGGATGGGACGCAGCAGCTCCCCCTGCACCAGTTCCTTTACCAGTACCAGATGTTGCCCCCACTTCTGGTGCTACAGACTGGGAATGAGCCTTTTTCCTTTAAGCTCTTCATCCTTTTTTGGATAAAGATTAGATATTCCGAGTTCTACAATAGATGGTTTTTAATGGCACAGTTAAAAAGGATTTTGACTTCGTGGATGTACTGAATTATTTAATCATTGCTAGAGCAGTGTTTCTTTGGAGAATCTGGAAGTGCTTTTGTTTTGAAAGAGTGGAAAAGCGAATTTTTGTTGTGGTCGTATCTATTTCCGCCTTCATATTTCTGCGTTCATTCCATTATTGTATTACATGTCTATTTCTGCCTTCATATTTCTGCGTTCATTCCATTATTGTATTACCATGTTCTTGTTTGGAGGGTTTACTTTAATCAAATCATAAGTAAGAGCAGTGTTTCTTTTAAGTTGTCGCGTGTTAGTTTCTCATGTATCTTGTAAACTTTAGATTTAGATTCACTTTATTGAAATTTCTACTGATGGTTCTTAGAGCTTAGTGCTATTTGATAACCTGAAAATGTCCAATTTTTCATCTAAGCATTAAGTAAGAGCATCACTGATTCTTGCACTAAAGAAATGTACTGAATTGTCAGGCTTGCATATCCATCTCTCTAAATGGATCAAGCTTTCTAAGGCTTAAAGAGCATAGCGCTCCGGCAATTTTTAATATCAGGGTTCCTAGTGTTCTCTATACGCTGTTCTTTAATTTACCAGACTATGCCAGGACAAGAAGTTTGTGTATGGTTGTTTGATTGTTGTGTTCCAATGGTTGTTGATTGTGTTATGCAAAAGTAAATATTTATCTTCCATTTACGTTCCTACTAGGGACCTCTGGTCTCATTAAGTGTTTTTCTCGAATGAGAACATCTCTCAATTCAACAGCATAACATGGTAAAATGACAAGATTAATCACTTCAGTTTACACAATCGACGTAAGCTATTTTTTACTAGCAACTCTTTCTCCATGGATAACCAATTTAGAATGACAAAACTTATTTAGTCCTTGGACTGAAGTTCTGGGACTCAAGAACTCTTCTTCATGGCTGGCAGCTAAAGATGAACCACCAGACCACGGAAGCTAAGCATAGAGCTTTAAATTTGATTTTTTTTTTCCTTCACAAGGTTGTCAGTTTTACTGCACCTGTGAGACTGAAACATGTGAACCATTGGAGAATTTTGTTAGCGAAGACAGTGAAGCACAAAAGAAACGCCATCAACCAGTAACAAGATACACCGGGGACTTGTGCAAATAAATGAATTGCTGATACTGTAAAATTTACAATGTTCCTTTATTTCACTGCTGTCCCCTCATCCTCTCAACTAAATTTCTCCCCTTCTCTTCTATGTGACGTGCCCTCTCTTCCAGTTTCTCCCCCATTTTCTTCCCCAAACCAAGCATCCTAGCCCTTCTCCCTAATCTTGTAGACTTTGAATCATCTTCTCCAGTAATTTGATTTTTTTCATCAAGTAGTAACAGTTGTCGAGAAGGTGACTTGCATTCTATGTTCTCCTCGGTGCTTCTGAGATGAACCTCTTGCTGTTCCTCATGCTTCAACAACGGTGCTCTCAATTCTTCCGAAGGCTGGTTATTTGTGCTAGGCTGTGCTATAGGAACTGATAGGGACGCATGTGGATCCAGTGATTTGCTTTGCAGGGCAGACCATCCAACTTTTTTAGTCTTCCCTTGATTGCTTCCACCATTGCTAGAGGTGCTTCCTGTGTCTGGACTATGCGTAGGAACTGATAATAGTGCATGTGGATCCAATGACTTGCTTTGTTGAGTACTCCATCCTGTTTTTCCTGGAATTTCAGTTTTGCTTTCAGCATTACCATTGGTACCTCCCCTATCAACTTCAGTGACTCGTGTTGCATCCGCAGGTTGGGAGCTGGATGCTTCTTGTCTGTTGGCATTATTTCCTGCACCTTCTCGATTCAGCCATAAAAATGGGGCAACTTGTCGGGGGACCCAGTCATCCTTTTCCGCTAACATGAATGGGATGGATACACTTTCACAGTTTGGAAGTACCAGTGTTTCACGAATAGCACCCTGCATTAGTTATGAAGAATCAGCTTAAGCCTCTGAAGGAAATCTCAGCCTATGGATGACAAAAAGAGAACAATATATTGGAAACGTTGCATACATTGCTCTGTTGAATTTAAAGTAGAATCAAATTCAAGCATCGTATTGTTATAAAACCAATCCATAGGAAGCAGAGACATTAGTGGTTGGGAATGAAACAAGTACAAATAAATTAGCAGCTTATCAAAAAGAAATGATCTAAAAACAAGAACCTGCAAGGCTGGGAGGTTGAAGAATTTCAAAATTTGGTAGAGTTGTTTCACAAACAAAGAACTTCACAGGATAGTCATGATGCATAGAGATGGGGGAGGGGGGAAATGGCGTCATTTCTTTTGTGTTTTATTATGAAAAACTTCTAATCAGCTTTTCCACACATATTTTGAGATGCATCCCTAGGGTATTGAGAAACATGTGTTTTTTGCATGGCTGGCTGCGAGAGGATGATCTTGATGTCGGAGAATTTGGAGGAAGAAGATTACTTGTATTAGTTATTGTTTCATGTAAAGGCTCAGGGGAAGATGTGAATTACCTCCTTTTACATTGTTGGATAGTGTCTTATTTGTGATGAGAAATTCTGAGATGGTTTAGACTTGAGTGGGTGATGTCGAGTACTAGAAAACAATGTTTAGCAGAGCCTTTTGAAGAAGGAAAAGAAGACATGGAGCATGGGACACTCACAGGTCGTTGCATTTCTGGCCATTTACGATCATTTAAAGGGACTTATTACTCTCTTAACACTGTGGACTGTATGAGGAATAGAACTTCTGATTGAGTTGAGAAAAACTTAGTAGTTTGTACACTTGAGGAATACCATCAACGTGAATACCATCTTTTCCCTTTATTTTCTTTGGTGCACCACGAGTTCTCTTATAGGAAGAAGACTAAAGTGGAAGAGAGGAGAAGTGGGCCAGAGGGGGATGGTTGGCAATGGTGAGTGTAGAGAGAGAGAGACCACTTTTTTAAAATTTCTTTTACTATGGGACCCAAAATTTGGCCAATCAGGTGACACCATGTATTAAATAACTACAGATTTTTTTAATAGGGCATGGACTATTAGTTATTAGGGCAGAAAAGAGCCAAAATAATAGTGGTGAGCGCAAATTTAGTCAAATAGGTGGATAGAAGGTATTTTTATACCAATTCTAATACTTCAGGGGTAGTTTTGGCCCTTTTTTGTAGGAAATATCCACTTATACAGATAAGTGGTTAGATTATTTTAGGAAAGGTACTCTTGGCACCAACTTGTTTGGGGATTGAGACGTAATTGTAAAGAATTGGGATTTTATATGGAAACCGCTCTATATTATATCTTTTCGTAATGATGATTTCTAAAATTCTAAGTGCTATTTCCCATTATTTGATATTTAAGACTCAATATTCCAGAAATTTTTGTTCAAGAAGATACCACGCCAGTCTGTTAACCCACTGCTGTTAGTCTGTCACAATAATCTCTAGAAACCTTGACCTACTGAAATGGATTTAAGCTAGCTAATTGTTAGAACTGTTAAACATATTTCAATCTTAATCACCCCAATGATAAAAAATTTAAATCATGATTAAGTCCATGTAAAGGGCTTAATGAGAAGAAGAGATGTATGGACACATAATCAAATTGTAGTACAGAAATTATCAATCTGACCTTGAACCGATTGATTAGGAACAAAGAGAGATGCCCACTTGAGATCTTATGCTCCCCAATGGAAGAGTCCAAGTGGATATCTATATCGGGCATCGATGTGAATCCGAACCATATTTGATCTGAAGGTGGTGGCTTTATGTAGAGCCTCATAGTTCCTTGAATGGATGCGATCCTAATCCCCAGAGAGAGTGATACCTGAAGAGTTTAAAGATCCAATGCTTAGAATGCAAAAGAGCTTCTTCCACAATTTGTACAGTACAGGAAGAATAAGACACTATGTTTCTTCAGTACATGCACCAATAAATTCAAAAGCTTTCGTCTGGCACAATATGATTAAATCACTAATCGTCTGAGTAATACATGCAGTAGCAGAATGCTGTCATATCAGAAGTTCTCATGATTGTATAACGCGTAAATCCTTTATCATTCAGAATCCATTGCTCAACCATAACTCATACCATGTTCTCCTCAGGGCATCTTTCTCTTACCTGTCGTTTTCTATTGTTGTAAACTAATGGATACTAAGGTCAACATAATGACATCAACTATAGTTCCTTCTCTGTAACTAATAAAGAGGTCATTTCAAGTCAACGTCAGAAGAACTGCTGAAGTTTTGCTGTATTTTACACAAAAGTATTCTAGGATGTAAGTTGCATAAACATAGGTTAACCTGTAGATTTTGACTAACCCAAGAGAAGTGAATCCCTCAAGTAGACCATTTACAAGGAATCAAGCTAAGAAATTACAAGATCTCCAAGATTTAGCTCAAAGGATCATGTATAATGACTTTAAGCCAAAACCAAGGCCAATTATGCTCTTTGAATCCAAGGGATATGACAAGAACTCTTCTTTAGCTCATTTCCTTTGGAGGACTATTAAGGGTTTTTTGTACTTTTGGCTCTTGGGTTGTCATAACTATAACCATTTTGTTGCATTCTTTCTTTTTAGAAAAATTAATTTGGAAGAGAAAACCCTTGTGGCGAGATACTAAACTAGATGTTGACAGAAATTGAACCCTTGACATCAAGGTTATGAGCCTTGTGAGATACTAAACTGCTCTACCCTGTACATAAACAAGGATTAAATAAGCACCTCCACCCTATCTGTACAGACCGAACAGCCCATTATATTAAATAAAATAGTTGTAACCAACCTGTGAGACCTGCTTGGCAACAGAATTAAAGATAGACTTCCACTTAGAAACTTGAGGCAACACATTTGGTGTGCTATTGGAGCTTCTCATCCCATCTGAAAATTCACATGATTAATACACCTTGAAAACCATCTAAATAGCTTTTCTTTCAGGAATAGTTGACTATTCCCTTTAGATAACTGCACAAATAAACATTAAGCATGCCCAACCAAATTAACATATTTTGACTGCAAAATCCAAAATTTTGAGAACATCATAGGAAATATTACCTTCCTTGGTTTGGTCCATCTTATCAACGCTCACTTCAGAATGCTTTTTTTTTCCAAACTGCTCAACCCCTTCTAGTAAATCATATTTCACATCATGAATAGCACTGGATTCTGTTTCTGGTTCATCACCTTCACGTAAATCAAGGTCCTGAACTGCTACCCTTGTCTCGACCTCCAAGATTGCATCACCAGAATACTGAAGATCAATTTCGAAGGCCCAAAACTCATTCATATCTGAGGGAAGAACCCTCATTGCACGTATATAGGGAGGAAGGTTACCAATATTAACAGAAGTACATGTCACTTCGCCTATGTAGCTAGGAATTCGTATATTTGACAGCGTTCTCTACAAGTAAGAACACACAGAATCATAAGTCAGTTCGACAAAGAAAATTTCTCTTTAGTTTAATATAATAATGGAAGATGCATAAAATATCACAATGAAACATACATACCTATGAAGCTTCAAATAAAGCATTAAACAAATATCCTGCCATTATAACTTGCAAAGGAACTCCAGCTAGTAGTATTCATATTATTTTCGGTATTTTTATTATTTTGCTATTTCTGTATTTCTCATTCTTAGTTTTCTACTACTACTTGTTGTTTCGTATGCCTCTACTTTCTTACGATCCTGCTGTTGTTACTGCTTATGTCTTCATAAATGTTGTGTTTTTGCTTTCCTTGAGCCGAGGGTCTATTGAAAACAACCTCTCTACCTGCCAAGGTAGGGGGTTATGGTAGAGTGTATCTCTACCCTCCCAGACCCCACTTGTGGGACTATACTGGGGAAGAGAAGAAAATCAACCATTCCAGACCCAATTTCTAAAACTGAAAGGTTATAAATATAATGGAACCAAATTCTTTCTTACTCAAACACTTGCAGTTGACAAAACTCAATTGCTAATTTTCCACTTACACTAATAAGTGCAAAAGATGTTCCATTTGCTTCAAAAGCAATAGTTAGAGCAAATTATAATGTCAGTAACCAAAAAGCTTAAATCAAGAAACATATACTAATGGAAAGAGAAAGGAGATTGCAAACCTGAATCCTGGCTTGCAAAGAGGTTTTCATCTGGTCGTTTCCTTTAGCATCAAAAAACAAACGGGATATCAACAAGTTCCAACAAAGAGTTCCTTCATCACCAAAAATTCTCTCATCAGAATCTGCATCAGAAGTAACAGACATTTGACTCCGGCTTCCTGATCCAGCAGATGTTGATGTAGATGAAGGCACTACAATGTCCTTAGTGGAAAAATCAAGAGGTTTTCGTGTTGGAGCCAACTTGACACCTCCACCAGCAAAAGCAAGGTCTTGTAAGGATTGAGCTCTCTCACTTATCTTCCTTTCTTCATGATCTGACGTTGAAATGTTGCTTCCTTTATTTTCTGGAATACTCTTAGAAGCTTTCTTGCCAAGCTTTTTCAGAAATTGCCGAACTTTTGATGAGGAACCATCAAACTTACTTGATTTATCACCTAAATCAGCACTAACACTTGAATACGGTTTCATAAATGAAGGATAACCTGCATTTAATGACGTCAGGTAATTTTGAAACTCTATATTCAACTTGGCAAACCACTTAAGTTTTACTTGGTCCTCGCAGGAAGCAAGACGAAGGGATTTGCACCATGCTTCTTTCTCCCAACATGTCTCAAGATAAATGTACAGTATTCTACTTCCTTCATATGAAGTTGATGCTCTGCACTCTATTTTGATAGGATATCTTTTCGCCCTGTAAGATTGCAGCAGATAACACCAATTGAAGTTGTAAGTTATTGGTATTACTTCTCTGCCAAACAATTAGACAAGCCACTTACTTAACCGTGTGCTAAATAAAAGGAGATTAACTTCTGTACATAAAAAGTAAATAATATTACCTTCTTTAAAGAAGTCAATTTTTTTCTGAATTGTTTACCTCTTGCATTCTGAATTTTTGTACTCTGAACTTTCACAGATCCCTTGAAAGAATATGGACCATTTCAATTATACAATATATTGTTAAGTTCCACTTATATTTGTAAGGGAATAACTTATTTCTTATATTTTTAGATAAATTTCACCTGATATTTTATTCTTTATATATAGCTTTCTACTGGCTTCTTATAGTACTTAGGGGTCGTTTGGTGTGAAGGATAACGCCAAATAGTCCTGTGATTAAATTATCATGTCACTAATTTGTTGATTGGTTGGCAAGTCCAGGATAGCTTACCCGGGATTAATAATTAGTATCGGGATAACTTATCCCCTTTGGGTGGGGTATAGCCGTATAGTAATCTCGGGATAATTTATTCCGGGATAAAGATAAAATGGCAAAGATATCCCTTTAAACCCTTTTTATACATCACTTTTCGCATTCATGTATATTTACATTATTTTTAATATATACTATATATAATAACATTCACAACCTTTACTACTTATTTTTACGATAATTCTTCATATTTTTCTATTAAAAAATTACACTATATAAATATATTTTTTATTTATGAATTTATTTAACTAATTCTTATATTTATTTACATTTTGATTTCTCATAAATCCTCTTTTACTTTAACAAACTAAAGATGAAAATTATATTTTTAAGCTAAACAAGAAGAATTTTTATTTTTAAATACATACTGTACCATCGTGGGAATGCATACACAAAAATATTTAAGCTAAATAAGATGAAATTTTATTTTTAGGAATGAATAACTAAAGCTTGCAAAGAAAATATAAAAGGCTAAATAAAGTGAAGGGTATTTTTGTAAACAAACAACTTGTTCTTAGAATTTATGCAATGCATTTATTTTGAATACAACAAACCAAACACTCAATAAAAAATAATCTCAACATAACTTATCCCATCATAACTAATCGAATCATAACTTGTATTCAAACCAAACGACCCCTAAAAGTACAGTAACACTAGTAGAAAATTGTTTTCCTTTGTAAAGGTGTTTCTGTAGCTTGTTTTTAACCTGTTATTAACTTATTTTCACACTTCTCTTTTTCTCTCAGGAAGTCTTAACTCCATTTCAATTAAAGCCAAACTGATTAACTGTCATATGATGATTTTACCTATTATTAACTATTTTTTCACATTGGGTGCCAGTATAAGCAAGCCTGTTCACAGGTCAGCAAAGAGGTCATCTCCATTCTCCTCTTCCTTTGTCTTTGTCTACTGATCACCCTTGACCTTCTTTCCAAACTCATTAAGACCGGAACACCCACCATGAAGGTCACTCAAAGTAACCTACTCAAGCTTCACTCTTTGTATTGTACCGCCTGGAAAGAGGTTTGCTAGGCCTTTGTTGAAGAGAGAAGGGGAATAACAAAAAAATTTCATACACCTGGGCGTAATTCCATTTATATACAATTTTTTTTTACCAAAACTAATATAAATCTTTCCTTCTTTCCAGAATATGTCCAATTTAGTAATTATGAAAGTTTTTGTCATACTACATCATATATTATACAAAAAAATTAACTAGTTTGTCCTAAAGACGAAGGGAACAAAATCAAGCTATATTATTAGAATGAGGTTTGCTCTTGATCCCACAAGTTCCAGTATCAACCATGAACGATAAAGATTGTAATAATAGCACAAAGTCTAATCAGGATATGTCAGGAGGTTCACTCACTTTTTATGCCAAAAGAAAAAGAGTGAGACTTGCACAGGTATTGCAAGTCACATCTAAATCCTAGACAAAAAGCAATGGAAGACCAAAAAGAAAGAAGTACAGAAAATTGCATAGCATTGTTCCATTATGTTACCTTTAGCTCCAAAGTGAGCAACAAAGCGCTTCTTTATATAATGAACAAGCACCACAAACGAGCTAATGATCTAATTGACACCCACCAATCTATGGTGAATATGACAAGGCCTAGCAAGTAAAGTTAAAAGTTAATCTGCTCTCATGGTCAACCACCTATGAAAAACGAAATTCAACATTGTCCAGAAAAAAATGATTGTCCAAGTTTGATTAAGAGAGTAGGTAAAACTCAACTAGAAGTAAGAAGATTACTTTCTTGCAGCCCAACATATGAGGGAAATCCATTAGACTTTACTCTTTCTGCATATATTTCTCAGGGAACATTACCAAATCATACACAGAAGTCCATGCATTAAACAAATGAAAGCAGCCTATGGTCAGTCACATGAGTCACCGGTATTTGATTAAGAGCAACAACAATAAAGTCAGACTTTTAAGAAGTCAAGGACGATGCCAGTTTCAGTTGAATGAAGTTCAAAATGTGGGTGGAAAGAAGTAGGGGTCTTTATCCAAATAGCCGAGCGGATTTACTGTTTACTTTTCCTAGCCGATAGACATAGATAACACACTGATTTTACACATAATAAATGACAAATACATATATTGTACAACTGCCTGTTATTTATAGTTAAAGCGGTTGGATGGACGGCTATTTAGGTTAATTCTTCAAAAAAGTAAATGTTGAAACGCTAACTCATCATTTTCTACCACAAGGAACAGAATTCAACCTCAAGTCTTCGTTCCCGAAAATCTCAATTCCATTAGTCATCTTCTCGAATACCATGGTAGATTATACCACATTGCGCAGCATTAGATATTGTACCTCACTAAATCAGCCAGCCAATGAATGTATCATGTAATCTCAATTTGCCGTGCAAAGTATGATGTATGACGTGTCAAGTGATACTTAGTTACTTACCATAAACAAAAAAAGTATAAAAACAAAACATTACCCTCAAATAGGAACCTTAAACCTAATTATGCTACTACTTTTTCTTTTCCTCTAGCTCGTGTTTGTTACAGCAAATGTTGGTGGAGATTAAGTGCATCAACCAAAAAAAGAGAGAGTGAGAGGAATCAACCATTAGAGCATTGATTTTGGTGCATAATGCAAGTCAGACTTCCATCTTCAACCGAATTCAATGAAATCTAAGATTTTCTACGAAAAGTAGAATCTATTATGGGCACCAAGAGAGATCTGTTTTACATTTGCCTTAGCGGCAATAATTTATCCATCAACTTCTTGATAGTAGAGAAAACGGGTATTTGGGGTTTTATCTTTTGTCTACTTCTTCTAAAATTAAATTTAGCTTTCTTATTTAAAAAACTCTGCAGTTGTCCCAAAATCACACAACCAGAATTTGAACATCAAAGTAATGACTAGTACTATAATGAAAATTTTATACTTTTAAGACCGAGCAGCAAGTGACCTACTTTCACCCAATGATACTACAGAGATACATGTAGCCAAATTTGTGGAAACCAGCTTCCAACAACCATATTATTTCACGCTTAGACTAAGAAGAATATTTTGGCTCATCTTTATATCTATTCTAGCTTTCCTGCTGCCAGCAATCCAGCACACAGATTTAGAACATAGCACACAATTCAACTACTTCCGCATACATCTTTTAAAGAATTTTAGCTTGATTATTTTACGATAAAATCCGCAGATGCCCTAAATCTCAACCAGGGGTTGAAGTTGAACTTCAAATATGGAAAATCCAAAAAAAAATAAAAAAATACTTTGGCTAAACATAGCAGCAAATGATCAACCTATTTCCACTCTATGAAACTACAAAAATACATGTAGCCACATATGTGTGCTTCAGCTAGCATTCAACCACCAGATCAATTCAGACTTGACTAAGAAGAATGCTTTGTACTCATATTTATGTCTGCCCTAGCTTTTATACCACCAGCACCACATGACAAAGGACATAGCCTATAACTCAATTGCAGCTAGACACTAGATAGCTCTTTCCAGATCTGATGCCTCCAAAACTATATTCATAAAATTGTTAGAAGAAGACTACGAGTGTCATATCTTGCCAATGATTTTATATTTGAAACCAATGACTCAAACCAACTTACACGACCAGAAAAAAATACAGTTTGGCGGTTCAACAAAAATCACTTCAAAATATAATAGTACTTCCAAACTTACCATTTTCTAGTGGACAAGCTTGAGGCTGAAACAGCTGCTATTATGCAACCTTTCAGTGGAATTTCTACATGGGAACCATCTGACTCTGTTAGTACGAGATGATGATCCTTGATTTGGGCAAATTTCTGAGTAGGTGTAACCTCTAAGATTTCCTTCTTGCTTTTTTGCTGCGTCACGGCTTTGTCCACGGGAAGAGCCTTTGGTATTCTTTCAGATTCTAGAACCCAGACTATCCCCTGGGAAGCAGACGCAGAACATAAGCAACAAGACAGTAAGTTGAAACTGATCAAGTCCATTTATGAAAATGTGAAAGGAACTTGAATTGAAAAACAAATTTGATGCACAATGTGAGCTTGTGAGCAATTATCAGTTATCTCTGAGAACACTTATCTCTTAACAAAATTATGAAAAAGAAACAGTGTTAATGAGATATTATTATAACATTATATTATTTTAAAAACAAAATATCTTTTAAGGTAATAATATCCTAAAAAGTTTGAAAAAGAAGTTAGCCCAGATACCACGGTTATAAAAAAGTCTGACACTTCTATTTTTTAACAATGTCTTAACACACTATTCTCTTGTTAGGCCAAGCACGTGGAACTGCCTTCCTTAATAATGGGCAGTGGTGAGACTTGAAACCAAAACTTCTACCTGCTCTAATACTATGTAGAAATTATTGAACTGAACACACTTTTTATTCAATGTAACAAGTTTACACTGAAGGTTACGGATGCAAATCAATAGCCTTAAGTCTCGTCTAATACATTAAAAAAAAATACTCTACATAGACCAGACTCAAAACACATCTAATCTAATCTCTACATTCAAGTGTTCAAATTACATTCTATCAATGTCCCCAAATATACTACAATAGGTCAATATCCACGCGCACACACACACATGGTCTCAAAGAATCACATATACTCTCTTTATTCCAAAATGTCTAGCACTTTTCATCTCCCGAAATTTCAACCTAAATTGCATACCAACACTTCAAAAAGCGGATTCACTACTTAGATATGGGAAAATTGCTAATATACTTCTAATGTAGATTCCAAATCATAATTTTACAAAAGGAATAACTTAATCGAGTTAATTTAGCTGTCCTATAAATCAGTCAGTCAAATTGAGCAGCATAAACATTAAGCAAGTAAAATGACATACCTGCTTCAGGTACAACGAGAAATCGAAATCCCCAGTAGACGAAAGCGACCCGTCCGGTTTTGCTTTATCCACTTCACGAGCAACTCTACGGTTCAACCAGCGTATCAAAAACACCACGCCCACTGCTTCCACTGCAATAACCGTTACAGCTCCTAGAACAAACACTATAAATAGTAGCAACATCCTTCTCTTTCTCCTAAAATTTGCCCAACAAGCTCAAAAATTACCAGTAGCAAGTTTCGCTCATCACAAATCCATCATTTTGGCTACAGAAATCTTCCGATCCTTTCCCTCTTTTGATCAGTTTCAACACGATGAAGAAGGGATTCGAGAGAAAAAGAGGAGAAAATAGGTCACACTTGTTAAGGAAACCGTTTAACTAGTTAAACGAAATTCTGGGGGATAAAGTACTAATATAAGCAGGGTTCAAGCAAAGTTGATGACCAAATTCTGACCAACGCGTTAGTAGAGTTTTTGAATTTCTTTAAGAAATCAAGTTGAAGTATGGCACACGTATCTGCCAATTTTCGTGGCACAGTTTTTCTTTTTAGTCGGCCTTAAAAACAGGGGGATTTATACTATTGTAGAGTAGCTACTACGGCTTATCTTAATTCTTTATAAATAAATAATAATTTTACATCACAAATATTTAAAAAATTATTTTTAATTTTGTGTCAAGTCTGACACATAAATTAAAATGGATAAGCAATATTTTCTTTAATTTGTCTACTTTTTGAATATTGGTGTGGTCCATGCTGGTTCTATTGGACTCCTCACTCACTCCTGTCATTATTCCATCATTCTTACCTGTCCTGGCCCAAATCAGGAAAATAAACGGGTAACGTGCACCTGAAAATGACACGGGGTGCCCTATTTTGGCAGCACCATTTAATTGGTATTGGCGTTGTGTTTTATTTTGCAAAATAAATATTTATTACTCGATTAATTATTTAGGCTCGCTTACGTGGCGTCATCACAAATCAAAATTTTCTATTAATTTATTTATTTACAAAATTAGTCTTCCCTTTCATGAAAATTTGTGATTTTTATGAAAATTTACGACTTTAATGAAAATTTGTGACTTTAATGAAGAGTTGTGACTTTTATGAAAGGATGTGACCTTCCCGAAGGGTTGCAACTTTTCCAAATAGTTGTGACATTTTCAATAAGGCACAATAAACATTTGTTCACACTTTGCTGTTAATACATAAATAGAGATTTCTACCGTTTTAAAATAACAAAAATTACGACAACTTCTTCTTGGTATAGGGCCACACAGCGTATGAAAAGCGTTGTATCATCACAATAGCTCTTACGTGATGGTTGTCGGTTAGAGAAACTCTCACATAAGTAATTGTATTCTTATATACATAGTTTATTGTATTTTTACATACATTTCAGAGTTATATGTATCTTTGCATACACACAGAGTTGACATCATGTTTTAAACAACTTTTCTTTATATTGCATTTGTTATAAACTGCTTTATATTGAAATAAGTTTAGTTATGTTGAGTTGAGTTGAGTCAGGTAAATTCTTTAGATTCTTTTTAAGCCTATGTTATGTTTAATATTCTAACTCGCATACTCGTACATTCACTGTACCGATGCATCTTATTATGATGCAGACATAGGTAATTAGGATCGGCATCCAGCGCATCGTTGATCGAGTGAGCACTCCAGAGTTAGTTGGTGAGCCTCTTTGCATTTCGAAGGATTCATTTTTGCTACTTTTAGTTATTTTATTAGTTCATTAGGATGTCGGGACCCCATGACATCCATCTCAGTTGTTTTAGAGGCTTCATAGATTGTCAGATGTTAGTTCTTTAGTCTTTTCATTGTCATTATCTTATGTTGATACTTAAGTTTGCCTTAATGGCCAGTTGAATGTTTTCTTTATAACATTCCAGTTTATTTAATAGATGTATCTCTGTTTAGTTAAGTCTTCCGCTGAGTAAGTAAGCCAGGCCAAGGGTTCGCTTGGGGGCCAGCAATGGTTCTCGAGTTCTAGCCACGTCCAGGGTGTAGGCTTGGGGCAAGACAAACTTAGTATCAGAGCACAGAGTTCAAGAGTCCTAGAAAGTCTATGAAGTCGTGTCTGTAGAGTCTTAGTTATCGGTGTGAAGTGCGCCACATCTATAATTAAGAGGCTGTAACACTTAGGAAAATTATCTCACTTCTTTCACACTCATTTTATGCGTTATAATTTGATCTCTAAAAAGTTTTCTTCTAATTCGTGTTTGCGCGTATTTTCAGATAATCATGCCTCCATGAAGAGCTGTCAGAGGTCGCCCTGCTAGACGTAGCAAGAGTTACCAAATGCACCTGAAGTGCAACCTCAAGAAGAAGTTACCAATACTGAGTTCTATGAGGCTATCCGGATGTTGAGCCAAGTTGTGACCAACCAAGCTGGGCAACAAATAGAAGCTAGACAGGAAGTGGCTGATACTTCTAGGATCCGAGAGTTCTTGAGGATGAATCCTCCAAGTTTCACGGGTTCGAGCACTACTGAGGATCCAGAGAATTTTATTGAGAAACTGAAGAAGGTATTTGAGGTCATGCATGTTGCCGATACCAAACGAGTTGAACTAGCTGCATATCAATTGAAGAATGTTGCTAGGACTTGGTTTAATCAGTGGAAAGAGGGTAGAGCTGAAGATGAACTACCTGCGAGTTGGGCTTGTTTTGAGGAGGTTTTCTTGAGGCGTTTCTTTCCCCGAGAACTGAAAGAGGCTAAGGTACGAGAGTTCCTCACACTTAATAAAGATTCTTTAAGTGTTCATGAGTATGGGTTGAAGTTCACCCAACTGTCCTGTCATGCTCCGGAGATGGTTGCGGACATGAAGAGTAGAATGAGCTTGTTTGTTGTTGGGTTGGCTCGTCTGTCGAGTAAGGAATGTAGGGTTTCAATGCTGGTAGGTGACATGGATATCTCAAGGTTAATGGTATATGTGCAGTTGGTTGAGGAAGAAAAGCTAAGGGATAGAGAAGAGTTTAAGAACAAGAGAGCTAAGACAGGGAATGAGTCCGGATAGCAGAAGAGTAATGCCAACCGGTCATCCTTCAAACAGAAACAAAAGAGACCTGCTCCATCATCTGCTAGTGCACCTGTACCTAAGAACAAATGTGAGTACAATAGTTAGAATTTCAGAGCTAAACCTGCTTATTCTCAGGGTAGCATGACACAAGGGGGTAGTAAGCTTCCTGCATGCGCCAAGTGTGGTAGGAACCACTCAGGTACTTGTCTTGAAGGCTCCACTGGTTGTTTCAAGTATGGTCACAATGGTCATTTCATGCGAGAATGTCCAAAGAACAACCAGGGTAATGATAATGGGGCGATAGAGCCTCCTTCTTGATTGCTCCACTGCATGAGCGCACCTAGAGGGCTACTCCAGATCGATGGAGAAACAAACCGCTTGTATGCTATCATAGTCGCCAAGAGCAAGAGGATTCACCAGATGTTGTCACTGGTATGATCAAAGTCTTTGACTTTATTGTTTATGCTTTGCTAGACCAAGGAGCGAGTTTATCTTTTGTAACTCCTTATCTTGCTACGAATTTTGATGTTATTCCTGAGCAACTTAGTAAACCATTTAGTGTTTCTACACCTATTGGTGAGTCTATTCTAGCAGAGAGAGTCACTCGTGATTGTCCTGTTTTCGTCAATCACAAGAGTACCATGACTGATCTAATTGAGTTAGACATGGTAGATTTTGATGTCATTCTTGGTATGGACTGGCATCATGCCTGTTATGCCTCAGTTGATTGTAGAACTCGAGTTGTCAAGTTTCAGTTTCTAAATGAGCCAGTCTTAGAATGGAAAAGTAGTTCAACAGTGTCTAAGGGTCATTTCATTTCGTACCTTAAGGCAAGGAAGTTAGTTTCTAAGAGATGTGTCTATCACTTAGTCCGAGTTAATGATTCTACTGTTGAGATACCTCATATACAGTTAGTTCCTATACTTAAAGAGTTTCCAGAAGTCTTTCTAGATGATCTACCCGGAGTCCCTCCTGAGAGAGAGATATACTTTGGTATAGATGTTCTTCCAGACACCCGTCCTATCTCTATTCTACCATATATGATGGCACCAACAGAGTTGAAAGAGTTAAAAGAGCAGTTGAAAGATCTTTTAGAGAAATGGTTTATTCGATTAAGTGTCTCTCATTGGGGCGCTCTGGTCTTATTTGTGAGAAAAAAAGATATTTCCCTTAAGATGTGTATAGATTACCGCCAATTGAACAAGGTTACCATCAAGAACAAGTATCATCTTCTGAGAATTGATGATCTTTTCGATTAGCTTCAGGGTGCTTCTTATTTTTTGAAAATAGACCTCAGATCTGGCTACCATCAGTTGAAAGTAAGGAAATGTGATATTCCAAGACAGCATTCAGGACCCGTTATGGTCATAATGAGTTTCTGGTCATGTCGTTCGATTTAACTAATGCACCTGCAGCGTTCATGGACCTTATAAGTAGAGTTTTCAAATCTTATTTAGATATGTTTGTTATCGTCTTCATTGATGACATACTAATCTATTCAAGGAATGAAGAAAATTATGCTAGCCATCTCAGAATAGTTCTCCAAACTCTGAAGGATAGAGAGTTGTATGCTAAGTTCTCAAAATGTGAGTTTTGGCTTGAGTCTGTGGCATTCTTGGGCCACATAGTCTCCGGTGATAGAATTAGAGTTGATACCCAGAAGATTGAAGCAGTGCAGCATTGTCCTAGACCCACATCTTCAACTGATATTAGGAGTTTCTTAGGATTAGCTGGCTATTATAGAAGGTTCGTAGAGGGGTTCTCATCTATTTCATCCCCTTTGACCAAGTTGACTTAGAAAACAGTGAAGTATCAATGGTCTGAAACTTGTGAGAAAAGCTTTCAGGAATTGAAAAAGAGGTTGACTACTGCCCAGTTTTGACCTTACCAGAAACTACGCAAGGCTTTGTTGTTTAGTGTGATGCGTCTAGAGTTGGTTTGAGTTGCGTGTTAATGCAGAATGGCAAAGTCATAGCTTATGCCTCCAGACAGTTGAAAGTTAATGAGAAGAATTACCCAACCCATGACTTAGAGTTGGCTGCTGTAGTATTTGCTTTGAAGCTATGACGTCACTATTTGTATGGAGTTCATGTTGATGTATTCACTGATCACAAGAATCTTCAATATGTGTTTACTCAGAAAGAACTTAATCTCAGACAAAAGAGGTGGTTAGAATTGCTCAAATATTTTGACATGAGTATTCTTTATCACCCAGGTAAGGCTACTGTTATTGTTGATGCCTTGAGCAAGTTGTCTATGGGTAGTACCGCCCATGTTGAGGAAGAAAAGAGAGAGTTAGCAAAAGATGTGCATAGACTTGCACGCTTAAGGGTCTGACTGATGGATTCCACAGAAGGAGGTGTAGTGGTGATGAATGGGGCTGAATTTTCATTAGTGTCAGAAGTGAAAGAAAAGCAAGACCAGGATCCCATTTTGCTTGACTTAAAGGCAAATGTTCATAGGCAAAAAATATTAGCTTTTGAACAATGGGGAGATGGAGTGTTGAGATATCAAGGTAGGTTGTGTGTACCAATGGTGGATGGACTCCAAGAGAGGGTCATGGAGGAGGCTCATAGCTCCAGATATTTCATTCATCCGGGTTCCACAAAGATGTATCGTGATTTGAGAGAGGTGTTTCAGTGGAATAGTATGAAGAAGGGCATTACATAATTTGTTGATAAGTGCCCAAATTGCCAACAAGTTAAAGTAGAGCACCAAAGGCCCGGTGGTTTGGCTCAGAATATAGAACTTTTGGAATAGATGTGAGAAATGATTAATATGGACTTCATCACAGCTTTACCAAGGTCTCGCAGGCAGCATAATTCTATTTGGGTGATTGTCGACAGAATGACAAAATCAGCCTACTTTTTCCCGGTAAAGACTACTCATTCGGTAGAAGATTATGCTAAGTTGTATCTTCAAGAGGTGGTAAGACTTCATGGGGTTCCGTTCTCCATTATTTCAGACAGAGGTGCTCAATTTACTGCATAGATTTGGAAGTCATTCCAAAAAGGCTTGGGTTCAAAGGTGAACTTAAGTACTGCATTTCATCCTCAGACTGATGGGCAAACAGAGCGCACTATTCAGACCTTGGCTTGTGTGATTGATTTCAAAGGTAATTGGGATGATCACCTACATCTCATCGAGTTCGCTTACAACAATAGTTACCACTTGAGCATCCAAATGACTCCTTATGAAGATCTTTATGGGAAAAGATGCAAATCTCCTATTGGATGGTATGAAGTTGGTGAAGCTGGGTTGATAGGACCAGATTTGGTTCATCAAGCTATGGAGAAGGTGAAAGTGATTCAAGAGAGGTTGAAAACGGCGCAGAGTCGTCAGAAATCCTACACTGATGTTAGGAGAAGGGAGTTAGAGTTTGAAGTAGATGATTGGGTATATTTAAAAGTTTCACCCATGAAGGGTGTTATGAGGTTTGGTAAGAAGGAGAAACTTAGTCCCCGGTATATTGGACCTTATCGAATATCCAAGAGGATTGGCAATGTAGCTTATGAGTTGGAGCTACCACAAGAGTTAGCCGCGGTTCATCCGGTGTTTCACATCTCTATGTTGAAGAAGTGCATGGGGGATCCTTCATTGATCATACCAACTGAAGATATTGGGATCAAGGATAGTTTATCTTATTAAGAGATTCCAGTTCAAATTTTAGATCGCCAAGTTCGCAAGTTTAGAACAAAAGAGGTAGCATCAGTCAAAGTCCTTTGGAAGAACCAATTTATTGAAGAAGCTACTTGGGAAGCTGAGGAGGATATGAAGAAGAGATATCCACATCTCTTCGAATCCGGAGAAGTTACGAATTAAGGTATTAATCCATTCTTAGTATTTATTTATAAGTTGGTATGTTGTTTTGCATTTGCTTGTGGGTGCTTGAACTGAAAGTTGCATGTTACACCCTTAGCCTAGTAAGAGTAATCTCATTCGAGGACGAATGTTTCCAAGGGGGAGATATTGTAACATCTCGCAATTTGAAATAACTAGGAAGAAGCTAATAATTGGAAATAGTTAATTTTTGGAAAGAATGAAAATCTGGATATTTTGTTAAGTTAGAATAAGTTGAGTTTTGGTCAACTTCAAACGGCCATAACTTCTAGCTCAGAATGAGTTAGAGGTACTTCCAGATATGGTAGGAAAGCTCTTGGAATGATCTTTTCAACGTCGCTGAGTTTGCGCGATTCTGAGTTTGTATGAGTGAGTTATGCCCTTTGGAAGTTGGGCTGTTGGAATTAGGAAAGTCCAATCCGGATTTTGAAAGGGTAGTTTGGTCTTTTCCTTGCCCAATTATTTTATTTCGTTATTGGTAATTAAGTTAGGGTCTAATAAGAATTAGATTAATTTACGCTTTTACCAAAATACGCTAGGGCTTGGAGAAAAGAGAAAAGAGAAAAGAAGAGGAGAAAGGAGAAGAGAAGCAAGATTCGTCAAGATCGTTGAGTTTATCTTGTGGATTTCATTAGGGGTGACCCCTACAAGGTATGTGAGATCACATAGCATTGGGTTAGTTCACCCATGCACCAATCATGATTCAATTCAGTGAAATAATGTTTGATTTGAAAGTAAATCAATTGAGTTCTTGATGAAATTCGTTTGAATTCCTATGGGTTGTGTTGTTGAAGTTTCTTAATGATTTGATTCATGTTTCTAGGTGAAATTTTGAGTTTAATCTATTGTATATTAAGGGTATTAGTGATTCTAGGTGTTTGGGGAAAGAACTAAGTGAATTAGAGGGTTTAGAGATGAAAAACAAAGGAGAAAAGTCGGAGTTTTCTAGGCAAGGGCTTGGGGTGCCGCGCCTCTCAGAGCGCCCCACTTTAAAGTCTGAAGTTTGGGCTCTGGGGCCATGCGCTAGATAGAGTGCCACAACTTCAGCTCTGAAGTTTATGCTCTGGTGCCCTGTGCTTCTCAGAGCGCCAAAGTTGCCAGTTCTTCCTATTTCTTCCCTAATCTTTCGTACTAGTTCCTTAGCCATGTACCTATGTTTTCTAGTTGATTCCAACACTCTAAGGTACATCTAAACATCATGAAATCATCCATAAACATGAGACCATGAACCTTGAATCCATAATCCAATTCAAGGAAATTTAAGATCAAAGTCAAGGGAAGTTCTTAGAGTTTTCCAAAAGTCTTTTCCAAATGTTTTAACTTTGTTTTAAGACTTAAAGTTCAAGTTGAGTAAAGATTAAAGAGTAAAGTTTGAAGTTCATTTCTTCAAAAGTATATGAGGACTATGTATTCTTAAAGGGTTTAAAATGTTATTACATTTAAACAAGAAAGGAAACCTCAATTTCCAAAGAGTCTTCGAGCTAGTTTTTAGAAAAGAGTAATCGCTTTCTAAATGAAGCAAGAGAGGAAACTTTGATTTCCAAGATAACCTTTGAGCTAAGTTTTTGAGCACTAATCTCAAATCACACAAAGAAGTATGTTTTAAACATAGGAGCTAATATCATATTTTTGGGAGTAGTATTGAGCATCGATATAGGGGAGAGTTCAGACAACTCACAGCCCCCCATAAACCATGTAGCCATCATGGGTAGAAAATGGTCATACTTTTTAGATGATTCCTTTAGTGCTTTTAGCATAGACTAGTGGTTCCACTTAGTAGTTCAGGTTTTATACCCCCGACAAGGTATAGGACAGCCATGACAGCGTGAGACAAAATATTGTATCATCACAATAGCTCTTACGTGATGGTTGTCGGTTAGAGAAACTTCCACAGAAGTAATTGTATTCTTATATACATAGTTTATTGTATTTTTACATACATTTCAGAGTTATATGTATATTTGCATACACACAGAGTTGATATCATGCTTTAAACATCTTTTCTTTATATTACATTTGTTTTAAACTGTTTTATATTGAAATGAGTTTAGTTATGTTGAGTTGAGCCAGGTAAGTTCTTTAGATTCTTTTCAAGCCTATGTAATGTTTAGCATTCCAACTCGCATACTCGTATATATTGATATCGATGCGTTGGCTGCGCATCTTATTATGATGCGATAACGAGTAACTAGGATCGGCATCCAGCGCATCGTTGATCCAGTGAGCACTCCAGAGTCAGTTGGTGAGCCTCCTTGCATTCCGGAGGACTCTTTTTTACTACTTTCAGTTATTTTATTAGTTCATTAGAATGTCGTGAGATTTGTCCCGACATCCATCTCAGTTGTTTTAGAGGCTTCATATATAGTCAGATGTTAGTTCTTTAGTCTTTTCATTGTCATTATCTTATGTTGAGACTTAAATTTGTCTTAATGACCAGTTGAATGTTTCCTTTATAACATTCCAGTTTATTTCATAGATGTATCTATGTTGAGTTAAGTCTTCCGCTGAGTAAGTAAGCCAGACCAAGGGTTCGCTTGGGGCCAGCAATGGTTCTCGAGTGTCAGCCACGTCCGGGGTATAGGCTCGGGGCATGACAATTTATGCTTTTTATCATTATGTTGAATTAAAGATATGTTAATCAAGAGTTTGATGTAATCATTAGACTATTGGTGTCATGTAGATGAGAATTCTTAAACTTGTAAAATAAATAACTTTGATATTTATAGAGTTTTCAATGGCTAAAAGATCCATGGGATGTCCAAGCAGGGACATTTGAGTGTTCAGAAGTTATGGTGGTTCCACACTACCTTGGCGTTTTAGTTATTCAACTCTCTATCTTATCGAGACATTCAATCGATTGGTGACATCCAAAAATAAAAGGAATGTAGTGGGACGGTAAGTATTGTACTCAACCTGAATCAAAAGTTTGGGGTTCAAATGTTGGATTGGAGTCAATGAATTACCCCTCAAAGTAGGATGGATCCATATTAATCAAATATTAAAGAAATAATTATCTCCTTATAAACATTAGATTAAAAGTCGCAAAAATAAATAAAGTTTTAACCATATTGATCAAAACATAAACAACAAAATATGCCTTTTGACTATCAAAGTATTTATCGACTGCGAATGATTTTGAATAAGGGACTTGCCAAGACATCATTTAGTCCAAATTATTTGAGCGACATTATTTCATTGAACAACAAGAGATGTGTTTTTAAATTTTAATTAACTTATCAAGTGCACAACTAATTATATAAGATGTATAATATTAAGATTCTGTATGTAGAGGCCTTGAATAGGAGAAAAACTCTCACAATTGATGAATAAAATGTTTGTACCACCTTTTTAAAATACAAATATAGACAATGAAACAATTACATATCTTTTCTAAAGACTTAAGTGATGAATAACTACAGTAAAATGAAGAATTAATAACAAAATGCATAAGAATCAAATCTTTTTGGTTTTAAGATTAAAAAAATATTTAATTTCATCTTTGGATAAAATATTCTTGACAATTTATCGTAGGGTTGTACCCACTCGAAAACACTTATATTATCAAATGTTCAACTAGATAAAGGGGTCTGTTTTGAAAAGAAAAAAAACACTTGTTTTATTTTCAGATATACATGATTAAAATTCTAAGCAATTTTTACTTGCATTAGTCATATATGGAAAAAAATTAAAAGGTAGTAAATGAAATTGTTAGGTTTATAATTGTTTTGACAAATTGATGATTGAGATTTTTCTTTATGATATATGTAACTTATGTTTCAAATTTGAGAATTGAGATTATTTGGAGTTGACTTAGATATTGAATGGTGTGTTGGATTGTTGAAATCTGAAGAATACATTTTTTTTTTTTGCCAAAAAGATCCAGACACACATAGTTGAAATTCTAGCCAATTTTTACATGACTAAGTAAAGGGTACAGCCAAATGAGGCAATCGGGCAGGGTTATGTATATCACGTTCACTCCTAAATAAATAATAAAAAAATTCCCAGCTTTTCCATGCTTCCTTTCTTAATTAGTATTCATTAGATTCTCTCGAGAACACTTCAATTTTCAATGTACTATTTGGTACTTCCTCCGTTTCAATTTATTTGTCTAATTTGATTTTGCACGAAATTTGACAAAGTAAAAAATACTTTTGAATTTTGACCTTTTTAAACTAAACATACAAAGTCCGACAAAAATGAAAGTAAAGCAAATAAATTGAAATGGCGGAAGTAATTTACTACCTCCCCTCATTTGTTTCATTACTCCAGTATAGAGTTGACCTGCAATCTTTTCTTCAAATATACTTCATACCCACCACAAGTATTACATGTATCAGATGAATTTAAGCAGAAGACATTTGATCAAACAACCAAAAGGAAGAATTTAATTGTATATAGATGATGAGGAGCTCCTCCTCATCGTTGTCCTCTGTAATTACATCATCGAATGACGATGTTATTATGGAGATTGAAGAAGCAAACGAACCACAAGGCCACAATGGTATAGCTGTATATGCTCATGTGGCTTGGAAGGATGTTAATGTAATGGTTACTCTGAATAATGGAGATACAAGAAATTTATTAGAAGGACTTACTGGTTATGCAGAGCCTGGTACATTTACTGCATTAATGGGTCCTTCTGGTTCTGGTAAATCTACATTGCTCGACGCACTTTCTGGACGTCTTGCTTCTAATGCAATCCTCTCTGGAAAAATTCTCCTCAATGGACGCAAAGCTAAGCTCTCATTTGGAACTGCAGTAAGCAGTTAGTTAATTCCACCCTTATATTTTAGGTGTTCGCCTGATCTTCTTACCATAATTGGAATTTTTTGGAGGAAAATGTTTTGGACTACGTAAATTGACGCACCTTTCTCTTCACTTGTCAACATCCACAATGTAGTCCCAAGAGCTTTGAAAATCTAATTTAGGGGGAGAATATGTAAGATGAAATTTTCGTTAATCCATGAACATGATCTATACATATCGATTAGAAAAGAATTAAGAGAAAAAGAAAGAATCGGAATGGATAATCGATTTCTCAAAACAAACGAAATATGAAACATAAATCATGGATCAAATAAGCCCACTCATGGACTATCTTAAAGAGGAACCTCGTGTAAATACCATGGAATAAGGTTTGATCCTATTCATGGAGATTTCGTAACTATTCCAAAAATGGAAAGTTAGACACAATTGGGTTACCCTGACTCTCTTTTCTTTTGATGCATGCGAATGTAGGTCAATGAACTGAACCACGTTTGGTATATTTCTCTTTTATTGTGGACTATCATCTTTCGAGGTTTGATTTGTTAGCTTCTGCACAACTGATTGACTGACAAACTGATATACACTACAGGCATATGTAACACAAGATGATACATTGATTGGAACACTAACTGTTCGGGAGACGATTTACTATTCAGCTCAATTACGTCTCCCTGATAGGATGCCATTATTGGAGAAACGTACACTGGTTGAGAACACCATTGTTGAGATGGGCTTACAAGATTGTGCTGATACGTTTATTGGAAATTGGCACTTGCGCGGTATTAGTGGAGGAGAAAAGAGGAGAGTTAGTATTGCTCTTGAGATTCTTATGAGACCTAGATTACTCTTTCTCGATGAACCAACAAGTGGACTAGACAGGTAAATGTTCTCAAGGTCATAACTCAATTGTGTTTAACAATGTTAAGTTTTTGAATTACCTAATTAAGGAACAACATCAGATGAAATCAGTTTATTGGATTTGTGACAGTGCTTCAGCATTCTTTGTAACACAGACGCTGCGTTGTCTATCCAGAGATGGACAGACTGTGATAGCCTCAATTCACCAGCCAAGCAGTGAAGTATTTGAGCTGTTTGACAGATTATACTTGCTTTCCGGAGGCAAAACAGTTTACTTTGGTCAAGCTTCTGAAGCACACCAGGCAAGATATACCTCCCTTACTCAAGACTCTCCATCATTCTATTTTCTCATGTTAGAGACAGACAACTGTCAAAGTGGATCATTTTCGTCTCCGGACCCTATACCTTTTTCATCATGTGGAAGTTAGAATTAAATCTAGTTTTTGGTTTGCAGTTCTTTGCAGAAGCAGGATTTCCTTGTCCTTCTTTCAGAAATCCATCAGATCATTTCCTCCGGTGCAGTAACTCTGATTTCGACAAAGTTAAGACAACTCTAGCAGACTCAATCAAAGTATGTCTTTTAAGATCATCTTGTTACTAATCAAACTCCAAAAGTTTGCACTAGATTTTGGAATAATTTCTTAAATAAGTAATGCTACTCTGTTCACAGTCGGGAACACTTGAAGCTTACTCATTACAGACGATGTGTTTTTGTTTTGATAAGTGCAATAAAAAGTCACTGATCCATATAAGTCTCCGCTTTCTATAGTCCTTTCTTTAAACAACATTAACATGTAGTATGGCTTAGGATATAGAGATCTTCACCTTCCTTCATTTAGCTTATTCTGTTCTTATTTTAATTAGTTTGATCAGTACAGTGATGATCCTCTAAACAAGATGACAACAGTAGAAGCAATTCGAAGTCTTGTTGACTTCTATCGTCGTTCTCAGTATTGCTACTTAGCAAATGAACAAGTAGAAGAAATGTCCAAAGTTGTAAGTTTTAACGTACCAAACTTTAATCTTGATTTCTTCATCATCTGTCGAGTTTCTTCTTTGATAAAATGTGATCCTTTTCTTTTGTGACAGAAAGGAGCAGTGCTAGATTCTAACGGTAGCCAAGCTAGTTTCTTTATGCAGTCCTACATCTTAACCAAACGTTCGTTTGTTAATATGACAAGAGACTTTGGCTATTACTGGCTGAGGCTTGTGATCTACTTAGTGGTCTCCGTCTGTGTTGGAACCATCTATTTTAATGTGGGAACCACATATAATTCCATCCAGGTAATTTGTTTCTCCTGATGGGATTTTTAAGAAGACACATTTTTTGCTTTATTTATCAAATTGACATTATGCAGGCAAGAGGTGCATGTGCAGCTTTCATATTTGGATTTATGACATTCATGTCGATAGGAGGTTTCCCTTCATTCGTGGAGGATATGAAAGTTCGTACTTTGTGTGACACTCTTGAAAAAGCTATCTTAATTCTATAATGATACATTCCCACACATTTCGAATAATTTGGTCCTATTTTTGCAATCAAAACAGGTTTTTCAAAGGGAAAGGATGAATGGGCATTATGGTGTCATTGCATTTGTCATAAGCAACACATTATCTGCAATGCCGTTCCTTATATTGATTGCAACTCTTTCTGGTACTGTCTGCTACTTAATGGTCCGCTTCCATCCAGGATTCTCTCACTATTTGTTCTTTGTATTGGCCCTTTATGCCAGCATTACGGCGGTTGAGAGCCTGATGATGGTCATAGCAAGTGTTGTCCCTAATTTCCTCATGGGTATAGTCATAGGGGCTGGCATTCTGGTAATAAACTTAATCTGTTTCTGTTTTATAGACTCTGAAATTTTCTGCTTATCTTAGAATCTATCTTAGAATCTAAAGTATAAATGCATGCATAACATTTTCTACACTAAATAATTGTGTATGTTTGCTGTGTTAGGGAATATCTATGGTGGTCTCTGGGTTCTTCAGACTCCCCCATGACATCCCAAAACCTGTCTGGCGTTACCCGGTGTCTTACTTGACTTTCGATTTTTGGGCTATACAGGTAATAATTTGCTGCAGATTTTACCTGTTATAAACTCGCAATGGAAATGTTAACATCCCCAGAGCCTAAAGATAATTACACCTAACAGTCCATAATAATAAGTAGACTTAGCTATTAGCCTAAAAATAAAGCATACGGAAGAGAAATGCGTTATTAAGCACCAACTTGGCATGTTCAGACCAATTACGTGCTTTGATGACAGATGTAGATATCTATGTAGTAGTTCTTTGATGGAAAATCTGTTAAGATCAGTCCAGTCTTATTTTGATATATGAATCCATTGAGTTTAATTTGGTGGTTTCTGTAGGGGCAATACAAAAACCACTTGAAGGGGTTGGTATTTGATAACCAGAGTCCTGATCTTCCCAAGATCACAGGTGAATACGCGCTAAAACAAACATTTCAGATTCACGTGAACAGATCAAAATGGGTGGATCTAAGTGTCATCTTCTCCATGATAATCATCTACCGCATGATCTTCTTCATCATGATTAAGATCAACGAGGATGTTACTCCTTGGCTCCGAGGTTACATTGCTAGGAGAAAAATGCAGCAGAATGGTGCAAATCAGAATTAAGACAATGGCACCATATGCTCTTGCTTAATCGCCTTTCCCAAGAATAGGAGAATCATGAACCAAATAACAAGATCAAAATGAATCAATCAAATTAGAAAACAAAGTAAAAAAAGAAGCCTATCATTTGTTTATTCTTCTTCTTATTAGTCACATAAAAAGTTGCATTCACATATTCACTATAGAAAGAATTTTTACACCTTTGTAGGCTTTGAGTAAAATACTACAAATACCACTACACACTAAAAAAAAAAAAAAACCCTCTTTTGATTTCTCATCTCACTAAAAATATCACTCACATTCTATTTTTTCTTCATATACTATATTCTTTTTTTTATGTAGTCTATGATATACCTCACTCTGCTCTCTAATACTTTCCTCTGTGTGTTGGTGTACATGATGAAATGTGCCAATATTTCTCCCTTGTATTAATTGAGCGGTTGCCAATTTTCAACGAATGTGTGCCAGTGCAATCTGTGCAAATCATAGCCAAAAGAAAAGGGAAGATAGGGTAGGGGCTAGACCTCACACATATGGTACGAGTTTTGATATGTGAAAATAGAAATTCTAGTTTTCTTTACTATGGATTATATATGTAAACCTCTGCAGTCAATGTGGAAGATCTTATCGATTCCTAAAATTAAGATATATTAAGGCATGTGTATCCATGATTCAGTTACAATTATAATGTGATTTATTTAGTTGTAATTGAAAATATTCTAGTTGACCAATGATTTGTTCCTTGATTTCTTCATAAGATTCTCTCGAACGAACACCTCAAAATTTAATATGCAAACGCTTTAATTTTCAATGTACTACTTCCTCTATCCCAAAATAAGTGTGGACTTAGCTCATTTCAGTGAAATGATTTCACGCGCATTATTCAAAAAATAAATAGAAGATATAATTTATTAAGTTACCCCTACTAAATTAAGAAGTAATTATAGTTGCAAACAGTATTACTATTTATTATACGGAATTTCTAAAGTGACAGTCATTTTGGCACATTTTTAAATTTTCTTTGCTAAAGCAACACTTATTTCGCGACCTACTAGCTTTATTACTCCAGTATAGAGCTGACCTGCTACCTAGTTAGCTGTTCTTTTTTTCCAAATATACTTCATACAGATCAGAACAGAAGAAAACTGGTTAAACAATCAAAGAGAGAATTTAATTGTATATAGATGATGAGGAACTCGTTGTCGTTGTCGTCGTCGTTCTCGTCCTCCTCTGCAATTGTGGAGATTGAAGAAGCAAGCGAACCACAAAGCCCCAATGGTATAGTCGTATCTGCTCATGTTGCTTGGAAGGATGTAAAAGTAATGGTTACTCTGAATAATGGAGATACAAGAAATGTATTAGAAGGACTTACTGGTTATGCAGAACCTGGAACATTCACTGCATTAATGGGTCCTTCTGGTGCTGGTAAATCTACGCTGCTCGACACTCTCTCTGGACGTCTTGCTTCTAATGCTATCCTCTCTGGAAAAATTCTCCTCAACGGTCGCAAAGCTAAGCTCTCATTTGGAACTGCAGTAAGTAGTCCTAAGGCTATAATTTGCAAGACAAGTGTTATGCTGTCAATATCTTTTTTATTCTGAGTGAATTTTGTGAGGTTATTTTAATTGATTTACAATACAGGCATATGTAACACAAGATGATACATTGATAGGAACACTAACTGTTCGGGAGACGATTTACTATTCAGCTCAATTGCGTCTCCCCGATAGGATGCCATTATCAGAGAAACAGACACTAGTTGAGAGCACCATTGCTCAAATGGGCTTACAAGATTGTGCTGATACGTTTATTGGAAATTGGCACTTGCGCGGTATAAGTGGGGGAGAAAAGAGGAGGGTTAGTATTGCCCTTGCGATTCTAATGAGGCCTAGATTGCTCTTCCTTGATGAACCAACAAGTGGACTAGATAGGTAGATAATGTTCTTAAGAATAGATCACTTATTTAACAATGTTAATTGCACAGTATTGATGAACAATACCTTAAATTTTCTGAATTTTGTGACAGTGCCTCAGCGTTCTTCGTAACACAGACACTGCATTGTCTTTCCAGAGATGGACGGACTGTGATAGCCTCAATTCACCAGCCAAGCTCTGAAGTATTTGAGCTGTTTGACAGATTATACTTGCTTTCCGGAGGCAAAACAGTTTACTTTGGTCAAGCTTCTGAAGCAAACCAGGCAAGATATACCTCCCTTACTCGAGATTCTCCATCATTTGTCTCTGGACTTTATACTTTTTCCTCATGTGGTAGTTAGAATTAAATCTAGTTTTTGGTTTGCAGTTCTTTGCCGAAGCAGGATTTCCTTGTCCTTCTTTCAGAAATCCATCAGATCATTTCCTCCGGTGCAGTAACTCTGATTTCGACAAAGTTAAGGCCACTCTAAGAGAGTTGATCAAAGTATGTCTTTTGAGATCATCTTGTTACTAATCAAACTGCAAAAGCTTGCATTAGATCAGACCATGTGTAATGTGTTTTTTGTTTTGATAAGTGCAATAAAATAGTCACTAGTCCATATAAGTCTCCGCTTTCTGTAATAGTTTCTTTAAGCAACAGTAACATGGATTTCTATATATTACCATTGTATTTAGCATGGCTTAGGATATAAAGATCTTCACCTTCCTTCATTTAACTTGTTCTGTTCTTATTTTAATAAGTTTAATCAGTACAATGATGATCCTCTAAACAAGATGACAACAGCAGAAGTAATTCAAAGTCTTGTTGACTTCTATCGTCATTCTCAGTACTGCTATGTAGCAAATGAAACAGTAGAAGAAATGTCCAAAGTTGTAAGTTTTAATGTACCAAACCTTGATCTTGATTTGTTCATTATCTGTCTAATTTCTTCTCTCATCAAATGTAATCTTTCTTATCTTTTTTTGTAACAGAAAGGTTCAGTGATAGATTCTAACGGTAGCCAGGCTAGTTTCTTTATGCAGTCCTACACCTTAACCAAACGTTCATTTGTTAATATGTCTAGAGACTTTGGCTATTACTGGCTGAGGGTTGTGATCTACTCAGTGGTCTCCGTCTGCCTTGGAACCATCTATTTTAATGTGGGAACCAAGTATAATTCCATCCAGGTAACTTATTTCTCCTAATGGGATTTTTAACTTGATTCCTTTGTAATTAATGTCTCCTACAAGAAGACGCGTTTTTTTTATCTACTTATCAAATTAACATTATGCAGGCAAGAGCTGCATGTTCATCTTTCGTCTTTGGATTTATGACATTCATGTCGATAGGAGGTTTTCCTTCATTCGTTGAGGATATGAAAGTTCGTACTTTGAATGACAGTACTCTAGAAAAACCTACCTTATCTATATAAATGATACATTGCCACACAAATCTAATAATTTGGTCAATCAAAACAGGTTTTTCAGAGGGAAAGGATGAATGGGCATTATGGTGTCATTGTATTTGTGATAAGCAACACGTTATCTGCAATGCCGTTCCTTATATTGATTGCAATTCTTTCTGGTACTGTCTGCTACTTCATGGTCCACTTCCATCCAGGATTCTCCCACTATTTGTTCTTTGTATTGGCCCTTTATGCCAGCATTACGGCGGTTGAGAGCCTGATGATGGTCATAGCTAGTGTTGTCCCTAATTTCCTCATGGGTATCGTCATAGGGGCTGGCATTCTGGTAGTAAACTTAATCTGTTTCCGTTTTATTAGACTACGAATTTTTTTGATTTAGAATCCAAAGTTATAATGCATACCATTTTCTACACTTAAAAATTGTGCATGTTTCTGTGTTAGGGAATATCTATGCTGGTCTCTGGGTTCTTCAGACTCCCCTATGACATACCAAAACCTGTCTGGCGTTACCCGGTGTCTTACTTGACTTTCGATTTTTGGGCTGTACAGGTAAAAAATTGCTTCTGATTTTACCTGTTACAAACTCAAAATGGAAATGTTTAGATCATCAGAGCCTAAAGATAATTACACTCAACAGTCCATAATAAGTAGAATTAGTAGTAGCCTTAGCAGTTAATGTAATGCACTAATAGCATAAACGATTTTACAATGTATAAGTTATAAATACGAAAGTACATGCTTTATAGGCACCAACTTGGCATGTTCAGACGAATTTCGTGCTTTGATGAGGATGTAGATGTAGTAATCCTTTGATGGAAAATCTGTTGAGATCCGTCCAGTCTTATTTTGACTCTAATTTGGTGGTTTCTGTAGGGGCAATACAAAAATGACTTGAAGGGGTTGATATTTGATAACCAGAGTCCTCATCCTCCCAAGATCACAGGTGAATACGCGCTAAAACAGATATTCCAGATCGACGTGAACAGATCAAAATGGGTGGATCTAAGTGCCATCTTCTCCTTGATAGTCATCTACCGCGTAATTTTCTTCATCATGATTAAGATCAACGAGGATGTGACTCCTTGGCTCCGAGGTTACATTGCTAGGAGAAAAATGCAGCAGAATGGTGCAAATCAGAATTAAGACAATGGCACCATATGCTCTTGCTGGCCTTCTCCATGGATCTGAGAAACATTGACCAAAAAACTAGATCAAAAGGAATCAATCAAATTAGAAAACAAATTTACAAATAAAATAAAATTAAAGTGCTTAAACTGTTTTTATAAATAATTGTGTGTCTACAACTATTTATACGTGTAGTTTCATCATTCCCAGTCAATCAACACTAATATGTCTCACACTTTAGTGTTCACATTTTTTCCCAGTGAACGGTCCATTTTGCAGATATTCTACGTTCAGCCCCATACGTATGGACGTCAAATTCAGTCCAGAAACGAGTTAACAATTGAAGTAGTTACTTCACAGGACTTGTAGTTAAAATACTTACTCGCACCTGATATTTACACCAAATCAGATCTTGTTTTATTACTAATGCAGAAGAAGGGCAACCTGCTCAAATAATTGAAATGTGCATAGTCAATGGCTGTTAGTCTGTTACTAAATATATTTTACTAACATGTGAAATAGTAGTAAGAAGGGTATGAGAAAAATTGAAGTTTTATCGTCTAAAATCAAATTTGGTTTCGGAAAATCGACGCCCTCAATTCTCCTCAATGGTTGCAAAGCTAAGCACTCATTTGAATTGCACGTAGTATATTTGAGTGTTTGAATCCTACGTTGAATTGGTGAAAATCGAAAAATAAATTCTCACTTTTTAATTCAGATGCACCTATTTGAAAATTAATCAATTTTTACGTGCATTAGGTTAAAAAAATATTTCAACTACAAACCATACTAAACATTAGGCGAAAATGCTTGATGCTAGGTCTTCACAACACTACACTTTCATACGTAAATATCTGAGTTTATCAAGCATTAGACCAACAACACTTTCATACGCAAATATCTGAGGTTATCAAGCGTCAAACCAACAGAAAAAAATAAAATAAAATTATGAAGGTTGTATTAATTAAATGACGACTCCAAAGTGGGGATTCATCCACTTATCCTATGAAAATTTGTTTACTGTAATTATGAAAGTTCTTCACAAATTAAAAATATCCTTTATCACATTTATATATTTAAACAATAAATTGTTAAATAATATCTTTATACGTTCTTTTTGCTTAGTTAGAACTTAGATCACCAAAAAATACTCTTTTTTTTTTAAAAAAATAATACTACTTCATAAGCAATTATATAAGTTTAATCAAACTAATTGCAATTCAAAAAAGAAGAAAAAGGAAACAATTGATGCTTAGCTCTCTTCTGATTTCGCCGTAAAACTATTTTTTCCTCGGTCTCTCTCACAGTGTAAGCTCTCTCCTTTGCCTGTTCTTTCACTTCTCATCTTTGTTTTGCTTATAAATTGCTTTGATTAATGCACCAAAAACTTGCTTTGTTCACCTCTCGATTTTCTCGAGATTTAGTTTGTTTGCTTATTTCAATTTCAGTCTATTTCAAAGTAGGAGCTTCGAGGAAGACAGACAAAGCTGAACTGAGAATTGAGCTATAAGTTTGTGGGTATTGTTTTTGTTACTTAGTATGTTTTTTTGCTGAATTATAGGTTGCAATGGGAAAAGTAGGTGAGGAATTGACAGAGCAAGAAACTGCCATATATGATCGTCAAATTAGGGTTTGGGGTGTTGATGCTCAGCGAAGGTATTGTTCTTCACTCATTTGTCATTTTACACAAGCAACCAGTATGATAATGCATCACAAACACATGATTGTTGAGGATATATGTTTACTTTACATACATGTATATGAGCTTAGTGTCCGTAGTATCAATAGTGGAACCAGGATTGTCATGTAGTTATGGCAAGCAATTTTTTTAAGTTATGCTATAGTATGAACATTCTTTACACTGTCGATGTCTACTCTTCAAAGTTACCTAGAACATAAGTTGAAGAAACATGGTCCTCATAGCTGTGTAGAGATACTTTTAACGATAATTGAATGAGACTAAGGATGGAAGATAACTAACACAAAATGAGGTAATTTGAAGATTGTTTATGATGATTAGGTTGTGGGTTGTCCCTCTTCCACTTAGGAATGGCAGTGGAGCAGAACATGGTGGGGGTGGTGTAGGGCAAGGTAAAGCCTTAATGGGGTGAGACAGGAGAATACTCCAGCAGTGCTAGGTGGGGTAGGAGAGAAATTGAGTTTTGAAAAATGTATCGTTCTTTTCCCTTTCCATACCTACTTTGATTTGCCAGTCTCGAGTCGAGGATCTTCCGGAAATAGCCTTTCTACCAGAGGTAAGATCTGTGAACACTATGTCCTCTCTAGACCCACTTGTGGGATTTCACTAGGAATGGTGTTGTTCTATAGTGAGGCTGGTCATGGGTGGGCCAAGTTGAAATTTAGTTTCACTGCACTTCACAACGCAAAGCCTCGTTCTCCATTCCTCTACTATCTCTACTTTTTCTTCATTAAGCCATCGCCGGCTCTGCATTGGAAACAATTAGCAAGAGTGACCCGCTCTCAGGTTAGGATATTGGGGTTATAAAAAGACTTTAGCATGCTGCAAGTGTTTCTTGGTTTTGTGATTTTGTTAATTTCTTGGTGGAGTGTAAGTTAAACAATTAATAGATGGATCATGAGAAATTGAGGATTAGGAGATGTGAACATAGTGTCTCTATTTTCTCTTGTTCTAGTTGTCCCACAAAGCTAAGGACTAAGGAGAGCAGTCAACACTCTATGAAGGTTTTGAAAACAGTAAAATTCATTGAGTTTTACCTTGACTGTAGGTTTTTGGTTAAAATTGTTGTAGAGAACGGCATCACGTGTCCAACCCTGCTTTTGCCTTTCCTATTTGTCATCTCTATGTACCATCACACTCCTTTCTTGAGTCATCAAAGTCCTTTTGACTTGGTATGGCTCAATCATTCTATGTGACTAAAGCTTCAAAAGGCGAAACTCCCAGTAGTGCCATCGATGCTATTCAATAGATATTGATGCTTCGTTTGCAAAAGTTCTGGTTGGCTTTTTAATACATAAGCTGTGCATTTTAGTTCGAGTCCAACTGATGGCGATTTTCTGTATACTGCTGAATATTTTCATCAAATCTGAATGCTTCTTTTTTCCTAAAACAGTGCTTTCTGTATGTTCAGGAAGACAGGGTTTTATGTTCTATTATAGTTGGTAGCAAAATGGAAGTAAAGAACCCATATAGGTGATACCAATTGAAGATTTGTATGTTGATTGACATAGCCTATTGCAACTAGTGTGTGATCGAGGAATCATTAATTGGTTGACTGCTTAAACCAAGTAGACTTGCTAACTGCTACATTGGTCACTCTTGCATATAAGTTCTCTGTTTAGTGACAGATTTCTGGTTGGCCTCATCTATAGTTTAGTGTACATCTCTTCAAACTAAGGTGGGGAGCAAAGGTGTAAATTTCTGTGTTACATGGATTCCTTTGTTCTTGGCCTACCCCTGTCAAGATCGTGACTTTTGCAATGGTACTTGTATCCTCCAAAATACACTACAAGTGCCTACTGAAATTTGAACATACTCCTACTCATTAGCTGAATCTGATTCTTGTACTTATGCCCATTTAATGTGTGTAGAATTTATTCCAGTATAACTTGTTATGAACGAAGAGGAACGCCCATGTCCCTGTGGTTCACTTGAAGGGAAAATGGAATGTGTGCTCATCCTATGACTTACTTTTAATTTTAAAAGCAGTATTCTATCTTCAAGGGAATGACATATACAATATTTTAGATAGATATCTGGTAGACCATCTAGTTCTTTCATTTTTATATAAAATTCTACTATCTTATTATTTGTATCAGGTTGAGCAAATCTCATATATTTGTCAGTGGACTGAAAGGGACTGTTATTGAGGTACAATTCTACCAGTTAATCACTTTTTGGAGTAAATATTTATTGTCATATTAGTTACTATGCTTGTTTATCAATAGAACTTTTCAGTCATTTGTTATTGATGGAATTGGATTACGTCCAAAGCATAAACTATATATCATGCTTCTTGCCTTTTTGATAGGATAAGTTTTAATAGAATATTTTCAGTTCCAGATGCTAAATTCAAAAATGAGGAACTTCAGATTATATTAACTTCTTCTTTCTCCTTTTTCTTTCCCAGTTCTGCAAGAACATTGTCTTAGCCGGAGTCGGTAGTTTGACACTAAATGATGATCGACTTGTAACAGAAGAGCTATTGTCTGCTAATTTCTTAGTTCCTCCTGATGAAAATGTGACCCGTGGGAAATCACTTGCTGAGCTTTGTTGTGAATCACTGAAAGATTTCAACCCTATGGTTTCTGTTTCTGTTGAAAAAGGTTGGGATCTGTCTGTACTGTAATTTATTTACCAAGTCTTTAACCTGCATAGTTCCTCTTAACTCATCAAACACCAGTGCATTTCTGCTTTTGTTGTTCTTTGATCTGGTAGTGATTTCTTAAGCTAGCTTAATTTGCCACTTATTTTTCTTTTTTCCTAACACTATAACTGCTATGCATTTGTGCATATTACGCTTATCAGACTGTTAACTCTTTTTATACTCTCAAATCATGTTAAAAGGTGCATTAAGAAAGTTCCTAACGTTTCACTTCCGACACGAGTTCTTAGCTATATTTTCTATTTGGTTTTCATGATATGCAGTGTCAGGTGCATGTTAAGCACCTTATATTTATCCATTGTCAGAATCAGATTGTGTCGAAGCATTTAAGATTTCATTACTTATGTCGCATATGCTATATTTTTAGGTGATCTGGCCAACTTCGATGTTGAATTCTTTCAGAAGTTTGATGCTGTTGTCATCAGTTGTTGCTCGCTTCTGACGAAAGTATGGACATTCTTCTTACTTGTTGAAAATAAAGTAGAGGATTTTTCCAATGAAAATACTAGTTTTTTTTCTATGATTTTACTTTTGATAATGCTCCCTATGCAGAAATCGGTTAATGCGAAGTGTCGCAATTTGCCAAGACGTATCGCATTTTATACAGTAGAATGCCGAGATTCATGCGGTGAGATATTTGTTGACTTGCAGAATTACAGCTACTCCAAGGTTACAACCATATTCATTTCTTTTTAGGTCTCCTTTGGTTCAGTTGGATTTAATCCTCAGATAGAGCATCTCCATGTTGAATGATTATACAGCTTGAGTTATCTTCTTTTCAGTTCAATCTAGTCCTTTCCACACATAGGTGTACTTTTTATCTTGAGGGCCTATATCCTACTTATCATATTGCTAGATCTGATGAAGCTCTTAAATCCCTTCTTATGCTTCTGCAGAAAAAGAAAGAAGAAACAATTGAATGCCAACTACAGTATCCTAGTTTTGAGGTATGCTGCATCAAAGTATCAATAAAGAAAATATGGTCCTGTTTAGCTGTTGTGCTGTTACTCAACTATCGATGAGATATATATTCTTATCCATATTTTTTATTTTTAAGATTGCAGTCTCAGCAAATATCAGATATGTCGAAGTCATTATCCCTTTGGGGGGTTTTCCACCTAAGTTAATGACAACTATATCTGCTTAGTGGAAAGCATATGTATGCGTAATGAATAATAGGTGATTGCAGCCACTTATTGTTTCACATTTTATAGCTGAAACCTTATGGATCTCTATATGTTGTTTCTAAACAGATCAATATGCTTCAGTCCAGCTGCATGGTGGTTTATATCATTGCCTAATGTCTATGATGTTTTCAAACATGATTTTCCCTTTCAATCTTGTGTTGGCACCACTTTTTTTTTCCTTTAAGTACCTTGTTTCGGCACTATTCAAAGTTTGATAGATGATATCCATCTGCTTAACATCCTAACATTTATGTGGCAGCTTTGAAGCTTGTCCCCATATCTGGCAGCTGTTAAATGGCAACACTTAGCTGCCAATGTGATTGTCTATAGAGTTGGGCAAAGTTTTTGGTGATTGTAACCTTCTCATTTCAAAGTAACAAGAATTTCCTAACGATCTGCCTAGATATAGTAGTTTAATTAAAGAATTGATTCGACCTAGAGACAACCTCCTTGCAATTTCCATTACCAGTTCCATTGGTGAACACCTCAACACCTGCTTGGTGGGTTCTAAGGTGCATTGTGTTTCATCACGTCCATTTTCTTCACGACCATCACTGGACATCAAATAATCCACCTTAACGCGTTTCCATGTCCAGTATTAGCACTGATGAAGTCCTGCAACGCCAGTTCAGGCATAACTGTTGACATAATGATTGCATCTAGATTTGAAATCTTAAAGGATCTCACAATCCCCAAAAAAATATTAGACCAGTTAGTATGGAATTCCTTGGAACAGGTAGAGGTTTAAAGGCATAATATGCTTTAAAGAGAGACAACAATGTAACATATGCTAATTATTCTTGTAATCTCCTTTAACATTCAAAATCAGATTAAAGGCTTGAAAAAGGGAGGAGGAAACTCAGTACCAAATGCTTGGCAATCCTTGGTAGAGCTTATTTATGAATTCGTGCTGTACCCTGTAAATGAACAAATAGGTGGTCTTTCCAGAGTTACTAAATTGTGATGGTTTCTTAACCTGAAGTTAATAGGGTTTCTGTGATCCAGAGTATTTCATAAGATTTTCATTTCAAATGGCAATTGCCTTACCTACACTTCTGCAGGAAGCCATTGCAGTCCCCTGGAGATCTCTACCCAAGAGAACGTCAAAGCTATATTTTGCCATGAGAGGTACTCTATTTCTCAGGTTGTTGTAATTTCTTATGCAGATTTAAAGATGCTCTATAAATCCACTTTTTCTATCTGGTGCATGAATGTTAATGTGAATTTCAGCTATATAGTTACAAGAACAGGGAGAGAGATCAGTGGGTTGCAGTCAGACCCAATCACTATGTGGCATGTCTAAGTTCTCAGGATCTTTGCTTCCACTTTGATATTAGGGATGTAGAATGTGAACCAATGCACTCACTTTTAGAGAGGGTGCAGCACTGCTTCCTGGTCTTCCCCTTCCCACAACCACCATTCTTCTAATCTACAAGCTCATATTACAAGATAACTGCCTATTTCCAGTGTTCAAATTCTTATAATTTGCTGCACAAAAAGCATCAATTACCAATGAGAATATGACAGGGTGCTTTTCAGAATTATGATTTTTTTGTTCTTCCTCACATATGATAGATGTGGCCTTCTGAAATTACAAAAGTTCTATTATCTGTTGTGATTATAGTTGAGTGGTAGCAATCTAGGTAATATTCGATTTTTCGGTAGCCTAGACCCCAAAAATAATTAAGCAGCTATCTTGGTGTTGGTTTTCACTGAAATTATTGTGGTGACAAAGTAATTGGATGCCCACTAATGTACATTTTGATGCATACCTTAAGTGAAACAGTAAATTTACTCAAGTGTCTTGTCCTTGACTTGTGGACTGGTAATTCTTTGCAGTTCTAGAGAGGTTTGAAGTGCTTGAAAAGCGAAACCTTCAAGATAATTCCGCAGATGACCTTCCAAATGTTCTGAAGTTGAGGAAGGAACTTTGTGAGGCACAGGTATATTCCAGAGTTCGATATGCACAAATATATTAATGTAATGCGTCACCTCCAAGTCCTTAACGAAATTGCCTCTTGATTTGCAGTGCATAAATGAATCTCAGATCCCCGTTCCTCTCCTGCAAAGGTTGTTAGCAGCTAGAGTTGAATTTCCTCCAGTTTGTGCCATTATAGGAGGAGTCCTTGGACAGGTGATTATGCTGCTGTCTTGTTCAAAAATACTATTGGCACCTCTCGACTTTTTCGCTTATGTGTTTCTTTTGTTTGTATCCTTGTAGGAGGTTATAAAAGCAATATCTGGAAAAGGTGATCCTCTTAAAAACTTTTTCTTGTTTGATGCCATGGATGGCAAAGGAATAATAGAGGACATATCAGGATAATCAGTGGCTTGTGGTAAAAATTCTCTTTATTAATGCTAACCTTATTTGTGGATTTGTCTCCTATGGATGAACTTTCAGTATGTAATTACTCAACTAATCATATGTTAATCTCACTGATATGACTTAGTTCAGCTTTTTGAGTGTTAATCTGATTGAACTTTGGTTAAACATCATATGCTGGTTTATTTCTTATTCCATCATGATCATGATATTTTATCAGAAATACTTGTACACAACAGGCTATTAGCAACCAAAGAAATTAAATTATTTAAAAACTGTGTGAGTTATGAATAATGATGTTCTTTTGAAGGGGAAGATCTTTTGGTGGATTGTAACTTAAATATTAAAAAGTGGTGCAAAGTGAAGTTGTGAGTTGTGACCATCACTCTCCCTTTTGCCCTTTTTGTTGATGATTGCTTCATGATTAGTATCTTTTAGAGAATAGAACAACACTCTTGGATTTTAAAAATACAAATAAACTTTTGCACATTGAAAAGTTTTTCATAACTGTTACTCTAAATAAAAAAAGTTGACTTTAAGAGTAAATAAATTACTCCAACTAAGGAGTAGTACAAGGTGATTTATTTTCGTTTATCCAATTTTGATGGACAAGGTTACCAACGAGAGATGCACAAGTTGATTTGAACCCTAAAATTATAACTGTATTAAAGAAAATACTCAACTAAACAACAACATGATAATTTTTTCACATGTTCACTTGAACAAAGTTATTCAATATTTTATTTAATATTTGTATTGATGAAATATCGCATTGAACTTAAAATGGTCAAGATTTTACACAAACATACCCAGTCCAGTGAAATTCTACAAAATGGAATCTCGAGAGGATAGAACTTTTCCTCTACTTTTTGGAGGTCAAAAGACCTTCGGCTCAAGTGAAACAAATCAAAGTAGTAATAGAAGTAAAAAACAACAGTGAAGAAAAACATAATAACTCATAGGAAAGCAATGTGAGCATACAAACAAGGAATCATAAAATCAACCATAAGATACAATCACCTAAATACAGTAAACAACATATGATAATTAATATCAAAAGTCAAAAACTACCTAAATAGGCTAATACTTAGACAATGTATGATTGCCTACTGATCAACAGATAATTCAAACAACCTATAATTTCATCTGTTCTACCATTTTGACACAACCAATGCTTAAGATGATTTTTCAAGGGAAAAATAAAATTGGAAAAACTCGTCAAATATTTATATCAAACTATATTTATTTATCCTAATTAAGTAATTTAATAAGGAAAAACTATATAATAATTTATTATAGTTTTATTGTGAAAGAAATGGTGTACAAACACATATCATGTCTAATACATCTAATGATGTGATATAAATATTTGATGTGGATAAATTTTACCGAAAAATAAACTAGAAAACTGCAAATCCATCGGATTGTTAGTTCTGTTGTAATTGGTTCTATGAGCAGGTCTCTACAAAAAAAAGGAATGAAAAATTTCAAAAATGTAATGCCCAATACAAAATATTACGTCACGTAGCCTAATATAACATTATACTGTAGTATACATGGGAGGAAAACATTACAGTACATAATATGTTCGATCATATACAGAAGTGTATAATAATATATACTCATATTTATACTTCGAGTTCGAGGATTGAAACATTTCACAAGAGCTCCCAAGTCCCCCCCCCCCCATCCCCACCCCCCACCCCCACACACACAAAAAAACAAAAAACTATAAGGATAAAACTAATATATTTATTAAAATGTGACTTCTTCTTGAGATAGATTTATAAAAAAGTTCAAAGATACGAGGCAATTTTTTAATTATCTAGCTACAACCTACACTATCAAAAAAGAAAAGAAAAAAAGAGAGAAAGAATTGCATCCTAGCTATTAGATGTTTATTTATTTATACTCTTTAAAGGATATGCAGAATCTGTTTTATTTATTTTTTGAAAAAAAAAAAGAAATCCATTCGAATATTAACATCTGAAATGCCTTTTTTTTTAAAAAAAAATTACAAAGTTCATATAACTTAAATATTTTTCTCAATTCTCATTTCAGTCTTCTTCCAATTATTAATCATGCCATTCTGTCTGGAATAAAAATATTCGATTCTACACATATGAATATACATAAAAAATTATTTATTCACCAAACTACTGACTTGGTACCATGAGAGATATGACATATTTGACAGTTTGATAGATACCTAATTAGGAATATAATCAATAACATTGAAGAAAAAACAAAAAAATATACCATCTTTATATATGATCCAAGAAGAACAAGTTGGCAAATTTGGCCAAAATCAAGACCCTAAACAAAGGGGAAAAAAAATGCTTCCTTTCAAATATCTCATAAACAGAAGTCTAGGAGGGATATACCTTGTTCCAAGCAGTGTCATGATGTTATATAGATAATGAAAAAAATGGAAATATTTAGTATAATGAGAAAAATGAAAATATTGGGTATAAATATGAAAAATGGAATTGCTCATCATTATACTCCTAATACTTTATTCATTTGTTCACCTTTTCAAATATTAATATTCGATTACATTAAAAATTATGTAAACGCCACTAACAAATTAAAAAGTAGGTTGGAATTGGAAAAAAAATTGAAAGACATTAAGGATGTGTTTGTTAGTGAGGAAAATAATTTCTGAGGTCAAAATTTTGAAAAATGTTTTCTCTAGGAAAATAGGATCCTTAAAAATGAGGGTAACGTAAATATGTTCTATCAATAGCATTCCACCCAACATGCCTTATCTTCACCCTACCCCCCTACAGCCCTATGCCCCTATTCCCACCACCCCCACATCCCCTACCTTTCATATTGTTTGTCTAAATTATTACAAATAATTTTAAAATAATATTCTTTACTTGAAACACAAAAAAAAAAAAAAAAAAGTAACTCTTATTTTGGAGAAAATATTTTTTAAGAAAACATTTTTTGAACACACCCTAAACTTTTGGAATATGAGTAAATTTGAAATCAAACTCTAACCTACAAGAGTTTTTAAAGACCTGGGCACTTTTTAAAGGGCATACATCAAGACTCTTGAACAAAGACAATATGATATTGGCACGGCTCAATCAAATTAAAATGACCAAAAATATTTGGAAACTTTTATTAGATTGAGCCATTCCAACATCGCACCGAATTCCTCATAATTGTGAAGTCAAGCATGGACGAGAATATAGGAGTTCACCTGATATTGGCAGCTTTATCGGAGAATTTCCTATCTTAATAGAAACTTTTTAAAGAAATAGCATACTAGAATGGATGATCCCAGGACAACTCCTTTGAATAAAAGAAAAGACCAAGAATATAGGAGCTATTGGCTGCCTTGACCATGATAGTTGTATAATGAGGAAACCCTAGTTTTGGAGGGAGAAAAGATGGACTAATAATATATATATATATTTATGAAAAAAAAGTAATTTATAAGTTGGTGGATTTATAGGTAATAATTTAGGACATTTTGATATAAATTAGGTTTGGCTAATGGTGTTCCACGACATATATAGGTAGTGGTTGATAAACATCCAAAGAACACAAAAACAGATAATTAAGGTCCCTTTCACTCCAATTATGTTTCTTTCAGATTGCATTTTCTAAAGATTTCTTTTCAATCATTTGTTAACCTAATTTCCATTTTTATAAATGTGTGTTTTATAATCAATCCTAGGCATATTCATCATCATTATGTCATAATATATATATATATATATATATATGCATGTATGTATCTGGAATTACTTAAATATATTATTATTACCATTATGGTTCAAATAATAGTGTATTACTATTTCCATCTAAAAAAAAAATAGTGTATTATTATTGTGGTCTCAAATAGAGTGTTAACCAACTCTCACTTATAGCAGGATGAAATGAGATTTCTCGACCTCTAAGCAAAAAAAATAATATATCTATATTTGACAATTTACAAATTAAATAGAAGAAAATAATATTTTTTTTAAATCTCTTTTGTGAAAAATTAGAAATGTCTTATTAAAAACATAAAATTAAAAAAAAATATATATTTAATTAAGTGATATACAAACCAGTTCTCGTTTTATCGCAATCCATCAAGTAGTGCCGTAAAACTTCACAATTATTAGCTCGTACAGCCTATAATACTAGTAAGTATACTTGGGTTGTTGATGGTTATGGTTAAAAAATTAAATCGAATCGTAATTCAAATTAAAGTGATTTACTAATTCAATATTTGGTGTGAGTTTGATTTTAAATTTTGGAGATCGATACGATTTGGTTTAATTTTGATTTTACTAAACAAATGCAAAAACAACCAAATCGAACCAAGAAATTATATATATATATATATATATATATATATATATATATATATATATATATATATATATTTTATAATTATTTATATATTATTCATAAATAAAATATAAATATTTTGTTAAATTTTAATTAACTCAAGTCTTTTAACTTAACCATTTTCTCAAGTTCAACACTTAATTTTTAACTCAACTATTAAAATCCTAAGACCAAGTCCATCAAAAATTCATTACTTTATCTTTACCTACCCTACCTCACATCACATAACACTTTCTCTTTATTGAATCACTTTGTTTGTGTAATAATAACTCTAGTATTGCTTAATTGAATTCACAATAACTTTCTTGTGGATTGTTCATGTATAAGGTGTCTGTGTCTATCGAGTTTCAAATCGAAAAAACCAAAAAAACTGAACCAAACCAACAATAACCAATCTAGTTGATATTTTTTTCGTTTGATTTGATTTGGTTTTAGAAATTTAAAAACCGACCGTATTGATTTGGTTTTAATTTTGACCAATAATCGATCCAAACCGAACCATGAACACCCCTAATTGCATGGCCTGTTTTGAACACAATTATTGAAATTCATTTTCTGGTTGGGAGTATTCCTCTGAATTCCATGTTTACATTGCAGCAAAAGCAGAATCAGAATTTTTAATTTTTAATTTTAATATATATTTTTTTAGAAAGTATTGAGTTCTAATTAATAATTTTAATTTATACATAATCAATGAACTTTTAAATAAATATAAATTTTAAATTAAAGTTGAATTCATAACCAACTCTCTCCCCCGCCCTTGCCCATCAGTTGATTGAATGGGGGCAATAAAAAGGACATTCAGAAGCTAATGATTCCTTTTAGTCCTACACAAAAAAGGCATATACATACACGCAACTCCATCAACGTTTTGGTGCACTCACATCCAAACAGAAAGAAATTGGAAATCTCACGAAAAAGATGGCATTTGTGACCATATTGACTCTAATTCATTTTGTATCCTATCATACACCTCATAGGCGCATAACCCATCTTGTTTAGTCCAAAGATTGGAATATTTGTCATATCCCATCAACAACAAGTACCGCATAATTTTATCCATCAAGGCTGAGACAAATAAAAAGAAATCACCTAATATTTTTCGTCTCGATTGAAATTTGAGTATAAAATCTCATAGTTCTCTTCAAAACAAAATTTGTACTACATAGGTCTTTTCAATTTTAGATCTCCTGTCGAGTTTTATATGATGATATTTGAGTATACACAAAATTTAAAATGATAATGGATTAAAAAAGTTATATATATATATATATATATATATATATATATCAAGAGGTTAAAAATCAATTTACTATACTTCCATTTCGACATTTTATGTACATAAACTTGATCAACCAACGAAGAAGGAACCTCAGTATTGACTTGTTCCCTTTCATAACAGGGGCGGCAAGTGGAAGCAAAGGGGTTCATCCGAACCTCTTAGTGAAAATTCTAACTCCGCTACTATTTCATAATCCCGACACATCTGTATTGGAATTCCGAGTTGAACTCCAGAAGAAATCAAATCAAAGAATAGGAGTTTCTTTCTTTTTCTTTGATAAGTGAGTGAATTTTAGTCGCCCCAAAATCAGTACCAACAAAAGGTTATGAAGAGTTCCTTTGTCATTCAAGAACAAGAAGGCATGAGTTATTTATGCCCGAATTTTACTGCCATAAAGAACTAGCCAAGATAACAGCGTTCGATCAGCAAAGATACATGAAACAGAGTAGACACAGCACAATAAGCTCATTTCTGACACTAACATTTTTACCGGTCAATAGAAATATACCTAACACAGTAACACTCCTATCACCAGGGGCGTAGGCACATGTATTGGACACCCTTCGTTGGTATATACAAGTAAAATGATATACGAAGTGATTAAATAACATATTTTGGACACCCTTGACAAAATAGGTTATTATAGCCTTGTGGTTTTAGATGAATGTGTGTTTAGACATCTTCAATGACCAGTGCTCGCATGTTCAAATCTCACTTGCAACAATTTTTTCCCCTTTTTAACAAGAGCTTTTGTTGTTTAATTTTGTACCCTCTTCCTGAAATTCCTGGCTCCGTCACTGCCTATCACACCGGTCAATACACCAAATAAGAAAGGTATGATTTTCCGATTTAGCCAAATGTGTGAAGAAATCTCACTTGCAACAATTTTTTCCCCTTTTTAACAAGAGCTTTTGTTGTTTAATTTTGGACCCTCTTCATGAAATTCCTGGCTCCGCCACTACCTATCACAGTGGTCAATACACCAAGTAAGAAACGTATGATTTTCCGATTTAGCCAAATGTGTGAAGAGCTAACAGGAGTGAAACGACGAACACTAAGTATGAGAAAAGAGTTTCAAAGGTCTAACTGGTTACTGGTTGGCTGATAAAGCTTGTGTTCAAGGCCAATAAAGTCTACAAACTAGTATTGCTAACATGAAGGACTACATTTGGCACCACACAGGCGTTGACGCCGCCTTTGGGGCCCACTGACCAAGAGCAGTGATCTTCTTTGCTCTCTATAGTCCTACTTCACTCGATCCATAGATTTCCTTATTGCCTGAGCAACTATTCCAGCAGCCCACAGAGGAGATTCTGCTGATGATGGTGGTGGGTCTGAGAGGAGAGAGTAGTTTCTAAGGATCTTCTAGAAACTCGAACGAGTATCCCATTTCAATTTTTAGAGTTGTCTGTGTGAGAGAGAAGGAAGGATGGAGAGTGACGGAATTAGAAATGGTATTGCAATTGTCTTTTGTTTAAATTATAGGTAGTCAAAAATGATATTGCAAGTGACTTGTCATAACCTGATTCTGAATATTTGACCTCCTGGTCAGTTGGGAGTAATATTTTGAGCAATTCATATACTTCAATGTGAAAATAAAAAGCTTTGCATTTAACTATTATAATGAGGTTGGTGACCATACGTAAAATTAACTCAAGAAGTGAGGGTAGTTTAACTTAAAAGGACCATGATACATTAGTGAATCGTGCTAAAGGTACTGAGGCATATAGAATATTAGCATGCAGGTATCTCACGGCAACCCCCATGGAGAACGGACTCATGGGAGATCTGCTGCTAGTATTCAGACAAACATGTTTTATGAGAAAGTAAAAGGGAAGTTTGTAGCTAATGCAGGTTTCATTACTTTTCTTCAACCTGTCCTCAGCTTTTCTTCATTTCATCCTCAGAAAGAATGCAACATCAGGAAATGGTTAATTCACCATTGCAAACATTAGCCCCTGTTTTCTAGTACGACACGTGAACTTGAAACTACAATCAGAGTCAGATGCGACTGATCCAACCGAACCTAAATATAGAACTCAAAATAGCCCGTCCGTTGGACAATGGAACATGGAAGGGTGATGCCCATTCTCTATTAGACAAGAGTAGAAGTCCAGATGTATATGATAAGATTGAAGATTCAAACAAGGGAAAAAAGGAAAAGCAAATACGGAATAACAAGAGGAGTAGAGATACCCAAATGGAATGGCTTGACCATTGAACAATGAAGAGTCAGTTAAAGGCAAACAATATTCAGCAGTGACAATCGATCAACTATTCTTCAATCTCAAATTAGTTGGACCAGCTATGTCAATCCTTTATTTCCAGTTGAGGATATTTATCATAGTTATGCTTTGCATATCTCATAAAGGCAAAGGTAATATCAAGCAGTGGCAAAATGAAAACAAAATCTATACATTGACCACATGTCATTCTCCTTCATTTATAGTCTAATGGTTCAAACTCAGAAACTATAGAATATTCAGCAAAGCATACAATTCTTAAATACTTATGGATGAATGAGATTCGATATTTTACCAAATATTTTCCACAATCTGGATTGTTGGATGGATACTAGAGGAGCGGATCTAGCCCTAAGGTATGAGTTCGTGGCAACCCAGTAACTTTAGTTCATACCTTATATTTGTATTACAAAATTCACAAAATATTTATAAATAATTGATTGTGAATCCAGTTATTACTTTACATTAACTTGAGCGCATTGTAAGAACTCATAAACTTCAAATCCTAGATCCGTCTCTCATACTAGTTCAATTTTTTTAATCTTAGTACTTGAAGCAGGACCATTATTCCATACGAAGTCTTAAAAAAAAATTGCCAATTGTTTACTGCGTTTCAATGTTGCTATGTTTTCTATGCTATTTTCTTCTTCTTTGTACTTGAATTTGTTATACTTGAGACGACTGTCTTTTAAAATCAGCCTCTCTACCTCCCAAGAGCTAGTAGTAAGATGTGTGTACAATCTACTCCCCTTGTGGGATTTCACTGTGTCTCTTGTTGTAGTTGGAGAATCTAATAATCGTGTACAATGATGCACCAAGTGAAGGTAAAATTAGAGAAGCAGTGCATAATGCTTTTAAGTATTAACAGTTCACCCAATTGATACAATCTGGTAGTAGCAAATTAAGAAATCGAAAATGGAAGATCAATTGCTACTATTCTATAAGCAAGAGAGAGATTAATAAAGATCTGAGAGAGATTGTTACAAACTTACAAATAGTGAAGGTAAAAACTACTTTAGCCGACATAGACATGGACGCCAATGGCAAGGAGGAAGATAGTGATGAGGCCAAAGTAAATTACAGCATGGACCAAAATGGAAACGCCGCTGGTTTGCATGTTCCCGAATTCAACCGTTTTTCCACGGCCGGGAAGCTGGAATAGTAGACCCGGAGTTAACAGCACGAACAGCACCACCGCTATCAAAACTGGGCCCCAGTCCTCCATTGTTAATCGGAAAATTAGCTCGTTGATTTGAACAGAGTAAAGAAACGGGGAAAGTGTGAGGATAAAAGCGAAAGATCCAGAAAAAGAAAAAAAAGTGGACTAAAAAGTCTAAAAGAAAAGAAAGGGACGGATCTAACTGTATAAGAGTAGTTTAGCAGTCAACTTGAAGTGGTATGTGAATCATAATTGTACAAGATTAGGGATGAGTGTTATTAGGAAACTCATTATCTTATATTTATGGAAAATGGTCAAAAATGCTCTTAAAATTTGCTAAATTGAACAAAAATATTTTCAGTTAGTAGTTTGATTTAAAAATATTTGGTCCAAAAACTGTTCAAATTATTACTTAATAAGTCAATCAATACTTAAAGGTAAGTTTTACTGAATTGCGGTTAGATTGAATTTATTGAAGAAGTGGAGTGTTGGCCAATCAAGAGCTCAAGTGGCGGAAATGAAGATGTTGAAATGGATGGACTAGCATATTCAGAGCAACAAAATTAGAAATAGGGGATATTTGGAACAAAGTAGAAGTGGCTTCGTAGTGGACAAGATGAGGGAGGGAGACTGAGATGGCTTGTGCATGTGAAGAGCGAAGTGTGGATGCCCTAGTGAGAAGTGTGGGAGCCGGGAGGTTGAATATAGTGGATCGAGAAGAGGTAGAGGTAGGCCTAAAAATATTAGGGTGAGGTGATATGACACATATTCAGCTCACTGAGGACCTTAGATAGGAAGGGTAAAAGGTTGGTATGCATCTAAGAGTTATTGTGTTACTAGCCTTTTTATGTATTTGACCTGATGGTAGTATAGAGCACCATGTCAGTCGTCGAATTAGCCTACTCATGTATTCTTTGGCTTTTGGTACCTGATATCACCTGATATTATTATAGTTCTTACTTTTGATATCTTGCATTATTAGTTGTTTATTGTGTTTGATTATCACACTATTCTGTTGATTCACCGTGTTAGTTGCTATGTTTTCTTCATTTTTTTTTTTTTTACTTGGATTTGTTGCTCTTGAGTTAGGGGTCTTTCAAAAACAGTTTTTCTACATTTACGAGGTAATGGTAAGGTCTACATACGCTATATCCTATCCAGACTCCACTTGTGGAATTTCACTAGGTATTTTAATAATTGTTGGTTAGGTCAGACATATCTCTTTTTTTTAAAAAAAATATATATTTTTTTTCTTTTTAAACACATTCTTAGTAATAGAAGATAAACTTTATAAAAAGGTTTGGGCAATTTTATAATTTAAAAGAACCATCATTTATCTTGGCCCACCAACAAATTTGAACTAGATTTTGAGATTCAAGTCCCTGCAAAACTAGACAATTTTTATGATCAGATAGATATTTTGCAAAAAAAAAAAAAATCTCAAAAAATGCTTTTAAAATCTATGATTACATTGTTTGAGATATGGTAAGTGTGGTGTACCTTCTATTTTTAATAGAAATTTTATGTATGAGCTCTAAAATAAAGTAATTTTTGGAAAAAAATATCTTATTATAACGATTATAAAATTAAATCATTGATATCATACTTCCATATTCAAACGAGCAATAAAGTACAGAGTATTTGATTTGCATTGTCCATTACTATAAGATATTACAATGAATCAATTACTCCACACATCTATGGAAAATTAAACCAATCAAAAAAAAAAAAAAAGTGTACCACCTTAGATGCCCAAAAAGTACCTCTTTTAGTGGACACCATTAATTAAAAAGTCACATTGATTAGAATGTCCCTTGCATTTACAAAACATGAATAGATGGAAAAACAGAACTATAACATTACAAAAAGGTAAAAAACCAATAAATCCCAGAATAACTTTTATTCATCTTTTTTTAAAAAAAAAAACCTACGAAGTCAAGATTTTTCACTAAAAATTTCAACTTCATATGTTTAGTACTGTGCTTTTTGGTGAAAAGATGTTCGGATGAACCTTCTGCCCCTAGCTGCTAGCCAAAGCGAATACGAATGCGAAAGGCCAAAATGAGGATTGTAAAAAAGACGAAAAAGAGTAGTGTGTGAAGGAGAATGGCTTTGCCATTAGTATTGAAGCTGCCGAATTCAACGTGACGCTGACTCCCCGGCAGCTGAAATATGAGCCCAGGCGAAAGAAGCACGAATAGAAGGTAACCTATAATAATTGGTGCCCAATCTAACATTTTTTCTGAGTTGCAGGGAAATATGTATTGACGATTGCACAGTAGTATTTTTTTTCAATTTAACATTTGTGGCCAGAATTTATTATGGTCTTGAAAATTGATTCCATGCTTGTTCCTCAAGAGAAGTAGCTAGAAACATGCTAAAGCCTTAAGATGGAAGGCAAAGCATCTTCTTTTGTGTAACCCATCCGGGAGCGGATCAACATAGGCGAACCCATGATTAAGAGTTTGGGATTCTAAATTTCGATAATAACTGTCAATCAACTTTATTAGGGGTTCATATATTAATATACATAAATATTTAATTAATTTTCTAGTACAAATATAGGCTCTATAGAAAAGCTATTGGGTTCGTTCGAACCCATGAACCCCTACCTAACTCTGCCTCTGAGCAAATGTACAAAATGTCACAAATTCAGCTGGATTCAGTAACTTTGACTAAAATCCAATACATGTGTTAAGAAACCTATTAAATCTCGAATCCAATAACTCAAATGATCAATGAGTTCAGTAATATCACGAACCTATAAAATTCAAATCCTGAATCTAAGTTACCTTGGATTATATATGGCAGTATGATGATCTGGTCTATAATTATATTTACTAGTTGTTAAAATTTCATTATACCTAGAGTTATATCATCTAGAACAAGGTACTCGAATTGATACTCATAAAACGAGTTAATATCTCGAAAGGTCACTTAACTTTGAGAGTTTATCTAGAAAAGTCATTAAAATTTGTTTTGTATCAATAAAATCACTCAACTTAGACTTTTGTATCAAAAGAATGATTCAACTAAATTTTAACATGATAAAATAAATTATTTTTTATCCTCAAATTAAATAATCTTTTAAGATATTAACTTTTAAATAAATTAATTAATTTAATAGTTACTTCTCCTTGGCAGATGTTGACTCTCTTTCCTTACTCACTCCAAAATAAAATACAGTACTCATTAATTAGGTTTATTAGCACACCTGTAACTAAAATATCTATGCTAAATAACATAACGTCTAGAAAACCTCAAGCTATGTTATCCCCATTTTTTAACAGGATTAAAATCGCCCAGTGTTTGGCAAAGGATTTCTGTGAATCTTACCGCTATACAAATATTCAAAAGATATGAAGCTCTTGATTTGCGAAATTCAAATAAAATAGATTTTGAAATATCAGAGACAACTAAAAAATGAGAATAATTTCATATATGAACATTTAACTTAATCCGCAAAACAGATATTATTTTATTTATTTATTTATTTTAGGAGTTAATATTATTCAATTTTAGGAATAAAAAATAATTTATTTTGTCATGACAAATTTTATATAATGAGAAATTCAGTTGACTGATTTTATGGATACAAGGATTTAAGTTGAGTGATTTTATTGATACAAAGACTTAAGTTGAGTGATTTTATTGATACAAAACAAAGATTAATGACTTTTCTAAATAAATTTCTAAAATTGAATGACCATTTGAAATGTTAACTCCTCGTAAAACTATTTAGATTGATGGTTTGAATTATTATTTTTAGCCTTTTATTTTAATTAAATATCGTCATACAAAATAAAATAGAAAGTGTATAATACACTAGAATATACTTCATCCCACTAATGTGTTTAGTACTTTCTTCTCTTGTCCATTAATCCAAGAATTTTTTATTTTTTTTTAAACTTCTGTTTTTCAGAATTTATGCGATGGTGTCATCACGTTGTTTGTTTGGTCCTCTCTTCTTCTTTTTTTCTTTTTCCAGCGCCCCTCTAACTTCTTATAACTACATATTCTTCCTCTAACTTCAAAAATCACACTTGCCGCCCCCATGCTTTGTCATATTGTACATGAACAATACCTTGACATCTCGAAATCTCGATTATATGAGAACTTTTATGAAAGTTTTTATTGGTTTCTCTTCGATGGAAGTCTAATTTTTTTCAAAATGTATTTTAATTAAATATGTTTGAAACAAGAAGTCATGATATCTTTTCATCAGTAAATAAATAAGTGATTGAGCCATTAAATCCAACTTACGGAGATATATTTGGACAGGTAACTGAGAATATTTGTCTTGGAAGGAAAAACAAAATTGTCCTTCATAGGAAGAATAAGTTGAAAGGGGGTAATTACCATTGATGGATGTGGGAGAAGGAATTGATTCTAAACTAGCATCTTACTAGTGGTGTAGTACTCTTACTTTACTCTCTATTTTCCAAAAAGTCATTTATGTAAATTTAAGTTCTTTGCATAGTTAATCCGAAATAATGAAGATTTTACTGGACGATAATTGATATTTCTTTTGTTTGAAAAGAATGAAAGGGTTTAGGATACGAACATCAAATCTTCTAGTTTTTGCCTCATTTTAAAAATATATTTAACTTGATATTATAAGACAAATGAAAAGCTCTGAATTAGTATACTTTTATTATTAAAAATAAGTAATTGAATTAATGAAAAAAATCATTTGGCTCTATAAGAATAATAATAGTTTTCACAAAAATGAAATTGGGAGGATGTGAATTAAAAAGGAAAAAAAGAAAGAAAGTTGAGGACTCAAAGGAGTAACAGTAAAATTCAAAATTGAATTTCACTGTCTTAATTCAACTCCTCATTTGCTCCAGTGAAATTGGAATCCTCGTCATTAGTTTACGTGGAAGGATCTTACTGGTTAAGGCCCCACAAGATCAAGGCGTTTTCCCACAGATAATTCTATTCAATTCAATTCTCACCTCAAACGCTAATCCTCTCCTTTCCTCTTCCATCCGTAGGGTTTCCCTCCATCTCCTTCCACTCCTCGCCGGAAAATCTTCTTCCGGCAGTTGACACTTGAATCCACAGCGTCATCAATATTGTTCATATTTTGCTCCTATTTTTTCTGCTGAGAGCCGTCTTTTCCATTATTCGACCGTTGACAATTTTATCCATTACGTGGTTCCGTTGAAATCTCAAGTTTAAGTTTTTTATTGAATAATTTGATTGCTGTAGAGTTCAGATGCCGACGAGTCAAGGAGGAGGATCATCATCGAGGAGAAGCATATCGTTGACGAACTCTTCTGCACTCGCTAAGAAGAAAGCAGCCGCGGAAAATGGAGGAGTACAGCCGGATTCTTCTCACCGGAAGTCGATTTCTGTATCTCGTTCCATGTATGCTTAATTCCTTTATTGAAGTAATGTTAATCTGGATTTTATAAGTTTGTTTCTAGAAACTTTAAAGCAAAGGTTTCTATAGTGTCAGGAATATATTTAGCTCTGTTTTGTCAGGTAGGATCGAACTCAAAATCAATCTTTTTAGTTGTGAAATGTATTGATTCAAATACTCAAGTTCGTAGAGATATGGATGTTTTCTCATTTAGGTACATCGTTGGACTTTGTGCTAGTAAATTTGGGGAAGTTGGTGGTGCCATACCATTGTGGCCATCATATATTATTAAGTGTTGGATTTAGTTTTGCCACCCGCTTGAAATGTTTGCCATGTGAAATTAAGCTTTACTTGATTCTTCCCCCAACTTGAACATTGGAGATGAATATGAGCTCTTAGTAAGGGATATCAATGATTTATTTGCTGCTTACTTATAGCTATATGAGGGAAAAGAAAAGAGTTTATACTCTATACTTAGAATGTTTGGCAGTATGGAAAAAATATTTTATAGTTGGAACCCCAGCTCAGTGATTGTTATTCTCACGGCGAAGTCTTATCTGATGTTGAAAAACTGCATGATGGAAGTGCTTAATTGCATGCTGCAATCGTCTATGGATGACTTGTTCGCTTTACACCCATGTCCAATACTCAAATGCTCCCACCATTCATTTTGAGTGGTTCAATTGGCTATACTATGCAGGTTTCCTTGAGGTTCTTGTTGATCAGATTTTTGGTTTGAATTCAGTCCCCTTTTAGGTGGTTGATTTTTTTTTTTTCTCTAATGCAACTTTTGGAGATTGCTTAGCAATTTAGTATACGGTCCTTTGTTATGTTCTTGCCACATGTAGTGAAATTTTATTAAGGAACAAACCAATAGCTATGAGATTCTTTTGCTAGTGAGGATAACTAATATTTAAAAAACTTGTTTTGCTTTCGAGTTGGCATCAATAATAGTCAGTTTCAGTTGTAATCATCATTTTGTGTCCTTATTTGAATTTGGATATTTGTTTCTCACATATTTGGAACAGGGGACTGACTGGAGAGCGCACAGTTAAGAGATTGAGGCTGTCAAAAGCCCTTACAATACCTGATACTACAAGTATTTATGAAGCTTGCCGCAAGATGGCTGCTCGCAGAGTTGATGCTTTGTTGTTGACTGATTCAAATGCATTACTATGTGGTATCCTGACAGATAAGGTTTGACTTTGATCATGCAAAAAGGCTGTAAAATTTAGTATAAATAGACCTCTGTAGAGCTGCTTATATTGCTGATGCTTTTCTTTACCAATTAAGGTGATATCTTTAACTAATTCTTCATGCATCCTTTTCTTTTATTTCCTTTGGGAAAATTGAAGGATATAGCAACAAGGGTTATTGCTCCAGAAGTTAATATACAGGAAACACCAGTTTCAAAGATAATGACGAAAAATCCGGTTTTTGTGCTTTCTGACACACTTGCCGTGGAAGCCTTGCAGAAAATGGTGCTAGGTTGGTGTATTTGAAGTAACTCAAGCTGTTAACTTTTTTGAACACCTTTCCAACATCTTATGTTTGTTCTGACAACAGGAAAATTTAGACATTTGCCAGTTGTAGATAATGGAGAGGTCGTTGCTTTGCTTGATATTGCAAAGTGCCTTTATGATGCGATTGCTCGCCTCGAAAGGGCAGCTGAGAAAGGAAAGGCCATTGCAGCTGCCGTTGAGGGAGTTGAAAAACACTGGGGGGCAACTGGCTGTGGTTAGTTTTAGTTTTGTGTTGTTACTATTCTTCATTGGCATAGTGTAGGAGTGTCTATCTACTGACTGTGTTTGTCAAGTTCATGTGATTGAATGATGTTTTTGATTGGTCTTGAAATGCATTTATTAACTTTCCATATTTTTTGTTTTTAGCAAGTTCCAATACATTTATAGAAGCACTTCGGGAGAGAATGTTCAGGCCTTCACTGTCTACAATCATTTCTGAAAATTCGAAGTATGTAATACCTTCATTTTTAGAATAGTTTAACCTTTTAAGTAATCAGCAGGCGAGTCACTATGTGTTGTTGATTTGTGGTGATTCTAGGATTGTTACAGTTGAACCAAATGATACTGTTCTAGCCACAGCCAAAAAGATGCTCGAATGTCGTACAAGCTCTGCAATCATAACCGTTGACAACAAACCACGAGGGATTTTAACGTTAGTAGTGTTCCCCTTGTATCCACTCATTTACATTTATCGATTCTGAGCTATAGTGTAATGGCATATATTCATCATTTCATGAGAAGATTTGCCTCATGTACTCTGCAGTTCAAAGGACTTATTGATGCGAGTCATAGCACAAGATCTTTCCCCTGAATCCACTCTCGTCGAAAGGGTAATCTCTCTCTCTCTCTCTCTCTCTCTCTCTCTCTCTCTCGATAATTGAGGGGGTATCCTTTTTATGTATAGCTCGCTGGTCATTATCGAAGTAAAAGGTTTAAACAATACAAGTTCTTAATTTTTGGAACTTAGATTTTTTCAATCTTTTTTGTTTTCCTTCCTTTCTTGAGATTTGAGAGATAAGTTCTAATAACTTCCATTTTGTTTTGCATCTAACATCCAGGTAATGACCCCCAATCCAGAATGTGCTTCAATAGATATGCCTATTGTTGATGCTTTACATACAATGCATGATGGGAAATTTTTACACCTTCCTGTTATTGATAAAGGTATTATTTGCCTCCAGTTAACTTTGAGTTAGAGTATCTTTTTTTTTCTTCATATTTCTTTAAATAAATTTGTACTTCTTCCTTGTGGCAGAGGGAACTGTTGTTTCTGTTCTTGATGTGCTTCATATCACTCATGCAGCTGTAGCCACGGTAAGGCAGTACACATGAACATGTCAATTTTTCCCTTCTCAACTTGTCATTAGCAACTGTTATCATTTGGGCTATCATGTTGGTGGTCAATTCACTTTCTGAATACGGCCTTGTATGTAATTACCTCATTCAAGTCTTGACTACTTTAATGAGTTTGCCACGTATCCATGCATATTCAAAGACAAACTTCTTTATTTTGGATCAGTGAATATTTCAACCAATCCTTTAGCCATTGTGGCTGCTGTTTGTGCTTTCTGTACAAATGTGTTTAATTGGTCAAGTTGTCCTATTCGTTTTAGATGGAAGATGCTCAATTTATTTACATATATGATTTTTTAAAACTCTTCTTGTTTCATTATTTGATTAAAAACTTAACATGAGGGTTAAATTTTGTGAGGCACCTTTTCAACTATTAATATCATGGCAAAATCAAGGTAATCTAGGATGTCATTAAGTTAAAAGTAGCAAACAATCTTGTGGAATGTTGAATTTTTTTTATTTAATCTTAGGTTCTATATTTCATTTGTTAAGTTCACTTTTTTCCCAAAGATTCTGGAAATATATTTCAAGAACTGATACTAATCAGGTGGGAAATGCTGCTGGAGTAAATAATGATGCTGCAAACTCTATGATGCAAAGATTTTGGGATTCAGCTATGGCATTGACTCCTGATGATGATGATGATGAGACGCGGAGGTTAAGGCCTCTTATCTGTGAACTCATTTTCTTTTCCTTTTGTATTATCTCTCACATTTTTTATTTGACATTTCAGTGAGAATTCCTTGAAATTGGCTTCTGAAGGGACAGAAACAGGAAGATCTATTCCCTATCCTTCATCTAGCCAGCCAACTAGTTTTTCATTCAAGATTAAAGACAAAAAAGGGAGGATGCACAGATTCAACTGTGGTATGTTTAAATAATATGCTTTTAGTTAACCAAAAAAATTAGGCACTTGTCAATGTTATCATATGACCTTGTGTATCTTTCTATGTACACCTAATGAATAGCCTTTTATCCCTTATTTTCTTTTGGTGCACGTGCACCCATGAGGTTTCGCTGTGGGTGTCATTCATAGAAAATCATATCTTATTGTAAGATTTTCTACTTTTTGGTTTACTTCTTGTATTCTGGTGTTTAATGCTCTTTGTTGATAAAATCTTATTGCTTGATTTAAAAATCAGATATGACCTTGTGTATCTTGTACCTGAAAATTCTTGTTGCCATTGGCCCATTTGTTTATATATGCATTGATGATGCTGAATCATGCAGTACCGTTGACATGTGTGAACAAACCAGAAAATGTGCACCTCTATTTTCCCTCTTTTAGGCATCTTGTGACCTGCCTTTCAAACTGTCGTAATTTTCCCAGGGCTTATACTCCTATCAAATTTATGGAAGTTCTATCCTTTTAACTGTTTCCAAATCACTTGTGTTTCTCGATTGTTCTTTATGTTGGTGCTCTTGAATTTCACCATCAGGCATTATATATTCAGCAGTGTCTGTTGCTTGCTCTTTTTTATTATTATTAGAGACACCTTGAACTCTGTGGTTTACCCCTTATTGGCAAAAATTGGAACGTGTTTGTTTACTTTGTCTCTTGAAACCAACTCTAGGAAATTGATATGATGTTTGTGCTTTGTTGTCCTTCATAATTTTACAATTATGATAATCTTGACTCCCATGATGACCCTATTATTTTTATGATATTTCAGATATTCAGAACATGACTGATCTAATAGCTGCGATAATTCAAAGAGTGGGGGATGACATTGACCGGACCAATCTTCCTCAGATTCTGGTTGAATGCATTAATTTTTCCTCGTACATTTGAATGACTATGTTGCTCAGACTCTTCAAAAAAGTCAACGGGTGCATGTCGGATTCTCCAAAAGTAGTATATTTTTGGAGAATCCAACACGGGTGCGGATTCGAATGAAGAGTCCGCGCAACTTAGTTTAATAATTCTCCTCCTCTTGGTTTTCCCTGTTTGAGAAAGTTGACTTTTATATTCAAGAACAATTACTCTCTTGCAGTATGAAGATGAAGATCATGACAAGGTTGTACTGGCATCAGATGGTGATCTTACAGCAGCTATTGACCATGCAAGATCTTCAGGTTGGAAGGTATGATTGACTTTCCTCTGGCCTTAATTAATGTGAATGAACTATAAACCCTAGTAACAGGAAGGAAGATTGACTTATGATTAGTTATTAAATTTTGTTTCTCTTTTCTTGATTATGAAATAAGGACTGATGACAAAAATCAACCTGAACAGGGGCTAAAATTGCACTTAGACTATTCAGGAACAACGGGCGGTAGTTTGGATTATGCTCATACTGAATCTGCATGGGCCTCAGCCTACAGCACTGTAGCAGCTGGTGCTGCATTAGTTGCAGGTTTAGGCGTATTAGCATTCTTGAGGAGATCCGGTAACTGATTACTTGAAAGAAGTTCAACTCTTGATAAACGAGGAATGGGAGTAGCATATTGATTCATATGAGCTCGATGGGCCAATTATATTTGACTGAATGTTGGTGTTATAGAATTGGACAGTTGCACTGTATTGGGATCATTTTGCCTTTTCCTCGTCTGCAATCCAGATTTGCAGGTTTTGATTTTGAGCGATGTAAATTGCACCATATAAATATAATTCCCTTACGTTGAAGGTTGTCTTCAAGAATGAACTGGCAACGCCATGCAAATTTTAGTGCCAAGAGTTGTCAGGAATTTAAATGTGATATACTATATTTATTATGTAAAACATATGTAATGCACTTACTACCTCGGTCTCTCTCTGAAATGCCTTCTTTAATACTAAACGTAAGGCAAGGACCGATAACAACTATGTGTTCTATCCTTTGCAAGCGATGGTAGACAAGGTCCCTTTGCATCATTTGTACACCTGCACAACTATTGCTATCCTTAAACTCAAGGACAATTTCATAAGCTAAAGAGTATTCCGTTGATTTCAACTCAAAGCAAAATCACAATGATTGTAGATGGAAATGAAGTATGAAAATTCAGATCACGACAGATATGAATTGACACCTAGTTTAGGAAGATAGATGCAGCTTCCTGCCATGAAGCTCAAAATAAGAATTTGCAAAAACGTCGACAGCAGGGTTCGAACCTGCGCGGGCGAAGCCCAACAGATTTCAAGTCTGTCTCCTTAACCACTCGGACATATCGACTTCACGTTAGTGATGCTGCTAATCAAGATTCAAGTACAATAATTCAATATTCACTTTTAATGGGCATGTAATGTTGCTAAGAAAAAACAACAAATAATAAATATAATAAGTAATCTAAAATATTAGGACAAACAATCTAATGTTGCCAATATTTTAAAATTATTTTGATCATTTGGATAGTAAGAGAGTTTCAAATAGTTGTGACGTGGATCGCAGTAATCGATGACATGTATGATACTTCATTTTAATCAATTATTTCAAATTTTAATCTTTGTGAATGGAAAAAGATTTTGATGAAAGCGTCAAGCCGTCAATCATAGAAATGAGCACTGCTATATGCTGAGTATAAATTAATCAAGTTTTAATATAAATACAAAGACCGAATAAAAACTTAAGCAAAAATATCTAACAAACTGAAATGACATGAATACTTAGAGTACTTTTTTCATTCAAAAGTCATGAGGTTGTTGTCAGTGATGTGTATTTCAGTTCCAAAATTTAAAGTTTTTATCTACGTGTCACCTTATGAGTGGTCAATGACATTTCTCCGCAGCGTGTGGACCCCAGCGAACCTTTTCGCTTCTAAAAATTTGCTAAGTAGGAGTAGTACTAAAATTGGGCAAATTATCCTGTAGGCCCAAAAAAATACTCCATCCGTCAAAATTTATCACATTCTTTTATTTTAGTCAATTTAAAGAATAATATTTTTTTATATTGATATTTTCTTCCATTTGAATTATGTGATATGATTTAATTGAGTATGAAGTTTTAAAAATATAAAAAGACTTTACAATATTTCATAACTATCTTGGAAATAAATGATTTTTTAAAAGAAAAATACAGCTTTATGGACCTTTTTGTGAAATAAATGGAACCCAAACCAAGTAAAATGTTAATTATGTCATATGTTTGTCAATTAAAGAAATGTGTCACTCTTTTCCGAACAGACTAAAAGAAGGTTGAGTCATATAAACTTTTTGATACTTTTAGGGATCGTTTGGTAGAGTGTATCATAATAAATAATATATGTATTAGCTTTGTGTAATAGTAGTTCCTTGTTAGGTACACTTTTCAACCTATGTGTAAGTAATGCAACATTAGTTATACACTCTATTTTGTATCGAGGAGTGTATTTTTTTTTATTGTCACAACCTCTGCCCCTTGGGTTGGCACTCAGGTAAGACTTTGCGCACTGTGAAACCCCCATCGTATAATAAAGACGTAAACCACACATGGAATGTAAACCGCACTGCGCAGTTCTCTACGCAAATACGCCGACTCAGAAGGCATTGAGGGGGGTCGATCTCGGGTCATCCGTGTGGATAACCACCCTCCAAACCAATTGAGTCATCCCGAAGGACATTGAGGAGTGTATTATACATGAAGATTTATTATTAGTAATGTGAGAGGATTTAATTGATCGATTGACATGATTAAAAACCCAATTGCCTCTCAAATCCCGTTTTACAGTTTTTTCACCATATTTGTGTAGCATGTCTTTGTAGAAAATTATTTTCTTTTAAAATCATGCGATACATACTATTTTTAGTATACTAAATTAAACAATGTATAAGAAATAATATAAACATAATTAATGCAAACATTACTAATATACTTTATTTAACATTATTCTTATACATCATACCAAACGACCCCTTATTAAGTGATTATCATTAGATAAATTTATCTTAAATCACAATTTCTAAAGTCTTTATATTTTTATTTTTTAATCAAACACTTTCACCTAAATTAAAATCAACAAGAAGAAACAATAATCAGGAACTTAGCACTCACTGTCTAAGAGCAATCTCCTGTTTTTTTGTAAATACTCTCGTTGAAAGAAAATAGTTTATCACAACATCAAAAGATATAGCAGCGGATATGTAATTCCTTTCTTAATTAGAAATCTAAAATTTGAGTCATGAATATAATTTGTTTTTTTGATAGGAAACACTTCTATCCAAATAAGGCCCTATGTATCACAAATTCAAAATAATCAAGCTTTAAAATGAATATCAAACACGCGATAAACATTGAAGAAAAGAAAATAGTCTATCACTACTAGGCCCAAGGCGTATCAAATGCTCCAATGCTTCCCGAAATATCTCATATTGTAATGACTCACTTATGAATTTCCTCACGTTAGACTTTGAACAATGCCACTATATATATTTTTTTTATCCGTCTTAATTGTTTTAATTTAATTTGAAATTTAAGAAAATAAAGTAAATTTTTAAATTTTATGATTTTAACTTAAAAATATGTTAAATAAATCAAAAATATCTTTTTATTATGTGATTTTAATATATTATATGAAAATTAAAATTAAAAAATTGCTAATAAAAAAATTTCTTCTTTTTAAAATGGATAAATCAAATAAATTAAAATGAAGAGACTAGAGAGTAATAAATAATACTGATTCACGAATACTTCCATAATAGTACCACTAATAATAATCCTCAAAAAAATAGTACCACTAATAATATCCTTTGCACTAAAAAGAAAAATGGTTATTAGATATTTTAGAACCTTTCAAAAAAGAAATTGTTAATGAGAATTCAATTTTCCACCACCTCGTAATCTGCTCCCATATTTCTCCTTTCAATTCCCATTTTGAAAAAAAAACGAAAAAAAGAAAAGAGAGAAGAACGCTCCAGAAAACAAAAAAGTGGTCATGGTCATACATAAAGCATGATTTAGAAAAAGTTGTTGGTAGTAAAAAATTAAAAATAAAATATATTAAAGTAATGTTTGGATTCTAGTTTGATATAAAACAAATTCTGTTTTAGAATTAAATATTATAAGTCCATTTTTTATAATAGAAAATAAAAGCTATTTAAAAAAATAAATAAAATAGAAGCTGTTTCAAAAAAAGAAAAAAGAAAAAAAATGGAACTGTATAATTAGTACAAAGTTAGAGCAGAGCACCATTACACCTTCACATTTTCTCTACACAGATAGTAGCTTCCATTTTCCGCAAACCGCCATGGACAACAACCCTCACCAATCTCCGACTGAGGCCGCGGCGGCTGCAGCAGCGGCTCAGTCAGCCACATATCCACCGCAGACACCATACCACCATCTCCTTCAGCAACAACAGCAGCAGCTTCAGATGTTTTGGACTTACCAGCGTCAAGAAATCGAGCAAGTCAATGATTTCAAAAACCATCAACTTCCCCTTGCTCGTATCAAAAAGATCATGAAAGCTGATGAAGATGTTCGTATGATCTCTGCTGAAGCTCCGGTTCTTTTCGCGAAAGCCTGTGAACTTTTCATTCTGGAGCTCACCATCCGTTCTTGGCTTCACGCTGAAGAAAACAAGCGCAGGACTTTACAGAAGAATGACATCGCTGCCGCGATTACTCGTACTGATATTTTTGATTTTCTGGTTGACATCGTTCCTAGGGATGAGATTAAGGATGAGGGTGTTGGGCTTGGACCCGGAATTGTGGGTTCTACTGCTAGTGGTGTGCCGTACTATTACCCTCCGATGGGCCAGCCGGCTCCGGGTGGGATGATGCTTGGTAGGCCTGCCGTTCCTGGGGTTGATCCATCAATGTATGTGCACCCTCCACCGTCACAGGCGTGGCAATCTGTGTGGCAGACTGGAGACGATAATTCCTATGCTAGTGGAGGTAGCAGTGGACAGGGTAACCTTGATGGCCAAATGTAAGTTTGTCGTTTCTGTCTATGTTATCTTGTTACCTTCAGATCTGGATAAGCTAGGGTTTGAAAATTAAGATTGGGAAATGAAAAATGCTTTATTCTGTATCCTGAAAGTGGTGAATTTCTTCCTTTTCTTACTTAATTTCGAGGATTGAAGTCAGGTATAATAGTTTTTCTTGTTAAAACTTGAAGTACTATATATTGGTATGAAATTGGCCAAAATTGAACGAAATGGATACTGGTTAAGCTAGATGTTTCATAAATACGATTGGAAAGTCAAAATGCTTTATTCTTTGTTCCTTTTGGTGATAATTTTCTTCTTTTTGATCTTCCTTTGAGGATTTAAGGTCAAGAGTGTTTGTATTTTTGTGAAAACTGGAGTCATGGTTTATTGAAATGAAATTGGCGCTTAAATGGAGCAGAATGTATATAGAGTTGACTCCAACTAGTTGTGTTGTTTAAAATGTTAAGCCCGAATAGTTTGGGATTGACTGGAGTAGTTGTTGTCTTCGTTTATTTTCAAAAAGAATAAATTTAGGCAATCAGTACCAAATTCAAGCAACTGCATGATTGATGTCATGCAATCTCTAGTTGATTGTGCTTGTGATGTGGTGGTAGATACATCAACAACATACCCAATGTAATTCCACTAGTGGGTTCTGGGGATGGTGGAGTGTACGCAACCTTAACCCTACCTTGAGAAGGTTGAGAGGTTGTTTCCTATGATATGATGGTAGATGTTTAAATTGAATGGTTACTTGCTTCCTTAATCTTGTATTGTTTCTTTTGCATATTGGGGGAAGTGATTTTCCATATTAATTGCATATAACTTACTAAAAAAAGACATTAATTGTAGTACTCTACTTGTATCAACAGACACTCTCTCACACATTTCCTTTGATACTATTGGTCTTGGCTATGTAAAATGGTCATGATTGATTGTCATGATGTAGGCATGTGGTTTGCGGTAAATGTTAATGGATATGTAGGTTAATTGTATTCTGCAACCAAATTGCATAGGTCACGGACAGTTCTCGTTATTTTTTTTATGCCTCCTTAGATAATGCACATCTTGAAGCAATGCAGCTTCCCCTTCTCTGTAGTGCTTCATGAGTTGGACAAGCTCTTCTGACTACTAGCCAGGTGAAGCATTTCACCTTAGTTGGTGATTTGGTGCCACACTCTTCGGTACAGACTTGCAGCATCCTGTTGACCTCCCTATTACTTCAGTCAGCATCATATTGTACACCCTATTTACTGACAACAAACCATCCTGATGCTAGTTCCCTAAAAACCACCAATTATTCTCAGCAGTTCTGCTACCTTTGCTATTCCCAATCATTTAACAACCTTCTGAAAGCTAAATTCCAGTCCTGAGGGAACCAGATCTCCTCTACTTTGACTTCAGGATTGGTGCACTATGAGAATAGTCCAGGAAACAAAGCCTACAATGCCCCCTGTTCACTCCCAGTTCGCCTTCCAAAATCCAGTTCTGATTTATGGTTGAATCATTTATCCCTTGTTTACACATAAAGAAAAGAAATTTTGTGTGCTGTGGTAAGTAATTAGGAGGTAAAGATGTGTGCCAAACACTTAACAGTGACTGAATAGGGAAAAAAGTAATGACATATAAGGTGTTAAAGATTTGTAAGTAACTATCTAGTTTTTGTTATGGAGATATTTTTTTCTTTTAAAAAGATTGACCAGTGTATGAACAAAAAAGATCACCATGGAGACTTGGGTATCTAGAGCTGGTGTTTCTTGTATATCTCTTGTTTCAAGACAGTTGGGCGAGTGACTTGTAAGTTCTTACTTGTGACTCAATCAGTTTTCATTCCATGGATTTGACATGTTCAGAAACTTCCATTGGTTGATAGAAAGTGTAGATTTCCTAAAATCCACTGTTGATTAAAATTAGATTCGATGAACTGGGATCCAAGTTATCTTTGTTTTTAGGCTTCTTTTCAGTTTACGACTGCAAGTATAGATTCTCATCGATCTTTTTTGACAGGAGAACCAAGTATTACCATGTTACCTTTCTAAATAAAAAGAATTAATATTACTTGAGTTTAATTTGCACTTGTAACTGAACTGTGTAGGAGTAATAAAAGAATAATGGAACATCTCGTACTAGAGCAAATAATCAGCCAGTAGTTTATCAGGTTCTTGGGAATGCTTGTTCATAAATCATAGCACTAGTATGATTTCTTTTCTAGCCTTTTCCTCTCTTGGCCCATCCTTCTTTTGGGGTTTTAGTGATTTTAATGAAGAGGAGGGTGGAAACAGAAAGGAAAGTAAGAGTAAATGGGACTGGGGATAAAGAACTGTAATACCGTGTGTGCAAGAAAAATAGGAAAGTTTTCAAGGGAGCTGCTAACGGTTGCAAGTTTTGGCACGAGGAAGAGCACTCAATGGGCTAAGGCAACTCCATTTCATTTACCAACAAAAGGGATACTCCGTTGGAGGCCTTCATTATTTGCACATATTTTCTCTTTTCATGTGTACTACTTTTCTATTCCCGGAGTATTAGCACTATTCTTGTATTCTTAGTCTTTTTATTACTACATGTTGTTTCTGTTTGTTGTTACCACTTCTTTTTTCGCCTGTCCTTGAGCCGAGGGTCTTCGGAAATAGGATCTTCACAAGGTAGGGGTAAGGTCTGTGTACATACCACACACTACCCTCCCATAACTTCACTTGTAGGATTGCACTTGGATTATTGTTGTTGTTTTGTTGTTATTTTCTCTCACACTAGTCTTCAATTAAAATACCTTTATGGAACTTGAGCTAATATATCCTCCTCATCTTGATATATGGTAGTTTTTATTCTTCTATCTTTGGTAATCCCTGGTTGAATACAATTGTTTTTTACCAGGCACGTTATTTTTCCATGTATTTATCCACACCTAGCCTCCAGTTTGATTAATGTATTTTTTGAAGTTTTTTTTGTGCAACTCTAATTCATGAACCAGATATCATTGATGATGATGACTTCTCCTCTTTCCTTGCATGTCTTAAGGTATTTTTTTTCATATAAAAGGAAAAGTCATTTGTTTCATATCACAGTGGTATCTTGGTTTGAAAGTTGAAATATGTTGCCTACACTTTAGGCGTACCTGCAATGAACATCAAGGTTGATGTGGTCACAGAATTGGCTTTTGGTTCTCACAATTCTATCTGTTCGTTGATTGTAGTTTCTCAATTTATCTTATTTAATTGGCATGGCAACAAATATAACGCTTTTTGTGTCTTCATGATTTATGGTTTTTTTCATATGATTATTCTTCAGGATCTAAAAACACTATCCATATTGTCCAACCATTAAACCTTGGTACTAATTTTTGTCCCTTTTCCTTTGCTGCAGTTAAAAGATCTCGCTGCTGCCGGTTTGGAGGCTTAACAGCACATGTGAAGCTGATGGTTATGATAGGGAAATGTAATTTCTCTCTCAAATGTGAATCCACCTTTTATGGCTTCTGTCTATGGATACTGTTTAACTGTAACCGACTTGAATCTTTGTCTGTATAAAACTTTGACTTTTGTGTATTCCTGGATTTTACTCTTTAAAATCCTTTTGGGGTTGCTAGCTGCCAGTGCTATATGCTGATATGGCTATGTTCACATGTAGCTGTATTGGTTCCTCATTACTTTCTCTCTTTTGTTTTAAGTTCTTGGATAGTGTATATAGTTTTCTTGTTTTCGTGCAATCTTCGTGAAGATAACAAAAGCTGGTAATATGCCTGCAGATGTCGAATTTTTTGTTCTTTCTAATCAGTTGGTTTATATGACTTATTTGCCACAATGATGGGCACTCAAAATACTGCACCAGACAAGTGCATTGATCTTTTGGAAGAATATGTAGATAACATAACAATTTATATTGCTACTACAGTGATGGAACAAAATTGAGAATCCTTGAACACCTTTTATCTGTTTAACTTTACTACTCAACTGATGTTCTGAAGTCCAAAAATTGTTGCTTCAAGGAAACCATCTACAATAAATTGAGGTGTAAAACACACTACCTTTTCTTTCTATGGGTAAACCGTCGAATTTGGATGCTCCAATATGATTTTCTCAAGGAGTTCGTTATGAACTCCACATCCATGACGGAATTTGGTTTCTGTTACAAAGTTGACTATGTCCCTAATGGAAAGAGATAATCCGCAAAACCCATTTATCTAGAATCTTAATTTCCATCTTTTTCATCACCATTTTCCCTTGAAGTTCAAGAGATGTTATTTGACACAGTATTTTGACCCTTCGATCCACACCTCACCATATTTTTTGAAAGTTTAATTAATAATTAGTTTAAAGAATTTAAATATATCAAGCTTCAAATAAAGCGTTTCATGGACAATTAAACATAATTTTCCTTAGTCATGCCACTCAGCTAGAGCAGGACTAATTAGACAGGAGGATTAATTTCTAATACTAAGGGATATCCCCTTCCTCACCATCCATTTCAAACTCATTTAATAATTCCATCCACCATATCAGAAATCTCTATCAAGGAACGTTCAAAACTGTACCCACCAAGGTGCAAAAAGTAGAATGAAAAAAAAAAAAAAAGGATGTCTTGACATCAACAGCAAAGTTTACAAAATCTGAGAACGGATTGGGGGGGCAACTCAGATGACAAAGTCCCCATTAACTAGGCGGTTCAGAAATAAGACTACATGGTATACCAACTGCTACGGATTACAATATGAAACTAAGATTTTGCACCACTTTTTATCTCCAGTTGTACTTCTCCTTCACGATGCCTGCAGTTACACATAGAGAGAGTTCAGTGTCTCATTACAGAGGATCATTACATAAATCAACAAATATTAGTTGGTAGTCCCAGGTATTACTGGCAAGGGGATTGATAAAGCACTCTAGAAAAAAACCAAATATTGGAAACTCAACAAATTTCATACACCCTTCGTGGTCAAAAAGAAAAGGATGAAGGATCAATATCAAAGATAACTTAGTGAGATTAAAGATGAATATCACCAAAAGCATACATATGGTTCAATCAACTAATAGCTTGTTTGGCCAAAAGCTTCTGGGGAAGCCAAGAGTGCTTACTTATTCTAAAAGGTTGAGGTATTTGGTCAAGTGTTACAAAAAAAAGAAGGAAAGTGCATTGGAGTAGCTGAAGTAGCTTTTCAAAAGCTACTAAAATAGCTTTTTCCTTATATTAAGGGAAGTATTTTCCAAATTGATTAGCAAATCACAAAATACTACTCTCCGAAAGTACTTTCTCTAAAAGCACTTCTCAAAATAAGCAAAGTTCTGAAAGCTCAGCTAAACATGCTTTAAATCTCACCCCAAATTAGTAGGATTGTCTTTATAAACACATTTAGATGCGATCAACTTGAAAAGCATGACAACAGAGAAACTACAAGTACACCATGCCATAATCATTAGCATATTCACTTTTGCTGATATTGCTACTCAATTTTTCCTTTTATTTCTTTCGTTTATGTGATTATATCTCTTCTTTTCTTGATAGCACTAATATGATTACCAATTCCTCATGACATCTGGACAGATAAAATAAAGAAGATAAAGAGGGCAAGAGTTTGTTTACTCTTTCATTTCTTTCAGGAGCTGGAGTGCGGTTGGAATTGGCATCCATGAGAATTAAGTGAAAACAAGAATGCCACAAAACAGAAGATTAAAAAAGAGAGAATGTCTAGTCACATAAAACGCTACCAATTTCAAAAAAAAAAAAAAGAATGTCTAGTCACATAATGGTGTTATTACAAACCTGAATCCACCAGACATAATTACATATTATATCTTAAGATTTTTAGTAGGCAAAAGATACATTTATCAGTCAACAATCAACTTCGGGATAATCATGTTTCTCCTCTCCTCTTGATTTTATATGAGCTAAATGATGTCTGTCCTAGCTAGTCAAAATTAGAACAGCATAGCATTATGAAATGATGATATTATTGTTTTTACAAGAATACCACATAGTAATTTCAGTATTTGGTTGGATGAACCCTTAATACGAAGAGGCCACTGACTATATGTTGATTAGGATGAACTACCTTGAGCATTATTCCTTAATTAGAGCACCAAATTGAAAAAAAAACTTTATTAACATTGAGGAACCAATGTTCCAATCTCTATAACAGAATCCTTGTAACATAACATTATGAACACAGAACCCAAGCTCCAATTATATGTAGAAACTCCAACATTTCCCGTGTACAGCTAAGGGCAACACATGGATGACCCCTTTCTAAAGGCAAAAAGTGCTCAATTTAGAACCTTTGACTCAACTCGTGCCACCACTTGAATATTAGTACATGCAAGCCTACTGTACGACATATCCTAACATAATTAAATCTGACTACCTGAGAGCAATTTGTAAATATGTTTCAATTTACCTGCACGTATATCATACACCAAATAAAATCCTTCTACATGTTAACAGTGTAAGATTATCCAGGCTACAATACAACATAGAACCAGCAATTAACCACGCAAGTCTCGAGATCCCACAAAAAAAAAAGATATCTAACAACCAATCATCATATATATAAACAACTAGCCACTTGAGATACCGATTAGCACTAACAAGAAGTAAAGCAGAAAAATTACCACTTAAGAAGCACCAACGATGATGTTGTTGATTGGAATGAATATCAACTTGACGAAAAATCCAACAAATCCCATCACAACAAAACCGATCGCCGTACGGGTTGCAACCTTGGTAAATTCTGTACCACAAACAATCAAATTTAAACGATATATAAACCATAGATCACCATATAGAAAAAATCGAAAACTACATCCACAAAAACAACAGATGATGTACCTTTGCGATCAGGCTTGTGGCACCTTTTGACGAGCCTAACGCTGTCTTTGGCGAAATCTCTAAGAGGATCGAAAACAGTATCGAGAGCGTCCATTTTGGATCTGAAAACAAAATTAGGGTTTTTTCTTCTGGATCTCGATGGTGAAATTGAAATGAGCTCTTCGGATCTATACAAATGAAATATCGCTGAGGGAAGTTGTTTCTTAACACGTAGAAAAGGATAGCGATTGGTCCGTCAAAGCCGAGTGACGTTAGATGAAATGCCTAAACTACCCCTCACACTTGTCATGACCCTTTGACTTTACGATCTATTAATTTTTCTTAAAAGAGAAAGAGAAAGGAAAGTACATATACAATCATTTTTAAAACGGAAAAGGGCCTAAAATGTCCTTCAACTATCCGAATTGGAACAAATTTACCCTTTTTCTACTTTTCGAGCCTAAAATGTCCTTGACATCAACCTTTAGGCTCTATTTTGCCCTTATTTTTAACTGCATAAATAATAACATCATTTAACAAATTTATTTATGACGTGTCGCTATCCTATTGGCTATCCTAATAATTAATTAAACTAATTAAAAAAATCAAACCCACCCAAAAGACCCACCCATAACCCAAATCTTTTAACCCATTATTACCCAAACCTTTTAACCCAATATCCAACCCCAATACTTTAACCTAAAAAGAATTTTACGCTCATCTTCTCCAAATTTCATCTCTTCTTCTCCAAATTTCATCTCTTCTTCCTCAATCAAAGCTCATTGGAACTCAATTGTTCTTGCCAACAATTTGAAGCTTCGCTCTTCGTATATCATGGATTAATATTCTCACCCACTCAGGTAAGAGTTTTTCTTTTTTTAGTATTTTCAATTACTGTTTCGAACTCTAATGTTGTCTAATGTTGTTATAATTTGATGTATATTTACATTTTTATGTTGTTACATGTGGTATATGCTTGTTGTAGTTGTTTTTAGAAGATACATGTATTTTATGTTTTCGTTATTATCTCGATTTATTATCTTTTAATAATGTTGTCTCAAGCTGAAAGTTTTATCTTTTTTGGCATATATTTCATGTATTTTTCTCTGTTTTCCATGCTTTCTTGTCTGTTAGGTATGTCATACTTAAATGCATTTATTTATTTTTGGTGTTGCATTATCTATCTAATCTAATAGACATAACATGTGGTCCCTATCCCCTTTGTATTCTCATAAAATATTGGCAGATTCCTTGTTTGTTGTTTTCTTTATTGTTTTCTGATAAGTCACTTTCTCTTTTTTTATAGCTGTCATGTGACTTTCTTCAAAGAATGGGTGAAAAGGTTGATGTGGTCTTTAACTACGGGGGCAAGTGGGCCCTGACTCCTCAAGTTAATTACATTAAAAAATTGACTCATATATGGAAGGAGTATGATCCAGATTTGCTATCATATATAGACCTTTGTTCAGAATACACTGAACAATTGTGTTTTAGTAAGGTGAAACAATTGCTATGCTTGGGGCCTTCTAATAAGTATTATCTAGTAGAGGGTGATTTAGGAATTAGAACACTGCAGAATGTATTGTTTACTCAATCTAATGTGCTTCAACTTCAACTGTTTGTTGTTGAGGAGGGTGAAGATTATGTCCCAGCTCTTGACATCAGTCAACTTAATGAACCTTTCCCTATCACAGTAGATGCAGTAATCGATTGTGATAGCAGCCAATTGAATGAATCTCTCCCTATTACAGTAGATACAGTAATTAATGATGATATCAATCAACTTAATGAAGCTTGTCTTGTGACAATAGATGCAGTAACTGATGGTGAATCAAGTGAGGAAGAGAAGGGTGAAAATGAACCTTTTGCTAGTGATCATAATAGTGATGAGTTGGAATTTTTTAGGAGGGAAAAAAGAAAAGAAGTAACTGAGAAACTAGATAATTTTTTGGAGTTAGAAAAGGGTATGAGCTTCAAGAATCTTGATGAAGCTAAAAGAATTGTGAGTTATTATTCAATTGTTAGGAAGAGGGGTCTTAGAGTTGTGAAGAGTGATTCTACCAGACTTAGATATAAGTGTGATATTGGTTGTCCCTTTTTGTGTCTAATATCAGAAGTTAAGAAAGGCCAAGGATTTGAAATTAAGACCTTAGAAACAAAACATACTTGTCAGGAAGCCTTTAAGAATAGAAGAGCTACTCAACAAGCTTTAGCACACTACTTCAAGAACAAGGTTCAGAATAACCCCAAGTAAAAAGATAAAGACATGAGGCAGGATGTAGATGATCATTTTTCCCTCAATATTAGTTATTCAAAAATGAAGAGGGTTAAAAGACTTATCTTGGAGAAACTTGAGGGTAGTTTTATTGATGATTTCAACAAATTGGAGGCTTATGCTCAAGAATTGAGGGATAGCAATCCTGGTTCTGATGTGGTGATAAACATATCTAAAGATGCTTTGAAACAAGGGAAAAGAAGATTTTCAAGAATGTATGTTTGCTTTCAAGCTTTGAAAAATGGATGGAGAGCTGGTCTGAGGCCATTTATAGGGTTAGATGGAACATTTTTAAAAGGAAAGTGTAAGGGAATATTGTTGGTTGCCCTTGGACAAGATTCAGTAAAGCATTTCTATCCACTTTCTTGGGCAGTGGTGGATAGAGAAACAACCAGAACATGGAAATGATTCATTGAGTTGTTGAGAAATTCATTAGATCTAAAAGATGGTGAAGGATTCACATTTATGTCTGATATGCAAAAGGTAATAATTTGTTAATTTTTTTTCACTTTCTGATTTTTTTTTTATATAGTTGAACTACTTACTTGTTTTGTTGTTTATTGTTTCAGGGGCTGGTTGGTGATGTTAGTCAGTTGCTTCCAAAAGCACATCATAGATGGTGTGTAAGGCACATAGAAGCCAATTGGGCCAAGACTTGGAGAGGTGTAGAGATGAAAAAATTATTATGGTGGTCTGCTTGGAGTACATATGTAGAGGAATTTCAAGATCAATTAAAAACCATGGGCTCCATGTCTGAACAAGCTCCTGAAGATCTGTTATGGTACCCTGCACAACACTGGTGCAGGGCCTATTTTGACACAATTTGCAAGAATCAAGCATGTGAAAATAATTTTACTGAGTCATTCAACAAATGGATTTTGGAAGCAAGGTCAAAACCAATAATTAAGATGTTGGAAGATATTAGAATCAAGGTATTATCTATGTTTATTCATAACTAGTTGATATAATATAATCTTAATATGTTTATATATGTATATATAAATATTTCATTGTTATGTTATGTGTAGGTTATGAATAGGTTGAAAGATCTTGAAGAGGAGGGTAAAAAATGGACAAGAGATTTCAATCCATATGCTATGGATCTTTATAAGGATTACAAAATCATTGCACATGGTTGTCATGTTCAATCTAATGGAGACCTAGGTTATGAGGTGGTTGAGGGTGTTGATAGACATGTTGTGAGTCTTGTTAGGAAGAAAATGTACATGTAGAACATGGGATTTGACAAGAATACCATGTCCTCATGCCATTAAAGCTTTAGAACATGATAAAAAAGAACCACTGAATGAGATGAATTGGTGGTATTCAAAAGAGGCGTATATGTTGGTGTACCAACATAAAATTCAACAAGTTAGGGGTGAAAGATTTTGGAAAGTGTATCCCTCTCATGCGATGGAGCCACCAGAAGTACATAAAATGGTTGGTAGACCAAAAACTAAGAGAGTAAAGAAAAGGGATGAAGCAAGAAAGAGGGAGGGATTGTGGTCAAAAAGTAGAAAAGGATTGAAAATGTCATGTGGTCACTGCAGTGCACCAGGTCACAATAAAAGGAATTGTCCTCTGGTAAATTTATTATTTCTTAGTTAGTCATTTGTTACATTGTTTATTTAATAGTCTAACTACTATGTCAATTTGTTCAGCTTGAAAGAAGAGCACAAGTTCTTCCAGATGTGCCACTATCAGCACCACAATCAAGTCAAGAATCTGTCTTTATGTCAATTCCTGAATTTGTACCATCTCCTAGTGTTCAGACAAGCCAACCAAGTATTGATGTTGTTGGTCCTTCAAACTTACAGAGGAAAGTAATGGACAAACATGTTGCACTTATTGATGAAGATGAAGATGAGCTTGAAAGTGAGGATGAGAATGAGACATCAATAATTAGGCCTAGAGCAATATCTGAAGCTAAAATTAGGCTTCAAATGAAGAAGTTGCATCAACTACCAACAGGATCAAGGAAGATTAACTTCAGGGGTGATGAGAGTGGTGTAAGCATGCCTACCAACCTGCCATACTCACCAAGAAAGTTGACTTGGAAAGGCAAATCATGTGTGACCTCAAATCAGTTGGCAATAGAAAAGGAGAAAACGATTGGAAAACTGAATCCAAAGAGAGGCAAGCATTAGGAATGACAATTATGCATTATGCAGTGATTTTTGTTTATTATGTAAATGCACAATGAAAACTTTTATTTTGTTTTTGTGAATCAGTCCTGAAGCTGGTTGTTTCAGTCTTGACACTAGTCATTTTGTGTTCTTATGTTTTGTGACTGGCCATGAATATTTTTGTGGGCCGAAAGTATGTTTATCTTATAAATCTTATGTCTTGTTGGAGTGCAGAATGTATGTTGGAGTGCAGAATGTGTCATAGAAGTTTTTTTTTTGTGAAATTAATTTCATTATAACTTTCATCTTTATTGTTGATTAGTATTAGCTCACTTGGTTGAAGGCAAAGAGGGGTGGGAAGAAGTAGTTGCATTATGAAGTTGTTTTTTTTTTCCAGTTTTATGTAATGGCATGATGAAATAGTTTGTTTTTTTGATGTTAATCTGTCTTGAACAAGTGACTGTTAAGTTTTTGTGGGTTCAAAATATATGACAATGCCACTTTTTTGAGAAGTAGTTAAGTGCAGATTTTTAAATGGAAAAACTGCAGATTGCTAAATGGTAAAAATGCAAATTTTTTAAATGGAAAAAATACAGATTGCTATAAAATGCAGATTGCTAAATGGTAAAAATGAAGATTTTTTAAATGAAAAAAATGCAGATTGCTATAAAAATGCAGATTGCTAAATGGTAAAAATTCAGATTGCTATAAAAATGCAGATTGCTAAATGGTAAAAATGCAGATTTTTTAAATGGAAAAAATGCAGATTGCTATAAAAATGCAGATTGCTAAATGGTAAAAATGCAGATTTTTTAAATGGTAAAAATGCAGATTGCTATAAAAATGCAGATTGCTAAATGGAAAAAATGCAGATTGCTAAATGGTAAAAATTTAAATGGAAAAAATGAAGATTGCTAAATGGTAAAAATGCAGATTTTTTAAATGGTAAAAATGCAGATTGCTATAAAAATGCAGATTGCTAAATGGAAAAAATCCAGATTTTTTAAATGGTAAAAATGCAGATTGCTAACAACTTTTCCATTACAATCAAGAGATCAACAAGATTGCTAACAACTTTCAACAAGCAAAACACGATGACATTACAACAAAATACTAACGACTACACCACTAGAACAGAGCTACACCAAATTTGTAACCTATAGATTGCTAACATTACATCAAAATACTAACGACTACACCACACTACTAGAACAGAGCTACACCAAACTACTAATGACTACACACTACTAGAAAGAGCTACACCAAACTACTAAGGACTACACATTACAAATGATCCAAGAAAAGAAGTTCAAACATAGCTACAACACTACATCAACTTGGCAGCTACAAAACCAACAATAATACCCCAAGAGATCAGAAGCAAGCTTATCAATTGAAGCCCTTTCAACTCCCACTTTGGTTTATTATCATCCAAGTTCTTCAAATTAGAACATTCAATTCAATCCTCCAAATTTGAATTTTCAAAAAAGTCGTATCATTCAAGTTAGAACCAATGTTTGGTTTATGAATTTCAATGCCACCCATTTCCTTTAGGATCTTCTTCAATCGGTTTCTTTCCTTCCGAATTGAATCTAATTCAATCTTTTGATTGTGAATCATCAATGACACATGACTTGGAAGTTTACTATCGATCCAATCCAATAACCACAAGATAATGAGCCAGGACGACATTGAAACAACACAAAATTTAGCAAACTGATGAAGAAGATGATTTCCAAAAAGCTCCAAGAACTGATGACGTTTGGGGGAAATGTTTAGGGTTTTATTTAAAGAAATGGGTAATGGGTGATTTATTTGGATGGGTTGGGTATTTTGAAAGATGGGTCGGGTGGATCCGAGTGGATAGGGTGGTTTGGGTCAAACAAATTAGGATTTAATTAATTAAATTTCCAACCAATTACAACATGCCACGTAATAAATGAAATAATTAAATATATGGACTAAGTAGTCTGTTAGTCTAAAGGGCAAAATAGGTCCCTAAAGGTTAACCCCAAGGATATTTTGAGGCCAAAAGATAAACAAAGGGTATTTTTGTACCAATTTCGATACTATAAGGGTATTTTAGACCCTTCTCCGTTTTTAAAAAAATATTTTCCACTTCGAAATGCATATTAGAACTCTGACTAAATTCAAACAATGTATAATAGGTTCATTCGAAATTGGAGCTCCAACTAAATCCAAACAATGCATAGTAGGTTCATTCGGAGGTGACCCTCCCAACACGATTTTGTCCATATCCAAAGTTTGGGGAGCTCCTAGCAGAATTTTCTCTATACCCAGAGTTTGAATAGAGATATTTAGTTAAGAGTAAAACAGTCCAATCACTACATCATAACTCATGTTGGTACCATTTGTTTGTTTTGTATGCAATAAAAAGAATACAACAACAATCCCACAACTCAAAATGAGGTCCAGAAAGGGAGTTAATAACTTTGATGGTCACTCAACTATCAATTCTTTTCACAGAAAGTCACTCAACTATAATTTGTTTGCACAAAAAGTCATTCAATCTATTTAATTATTTTTTCATTAAAGTTTGCTGACATGGAATTTAATGACCCGCCCCACTAAAATATAATATTGAACTTTTTATTTTACCTTTAATTCCTTGAATCATTCTCCCTTGTCTCCCCCATAATTCTTTCCCTCTACGTTCTTCTTCTCTTTCCTTTTCTTTTTTAATTTCTCAATTTCAACCTCTTCTTCACATGCCAATAATATATCAAGATTGTTGTAATTTTATTGTTTTTAAAGTTGGGAAGACAATTATTTGATGCTAAAGATGTTATGAAAACTTAAAAAAAACAGAGAGGTTGATAAATTGAAGTATATCAGACCTTATCAATGAGAACATTCAAAGCTCAAGAGAGAAATACACCACCAATTGTCATTTTTTTCTCCTTTCAAAAGTAAGACTTGTCATTCAACAAGAAGACAATGTGAAGAAGAAGTTGAAATTGAGAAATTAAAAAAGAGAAGAAGAAGTAGAGGGGAAGACTGGGGGAGACAAAGGAGAATTGATTTAGAGAATTAATTGGTAAAACAAAAAGTTCAATATTATATTTGTATTGGGTCGAATTAAATGGGGCAGGTCATTAAATGGTTTAAATGGATATATATTTGATTTTTTAAAATTTTGGTTAAAAATTAAAATTTCGTGTCAATAAATTTTAATGAAAAAAGCAATAAATAGGTTGAGTGACTTTCTATGCAAAGAAGTCATAGTTGAGTGACTTTTGAGTTGAAAATGAAAGTTGAGTGACCTTCTGTGAAAAGAATTGATAGTTGAGTGACCATCAAAGTTATTAACTCTCCAGAAAGGATTAGAGAGGTTATTTTCAAAACACCCTCAACTCAAGCAAATAAATGACTATTTAAAAAATGAAGATAATTAGTAAAAAAATATAAAATTAAAAATAATTTTGTAAAAAATTACAAAATCAAATCATTATTTTTAACTGTGAATGCAAGAACCTAAAGGAAAATATCTTACACCAGTCTACAAAATCTAATTTCAATCAATATCTGAACCACCATTTTCAATGCTTAAACTTATCACTAAAACGCCATTCGAACCCTATCCATCACTCTACAATTAGTATAATTAAATGCCTTGATTCCTAATTAATTATCTTTTTTTTAATGATTGAGAAGTTTATCTAAAACTTATCTTTTAGGCCAACTATAGACAAAACTAGAGAACGATGGGAGTTGCTACTCTACCCTTTTCCGCATAAATAGCAGAATTAATTCATGAATTTGTGATCTAAATACCTAACCATATCGACGGAACCAAGATTTTTTCTAAAGGGAGTTCAAAATATAAAAAAAGTAAGCATACAAAGAAATCAAGGCAATTTAATGATCACACATTGGTAATGATCAAAGTTGGGAGGAAGATAAACATTTACATATAGAGACAGTCTTTACATGATGTAACTAAAGGACTGCTTCTTTCGAGAGCTCCCTTCTCCATACAGATCATTCCACTCAAGAAGCTCAACCCTTCTCTGCACCAGGCACTGTGTGAAGGTCGATGCTTCATGCACCAGATTGCCTTTTTCTTTAACAAACCCAAGTTGTTGGAGTTTTGACCTCGTGATTTTGTAAGAAAGCAGAATAACCAAAAGCACCAAAGAGTTAAACTTGAAAAAAAAAATCCCCATCAGATCTGTGATGGTTGAATTAAGATGCTTCAAAAGAATCCTCTAAAACCCATGAAAGATTATCAAAAGAAAGCGGAATTGACATCCATAACAGAATCGCGGAGAAAATCTATTGGAAGAGCCAATTCATGTTATTTTCTGCCTCAGTTAAGCAATCAACGAACAAACATCAAACAGAGAAAAGCTATACCTTAGCCAACATGTTATTTTCTAGCTCAGTTAAGCAACCAACGAACAAACATCAAACATAGAAAAACTATACCTTCTTTTCCTTTTCTACGATCTCTCTAATGGGTTGATATGCAGCTGCTACACAGATTCTACATAATAAATAAATTAGAAAACAAAGCGTCTTCAAACTTCAGAATGATGAAACAGGACTAGTCATTTATCCAGGCAAACATGAATAGCAAAGACACATCAAGGAGTTAAGGTCACTTTCCGAATATCCATTTGTCATACTTGCAACTGAATCCAGATCAACATCCTGAGCCAAGTCTTCTTTTGCGAGTATCACTTTTAGAATTTTTGCTTTGTTTGGAGCATCTGGTAAATTGACCATCAACCTGTACAAAAAAGACAGATTAAGGGCATTAAGCAAGTGATATATTAAACTCAGCTGCTGCTATTTCGATTACCTCACAGGAGATAAAACAAGTGTCATGTCAGGATCTGCTCGAGTGTTCTGCATCAAGTGACGGCTCAACGCCCATCCAACAACCTTCTCTGCACCTTCAAGCACCACAAAACAGTGATAAGAATAATTAATTATTTTGCTAAACTTAAATTTATTTTTTTTCAAGATATTTCCTATAATAGCAAAGTATTCTGGTACTTATACATGAATCCCAAAATTAAACCAAATATCTGATCAACCTCTAGTTCTTAGTCATTGTTATAGTCAAATCACCCAAGTTAGGTTGACCAAATTCTGTGTAGATCCTACACCCACACCCAAATCGTACCGACATGGATGTGATGGGGATTATGAAGGATCTAAACGACACAGTGACGATATAATAGTGAGAATCTAAAGTAGCACAGACACCCCTCTACCCCCAACCTCACAACTACAGGAAGAGAAAGGAAAACGAAAGAGAAAAGGAAAAACAGTGAAAGCAACAACTTAACTTCAGTCTTTGATGCACAATGTCTCGATTCCATTACATTCTAATCCATTCCGACTCAGGACCTATAAAAGAATGACCATCATATAGAAAGTAGTTAAAGAGAGTAGTCATATGACTAATCTATTGACTTCATACATAAGGCATTCAACTTGTTCACACAATTAAAAAAAAAAAAAATCAGAGAGCACCAACTCTAGCTTTAGAATGTTGGAAATACATTGATTGACTTTATTATTGGGGAAATCAGGACAATATAGCAGATGTATTGAGTCAACAGGGGTGGAACTTCAGTTTCAGGAGGCTACTAAATGACTGAAAATTGACGAAGTTGCTCAACTTCTGCAGCAGCTGGAGGCGTTCCAGGGGACAACAGACCGTGAAGATAAATTAACATGGAAAGGCTACAGTAAGAATTTTTTTTTTACATTAAGGTCAGCTTATTGTTTATACACAGGGATCCACCGGTGTTGGAAACATATTTGGAAAGTCAAGGCTCCATTTGAAGTTTGGTTTGGCTGGCTGGTAGCAAGGCAACCTTGCTTAACCCAGGAGAAGTAAATGAGAAGGGGATTTCAACTGAGTTCTAGGTGCTACTTGTATAACAAAGCAACATAGAGCAAAAGAAATGTTCATTTTGAATTTTCTATCTCAATTAATTTTACACTTCCATAAGAATGCAAGAGAAATCAAATAAACATCTGAGGGGAGTCACAAATGTAAGGTTAAAACTATATCCAAGGCACTCATAACTTTATAGGTCAGAAAGCATTACCGTTTGTAAGCTATTAAATTTTTCTTTCATTCTGAGGGTATCGGCGTCTTGATCCAATTGTTATTTCCAAATAGATAGAAGTACTTCATCCTGCAATACTCAAAGCCACTCACTAATTTGCTGAAGCAAGAATAAGATCTTATAAAATTCTATATAATTTAAACAACTGACCTGCAGCATGTGAATAGCCACTTTACTTGGGAAAAGTTTTGTCAGAAATTTTGATTTCCTTGCAACCTCTTTCCCCTTGTCATGCGTCTTCTTAAGACCTTCCTGAACTCATCAAAATTCAGTACTATAAGCGACTGAGTGTTCAAAAAATACAATTAAGTTACCATATGGCAGTGTTTATTCAAGGGTTATACAACACAAGGGCAAATTCAGCAGGAGGAAAGGGAACTGTGCAGGATCAGAGTTGACGGACCCAGGGTTTTCCAATGTAAATGACACTTTTTCGATAGGATATTTTTTTTAACAAATGTAAACAATACTGAAGTTGGTGAAGTGGAAATAGCACCTCAAATGAAGAGGAAAGAAACTGAAAGACAACGAAGAATTAGAAAGTTTTCTTAAAAAAATGAGGACACATAAAGGCCTACTTCACGACGCATAAGCATATTAGGTAGCATTAGGATAATTTTGTGGTTTGGCTTAAAAAAATAATGGATGCAACATTTACCAAAGAAGTGGCTGTTTTTGGAGGACAAGATCACGTTGATGGTTTCTGAAAATCCTTTTAGATTGTTTTTCAAAAATAAGCCTAGTTTTCAAATCAAACAAGGTATAGTTATTCATATTAAAATGCCTTAATTTAATATAAAAGACATTGTGTGCTTTCCAAATTTCCTCCCAAACCAAGAATCCACCCCCCCCCCCCCGCCGGAAAAAAAAAAACATAAGAAGAAAAAGAACACAGGCCTTACATATCCTCATTTGCAAAATATTTTCACAACTAATTTTGAAAACTACTAAAAGAATTGATTAAAATACAGAAGAGTTTATACCAGGAATGCCAAATCAAGCAAAGCAATTGCACTGCTGTCAAGTTTGGTGCAGAGCAATTGAAAGGATGACTTTAACTTTAGCAACGAGTTAACGCACACTCTTCGTCTTGTCCATTCTTTTTGTGTAGAGAAAGAGATATGTGTAAAGATATGACAGTTGGGCTTAACTCATGAGGGAAGGATTGCCCAAGTTCATATCAGCAGACTACCGCTCCAATCCCCAACTAATGCAGGAATCTAACTCACTCTTACAATATTATTTGGAACACTTTATAACACCACTTATAATTACAGTTTGGTATTCTTGCTCCTTATACGGGAAAGAAAAGCTTATTACAGTTTGGTAGTAGAAGAAGATTTCTAAACTAAATTGAGGACGATTCTGCTACATTTTCAAGCCGCATGGGTTTGCACATCAACTTAGCAAACAACAGGAGTGGAGGTACTGAACCTACAATTACTAACTCATACTCTTGGTTATAAGACTTTTTTCTCTCCGACGACTGACCTCGGGTACCCTCTTGAAACAAGTCACAAGCTGATTTTTCTGTTGGGCCATTTTTTTCCTCTTGTTTCATTGTGGAGAATGGCAATTATTTCAATCAAGCTATGGGACATGATTCATAGTAGAGGCGGTATTTCAAGCAAGAAGGACAACACTGATACTACTTATCCCTTTCAAAGTCCCAAAATCAACAGAAACAAGCCAACATTTAGCAAGACTTCCATGAGGGTGGTAAAGGAAGACTTTAAGTATCACCAAGTGAAATAAGAAAAGGTGATTAAACCAGCCAACAACGAAGAAATGGGAGTAAGGGACTTGAGACTACACAATAACAGTCCGTGGAAAATGACTATGGAGGTTCAACTCCGAGGAAGGGAGGTTTTATGAAAACTCATTACAGCAGCCATGGAGAAAAAGGAAGAAGGATGGTGTTTAGGAGCCATAACTCCACTCATGGACATAGAAAATGTAAGAACGGTCAGAAAACTCTCCAAACATATTAACACCACATTGGAGGATGGACAAAAAATTACAAAATTATGGTCTGATATGTGGTCAGTTTGTACACAAACTTGGAGTAGTCAAAAGCGAAAGGCGCAAGAAAAAGCCCCAATACTGTTGCTTTAAGTGCATGATGCAATTAAAGAGTACACTTTAGTGAAGAAATAACACTAATGATGAAATATAAAAATTAGAAATGTATTGATAGACATTAGACATAAACAAAAACTATTTGAAAAAAATAATTTGGAAAGACTAAGATTAAGCTTAAATATGAAGCAAAAATCAAGCCAATTAGATTCAAAGTTCATTTCAAATTTCTCATTTATATGGAAAGATGCAACTTAAAGTTTTCCATGGCATATTTCTTATACTAAATTTCTAATACGTATTCCTTATCTCTAGAAGTTGAGTTATAGCGTTCTCTCAACAAATAATGCATGACTTTGCCAACTATATTTATGGTTTAGTTTTGTGAACAACAAGGTATGTGATGACTCCAAATGCAGCATAAGGTGATACCCTTGGGTAAAATATCAAGAGAAGGTACCTATTTTACATATTAAGGCAAATGACATACTTAATCCATCCAACTCTTTTCTAAATCATCCAATCTCCAAATTATCAACCTGGAGCAGCTTTTTGAAACACTGAGAAACTAATGAACTAGATTAGTGGTCCAGCAATTGAGCCAAAATCAAGAACACCATTAGGAAATGAATAGGTGAAATGAACACATGATTATCTCTATTCTTCCAAGAAGGATTAGCGAACATTATTGGGTTCCAAGCAGGGTGCGGATCTAGGAGGTAACGAGGGGTTCACCCGAACCCTTTTTGCAAAAAATTACACTAACTATATAAGATATTTTTAACTTCTTTATGTATTAAATAAGAGGTTGACTTAGTGGTTGAGGGGATAAAACTCACCCTTTCCAAATTCAAATCTCAAACATTATATTTTTATTATTCAAACCCCCTTAATGAATCCTAAATCTGCCACTGCACTTCCAAGCACAAAGCACAACTAAAGAATGTGCTTTAATGACAAAAGGCGTATAACGGTATATATATATATATATATATATATACACACACACAGACACAGATGCATAAATATAGGATACACATATTAAATTACCTAAATACCCTTCTAAATTAAGTAAATGACCTACTTATAAAAAAAAAATACCGAGTTAATTTGAAGGGATGCAGCCGTTCGGTAAAGGATACACAAAACATGATATGCATGTAGCAACACTTTTTCATGGAAGGACAAGTAGGCTTCTAAATTAAAATTGATAAACCGAAATTTACACTCTTTCTAAGCCAAATAAGCAACATTCATCAAGGAAAAGAGTGATTATTTGTAAATGATTAACCAATTATTCTTTTTGCTTACTATGTATTGTCTTTCCATATTTATATGGTTGTGTTGACTATTTTGTAGAAAAATTATTATTCCCTCCTTTCATTAGTCTGTTTCAAAACAATGCATCTTTCCCTTTTTTGTAAACTTTTTAATTCTAACTTTGACAAAGGCCAGAACATATGAAAAGAAATTACATATTGCTTTGTTTCTGTTGGGAATTGAACCTGAGACTTTATGGGGCTCAATCCACTTCATTGAACACTAGGTCACTCCCTTGGATGACAAAAGGGAATATATTTCGTTGCATATATATTGCTAATTAGATTTATTTTCGTGTTTCATCCAATTTAAAGGTTATGTTGTCTATAGATATGAAAAAAGTTGCTATTTTTCATGACATGTTTTCAGCTTTTGACGTGAGCGATATCTTCATGGCACGATACGCTTACTAAAAGGATTATTCAATATTCAAACACTAATCACACATATAACATTATCCTTAATTAGAGTTTGAGATTTGTTTCTCATTTGAATAATATCTTGTTTATACCGTACATAATTTGTTAAATGGATTTTGGGTCTAACTCAACCCTAAAAGTTAGTTCATGAGGAGGAATTGTCTAAAATCATATAAAGAGACATGTCATCCCTAAATGAGACGATGTAGGACTCCACCCTGGTGCCCAAGACGGGGCATCTAGAGCATGGACAATATAAATGAGGGTCTAACATCAATAAGTAATAATTGGGATAGGCTTGACCCTTATATCATATTACATCACCTTGGGCTTAACTCAACCACAAAAAGTAATTCACAAGGAAAGGATTGCCGAAGATCATATAAAGAAACCTCATTTATAATTATGAAAGAATGTTGTACAAATGTTCGATTTCATAAATTATTTTCTTAATTTTTTTCCTTTTTACAATCATTTATACCGAGTTTAGCTTTAATTCAACACTAGAAATTTAGTAGGCATTTAAACATGCAATTTGGAATCATGCTTTCAAATCAACTTTTGGACATGCAATTTGATATCATGATTTCAAATTCTAAATTTTCCAAAAAGTAGGATTTGCAATTGACTATGAGGTTATGGTGGGATATGCTTAGGTGGTTTGACACTTCTTAGGCAATGTCAAACACCGTGAGAGAGTTGATGTTCAGTTGGAAGAGCATGAGAATAAGGAGAAGAGGAAGGGCATGGAATATGATTCCACTAGCACTAATGTGGGTTGTTTGGAGAGAGAAATAGGGGAGCTTTTGAAAGTATAGTCAATTGAGGAGTAGTCGTTGTTCCCGTATTTACTTTTGGTGCACTCATAAAGTTCTTGTTGTATAGATGATGGGGTGAGTTTGTAAAGAATCATATTGTTTTGTAAATTCTCTACTTTTAGGTACATCTCTTGTATACAGCCATTATGGCCATGTTTATATATATATATATATATATATACGAAAGAGAGAAATTGTGTTGCACTGTGTACTGGGTGTGCGTGTATGCTGCAAGTGCGCGCATGCAATTATATATATAGCTAGACTAATGCCTCTTTTGTGCTTCGAAGATGGTCTTTTAAACATTTTGTTGCAATAAGAGCCACCTCTCATTTTCTTGATCAAGCCTCAGTCTAACAAAGTTTGGGAACACCAATAACTACTATATATAGAGAAGAAATTTAATCCATAGGAAATTTCCATGCTGTTTCCGAAAAGATATAACAGGAAAAGACATAATCACATGCATCTATTCGTGGGCACTATGATCTCAAATGGTACCTTCTCCTTATGATTATCTGTATGAGCGTGTGAACCAATAATAACTACATTATCAGGAAGCTTCTCAAGCCGACTTTTAAATGTTGAATATAATTCTGAATTTCCTGCCATAACTTTGTCAGCATCTTTCACGAACAAAATGAATGGCGACTTTCAGCACTCAATGAAAACAACCTGAAAAAAGTAGAATGAAATGTAAAGAGAAATGTTTAACCCAAAAAAGGAAGCAACAGAAATTCCACATAGCACTGTTCAGATTCATAGAAAGAATTCACACCTCAAACAATGTGTTCGCAAGTAACTTGTCCGGATCATCCACAGCAGAAGCGTCTAAGCACAGCTCACTAACTGAGAGGAAGAAATAATAAAAGGAATTGAAAGTAAAACTAAGACTGCATACTTAAGAATGTTTAACTTAATAAACTAAAGGGAAACAGTTAAATGGCATTCCAAAAGTACCTTTGCAGAAGTATCCATGAGAATCATTACAGAGACCACCTAAGCCAACACCATATGGGAAGGATACGTAAGCATATTTTCCCAATTGACCAAAGACAATCTGATCGCCTGAATTGAGAAGGCCACTAGTATTCCACCCAAGGGCATTTCCATCAAACCGCACGGGTTCTCTGCTTCCCTTCATCTCAATCAAAGCCACCGAGTTTTATTACTGATCATTTCCACAAACAATGATTAATCATACTGTATATACAATATAAAATTCATCTCAGATAACAAGCAAACAAATGCCAACTAATGCGGTCCTTCAATGTGCTACATGTTCATATTCAAATTGCTATGGTAACCAAATTAAAAGATAGCTTGCTCATAATGCCTGAAGAGGTTCCAGAAAATATTGCAATGCCCAAAGAGAATTTTTGAGGATCCTACAGATATATCGGACCAAGAACAGATCTGTGCTAATTAATTGGAAACAATGCAGTGTCCAAAAGGATCTGCAAACTAAAATATTCACTAGTAGATGGTGATCTCTTTGTATTATGGCAGAGAGACTTTAAGGGTCTATTTAGAAAGCCACATAATAGTTAGAAATAATGTAATCACTATTCACTAGGTAGTAATTACACACTACTAATTACACAATATAGTAATTACAACCTGTTTGTTTGTCAATGTAATTACAAGCGTACTATTTGATTGCACAAGTGCAATTACACAGTTAGATTAAAATTTTTAAATAAAAAATAATATTAAACAAAATGTCTTTATAAATGATATTAAATAATGTGTTTAAGGTACATTATTTCTTGAAAATATATTAATTAATAAACATATATTTGTAACTAATATTGTCAAAAATAATTAACATGTATTTTCCAAATCAATAATAGTTTAATTAATTAATTATAAAAGCTAAAAGTACACATTTTATAAGAGAACATCATGGACTCCATATTTGACAAAAGAAATTAATATTATTAATATATTGCCATAAAATTATTCAAATGTTCAACAAAAGGATAATCTATCAATTCTAACTAAAAGAAGGAATGACATGAAATATGAAATAACAAGTCAACACTACTAGAGCAAATAAATTGGAATAAAAAATGTAACATACAAAAATTATGAAATAATGACTCAATTATGCAATATAAAATTCTATTTTAATTAAAAAATTAGAATAATAATGCAATTATTTTAAATGAAGAAAAAAAAAATACAACTACTACATTAAATCCCAACAAGTAAATGTTTGGAAATGAAAGATAAATAATATAAAATGAAAATATATTTAAAATTTTTTTAAAAAACAAACAAAAAAATTAAAAACAGAAATAAAAAAGAAATTAAAATTAAATAAAAAATAAAAAGTAACCTTCAAATTACATAATTACCCCTTTCAATTACACTCAATTTCCTATTATCAAACAAACACGTCAAACTGTATAATTACGCCCAAAGAAACAGGTCAAACAATGTAACTACACCTAAATACACGAAAGTCAATTATCGGGTGGCTTTCCAAATCGTTCCTAACTATTGAACAAAGCAACATTAAATAGTGAGGAAAGTCAAGGTACTCCAAATTAGAGCACTACCTCTTCATGATTTATCACGCAAACCATTGCATGTTCAGGAAGGTCTTTGCCCGCACCAGCCATGAAACGTTGCTCAGGAATCTCCACTGTTGGGTTCTGCAGGGTATTCACATTCTATTAGATATCAAACAAAATTTCTGCAGTGTATTCACATTATATCAAAAAAATTCAACAACAAAAATATATAAAGAACCAGTGTTGCAGTGGATGACGTTGTTTCTGTTTTAACTAAAGATCTCGAGTTTGTGTTTGAGTCTTGAGTATGAAAAAATCTTTGATATACTTTCCGCTTAATGGGGCCCTAAACACTGCAAATCAGAATTAATAAGGAAAATAGTTTAAAAAAATAAATACTACTAGTAATAGAAAACCTGCGGAAACTCTGATAAAAGTTGGCACCAAAGCTTCTTCATTTCAGCACCTGAATGACACGTGCATTCAATATCATCAAAGATAGAGAAACAGTGAACTTCTCAAGAAAATGAAAAAAGATAAAATAAACTACACGTATTCTCTACATTTTTTCTTATTTCACGCTAATTTATCACTTATTTCTTAATTTTTTCCTATTATATTAAAAATAGACTTAAAACATATTTAAAATAGATTTTAAGTGCTTTTGAAATGTTTGAATAAATTCAACAAACAGTTATAAGCACTTTATTTTAAGCTAAATTGATAAAAACAAGTCAAAAATCCTTATAAAATTTAACTTATGATATTTGGCTTATAAGCTAGAGCATGTTTGAATTTGGATTATTTTAAGTACTTTTTAGTTAAAATAATTCTTAAATATATTTTTAAAATATGTGAAAAAATTTAAAATCATAAACACTTAATTTTATGTTTAAGTAACAAAAATCAATCAAAAGGCACTAAAATACAATCAAAATCCAAACAGACACTTATATACGGGAACGGGATACGTTAAAATGGATTGAGCTAGTAATGAAAAAAACCGCTTGCCTTCTGTGACAGCTTTTCTAACAGCTACGTCGCCAACTTTTCCGGCAAACGCATCGTCAATTTTTTCATCAGCCGAGCAGATGCCACGGAGTTTCGATTGATCAGTCGAGCATAACTCATTCGGTTGCTCCAAGATCGGCACTGATTTTCCAGATGAACCCACATTGTTATCATTTACCTAAAAAAGTTATTTAATATCAATCCACAAGAAAAAAAAAAAAAAAAAAAACCAAAAATCAACTGACTCAGCAAACACTAAGAAAAAATGAAGTGAAAAATTAATCTGTGTGAACCTTTAGACATCGCAAAAGAGGTTTATCATCGGACAATGATGATGACCTCTTTTTTCTGGTGGGCGGTCTAAAGCCAGAACCTTTTTGTGGCGATACCATTTTTTTCTCTTAGAAAGGAGAAGAGTGATACAGAAGAATAGCTTGGGTGTTTGGTTTTGATTAGTTTTGGTTAGCAGTATTTATTGGTTTTTTGAAAGGGGTAGCAGACAGGTAGAAGCTGACAGTTGTGAGGAAATAAAGTTAAAAAAACAAAATTAGGACTTTCTAGAAAAATTAATCCATTTTAAGAAGTTTTATTTTTTAAGAAAAAATTATTTTTAAAGTATTTGGGTAAATTAAAAAAAAGTATTTATAAGTAATTGATTTTTAAATTAAAATGATAAAAAATAAGCCAAAAAGTAAAGCATTTCAAACAAGCTTTTAATCTGATTATTGTAAGAAGACGTTTATTTTAAAGAGTAGCACAATTGAAATTTCAAAAGTCAAACAAAGTTTCTTTGAGTAGAATTTCCTTATATATCTCTTAAAGATTTAAGTTATTAATTATTGTGATTTATAGTACTTTTTGCATAATTTTTAAACATATAAATTGTATTTTCAAAATTTTGAAACTTTTATGTGTGGATTCATGATCAAAGTATAATTGAATATATGTATCAGCAATTGTTAATACATTTTTCCTAATATTGTACTGAAAAACTGGTTTAAAACAACACAGCCTAATCCAAATAGTTGTATAAGTGGTCCATAGAATAGAAAACAATGCTAAGAATATACGGTACACGTGAAATATCATTCAACTACTAGTTGTCTCATGTGTAACTGCTTCCATCTACTTTTTTTGAAAGAAAAAAGAAAAAAAAAACACTAATTGAGTTGAGTTGAGTTTCTTTGTGTGGTTACTCCATTCCAAATGTGAGTTAACTAATGAAGGTTTATTATTCATATTTCGAAAATGGAGAAGAATCCTTTCTTCATAGATAGAAAAGAATCCCTTGAGATTAAAAAAGTTGTTTAGATATAATATAAATAATTAGTCAATTAAGTTCCTGAAGCTTAGTTCAAGCAGATTAAAAATTTCTTAATCAATAGATTTTGCTAGTGCTCCTAGTAAATCAAGTATAAATTACTACATTTAGGTGTTTGACTCCTTCATATTTCATCCAAATATTGCTTTATCCTAAATTTATCGACTCTAGATAATTAAAATGCAATTTCCCTGCATAACAAGAATTTCATTTACAACTATTAGTTTCTTCATCCTTAATTGAAACTATCCAGTATAGCAAATGAGAACTCTATTTTTTTTTTTTAATTCAAATCATACTCAAATATTCACTAAATAAATGTGTAAACATTTGGACACCCGAAGAAGGAGGTTTATCATCGGACGATGATGATGACCTCTTCTTTCCTGTGGGCAGTCAAGAGCCAGAACGTTTTTTCTGTGATACCATTTTCTTATCCAGAGGAAAAAAGTGATAGAGAGGAATAGTTTGGGTTTTTGGTTCTTTGTTTTGTTTAGTTTCTTTCTGTGGGCGGTCAAGAGCCAGAACATTTTTTTGGCTATACTATTTTCTTGTCCTTTAGAGGAAAAAAGTGATAGAGAAGAATAGTTTGAGTTTTTGGTTCTTTGTTTTGTTTATTTCTTTTATGTGGGCGGTCAAGAGCAAGAACGTTTTTTTTTGCGATACCATTTTCTTGTCCTTTAGAGGAAAAAAAGTGATAGAGAGGAATAGTTTGGATCTTTGATTCTTTGTTTTGTTTAGTTTCTTTTCTGTGGGTAGTCAAGAGCCTGAACGTTTTTTTGCCGATACCATTTTCTTGTCCTTGAGAGGAAAAAAGTGATAGAGAGAAATGTCATCCAAATACTAGTTGTCTCATGTGTAGTGGAATATCATCCAAATACTAGTTGTCTCATGTGTAACTGCTTCCACTTATTGTTTACCAAAAAAAAAATTGAGTTGCTTTGTGAGGTTACTGCATTCCAACTATGAATTATCTAAGTAATGTGAACTTATTTATGGTGAAGAGAAAACTAATCAAGGTCTATTATTCACATTTCAAAAATGGAGAAGAATACTTTCTTCATAGATAGAAAAGAACCATTTGAGATTAAAGAAATTGTTGAGACATAATATAATTAATTTGGATAAGGCAAAAATACTCCTCTAGACTATGATCGAAATTCCAGAGACACATCTTAACTAACTAAGGTTCTGTTACCCTCAAACTCATTCTTTTTGTAATTTTATTCACCTTTTGGCTTAAGTGGCACACTTCGTGATTCTACGTAGTCGAGGTGTGGGAGATGTTTGGATGCCACGTAAGCCAAAAAGGTTTACAAAACTACAAAAAAAATGAGTTAAGGTAATGGGACTTTAGTTTAGTGTAGTCTAGGTGTGTTTCTGAAATTTTGGACATGGTCTAGAGATACTTGTGCCTTATCCCTAATTAATTAGTCAATTAAGTTTCTGAAGCTTAGTTCAAATGGCAAAGATTGAGGGACTTGTGACTTAGGTCACAAATTTGAGTCTCATGCCATGCAAATTGAGCCTTATATTGATATTTAAATGAAGAAGGATATAGAGGTGAATCCACTATTCTCAATTTTCGAAGGTTGCTGTCGGTTCAATGCAATCATCTTCACTCAGTGTGAACATTTGTGAAAGTTTTTAATTTTTTTTTTACTATATAAATATATTCTTATTGACATTTAAATTTTTTATTACTAATTGTTATAGAATACGCACGCAACACGCGTATCAAAAAATTAATTCTAAGTAAAAATGAAATTTAAAAAATTAAAAAAATAATTTATTTATTTAAATTAGAGATAAGTATCAAAAACACGTCTAAACTATCCTTTTTTTTTTTTTTAGTTTCATACATAAATTATTGAGAGTGAGTGTCATACATAAACTATCACTTATTAGTTTGAGAAACACACTTCTCTCTTTTATTAAACTCTCTTCATGGTGTGTGTACTACACTCTCTCTTTTATTTTAAAAAAAATTGTCACATCACACTCCACATATACAAAACATTTCACCTTGACAAAAATTAAATAAATTATTAATATTAGTTAAAATTAAAGATTAAAGAATTATTATCCCCAAAAAAAAATGTAAAATAATTTTCTTACCCCATTCCATCATTTCCTCTTCACCGTACCCCTCCCCCCCTCCTTTTTTAGTTTTTTTTTGTTTAAATTTCTTTTATAAAAGTATTTAATTTTTTTTACTTCATTCCCCCCCCCCCCCTTTCAAATAATAATTTATATATTTTCTTAAACAAATTATTTTACCCCCTCCACCTATCCCTCCGTTTTAATTTTTTTTCTCGTTTTGTGTTAGATATATACATACTTTTTTAGGAAAGTATTTTTTTATTTGCTACAAGACTTTTTTAAAAATAAATCTTTTATTTATGTTATGTTATATCTGGTGCACAAGTAGAAAAAAATTCTTAAAAATATATTTACATATCTAACACAAAATGAGAAAAATGTAAAAATAAAAATAAAATAAGAGCGGAGGATTAGATAAGGTGGGGTAGAATTTTTATTTTTTTTGGGAATGAGTGAGTGATTTGGGGAGGGGGGGGAGTGAAGTATGAATTTTGTAAAAATATTTTATAAAAGAAATTTAAAAAAAAAGGACGAGGGATTGTCTGGGGGAGGTGGTGGAGTGGGGTAAGAAAAAAGAATTTATTTAAATAATAATAATAATAATAATAATAATAATAATAATAATAATAATGTTTTTGGAGATAATAATACTTTAATATTTAATTTTTAATTAATACTAATAGTTTATTATTTATTTTTTGTAAGGTGAAATCTTTTATCTATGTGGAATGCCATGTGTCAAGGTTTTTTCAAATAATAGAGAGAGTGTATTGCAGACACCACTAAGGTGTGTTTTTCAAACTAAAAAGTGATAGTTTATGTATAAAACTCAAGAAAATAAGATAGTTTAGGTGTGTTTTTTATATTTATTTTTTTAAACTTAGAAAGAACAAACGTAAAGAATAATTGATGAAAAATACAAAAAAAAAATAAAAAAAAAATAAAAAATGCTGAAGCTCTTTCCAGCAGGTAAAAGATCAAGCCAGAAACAATTATGCTGCAATCGATTTTGAACCATTATTAAATGGGTGGATCGTCTCGCCAATTGCTACTGGCATCCTTCGCCATTTTATTATTTTGGGTGCCAAAATTAATATATATTCTAATTCTTCTACACGTATATACATACACATACAAAATTTTAATGGAGGTGTTCGAATGTCGTGGCACCCCCAACCTCATATATGGATCCACCTATGTGTACTATAGGCGGCTTCATATATGTTCTCTCATGCGCCTCGAATATGTGTACTATAGGCGCCTTCTAATAAAACAACTTTTTTGATATCAAATACAGATTTATTTTTTAAAAATATAATAAAATGTAAATTTAGTCAAAACTTCTCATAAACTCTCCATTATTAACTTATCCCACTAGTCATTTCTTTTCAAGGAAATTTCAAAAACAACTATGCTAGAAACATAATCAGGCTTTTTAGCTAATGTTTTTCTAATTACGATTTGAAGCTAAATATTAAAAGGAAAAAAACAAGTGAGATTGGGAGAAGGGGGAGAGGCCAGAGAGATACAATTGATTTGTATAAAAAAAAATTGGCCACTATAAGGAGGAGAGAAGCGAGTGAGATTTGGTAGAGAGAAGAGAAGAGAGAGATACAATTGATTTATATATTTTATCGATAATTGTATATATGACGAATAATTATATCACGAATACAATTGTTTGTATCAATGATTACAATTGTATCAAAGACTATTGTATTCAATTCGTTGTTGCAAAAATTATTTGGATCAAGTATATTAATGAATAAAAATTTTATCCACATCTAATTTGTATCAATGAATATTGTTGGTTTTGGGAGGCATTTTAATATTTCTAAAATGGCGTTAAAGTGTTTTTCCAATTCCTTTCTTTCCAGCCTTGTTACACAATTTTTGGGTGCATTACTGCTTGTTGTTAGTTGATGACAATTGATGTATATTTATTGTCATTTGGCTTAATTGCCAACGTTGCTGAGAACGTTGCAATTGGTTACCGTTTGTGTATTTCATGGCAGAATATGTAGTGGTCAAACATGACCATTGCTTTTCTACATTACTTCTTCATTCTTTATTTCTCCATTATTCTTTGTAACTTATGTAACATATGTAACCTCTATGCCATTTATTTTCACTATTTACTATCCCATTATCTTCCTTTTCATTGCTAGGAAGACATCCCCAACTATAAATAGTGGCGGTCTTCATTTGGTTTGGTACATATAACACACAAGAAAAGATAGAGTGCATAAAAGTTAGTCAAAAAAAGAGAGTTCTTATTAGTTGAAGGGAGGTGTTCTTTTTGTGGAGTTTTGGACTCAACTCTTGTCCAGAGTTGTTGAGTTATATATTGTGATTAGGCTGTTGTATCCTGGAGGGGACAAGTCAAGAAGAACTATTGTTGAACCGGTGAAAACATTTGCTGCAGTGGGCTTGAATCTCCTTAAAGAGAGCGAGATATCCGTGCCTCAGCCTGAAGAGATTTATTTCTTCAATTTTATTTTCAATTGTAATCTTGTATTTTTTGTTATCTTGTAAGTTATTCACTAACAATCAACAAATACAATTGTATCATTGTTAACTTGTTATAATTCGTAACAAATTGTATTTGTATTCATGTGCATTTGTATTTATCTATTGCTTTGTGTATTGATTGATTGATTTGGGGGATTGCGGGTTTGTGGATTGATTGATGTTTTTTTTTTGTTTTATTTGGGGATTTTGTGTTCAGGAAGAAGTGGAGCAGACTTGTATCATGATTAAGCCTGATGGTATTCAAAGAGGCCATGTCAGTACTTGTATCATGATTAAGGCTGATGGTATTCAAAGAGGCCATGTCAGTGTTTGCGCGCATTCTTTTGAAGGTAAGTGAACAACGAAAAAATTGATCACAAACATGTCCATTTTTAATTGATCTTCTACAATTAGTTAGTACAATTATTGATATTAAAAGTTAAATATATTTAATTATTTTCATTGAAGTTAATTAGATAAAGCTTAGCCATCGCAATGTCATTCAATCATTGTTTATGAAACTTGGGGGTTTTTTTTAACGGCTGAAATTCGACCATGCGCCTCCCACCCCCCCACCCCCCCACACACTCTCAATTTCGTCGACTTTGTTACTTCTCTAAGCATATTTAAGTCAATTATTTTGGTGGTAAGGAGTGAAATTGAAGAAAAGCATAGGCATCAACTTGACGGTTGGAGATTTATACAAAACATTTTGGTTTTTCATAATTGATGAATACATCATATGCTTGGATATTATTTGAATACAATAATCCCCAATGAATAATGGCAACAATTGCAATCAAACAATAAACCTAGACATCTAGTTGAATTTTTTGGTAAGGTAGACCATTTAAGCTAAACTTTATGACAGGAACTGAACACCCTCTGCAAGTTGTGAGCAAAATGCAAAAGCAAAACGAAGGAAAACAAACTATTTTTATAAGTCTACTCCGCCTTTGTAACATCTCAAAACTCATTGTACAAACGGCCAAGGTTCACAGCAACCCAAAAGGGTAGGCAACTGACCTGGCCCCGGAGGTAATCAAAATCGGAGGAAGAGAAACATCTACACATAGAAACAGTCTTTACATGATGTAACTAAAGGACTGCTTCTTTCGAGAGCCCCCTTCTCCATACAGATCATTCCACTCAAGAAGCTTAGTCATATTATCGGATTCAGATGAAACACTTGTGCAGATCTATAGGAACAGTCAATCGCACTCCAAATCAGCATGCTAATGCAGTTGAATAATTTAGAAAGTTTAAAGACACTGCCAGAAATTTTCAACTCACCTGCTGATGAGAATATCTAAAGTCGTCCATATTCAGTGGTCGTATGTCTGCACTGCTGTATGGTGCTGGAGGTGGTCGACCATCTGCACTAGCGGCAGCATGTTCCTATGATCAATTATAAGCATTAGATACCAGTTTTAGCAAGTTTATTAAGGAGGCACACACACATATATACACGCAAGGGCCTCCTAAATTTCCTTCTACATAATACTCGCAACTTGTAAGAATAACTCAAATCAGATGAACAGAAAAGCCAAATTAACCAGTTTGGAAATCTATATTTTCTCTTCCTTCTAGCTTGCCAGATAATCTTTTAACATTTTCTCAAGACATTAGGAAAGGGGAAAGGGAGAAATGGATGATATGCTACTTATGGGGTTTGAATGCTCCACCTCAACAGTGGAAGACAGGGAGCACACTTGACGCAAGGTGGCTACATTGCAATGGGGTGCAGCCCTTCTCTGCACCTTGTGTGAAGGTGGATTTTTCGTGCACCAGACTGCCTTTTTTTCTTTAACAAATCTAAGTTGTTAGAGTATTAACTCCAAGATTTTTGGAAGATTTAAACATCAAAAAAATCCCCCCCCCCCCCCTCCTGGACCCTTGTTCACAGGACCACATCAGATCTGTGATGATTGAATTAAGATGCTTCAAAAGGATCCTCTAAAGACCATGAAAAATTATCAAAAGTGGAATAGGCATCCATAAGAGAACCGCGGAGAAAATCTATTGGAAGAGCCAACATGTTATTTTCTGCCTCAGTTAAGCAATCAATGAACAAACATCAAACAAAGGAAAGCTATACCTTCTTTTCCTTTTCTACAATCTCTCTGATGGGTCGATATGCAGCTGTTACACAGAGATTCTACATAACAAAGGAGTTAAATTAGAAAACAAAGCGTCTTCAAACTTCAGAATGATGAAACAGGACTAGTCGTTTATTTAAGCAAACATGATTAGCAAAGACACCTTAAGGTCACTTCCAGAATATCCATTTGTCATACTTGCAACTGAATCCAGATCAACATCCTGAGCCAAGTCTTCTTTTGCGAGTATCACTTCGAGAATTTTTGCTCTGTTTGGAGCATCTGGTAAATTGACCATCAACCTATACAGAAAAGACATGAAAAGGGTATTAACGAAGTGATATATGAAACTCAACTTGAATAATATCTGCAAATTAGTCGTGCCTCTTTTACCTACGGGGCAGTCGCCTTATCACAGCCTCATCAAGGTCAAATGGCCTGTTTGTTGCTGCAAGTATCGTAACTCGTTCAGAATCCTTTGTGCGCAACCCATCCCAATTCACCATGAATTCATTTTTTATTTTGCGTGCCGCCTCATGTTCTCCTGAATTTTCCCTTCGTCCCAGCAAACTATCAACCTTGGGAAGGCAGCATAAACAAACAGGAGACAAAAGGGATCAGCAAAAGTATAGAATTTTAAAGCAGGAAAGGAGAAAGAAATATGCTAATGTTTAAGGAAGCATACTTCATCAACAAAAGCAACACAGGGAGCAATTTTACTAGCCAGCGAGAAGACAGCTTTTACATATTTCTCACCCTCACCAAACAACTGCAGCATGGGAAAGAAGACGATTAAGACTGTTATAATGCGAAGAAGCTACTATTAACAACATCATCTATACTCGATAGAGCACAAATAAGCTCCAAGTGAAACAAACCTTTGAAGTGATACTTGACATTGAAATATTGATAAAATTTGCACCTGCTTCGGTGGCAACAGCTTTTGCCAGCATGGTTTTCCCAGTTCCAGGAGGACCAAACAAAAGTATTCCCTTACATGGCTGCAAATGAATAGAGCGACAATTTTCTTAAGTAACCACAAATCTCAACATGATGCTTGAAAATTCAAGTCCAAAAAGGAGACACAAGAGTTGAAGTAAGTTTCTCATCAAGCACAAATTTCTTGTCAAACCGCCCAAATGACGTTGAGAAGAAACTTAAAAGCACAAGAGGAGACACAGTAAAAGGAAATTTTGACATCAAGAGATAAAGTTTTAATGTATCTTCTTTTGGGGACTTCAGAAAATCAGCAATAAACATTTAACAAGCTAATACAATTAGATAAGCAAACTATGGACAAAATGTAGATGTAAACCTTGGTTAGTTGACTCTTGCAGAAAAGTTCAGGTCTTTGTAAGGGAAGCATGACCAGCTCTTTTAATGTATCCTTGACATTTTCAAGTGCACCAATATCATCAAATGTCACCCCAATATCACCGGACGGGATAACATCATCCAGAATCCTGTTCTCAAATTCATTTTCTGTCGCAACATCCTGGGGTTGGACACAAATTTGTTCATGAGTTCATAAGTAAATATCTGCAATATCATTAAGTAGCTTCTACTAACAAACAAATTTAGCAAAGCATCATATAAGGGATATTATAATCACCTCAAGTGACTTCTTCAAGCTCTTGGTGTCATTTTGCTTAGCTTGTAAAACTTCCAACCCATACTGAATGCTGTTAAATAGCAAAAGATTCCCACAGTTGTTCAATTCAACAATTATTACAGTTAAACAAACCATGGATAGGAATATCAGCTGCTGCTAACCCATTACCTCTCAGGAGATAAAACAAGTTTCATGTCAGGATCCGCTTGAGTGTTCTGCATCAAGTGATGGCTCAATGCCCATCCAACAACCTTCTCTGCACCTTCAAGCACCACAAAACAGTGATAAGAATACTTCATTATTTTTTTTGACAAAGATAACAGTTTTGTGTATTAATCTTCAGCACTAAAGGCTGGGATCCCAAATTTACATCATAGAGCTACATACAGTTGAGTGTACTCAAAACAAAACTAAACTAGATCCTACTTCATCTTAAGAACCTAGGATATCTATAATAGCTATAGGATAATCTACATACTCAGAACTGCACCAATAGCAAAAAGTGATAATGCAATTCATTTTAATCGTGTGTAACTACTAATGCTCTCATAGCATCTCATATTTCTCTCCTTCCATATGGTCCACCAAATCAGTGTTGGGACAATTCTCCATCTGCTTTGGTCTGTACTGCCACTGCCTTCATTGTTCCAGCTTTCTATAGCCTGACTTGCCTTTGTGGCATGGTTCACTAAAGCTGGTAAATAATTGTCACAGTTGTCTATAGGGTTAGGCATGAGAATCAAGGTGGGTACAACCCCTTTGTGACATATGCCCTTATTTTTTTTAATATAGGGTATTGCATACACCCACACCCATGTCTTGCCGATACGGATGTGGTAGGGATTATGAAGGATTTAAACGACACAGTGACGATATACTAGTGAGAATCTAATGTAGCTCACACACCCCTCTACCCCCAACCCCAAAACAACGGAAAGAGAAAAGGGAAAACAGTGAAAGAAACAGCCTACTTTCAACAGAGAAATTCTGGTCTTTGATGCACAATGTCTCGAGTCCATTACATTCCAATCCACTCCGACTCAGAACCTATAAAAGAGCGACCATCATATAGAAAGTAGTTAAAGATAGAATTCATATGATTAATCTATTTACTTCAGAAATAAAGCTTTCAACTTGTTCACACAACTTTTTTAAAAAAAAGAATATCAGAGAGCACCAACTCTAGCTTTAGAATGTTGGAAATACATTGATTGACATTATTATTGGGGAAATCAGGACAATATAGCAGATGTATTGAGTCAACAGGGGTGGAATTTCAGTTTCAGGAGGCTACTAAATGACTGAGAAATTCACAGTGCTCAACTTCTGCAGCAGATGGAGGTGCTCCAGGAGACAACAGTGAACAGACCGTGAAGATAAATTAACATGGAAAGAATACAGTAAGAATATTTTACTTTAAGGTCAGCTTATTGTTTATACACAGGGATCCACTGGCGTTGGAAACATATTTGGAAAGTCAAGGCTCCATTCGAAGTTTGGTTTGCCTGGCTGGTAGCAAGGCAACCTTGCTTAACCCAGGAGAACTAAATGAGAAGGGGATTTCAACCGAGTTCTAGGTGCTACTTGTATAATGAAGCAACATAGAGTAAAAGAAATATTCATTTCAAATCTTCTATCTCAATTAATTCTACACTTCCATAAGAATGCAAGAGAAGTCAAATAAACATCTGAGGGGATGTAAGGTTAAAACTATATCCAAGGCACTCATAACTTAAAGGTCAGAAAGCCTTACTGTTTGTAAGCTATTAAAATTTTCTTTCATTTTGAGGGTATCGGCGTCTTTATCCAATTGTTGTTTCCAAATAGATAAAAGTGCTTCATCCTGCAATACTCAAAACCACTCAGTAATTTGCTGAATCAAGAATAAGATCATATTAAAATCTATAGAATTTAACAACAGACCTGCGGCATGTGAATAGCCACTATATTTGGGAAAACTTCTGTCAGAAATTTTGAATTCTTTGCAACCTCTTTCCCCTTGTCATGTGTCTTCTCAGGACTATCCTGAACTCATCAAAATTCAGTACTATAAGCAACTGAGAGTTGAAAAAGACTATTAACTTACCATACGGCAGTGTTTATTCAAGGGTAATACAGCAGAAAAGCAAATTCAGCAGGAGGAAAGGGAACTGTGCAGGATCAGAGTCGACAGACCCAGGGTTTTCCAATGTAATTGACACTTTTTCGATACGATAAATTTTTTTAACAAATGTAAACAATACTAAAGTTGGTGAAGCAGAAAGCACACCTCAAATGAAGACGACAAAGAATTAGAAAGCTTTCTTAGAAAAATGAGGACACATAAAGGCCTAATTCACGACCATAAGCACAAGGATAGAGTAGTTAGGATAATTTGTGGTTTGGCTTAATAAAACAATGGTTGCAACATTTACCAGAGAAGTGGCTGTTTTGGGAGAACATGATCATGTTGATGCTTTCTGAAAATCCTTTTAGATTGTTTTTAAAAAATAAGTCTAGTTTTCAAATCAAACAAGGTAGTTATTTGTATTAAAATGCCTTAATATAAAAGACAGTGTGCTTCCCAAATTAATTTCCCCAATACCCAAAAGAACCCCCAAAAAGAAAAAGAACACAGGCCTTACGTAAAGAAGGGTTCTTTTCCCGTTGATTATAATTCGACATCCTTTTTTTTAAAAAAAAAAAACGATAATTCAACATCCTCATTTGCAAGATATTTTCACAACTAATTGAAAACTGTTAAAAGAATTGATTAAAACATTGAAGAGTTTATACCAGGAATGCCAGATCAAGCAAACCAGTTGTACTGCTGTCGAATTTGCTCAAAAGCAATCCTCCAGGATGTGACTGCAAAGAGTAAATCAGAAAAGCATGCTTAAGCGGTTAAACCTTGTGTTGTCAAGCAATTGAAAGGATGACTTCAACTTGAGCAAAGAGTTAAAGCACACTCTTCCTCCTCCACTCTTTTTGAGTTGAGAAAGAGATATATGTGAAAAGATATGACATTTGGGCCCAACTCGTGACCAAGTTCATATAAGCAGACCACGACTCCAATCCTCAACAAATGTGCGACTCTAACTCACTCTAACAATATGATTAGGAACACTTTATAACACCACTTAAATTACAGTTTGGTATTCTTGCTCCTTATTGGGGAATTTTTACAATTTGGTATTAGAAGAAAGATTTCTAAACTAGATTGAGGACGATACTGCTACATTTTCAAGCAGCATGTGTTTTCATATTAACTTAGCAAACAACAGGAGAGGGGGTACTAAACCTACAATTACTAATTAAGACTCTTGGTTATAAGATTGTTTTTTTCTCCGACGACTGACCTCAGGTACCCTCTTGAAACAAGTCACAAGATGATCTTGCTGTGGGGGCCTTCTTTCTTCTTTTTTCTTTGTGGAGAATGGCAATCATTTCGGTGACTACTTTCTTATATCTAATTTGTGTAGCACTGTGCCATCATTCCGGTGACTACTTTTTCATATTTAATTTGTGTAGCACCATGCCATCCTTCTGGTGACTACCTTTTTTTGCATATCTTATTTGTGTAGCACCGTGCATCTCTCCATAGTACTTTTCATATTTAATTAGTGTAGTACCGTGGATTTTTTTGAACTATTTTCTCATATTTGAGTTGAATAGCATCATGTGTCTTTTGCGGTGACTCCTCAAATCTGATTTGCATAGGGTTGTGCCATCATTCCTACCCTACCCATACAATTTTTCTTTTTCAGTAGGGTCATGCCATCATTCCGACCTACCCATATTATTTCTCTTTTTCAATAGGATCGTTCCATCAATTCGAACTATCCTATATAATTTCTATTTTCTAGTTGGGTTGTGACATCATTCCGACCCTATCCATATAATTTTATTTCTTAGATTGTAACCACTTTTGCCATCAAATCTAATACTCCGGCATATGAGCATGTTCCAGCCAGTTTTTTGGGTGACTTGTTTAATATCGACTCATCTATTGATTCCAACATGATCCATATACTTTATACTAGATTTTGAGCACTTTGTTGCTCAGGGGGAGTTTAGTAGCCTTGTATATTGATTACGTAAGTCACTATATGGTCTGAACAGTCTTTGCAAGTTTGGTTTGGGAAGTTCAACACTGTAATTTTATCATTCTGTATTTTATCGGCATTATGCATCAAATCCAGTATTTAATGAGAAGACAAGCACATTGAGATTGACTGTCAATTTTGTGAAGTCGACTGATCAACTTGCAGATATCTCACCAAGCCTCTCACTGGTCCTCGTATTAATTACATATGTAACAAGCTAGGTACATGAATTGTATGCACTAGCTTGAGGGGGAGTGTTAGAATATGAATAGATTTATACAATCCTATTAGAATAGGAATTGGTTTACACAATCCTATTAGAATAGGAATAGGTTTATACAATCCTATTTAGAATAGGAATATGAATACAAATAGAAATATGAATAGTAAATAGTATCCTACTTGGTAAAGGATTGTATTCTAGTGTCTATAAATAGGGTCTCAATGTAATAATATAGACACAACAATAATTCAATAATATTCTTTTTAATATTTCTCACAATTTCGATCAAACTATGGGACATGATTGATAGAAGAGGCAGTATTTCCAGCCAGCAACAAAGAAATGGGAGTAAGGGACTTGAGACTACACAATAACAGTCAGCGGAAAATGACTATGGAGGTTCAACTAATGAGGAAGGGAGATTATGAAAACTCATTACTGCAGGCATGGAGAAAAAGGAAGGAGGATGGTTTTCAGGAGCCATAACTACACTTATGAACAGAGAAAATGTAAGAACGGTCAGAAAACTCTCCAAATATATCAACACCACAGTAGAGGATGAAGGAAAAATTACAAAATCATGGCTTGATATGTGGTCAGTTTGAACAAACTTGTAGTCAAAAGCGAAAGGCGCAAGAAAAAGCCCTAGTACTGTTGCTTTAACTGCATGATGCAATTAAAGAGTAGGCTTTAATGAAGAATAGCACTAATGATGAAAATATAAAAAAATAGAAATGTATTGATAAACATAAACAATAATTATTTGAAATTTGAAAAAGATGGAAAAACTATGACTAAGCCTAAATATGAAGCAAAAATGAAGCCAATTAAATTCAAAGTTCATTTCAAATTTCTGATTTGAATGGAAGATGTAACTTAAAAGTTTTCCGTGGCAAATATCTTATACTAAATTTCTAATTTCTTATTCCTATCTCTAGAAGTTCAGTTATAGCGTTCTCTCAACAATTAATGCATGACTTCGTCAAGACGCCAACTATATTTATGGTTTAGTATTGTGAGCAACAAGGGATGGGATGACTCCAAATGCAGCATAAGGTGATACCCTTGGGCCAAATATCAAAAGAAGATACATATTTTACATATTAAGGCAAATGACAAACTTAATTGATCCAACTGTTTTCTAAATCATCCAAACCCCAAATTATCAACTGGGAGCAGCTTTTTGAGACACTGAGAAACTAATGAACTAGATCCAGCATATTGAGCTAAAATCAAGAGAACTATGACGAAATTATTAGGTAAAATGAAGACATGATTATCTCTAATCTTTCCTAGAAGGATTAGCAAACATGATTGGGTTCCAAGCAGGGGCGGATCTAGGAGGAGCAAGGGGTTCACCTGAACCTCTTCGGCAAAAAATTACACGGTAGATATAAGGTATTTTTAAAAAAAATTATGTATATATACAGATATTCAATCCACTGAACATAAGATTAGACGTTGACTTATTGGTTGAGAGGGGTCAAAATTTACCTTGAGGTTCCAAGTTGAAATCTCAAACATTATTATCTTTATTTTTTGAACTCCCTTAATGAATCACATAAATATAGGATACACATGTTAAATTACCTAAATACCCTTTTAAATTAAATAAATGACCTACTTACAACAAAAAGTAAATAAAAATACCAAATTAATTTGAAGGGATGCAACCCTTTGGTAAAGGATACACATGTGAAAGACTCGTTAACTCTATCTACGAATGGGCGCTATCATCCTGGTAGTAAATTGGTTGCATGAGCTACATTTTGAAAGGAGTGAAAACCTACAACCTGATATGCATACAGTGACATTTTTTTCATGAAGGACAAGTAGGCTTCTAAATTTTAAATTGATAAACTGAGAGTAACACACTTGCCTAGACAAATCGGCAACATTCATCAAGGGAAGGGTGATTATTCGTAAATGATTAACCAAATACTCTTTTTGCTTGCTATATATTGTCGGTCCATATTTATATGGTTGGGTTGACTATTATGGGCACAATTACCATAAGCAACCAGAACAATCAAACATTATTTGATCATTCAGTATGGTATTCAAGATAGAGTACTAATTATTTACCACATAAATCACAGTTACACGATTCACTATCTTTTGCTGCATTTGGGCATTTTAAAAAACATTGTGCTTGAATCTATTTATAGAAGAATTATTATGGCCTCCTTTCAATTTATTCAACTTATTTTCCTTTTTAGATTGTTACAAGATAATGCATCTTTCCCTTTTTGACCACTTTTTAATTCTAACTTTTCACATGCATGTTTAAGAATACAAGATTAAAGGCATTTTGTTAAATTCTACATATCTTTGATTCAAAAGTTTTTTTTTACTTCCTTAAAACCCCCTATCAAAACAAAACCAGACAAACAAATTGAAATCGAGTGTGTGTGTGTGTGTGTGTGTGTATATATATATATATATATATATTAAGAGACATGCCATCCCTAAATGAGAAGATGTCGGACTCCGCCCCCTGCACCAAGACTGGGCATCTCGAGCATGGACAATATAAATGGGGACCTAACATCGATAAATAATGATTGGGATAGGACTAACTTTGATACCATGTTACATCATCTTGGGCCTAACTCAACCACAAAACTTAACTAATGAAGGAAGGATTGTTCGACGATCACATAAAGAGACCTCATTTATGATTATGAAAGACTTTTGCACAAATGTTCGATTTCCTAAATTATTTTCACAATTTTTTTCTATCTATTGTCGTTAATACCGGGTTTGCTTTAATTTAACACTAGAGATTTAGTAGGCATTTGGACATGCAATTTGGGATGTTTTTGGACATGCAATTTGGGATGTTTTTGGACATGCGATTTGTATCCTGATTTCAAAATCCTAAATTTTCCAAAAAGTAGGATTTTTGATTGACTATGATGTGATGGTGGGATATGCTTAGGTGGTTTCGCACTTCTTAGACAATGTCAAACACTGTGAGAGAGTTGATGTTCAGTTGGAAGAGCATGAGAAGGAGAAGATGAAGGGATTGGAATACGATTCCACTAGCGCTAATGTGGGTTGCTTGGAGAGAGAGAAACAGGAGAGCTTTTGAAGGTGTAGTAGTCTTTGTTCTCTTATTTTCTTTTGGTGCACTCAAAAAGTTTCTTGTTGAATAGATGATTGGGTGGAGTTTGTAGAGAATCATATCATTTTGTAAATTCTCTACTTTTAGGTACATCTCTTGTATATGGCCGTTGAGGCGATGTTTATGTATATATAGGGATAGGCTTGGGTGGTTTCACACTTCTTAGACAATGTCAAACACTGTGAGAGAGTTGATGTTCAGTTGGAAGAGCATGAGAAGGAGAAGATGAAGGGATTGGAATACGATTCCACTAGTGCTAATGTGAGTTGTTTGGAGAGAGAGAAACAGGAGAGCTTTTGAAGGTGCTATTTTCTTTTGGTGCACTCAGAAAGTTTCTTGTTGAATAGATGATTGGGTGGAGTTTGTAGCAAAATCATATCATTTTGTAAATTCTCTACTTTTAGGTACATCTCTTGTATACGGCCGTTGAGGCCATGTTTATGTATATATATATATATATATATATACGTGTGCCGCACTGTGTAGTGTGTGTATGTTGCATGTGCTTGCATGCATTTATATATATATAGCAGGACTAATGTCTCTTTTGTTCTTGGAAGATGGTCTTTTAAGCTTTTTGTTGTAATAGGAATAACCTCCCATTCTCTTGATCAAGCCTCAGTCTAACAAGATTTTGGCACCAATAACTACTATAGCCAAGAAATTTAATCCATAATAAATTTTCATAACAGGCCTCTTAATACACTGTATACACATTATATAACAGGAATAAATATAATTACATGCATCTATTCGTGGGCAATATGATCTCAAATAGTACCTTCTCCTTGTGATTATCTGTATGAGCATGTGAACCAATAGTAATTACATTATCAGGAAGCTTCTCAAGCCGACTTTTAAATGTTGAATATAATTCTGAGTTTCCTGCCATTACTTTGTCAGCATCTTTCACGAACAAAATGAATGGCGACTTCCGGTTCTCATTAAATACAACCTAAAAAAGTATAATGAAATGTAAAGAGTACAGTTTAACTCGAAAAAGGAAGGAACAGAAATTCCACATTGCACTGTTCATATTCATAGAAAGAATTCACACCTCAAACAATGTATTAGCGAGTAACTTGTCCGGATCATCCACAGCAGGTGCGTCTAAGCACAACTCACTGACTGAGAGGAAGAAATAATAAAAGGAATTGAAAGTAAAATTAAGACTGCAAACTTAAGAATGTTTAACTTAATAAACTAAAGGAAAATAGTTAAATGTGTTCCAAAAGTACCTTTGCAGAAGAATCCATGAGAATCATCACAAAGATCGCCTAAGTCAATGCCATATATGAAGGGGTTATCAAATCTTACACCAACTTTTGCGAATAGATTATCGTTGAAAGACAATACAACCCTCCCCGTAGACCCAACTTTTACACCCCTGAACAATGGAACAAGACAGAGAAGGTTAAAGCCTCAGATAGTACTAAAACATAGAATAGGCAGTTGCAGAACAAAATGTGGTACAGGAGATAAAGAACAAATCACTTTCCAGAAAATGCAGAAAAGCAAAAATTATGTCTTAACTTTATAAATAAAACAAATCAAAAAAGAAGTAAACAAATACTCCTCTCTCACTCTGATTATCCTTAAACCATATAGTAGTTACTTTCATGTGCATCAAGAATGATTCTTCTTATTTTTTTGGATAAAATAGTTTCATTGATGGCATTGAGAAAAGATGACAAACAGACCATCAAAAAATAACATCAGAAATTTGTTCAAATATAAGAAGATACAGATCATTTTGAGTACAAAAGAGTTGGTATTGAGGTTTCTAGGAAAATTAGAATTTTACCAGATGGGACTCAAGTGCAGTGCACCAGAAGCAGAGCCAATATACTTGACTCTATCACCTAACCATCTTCAACATCAGTTATTAGTAAAAAAGAAAAAGTTGAAGAAGAAAGATATAATTCCTTAATAACCAAAGGGCAGACAATACCTGTCCTAAATACATTTGATGCCCCGAATAAAGAGGATTTGTGTGCACTACATGCCTCTTTCATTGGCTCAGCTTCCTTCACAGATAGCCCCTGAATGATATGGAAATATATTCATGATTTGCAGCTGACCAAGAGAATAACAAAGTCCAGAAACTGACATGAAGGATTTCAATAGTCCAACCGCAACCCCAACCCCACAACACACACACACACACACAAAACATGAAAAGAAGCTTTCACAAGATGCATGTGACTACTCACCTTACATCCCTCAATATGTCTATAGCCCCTTTACAGGTCTTTTCCCTTTATAACTCAAAAGAGCGGCAAACTACAAAGAGCACTTTTACAGAAATATGCAGCAAGGTCTTAAACGCAAGGTGACTACTAGTAGTACTTCAAGGGGATCAAGAGCAAAAAAAAAAAAAAATTAAGGTGTAATTTTGTAATGTTCCTCGATAACATAATGAGTAATTTGTTCTTACACCCAAAAAAGCATCGCTATCAAAAATGAGCAATTTAGCTCCATAATAACGAGCAAGTGCCTTCACCAGCATCTCCTGATATATTTCAGATCCTGGAAAACGAAAGCAGAACTGGTCAGTACGCATAGATTAAAAGCACTTGGTGAGAGAAATCAAAAATAATTACAAGAGACAAAATAAGTTAAATAATTACTGAGAAAGCAACAAACCTGCTGGACCAGAAAGCAAAATTCTTGAGTTGACCGCAGGAAGCTCAGAGACATATTTAAGTTGCTCTCTATGCTTAAGGTGTATATATGTATCAGCAATCAGCATAGCTTTTGTGGTCTCACTGCAAATTCACAGATATAAACATCTTCACCAAAACTAAGGTTTATTTAAATTACATAGCTACATGCTATGGGATAGCAACAAGCATCAAGAACAAGACGAGGCATAGCTAACCCTGTGTAAACAGCAAGTGACAAGCAGCAAATGCCCAAAAGATCAAATCACAAGCAAAAAGTAAAGGGTAATTGGATTATGCTATGTGGTCTTGAGGCATACCTTAAGTAATAAGGGAAGTCATCAAATGAAACTTCTATATCTTTTCCATCAATGATTGTAGCCTGAATTTGTTCCCTAAATACAGAAGGTATTGAAGACATCCCTGATGATGTTGAAGCATGCACTGATTCCTCAGTCAACCGTCTTTCCTCCAACATCTGTTAACAAATACTTTCTTTAGTTATATCATGGTGTTGATCAGTGTAGGTGGTTACAAGCTATAAGGTATGAGTTAGTAAGGTCCACATTCCAATATTCAGTAAGCAAGTTAGTTAGGACTTATATTCAGTTCGGAAGTTTGTTAGAATCCCAATGTGTATATATAGGTGCTTAGTGAATGCAATACACATACAAGAGAATATGTAACAGTAATTTCGATTGAGCTAAATGAGATGATTTCTTCCTCCCTTTCTACTTTCTCTCTTCTCTCTGTAGTACACTAAGCTCTCAATCTCCATTCATGGAGTTATCACATGGATCAGCCTATGAACTCATAGGCCAAAAGAAATACTTTACCTTGCCTTCCTTTATGCCCAAGTCCAGGTTACCTTCATGAGGGAGGATCTGGCTAGACGATCCAACGTCAGCAGCATTGCTACTGCCAACATTTGGAGGTGAAAACAACAGTTGCTGAAAAATCTATACAGAACAACATCAAGGATATTCAATCGTAATGATGAGAAATAGTATAAGAATCACAATAGTAGAGGATACATAGGCATATTTTCCCCATTGACCGAAGACGATCTCATCGCCAGAATTGAGAAGGCCACTGGTATTCCTATCAAGTGTATGCCCATTGACTCGCAGAGGTTCTCTGCTTGCCTTCCTCTCTATAATAGCAACCCAATTGTTTTGGTACTGGTAATTTACACAAACAATGATCAATCATACTATATATACAATATAAAATTCAACTCACAAAACAATCAAACAAAAATGCCAACTAATGCGCTCCTTCCATGTGCTACATATTCATAGTCAAATTGCTCCGGTAACCTCTCAGGAACAAGTTTGTTCAATTTTCCGGTAGCTTTACAAATTACATCAAATTCAATTCTCCGATGGCTTTTCAAACCAGCCCTAACTGTTAAGCAAATCAACATTTAGTGAGGAGAGTGAAGCCGAAGGGGCGGCTCAGGCTCTGCGCATATATATATTCTATCTATATTATATAGAAACATGAAGGGTAGAACGATCAAGGACAGTTTCATAATTATGTTATCATGCAAGTGTAAAATAGTAATTGCGCATGACTGATATTTTAGCAAAGCACATTACTTTTTGTTTCCATTCCCGATTGTTCTAGATCTTTTTCCTCTACTTCTAGATTATTATTATTAGCAATTGCCAAGGCCTCAGAGCCAAAATGATGGATCATCTCCCTCAAATCTCTTCTTCTCCTAACGGTTCAAAGCTTATGGGTTACGAGTTAAATCAGCTACATTGTTGAATATCCCAATTTGAAACACACGACGTATAAGAGGAAGAGAATTGATAAAGCATAAGCGCCAAATATTTATGAAATTTATCCATGTTTGGTGAAGAGCAATACGATACAATTTTGGTTCTTTAGAACCTTGATTTTATCTTATTATATGCTATGTATTTTCTCTTTTCTGATATTGGTGTCCAGGTATAGCTGCGTAGTTTCGTGGCAGAGGAGAATATAATTCCACTCTTAAACCCCCCCAATTTTCATTCAAACCTTAAAATAAAAATCTAAAACTCCTATATTCTCTCATTCCATAGATTGATCAAGCAATCAAAAAGTCACCAAATGCACATAGAATTTTTCCCAAGGAGTTAAATTCATTCTTTGTTTTCTTGAGATATGTATAAATTTTACTCTATTTTTTTCATTAAATTTTTTAAGATATAGTCTCTTTTACATTCTTTTTTCTCAATTTCCATCCTTTTAATATTTTACTTCATTTTTCAAGTTGATTGGGATAGATTATAGATTTGAGTTGGGAACTAATGTTCTCAATGTTTATTGCTCCTTCTGAAGGGATGCACTTTTATCATTCTTGTGAAATTGGCTTCCTTGAAATGTTGTAATTTTTAGCTATTTTGGGTAAAAGAGATGGTGTACTTGTTGCTCTGAAGGGATGCACTTTTATCATTCTTGTTGTTTAGCTTAAAACTCATGTACCTACTTCTATTACCTCTGTTTCTCATTTACAACATCTCTTTATTTGGTTCTATATGTTTACTAGTTTTATCTTCAAATTATTTTTTGGAAGTCAATCATGATTTTTTTTCACCGAGGAGCTTTTGAATTCTATTTCTCATTGATTTTTTAATTATTTATTATTTGTTCCATCAATTTGCAGGAATGAGAAGTCCTCACGAGGGTTTATTGAAGTGGGTATTCCTGCACTTTGATGGCTCTTTAATTGCATCAGAATTATCAAAATCAGGTTCTTGAATTGCTACTTTTGTCCTATTCTTTTGTAATTTCATTTATGAAATGAATTAATTGCAAGCATTTGAGCATAAAATTAGCAAACTGTGGAGATATGAATTTTAATATCAATGGTGTTATAGATTATCATTTAGTTAAGGTAAGCAAATTGATAAATTGGAATTTCATATTTTTGATTGCTTTATAAACCATCAAGAGCACTGAGAGTTTATTTAATCTTGATCCAATTAGACATATTTTCTCTGGAATTGCATTATAAGAACATATCTGCACTATAAGTATAAATAGTCAGTTATATATCCTTGGAATTCATTGTTAGGCTCAAAAACAAAAGGGTCATTTAGTTAAGAAGTTAGTTGAAGCATGAACTGAATTGAATACGAAAAATTGGAAGTATCCTGTACAAATAATACTTCAATACAGAATGAATATTGTTGACAAAGCACATTTACAAGGTATTAAAATGATCAGAAAAGTCCATATAGTTTATTGAAATTGTGAGTTCCTGTAGAGAAAATGTTCAAAATTGTCCTTAATCAATGTATTTGTTTTGATTCTATTTGATCCTTAGTTTATAAAGAATGATCGAGACGATCCTTATTATGTAACAAAATATGATTAGTTTGGTCATGAATCATATAAGTAAAGATAATAATTTTTTTTTATTGTATGGGAGATGGAAGAGAGATCAATAGAAGAAACTTAATCTGATTTTCATAATAACACGATGCACATCTAATCTAATTTAAGATGGAGAATTGAGAAGGAGAAAGGTTGATTTTTTAAAATCGTGTAATAGAAACTTCTTATTGTAATTTCCTTTTTGTTCATTAGCATACAAGCACTTTGCTCTAGGACATCCATAAATTAGAACGTGCTTAAAATATTTTACTCTTGATATTTTGCATAAACAAAGGTCATTTGTATTTCATGTTGATGAATGCCAATCCAGCTACTATGGAAAGGATTACTTGACGAAACATTTCTTGCGGCAGCAGAGGAAGTTGTTTGAGTCCACATAGAGACCAACATATTGTGTGTGAAATATGTGGGACCAAGCGGCATCTTCGCACAGATAAAGGGGCCTACTTCGGATAGAATGAAATGTGAGTTCAAGGATTATCAACACACTTTCTCAACCGTAAGGGACTACAAATTCTTAGATGTAGTTGAAGTTTCTTTTTGTTAAAAGTAACAGTTTATTTCATGAATATAGAAAGCCATATAACAAATTCATTACTAGTTCAAGGAGAAATTCATAGATAGCTGGCCACAGTTTTAAACCTTAAGGATACATTATATCAAGTTGTTGCTAAGAATAGATGACTATATTAATTAAAAAGAAATAAGTTGACAGTCTTTTCAACCTCAGTTTGTCAGTAATTAGAAAGTATAGATAAAGATAGTTTATTCAGAAAAAGTTGAACCCCTTTTGTCTCTGATTCAGTGGCAATGATTAAGAATAATTTTTTGATGGTCAGATTAGCATAAAATATCTATTTTGTTTTCTGTTCTTCTGCAGTCATGTCATCTGGCTCTCTTACATTCTCCAAGATCCAGGATTACTCCGGTGAGTGTTGGATTGAATTTTGAAGTTCTTGCCTAATAATATCTATAGGTGTAGATATATATGTTGTATAGATGCAATCTCTATTACTGTATTGATCATTTGAAAGAAATTTTGACACATTTGATGCAAGAGAAGAGGAAACAGTTGACAGAGATGTCATCAAAGGTTTTCGACGATAAGTGTGTGACAGGTCCACTTGAGTTTAGTTCCAGTCGAAACAGTGAAAATGTGTGTTAGATGTTGTATTTGACAGTGTTGGCTTTCTTCAATGAAGAAAAGAGTTCACAACAGAGGATGATAGTAATATGACCGAGCCTTGACACCTATGAGCTCTTCAACCTTCTTCGTTGGTCGGTTCTTTGCTGCTTTCTTTATTGATCCTCTTTGTCGTGACTTTAATTTCTCCAATTTTGGGTCTCACGAGTATGATTAAAATAGGAGAGTACTTTTAACACTCCAATAATCCACATATTTAGGTAATACACAGAGGTAAGTTAACTGTTACAAATTTTTGGATATAGTTTATATTATGGATATAGTTAACTGGTATGAGGCCAGTGTATTCTGTTTTACATGATTTTGAAGTCACTAACAAATATAATTGTGCAGGACTTAGGAGATGCCCTTTGATGTGAAGACTCATACTTGTACAAATATGACACAATCTTTTGTTCCACGAGTTAATAGTAAGGTCTGCTTACACTTTACCCTTCTCATTCACGGGGTATGTTGTTGGCCTCCTCTTCTTTCAAAGAATCTGGAGGAACTGAATTCATGTGTATTGTAGACAGATCATTTGTCATTGTTTAATTCAAGAAGTGAAATTGTTGGTGTGACCAAATGCACATATCCAATCAAATACATGTATTGATAGTATATGTGCAAGTGATCTTTGCTTCTTAAACAGTCTCTTGTCTATTTTTTTTTCCATCGAATTGAATTATCTAATTATAAGAAAAATTGTATATCTTGATTCATTTTTATGATGGGAGTTGTACGTTTCTGAGAATTTCTTTTCTGAGAAGCAATGGGTTCATGAAAATATAATTTGGTTACTTTAGAGGTAATATTTGACTTAATTTAATTTAGTTACGAGTTAATATTTGAATTGTAGTAGTAGTATTTGTAGCTATACACATCCACGTAAGTAAATAAATCAACAAAACTAAGCGCTAAAAATATGAAAATTGCTTCTAAAAACAATAATTATTTAAAAAACTTTAGTATGAATGAGACATATAATTTACCTCAAATAATTTGAGATCGTACTTGGTCATTTTTTATGTATATTTGAGCTGATATTTAATGAAAAGATAAAATAAATGTTATTTTTGTTTGAATTGATTAAATCTGGACTCTCTAGAATTATTAGAATACTAATATTTCATCCTCATTTCAAATGTAACAAATAAGTTTTGATCAAAAACATACATCTATTAGTAACTGATTTATAAATAGTATATATAAATGTAATTAATACTCTCATATGTATAATGTTCAACTACGTAAATATTTCACTTTAAAAACAACATTTAATAGAATGACATTCATAAAATATACAAATAACATGTTTGACTACTGTATTACAAAATATATAGATAACACGTTTGACTACTATATTATGTTCAAGATAATAGTATTTTTATTTGTTTTATATAATGGTGTCTATATGTCATTGTCTCACTTATATTAATCAATTTTAGATCACAAATAAGATTACATGTTGGGCCCGTGCTTAGCACGAGTAATACTTATCTAGTAAAAAAAAAACTCTTTTGCGTTACATTCCCCCAAATTTGAGAGGCTCATTTTGTAGCAATATTAAAATTATTATAAATATTTATAAAATAAAATGTACCGAAAGTTTTGTTTGATGTTATAATTTCAAAATTCTTCTTTACGTTTTTATTAAATTTCAAATTTTATGTAAAGTAAAATCAAACAAATAAATTGAAATGGAGAAATTTGTAAGACACAATTTTGCATCTCAAAATAATTTTTTACCAAATATATCATCAACTTTGCATCTTAAAAAAAAAATACTCTAAAAGAATATTTAAATAAAAATTGTATTATTAATTATTATTCAAAAATTTAAGTTCTCTGATATATTTTTGTCATTAGACCACCAAAATATTTGAACCGCATAATAAAGAAGGGAATCCAAATTAGAGTACTACCTCTTCCCGTCTTATTACACACACCATTGCATTTTCAGGAAGGCCTTTGCCCGCACCAGCCATGAAACGTGGCTCGGAAATCTCTACAGTTGGGTTCTGCAGTGTATTCACAGTATATTAGATATCAAACAAAAGTTTTGTGGTGTATTCACATTGTATAAAACAAAATTCAACAACAAAAATAGTTAAAAGAACCATTAAGAATGGATGTAGTGGATGAAGTTGTTTCTTCTTAAATCAGAAATATCGATTTCAAGTACTGAGTACAAAAAAAAATTTGATATGCTTTTTCTCAAATGAAATTTCTAGATATATGAATTTAAATTAATCAAAATCTAAAACAAATACTACACACTCGATAAAAAATAATTAAATAAAAATAAATACCACTAATAAAAAACCTGTGGAAACTCTGATATAAGTCGGCACCAAGGTTTCTTCGTTCCAGCACCTGAGTGAAACGTGCATTCAATATTAGTATCAAAGACGGAAAAAGCAGTGAACTTCTCAAAAAAATGAAAAAAAGGATAAATGAACTACACGTGTACATTTTTACTTATTCACGCTAATTTATTGCTTTTTTTCTTTTATTATATTAAAATAGACTTGAGAGATTATTTAGAACGATTAATTTGAAGTACTTTTTAAGTTAAAATAATTTTAAAACAATTTTAGAGTGTTTGGGTAAATAAAGAAATAATGCTTATAAATATTCAATTTTATGTAAAAAGATAAAAATAAATCAAAAATTATATTTTAAAATTTTTAACATATAATTTTTAGCTTATAAATCATAAATCAAAAGTCTACTTGAATTTGGCTTATTTTAAATGTTTTAAGACAATGTAATTTTTAAACAATTTTAAAATGTCTGGATTAGTTTAAAAAAAATACTTATAATCACTTGACTTTAAACTAAAATAATTAATAAAAATAAATGGGCATTCAATCAACAGCCACTAAAAGACCATCTGAAGTTCACACATGCATTAATATACGGATAAGTAAAATTAAGTGGATGAATTGAGTAAAAAAAAAGGCTTGCCTTCTATGACAGGTGTCATAGTTTCTCCGATGATCATGATTGTTTTTCCGACAGTCGCACCATCAACTTTCTCGTCAGTTGAGTTGTTGCCGCCGAGTTTTGATTGATCAGTCGAGCATAACTCCTTCACTTTCTCCGGTGGCGTCATCGATTTTTCAGGTGAATCCACATTGTCATCATTTGCCTAAAAAAAAAAAAACCAGTTGACACCAATCCATATAAAGAAGAAAAAAAATCAACCGTTCACAGAAACACTAAAGAAAAAAACTGTATGAAAATTAATTTGTGCGAACCTTTGGACGTTGCGAAGGAGGAGATTTATCGTCAGGCGATGATGATGACCTCTTGTTTCCGGTAGGCGGCCGAGAGCCAGAACTTTTTTTTGGTGATACCATTTTTTTGTGTTTGAGAGGAAAAGAGTAATAGAGAAGAATAAATTGGAGTTTTGGTTCTTTGTTTGGTTTTGGTTAACTAGTATTTATTGTTTTTTTTTTAAAGGGGTAGTACACAGATAGGCGCTGATGGTGTGAGAAAATAAAGGAAAAAAATAAAAATTAGGACAATTTAAACAATTTTAATCTGAGTTTCAAAGAGTGTTTGGATTGGTTTATACTAAATGTATTTAAGTTAAAATAATTTTAAATTATTTTTAAAAGTGTTGGTAAATTATATATATATATATATAAGTACTTGATTTTAAGTTAAATGATTAAAAAACAAAAGTCAATATGATAATTTTGAAATCTAAATATGATTATAGTAATAAGGCATTCATTTCAAGAAAAAATATAAAGGAGTATCATAGTAAAAATTTTAAGAGTCAAGCAAAGTTTCTTTGATCGAAATTTGTTTACATGTGTATTTACGATTTAAGTTGTTAATTATTATGATTTATAGTAATTTTTGCATAATTTTCAAATATGCAAAAAAAAATCTAAAATAATTTTTTTTCTATGTTTGGATTCACGAACAAAATTTCAAATTTCAAATTTCAAATTTCAAGTGGGTTTATCCGAAACAAGTTCTTAATTAAATGTATGTATCCGAAATTGTTACACATTTTTTTTAATATTGTAGAGGAAAAACTTATTTAAAACAACTAAGTTTATTCAAAATAGTTGTATTGAAGCCAAGAAAATGATCAAAATAATCCTTAATGTATTGGGGTTTGATCCTTAATATATTTGATATGATCCATATAGTCCTTAATGTATTATAAAAGGTGTTCAAATTGGTCCTTTGCCCTAAAAGTTTCAAATTCATCAAAATTTTCTGTTAAGTTTAACATTGGGTTCCTCTGAAACTAAATCCAAAAACTTTCTCATTCCACTTATAAGCCATAGCGGAAAAGCTTGTTGTAATTTTCTCCATCATCACCTCTTTCAAATTTCATTGTATATTGTTGTAAAAAACACTTGTACTTTCTTCATCATTCCCAAGAATATTTATCAAAAGAAATGGACACAAAATCAACCCTACATTAAGGTAAAATTTGATTTTTAGATTTCACAATTTAGGTGTAACTTGTCGATTTTCAAATACTTTTAATATACTTTCAGCTTCACTCAATTTCTTTATGAATTTCAGAATCACAAACATTGATCGTGGATCAATTTCACGGCTTTGATTAGAGCTATTGTATTTATCTTCAAATATTATCGATTTTTCTTAACAATGACACTAAAGGCTTCAAGAATTGCTTCTATTAGAGTTCACTCATCACCTTTGAATTGGAGAAGGTTTTGAAGATTAGGACTTAACCGATGAACTAAGAAGAGAAAAATACCTTTCTTTTTGACATTTGCTGTTCACAGAGAAGAAGAAAGTTTCTTTCGATGGTAAGGCAAAAAAAAAAAAGAATCACAAGCTCTTTGAACCAGAGCTTATGAAGGAAAACATAGAGAATGAAGAAGAAGGAAAAAGATTTTGAATTTATTTTTAGTGGGATCCAGGGTCAAACTTAACAGAAAATTTTGATAAATTTGTTACTTTTAGGGCAAAGGATCAACTTGAACCCCTTTTATAATACATTAAGGACTATATCAATCATGTCAAATATATTAAGGACTAAAAGAAAACAACCCCTATATATTAAGGACTACTTTGATCATTTTCTCTATTGAAGCCCATAGAAAACAATGTTACCATCCAAATACCAATTTCTCATGTGTAACTACCTCTACTTCTTTTTTGAAAAAAAAGAAAAAAACAAGAGTAATTGAGTTGTTTTGTTTCCTATGGTTACTTCACTCCAAATGTCAGTTAAATAAGTAATGTAAATATATTTATGGTGAAGAAAAACTAATCAAGATTTATTATACACAATTAAAAAATGAAAAAAAAAATCTTCTTAGATAAAATAAAATTTTTCAAAATTAAAAAACTTGTTAAGGTGTGATAGAGTAATTAGTCAACTAAGTTCCTGAAGCTTAGTTCAAATTTGAGACTAGCACCATGTGAATTGAACTTTGTAGTGATATTTAAATGAAAAAGACCAAAATGATGAAATACATTATTCTCAAATTTTAAAAATTGTGTCGATTTTAAGGGCTGATCATATATGAATTTCTCAGTCATAAAATTAATTAAATTAAAAGTGTGATATTTTAACAATGAAGCTTGCAAATGATATATGTCACACATTTTAATTTGGTATTAGAACTAGACTTATTTCTATTCTTAATTTAAGTAATATTAGATACCATGGTTGTATTGTTCTTCAAAAGAGGTAATAATAAGATAGATACTAGTAGGTGTAAAAAATGAAAATAAAATTAGAATTTTTAAAAGATTTAATCTAAATTATGAAGCTTTATTTTAAAATTCTTTTACCGTACTAAGGTGTTTATTTTAATTTAAAAAAGTAATATTTTTTAAAAATTTCAAAAGTCCAGTCATTTTTTCTATCAAACTTTCTTTACAGGTCTTTTAATGATTTTTCGATTGTTAATGTAATTCATAGTATCTTTTACGTGTATGTAGGTTTTATTTTAAAAAATTTAAACTTTTCATGTTGAAATCCACAATCAAAATTTAAAAGTTTGAATTTTAAAATTTTAGTTGTGTCTATCTGAAATTGATTCTTAATTAAATGTATGTACCAAAAATTGTTAAGACAGTTTTCTAAATATTGTATAGGAAAAACTTATTTATAACAATTTAGTCTATTATAAATGATTGTATTAGTGGCCCATATCATACTATGCTAAGAATACACTATACAAGTGAAGTATTATCAAATATAATAGTTGGCACATGTATCACTATTTTCACTTTTTTTTAAAAAAAAAAAACAAAAAACTAATCAAGTTGAATTGCTTCATGTGGCTACTCTATTTCAAATATGAATTAACTAAGTAACGTGAACCCATATATGATAAAAAAAAAAAAATCAAATTCTATTATTCACATTTGAGAATTGGAAAATAATGTTTGTTATATAGATAGAAAATAATTATTCGAGATCTTGTTGATACAAAATATAACTAATTAGTCAATGAAGTTTTGAAGCTTAGTTCAAGTGATAAAGACTGAGGAACTTATGACTTACGTCACATGTTTGAGACTTGCGCCATGCGAATTAAGCCTTGTAATGACATTTAAATAGTGAATGATATAGAGGTAACCCCATTGTTGATAAATAAGTAAATAATGCGGAAGCGAAATTATAAAGATTGAGGATAGAAATTGAAAGACATGTAAAATTTGAAAATAAAATCTCCAAATTTAAAGAAAAGTGCTAAGAATCCTAATTGATCTTAGCATTCAAAATTACTAAGTTAAAACTAACTATGTTACTAATAAAATCAATTCAAAAACTTAGATAAAAAATGATTTAGACTCCTATTTCGTAGAAATTACAAACAAAAATTAGTATAAGATTAAGCATCATCTTTAATTTACTAATAGAAACTAATGATATCACGTGAAAGAATTAGAGCATGTTTAGATTGACTTTAAAAAAATAGTTTTTAAGTCAAAAAATAAAAAGTCAAACTTAAATGACTTTTAAGTCAAAAAATAAAAGTAGGGGATATCTACTTTTGATTTTTAACATATCTACCTTGTCAAACATTTCCAAAAGTTAAAAATGATTTGAAAGTATATTTGATCAACTTTTAAGCCAATTCAAATAGTCTCTTAGCCTCTTGAAGAGATAAATCAATAGTCACCATACATATATATGTAAAGAATTGAGAAACATCTCAAATATTAATATTAATCATGTTTGGTCTAAAAAAACAATATTCATCCCGAAAATATCAATCTAAAAAAAAATGGGATTCAAATCTACTTTTATTATGGAAATAATAACTAGGAAGTTTTAAGTTTGGAAACTTTTAAACTAGAAAATTTTAAAATATAGAACTTTTTAACTAGAAAACTGACTTTGAACATTCAACTTTTTGGGCTCTCTTTTGGGCTTCAAGTGGTCTAATTTTCTTCCTTTTGAGCTTGAATTTGAACACATCCTTGATGATAAACATATTTTTGACTTTTCATTGAAACCCATTAATTTTAAAGAAATTATGTCAATGTGGATATTATTAATTATTTTCATATTTCGAAGGCTACGATCGATTTTAAGAATTGACCCATATGAATTTCTCAATCACAAAAAATAATTAATTAATTTAAAATATTTCCCCTTTGGCAATTTAAACTTTTATTAGATAGATTACACATTTCAATTTGATATTAGAGCCAAACGTATTCATATTTTTTATTTAAACAATTTATCCACGGACCTCGCATTATATATCTAATTTTGAATGTACAATAGGATATTGAACGGACCATATTAATTCAAGTACAACAAATATGTATTATTTTGGGACTATCCTCACCTTTTGAGATTTATCTAGGCTAATACTTATATCATTTATTTGGTGAGTATCAAAAGATAGTTGATGCCCTTCCCATCAAGCAAAAAAGCAAACATTCGAATCCTTATTACATATTCGAATTCGAGACCTTTGATTAAAAATGAAACAGTTTCACCACTGCATCGTAACCTATGTTGGTGATCGTTCGGCTAGTTGTTACTAGCATTCTTCGCCTTTTTGTTATTCTAAGCTATATTTTATGACATGTATTTGATGCCATGGCACCCTACCGACCCAACCTCTTATATAAATTCATTCTTGTATATTATTCGCACTTTGAATATGTTCTATCATGCATATTAAATATGTGTTATATAAACTTTTCTAATAAAACGACTTTATTAATATTAAATACAAACTTATATTTCTTATTTAATAAATATATCAATAAATAAAAAGCAAATCCAAAACTAGATAAGGAGTTACATTCAAGAGGAACATCAGCTTCTTGGAGAGATGGAAGGTCTTACAATAGGTGGAGCAACTCCTTGTGTTTCTTCTTCACTTCGTAGAATCTCTTCCAAAACAACCTATTTTGCGTCCAGACTTACCCCAAAATCCGTCAAGAAGCACAGTCTAGCCGCATTGCAACCAGCATTTCATCTTTTCTCAACAAATGTCCCTAAAAGGCACATTAGAGCTCGTATATTCTTACCCCATTTGGTTGCTTCTATGGTAGGAAGTTCGATTTCAACGATTTTTGACTACCCATTGAAGATTTTGGCCAACCCCACTTTCTCTTTTCTTCTTATGAATTCTGTCCCTATAGAAAAATTGATTACTTGGGTAAAAAAATAGTGTAATTTTTGTAAAATTTTCAAATGGGTATAGAGGATTTTGTATTGCAGGCCCTCAACTGATTTAGGATTGAGGTTTTGCTGATTGATTGATTTTTTTTTGTGTTTGGGGATTTTGTGTTCAGGAAGAAGTGGAGCAGACTTATATCATGATTAAGCCTGATGGTGTTCAAAGAGGCCTTGTACGCTTCAGTATATTCTTTTTTTTTTTGAGTTTGGATTATTAGAAAGACTTTAACTTTATGGTTTTGGCCAGGTTTTTTGATTTTCTGTTTGGATGTTGAAGATATGTGTCCTTAATTGTTATAGGTTGGAGAAATTATATCCAGATTTGAGAGAAAAGGGTTTAAGCTAACTGGATTAAAGCTTTTTCAGTGCCCCAAAGAATTAGCAGAGGTTTGCATGAGCTTAACTTGGGTGTCGATAATTCTTTTTCAAGAGTTGACATTTCCATGCACTACTTTGTGTTCTTGTTCCTCTCTTGTAGGATTTGCACTGCTCCCTTGTTAGTTGCTATGTTTTCTTATTCTTTGTACTTGGATTTGCTACACTTGAGCCAAGGTCTGAGGGTCTTTCGGAAACAATCTCTCTATCTCCACGGGTAGTAGTAAGGTCTGCGTACACTTGTGGGATTCCACAGGGTATGTTGTTGTTGACATTTCCATGCAAACATACTCCCCTGGGCTCCCACAACCCCCACTGAAAAAAAGAAAAAAGGAAGAAAACATGTATTTCTTAAATATCTAAGAGATTCATTAACTGTTTTCTTTCAAATGTCCAAAAGTTTCCCTCTATCTAACGAGGTTCATTTAATTCACTGGTTACCCTTTATAACTGCAATGAATGCTAGGAACCAATACGATACTCTTGGTTCCAGTTGACTCACGTAAAGATTGGAATTGCAAAGTTATACAGAATGCAATTTCAAAATTTGTATGTTGTTTGGACTACAAGACATGAAACTAGTAGGAAAAACAAATAATTTATGTAATAGTTAAGGAGTGGAAGGTTTATGTACCAGAAGAAATCTTTAAGCGTGGGTGGGGTTGGGTGCCAAGGGAGCTTCTTACTAGCCAGTTGCTTCTATTTACACTGTTGAGAATTCTATTGTTTTTTTTAACAGCTGATTATCTTTGCTTTATCAACCAAAAGAGAATTAAAATTGCCAAGTCAATTCATTCCTATTAACTGTGCCGTGGGGTAAAGTTGCTTAGAAGTTCTCAATTGTTACAGGAGCATTACAAGGATCTACAGTCCAAACCGTTCTTCCCCAAGCTGATTGACTACATTACATCTGGTCCGGTTGTCTGTATGGTAGAGTTTCTTCTCATTTTTTTCATTCACTAAGTCAAACCAACCAAATATATCAGCAATCTGAAAATTGAGTTTTAAACTGTATACGTCTCCTACAGTCTCTACGTTCTCCTAATCTTGTAAATTGTATCTACCTTTGGCAAGGGTTGGGAGGGCGTTGGTGTTGTTGCTTCAGCACGTAAGCTAATAGGAGCAACTAATCCTCTTAATGCTGAGCCAGGCACAATTAGAGGAGACCTTGCTGTTCAAACTGGAAGGTACGGCCATATATATTTATTATTTTATTTGTCTGTTTATGTTCAGCAAGTACCGAGTCATGGATTCTGATGGCAATCTATGTGCAGAAATGTGGTACATGGAAGTGATAGCCCTGACAATGGCAAGCGTGAAATAGGTAAGAGTTTTCCTAATTTAGCAAAACTAGTTGAGTAGCATGTAGAATTAACTTAATGTGACTTCCCCCACATGTTAATAAGTTTGGTCATCCGCCTTTGAGCTGTTGCTAGACATGAATGAGACTTACATCAGAATCTTTACAGAAAGCAGTGGTGATTTCAGAGATCAGTTTTAGTATCTATGAGTAGTATCAAAGGAAAGAGCAAGAGTTCTTTTTATTTTCTTCTTTTTGATAATTTTTTCTCGATAAAGTAAGGTAATATTATAGGGTAGAGGGGCGGGCCCATTATCCACCGAGTTTAGAAGGCTGTGATTGGTCCAAAGGGCGGATCACAGACGGATTTCTCGGGTATCAAAAAAAAAAAGTAAGTTAATATTATTAAAGTGGTACTACAAAATTAAAGCAAAATGTCCAATATGAAGTTGATTTCCCAATGACATTGTACTTGTTGCTCTTTTTTAGCAACCCTTTTTTAGTTAATATCTTACATACTTGTAGTTTTTGTTGAGACCACCTACAACTAGGATGTGTGTTCCATTAACATGGCTGACTAGTTGTTTTTTGCCCTCTAATATTTGTCTACTGATATAGTGAGTAATGAGTGGTAGTTCTTGGAAATTCTTTCTCTTGCAAATGAAGCTGAAAACTTATCTTCTAGATAAAAATAAGTTGGCCTTGATTCTCATTTAATCGGCGCTTTTCTTTATGTTTCCTTGCTGCAGGTCTTTGGTTTAAAGAAGGTGAATTATGTGCATGGACAGCAGTTCAAGAACCTTGGTTGGTGGAATAATACCTTAGCGTTATATGACTCTTTTATTGAAGTTTTGGAGGTTTGAGCTTAACTGTAAGAGATGGAGAGTGATATCTCTTATTCGGCGTCTGTAATACGAAAATACAAGCACGTTATTGTATCATTTTTGGCATGGTTGGCCTGTTTATAAAAAGAGGGCCACTACTGGATTCTTATTTTTTCCAACTTGATGTCTTAACTGTAGAATTAAGTTTGTAATTGTTATGTTGGTTGTTAACTCATTCTAGTTCTCAAGGTACTCTACATTTTCCTTGCAAATGGAAGACATAAGACAGTAGCAGCAAAGTCCATATTCTCCTTCTGCTACATTTATCTTAGATTCTGGTAGTGCCCTTTCTCAAATAGTTCTGGTTTGCAGATAGTAACAAAACAATAACCTCCTTTGTTACCTACTTTCAAGTGTTCTGAATTTCTGTCATGCTGCTTGACTGAATATTTTTTTCCGATTCATTCTGTAAAATTAGCTCCAAGGATATACAAAGAACAGAGACATAACAATAGATAAATTGCTCAAAAAGATGCAGCAGCTTACATAAAGTTGCCTGATATGAACATACAGGCAATAACCCTCTCCACTACGGTCCCAAAACCGCCTCTCTTGCTATCCTTTTTCTGTTAAGAATATTGTCATGGAGTTTATCTTGTTGAGGACAAGCTAGTTAGAGAGAGCAGTTCAATATTCATCTGCCATCTCGCACCTTTGGAATGAGGAGAATACCTCACTTCAAGAATTCTTGAAAAGGAATATAAACTATACCGAGTAAACATAATATGCAGTTTTGGTCAAGTAGGAGGAGGCAGCTTAGTTTGTAGCCATGGTGAATTCAAGCAACAAAACACCTCTACAATTGCTTTTCCATTCACAAAAGCTACTTCCTAGAAAAATGATCTAGCAGTTACCCCCATCTGGCATTAAAATTAAGGGGAAGGTTTCTATGCAGAGTACAATTGAATATTGAATGTAAGAATGAAGAAGGAAATTCCAAGAACGAGTTACTGTTTCCCGTCTCCAGATTCTGTATCTTGCTTCTGACTGTCACTGCTGTGTGTGTTGCTTTGCATTTCAAGCAGTTTCTGTTGCTCCTCCTCCTCCTCAGATACTTGTGAATTTACATCTTTCACATCCTTGGGCTTGTTGCTTGTAGACTGCTGGTACATAACACCACCAGACATGCAGATCAACAGCCCCACTGTTCCAATAAGTTTGGAGTGTTTATCCCATATGACTAGATTTATCACCACTGTCAAAAGTTTATTAACTATGCCAAGAACAGTAAATCCTGTTGCAGAGATTGCTCTACGACAAGAAAATCCAAAGAAAGAGATGGCTAAACCAAACAAACACGACAGGGCTACTGGTAACACCACTTGAAAGCTGGTGCCAATCTGACTCATCCTCAATTTCATGCTTAATCTTCTTCAATTCACCCATGATAAGGAGCTCTATAGGAAAAAGCAACAAAGCCTCAAGATTGTTGTACAGCACAAGACCCCATGTGTTCAGACCAATTGTCATAACCACGTGCTTGATGTAAACAAAATCAATAGACATGCTCACTAAATAGGCCAAGGCCCAGCTGTAAGCTGTAAGCGTGAACTGGTAATCTGTACTGACATACAGCACACTACCAGCAAAGATTGTACCAAGTGACAACCACGTTTTCATTGCTGGCCACGGCTGGTGCAAGTAGAGGGTCTCTCCTATTGCAACAAAGATGGGGACTGCTGATCTGAAGACAATAAAAGTATCAACATTGGCATGGAGGAGAAGCTCACTGTTCGTGAAAAGAGATAGGTAGAATATAATTGCTGCAGGTAGGAATCGCCACATTGTTCGAAGATCAAGTTTATCGGGTTCTATAAGCTTGAGCCATCCGCACATGAGAACTCCAGCTGCACTTGTGAAGTACTGCAATGCAGTTAGTGCTCCGGGGTAAGGAAATTTCATTATGGCCCACTTGTTAATGATGGAGAGCAATGATGCTGAAAGACAGTACCCTGCAGCTATACCATAAACGGATGCCTGCTCAAGTAAGCCATTATACCAACTTGGTTGGTGACTGGAAGACGGTGAAGAAGCATCCAAAGACATTCTGGCATCTCCACCTTCAGGATCTTCCGCATCATTTGACATTTTAATCTAATAAATGAGCAAGGGGGGAAATTTCTATAAGTTATCAATTAACCATTAACAACTAAAATAGTTTACCCTTCATGCAAGCTAACCTTGCTGCGGTTTTTCTTCTTCTTTTTTTTTTTTTTTTTTGTGACAAGTAAAGGTACTATTAATATAAACTCAAGACCAAGCTGGTACTGCAACAAAGTACATCAAAGCTAGATACAATCTTCTAAAGCTGTAACGAAACCAGAAAATACAGCATTTCATCAAAATCATTTGAAATTTAGCATTACACCAAATTTGAACTCTGGATGCATCTATCCTTAGCAACAAAATGTTCTCTCCCTTCCCCTCAAAACATCTTTTGATCCTCTCAAGCCAAAGTTATGTACCACAATATGCAGAAACAATAGTTTTGCTATGTGCATCAACCACTTTATCTAGTGGCGGATCATCCTTATACGGTTATACCGCAGTCCTTAGAGGATGTGCTTCATAACATGTAGAAAATGGATCTCTTATTCCATTTATGTTCAATGAATCCAGAAATAGCTTTTATTTCAGTATTTCCACTACACTAATGAAATGAGCTAAAACTTTACCCCATTCAAGCTATTTTTGTCTATTTCCTAAGCAGCTAAACTATAATGCACTGATTCTCCCCCCTGTTGTGATACTTGATGAGTCCACAATTTGGACTCATTTAGGGTTTCATTTTAATAGAATTAGTGTCCTCAAATGCATATTTTCTCTCAATAACTTATGTAAATCCTTAAGTTTTAGATATTTGGAGTTTGAGGCAAAGCATGGATACTACTTGGCAAAAAGGAACAAAACGGCTGAAAAGACGAAGAAAAGAAGGCCCCAGGATTGCCTAATGCATTAGGCAAATCGCCGAATGGCCTTAACCTCGCCCAAAGTTCTAGTGTGCTGAGCCCTGAAGGAAAAGATCAAGTTGGCGATGAAAGGAAGCAGTCGGTGCGTCGCCAAACAATTCTGCGAAGCAGTACTATATCGCCCAATGATCCAAAACGTGAAGATGTTGAAGGCAAAAGCTGAAAGGTGATGAAGCAGACCAAAGGGCGGATCGCCGAGTGCATCGGCGATCTCGACTAACTGCGTCGAGTAATCCTTCGCAGCACATTTTTTTTTTGACAACTATAAATACTAGTTTGAATTTTTATCTTGGTATGCAATTTCAGAGACAACATTTTATTTTCTAAGTTTTCAAATAGAGAACATTTTTGCTTAGCTTTTGAAGATTTGAAGACTTCCAATTCCAAGAAATTGGAAGTGGGTGTTGAATATTCTTCATCCTAGACTCGTTAGAAGTGAATATAAATCATACCCAGTTGATGCTACTTCGATTTGGTATCATTTTCTTCCTTTTCTCAACGTCTAGCTAAAACCCCAATTCTTGGGGTGTGATTTTGTGGATATGGGTTAAATTTCCTGTTGGGTATTGCTTATTGTTAGTCTATTTGCTGTTTAAATGTGATTTCATTTAGTAGTTGTGTTGGCATTTAATGGCATTGTAGTTGCAAATACGATTTCATCTTAGTGTTTTTGGCTTGCTCGAAAGAGAGGTTTTAAAACTAAAACTACTAAATCGATAGCTGGTGGTTATTGGGTCGTCGTGGGTTCAGCTCGAGAGAGTGAATCCTAGGCCTTTTCCCACACATTCAGCTAGAGAGAATGAATGGGCTAAGGCGGAGGCTGTGCTTAAAAGCGGCAACTCGGTGTTAGAGAGAAACCGAGTTGATTCGGGGTAAGTTGCTCGAGAGAGAATTTACCCCCACTAAAGTCTAGCCTAGTTACAAATGTTCGGCAATTGACTATCAATAGCATTTACCCGATTGTGTAGTTTATCCCATATTCCTATCACATCCCAAGAATCCCATCTCCCTAATTCGCATCTTCTTATTTTTGCTGTTTTTGTTCATTAATTGAATACAAACCCTCCATTGTTAATTGACATTCGTATCAACGCCTTAATTTATTATGTTTTTACTCGATAATGTTTTCAGCTATGGTTAACTCTAGCATATTTGCGCTTAACTCTTAATTCTCAGAAACCGCTCCCTTCGGACTAGACCCCAACTCATTCGGTTGGGTTATATTACTATTGTACGATTATAGACACTTGAATTGGAAGTTGTGTCTTGATTACGCAAACATCAATACTGCATTTGTTTTTGCCACAACAAAATCAGAAGGGCCAGTAGCTCTAAACCTCTAATCCGGGATCCATTTGCAAGCCTCACAAATAATCTCATTACCTTCCTGAGAAAGATCACGTCCTTCATTACAAGCTTGTACACATGCTTCTAGAGCTACTCAATTGTTAAATCTGGGCACAAAATGGAATGATCTAAAACATCAGCTTCCCCTTCAATGCTACTTCAGAATGCATTACTCTTCAGGCGAAAAATGCAATTCAGCCATTTACAGAAAGTCCACTATATTTGATGTCCTAACTATCAAGCCCCCTATTTACTACATCTGCATATCTGTGGAGAAGACATGCTGTCACTAGGATGTTTTAACATTATCTACATTTCAATGAATTTGATTTGAGGTTCCAATTTTACTACCACCGCCAAAGATCTATCAACATTGCAGGCTGCATCTGCTATACTAAAGTTACATAAAAGTACACATCACTCAAACTAACACATTTCTCTATGAACGGATGAAAAACAGGAAATACACATCATATAGTATTCGAAGAATAGCATTGAATTGCCAATAGTCCCCTTATGCTTCAGATGCATACCTTAAGCAGAAAATAATTTCAAATCCTTCAAAATCACTTGCACTCACTAGTTCTCCAGGAGCAGTAGGCTGCATAAAATTAGATTACTTTAGAAAAAATTAACAAAACATAGTCAAAAAGCTTATAAATTGATAAATTTATATTGAATCCGCATCCATTGACACCGAAAATAACAATGGATACAGTAGTATTCCAAAATGTAGAGCTAGATCCACTTCTGGAAGAAGGAACTGACCAATTAAACGGTAGAAGGACGGTTGCCGGCGACGATCCGACGACGGCGCCGGTGGCTCGTAAACCAGAGAGTGTGTGAGAGAGAGAGAACAGGGGAGGTGGGAAATGAAAGTGAGCATAATCGTTACTAGGCCTTCGAACTTTTTCTCAATGTCAAAAATGATTCCTCAAGTTATTTAAAATAACAAAACAAGCCCTCAAGTTAAACAATTACAGTTTGTACTCTTTAATTTTAGAAGTTAATCTCATTTGCGTGCAAATTTTACTTGGAAACAAAAAGGCACAAATTTTATTTTTCAATTTGAAATTTGTAGTCAAGGATGGCAAGATGCTCCAATTATTGTAGTCCTAACCCACAATATTATCAGCTCTAAATTTGGCTTAAAGATATGAACTTATACCTTATCTAGTTTTATATCGTAATAAGAAATAATATAAGTCTTATAACGCAAAATATTCATGCGATTCTTTTCCAATATTGTTAGAACACTCCTAGGAACCCTCTATTGTCTTCTTACAACTATATGCACCATCCGATTTCAGTCCATATGTATTTGAATGTTGAAAATCTTTTTTACTATCTTATAGTCTAGTGGTATCAGTGAGAGTCTCGCACACAATAGATGTAAGTTCAATTTTCATCATACATATTCCCCCTATAGGCTATGTAACAGATTTATTTATCAGAACTTAATTTTATCTTTTGCATTTGGATCATGCGTCTCGGTAGTTGTTATTAATTATTTGGATGATTATTCCTTAGAGCATTGGCTACACTTGTCACTTCACTAATGCAATATGCTTTTTATAAAAATTACAAGAGAAAAAAAAGTGACAAGAATCTCTGACATATAGCCAAATAAATAAGCCAAAGTTGATAACTTAGTTTTGACATAGTCATAAATTGGAATTAACATTTTTGTAGTAATTTTCTCTTGCAGTCCCTGTGTAACTAGTATATAGATCAACTCATAAATTTCAAGACTCAACAACAAATTAGCAATAATATTAGCTAATTAATTAAGCCACAATGATTGTGATAACTACTACTGCTAGTGTTGAAGTTGTGTCTAGGGAGACAATTAAACCATTGTGTCCAACACCAAATCACCTTAGAAACTACATTCTATCTTCTATTGACCAAAATTCTCCTCCCATTTACATCCCAGTGCTACTTTTCTACCTTAATAATACAAGTATTAACACTAATGAAAAGTTAGTTATGTTGAAGAAATCATTAGGTGAGTGCCTAAGTGAGTACTATCCATTGGCTGGCACATTTAAAGATGACTATTCTGTTGTTGAGTGCAATGATGAAGGGGCAGAGTTCATTGAAGCTAGAGTTAATTTTGATATTTCACAAGTCATAGGAACTTCAAATGTGAAGTTGTTGAATCAGTTGTTGCCTTTTGAATCTACTGGCAATTGGGGTAAGCTCAAGGGGAAAACAGATGAGAGGAAAGTGCTTGTTGCTGCTCAAGCCAATTTATTCAGGTATTCTTCAGTAAGCTAGGCGAGATCAGGATTTTCACTAATCACTAAGGGATTTAAAATATAAAGATCTAAACATTTCTAGAAGCTAAGTGGATTCAACAAACTATTATATATACATAAAAATAATTTACCTTATATATACCATATAATTTTCCAGTAAAATGAGTTCAAATGAATCCTTGTACCCCTTGCTCCGCCAATGCTTATAGATCAAGTTTGGAGGAGAAGAGAAAACATCAACTTTCTATACTTTGGTATGTTGAGACATGATATAATTAAGTAGAGTAATTAAAAGTGTACACTCTCTCGTAGACAACAAAAATATTTTCACGTGATTGACTCATGAAAAAAGAATCTTGATTTTATTTTTTAATCTTTTCTTCAGGTGTGGTGGTTTGGCTATTGGTGTATGCATTTCTCATAAAATTGCTGATGGCACTTCAGTAGTTGCTTTCTTGAATTCATGGGCTTCCAAATCTTTAAATAACTATCATGGTTATAATGCTAATATTGTCCCTCCTCCTATCTTTGATTCAGCAAGAAATTTCCCTCCAAGAGAAATGCCCCGCTATTCTCATGACATTGGGATAACTAACAAAACAATCGTTACAAAAAGATTTATTTTCGATTCATCATCTATACTATCCCTGAAAAAACAAGCATCAACCGCGATTATTGATTCATCAGATGAAAATATCAAGTTTCCAACTCGAGTCCAAGCCGTTTCATCTCTCATATGGAGTCGCGTCCTTGCCCTTTATAGATCAAAACCAAAATACGCGAAAATTTGTGTAGCAGTTCATGCAGTGAACATAAGGCCAAGGATGGAACCACCAGTCCCTAATCACACATTTGGAAATTATTGGACAGTTGCTATAGCCCCTGCAGTGATAAAAACAGAGCAAAATGCAGGGGAAATGAGTAGTGATATAACAATATTGGTTGAAAAAATGAACAAATCAATTAGGAATGTCAATGCAGGTTATGTGAAAAATATGAATGTTGTTGCACCCGTGTCAGATTCTCCAAAAAAGCATAGCTTTTCAAAGACCAGACACACACGTGATAGTAATTTTGAAGAGTCTGAACAACATAGGTCGAGATTGAATGATAATTCAGTGGAAACAACCGCAAAAGCTTTTTCAAAGGGGGATTTAGAAGTGTGCAATTTTACAAGTTGGTGTAGATTTCCAGTTTATGAAGTGGATTTTGGATGGGGGAAACCTGAATGGGTTTGTAGTCCAATTAAATCTTTCAAGAATTTGGTGATATTAATGGGAACTAAAGATGGAGATGGCATTGAGGCATCAGTTAATTTGTTGGAAGAGGACATGCCCCTTTTTGAAAATGATCCACAGATTCTTGCTTTTGCTAATTATTGCCCATGATTCAAGAATCAAAGAGACTTGAATTTTGAAGCTTTCTAGCATTAGTGTGTTTTGTTAGTTATTACTCGTTCCATTTCAATTTGTCTTGCCACAAAATTTAAGAGAGTAAAGTATATTTTTGGATCTTGTGGTATTACCAAAATGTCATTTAATCTTGTGGTTATTATATATGTCACGTGAAAAGTTGAAATTAAATTATTGACAAATAAAGAGGAGACATTCTTTTTTCAAACGAACTTAAAAAAAAAGAAAAAAGATAAACAGATTAAAAAGGAGGTTTTTTCTCACAATAGACTCACTAATGCTTCATTTCATCTATTAGTAGTATAATTTGCCAGTTACTCCTTTGTTTCAGGACATAAAACTGAAACAAACAACAAGAAAAGTTTTTTTGGGGCTCAAACTAATTATATATGCCTTGAAAATTCACTAAACAAGTATAAATTATAAATTTCGAATCCAATAAACCAAATCAACTATGATAGAATCCTGAATTCGAACCTATAACATTCAAATCATGAATTTATCTCTGGCCAAAAAGAGCTAGCAACAACTTATCCAAAAAAAAAAAAAGTTACTACTAATCTTCTATATATTATATGACTAAAAAGGAACATACATTGAACTCTTGACACAGATAAAAAAACGAAAGAGTGTCATATAAAATGAAACAGAGACGAATAATTATTAGCGACCACATATAGTTAATGTTTTGGTTAACAAGGTAATAATCTATAATTAATTATTCTATAGGTGATGGGAAGAGGCACAAGCAATACAAGCAAGCAAAAGAATAGCAGAAGAAGCACCATCTTCTTCAACATTAGAGCTGCTCCTCTTGAACTTGTTTGTTTTTCCTTTGTTGCATTGCATCAATTGCTTTTGTACTTGGTAATTTTTCACCTCCTGTTGTTGCCTTATTTTCATTGCTTCTTCCACTCTTGACACCATTTTTTTTTTTTGTTTTGTTTTCAAAGAAACTAGCTGTTGATTTTTTTTTTTGAATTTGAAAGACTTAGTTGGGAAATTAACACTGATGTGCCTTCTTGTTATATAGGCCTCATCAGTAGCCACTAAGTGCCAAATGTGTAATAATGGAGGTAAGGATTGAAATTTAAAATAAAGAGGAGTAGTAAAATATTTGCTGTATATAAATTAAATAATTGTTAGATTTTGTGGCTTTTCCTAGCCCATTTGAACATGTTTGTTGTATAAGTTAAATAAAGGGATAGATAAAGTCAATATTTTTTAGTGATCTAGTTTATAAAATAACGAGCAAATACTTATATTTAAGTATAATTATATACACAATCAATATATATTTAAATTTGGTCGAATTGTACATAGTGATAGGATTTCCTTAAATAAATACATATATATTGTAGGTATGTATGTTTACCGACCTCTGCTGCTGCTACTTGGATAATTTGGTAAGATATTGTAAAATTAATTGGTATATATATAAAAAAAATTAAAATTTCTCGAGTGCTATCCTTTACTTATTTTAGGGTCTCGATTAATCTGAATTTACATCATGTGAGGTCTATTAAAAGATAATTATTTTTATTAAAGTTTTTTATATTTTGGTGACTGAAAACCCAAATTAAGAAGAAAAATATCATATCCGTTTTACTATCGAAATGACGAAATTTTTTGCTAAGTGGTGCATACATATTCTCAACATTTATGTAAAGTGGAAAACTTAGATTTTTGCATCCATATTCATAGCTTTTCATAGGTGAAAGTTGAAACAGTAACGTAGAAAAAAGGCTTATTTAATAGCCACAATTTAAACTTTCTCCCACCAAGAACCAACCTAACAAAAAGCACAAAAAAGGAAGTTGTAAAAGATGAAGGCTGCCATGGCAACGGTTATTGCAGCTGGAATAGTAATCATCACTGCTTCTCATTCAATTCTAACTAGAGCTGTTAAAATGGACTGGCCCAATCCAATTCAACTCAACCCAACAGGCTAGAGAATTAAATGGATTGGGACGAATTGACCCTTTTAATTAAAGGGCCTATAAAATAGCAGCACAATCCAGCCCTAAGCGGGCCACGGATTAGGACGGGTTGACCCTTCAACCAAAAAAGGGACAACATTTACCTCTTAGAAAGGATGCGAATGTTGATGTCCAATGAACACGACATCAATACATACATAAATTCATTCATGAATTACACATACTTCGGTGAATATTTACAAAACAATACATAATAACCAAGATACAACATTCATAAGATTCATCCGAGCAAAAAAACATTACATGATCACTATTTTCATAAACAAGACAATAAAGGAGAAGTGAAAAATTAGGCATAAAAACAAAAGTAAAAGAAGTCAAAAGATTCATAGTTATAATGGAGTAATGGACTTGGGCTAATAAGAAAATTTAGTGGGCTAATGACCCTAAAATGTAAAAGATATGTAAAAAATATAGTATTGATTTTATATTGATATTTTAAAAATATTTATTGACAAAATCTTAACAAGTAAAACACTACTTAAAATATATATAATAAATATTTTTAAAATTCACAGCCCGCTGGCTGGCCTCTGAGGCTTGCGGGTTGGACCTACAAGGCTAGCGGGCCAAATGAAGCTGGGCTAAAAAACCTCGTTCCTAAATGGGCTGAAAAAATTGAGTCCAACTCCATTTAATTCAAGGGTTGGGTTGGGCCGGCCTAGCGGGTCAAGCCCATTTTGACAGCTCTAATTGTAAGGAGGGAAATTAAAAATCAATAACACCCTGTTATAATATAACATAGTATGAAAAAATCTCTTGTGTTTCAATATTTTTAAAATTATTTGGATAAAATCTTATCACAGAGAACATATAATATAACATAGTATGAAAGATTTTTTTTTTTTTTTAAAAAAAAAACATAATTAGCATGATAAAATATTACTTACTATACAAAATGATTGTTATAGAGAAATTTGAATATATAACTAGAATATAAACAATAAAAATTAAGTTTATAATTTTACTAACTCTGATTAAAGCTGACTAATTATTTAGAAATTATTCCTTTTTCTATAGATAATTTTTTTTAAAAAGAATTCAAAACTATAAATAAATAGACAAGTTTTCAGTCAAAGTGCCACGTGATTCTGGAAACAATTGATTCAACTCCTTTAGTCGATGAGAAAACAAGGAGGATCGATGAGATTCATCCAATTGGGAAAATATTTCAATATGAGTACAATGTACATGTATTTAAAAAACAAATACACATCGATTGTTTCAATTTTTGGATAGGAGACTTTTGGCTCTTAGCAGGAGATATAGATATAATATACTCCCCGTTCTTATTTATATGTCACAATTTTAGATTTTATGTTCCTTAAAAAATTATGTAAGTTTATAATTGTACTTTTATTTAGTATTCTTTTGAAGTCAAGTTTTTAATAAATGAACATAAATTAATTTATTTTAACTAATTAAATTGACCAATAAACATGAATTAATTATTTAATTTCCTATATTGGTCAAATTCATATAGGCTAATAACTCTCAAGGGTAAAATAAGAAGAATAGTGTTAATTATGTATTGATTTTGTGAAATAACAGATATTCAGAATCAACTATTCTTAATAAGGACAACATATAAATAATAGCAGGGAGAGTACATATGTCACGCCCCGAGCCTACACCCTGGACGTGGCCGACACTCGAGAACCATTGCTGGCCCCAAGCGAACCATTGGTCTGGCTTACTTACTCAGCGGAAGACTTTACTCAAGATAAAATACTTTAAAAAGTAAATTGAACTGCTCAATAAATAACTTAAAAAGTATAAAGAACATTCACTAGCCAAAATGGCAACTCAAGTCTAAACTTAACTGAAAAGGAAAAGTAAAGACTCATGAACTAATATCAACTAACTCTGTCTATGAAGCCTCTAAACAACTGAGATGGACGTCGGGACAAGACCCACGACATCCTAATGAACTAAATTACTGAAAGCAATAAAAAGGATCCTTCGGAAAGCTAGGAGGCTCACCAACTGACTCTGAGTGCTCAACTGCATTAACGAGGCGCTAGATGCTGATCCTGGTTACGTGCGTCTGCATCATAAGACGATGCAAGCCAACTGGCATCACTACATTGAATGTACGAGTATGCGAGTTGGAATGCTAAATATAACTGAAACTTGAAAATAACCTGAAAGAAACACTTACCTTGGCTTTACTCAACTCCTGAATAACTTAACTCAATATAAAGCAATAAAACACATGCAATATATAGAAAGCCTTTAAAACAGTAGAAAAACAACTTATTTCATTAAAGAAAATGCAATAACAAACTCAACTTTACTCATATAAGAAAATAATATAGTTTCTGTGGGAGTTTCTCTAACCAACAACCACCACTATGAGCCTAAGTGGTGATACAACGTCTTGCCCACGCTGCCAGAACTGTCCTATACTTTGTCATTATATAGAACGCCTTAACTAAGTGGATCCACTAGTCTATGCTAAAAAACACTTAAGAAGTCATCTAAAAAGTATGATCTTTTACTATCCATGATGGCAACATGGTTTATGAAGACGTGAGTTATTTGAACTCAAACTCGTCTCCATATCGCTGCTCAATACACTCCCAAAATATACTTATTTGTAAAAACAAAACTCTTTCTTTGGTTTGAGATAATTACTCAAAAACTTGGCTTAAAAGCTCTCTTGGAAATCTCAGTTTCCTTTCTTACTCAATGTGAAAACATTTTAACTCTTGGGAATACTTAGTTCCCGTATAATCTTTGAAGAATGAACTTTACTTTTATTCTTTACTAAAAACTAGCTCAAAAGCTCTTTTGGAAATCTCAGTTTCGTTTCTTGTTTAAATGTGAAAACATTTAGTCTTTGGGAATACATAGTCCCGATATACTCTTTTGAAGAAATGACTTCAATCTTTACTCTTTACTCAACTTAAAACTTAAATCTTAAAACAAAGTTAAAACGTTTGTAAAAGACTTTTGAAAAACCTTATGACTTTCTCTTAACTTGACTCTTGACTTGACTCTTAACTTTCCTTGACTTGACCTTTAACCTCTCTTGACTTGATTCTTAGCTTTCTTTGAATTGAATTATGGATTCAAGGATTATGATTTGTGATAGGAAATATCTCATGATGTTTAGGAATGATTTTAGATGGCTAAACATGAGAATTGTCTGAAAGTAGGTCTGCGACGGGGAGATGTATTTAAATTTTTTGTCGCGAAAATAATTTTTGAGGCAGAACGGTCCGTGACCGCTCCACGACGTGAAGAGCTTTTCTCAAATCTGAGGGGCAGATCCGCGACGCGGCCCCACTACCCAGATTCACCCGACTTTTTCCTTCTTTATTTTCCAGTCCCAATTGGCCTAAACTCGACTATTTTTCTCAAATTCTCTTTAGATTTAGATACCCAACATTTGTACCCAAGAACCTAACTCAAAGCAACTCTAAAACTTGACGTAAAGATCTCAAAACTTCTCAATATCAGCCCAATTCAAGAACGACATCAATTTCAAGAATACACATCAAGAACATCAAACTTTCAACCTTTTTAGAACGAATTTCGCTGAACTAAACATGTTTGGCGCGTGGGTGAACGAGCCCAACGCTATGAAAGTCTCACATACCTTGTAGGATTAAATCCTTGGCAAAATCCACAACCAAATCGCACGATCTTGGCGAATCTTGAGCTTTTCTTCTCCTTTCTCCTCTTTTCTCTTGCGTTCTTTCTCCAAAAACCCTAAATCTATTTTTTCCAAAGCGTAAACTGAATCCTATCAGTTTAGACCTTAAAAATATTACCAAAAACGAATTAATTAAGTTGGATATGGAAAAGACCAAACTATCCTTTTAAAATCCGAATTGGCCTTTCCTTATTCGAACTGCCCAACTTCCAATGGGCATATCTCACTCATACGAACTCAGAATCGCGTAAACTCGGCGGCGTTGGAAAGATAATTCAACGATCTTTCCTACGGTATCTGGAAACACACCTAAATCATCCTGAGCTAGGAGTTATGGCCATTTGAAGTTGACCCAAAACTCATTCTTAACTTGAACAAATTTCCAGATTTTCATTATTTTCAAAAATCATTATTTCCAATTCTTAGCTTCTTCCTAGTTATTTCAGTTTGCGAGATGTTACTACATATATGCATTGTATAGAACTAATTATATGTCCTTACATTATGCATGGAAACAAAGAAAGTCAGTTTACTTTTTAAAATAAAAAAAATGTGGGGTGTATGAAGATGTGATTGGCATATATTTATTACTAGTATATTATAAAATCTTACATTTACCCCTCTTTCATCTTTTTTTTTTTTAAATATTTTTTTAATTGTTTTGGTTATGCAAGTAGTTCATGAAATATCATGTGCAAGGGCATGTGGGCATGTTCCACTACTGTATTTCTTCATCCTCGTCCTTATCCTCGGCTGAGCCTCTTCTCCATGTCCAAGTTTTCTTCTATGAAAATGAAATGCATATGATATCTATACACACATAACAAAAATAATTAAACAGAGTTGAACTTCTTGTTTCAACAAATTTATGTTATAACAATACTATGACGAGATTCGTGCTAGGAAGTCTCACGTTATGGAGCAAAACACTCTTTAACAAAGGTCATTTCCGATCCTGTCAAAGGAATTCGAACCTAAGACCTTTGATTAATGATGAAACACTTACAAGTTACCACTTCAGCATATCCCTTGTTGGTGACTAGATTCTATGTATATTTACACGTCAAACATGGTCATAAATAATGTAAAGACAAATTAAATGTATAAAACATGGAGGACCAAATAGTTTTGTTGCATGTGAAAGAGAGACAAGGAATGGGGTTTGAGTGCATGAGCCCATTATTCTTGGGTCATGATTCAAGAAAATGGGTTGTTGGCCATTTTATCAACAACTATTCTTTCTCCTCTGACCCTTATAAATCTTGATGATTGATGGATATTTCTATTTCTAAGTTTGGACCACTCAATTGTTTTCCATCAAATTTTAATACTTAGAAATAAGACTCATGTGCAAAGGCAGATCTAACATGTAGCTTATGAATTCACGCGAATCTAATAACTTGCAAAGCTTTTATATATGTATTAAATTTAATATATGTTTTTGACCTTCGCTGTTGTATATTAACTTGAGATTGTAATAAAAATTATAAACTTAAAATTCTGAATCGTTATTTGCCTATGTGTGTTAATACTTACTAAATTTGTACTCCCACTTGTTTTACAAGAGACAACTGAGATACATACTGGAAGTTGGAAAGGATTTTGTCCTATCATACATACTGGATTTTGTCATATTCTCCCAAATAGTGAAATTATTTCTGAGGAAATTTCATAAATAGCAAAGAAATCAAATTTATAAGTCTTCTTAGATACAAATTGCCTAATTACACTTCATATCTATAGTTTCATTTGCTATAAATATTTCCATTTGTATATTTCGCGATCAATATACAAACAAGGTAAGTATATATAGATTTTGTATCTATACGTTTAGGAATTTTTTTATAACTTATACAAATCAAATATATCAACAAATTCTATACAAACATGATAAACAAATCATAAACAAATAGTTAGGGTAAGCATATACAAATATGGATTTATACAATTAGGAACCGAATTATACAAATTCTGGACATGGCCCACGTAAATATGATTATATGTTAGTGGTGAAAAGTAATTTCTTCAAACTATAATTGTATTAATTAACTAGTATATGTTTGGTTAGTCGCGTAATTTTTCCAATTATTTAAGTTTCTGTACGTGTTGTGTTGGAGCCTGATGATTCAATCAAACCAACCAAGAGTTTTGGGCCTATGATCCAATGGTGGTGGGGAAAAGCCCATTTCAATAGATCTTATGGGCTGTGTTGCATCCGGACCAAAACTAATCAAGTTCGATAACCTTTAGGCCCAGAAAGTTCAATATTTCTTTGATTCTTTTTCAACCCAAGTAGAAAAACTGTTTTAGGACCTGTGAATCATGGGTCATGAGTTCATGACACATGAGTCTTGATAGCTGGTGTCATCCATGTGGATAGAAATAATCTTTTTATATGTACAAAAGCAAAAAGGTCTAAATTTGCAGTTAAACTTGGGAAAAAGGATAAATTTTCCAAATTATCGTAAATGATATGTGGATATCTTCCGTTATATTTTTGGAACATTAGTGCCCTTGTCGTCCAAAAATTAGAGCATATATGCCCTTCACTTTAACGGAAGACTAAATAGGGACATGTGACGCAATCTTATCCGTCAATTTGATATTTAATAAATGTCGGGTCGGTGGATAAGATTATGACACGTGTATTTTCGTTAATATAAAGGGTATATATGATCTAGTTTTTGGACGACAAAGACGCTAAAAGCCTAAAAGTATGACAGAAGTATCTGCATACCATTTATAATAGTTCGGAGGTATATTTGTCATTTTTCCCTTTAAACTTTATGAAATGATTTAAATTTATATAGTTGGGTTTCTTTTTTTTTTTAATAGTTGGGTTTAAATATACCGTTATTGTTACTAATTTGACTTAGAAATGTCCTTATTAACTTATAAGTTATAACATGAAATTTCTAACAAGTGAAAATGGGCAAATTTACTGTTAAACTACGAAAAAATGTTTAAAATTTAAACCTAAAAGGTGTAGAAATTGTCCATATGAGTTTTTTATTTTTATTTTCCACCCAATATTTGAAGCCTGAGTCGTGTTCAATTTCCTAAAAGAAAAATGTTGTGCAAAATACAAAAAATCTTCCTTTTTTCGATCTTTCAAAAAAGAAAACCTTTTTGATACTTTGAAGTGCAGTATCTGCGAAGATGTCGTTCGACTACAACATATAGTTGTTTTCTTTTCTCTCCTTCTGAACCTGGGTTAGGCCGTCCCCTTCGATTTGCGCACCAAGAATGATCTCCAGATCAAAATTTTCTGATGTAGGAATCGGGATTAGCGGTTGACTGAACCACCATTCTTAAGAAGAACTCCCGATTATATTCAAATCGCATAATACACATTCCCTCCGTTCCTATTTATATGTTATCATTTTAGATTTCACTTGTATTAAGAAACTAAATAAGTTACTATTCTATCTTTATTTAATTTTTTTTGGAAGTCAAGTTTTCAATTAATGATTATGAATTAATTTATTTTGATTAATTAATTTGATCAATAAACATGAATTAATTACTTAATTTTTCTATGTTGGTCAAATATATATTTTCAAGGCTAATAATTCATAAGGATAAAATAAAAAGAATATTATAATTTATACATTAATTTTATGAAATAACAAATATTATGAATTAATTATTTATAATAAGGATGATATATAAAAAAAAAAGAAGAAAATAGTAATTTGGAGGGGGCTCTCTCTCCTAACCAAATTTGTTTGTATGAGTTGGCCTTAGATGTAGTTGGATGGACACACAAATCAAGGGGCAGAGTGGGAGTCTGTTTTCAACTTCGCCATCGTGGGGCACCTAACCGCCCCCAAACGCACAGCCCCCACACATTTTTTCTTATACATCTCCATTTTTTTCTTCTCTTCTAGAAAATACTCCTTTTCAAATTCCGTGATCCCATCCAGATAAAAAGCTAGATTTTCGCCTTCCTTCTACAACTTACCATCTGTACTGTCAACTGAATTCCCAGTTCCCCTTCAAACTTTTCATCATACATATTTTTATTTTAGAATATTATTTTAGGAATTCTTTTCTTGCCGAAAGTTGAATATTGAAATTTCGTTTTTCGCCAAAATTGAAAAATATTTTTAGTTTAAATTAGTTTTTAAAATTTTAAAAAGGGAAAAGGGTCTGAAAAATACTCCAACTTTGATCGAAATTGCTGTTACGATACCAAACTTTGAAAATGACTTTTTACCCTCTATACTATTTTATAGTGTATTTTAAAGGTATATATGTGCCTACATGGACATAATAAATATTTCATCATTTTAAATAGTAATGTGTCCACGTGGACATATATATACCTTTAAAATATACTATAAAATAGTATAGAGGGTAAAAAGTCATTTTCAAAGTTTGGTATCGTAACAGCAATTTCGATCAAAGTTGGAGTATTTTTCAGACCCTTTTCCCTTTTAAAAATAGCTTCAATTTATATTCATATCCAAACAAAATTCAAATTTTAAAATATTATTTTTCAATTTTTTTGAGATACTATTTTTTTCTTCAAATTTTATATTTTTATGTCCTAACACCCATTTTGATACCCGTGAAACACATTTCAGTAAATATTTGTTAATTGTTATTCTAATAAGGTCATTATTTATTTTTAAATTAGTGATTCAGAATAACAATTAAATGAGAATTATAATTATATTTGCTAATGGTGGTCGTTTGTAATAAGAGTATTATAGGGCCATAAAGATTAACATCACATGTACTATGGAGCCAATAGGTTAACGAATGATATTTTTGCACCAATTTGAATAGTTCAAAAGTATTATATTCTTGGTGTTAAATGATTGAATAATGAATGTAGCTAAAAATAGTGTATATAAGAATTAGACTATGAAATGATAAGTAGATATCGTTATGTTGTTTTCGATGGACCTATTAGGCAACATATTAAGTAGTTACTAGAACTTTGGTGTTTTTATTACAACTATCTGATGAAATATACTTATCATCTATTGTATTCCTTCTGTCCAATAATAGTATTGAAAAATGTCTATAATTAATGATAAAAATAAATTAAAAATTAAGTGTAAAATTATTCATGAATTTCATAAAATGAAAAAGTTTTATTGAACATCAATTTTTAGTATAGTAAACAACTATTATCGAATAAAAGGATTAATTATAAATTCTTTATAATGATCGTTATTTGAAAATATCTGAAATTATTCCATTAATTAGAATTGAGACAATCAATAAAATGGAATCGCATTACTTACCGGCTCTTCCGGTCTCCCATTACTAGCCACTTCTATTAAACCCTTCCACTGGCTTTCCACTTCATTTCACAAAAACCTCTCCAATTAAAACGAACTCCATTTTCTTTCTCAGTTCACAAAAAAATCATGGGTATATTATCAGTTATCTTTTTTGTACTTTTTCTTCAATTTTTTTTTTGCAAGTATCTTACGTTTCAGTTCTCAGACTTTGACTAATTCCATTTTTTCCATATCTTCTTTGTAATTTTTTGCAGGCAAGATTAAGATAGGAATCAATGGTATATAATCTGTTGTTTTTTTTCTCGTTTGAATTTGTAAATTTAGTGTGTTTTGCTCTACTTTCATGAAATTACTTTGTGGTTTTGGCCAAGATTGAGTTTCGAATGTTGTTTGGTTTGTAGGTTTTGGAAGAATTGGCCGATTGGTGGCCAGAGTGGCTCTACAAAGAGATGATGTTGAGCTCGTTGCTGTTAACGACCCCTTCATCACCGTGGAATACATGGTAACATTGCAATTAATGATAGTTAATAAACTATGGATTATGCTTTAATGTCAGTCTAGTTTGGGTTAATCATATGTTTAGTACATTTAGTTCATTAAATTGTGCATTAGTATTTAGACAATTTTATCAAAATTAGACTATTTTCACATTGATAGTTAATTACCATGATTTTTGTTTGAGTTAACGGTAAAAAATACACTAAAAGTATCCAAGTTTTTTGAGTTTTCTACCTGAACTATCAGGTGTGTGTCACAAAATGTTATCAAAACACACATGAACTATCATTGTTTGAGTTAAATATCGGAAATTTCAGGCAGGAGAAGTGAACAACTCATAGTTCAGGTGTGTTTCCATAAACATTTAGCATGTCGGAAACTATCACAAAATGTTATCAAAACACATGAACTATCATTGTTTGAGTTTCATACCTGAAATTTCAGGTAGGAAAAGTGAACAACTCATAGTTCATGTGTGTTATGATAAACGTTTGGTGATAGTTCAAGTAGGAAATTCACACATGATAGTTCAGGTAGGAAACTCAAAAAATGGGGATACTTTTAAGTCTGTGTTTGATGGCCAGTGCACTTCGGTCATAAAAAAAGGGGTGTGTTTTTGACCTTTCAATTCTTTTTTCTTTTTCTGTTTCTTAGTTCTTCACTTTCCTGATGTGTTGGGTCAAATACAACTCTTTTCCTTTATTTATGTTTTGCGAAATTCACATAGTGAAATTGAGTAGTAACAATATCAGTAAATCTGTTGGTTTCTGGGGGTTTAAGTTGATGGGAATTGTATATGATGATTGTTGCAGACATACATGGTCATGTGTAAGTTTACTGTTCTTTTTTGAGGGGTTAAGTTGATGGGTATTGTATATGATGCTTGTTGCAGACATACATGTTTAAGTATGACAGCGTTCATGGTCAATGGAAGAACAATGAGCTTAAGGTTAAGGATGAGAAGACTCTTCTCTTTGGTGAGAAGCCTGTTACTGTATTTGGCATAAGGTAAATTATGTCTCCAGCTTTTCATTATCATACGAAAAACTGCATTAGAATTTCTCTTGATTGGACTTACTGTATGGATGTCTGAAGAAACCCAGAGGAGATCCCATGGGCTGAGGCTGGAGCAGAGTACATCGTGGAGTCAACTGGAGTCTTCACTGATAAAGACAAGGCTGCTGCCCACTTGAAGGTTTGTGATCCTAAAGAACTAGAGCGGTTCTTATTTTGGCTTACTGTTTGTAGTTAATATGACTGTGATTTTTCATAATACATAGTTTGACGCTCCAACATATAATCCCCCATGGCCTGAACACTTGGTGCCTGAAACCATGTAGCGAACTTTGTTGTCATTTTTGCTTTTATACATGTTTATGTATGCATTTGTTAGTGAAGGTGCAATTCTGAGGCTTTACTCATGTACTTTTGTTTTCTTTTCCTGTCCAATCAAACTTTTGTGGAAACTTAAGGACAGAATATGCTGTCATCTTGAAAGCAATTTAAAACATCTCTGTTGATTTTCTCTACAAGAGTCTAGGTGTTAGAGTACGTTGTTTGTATTGCCTCTATATGAGTTTTTTTTAAACTGCAAATTGATGCTAATGCCATGATGTTTGAATGTTGACTACTTGGATTGATATGGCTATCACATATTTCCTTGCACATTAGCTTGATTACCTGCATTGAATAGTTGGTGTTAAGTACCTGCTTAAATTTTTTGGTTGTTGTTATTACCAGGGTGGTGCTAAGAAAGTAGTCATTTCTGCTCCTAGCAAGGATGCACCGATGTTTGTTGTTGGTGTCAATGAAAAGGAATACAAGCCAGACCTCAACGTCGTTTCTAATGCTAGCTGTACTACTAACTGCCTTGCACCTCTGGCAAAGGTTTCCTTTTTGTTTCTTGCCCTGTTCTTCATTTTAGTATTTGAGCCTATATGTGAATTTAAATGATTTCTGTTGTGACTTTGCAGGTTATTCATGACAGGTTTGGAATTGTTGAGGGTCTTATGACTACAGTTCACTCCATAACCGGTAAGTATTGCTTTATGCATTAGAAGTTAATACAGCTTCTGTAGCTTGAGTACTAAGTAGTTATTTTATAACAGCCACCCAGAAAACTGTTGATGGACCATCAGCTAAGGACTGGAGGGGAGGAAGAGCTGCATCATTCAACATTATCCCCAGCAGCACTGGAGCTGCAAAGGCTGTTGGAAAGGTGCTACCATCATTGAATGGAAAGTTAACAGGAATGTCTTTCCGAGTTCCAACGGTCGATGTCTCTGTGGTTGATCTCACAGTGAGGTTGGAGAAAGAAGCCACCTATGATGAAATCAAGGCTGCTATCAAGTAAGACTGTGCACTTTACTCCTTTACCCATTCCCCCTTCCCTGTAAAAAATACAAAAAGTTTTGTGCTTCATTCAATTCGGGCAAGTATACGGTACAGGTTTCCATGAATGCAAAATACATGCTAAAAAAGTAGTAATGGTGCTGGCCGCTGGGTGAAATAGTAGAAAAGGCCTTAGGGTGACTCAACTTGTTTTAATAGCCAGCTCGTTTATATTAATCTGTTTTTTTTTGCTTTGGCATTTCATTAGGGAGGAGTCTGAAGGAAAATTAAAGGGAATTCTTGGTTACACTGAAGATGACGTGGTATCTACAGACTTTATTGGGGACAACAGGTGAGGATGGATTTTTGAAGTTATGTTCCATATTATGTTTCTGAATGAAAATGACTCACTCAAAACTACAAATGTCTATCACTTCTGCCTAATGCATTTTTTCCTGTAAATTCCCTTTGTACTGACCCTGCGTGAATCAGACTAGAGAGCCGAAGTGTTAATTTGACTGATTTGTAATTCAAATTAAAATAATTTGCAGATCAAGTATCTTTGACGCCAAGGCTGGAATTGCTTTGAGCAAGAGCTTTGTGAAACTTGTTTCTTGGTATGACAACGAAATGGGCTACAGGTAAATCTTAAAAAGTTACTTCTCTTTAAATTCAGAGCTGCTGTAGACCCTTCTTTTAGCATTCTCCTTTACAAGAACTGTGTTAGGCAGCACTTAAATGGTTTGTGGTCTGCTGCTAATGTTTTTCCTTGCTGTGATTGCAGCACGCGAGTGGTGGACTTGATTAAGCACATGGCATCAGTCCAGTAAAGTGGCAGTTCCGAGTATGATGGTTCGTTACTGAGCTTATTTAGAAGAGGAAAAAAGCAGTTTAGAATAAAGTAAAATGAGAAGCTGTTTGACGAGTTTGAAGGTGGCTGTCTGTTTACTATTGTATTTTCATTTGGGGTCTCTTATTGGATTGTTGTTTTCCCCAATTTTCAAATGTGTCTGCAAAACTATCTGGATATGTTGTTTTGTCTTGCTATCAATGTATAATAACATTGGACCCGCACTTATCTTTCTCACTGTCCACCCCCCCCCCCCCCAACACAAAATCAACCACAAAAAAAGATGATAAAAACAAAAAGGAATACTGGGCCAATTGTAATAAAGGGCTTGTCACGTGCCTTTCCGAGCCTTCAAAAAGCCAATTATAAAGTGGCACGACAGGGTCACAGCCTGGTGCTTGATGAAAGTGATATTGAGAAAAGTAGAATATCACTAAAGCTGGTACCTTCACTTTCTGTTTGATGCTATGGAATTTGCAATGGGAGGAAGTATTCCACCTTGAGCAAGTGCTCATGTAGAAGAAACCAAGGAGGGGAGATCTGATGACGGGAGTGCAACAACATATACCACACGCGGGGGCGGTGGGTTCGGGGAGAATAATGACATAGAGCTTACTCCCATATTGGAAGGTGGAGAGATTTCCGATAAATTCTTGGCTTAAGGATGATGGAAGTAGTGATTGAAAATAAAGTACAAATGCATCTTCTCGTATCAGAAGGATTAGATTAAAGAGTATACCGTTAGGTGTCCCTTGATGGTATACTTGCATGATGTTCTCGCAACTGTTTGAGTCCATTACAGCAGTGATTAAGGGTGTAAAAATCTCGCCCAATGCCCTCAAGTGATTCGTTCATTTATTAGATCAACTCACTAGGAATTGAGTTAATTAGTGTTAGCCTAAAATATTTTTTAAAATTTGATGTGTTATATATAATCATTAAAAAGAATCTTTTTAGGAAAATTTTTCGCATATAGCCATTCAAAAATAACTTAATTATGCCATAGCTATAGTTTGCTAATTACGATTCGTAGCTACATGTTAGAGGGAGGAGAGAGACGAGCAAGATTGGGAGAGGGAGGAGAGAGGGCATAGAGTGGAGAGAGACGAATTGTATGTGTATATCTGGCGAGCGAGATTGGGAGATGGAGGAGAGAGGCAAGAGGCAAGCGAGAGAGGGCAGATAGTGGAGAGAGACGAATTGTATACATATATCTGTCAGATAATTGTATATATGTAATTGGTAACATACGTATCTGTATATTTGGCGAGTGATATTAGGAGAGGGAGGAGAGAGAGGAGCAAGATTGGGAGAGGGTGGAGAGGCGAGCGAGAGAGGGCAAAGAGTGGAGAGAGGCTAATAAATATAATTGTGTATATGCATGTGTATAATTTGTATGTGTATATGTATAAGCGACGTAATTACAACTAAAATTAAGTTGCGGGCGGTAATTAATTCAAACTATAGTTATGTTAGCTAATTAATTAGTATAGGCATGAATACATGTAATTTCAATCTAATAACATGTAATTATACTAATTCTATCATAAACAATCACAATCCACTCAATTGGATCCATGATCAACATAATTCTCAACATTGGAAGAAACCCTAGCTAAATTGGGGAATTCTTCATCAAATTGGGGAAATTCTAGGAGACTCCATGGATCGAAAATGTCAATGGATGAAGAGCTATGATACCTTAGTCCATTTTCCCACAAAATCATGAAGATTGGAGACTTAATGTTGACCTAGCTTCCTCATCTTCCAATTTCTAGAGAGAGAATATTTGAGAGGGGTTTTGGGATTTGAGAGAATGAACTAAATGGGTTTAATTTCGGGGTAAAAATACTTATATAAGTTGTCTAGATGAAGGCAAAATGACAAAACTTCAATTTAATTAAAACTGAAAAAGACCCTTAAGTCCCTAAAATAACCGCCCAGCCCTTGACCCACGAGACCACGACTAACGGACCGTGGATGGACCGTAGGTCCATCCTAGTCAATCATGGTTCATGGTCTAGGACTTGGGTTTTAGACCATGGACCGTGGATCCATCCATTAGGCGTGGTTGGCCTTCGTGGGTAACACTGCTTGTTATGGAAATTGGCTAGGTTCCCTTCTTAGGCTATGGGGTGTTACACTACATTCCCAATTGGGTCGAGGAGTTTTATTCAACCTATAGTGAGCTGGTCCGTAATGGGAAGAAGAAGGCCAGCATGTTCAAGCCGATTGATTCTGTGATAGTCTAAGGCAAGAAAGTGAAGTACGACAGTTCTAACATTAATGTTGCTCTGGGTGCACTTATGATTTTATGCACCAATGCATCGATCTGATCCTGACGAACACATTGGAGGAACTAAAGGGTTTGTTGGCACCCCTTATATCTGATGCCACCTTGAGATGTATAGACGCATGTGCCCAGGTAGAAAAGGACTTGAATGTGGCTACAAGATACTGGTTCGGGTTCATCACCAGCACTATCATGCTATCAGAAAATGAGTTCATTTTGCGACACCCGAAGGCAGCATACTTAAGGTCTATCATTTCTCGCCATATGCTAAATCTGGGACTATTGAATGAGCAGGAGATGCCCATGAGGGCCAAGAAAAGACATCTATCACTTCCATTCCCGATATTTATCACTGAACTATGTAGATGGGCCCGTGTTCCTCGAGATGAGAAGACGGATGTGGAGGTGACACTTACCTCATTTACTAACATCCTACGTATTGAGGCCGAGTACCGGAGGGATGTGGCTGATAGGAGGAGAGTAGCCCTGGTGGACATATCCCCAAAGGTTGATATTGACACACTACCTGCAGAGGCATCTTACCTACTTAGGCCACCAGGTCTTCAGGTACTTCCAGCTCCGCTCCTTCCAATACTCCTGGAACTTCTGCTGCACCCCTCCCTTAAGCCCTGAAGCTCGAAAAAGACGATAGGGCACATGACCTTACTTCAGTATAGGTAAGACACTAAGGAATGTGCCTCATTGCCCATGAGTTCTATCTTTAATCTAGCGGTACTAAACAACAACTATAATCGACAAATAAGTATATTAGTTAAGGAAAATATCATGAATTTGTTACTATTTTCTTGAATTACATATATATGTTTTTTCTCTTAATTGTGCCTTTTTAAACTAAAATCCACACGTAAATTTCTTTGCACTTGAACCCCAATAAACCTGGACCTGGAGCGGTTTTTACCTTTGACAACTCTCGAATCCACAAACTGGTAGTTGATAACCCCAACATGAATCTAAATGCTTGTTAACACAGTTCAACATATCCTATGTGAACCAAATAAGTAAATTAACATGCATATAAGCAATGGGCATGACAATCCAGTACAACCATGTAAATCTGCATGAGTACCACAATATTATTCTAGCATGTACCATATGCATATAACATTATACTAGCATGTTACACACATGTAATCAATTAATAGATATAACATCCATGCACAACAAAGTAGCATGAATACAACCTATATCTTTCCATTATTCAAGATTTGGTCAAAGTCAAAGTCAACCGTAAAACTCAACCATGGGTTAGCATGGTCAAACCTTAAAAGAAATTTCAAATCCAAGTTACCCATAACCCCACAAGTCCAACTCTATGCATATATTTTCATTTGCAATCCATTTAGTCCCATCAAATCCATAATTTAGTGTTTCTGGGGCATAGACCTAAAATCCCTTATTTCCATCTTTAGGTTCCATGTTTAATGGTTAATCTTCAAATAAAACAAGTATAATCACCATGGAGTTAAGAGTCATGACTTTGAAGTATTATAAAGCTCCCAAGTTGAAATCCTTCATTTCCCGATGCTAATGGTGAAAGATGAGTCTGAAATGGTGGACCCCTCCATATATACTTGTTAGGATCGTGATTGTTGCACATACCTCGCTATCGTTGTACTGGAACTGGCCCGCCTACATTTTTATCGCGAGCAAAGACCCGTTATCACGAGAACTAACTTGGTTAATAAAATTTCCCATCTCGACATTGACCTCACAATCACAATGAAGGTCAACTGTCCCAGGTGAAGGATTCTTCCGCAAATGCAATATATGCCACCACAAATGCGACCCTTTTCTAGAGATCGTCTCCCACAATCACGACACTTCTTCTGCAAACACGAGATTTCACCAGAACACAAAAAATTACACCAGCTGCATTTTTTCGATTTCAATCTTTTCTGAAACATGTCCAAACCCCTCGAGTCTCAATCCAAATCAAAGCTACAAGTCACAAATGATTGTTTCAACATATGATAACTGTGTGGGTTGTTTTTAAATGTTGAATATACATATCAGTAGATCCAAGTGTCAAGTTTTTTGTTTTGAAAAAAATAAAATCTTATGAAGAAAAGGAGAATTGAAAATTTATCTAACAAAGTCACTAAACTTTGTTTTATATCAAAAAAATCACTCAACTTAAGATTTTTATCTTTCAAAATCACTCAACTACATTTATCATTAAAATAAATTTGACATGACAAAAAAATTATTTTTATGTCATATAAACTCTCTTATTCTCACATTACTAGCTTTTATTTTTATCAAAAATCCCTATATCTCTCTCAATTCATTTCATCGATTCTCAACACATGAAGAGTAATCGCCAACTAGTCCACAGAGGTTCGTCTCTGTTATAAACATTCTTTTACTTTGTTTGTTTAGCGTGATTAATTAGATTATAGTGTTTAATTTGAATTATTTTTCGATTGAACTTGTATTGTTTGTGTTGAATCGGTAATTTTTCTTCTTCTTTTTTTATTTATGTTCTTAGTTAGATTTAGTTGATTTTTTTAGCATGTGTTGTTATTTCAAATACTACGGTGAGTTTTGATATTAATAAAATTAATTTCTCATACTCCAATTAATACTAACACACAATTATCATTAGTAGGCGACAATTTTTTTAAGAAATCCAGTTTAAGAAGATTTCTCAGCTCGTCTTCCAAGGGGTTTATTTTTTTGGTAAGAATTTTCGGAGAAATAAAAAAAAAGAAGCATAATGGATTTTTAAATAAATTATTTATTTGTAGGGTCCATGTTTATATGACATAAAAATAATTTATTTTGTTTATTCAAATTTATTTTAATGATAAATGTAGTTGATGATTTTTAATGATAAAAGCCTTAAGTTGAGTGATTTTGTAAGATAAAAGTCTTAAGTTGAGTGATTTTATTAATATAAAACAAAGTTTAATGACTTTGTTAGATAAATTCTCATAGTTCAATGGTCTATTAAGAAATTAACTCAGAATAGGGAGGATACTTTATACAATATGAGTTCAACAAGAACGCTATACGCTAGATGTTCCCTTGTTATTAATTGTATGAAGGGCATAAATTCTCATAGTTCAATGGTCTATTAAGAAATTAACTCAGAATAGGGAGGATACTTTATACAATATGAGTTCAACAAGAACGCTATACGCTAGATGTTCCCTTGTTATTAATTGTATGAAGGGCCATCCATACTTGATTATCGGAAGCAGCACAGTCAGAAAGAAATGCACCTTCTTTCTTGTAAACTCATTTGGCTATTCTATGCACCCATAGTAATGGTGTTCATATTATGGAGTTCCACTCCTCACCGAGGTTCATAATCATTTGTCTGGCAGCTATCCAAGTTTTAGCTAATAAGTTTGCCACAAGATCCAGATATCTGAAACTATCTTGTGTTTTATTTGAATTTGGATGCAATTATGTTCTGCATCATTTCTAGAACATTCAGTCAATCAATCAATTATTTCTCAAGCTCCCAATACCAAACTAGTTGGAGTCAGTTACATGAATTCCCTATAACCATTCCGTTGTATTAGTGTCCATTCCATTCTAATACTAAATAACTTGTCCTAAGAAATACAAGTTAGGGTTCTCTAACTCTGACATCTTTCTAAAAAATTGAAGACGGAAAATGTTGAAGTGTTCAGCAGGATAATGCAACAAACCTTGCCGTTTATCTTTTTACTCGTTATTTGAAATTTGTCTGCAATGACATATTTCTGTCTCTAGGGTCATGTTTCACCTGTGCAACGTACTGCACGGGAAATACTTCCGCTATTGCGTCCTGCAGAGCACCTTTCTGCCGTGCGGTCACCTCTGCTTACCAAATTATTGTTGTATCTTCCCAGCTGTGTTTCCTGTATGAGAAGCATTGAAGACGAGAGCGACTACAAGACCAGTGAGAGTAGTTACTTGTTTGGAATCAAGACATTTGTTTGAGCTGTTTTATATTCTCAAATGAAATTTATTTTGTTTGATATTGTGGCCCAGGAACCAAAGATAATGCTAAGATCAGTAATGGAATTGCTTCAGCATCCCAAGGGGAAGAAGAAGCTTCACCTAGGAATCCTGACTCAACAACAGTGATTGTCTCAAATCATCTTTTCGTGGAAAAACTTGTCCCTGTGTTAGTGGATCTCTTCTTGCAGGCTCCACCTGCAGAGAAGTACAAAATTTTACCTGATATTATACAATCTTTGGGAAGGTGAGAGCTGATCATGTATGAAAGATCCTCCAGTTTCTGTTCCCCCCTATCACTAAAATTTGATCATGAATGACGGATCCTCTTGTATCTTTTCCCACCATCATTGAAAGCTGCTCATAGTGTTTGATTAAAAATACTTCTTGGAAGTACATTTTTTTGACAGGGGGGAACTATCTCTAAGAGTTGGCTGGGAGATGCAAGATATTGCAACCTTATTATGCAGTTGAAAAAAAATTAGCCTCTAATCCAATCTTGTTATAATGTTGTGAAAGAAAGGGAGCTTATAATACCATTCTCATGTTCTCTTCAGTTAATTACTTCAAAAGTAGACCATTTCTTATCTTTATCATAATCTAATGACAGTCTTCCTTGGTACTTTTTATTTTTTTCCTTTCTCAAAAACAGTACTAAGGAAGACTGCCATTAGATTATGATAAAGATAAGAAATAATCTACTTTTGACATAATCCTTTCTCGTCTCTTGCAGAATTTGTTGTAGGCTTCTATTGTATTTCTTTTTTTTTTTGTTTGTTTTATTTGGTCTCATATGTCAATGATACATAAGTAACTCTTTATGGCTCACAATTCGAAGTGCTTACTTATACTCCTTTTATTGATTTTGTTCGTCTTTCAAGGAAATTAATATTCTTAATGAATTCGGAGCTTCTTATAAACCAAGTTCTGCATTTCTTTCGTAGATGTATGATAACAAGAAGAGACAATCCTGATGGCTCACTTTGGAGACTAGCAGTTGAAGGTTTCAGTTGCATTCTGCTTGATGATATTAGAAAACTGACTGGGAATGCAGGTCCTGAGTTGACTATTACCAGACCTGCAAGAATGCGTATCTTGAAAGAAGTTGCTGACATTTTTGAGATATTTCTAATAGGCTACTGTGGTCGTGCACTTTCAGTGATGGTGGACAGTGCTGATGAATCTCCTGGATATTCTAGGAGACAAGATTCTCAAATCACAGATTGATGCGCCTCTTGAAGTAACTGTCTAACCCAAATCTTTTTAGATATTGACACTCTAGTTCTTTCACTTTACAACTGCACATATTTTTTAATTTTCACAAACCCTTCATCAAGATTTGGTAGGGAAGATGGTAGATTTAGTTGACTTTATAGGAAAATTGTTAAGAATGCCCTTTTGGGGTGTGCCCACCACTCTGGGGGATTTAACTTTCTAATTTATTATTTTTTGGATGATGAATTTTTGGTGTGAATACAAAGTTGCAAAAAAACTTCATTTTGGGCCACTTTGTACCTTCCCATGTTAATGAACCAAGTTCATTTTTGGAACTTCTGTATGCAAGATGTGCTTGTGTGTTTCAGATGTTCCAAAGGTGTATGTCTTTCATGTCCACTCTTTTCTGAAAAAGAATTAAATGCTATCTGTTAGAGTGGGTAAAATTCCCACATTGATTGGGAAATGAACCAGCGGTCTTCTTATATGAACTTGGGCAATCCTCCCCTCATGAGCTGACTTTTGGGATTGAGTTAGGCTCGGGTGCCATATCTTTATATGGTATCAATACCATTTGAGCTCCTAATCCACACTCCAGTTTGGCCTGGGTGTGAAGGTGGGTGTTAGAGTGGGTAAAAGTCTCATATTGGTTAGGGAATGGACTGGTACGCTCCTTATATAGACTTGGACAATCCCCCCTCATGAGCTAGCTTTTGGGGTTGAGTTAAGCCTAGATGCCATGTCTTTACAATCCTCCCCTCATGAGCTAGCTTTTGAGGTTGAGTTAGGCCTAGATGCCATATCTTTACTCTACGTATCATGGGTTTCTCTCAATCTATTGTGTGCCCACTAGGTATTAGCCAATAAAGTTCTTCCAAGTGTCCCCTATTTCTCTTTGGTTTTCAAAATACCAAGTCCAACGAATAGCCAACCACCACCAACTTTAGGACCCTTGTTTGTGTAAGCAATTTTAACAAATAATAGTTGCCTTTGCAATACTGAGTTCTCAAAATAGGCTACGGAAAAAGAGCATATGCATTTCAGGTGACAGAGCTCTGGTCAGTAAGATTTGAGATAATAGGAATTATTTATGGCCTTCTGCATAAATATGGAAATCAGCTATGAATTAATAACCTAGATTGGTCGCTTGAGAAGTTCAGAAAATAAAATATGATGTTTATCCATTTTTATAGCTCAGACTATTTGCTTACTAGCCACTTGAAGTTGTATGCTTGTCTGTTATTTTGGTTATGCATTCAAGAAATAAACTTTGAGATCAAGTATAATGCTGATAATCATGTTAATTGTAGATTCTGGAACGTCTAATCAGCACTCTGGATCGGTGTGCATCACGAACATGCTCCTTGCCGCTTGAGACTGTCGAACTGATGCCTTCACATTGTAGCAGGTTCTCCTTGACCTGTTTGCAAAAGCTGTTTCTTCTGTGCAGGTATATATAGTACTCCGTAATCTTTCCTTTTTTCTTGTGTTTGTGGTGATTGTCATTTCACTTGGTTTCAGTCAAGGAACCGGTGAATGGAATTCAACTAGATGTGAAGTAAGCAACATATCAGTAAAGATATTAATAAGCAGATGTGAACTCATTCTGGAAAGGTACTTGATGGATGAGAGCAAATTAGGTGGGTGATTAATTCTGTTGAAGTGAGATTTGAAATGCTTCTCTTTTTGTTATTCTGAAATGATGCAACTATGTCAGGAGAAAATCCATTGCCAGCAGCACGTGTGGAAGAAGTTATCTTTACCCTCGAAGAGCTTGGGCTTCTTGTGGTTCATTCGGACACTGTTTCCCAACTTCCTTTACATCCTTCCTTTAAAGAATGCCTTACAAAAGAGAATCAAGCAAGGCGTTCACATTTACTTGTTCTTTTCCCATCCTTGTGTGAACTTGTTATATCAATTGTAAGCAAGCAGGTGAAACGACAAAAGAGAATGCGGTTTAGCTCTAGATTCTTCTGTATAGGCATCTTTTGGTTAAAGGAGCTATTGTGTGGTTATTTCATACCAAACTTTCTATTGTTGTTTTTTCTTGATTAAGAAGTAGATATCTAATATGTGGTAATTCATTATTTGCAGGGAAGCTAGGGTTAGAGAGCTGGTGCAACAATTGCTAAGATACGTCACAACTGAGTTAGGATTACCAAAGTCTAGTTTAACAGTTGGCTCCTAATATTTGTCTTCCTCCAATTTTCGGTGTTTTATAATAGATATCTGTGTATTATGTATGCTAAAATAATATATTGTATGCATCTTTTCCTTTACTTGATGTGGTGATATCTTTATCCTACCACCCACCTGAGACTATTATCCACTTTTCTTCCATAGGTAGAATCTTTCTTTTACGCTATCTCATCGCTTTCAACTTAATTTTTTAACCCACTTGTTCTGTTTTACTCTAATATTATGTTCAAATGGAGTTGTAGGGTGTGTTTGGTATGAAAAATGTTTCCACTTCCCGGAAAACAAGTAGATTTTTGACTTTTTTCAGAAAAGATTTTTTAGTTTCATTTATGAATGAAAAGTGTTTTTGAGAAAATATCTTTTATTTTTACTAGAGAGTAGAAAAGAATTTTGAAATTGAAAATACTTTTTAAAAACAAATTTAAATTTTTTTTGGTGGGGGGGGGGTGGGGGAGGTCGAGGTTAGGGGTGAAAAACTAAAAATTTGAAGTTTAAAATATCTTTTAAAAACAAACTTAATTTTTTTTTTTTGGGGGGTGGTTGGGGGGGGGGGGGTCGAGTGTATTGGTGAAAAAAATAAATTGAGGGGTGGGGGGCTGGTTTGAGGATAGGGACAAAATAAATTGATTTTTTCAACCAAAAATAAATTGTAATATGAAGTTGGAATAGAGTTTTGGAAAATGTTTTCGTTAATTTTGGAAGGAAAGTCATTTTCCTTAAATTTGAGAAAGTGAGTTGATTTGGAAAACATTTTCGAAAACTTTTAACTCAACCAAACATGAGAAAATTGAAAAACACACTACTCGTAGTCTGTCAAGAATAGACAACTATTGTAAATTGTATTTACAGTTTGACATTTAGCGTGAACCACATATGTACTGACAGTGACATGTTCACCTCTTAATGTTGTGCCCCCTAGCTCGAACCGAAGGAATTCTATAAAGGCTAAGATATGCTTTCATAATCTCTAGACCTACTGAAACAAGCTTGACACCAATTAACAATGGCAGTTCCATTGTTCAAGTTCAATTGACCACTCATAATAGAATCGTCTTCATTTCTATGGACAATTATGAAGTTCAAAAATCTAGGGTCATGATGACACCTATCATAATCCCTCAATAGGCAAGCCATTCTTTACTTGAAACACATAATCTCCTTAGACAAATGTGTGCAACTAAATTGAATGGTAGTGTAACTAGATTCAAATCCAAGTTTTTCATAACTTAGGCAAAAATACTAAACAATCATTTCTAGACTTACTGTCACATGTAAAAAAGCTTACTAATGCAAGGAATAATGTCTAATCTAATAAATCATTGTCCAAAAACTAGAAAGACAAATCCAAGATAGGCCTCTAGATGCAAGGAGCACCGCACAAATTTGATCAATGCTAACCACAAATGTGAAGGACTGTGCTAGAAACTGGGATGCAAAACTGTACAGTGAGTACCAAATCACTAGTACTTAGTAGACATCATATCCAACCGAGCTTAAATTGTAACTATAACACATAAAGAATGGTTAATATCCATCTTCCTTTACCCTCAAATTGGTGATAACCCGACCGAAGGTCAATATTGGAGAAGTAACTTTCTCCTAAAAATTGATCAAACAAATCATCTATCCTTGGGATATGATATTTTTTCTTAAATGTAACCTTGTTCAATTGTCGGTAGTCAATACACATACAAAGTGAACCATCTTTCTTTTAGACAAACAAAACTAGAGCACCCCATAGAGATACTCGATCAGATGAAACCCTTATCCAACAAATCCTTCATTTGCTCCTTTAATTCCTTATGTTCTGCCAGGGTCATTCGGTAAGGAGGAATAGAGATAGGTTACGTATCTCGGAAAAGGTCAATGCCGAAGTTTATTTCCTTTTCGGGAGGAACACCGAGTAAGTCATCTTGGAACACTTCCGAAAACTCATTAACAATGGGGACGACTCGAGAATAGGGGTTTCAAAATCCATATCCCTAACCTACACAATATGGAATATGCAACCCTTAGAAATAATCTTTCTAGCTTTCAGATATGAAACAAACTGACTCTTAGGCATATAATTTGTCCCTTTCCATTCTAGGATGGGTTCATTTGGAAACTTAAACTTGACCACACGGAGTCTACAATAGATAGATGTATAACATGAGTGCAGCTAATCCATACCAAGGATAACATCAAAATCTAGCATATCTAGCTCTACAAGATCAACATGAGTGGCTCTATGGGACAAGAAGGCGAGACACTTTCTATAGACCCTCTTAGCCACAATAGGATCACCAATAGGAGTAGAGACAAAAAAATGTTCTAACAACGCATCCGAAAGAATATCAAACCTCATAGCAAGATATGGTGTCACCAAAGACAAGGTAGGACCGGGGTCAAGTAAAGCATAAACATCGAGTTGGAATACTTTTAACATATCGTTAACCACATCAGGAGAACCCTCTTGCTCACGACGAGTCTAAAGTGCGTAGAATTAGTTTACTTTTGATCATCACTTGAACTCGATGAAGGGTAAGGTGGAACCCATCGAAGATTATCTCCATCATTCTTAGCAACTTAGGGAGAATCCCTTATCTTGTGATCCGTCTTGCCATAACCAAAACAGGCATTAGAATTAGCTAGACATTTACCTTCATACTTTCTTCCACACTTGGAGCAAGTAGACAATGAAGGTTTACCGCCATTCCCTCCTTGAGGCTTAGGGTTAGACACCATATCTTTGTTGAACTTAAGAGAAGCATTGGAGGATCCTTGACCAGAAAAACTTTGGCAGAACTTAGAATGACCATGTCTCTCAGACCTCGAATGTGAAAAGTCATCATCATCGGTATTGGCCGTCTTTTCCTCCCTATACCTTTCTTTAAGTTTCTCCTCTTCAATTTTTTGAGTATGAACCATGAGAGGAGAAATGTTAATATCATTGATGTGCATAGCGGTACGATATTCCTTAAACCACCATTTTAGGTACACCCGAAATGTACTCATCCTTACCCTGGGATCGACAATCATAATAGGAGCATAATGAGACAATTGTGTGAACTTCAAATTATATTCCTTCACACTCATATTTCCTTGACGAAGGTTGATGAATTTAAGAACCTTTGTCTCCCTTATTTCAAAGGGAAAGAACCTATCAAGGAAAGCAACCTTAAACTTTTTTCCAATCAAGATGACCTGCATCTTCCGCCCTTTTTCCTTACCATTGGTTGAACCATATTTGAGCAACACCCTTAAGTTGATAAGCAGTCAATTCTTTCTTTTTAACTGGTGTAACCCCCATGATCATCAACACTTTATACATCTCATCTATGAACTCTTGAGGATCTTGCTCAACCCTAGAACCATGAAACTACGGAGGATTCATCTAGTGAAGTCTCTCACTCTAGTTGCCGTCGTACCCACATTTGGGTTCACGGGGATCACAAACTCTCTATTGGCTTGAGCCGTCATGGCTTGAGCTAACAATTGAAAATTAGCCCTAAACTTTGTATTAGTCACTTATTCAGCTAAAGGGTCAACTGAAACTTGAGGAGCTTGAGGAGGAGCTTCTCATTCCACATTCTCTCCCTCATTCCTTCTAACATATACCCTTCGAGTGGCCAAGTTTGCAATTCTTTGTGCCCTTTTCTTAAAAAGGAGCCGACCCGTTCCAATCAACATAATTAGCCGACCCAGACCCTTTCCAATTCCAATTTTGAGAAGCACTCACTCAGTTGGCAACGTTAACATCAAGCACATGAGGTAAACAAATCTAATAAGGTGTGGTACATTTCCACTATAACGGTGAAGCAACATCAAAATTCACGATGTCAATCTCGTACAACCCAGTAGTGCTATCTCAATGCTTCGTTCGTCCTTGCTCCTTAAATCACTCTGAATTTGTTGTGAATGAGTATATTCTCGTCCTTGGATAAATTTTTGAATTCCTATTCTACCAGATCTTTCACCCCATTTCGTGCCCTCTATATAAACCCACACCTCCAAACGCTGCTCTCTTACGTCTTATGCTGCCCCGAAAAGAAGAAACTTCCCAAATATTCTCACTTCCATCTCTCTGCTGTAAGAAATAATACAATTTGAATTTTCTGTGATTTTGTCGATTTCAATGTTGCTAGGGTTTCTTTTCTCTGTTTTAGTGCTGCTCATTCTCTGCTTCTCTATTTGACCTTATTCTCTTGTCCTTTTTCTTCACTCTATTACTTGCAGGTCAAATTGGTATACGTATACAATTTTTTCTTCTTTTCGAATTTTACTTCATTTCTAGTTCTACTCTTCTCTCTTTAGTTCTCTATCAGGTTTTGCGCTCATGAGACTAACTAATCTTCAAGTAACAAAGACAATGCAATATGTCCTTTTTTAAAATTTTTTTGTTGCCTCAATACCGTGGTCTAAGTTTCTTGTAGGATGCATTAGCTTGTTTACATCTTTAAATCGATTATCATTTTGTTAAATGTGCGGTAGTTACAGTGTTGTAGTGTTTGGCTGTGTAGGTTCATTAATGTACTAACTCATTTGATGCTAAATGGAGTTGTTACTTGTTAGTTGAACTATAAATGGAGTTCTTTCGATATTTTTCTGGTAGATGATTGATTTAATGCGTACCCTCAAAGTGAATTAATATTAGGGGTATACATGACCGTGTTGGTTCAGGTTTTTCAAATATCAAATCAAACCATTTGTGTTAAAATTTTAAATTTATAAACCAAACCAAACTAATAAAATTCGGATTTTTTTGGGTTTTTCAACCTCGGGTTGGTTCGGGTTTTTCAAATACCAAACCAAACCATTGTGTCGAATTTTTAAATTTATAAATCAAACCAAACTAATAAACCTCGAATTTTTTCAAATTTTTGGATTTTTTCGGTGAAGTTTGCATACAAACATATAATTAACTTGTGCTCCAAATATTTCTTTAGTCTAACCAAAATACAATTATCTAAGGTGCTTCTTAAGAAAATAACACTAAATATGAAATGAGTGATGACACTAAAATATTCAATAAAAAATAATAATGAAATCATCATATAAAATAAATATTGCAAAGTTATAATGAAAATGATCATAATTTAAAAATTCGAAATCATGCTAAAATAAGTTTAATAAGTATTAGTTACATTACTAAATATTTAAAATTAGATTATGTATTTTAATTGTCTAAACCAATATAAAACTAAAGAACAAATATTCAATATTATTGTCATTCTTGGTGTTGAATTGATTTTCTTTTTGCATTAGTATTAATTTGATTTTGATTTAAGTTTTATTATAGTTATCAACATCTATGAACTATAATCTTTATTGGACCATTCCAAATTCAAAGTTTTAAACTTGAAATAATATATTAAAAGATAAAAACTATGAAATAGAATAAGAAATATTTTAAAATTATATCAATGTAAATATTTTTATGTATAAAATAAAATTTTAAAATTACATATATAATGTCGGGTTGGTTTGGTCTCGAGTTTGTTTTTTTTAGTTAAAACCAAACCAATCCAAATATAGTTGGGTTTTTTTTTTCCAATACCAAACCAAGTCAAACCAAACCACTAGTCAGGTTTTTTGTTCGGTTTAACTCGATTTTACAGTTTGGTTTAATTTTCGGTTCGGTTTTATACCCCCTAATTAATATGTTTTGCTTCAAATGTTTTAACCCTCATTTGTTTTTAATTGTGAATGTATTTGCGGTGTCGTTTGATTTCTTTACGGTTCATTCTCACTTTTGTGAAAGTGGTGTAAATGTAATCATAAGTCTGGGCTATTTCCTCTTTATTTTGATTCATTGCTTCAAACACAATAGATGTGTCTAATCTTTGTTCTCGAGTGGCTGGATTGTTGTTCGGGCTTATTTGAAGTTCCAAAATCATGATTTAAGATCATAATTTGTACCTTCACGTGTTTGTTTTATTAGGAGAGATAGAGAGAGAGAGGGGGTTTCAAAAGAGATGGCTTTGATGGCAGTGCTGGAGTCAGATCTTCGAGCTTTATCGGCAGAAGCTCGCCGGCGATATCCTGCCGTCAAAGATGCTGCCGAACACGCTATTTTGAAGGTTCTTCTTCATATTCATTTTCAACAGCAAATTAAAATGATAATTGTTTCAATTTTAGTTTGTTGCATATATGCAGTTAAGATCTTTGTCGAGCCCGAGTGAGATAGCACATAACGAGGATATACTAAAGATATTTTTGATGGCCTGTGAAGTTAGGACTGTAAAAATGAGCGTCATTGGACTTTCTTGTCTGCAAAAACTCATTTCTCACGATGTAGTTGCTACTTCAGCTTTGAAGGAGATTCTCGACACCCTCAAAGATGTAAGTTCACATATATTTCTCTACCTTTTCCATGTAACTGGATATAAACAGGTGCCCCATTGACCAATTGCCATAACTTGAGATTGCTAGAGCAGTCAAGTCTAAGGTAAACATATAAACTAGAGCTCACAATTAGTTAAGTCTTCATAGAAGTGGGGTTCTCTTGAGTCAGTTCATCTTCATTGCAATATATCTATAATTGATTTTGGGTCCCCTCTCCAAACTTTTGAACCTTGTCATCCCTAGGAAGCATGCTGCTAAATCTCTCAGAAGGAGCCTTTTGAGCACCTAATGTAACATGCAAGGAAGCTCCTTCTCAAGATAAAAAGAAAAAAAAAAACTTTCTGGATAAAAAAGGTATTGAAAGCAAATTATGCTGGATTTCAGGTAACCTAAAATAGTATACCTACTAGTCCTTCAAGATGGTCCAGTGGTTTGGACTTGGGACTTCCATGTTGGAGGTCTCAAGTTCGAAACCCCTTGCCAGCAAAAGCAAGGGGTTTGCCTTCTGGGTCGAGCTCGTCATACCCGGCTTGCCTAGTGCGGGTTACCTCTCCTATGTGGTTTGCGAGCTATTGCATAGGAATGGAGGTTTTACCCTGTGCGCACCCAAAGGGTAGTGGCTGTGGGTTTCTCTTGTCATAAGAAAAATAGTATACCTGCTAGTTCTTCCCATGCTATAATACTTCCGAATTAGAAACCAATGCCGGGATTCTAGGTTCAAACATAACAAATTGCTTCTATACTCTATATTTGCATCATTTAAAAGCTGCCTCTTTTCTAAATCTTTTCACAGCACGGGGAAATGGCTGATGAGAGTCTTCAACTTAAGACCTTGCAGACAATCCTCATTATATTTCAATCTCGTTTACAACCTGATAATGAGGTAATTGTTTATTTCTTGCCTATCTTGATTATGATAGTAATTAGTTGGCTGTTCCATGTGTTTCTGAGATATGGCTGAATCAGTGCTATAGGACATTGAACAACTAAGTGATTGCCTGAATCTACCAAAGCAGAAAAGTGCAAAACTTCTTATTCATGTATGCTTAATCTAGTTTTGTATGTTTCTTGAAAAGAAAAACTGGAATTTTGTCAGACTTTTGAGGGCCTGTGATGGACAACAATATCCTTTGTGGGCACCTTCCTGTTGCATCTGATTTGTGAATGTGGACTTCATGTCTAATATCTTTAATTTTCTGTCTTATGTGAGTGGCAGTATTATCAAGCACATAACTTTGTTCTAAAACCTTTATGTGAGTGTGGAGTGTTGCTCAGAACATATGTTCATGGTTAATGAATTTCAAACATTTGTTTGATTGTGAAACCTGATATGTAGAAGTTTGTATAACAGAAATAACGTACAGCTGTATATTAAAGAATGATAAAGCCTAGGTTATAGCTAGTGAGTATGTGATAGCATGTAATGGAAGGAAGGTAGGGAGAGAAATGAGGGGAAGCAACCTTAAGAAAAATCCTTCTTCTAATTCCATCCACAGTTCCCAGTTTTCTCTTAAGGTGGGAAATCTTATTTTAAAAGAATTGTGGTTGGTCTTCCTTTTCGAACTGGATATGCATTAACTTTTCTATAACTTTCAGGAATACACTGCTCAAGCTCTTGGTATCATTCTTCGCCTTCTTGAACACAATAGATCCTCTGATAGTGTGCGAAAGTGAGTTGAAAGGGTGAAAGTTCAATGCATTAAATTGGCTGTTCCCTTTCTATGTCCTGTTTCATTTGGGTGCTCATACTTTGAAAATTGTTTCAGTACTGCTGCTGCAACTTTTAGGCAAGCTGTGGCATTGATATTTGACCGCGTGATTTCTGCTGAGTCACTTCCAGCCGGGAAATTTGGTTCTGGAGTGTACATTTCTCGTAGCAGTTCAGTTACTAGTGATGTCAATCGCAATATAAATCATCTAGAGTATGTACACATCCTGATAACTTCTTCTTTTCTTTCAATGATAAGTACACGTCCTGATAGTATAATGAATTTAGTTTTTTCCGTCCTCTTCTCTGCATGTCCAACAACTCATTACTATATTCCACTCATGGTGATTCAGCAACTTAATAGATGTCTATTGGGTGGTCTGGCCCGTCTTTGCTTCTTGAAGTTGAACATACCTAGTATTTCCTACTGCGTTAACTGTGTGTTATATTCCCACTGTCCATGCCTGCGTAGTTAGTCATTATTAGTACTGCACCTACACTAATCTATGAGTGATCATAAAGAACTCTATTTGTTTAAATCTTATATTTCAAGTATTTTGCCTCAAGGACATCTTCTCCTCTTGTTGTACTCTTCCTTCTTATTGACTAAATCTTCCTTTTTAATTGAAAGATCATTTTTTTCTGTGCAAGCTATGCTATTCTACTGGCATTCACGAAGCTATGTCAGTGGTTGATCTAGTTGGGTAGTTTAAAGAATTTGCGTACTTGTCTTATGAAGTCTGATGTTATGATTTACGAATTTCAATTTCTGCGACATACTTGAACAGGTCATTGGAGCAAGAGGTTTGTTCTGGAGGTCCATCACTGATGAGGCATATCCTAACTAATTCTGGAAAGCTCGCACTTCGGTTGCTTGAGGACCTGACAGCTCTTGCTGCAGGTGGATCTGTATGTGCCGATATGAGTGGTTCTTCTTCTTGTTTGAAAGATATTCAAAATCTTTGGACCGTCTCCTTTCTGAAAGTGATCCATTATAATTGTGCTTTCTGTTGCAAATTTAAGTGTTAGATTCCTCCCTGATATTATGTTTGTTTTGTACTTCAGGCTGTTTGGCTACGTGCCAGTTCCATTCAACGGACATTTGCACTTGATATACTTGAGTAATGATCTAACCTTTTAGATATTATTCTTCTGTCCCCTTGGATATGAATTCTACTTGATGCTTGTGGAGTGTATCAAATGAATGTGTAGCATTATAATAGTTACCTCTTCAAAAAATTGCTGTACTTGCTAAATTAAGCTTGTAAAAACTGTTACTTATTCAACTTTTGAGTAATACATTAATTTCCTACATCCCCTAACTAGTGGAGTTTTGAAAGTTTTTCCATTCTTTTCCCAAATACATATCTTGATTGAGTTATTGACATAATTTGTTATGTGTACATCAGATACACACACACACACACACACACACACACATCGTGAAATTGTGGGCCAGCTGATGCATGTTTCGAAACTCGGTGGATAATGGTTGCGTTCCACATCCTTCTGCACTTAGTTGATTGATTTGATTGTCCATGGCTGGAGAGCGTTGATGCTATATAAGAGTAGGCCATGCTTTAGTCTTTAGAGCATGAGCTAAAGTAGCAGCTGTACTATTTTATCCAGCGTTTGTAGGAGGAGGAGGCAACTAAACATGTTTATGTAGATGGCCTGAATGAGGCTGAAAGAGTTTGCTGTAGAAGTTGACTAACTTATATAATAGTTTGTTTTTTCTTATGTTGCTTTATTTCTTTTCAGGTTTATTTTATCCAATTATGTGGTGTTGTTCAGAGCGTTGGTTCCTTATGAAGAGGTACAGGGATATCGTCTTTTGTTCTAGTTGTATTGGTTTTATCCATTCTCAATTTGGTAACTTCTAATTGCAGGTACTCCGTCGCCAGATATGCTCACTTCTGATGACATCACTTCGTACTGATACTGAGGTGATAGTTCTTCCATCTGGAATTTAGTCTCAGTGAAGCAGATTTAAGCATACACTTTGAACTGCTGTCTTCACAAGAATCTGCTTCATTATTTTCTTTGTATCTTATACATTCTCCTGTGAGCAGCTTGAAGGAGAATCTGGAGAACCTTATTTCCGGCGTTTGGTGTTGCGTTCAGTAGCCAACATAATCAGGCATTACAGTTCTTCACTTATAACTGAATCTGAGGTAGAATTTTATCTATTTTATGACCTTTGCTGTCCAAACTATTCGCCTTATGTTAAGAATATTCTAAAGGTCATTATTTATCATTTTAATTCTAAAATAAGAATATTGTAAATGATATTGTGTATCAATTAGGACTAATCCGAATTAACCAGACTGAGAGCCTGTTTGGATTGGCTTATTTGAAGTGTTTTTAAAGCCAAAATAGCTTATAATCCAAAATAGCTTTTAAGCACTTTAGGAGTGTTGGAGTAAATTAAAAAAGTTCTTATAAGCACTTGGTTTTAAAGCTAAAATGATAAAGTAAGCCAAAAACCATAAGTTAGGATTTCTTACTTGGCTTTTTGCCAGATTCATCTCTGAAAAGAGAAACTTTCTAAGAAGATCAAGGGGTATTAGAAAAATCTCTGATGTCATTGAAGACTTGAAGCTGATTGATATACAACTTGAAGACAACAATTATACTTGGTTTAAAGGGGATAATCAGGAGATAGCCTCTAGGATTGACAGGATTGGGATGAAAACCTCAACAATTTAAAACAAATGCCACTGCAGAGGCTAAGATCTGACCACTCACCTATTGTATTACAAGAGGGAGGATGGAACAAGAACAAAAGCTACTTCAAATTTTAAAATTGGTAGCTTGGCACAAAAGGATTTAATGAGAATTAAGGAATGGTGGAGCTCTTTCAACTCCACTTGAAAGCCGAATTTCATTCTTGCATCCAAGCTTAAAGCTCTAAAACTAAGCTTAAAGGAATGGAACAAGAGTGAACAAGGAAACCTGAGAACAAGAAGGAATTTACTTAATAAACTAACCGATTTGACAAAATAATGCAAGAAAGAAGGCTTACCGAAGAGGAGACAGACTGGAGGGCAACAGGTTTGTTGGAGCAAAAATGAAGAAATATCTTGGAGGCAAAAGTCAAGGTCATTGTGGCTAAAAGAGGGTGATAGAAACACCAATTTTTTTCCCAAAATGGCAAATGCACACAAAAGGTACAACAACATTGAACAACTCATGATTTAGGGAGAATTATCTCAAGATCCAGGAAGAATTGAAAGGGAAATTGGGAATATCACAGAAAGTTATATTGTGATACCACAAGCTGGAGACCAACTTATTTGTTTCCTAATTGTCCCAGACTAACAAATGAGTAAAAGGAGATGCTACGAGGGTTTTTTGAGGAGAGTGAAGTTCTGAGATGTCTAAAACTATGTGCAACAGTCAAAACACCCAGCCCATATGGCTTCACAATCGGTTTATTCATAAAATGTTGGGAGATTTTAAACCAAGACATCATGCTGACCTTTCAGAATTTTCATGAACACGAAAGGTTTGAAAGAAGTCTTTTATGCCACTTTTTTAACTCTCATTCCAAAGAAAGAAAGAGCCAAAGAGTTGAGGGATTTTAGACCAATGTAAATAAAAGTTATTTGCCAAAGTACCAGCAGAATGGTTAAAAATGGTGATAGCCAAGTTGATTGATCCACAACAAATGGCCTGCATCAAAGGTAGACAAATCATGGATGCAATGCTAATAGCTAATGAAGTTGTTGACTCTAGACTAAAGCAGAAAATGCCTGGAATCTTGTGTAAGCTAGACATGTAGAAGACGTATGACCATGTTAACTTGGAGTACTTATGGGATTCTATGAGAAGAATGGGATTTGGCCAAAAGTGGATACAATGGGTCAAATACTACATCTCAACGGTAAGATTCTTAGTGCTTATCAATGGCTCATCGACAGGATTTTTCCGGTCTTAATAGCATGATCAAAACAACAAACATGAATGGGTGGCTCATAGGGTTTGATGTGGCTAGAATTGGAGAAAGGAACCTATAGATAACTCACTTGCAATATGCTAATGATACTCTGCTACTTTGTGATGCTGAAGAGGATCAACTCTAGACCCTTAGGGTGATTGTGGTACTTTTTGAAGGGATTTCTGGGTTTCGCATCAATTGGAGGAAAAGTTTTCCTATATCCTATTAATGAGGTGCAAAATGGAGATTTTGAATGCAATCCTAGGTAGGGAATTGGGGAATCTACCCACCATCTATCTAGGGATGCTCCAGGGAGCAAAATCACAATCAACTGAAATATGGAATAGTGTAATTGAAACATGTGAAAAGAAATTGGCAAGATGTAAGACTCAATATCTCTCCAGGGGAGCCAGACTAACTCTCATTAACTCAGTCCTTGATTCACTCCCAACCTATATGATCTCTGTTTTCCCCATTTCAGAAAGGGTTATTAATAGATTGGACAAGATAAGGAGGAAGAGAAGGAAACAATGAAAGGAAGGGTTATAATCTGGTCAAATGGGAACAGTGATAACTGGGGAAAAGACAAGGGGAATTGGGAATCAAGAACTTGAATTTCCAAAGCAAGGTCTGTAGAATGAAGCGGTTATGGAAGTATAGTAATGAGAACCAGACTCTATGGAGGAATGTTATTAATGCCAAGTATGATGAGGAAGACCACTAGTTGACGAAAGAAATAACGACACCCTATGGAGTTAGTTTATGGAGGTCTATCAAAACATTATGGAGGTCAACATTATGATTAAAGTGGTAAACAAAGCTAAAACTGATTTTTGGAAAGATGAATGGCATGAGACAGGAGGACTGGAAAATCTGTTCCCAATATTTATGCATTAGTCTCTCATCAACAAAAGACCATTGGACACCTTATGGATGGAGCTTTAACTTCAGAAGACATTTAAATGACTGGGAGATCCAAAGAGTTGTAGATTTCATTAGTACCATCGAACAGTTCAAGGGACATAGGCAAGTCAAGATACCTTATGGTGGAAAGGTAATAAGAAGGGCCAGTTCAAAGTAAGTAATGCTTACAGGTGAAGGAATCAAACACCTCACTACATAAGAAACTGGCCATGGAAAGACATCTGGGAAAACAAAATCCCACACAAAGTGGCCTGCTTTATCAGGAAGCAAGTCTCACCCAAGATAATCTGAAGAGGAGAGGGATACCACTTTGTCCTACATGTTTTTTGTGGGGAAAATACTGGCCAATAATCCAATCGAGTATGTTTGTGGAGAAAATACTGACCAATAATCCAATCGAATATGTTTGTGGAGAAAATACTGGCCAATAATCCAACTGAGTATGAGACAAATACAATTAACCATCTATTTTTTCCTTGCGAAGGCACTGGACAACTATGGAGGATTTTCTTTTAAATCCCAAAGGCATCTCATGGACTATGCACGAAAAGATTACCGAAGCAATGCAGAGTTGGGAGAAAGCTGGTGTGCAAGCCAAAAACAGAGATATATGGAGAATTGTCCCTGCAAATCTAGTGGACAACTTGGAAGAAGAGGAATGCTAGATGTTTTTATAGCATAGAGCATAGTATGCAAAAGATTAAGCTAAACTGCCTTTTGTTACTATGTTTTTGGTATAGTCAAATTTATTCAAATGACACCATCTCCATAATTGATGTTCTAGAATCATTTTAGATAGGAGTTAGCAGGATTTTGAAGTAAATTTTGTAAACATGCTTTTCAGTACAACCTATGTACTGTTTGTGAGAAAAATACGTAGTTACATGTTCAATTTTTCTTTTATGATAATTAAGGAGTATTGTAAATTACAACTTTCATTCAATAGTCATCATATATCATTCACTCAAAAACACATGCTAAATGAAAAAGACGTAACTATGTTGCGAATTGCAATCAAAACAATTATTTTCGACAGTGTGATTAGACCCGTGTAGAGCACGAGATTTCCTTCTTCTAGTACTACTTAAATGTAATAGCATGACAGAATCATCATTTAAGTTTTGTCTTAATATTCTTTCCCATGTTCTTTGTTTCTCACACCTTAAAAGAAAGAGAAAAGTATAATGTTGATATTGGGATACTTCGGAAAACCTAAAAGAGAATACAATATTGATAAAGAAACAGAGAGTATATAAAGTGAAAGGAAGTAGGGGTTAGGAATTAGGATAAAGAAAAGAGGGGATAGGAGTGCATGGAGAACTAATGTAGAAGATGAGTGGCAAGACTTTGATTTTCACCAACTTGCAATATATATTCTATAATCATTAAGACTGTCCTACAATTGTGATGCATAATGTTAGATAAGAGGGGAAAGATGAAAGTGAATAACAATTAACCTTAGATTCCTTATTGGAAACAAAAAGAACTTTGAACCCTAACCTAAATCTTGGTAAATCTTTTTGATAAAGTATATTCTTAAAAGATTTGTGACGTGTTAGTACACAAACTACGAGTACTTGTATTTCTTTCTTTAGTTCTCTACTCCACGTTACTATAGTACACTTTTTTCTCCTCATTCTCTAGTTTCGCAGAGGGCATGCTTACTTTATCTAATGCCAAATTTATTAACAAATCTCCTGATCTTTTAGTCTTGCTTGATTTGAGATATTTTGCTATTTATTTGTTATTTCTGATTGGCAACTTTATTTCCTATTTATGAGAATCTTGCACCACTAAACTAGTCAATCCTCTTTTGGACAGGTATTTCTCAGCATGTTGGTGAGGGTTATATCTCTAGACCTACCATTATGGCATCGCATTCTCGTTCTTGAAATCTTGAGGGTATTTTCGGGATCTTCTTATTTTTTGGAATTATTCTCCTGTAGTTATTGCTTCCAACCTTTACATTGAATCTACAAAGTAGTCAAGTGAATACTAAGGGGTTGTTTGGTAGAGTGCATTAGCAAAAATAGTGCATGCATTAATTTTGTGTATTAGTAATCTCTTGTTTGGTACACTTTTTCATGCTATGCATAACTAATGTTTGCATTAGTTATACACTCTATTGTGTATTGAGGAGTGTATTACTAATACCATGGATTTCTAGGTATTAGTAATGCAAAGAAGGGATTTAATACATGCATTAGCATGGTTAAAGACACAATTACCCCTTTAAAGACACAATTACCCCTTAAAAATACTTTTACATCTTTTCCACCTAAATTATGGAGGATGCTTTTGTAAATAAATATTTTTATACAATGCCTACTATTTTTAATACACCAAACCAAACAATGCATAAGAAATAATCTATGTATAACTAATGCAAGTATAACTAATACAAGCATTACTAATACACTCTATTGAGCATTATTTTTATACACTCTACCAAACGACCCCGAACTTTTTTCTAATCTAATTTATAATAACTTTGCTTATTTGACAGGGTTTTTGTGTGGAAGCACGCACTATGCGAATTCTTTTCCTTAATTTTGACATGTAAGCTTCCTCAACTTATGATGATTGGATTTTTCTTTGTTGATAATTTTTTGGATGAAACATAGGATTTGCAAATAATTTTTTTTGGATGAAACCTACTTTGTGCCGATAATATGATCTTGTTGGTTTTTTTTTTTACTTCTCCCCTTAGACTGTGAAATTATGTGAACTACTTGTGTTTTTTCGGGTACTTGTTAAGCATGCAGGATGCGGATGTGTGGGCACACTAGTAGAGATAAGTTAAGGTACAAAGATATACGACACAAGGGGGGAGTGGCCTCAGTGGTGGACAAAATGCAGGAAGTGAGTCTGAGATGGTTCGGGCATGTAAAGAGGAGTACAAATGAGGAGTGCGAGAGGTTGAGAGTGATTGGCCTAAAGAGAGGTAGAGGTAGATCGAGGAAGAATTCAAGAGGGTGATTAGATATGACATAATGCATCTTCAACTTACCTTGGACATGACCTTAAATAGGAGAGCGTGGGGGTTGAGGATTAGGGTAAAGGGTTAGTAGGTAGTTATGCGATTTCTCTCTTTCTCGTGGGAGAACATGGTTCTAACTTAGAGCACCTTGTCTGCTCCCTCTTCCACTTATCAGTATCATTATTGTTATTGTATTATATTACTCTATTCTTCAATTGTATTACTACTGCATTTGACCGTTGAAATGTTGAATTTGATCCACCTTATTAATTTGTCTCTAAATCCCACCTTCCTCAATTTGGTAAGTCAAAAGCCTTCTCTAAATCAAGCTTTGCACATAATGCTTGGGTCCTCAGTTTTTAGTCTCCAATCCAGACCCTCATTAGCCACCCCTCATTGGTTGCGGTTGTTTCATCAATTATTTGTCCGTGCTTAATAAAAGCTCAATGATAATTAGTGACTAGTTCGCCAGAAAGGTTTCTGTTAGCAGCTTGGGGACTATCATAATAAAATCTGTCAATAAGACTAATTGGCCTATAGTCTCTAAGCTCTATTACCCCCTTTTTGGGTATCAAGGCAATGAAAGAAGCATGTCTCACCAAGTGACATTGCTGATAGAAATGATTGAGTGCCCCCATCACCTCAGGCTTGATGTACTCCCCATGTTTTGTTGGAAAAAAACCATAGTGAAATGATGATAATCTAGGCCTCGAGTACAAGAATCAACAAAGTTATGGATGATCTCCTGATAGTAGTACAAGCTACTAAGGAAAGGTTATTGGAACAAGGAGGTCTTTGGAAAGCTTAGTACAAGAATCAACAAAGCTATGGATGATCTCCTAATAGCAGAACAAGCTACTGAGGGAAGGCTATTGTCTCAAATTAAAACAAACAAGACCGTACAATTAAAACTAGAGATTTAGAACCTAGCAAAAGCAGGGGAAACTTCCTGTAGACAAAAATCTAGGTGTTTGTGGTTGAAGGAAGGACATAGAAACACAAAGTACTTCCAAAGGCTAGCCAACTCTCATAGGAGGTACAATCACATTGACAGGTTATAGGTTGGTTATAACTTGATTGAAAGGAAAGAGTAGGTGAAAGAAGTAATTCTTGATTTCTATCAAGAATTATATGCGAAAAATGAACCCCAGAGGCCCATAACTTCTTTTGAGGGTTTAGGTGGCCTAAGCACATGTGAAAAAATGCTCTAGAACAAACTTTCGAAGAAGAGAGATTTTGAATGCTATCAATTATGTGCTCCGCCCAGCGCCAGATGGTTTCTCAATGGCTTTTTACTAGAAGTGTTGGAATTTTATCAAGATGGATATTTTGGGTACCCTCAATTGCTTTCACAGTAATTGGCACATGGTGAAATCCATCCATGCTTCTTTCATTGCACTTGTCCCTTGAAAGGAAGGTGCAATAGAACTTAAAGATTTCAGGCTTATTAGCCTTTTGGTAGTGTTTACAAGATCCTGGCCAAAGTGCTTGTTGAAAGGCTAAAGAAGGTGATTGGAGGTCTCGTCTCTGGTTTTCAGAATGCCTTTGTACAAGGAAGGCAAATTTCTGATGCAACTCTTATTGCCAATGAAGTTTTGGACCGGAAGAAAGAAGTGGTACCTCTGGTCTTCTTTTTAAGCTCGATATAGAGAAAGCTTTTGATAAGCTAAACTGGTCATTCATTCTCTCAATCCTAAGGCAGATGGGGTTTTGGAGAAAGGTGGATTAGATGGATCAAATATATCATCTCCATTGTAGAGTATTCTATAGTGGTAAATATTAGTCATGTGGGATTTTTCTCTCTCATGAGAGGCATTAGGCAAGGTGATCCTTATCACCTTTCTTATTTATTCTGGCTATGGAGGGGTTAAGTAGGATGTTAGAAAAGGCCAAGCAATTACATTAGCTAAGAGGATTTATGGTGGGAAATGGTTTTGGTCTAATAGTTTCTATATCACATCTCTTGTTTGCTGACAACACACTAATATTCTATGAAGTTGGGAAATCCTAAGTGCAGTACCTTAACCTCACTTCTATGCTTTTTGAAGCCATGTCAGGACTCCATATTAACTTGTCTAAAAGTATTATCTACTGTTAATGAGGTCCCTAACTTGGAGAATTTTGCTGACATCATGTGTTGCTCAATTGGATCTTTTCCCACAACCTATTTGGGGATGCCATTGGGTGCTAGTTACAAATCAGTTGGGGCTTGGAGTGGTATTGTGGAAAAGTTTGAAAGACGATTGACTTCCTGGCAGCAATAATATCTCTCACAAGGGGCAAGGGTAACACTCATCAATAGTGTCTTGGATAGTATTTCCACCTATTTTATGCCCCTCTTCCCCATGCCAACTAATGTGCAAAATCATCCTGAGAAGATTAGGAGGGACTTCCTCTGGGAAGGAAATAATAAGGATTACAAATTCCACCTTGTGAAATGGGCCAAAGTCACCATGCCAAAGCAGTTTGGAGGCTTAGGGATTAAAGACCTGGCATTACATAACAAGTGTATGCTAATGAAGTGGCACTGGACGTACAATTAGGAGACAACAGGTCTATGGAAGGAGGTGATCTAAGCAAAATTTGGTAGCACTCGTCACTGTTGCTCTAATGAAGTCACAGTTCCTTATGGTACCGGGGTCTAGAAAGCTATAAGGAAGTTGTGGGAGGTCTTCTACAACAATGCTACTCTCAAGGTGGGAAGTGGGGAGCACGTCTAATTTTGGAAAGACACTTGACTGGGAAACGTCCCTCTTATGAATGCATTTCCTAGAATATTTCAGATCAGGTGGGGTGTTAAAGAATGACAAAAGTTCCACATCGGTGGTTAATGAGATGGGTGAACTCTTTATAAGGCTTGGGCAATCCTCCTTACTTAGAGCTAGCTTTTGGGGTGTGAATTAGGCCTCAGACATAATTTAACATGGTATCAGAGCAGGTCCCGTCTCACTCGATGTTGGGGCCCCCAAAATCAAAATTGCCCATGCACTAGATGCTAAGATGCACTGGGCGTGAGGTGGGGTGTTAAAGAATGTCAAAAGTCCCACATCGGTGGTTAATGAGATGGGTGGACTCCTTATAAGGCTTGGGCAATCCTCATCCATTTGAACTAGCTTTTGGGGTGTGAGTTAGGCCTAAGACCTAATTTAATAGCCTCCAACCCAGGCTCAATCATCTCTCAGTGTTGGGAAGATGATGTTTGGAATGTGACTGTGGGAGAAATCTAAATGAATGGGAGTTGGAAGAATTTATTGCCCTCATGGCCTCCATCCAGACCAACTCAGTCCACAGGCAAACCAGGGATACTCACTTGGGGGGAAGTAAAAGGGATGGCTCCTATTTGGTCAAAGAAAGCTACTTACATCTAACCTCAAGGAAGACACTGATCTGTGGCCCTGGAAACTTATTTGGAGAACTAAGATGCCTCCAAAAACCATATGTTTCAGCTGGGTCAGTCTTCATGGTTCTTGCTTAACACATGATAATCTTATGAGGATGAAGTTTCGTTTAGCCAACAGATGCTACATGTGCTCATGCAACCCAAAATCTATCAATCAGCTGTTTCTTCATTGCAGTGTTGCCACAGACCTTTGGAACATGTTCTTTTCTCTCTTTGGTCTGGCTTGGGCCATGCCAGGCTCTTTGAGAGAGGCTTTTGTGTGTTGGAGTTCCTGGGAAGTCCATCAAAAAGATCTGGTCTTTGGTTCTTGCTTGTATTTTGTGGTGCTTATGGATAGAGAGGAACAAAAGGTGTTTTGATGGCATCCCAACTCCCATTTCCTCTCTTAAGCCTAGTTGTTTGATTAATCTTTTTAGTTGGATCAACCACTCCTCTGTCATTACTGATGAATCTTTCCTAGAATTTATTAGCTCATAGATCTATGTTGATAGTTGTGATAACTTTTTTTGCCTTCCTGGGGGCTGATAATCTCTTTGTAATGCTTGCATCTTCTGGATGCTTTTTGCTAATGATATCCTTCTTATTTCATTAAAAAAAAAAATAATAAAAAAAAATCTAGTCTTGGAGTCTTATCTGGAGTACATGATTGTATAACAGTCTCCACTTCCTCTTCCTTGAGGGCTTTCTCTAACATCTCAGACACTTTGGCTACTTCATCAAAGTCGGCATTAGGTCTCCACACTTCATTCTCAATTTGCAAATTCTGAGAGTAATTAATAATCTCATTTTAGATGTATACCTTGTCTTCTATTATTTTATATTCCTTTTTAAGCTTGTCGATGTTGTTGAATCTTCTATGTGAGTTGGCTATTGATTGAAGGTACTTTGTGTTTCTGTTCCTATCTTTCTACCATAGACTTCTTTATTTTTGTTTTCATGATATTTCTTCAGCTTTGGCTAGTTCCTTGAACTCCACTTTAGACTCAAAATCTATTGCTTTTCAGACTGAATTGGAATTCTACTATCTCTAGCCTTGTCTAATGCTGCAAGTTCCTCTATTGCTCCGTTTCTTCTTACTTCCAACTTGCCTTAGACATCCTTGTTCAAATTGGAGTTTTCTTTTTTCAGGTTCCTTAATTTTTTCTTGAGATAAGGTAAATTTTTCATTAATCACAAAAGCCCATCATCCAGAGGATTTGTGGGAGAGGGTTTATAGTCCAAAAGGACACTGAGATGAGCAAAAGCTGAAAACCCAAAAAAAACTTTACACTTTCTCCTATGAAATCTACTAGATCTTCTATGCCCCCCATTGGTTTCTGTTTGCACCAAAAATACAAGAGACTAAGGCAGTTCATCTTGATTTTTTGTATGTGATTGCTTTTATCTTCAAAATGCCTCGAGTTCCTTCCCTTCCACACAGTCCACCATATATACATGATGGGGTGTATTGTCACCAGTCCTCTTCAGCCCCTCTTTTTTTTTTGAGAAGGTTAACTTGTATTATAAACAAAAGGAGTACACCAATAGTGTGCTCTTACATAATTACATCAAAAGTATGAAGGAACAACCCAAAACAAAATCTATCACCTATATCCCTTATAAACTGTCTAAAAATAGGGTAATGTCCCCCATATTCTTAGGTACAGAGTGGATACACCAAAAGTAAAAGGTGAATGCTCTTGTTCTCAAAACATCTCTGATTTCTCTCCTTCCAAATTGTCCACCAGATGCATGCAGGGACAATCTTCCATCTCTCCTTGTGTCCTGACTGAACTCCATCTCTATTCCAGCATGCTAGTACTTCTGCAGTATGCCTTGGCATGGCCCATCCTTAGTGAACCATTGCCATAATTTTTCAGTCACTTTACAATGCAGAAAAAGATGATTTACTGTCTCTATTCCTGTATTCCAGCTTCACAAAAAAAATTTGGACCATAACTGCCTTCCCCTTTTCATAAGGTTGTCCATAGTCAGAACTGCTTGATTTGCAACTAGCCAAGTGAAACAGTCCACCTTATGAGGTATCTTCCCTTTCCAGATCATCTTCCATGGCCACCATTCCTTGGTTTCAGTTGAGATATCCAACAACTTGTAGGCTGCTTTCACCCTGAACTTGCTATCTTTGTTCAACTTCCATAACAATCTGTCTTCCTCAAAATTGACTCTTAGCTTGTTCCAAGTTATTGTAGAACTGAATCATTCTCTCCACTTCCTAGTCATTGAGGAATCTTCTGTAGGACAGATTCCAACCTTGTGCATTTTTGACCTCTAAGATAGTAGTTAGCTTCTGTTGATTGAGGTTGTAGATGTCTGGAAACTGCTGCCTCAGAGGTGTTTGCCCCACCTATACATCATTCCAGAACATGGTCTTTCTTCCATTACCCACTTTGATCACAGAATTACCCCACATTTTGGGCCACTGATTTCTGATAGTCCTCCATAGTCCCCTTTCATAAGGAGTTTTTACTTACTGAGTAGTCCATGGTCCTTCCCTACCATATCTTGCAATGGTGATTTCCTTCCATAGGCCCTGCTCATCTGCCTTATCCCCTGCACATCAGAACACATAGATTTTAATCTCCTGCTCTTCAAATTGGGCTTGCAGAGCTGCATTATCTTCTTCATCGATCCTGGATAGACCTCTAGGGTTGAACTGAGGTTTCCAGACTTCTGTCTCTGTGTAAAGTTTTTGGTAGAAAGTAGTAACTTCATCTCTTGTCTCAGCCGGTTCAGTCACATTGGAACCATTGATGATCCGTTTATCAATGTTGTTATACCTCTTGTGACAGTTTGCAGTTCTATGGAAGAACGTTGAATCTATGTCCCCTTCTTTGAGCCACAGGGCCCTAGATCTTTGCCTCCAAGCCACTTCCTCTCTCCTGGCATTTTCTTCAAACTCCACTGTTAATACTGCTCTTAAATAGGACTCATCATCTGATAGGATTCTCTGGTCTTGTATCAGGTGCAGCTCAGTTAGCTGGTTAAGGATGCTCTGTTTTTGCATACCTAGGTTGCCATGTACTGTTTTACTCAATTCTTTCAACTTGACTTTCAGTAACCTCAACTTACAAGCTAAAATATAATCCGGTCTTCCCACATATGTTATAGATTCCACTTTTCTTTAACTCTTTCTTTAAAGTCTTGAGTTTGCAGCCACCAATTCTCAAACTTAAAATAAGAGGTTGATCTCTCCCAATTACCGCATTCCAACAGCAGTGGATTGTGGTCGGAAGTTACTCTAGGTAAGATTGATTGTTTGATCTTTCTAAAGGCTACTTCCCATTCCTCAGATATCAGAAATCTATCTAATCTTGCTGCACTATCATATCCATCCCCTTTCCTCCATGTGAACCTACCACCTACAAGAGGTAAGTCTTGCAGTTCTATGTCCACTATAAATTCAGAAAATTGTTCCATCTCCTTGTTGAATCTGTTGCAGTTTTTCTTCTCAAATGGAAATCTCACTACATTAAAGTCCCCAGCCACCACCCTAGGTCCATTAATTAGCCCCTCACTGCCCCAAACTCTCCCCATACTTCTCTTTCTTCTCTACTATTTGGGGCATAGACACCTGAAAAATGCCATCCCAAATCTCGTGCTTTCCCTGTGAACTTACAAGTGATGTTGTAAGCCCCTACTTCACATACTTCACCTTCCCATATACTACTATCCCATAAGATAATCATACCACCTCTTGTTCCCCGTGCCTCTAGTTGTGCATATTTCACCTTCCTATTTGCCCACAAATCTTTTACAATCCCTCTTATATCTCCATTGATTTTTGACTCCTGGAAACAATACACATCTGCCCTCCATGTATTCATCATGTTTTTGATTTGCAGCCTCTTACTTGGGTCATTGAGGCCCTATACATTCCATGAGACTATGTTAACATTCATTAAGATCATCTATAAAGCATCCCCCCCATTCCTTGTACCATAGCTCACAAAATTACTCTTTGGTTCCAAATTCTTAACTTCTTTCGGGACCTTTCCTATTGGAGTTATAGGAACTATTACTCCCACCCCCTTCTCAATAGTTTGTCTTTTACTATCGATCACCATAAAGAGGTTCAAAGCCACCTCTTCGCATCCAATGAAATGTACCCCAAATTCTTTGCTGAGTCTGATTATGTTTTGTTGGACCCATGATGAAATTTCATTCTCCGCTGATGTATCAGTTCCATGCTCATTAGAGTTCTGTGGTAAAATATCTTCGATTGTACCTTCCCCCTTAGCTTTCTGATCCAATTGCATGTCGCTTACTGTTTGTATCTCTTTGATTTGTTCTTTAGTCTATTTGGATAATGGACATATCGTCATCATCACTAAGGTTTGGGACAAACTCGAGATTGTTTCCCTCATCTCCCAATTCAAGTGGAGTTAGGGCACCTTCTCTGCTCTGTTCCATTAGAATTTTGCAGTTTGCTTCTATTTCATCACGTCAAGGGTTAGAAAACCTTTCACTGTCACTAGGCTTCTTTTTTATTAGAGCTGCATCTTTATCCGTTGCTTTTCTGCTCTCTTGGTCTCTGTTGGACTTGTTTGAAACTCCTTTATCTTGATTTCCCAGTTCCTCATATCTGCTATTTGTTGTTATACGAGATAGGTTTGCTTGTATCTCAATGTTAACTATGTCAAGACCTTGGGTTGGATTATTCTTCTGTTGCCTTTTTGGGCCTGAAAAATTTGGGCCCAAATTTTCCTTTCTCTTAAGTTGGCCTACTACAACTGATTAAGGCCCTTTTCCTTTCCTGTTTGCCTCATGTGTAGAGTCACGTGATCTCCAATTCAAATTTTCGCCAGCTGTCGATGTACTCACGTTGTGGTCCGACTTTTCGATATATTTTAACACTAAAGGGGGAAAGAAACCCTTCTTGCCCATCGGTCCATAATGTTGTTCCTCTCTCTTCGTCGCCTCCTTTCGAAAAGTCACCGGCGCTTCACACCAGGTCGGCACTGTATACACAAAACCCTCACTGGTGACTTCAATCTCCTTCGAAACCCTCTTCCCATCACCCTTCACCTTGATGCGTGCCCAGTGCATGTAATTTTTTAGGGTTGTTTCCGCCTCTGCTTCGATGAAATCCCCCCACTAATCTCCGATAAGCTTGAAGACTTTATGGGACCATAGGTTTAGGGTTAAACCCAAAACTCTTATCCACACCTAGTCTCTCACTACAGCTTCCGGCCAACAACTTGTGATTGGACTCCACCACTTTAGGTTCAGATGCATCTTCTTCCAGGCCCATGTTCTTGCCATGACGTGTTCTGCAACCACTTTTGTGGGTAGCTCGAACAGGAAGTGCCTGTCGTTCATGGCGAAAACGCTAGTTCCTATGGCTGACTTCCAAGTGTTACAAACCCACCTTCTTACATCATTGAGGATTGATATCTCTCAAAGTGTGCTCTGGAATTTACCGACAATACATCTCTTGAGGAGATCTGTCTCCGATGTTGGTGTTACGTTCACCACATTTAGGCGGTCACCTTCCACTAGTATGTGCGTCTTATTCGTAGATTCTGTCGTCCATCTGTTGTTCCTTACTGCCTCCTTAAAAGATACTCCCAGTGCCTTCCCTTTGTTAGATTGTGTTTTCTGCTCTGTTATAGGCTCATAGGTGAATTTTGCTATTTTTTGAGCAATGTTTCCCCAACCCATATTGTAAGATGATTCCGGTGTAATGATGACCGCTTTATTTTGTCCTTGAATAGCAATATAACTGATATATCTGCCATTTTCATTGTATTTAACGGTGCAAAAGAAATCTGAGTACAAGTCCTTTACTTTCCATCTTTTGACAGAGTCCCCTTGGACTTTCGACGCCTCTATAAATACTGAAATCAGCCATCTCAGGACTTTAATGCTAATCTTCACTCTCCTCATTAAATTCCTGCTACGTTCAGTCCACTCGTACCATGTTTCTGCTCCTTTACATCTGGTGATTTCGTAAGACTTGAAACCTGCGTTATAAAAGATGGTGTTTCCCCCATTGACATGATTCCGGCCAAGGTTGCCGGAAAAGGCCCCCCAGGATGTGATGAAGTACGACTTTATGTTGAAAGTTGGCAAACCTCGAAAACAACACTTTAAGGCTAAAACATCACTTACTTTGGGCCGAAAGGAGTAGCCTATTGCTAACTTCGAAAATAGCACTTTAAGGCTAAAACATCAGCCCCTCTTTTGCCCACACCTTTCCAATTGTTCAGCATCTCAAGAGTTGTTACAGGTCCCTTAATTTCTTGATGAGTGTGACATCTGTATTACTACCTATCATATAATTTTGCCACCTTCCTTTCACCATGTCAATGAACCCTTCTTGTTGCAGCCACATATTTTCAAACTTGAAGTGAGAATGTGTTGTATCCCAATCTCCACACTCTAGTTGTGATTTGAAATAGGTCTTGGAACAGTCAACTGCTTGATTGCTTTGAAGCTTTCATCCAACTCTGTTGAAAAAAGAAACTTATCAATCCTAGAACCCTGCCGTCCCTGACCATGTACATTGTGCCTCATGCTGAGGTAGTCAATTAGCTTAAGGTCTGTAATTGTTTCTGAGAACTTCTCATAGTTTATTTGCAGCAATTGAGGGAGTGTTAGAATCCTTATAAGTATTCTACAATATATGTAAATGTGAGAAGTATATGGGAAAAAATATAATTGAATTGTGTATCCAAATTGTTACATTGAGACCCTATTTAAAGACACTACATTGGAATCCTTTTCCAACTAGGATTCCTATTCTTATTCCTATTCCTATTTTAAGTAGGAAATACTTATTTCTATTCTAACACTCCCCCTCAAGCTGGTGCATACAAATCATATGTACCTAGTTTGTTACAAATGTAATTAATACGAGGACCTATGAGGGACTTGGTGAAGATATCTGCAAGCTGATCATTTGACTTCACAAATGTCGTAACAATATCTCCTAAGAGTATCTTTTCTCTTACAAAGTGACAATCAATCTCAATGTGCTTAGTCCTTTCATGAAACACTGGATTTGATGCGATATGAAGAGCTGCTTGATTATCACACACAAGTTCCATCTGATCAATTTTTCCAAATTTTAGTTCTCCCAGCAATTGTTTGATCCAAACTAGCTCATAAGTTGCTATCGCTATTTTGTTTTTTACTCTTTCACGACACCAAATTACCTCCTACTAAAACATAATATCCGAATGTCGAACGTCTGCCAGAGGGTAATCCGTCCCAATCAGTGTCTGTATATCCAATGATATGCTTATGGCCTTGATCCTCAAAGAGTAGTCCTTTACCAGGAGCTGACTTTATATATCGCAGAATACGAACAACTGCTTCCCACTGACTATCACAAGGGGAAGTCATAAACTGAGAGATGTCAGGTCTAGTCACGGTGAGATAGTTCAACTTTCCAACAAGCCGTCTATACCTTTCAGGAGTTTAACATTCGGATCCATAGGAGTCTCAATATGTCTACATCCTATCATTCCTGTCTCCTCAAGAATGTCTAAGGCATACTTGCGTCGAGAAATAACAATACCTGATCTAGACTGAGCAGCCTCAATACCTAGAAAATACTTCAATCTGCCAAGGTCTTTAGTTTGGAAGTGCTTAAAGAGATGTTGCTCCAAATCGGTGATACCATCTTGATCATTACCGGTGATAACAATATCATCAACGTAAACAACCAAATAGATACATCGACTTGGTGCAGAATGCCGATAAAACACAGAGTGATTAGCTCCACTACGAGTCATGCCAAACTGCTGAATTACTGTGTTGAACTTCCCAAACCAAGCTCTTGGAGACTGTTTCAGACCATAGAGTGACCTACACAATCGACATACAAGGCTACTAGACTCCCCCTGAGCAACAAAACCAGGTGGTTGCTCCATATAGACTTCTTCCTCAAGATCACCATGCAAAAAAACATTCTTAGTGTCCAACTGATGAAGAGGCCAATGACGAACGACAACTATAGATAGAAAAAGACGAACATATGCTATTTTAGCCACAGGAGCGAAAGTGTCACTATAATCTAGCCCAAATATCTGAGTATACCCTTTGGCAACAAGGCGAGCCTTAAGTCGATCAACCTGACCGTCTGGACCAATTTTGACGGCATAAATCCAACGACAACCAACAATAGATTTACCTGCAGGAAAGGAGACAAGCTCCCAAGTACCACTCTTATGCAAAGCAGACATCTCATCAACCATAGCCTGCCTCCATCCAGAATGAGAAAATGCTTCACTTGTAGTCTTAGGAATGGAAATAGAGGACAAAGACGACACAAAGGCATAATGGGGTGATGACAGACGATGATAACTTAAGAAGGTATAATGTGGGTTAGTATTTCGAGTGGATCGTATGCCTTTTTGAAGTGCAAGTGGTTGGCTAAGAGGAGGCAAGTCCGCAGTAGGAGCAGGGTCCGGCGCATGACATGAATCATATGGGACTAGGGCTGGATGTGGACGACGATGATAAGTTAGTAGTGGTGGCACTACAACTGGAGATGTAGAAGTAACCGTAGATTTCTCAAAGGTTGGCACAGGTAAAACCTGAGGTATGGGTAAGACCCATAAATACATCAGGACGATCAAAAGATGTATAGTAAGGCTGAGACTAAAAAAATGGAACATCAGCGGACATAAGGTATCGATGAAGATCATGTGAATAACAACGATACCCTTTTTGAACTCGAGAGTAACCAACAAAGACACATTTGAGGGCACGAGGAGCTAATTTATCTTTCCCTGGGGCTAAGTTATGAACAAAGCATGTGCTCCCAAAGACACGAGGGGGGATAGGATAGAGATGTGACTGAGGAAACAGTATGGAAAGTGGAACCTGATTTTGAATAGAAGAAGAGGGCATTTTATTTATCAAATAACAAGACGTAAGAACTGCATCTCCCCAAAAACGCAACATAACATTGGATTCAAGGAGAAGAGTACGAGTGGTCTCAATAAGATGCCGATTTTTTCTGTGTTACATCGTTTTGTTGAGGGGTGTATGGACAAGTAGTCTGGTGAATAATGCCTTGGTGAGTCATAAACTCCTGAAATTGGGAGAATAAGTATTCTAAGGCATTATCACTACAAAAAGTATGAATAGAAACACCAAATTGATTTTGTATTTCAGCAAAGAAACTTTTGAAAATAGAAAATAAATCAGAACGATCTTTCATTAAGAAAACCCAAGTACATCTTGAATAATCATCAATGAAACTAACAAAATGACAAAATCCTAAGGTGGAATTGACTCTACTAGGACCCCAAATATCATAATGAATTAATGAAAAAATAGACTCTGAACGACCCTCAGTACTACGTGAAAATGTAGCACGAGTGTGTTTCTCAAGTTGACACGACTCACAATCTAATGTGGATAAACTAGACAAACTAGGCACCATCTTTTGCAGTTTGGATAGACTTGGATGTCCCAAACGTTTGTGAATTAGATCTAGGGAATCTGTAACGGAGCATGCTGTTAAGGAATTTGAAGAGGTAAGATAGTAAAGGCCTTGTGATTCATGTCCTGTTCCAGTCATCTGTCCAATACTGCGGTCCTGCATGAGAAAAAAATCATCAAAAAAGGTTATGCTACAATGTAGGGCTTCGTCAAACGACTAATAGATGTTAGATTAAAAGGAGAACCAGGGACATAAAGAACAAAGTCTAGGGTGACAGAAGATACGGGTTTGGCTTTTCCAACCCCTTTTGGTTTTGTTTGGATCTCATTGGCTAAAGTAATAGCTGGAAGAGATTGTGAATAAACAATATCAATTTATTACCAGAGATATGATCAAAATCCCCTGAGTCTATGACCCATGATCCAAGAGTGCTAGACTGTGACACACAAGCACTCGTAACAGAAACATTAGGTTGTGCAACCAAAACTACTTGTGGAGACGTTTGCTTATTTGCACGATACCGAAGGAACTCATCATATTCTGTCTGAGCAATATGAGCATTATTGGATGATTGATTAGGTTGAGCACCATATGCTACTGGTGGAGATGTCTGTTTACTTGCGATTTCGAAGGAGCTCATTATATTCCTTTAGAACAATAGGATCATAACTGGGTGGTGGACCATGCAAAATATAACATATGTCACGAGTGTGTCTAGGTTTATGACAATGACTACACTTGGATTGAGGTATCCCAAAACGCCCTCCCCCTCGCCGATTCTCCATAGACTGGTCTGTACGCTTTTCCATGGTTTGAGATGCGAGAATAGATGAGTCAACAATGGGTGATGAAGCTTCTTTGTGACTGGGAGGTGCAGCAAGACGAAGCAGACGAGAGAATAATTAATCAATTGAAGGAACCGTAGGACTAGCTAGAATCTGGTCACGCACAGAGTTATGGTCAGTAGGAAGTCCAACGAGTGTAAGAACTAGAAACAATGTTTGCCTTTGCTCTTGTTGCTTTTCCACGTTTGTAGTGATAGGCATCAACGTTTCAAATTCCTCCATGACTGCTTGTACTTGTCCCAAGTAAGTGGACATCAGATTCTTGTTTCTTTAAGTTGGTCATCCGAGATATCACATCATAGAATCGAGATATGTCATTAGTGTATAAAGCACGTGCCTTCTCCCAAACTAAATAACATGTCTAGAATGGGCGAAACAAGGGCATCAACTTAGAATCAATAGAGCGCCAAATGAGACTACTAATTGGGCATCCACTTTCTCCCATTGTGCTTTGGCTTTTGCACATTCGTCATTAGACTTTGTCTTTTCATCTACCACGCAAGCATTGTTTGTTAAGTGATCCTGAACACCTTGACCCTTGCACCACAACTCAACTGAAGAAGCCCAAGCTAACTAGTTTGAACTTCCCATTAATGGTTTTGAAGTGATTATAAGGCTTGAACTTCCAATCCCCGTATTCTTGGAGCCAAAAACATCACACCCGAAAGACATTTTTCGAAGTTTGACTTAGAAAAGAGTAAGAAACTCGCTGGAAACTGCTACAGTGGTCTGAAAATATTGGAAGCTGCCGGAAGCTGCCCACATTGGCCTGAAAATTCTGATTTTGCCGGGACCTTGCCGGAAACTGCCCTACAGTGGTTTGATTTCGCTGGAAACTGCCTGAATAAATGATATGTGCCCAACTCCTCAAATACTTCACAGTGCTTGCTTCTCCTCTCTTCTACAGAAAGCCAAATCAAACTCCTCCTATCTAAAGACCCCACAGAAATTTGAAAAGTAGGCTGCTCAGTGGGGGAAAAAGAGGAATTAGATTGTTTCATGCATCTATTTTTGTGGAGATTATGGAAATCAAAGCTGCAAGGAAGCTGCTAAACATGTTATCAGGGTTTCATCTTCTACCATGGCATGGAGGTGATCACTACGTGTAATACCAAGAAGCTGCTCCTGCCACTTCTGAAGATTCTGAATTGGTCTGAAGGAATGTTGTGCCTTAGAGTTAGCAACTGTGGAGTTCACTTTACTTGCTGTGAAATTTATGGCAAGAAAGCAACAATAGGTTTTATGAATGGAAGTTTGAAGCTATACATAGTCTAACATACATATGCATAGCTTATCTCTGTGGTGTAAACAGAAGGCTATATCTGAAGTGAACATTTATTAGGATTCTTATACTATTGCATGCCAAATTTAGATTGTGTACTAGTTCTGTAATCCTATGCACCACTTGGTGCTAGCTTCCAATATTAATACGATTGATTTTGCCTGTCTATAAAGTTACCATGTTCCTCTATTCTTCAGTTCTCTTTTTTATTTATGTGTGTGTATTTGATTGTATGCAGGCATCCGAAGAACACAAATGTGGTTGAGAGTATGGTAAAAGCTCTTGCTCGTGTCGTTTCGAGTATCCAGGTATACAATATGGGCTCTACTCTTCACTTTATTCCTAATCCATTTTTATTTACCTGTTTTATCTTTCTAATTCCACTATCCTTATAAATAAAAAGAATAATGGTTTGACTCTACAAGTGCAAATTTGTGGTATTTTTTTCTGTACTGTTGTTGCGTCTTCCTCTTAAATTTGGCAATAGGCCTAACAATCTCTTCCCGGAGCTTATTTTAATTTTATAAGTAACATGCAAGAGAGAAAATGGATACTAGAGAGAGACTCCTACTTCTCTCGAGAAGCTAGGAAGCTCAAGATTCATCCTTACAAGGAGATTCTCTTTGCTCCAGCTCTGGCTTTGGACGGGGAGTGTAGAAGACTGAAGGGAGAACATGAACTGAGGTTCACACTATCTATGAGACATATCTCAGAGAGGAAAGCTTTCCTTGCGATGTACTTGGTGGGAAGGTTCGAGAAGAAGTTACTTCGCCAGATCCGGTAGGGTCTTGGGCAGCGAAGGTCTGGGATGTCAACCCATGGATCAAAGTGTCCTCTATGGGAGACTCAACGTTCTTATTCAGGTTTCCTAGTGAGAGTAGGCCTGTGCACAAATCGGTTCAACTCGAATTTTCGAGCCGAATCAAAGCAATTCGGAAATACAATTTAGATTATACAATTTGAATTTGGTTTACAAATTCAATTTTAAATATTATGGTTTCCTAGTGCGGATATGATTGGATGTATTTACCATACCAGCAGACCCAAAAACTGAATTGTGTAAACGCTGTTAAAAGATACTATTTCCAAAACATGTGGTTAAACATTTCCGTAAACCCCTTGATAGCAAGAAGTATTTATTAATCATACATATAGGATTATCTATTTTGAGAAGGGCAGTAGGGTATTTTTGAGCATGTAGAAATATATAGAGTGTGCCTCAATAAAATATGCTGTTATGCTTGTAAGCTTGGAGTAGCACAAGTTGTGAAGCTCTTGTTTTGCCATTTATATGCTATTATGTTTACAAGTTTGTGATTCTGTTTTTGGTTAATATCTTGGTTACTTAAGGCTGCAGTTTAAGATTTCGTTACTTTTGACTATGTTTTCTGTAAAATTATAATGAAAATAGTTGTTTGTTTAGATTTTGAGACCTAACAAAGCAATTTCTGTAACCGAATCGAAATAATAAAAACATGAATGGAATTGGACTTGGAATGGACTGAGTTTGGATGATAATTTAGAAACTTTATAGATGGTCTGGGGCAGCAACTCTGGAACTCTACAGAAAGAGAGATGGAACTGGGGTGGTGATTGTCATATGATTACCTTTACATCTTTGGTGTTATGAGCTCTTGAGTGTGGGGCTTTTGAGGTGAATTGCAATCGTACTGATGTTTCTAGAGTCAAGAGTTTTGGTGAGAAAGGGTGGGAGAGTACCGGTGTCTATAGGAGGGGGGGGGGGGGAATATTTAGGGCCTGGTTTACACCAGAGTTTGGCCCTGAAAATTTTAAAGTGGGGCCTGGTCGAGGAGGAGAAGAGGAGGGTGGGAGGATAAAAAGAGGAGGTTGGAAGAAACTGTCATAAGGGAGTTAGCAGCTCATCCACCGGAAGGTATGGAGGACACACATATGATGGATAGGGGATAAAGAGTCAATGGCCAGTTTGAATTTGATAAAGGTAGGGCACAAAAGAGAGTGGGGAAAGTCAATACCCTTAGATTAGTGAACCGGTGTTGAGATACAATTTAAACCGATTCAATAATAGATCTAGACCGGTTAACTCTCTTTAAAAAAACCAAACTGGCTGGTTTGGCTACAACAGAAATCAGTGACAACGTGGCGATAATTGGTGGAGTTTTTAGGCTTAACTTCAACTCTAAAAACAAAAATAAAGGCAAAAAGAAGAGAAGAAATATTGGCTGCTTGAAAGATGATTTTTCATTGAATTGAAATGGTGTTTAAATACAGAAAAAATGCAACAACTAGAGCCTATGTCTAAGCAACTACTTTCCACACGATTCCATGATAAATAAACTCCTAAAAATAACAACTAACTCCTAAAAAACAACAACTAGCTTAAACTGTTGAAGATGGCTAAAAAGCTGGAGAAAATCCAACTCCTATTGACTAGTTACTGCAGTAATGGAGGCAATTAATCAACACTTCACCTTGCTTCAGTTGCTGCAAGTTCCAAGTCTTTCTTTGAGGCAAATCTGCTTCTTGGCAACACTTTTGTAAAAATATCCGCCAGTTGAAGATCCGTCTTGCAATACTTTAACCCAGCAGATCTTTCTTTCTGCGCGTCTCTGAGAAAGAATAATTTGATATTGAAATGCTTCGTTTTTCCATGAAAAACTGGATTATTTGAGATAGCAATAGCTGCTTGATTATCCACAAACACCTCTGTGCACTTTTCTTGCTTTAAGTTCATATCAAGTAGCACTTTTCTAAGCCATAAGGCTTGATTTGTAGCCACTGTTGCTGCAATGAATTCAACTTCAGCCGTTGATTTTGCAACAATCTCTTGCTTCTTAGAACACCCAGAAAATACCCCTGATCCAAGATTAAACAATAACCAAAAGTACTTTCATGTCATTGGAAGAGCCACCCTAGTCATTATTGGAATACCCCTGCAACACGTACTTTTGATTTACATAAAACTTGATTCCAAAATTCAATATTCCCTTAACATATTTTATAACCCTTTTATCTGCTCTAAAAAGGAGTGTCAGTTGCACAATTATTGAATCTTGATAGAGGACTTCCAACATATAAAATGAGACATCCAACCAAACTCCTGTAAAGAGCCTCATCCACTTTTTCAGCTTTATCATTTTCGCTCAACTTCTCCTTCTGTCACATTGTAGTTGTCTCTTTGCAATTTTCCATTCTGAACTTTTTCAAAATGTCTTTAGCGTATTTCTTTTGACAAAGGCATTTTCTAAAGCCAGTTGCACCAAATGCTCATCAGTCCTGCTGTACCAAGCACTGGGGCTTTAGTCCATACAACGTTTTTTTGAGCTGATACACTTCATCTTCATGCCCTTTGACTGAAAATCAATCAGGTTGCTCAACATAAATTTCCTTCTCAAGAAAGCCATTCAAGAATGCAGATTTAACGTCCAACTGAAACACTTTCCAACCTTTTGCGCAATTATGGCCAACAATTATGTAATGGTTTCTAATCTAGTAACAGGAGCAAATGTGTCTGTGAAATGAATAACCAAAATTTGAGCATACTACCCCTTTACAACGAGGCTGGCTTTGTGCTTGTTGATAGTGCCATCTAATTTGTGACAGATCCTTGGAATTTTCCAGCGAGGAAATAGTTGCTTCAAACCTTTCAGGGACTGTTAAAAGAATATTTTGAACCTATCTTGAATCAGGAAATTCAGAGCCAAGTAAACTTACATTGTTGGCAATGTTGAGTGATTTGTCAGAATACTCTGACTGTCTCTGAATCCTTTATCTTCTGAAGTTCAAATTCTCTTATCAGGTTGAGAATACACATTGCTTTGATCCATTCATCTCCGTCATATTCTTTCTTTAGGAAATTCCAAACCTCAAATGCTGATTTCATTGTCATAATCCTGACAAAGATTTCAAATGAGACTGCAGCAAATAACGTCGCTCTAGCCTTTGATTTTCTTGTTTTCTTCTCTTTGTGCTTCCTTATCTGCGCCATGGTTTGATTTGCAGGCAAAGGAGGAACTTTGTAGTCCTCCTCAACAGCTTCCCACAAATCATTTGCCTCCATATGTGCCATTCTTGCTGCCCAGACATGATAGCATTCGCCTTTGAAGACACGTGGTGCTAGTGCAGTGAAAGGAGTTTCTGAATCCATATAAGAAAAAAAGGAGAAGGAAAATGAGTTTCACTCAGTTACGGTCCCTCAAGAAGAGAGCTCTGATACCACTTTTGTTGGAGGTTTTAGGCTTAACATCAACTCTTAGAACATAATTAAAGGAAAGAAGAAGAGAAGAAATATTTGCTGCTGGAAAGATAATTTTTCATTGAACTGAAATTTTGTTTAAATACAGAAAAAATGCAACAACTAGAGCTTATATCTAGGCAACTACTTTGCACATGATTCCACGGTAAATAAACTCCTAAAAATAACAACCAACTCCTAAAAATCAGCAACTAACTTAAACTGCTGAAGATGGCTAAAAAGCTGGAGAAAATCCAACAACTTCTATTGACTGAGGCAATTAATCAACAATAATAATCGACGACACAATGCTCATCCTAATAAAGAGCTAGTGCGCAAGCTAGCAAAAGACAATGATTTCTCCTGTTTTGGGGTTTCAGAAACACAAGCGCAACACAGTCCGAAGAGGATTGAAGAGGGGGGGGGGGGTGAAAGAGAGGTCACGAACTGACTCCTCCATGTCCGGTGGCCTGGGCAATAAATTTTGATTTAGTTGTAGGGAAAAAAAGAAACTGTTGGCCCTTCTCAACATCAATGTGTATGTAACTTCCTTTTCGATGTAAAGATTTAAGGTTTTCTTTGGGTCTTCTTTATTTTGGACTAAACACTCTCATTGTTTGATTTCGGCTTCATTCTCCTTTCTTTGCTTTATCTCTGATGTCATCTTATATAATTATGGTTTCCTTGGGAATAAACTCAAATTAATTCTCTCTTCTATATCCAGTTTCAAGACACATGTGAGGAGAGCCTTGCTGCTGTAGCTGGAATGTTTAGTAGTAAAGCAAAAGGTATTTGCATCATCTTGCTCTCTGATTCAATTTTTGGTGGAGAATGAAACATAATATCTTTTGGACATTAACAAATTTTGACTCGTTTGGCTTGTTGATAAGTTCAAATGAGTTATTTAGGATTCCCGAGTACGTCAATTACCTTTAGCAGCGATAGTTGACTCATTGATTTAATGATTGTTGTAAATGATTACTTAGATATGGTGAAGTAAAATGCTGGAGTGCCCTGATGAGTGATCTTTATTTGACAAGGTAAATAATCTTATTAATAATGGAAATATCTCTCATATACAAGCAGTAAAAAGTAGAGAAGCGACAACATAATATGATTCTCCACAAATGTTAACCAACTTATATACCCTGAAGAGTGATCTTTTTCAGTGGATTTTGAACTAAAATGGTTAACAGTAAAGATAGTAAAGTGGTAGCAACTTTTAAAACAAAGCTTGAATGATGCAGGTATACTTTATGGCGGATTTAGTTTCATAGTGGGTATCAATTCTATTCCCGAGAATGTGTTGTCATTTGTTCCAAACTGTCATGCATGGATATCAATATTTTTGAAATTAAAACATCTGGATTAGGCATGAAAATATATTGATCTTCCCATAAGGATGTATAGTATGGATAGGAAAAAAGAATAGCGGGGTCAGTGATGGTAGGCACAACTAGAAAAGCTTATCCATGAAAAACCTGAACCAGGAGAGCATACAAAAATGAGGCATAACATGGTCAGCTGATAGTAGGGAATGACTAAACAGGACATACCTGAGAATATTGTAAGAAAGACCTGAGGAGAATAAGACTGAGAAAGTGACTTGTGAATAGTTCAAGTAGTTTGGCACTCAAGCATCTGGTAATTTTATGCATAAAAAGAATAATTACACCTTAAATTTGGACAACTAATTCTATTATTCACTGTGACATGAAATCCTATATGCTACATGATGCCTTTTACTTCCAACAATATATTCACTCTCATTATCATTTCTTATTCTTGTGCTTTATTAACTCTTCTTATATTAAACGACACATCAATTGCTAATATCATGTCCCACACCCTAGTTATTGGATAAGTGATTCTTGGCAGACTAGTTCAAATGGAAAATATGAACCAAATTGTTCATATTGATACGTTATAGGAACTCATTGATAATTGATTTTCATCTGAAGCAATCTAAACTACTCCTTCAGTTGTTGACTTGTCAAATTGTCCTGATGATCCATTTGTTCCCTGTTTTGTTAGAAGGTATTAGATATTTTAGGAGAATGTTTAGTCTACCTATATTATATTTTTATCAACTGGTGCACGTGAAACTAGCATGCACTCTGTACTTTAGTCAATTGTCAGGTTTTCTAATATGATAGGCTCTATGATGCAGCTTCTCTTCACTAACTTGATAGAATGTTTAGATACATCTGCTTTTTTACTTTACTAACTAGTTCTTCTCTTTATAGAAAGTTTAGGTACAATTCGTTTTTTTGATAATATTGGGAGTACCCGAGAGACAAGCTGTAGACAGAAAATAGTGAATCTCAAATTGTAAAATGTGTTCAACAGGTACACTGTCAAACCTCCTTAGCCGAGAAATCAGTGTAGGTTTTTACCTACAATAAAACTCCATTACCTTTGTTCGTATGTATTTGTTTCAAATAAGTTATATGATTTTGTCCTTCCTTTCTTTTACTTCTCGCTAGTCCCTCCTTGGTGTGCTAGGTGGAACTCATTGAAATGCAGTGCATCAATGAGAATATAGCCACTGATTATGTTCCTATTGGATTAAGAACTGTAGTTAAAGACTGAATTTTCAACATATGTTATGTACCTATGCTCGCGAAGTAGAAATGCTGAAGCTTTACTTAAAATCCGATATCACTCAGACTTTTATGATTGCAAGCTCTAGGGAGTTCAAATATATACCTAATTCTGTTGGTTGGGAAAAGGAAATGAATGTGAATTTGGTTGAGTATCGTGGTGCTTAGTGATGCTAAAATGCGACATAATTAAATATCATTTGGTTCCTCTATAGAAACAATAAATTGATGCGTTAGGCTTTACTTGTCTATTTTTTTCCTCCTTCTGATAGGTGGGTAGACTTAGGAGCTCCATTTTGAAGGTGGGGCAGGGGGTCAATTCCTTCCCTTGTACTTTGCTAGCCTTATCACTGTCTTAGAGTCATATCTTGCAAAACCTTTATCACTAGGATATGTTAATTTTAACTAATAACACTAATCACTGAGCAATTTGTCTTATAGGGATTGAGTGGAGCTTAGATAGTGATGCATCAAATGCTGCCGTTTTAGTTGCAAGCGAAGCACATGCAATAACTTTAGCAATTGAGGGCCTACTAGGAGTTGTTTTCACTGTGGCTACTTTAACAGATGAGGCGGTTGACATGGGTGAGGTAATTAGTTGAGTTGCTGTCCTTCTCTTTGGCGTTTTTTATATATCTGAAAGGCAATTAGTCATATGACATACTTGCTACTTCATATTTTGTCTTTGAGTGACCAGCTTGACTCTCCAAGATGTGAGTCTGATCCACCAGCAAAATTGACCGGAAGAACTGCACTTCTTTGTCTATCGATGGTTGACTCAATGTGGTTGACCATTCTTGATGCTTTATCGTTCATCTTAGCAAAGTATGTATATTTTTCATATCTATGAATGAACCCTTAAAAAATGCTGTATGTACTTACTTTCATCTGTGATGTACATTGAAGGTCTCAGGGGGAGGCTATTATTTTGGAAATACTAAAAGGCTATCAAGCATTTACTCAGGTAATATTTGGTCAAATTAGATCTCCACATACTGTATTTGTTCCTGCAATATTGGCCTTCAGTTGAATTGTGTGCATCGATTGAGATCAAGAGAATTTGGTGTTATGTTCATGGAAAACTACTTGGCAAACAGATGTATTTAGAGGACACTGAATCCATTATAGATATCCCAGGTTTTTGTTAGGATTCAGATTTAGTTTTCTTACTTTATTGACAAGCTGTAAATATGGTTTTCAGTGCAACCCATGCACTGGTTCAATGAATATACACAAATGTTACCTTCTCAAAGAAAATGAAATTCGTGATGATGAATGGAACTTCTTGTTGCTCAGGCCTGTGGAATACTTCATGCTGTAGAGCCTTTGAATTCTTTCCTTGCATCCCTTTGCAAATTCACAATTGGCATACCTGTTGAAGTAGAGAAGAGGAGGTAAATTTCAATGCAAACTTTCCTGTTTTGGCCATGACTTTCTTTACTTGTTACAGAATGAATTTTACTGAATCAAAATATATTTTTCTATTAAAAAATTACATTTTATAAATACAATTTTTATTTATGAATATATTATAAATTGAATTTATTTGCCTAATTCTTATGTTTATTTATATTTTGATTTCTCTCAAAATGTTCACTCCACTATTAAATTACATATTTTTAATTAAATAGTTTATTACTCACTTAAACATTATATTTTATAAATCAATTAAAATGTAGATAACTTTACTAATAAAATTTCTTTTACTTTTAATAAACTTAAAATGTAAGTTCTATTTTTAAGCTAAATAAGATGGAAGTTTTATTTTTAAACTAAAGAAGATGAAAATTTCTTGTCTTTGTTAGAATTTTGTTAATAGAACTCTTGGCTTCTATTGATGCCATTGGGTGACTTAGCCCAGTCAATGCTGTTTCAGTTACAAGAATAATCTTGCTCCGATACCATGTAAGTTTTGCTACCAAAATTCTACAATTTTATTCATCCATAGAGATACAAATTTATAGTATAGAAAAATAAACTAACTTGCTATCAGATCCCTTGATTCTGGGAGATTTGAGAATCAAGGTATGATTCTAATATCCTAACCTATTCAATAGCATATCTGATAATGATTCTTATATCAATTTAAGTCCTACAAAATCATATCTAATCACACTTAGATATTTACAAATCAACAATCATCAAAACCAAATATGGGGAGCGGGACAATTAGTTTAGTAAAGAAGTTACTACTCCTTATGTTGTAAGTCTTTGGATAGCCATTCGGCTCTTGTGGCCTTCTCTAAAAAGTAAATCTACTAACAAGGTTCACAATGGCAACATGACTCTATCTTGGGCAGACAAGTGGATGGGTCCTGACAGCTTACACGTCTTATTTCCTGATATCTTTGTTTTGGCTCAACACCAGCACAAGACAGTTACTGAAATGTGGACACAACAAGGATGGATTTGGTCCTCGGAAGACATTTAAGTGACTGAGAAATTTCAAAAGTGAATGAACTGTACAGGTATTTGGAGAATTTTCATGGACTGCAAAGCAGAGGAGATTGCCTATGGTGCAATGTGCATAGAAAAGACATGTATGAGGTGAAGGAGGGATACAAGATGACAAACCGAAAAGATGCTCAGATTAGTTAGTGGCCTTGGGAGAACATATGGAAAGTCAAATTACCACATAAAATGACATGCTTCACTTGACTCTGAGGCTGTTTTAACTCTTGATAATTTACAAAGAGGGGAATTCCAGTATGCGGTAGGTGTTTCCTTTGTGGGAGGGATGCTGAGACAGTTAGACAGTTCTTTCTACACTAGTCACAGATCAACTGTGGCAGATTTTTTTTCAATCTCAGAGGCATTTCATGAACAATGCCAAGTAAGATTGATGACACTCTTGTCAGTTGGGAGGAAGCTGGATTTGGTGCTAGGAACAGAGACAGATGGAGGATAATTTCTGCTCGCATTTGGTGGACTATATGGAGAAAAAGAAATGACAGATGTTTTGGAATTAGGAGTAGCCATGTGCAGGAGATTAAACTTAAATGTATTTTGCTGTTCCGCTTTTGGTGTACAAAAGTTTACTCTAGTGAGACTGAGTTAATTCTAGATGTTTTAGGGTCTTTCTAGATAGTAGGCTCAGTTTTGGACGTCTTCGTACCTTCCTCTTTTGTAACAATGGTTTGTCCACTACTACCTTAAGTACTGATTTTAATACACAACTGTCACTAGTTCCAAAAAAAAAAAAACAGTTGGTGTGTAAGTTTGTACAATTGTTGTGTTCCTCATAATCAATCCTCATAATATAAAATTAAAGAACTGCTGCTGGATAGAAAGCTGATATTGAAGCACTGTCCTGTCGCTGTAATATTTTTCATATTCTCCTACCTTAATCTGGATGTAAGTTATCCTTGCTATCTGAGGTAGATATTTCTTTCTAATTAAATCAGAAAATAAAGAATTTTCTTTTATTTTCAGAAGGCCTAGTGTTTGAGGCTGAAAGCATTTAGTATGTGCCATCCATTGACCCCCTCGGTAGATTGTGTGGGTAGCCGAGCTACTTTAAGATAATGATGGACTATCCTCTCCCTGTCCTATGTTTTTAGAGAAACAGTTGATGTAGTGATTTATTGGAACCTACACTTATGGAGTTTCACTTTGTAGCCCAAAGACTTCAGCTGCTCAATTAAGTACACAAGTTCGTACAAAAGTGGTTACTTATTTTTTATTTTTAGTTGGCTAATCTACACATCAAGCTGGATGTAATTAGGATGATGTTTGATCATATGTTTTACTTTTCTTTGAAAAAGTCATGTTCAATTTGTTGGATTAACATGCTCATTAACAATCTACAGTGTGGTACAATCTCCTGGATCTAAGCGGTCAGAAGCATTGCTTGAGCCAAGGGAAACTGTTGTTCTTACTCCTAAGAATGTGCAGGTTTTTGTTGTTTGTCGTATTTGTAGTATCTATTGCAAAATTCCTCTCACATTTTACTTTGGAGGGCCAATTTTATTTCATGATATATGGTTTTTGAGCAACTTATAATGTTATTACTAATGCTTCTGTATCCCAGGCACTAAGAACACTATTCAACATATCTCATCGGCTGCATAATGTTTTAGGTCCTTCATGGAGCTTGGTGAGTTAGTCCACTATCTGCATCTACCGAAAGGTTAGAACTATAGCTCCTAATGTTTGCTTTCTCTAAATATGTATAGGTACTGGAGACACTGGCTTCTCTTGACCGAGCTATTCATTCTCCGCATGCAACTACACAGGTAACGTTGGGTGTCATCCAAAGAAAGGGCTAGTTGCACTTCAATCATAGTTTTGGGAAAACTGTAATATTAAATTGACCTTCTTCAACAACGATAGGCTAGTGGCCTTAAAAAGTTACATTAGGGTTAATCAATGAAAATCTCGTTGAACATTGCAGTTTTTGATGTCTACTTAATTTCCTTTTGGGTTTTGTACCCGTTTGCTTTTCATTGGCTATCTAAGGGCTAATAGTCTAATTAGGAGTAAAACATGGAAAGAGATTAATAGAATGCTATAATGTCAAGTAAGAAGGAGAAAAAGGGAAGATTTCGGTAGCTTTATGGTTTTCTGTCAATTTTTTTTTTTTTTTTTGAAATTTGTAGTGTTATCAAAAGCAAAAAGCACGAAAAGGCTCTAAGATCTGTTGGAGCTTTAAGCGCAAAACACAAATAAAGCATGGGCTTTAATGAAAATAGGTGCAGAGGGAGAAAAAGAAACAAATACATTAGTTCAAGACTAATAATTTATAAACATGAGTGACAAATATATGAACAAAGAAATTGAAAAATAGTTATTGTGAGAAATATTGGAGAAGAATATTATTGAATTGTTGTTTTAATTATTACATAGAGAACGCTATTTCTAGACACTACAATACAATTCCTTACCAAATAGGAGACTATAAACTATTCCTATTCTGTGTAGGATTGTGTGTACCTATTCTATTCTAACACTCCCCCTCAAGCTGGTGCATATAAATTATATGTACCTAGATTGTTACAAATGTAATTAATACGAGGACCGGTGAGGGACTTGGTGAAGATATCTGCAAGTTGATCATATGACTTCACAAATTTAGTAACAATATCTCCTTAGAGTATCTTTTCTCTGACAAAGTGACAATCAATCTCAATGTGCTTAGTCCTCTCATGAAACACTGGATATGATGCGATATGAAGGGCTGCTTGATTATCACACACAAGTTCCATATGACTGGTTTCTCCAAACTTCAGTTTTCCAAGCAACTGTTTGATCCAAACCAGCTCACAAGTTGCTACAGCCATTGCTCGATATTCTGCTTTTGCACTAGATCGAGCAACCACACTTTGTTTCTTACTCTTCCATGACACCAAATTACCTCCTACTAAAACACAATATCCGGATGTGGAACGTCTATCACAGGGTGATCCTGCCCAATCAGCGTCTGTATATTCGGTGATATGCTCATGGCCTTGATCCTTGAAGAGTAAGCCTTTACCAGGAGCTGACTTTATGTATCGCAAAATACGAACAATTGCATCCCAAGGACTATCACAAGGAGAAGTCATCAACTGACTTACGACACTCACATGAAAAGAGATGTCCGGTCTAGTCACCGTGAGATAATTCTTTGTGCCTAAGTTTGCAATTCTTTGTGCCCTTTTCTTAAAGAGGAGCCGACTCGTTCCAATCAACATAATTAGCCGACCCATACCCTTTCCAATTCCAATTTCGAGAAGCACTCACTCAGTTGGCAACGTTAACATCAAGCACACGAGGTAAACAAATCCAACACGGTGTGGTACCTTTCCACTATAACGGCGAAGCAACATCAAAATTCACGATGTCAATCTCGTACAACCCAGTAGTGCTATCTCAACGCTTCGCTCGTCCTTGCTCCTCAAATCACTCTGAATTTGTTGTGAATGAGTATATTCTCTTCCTTGGATAAATTTTTGAATTCCTATTCTACAAGATCTTTCACCCTATTTCGTGCCCTCTATATAAACCCACACCTCAGAACGTTGCTCTCTTACTCCTTACGCTGCCCCGGAAAGAGGAAACTTTCCAAATATTCTCACTTCCATCTCTCTGCTGTAAGAAATAATACAGTTTGAATTTTCTGTGATTTTGTCGGTTTCAATGTTGTTAGGGTTTCTTTTCTCTGTTTTAGTGCTGGTCATTCTCTGCTTCTCCATTTGACCTTATTCTCTTGTCCTTCTTCTTCACTCTATTACTTGCAGGTCGAATTGGTACAAGTATACAATTTTTTCTTCTTTTCGGATTTTACTCCATTTCTAGTTCTACTCTTCTCTCTTTTGTTCTCTAATAGGTTTTGCGCTCATGAGACTAACTAATCTTCAAGTAATAAAGACAATGCAACATGTCCTTTTTTTAATTTTTTTGTTGCGTCAATACTGTGGTCCAAGTTTATTGTAAGGTGCATTAGCTTGTTTACATCTTTAAATCGATCATCATTTTGTTTAATGTGCGGTAGTTACAATAAGTCCCAAGTTACGAGCTCGACCGAGAAGGCAAACCCCTTGCTTTTGCTGGCAAGGGGTTTCGAACTTGAGACCTCCAACATGGAAGTTCCAAGTCCAAACCACTGGACCATCTTGAAGGACTAGTAGGTATACTATTTTAGGTTACCTGAAATCCAGCATAATTTGCTTTCAATACCTTTTTTATCCAAAAAGTTTTTTTTTTCTTTTTATCTTGAGAAGGGGCTTCCTTTCATGTTACATTAGGTGCTCAAAAGGCTCCTTCTGAGAGATTTAGCAGCACGCTTCCTAGGGATGACAAGGTTCAAAAGTTTGGAGAGGGGACCCAAAATCAATTATAGATATATTGCAATGAAGATGAACTGACTAAAGAGAGCCCCACTTCTATGAAGATTTAACTGATTGTGAGCTCTAGTTTATATGTTACCTTAGACTTGACTGCTCTAGCAATCTTAAGTTATGGCAACTGGTCAATGGGGCACTTGTTTATATCCAGTTACATGGAAAAGGTAGTTTGAGGGTGTCGAGAATCTCCTTCAAAGTTGAAGTAGCAACTACATCGTGAGAAATGAGTTTTTGCAGACAAGAGAATCCAATGACGCTCAATTTTATGGTCCTAACTTCACAGGCCATCAAAAATATCTTTAGTATATCCTCGTTATGTGCTATCTCACTCGGGCTCGACAAAGATTTTAACTGCATATATGCAACAAACTAAAATTGAAAAAATTATTAGTTTAATTTGCTGTTGAAAATGAATATGAAGAAGAACCTTCAAAATAGCGTGTTCGGCAACATCTTTGACGGTAGGATATCGCCGGCGAGCTTCTGCCGATAAAGCTCGAAGATCTGACTCCAACACTACCATCAAAGCCATCTCTTTTGAAACCCCCTCTCTCTCTATCTATCTCTATCTCTCCTAATAAAACAAACACGTGAAGGTACAAATTATGATCTTAAATCATGATTTTGGAACTTCAAATAAGCCCGAACAACAATCCAGCCACTCGAGAACAAAGATTAGACACATCTATTGTGTTTGAAGCAGTGAATCAAAATAAAAAGGAAATAACCAAGACTTATGATTACATTTACACCACTTTGACAAAAGTGAGAATGAACCGTAAAGAAATCAAACGACACCGCAAATACATTCACAACTAAAAACAAATGAGGGTAAAACACTTGAAGCAAAACATATTAATTCACTTTGAGGGTACGCATTATATCAATCAATCTACCAGAAAAATATCGAAAGAACTCCATTTATAGTTCAACTAACAAGTAACAACTCCATTTAGCATCAAATGAGTTAGTACATTAATGAACCTACACAGCCACACACTACAACATTGTAACTACCGCACATTTAACAAAATGATGATCGATTTAAGGATGTAAACAGGCTAATGCACCTTACAAGAAACTTGGACCACGGTATTGAGGCAACAAAAAAATTAAAAAAAGGACATATTGCATTGTCTTTGTTACTTGAAGATTAGTTAGTCTCATGAGCGCAAAACCTGATAGCGAACTAAAGAGAGAAGAGTAGAACTAGAAATGGAGTACAATCCGGAAAGAAGAAAAAATTGTATACTTGTACCAATTCGACTTGCAAGTAATAGAGTGAAGAAGAAGGACAAGAGAATTAGGTCAAATAGAGAAGCAGAGAATGAGTAGCACTAAAACAGAGAAAAGAAACCCTAGCAACATTGAAACCAACAAAATCACATAAAGTTCAAACTGTATTATTTCTTACAGCAGAGAGATGGAAGTGAGAATATTTGGGAAGTTTCCTCTTTCCGGGGCAGCGTAAGTAGTAGGAGAGCAGCGTTCTGAGGTGTGGGTTTATATAGAGGGCACGAAATGGGGTGAAAGATCTAGTAGAATAGGAATTCAAAAATTTATCCAAGGACGAGAATATACTCATTCACAACAAATTCAGAGTGATTTGAGGAACAAGGATGAGCGAAGCGTTGAGATAGCACTACTGGGTTGTACGAGATTGACATCGTGAATTTTGATGTTGCTTCGTCGTTATAGTGGAAAGGTACCACACCGTGTTGGATCTGTTTACCTCGTGTTCTTGATGTTAACGTTGCCAACTGAGTGAGTGCTTCTCAAAATTGGAATTGGAAAGGGTCTAGGTCGGCTAATTATGTTGATTGGAATGGGTCAGCTCCTCTTTAAGAAAAGGGCACAAAGAATTGCAAACTTAGCCACTCGAAAGGCAGCAATAATTCACTGTTTCATTCTTGTTTGAATAGATGGAGAACAAATCTGGATAAGAGTCCATCTAGAACAGAATTGTATTGGCAGTTCCCACTCTTAATCGCAATAAGACAATAACATGAGGACCAAAATTACTATTTTCCCTTCATAAAACGAATCCTTTTTTTTTTTTTCAAGAATATTCACCCTGTTACAAAGGAAAGGAAGAAGAACTTCAAGTCTACAAGGTGTAAACAGTAGGAAATCGCAGCTATAAATTGCTATAGAAATCTGAAAGTGAAGAAGGTTGAAGTTTTTTGAGTTCTATTTTTAATTCTATTGATGTTTCATAACATAAGGTCTATTTATAGATAAAGTGTGAGAGTTACGACCACATATTTATACATAAGGTCTATTTATTCATGTCAAGTTCCTCCTCTATTGCTGAAATCCAAACTTTGTGATTTGCTGCTTCTTCAAATGAGGATGGTTCAACAAGAGCAAAATTGCATTGCTTATAAACTTCAGCTAGTGATTTGGTCTTCAAAACAAGAGAATCTATAGTCAATTCAACATTTGAATTGTTTTTTGTTCTAGCAATAGGACTCGAGGAAGTATCACATTTTTGTAGATTTGGAGTTTGTGAGAAATATAGGAAAAGAATATTATTGAATTGTTGTGTTGTCTCTACATTATTACATTGAGATCCTATTTATAGACACTAGAATATAATCCTTTACCAAGTAGAATACTATTTACTATTCCTATTCATATTTGTATTCCTATTCCTATTCTAAATAGAATTGTATAAACTTATTCCTATTGTAATAGGATTGTGTAAACCTATTCCTATTTTAATAGGATTGTATAAACCTATTCCTATTCTAACACTCCCCCTCAACCTAGTGCATACAATTTATGTACCTAGCTTGTTACATATGTAATTAATACGAGGACCAATGAAGGGCTTAGTGAGATATCTGCAAGTTGATCAGTTGACTTCACAAAATTGACAGTCAATCTCAATGTGCTTGTCTTCTCATTAAATACTAGATTTGATGCATAATGTTAGTCAATCTCAATGTGCTTAATCTTCTCATGAAATACTGAATCTGATGCATAATGCCGATAAAACACGATAGTGATAAAATCACAGTGTTGAACTCTCCAAGCCAAACTTGCAAAGACTGTTTCAGACCATAGAGTGACTCACATAATCAACATACAAGGCTACTAAACTCCCTCTGAGCAACAAACTCAAAATTAGGTGGTTGCTCCATATAGACTTCTTCACAATGAAGCGGTCGTTGTAAGTGCTCAAAATCTAGTATAAAGTATATGGATTGTGTTGGAATCAATAGATGAGTCGATATTAAACAAGAAAGTCACCGAAAAACTGGCCGGAGTAATAGACTTGATGGCTAAAAGTGGTCACAATCTAAGAAATAAAATTATATGGGTAGGGTTGGAATGATGTCACGACCCAACTAGAAAATAGAAATTATATAGGATAGTTCGAATTGATGGAATGACCCCAATGAAAAAGAGAAATAATATGGGTAGGGTCGGAATGATGGCACGACCCTGCTGAAAAAGAAAAATTATACGGGTAGGGTTAGAATGATGGCACAACCCTACGCAAATCAGATTTGAGGAGTCACTGGAAAGACGAATGGAACTATGCTAATCAAATCTAAGAATCACTGAAAAGACATATGATGCTATGCAACTCAGATATGAGACAATAGTTCAGAAAAATCCACGGTACTACACAAATTAAATATGAAAAGTAGTTCAGAGAGATGCACGGTGCTACGCAAATCAGATATGCAAAAAAGGTAGTCATTGGAAGGATGGCATGATGCTACACAAATTATATATGAAAAAGTAGTCACTCGAATGATGGCACAGTGCTACACAAATTAAATATGAAATAGTAGTCACCGAATGATGGCACGGCGCTACACAAATTAAATATAAAAAAGTAGTCACCGGAATGATGGGACGGTGCAACACAAATTAGATATAAGAAAGTAGTCACCAAAATGATGGCACGGTGCTACACAAATTAGATATGAGAAAATAGTCACCAGAAAAATACATGGTGACCCAACTTTTGCTAACATAATCATTGGCCGAACGGGCAGCATATATGGGTGCCACCCGCCGGCAGCGGAAGCTCTTTGATTTTCTACCAAGATCATAGAGGCTCTGATACCATATGAGAAATATAGGAAAAAAATATTATTGAATTGTTGTGTTGTTTCTACATTATTACATTGAGATCCTATTTATAGACACTAGAATACAATCCTTTACCAAGTAGAATACTATTTACTATTCCTATTCATATTTGTATTCCTATTCCTATTCTAAATAGAATTGTATAAACCTATTCCTATTCTAATAGGATTGTATAAACTTATTCCTATTCTAATAGGATTGTATAAACCTATTCCTATTCTAACAGAGTTGCAACTGAAGTACTCCCACCTTGGTTCTGCACAACAGTATCTCGATCCCAATCATAGTGGCTAGACTCATCCACTACAAGATCTCTAGTCTCTACTGACACACACCTTCTTGCTACTAACATTGTACACTTTGTATCCTTTTGCAACTGTACTATAGTCCAATAGAACACAACGTTCTGCCTCACTATCTAATTTGCCTCTTTTAGCATTAGGAACATGGGCATAGCACACCGAGCTAAATACCTTTAAGTGTCTTGCAGACGGCTTGATACCCATCCATGGTTCAAATGGTGTCATGTCTTGGACTGCTCTAGTTGGTAATCTATTTAGCAAATAGACAGCGGTATTGACTGCTTCAGCCCAAAAGTATTTAGGCATCTTATTTTCTACCAACATGCATCTTGCCATCTCCATCACTGTTTTGTTCTTCCTCTCAGAAACCCCATTCCGTTCTTGAGTGTAGCTAATAGTGAATTGTTGTTGGAGACCCAAATCTTTACTGTACTTGTTAAACTGATACAAAGTATATTCAGTTCTATTATCTGATCTGATATACTTCAACTGGAAGCCACTCTCCCTTTCTACCATTGCCTTGAATTCTTTAAAAACAGAAAACACTTGGGATTTGCTACTAAGAAAGTAGACCCATTTCATTCAAGTTAGATCATCCACAAAGAGAATAAAATATTTATTTCCACTCAAAGAAACCGTCCTCATTGTTCCACATAAATATGGATGAACCAACTCTAGCTTTTCCTTAGCCCTCTAAAGACTTCCTTTAGGAAAGGATCGCCTATGCGTTTTACCAAATTGACATGACTCACAAACATCTTTGCACATGTCAATTTTGGGTACTTCAAGCACCATACCCTTTGATTGCATATACACCAGTAAGCTAAGATTATAAGGACTGAACCTTTTGTGCCAAAGTCAAGTATCACTCAATTCAACATTGAAATAGCAAGTATCAACAAAATAACATGAAATTGGAAATGAATTCTCAATCATGCTAATTTTAGCAACTTCACATCCTTTAGGATCATAAATGACACATTGTCCGTAAAATTAAGAGAACAATTTTTATGAAGCAACTGAGCAACACTTAACAAGTTTTGAGTCAAATTTGGCACATAAAGAGCATCATTAATTATTTTCATACCTTCGTCAGTAGGAAATTTTATTGACCCTCTACCGTGAGCTTCAACCAATGCACCATTTCCAAGCTTCACTTTAGTTCTATCAGATCTGTCCAATGTAATGAACAGATTTTCATGAATCGCCATGTGCCTTGTGCACACACTATCAACATACCATTTACATTGATTAACATGTGATGTGTGTGAGGCAATGAAAACCTCCTCCTGAAAACTCATCCTCTGGTTTTCCAACTCGGTGATCATCTATGAAATTCACTCGATGGAAGACTGACCACTTTGATTTTGCTTTTGCCTACAATACTTATCAATGTGCCCATACTTCTTACAATATCTACATTGAATTGGAGACCTCTTTGACTTCTACCAACAATTCTTACAATATCTACATTATTTTATTTCAGATTCCTAATATCAGAAAATTTAGCATTGAAACTCCTAATAAACCTAGAAAACATAAATGGTAAATAAACAATATGTTTGGGTTATACAATGAAAATTAATGAAAAAATTATAAATTCTTAAAAATGATCATAATGAATTGAAAGGACTCCTTGATTAACTCAATTTCATTATTCACGAACATATTTAGTTCTAAACCTTTCTTCATATAATTAGAATTCATGAAATTTTTCATTATTTTTTGATACCTTAATAAAAAAACCTTTTACCAAATATTTAGGAGTTAGCCAATTATTTTAGGATTTATATTATAGTCCATATTTAATATCATTAAAATAATGGTATTATAATTTAAGGAAAATGGCGAAAAGATGATTTTATCTAAAGCAAGGTCTCTTAATGGAGGACGAAAAGTTCAAACAACATTTCCAAGGGTCTTCATGCTTTTATTATAGTATAGATTATTATGAGCAAACAATTCCAAGTAAGAAGGGAATGAATTCTTGAAATAACACAGTAGCTAATAAGCATATTGTATGAGCAAATTTACAACTTGAGCCCGTAGAAATTTTTAGGCTCTCCGTATCATTCAGGCTTAATCTGTATTTGTCACCACCAAAGGTTGAAAAATCTATTGATTTATCCACTCTTAAATACCATGATGCAGGAGGTCTCTACAGCTGTGCCTAAGCTCACCAGAGATTCTTCTGGCCAATATAGTGATTTTCATATTCTTTCTTCCCTAAATTCTCAGGTGCTTGAGCTCCCCTTTTCTTCTCATTTTTCACCGTTAACTTATTATTTATGTGTATATAAAGATAAAACTTCACTTCTTTATGAAGCTGTTTGAGAGCTCAGCTCTGATGCATCTATCTGCGGTCAAGTCACTGCTTTCTGCTCTACGTCAGTTGTCACATCAGTGTATGTCTGCAGCTGTGAGTGGCTTTGGACCAACGTCAAGTCAAAAAAGTGGAAGCATCAGTTTCTCCGTAGAAAGAATGTTATCAATCCTTGTCAATAATGTGCACAGTATGTCCTGAGAACTATTTTCCCTGTTTGTTGTTTCCTTTTCTGTTGTTACATATTGAGGTGGAAATAACTATGAAAATGCACTTTATGGTCTGAGTCGCTACTATCTGTTTCAATTTTGTGGAAGGTAACATCAAATATAATATCATACTTACTTAATACTCTAGTTATTCTTCTGAAATTGTAAAGTAAGAGGATGTATTGCAGCTAAAATGCTATAAGATCAGATATTTTAGCTATCTGGTAAGCTGTAAATGATTTTGACTTCCCTAGCACTATCTTGGTTGTTGAATATATGATTAAGTAAATTGAAGTGTGTCTTCTGTATTAGCTTAAGCTTTTGGATTATGTGGTCATTCAATTTTAAAGTGGTGATTACTTGAATGAAAGGATAACATATATCATTCTATAAGTACCTGCATAATTCAATGGAATATACAGCTGTTTCAAACTTCTTCCAAGTTATTACAAGTATAACAAGAACCAAAATAAAGCTTACATGAGCTATGAGACACATCTCTCGAAGAGCCTACTTGGGAAATGTTCAGACTACACCCCTTTTAGCTTTCTAAACTATTTTCTTATTCACAATCATGATTGTCCGATTCACTTGAGTTGGCTTAATAGTTCAAGACTAGGATATATATTTCGAAGAAATCTAAAGTAAAAAATGGGCTCAAGTCATAGATGGCCCCTTATAATTGTCCACAGAATTCACTCAGAGACCTCAACCTATCCTTATACCTATTAGATACTCCATCTTAAAAAATATGTACCTATTAAACACGTCATGCAGACGTGGCACAACAAGTGAAATTCATTTGTTATTGAGTGCGTGAAACCAGTGTTATCACAACTTTTTTCTTTTTTCTTTTCAAACCATTCCTTTCTTCTTTTTCTTATTTTTTAATAATCTTTTTCCCTAACTTCTTCTCTCAAGAAAGCCACCTCTGCCACCACTCCACCATTTCTTTCCGTCTTAACCTCAGTCCATCCACCAATTTTTCAATCCAGCAAACTCTACATGAGTTATTTCTTTTCAGAAAAATAAAAGTTTAAAAGAGAGAGAGAGAGTAGTTCCGGTGGTCCTCGTCACTGTCTTCCTCTTTCACTTTCTCTTGTCTGACTTTTCAATCCCCTTTTTGTTACTGATTTTTGAGACGAGAAAGGTATGCATGAAAATGAAGGACATGGACGGAATGATAAATCCATTGCAATATCAGGCCAAAAATCCCCAACTACTGATATAATTGGTATTGGTAGAAAACTATTGGTTGGCCATGTCAGTGAGGTGAGGGAGAAGGAAAGTTGGGTGTTTTTCTGTTTTATGACAATTTGGTTTGAATGGGGAAGAATAATAATATGGTTATTGTTTGTGAAAAAAAGTTGGTTGGCCATGACCTTACACAGTGAAATCGCCGGCAGCGATGAGATGAGGGAAAAGGGAAGTGGGTGTGAAGAAGAAGGGATGGGTTGTGAACATTAGTTTTTTTCTTTTCATTTTTGGTGATTATTGTGGCTACATTATGATCGTATTCTATAAACAGGGGTGGAGCCATTATGGGATGAAGTTATTGGCCACTTTATTGAGGTAATCTAAGCCCAAGTTTCATAAAATATTATGGTTGTACTTATTATATATTTCCTAATATCTTCATGTTTTTGTAGCTTACCGATAGTTCAAATCAACATGTGAGAATTATTGCACTGAATGCGATGGATCAATCTATTTCTGCTGTTTTAGGATCTAATGAGTTCCAGGAACATGCATCATCCAAGCTCAAGTGTGCATTCAATGATGTGAGAATTAACCTTTCCATTGGGAGGACATGGATTTTTTCATGCAAGGTGGTAATATTCCTTATCTTTGACAAACTCTCTAGGTACAAACTGAGAATACAGAGTTGAGGTCACTGGAGTGTTCTGTCATATCTCCTCTGAAAGTGCTATTTTCATCAGCTGAAAACATAGATGTTCGTGCTGCATCTCTGAAAATTCTTCTTCATGTTTTAGAGGTAATGTGATCCAAGTTACTAATATACTACATAATATTGATAGAGACATGCAGAAATATCTTCTTGTAATCCTCTCTCACTACTCTTTCTATCTTTCTGATGATGTCTATTCCCTCAGAGACATGGGGAAAAGCTCCATTATAGCTGGCCAAATATTCTTGAATTGTTGAGGTGCTCATCCAGTATTTCGAGTTGCTTAGATCTTTAGAGCCATAGTTTTCCGGGTGAGAGAACTCTAAAATCTTGGAATGATGCTTTCAGGTCTGTGGCAGACTCTGCTGAGAAGGATCTCGTTACTCTTGGATTTCAGGTGATAATCCTAAACATTGATCAAATTGAGGGTGCAAATGAACTAGGCCATCTCATGAGATATGCGAGCTTGGTCGAATTTAGCTCAATCTGTTCTCCATTTATTTTGCTTAGTGTTGATTGACTCAAGCCAGCTAAAGTACAGGGCATTCACGGTCCACCGGACATTTTATTCTTTTTCCCAAAACAAAAAGAGGAGTGTTGATTTAGTCCCTAGGGATCCTGACTATGTTTGATAAAGTGGATTGTGGATATCGTTTAGAGATTTACCAAACAAATGAAATATTAAGGACAACTTGATATTTCCTGTTTTCTAGGTTCTTCTCATTCTTTGACTAGTTTTCTTTTAATTGTCCTACATCTTTAAAGGCATTTTGAGGAATATCGAAATCTCGACCACAAAATGATTACTCTTTTATCTTTTCTAAAGTACAGCTTGAAATAAGATGGTTGGTGTACTAATTTCCCTTTTTATGAATGTTTAGTTTGTGTTCAGAGCATATAATCTCAATTATATTACTGTCGCCCCTACTCGCTTCACTCTGGGTCCAATAGAATGAGAGGAATAGGGAGCTTTTGATGGAGTTGGGACTACTACTTACAGATAAAGAAAAACCTCTTTGTTATAATTTCTTTTTGATGCACCCCTGAGGTTTCTATCTGCATAATATAAAATTTGTTGTATTTTGTTGAGAACCATTGTTTTGTATAGGTTATTTACCTTTTAGTATACTTCTTGTACTCAAGAATATTTCGCACATTAATGAAACTGTCTTTTTGTAAATATAAATGGGTCGGACGGAGTGCTTCCACATAATTGATGGTTGCTCACTGATGCAACAATCAGTATTGGCTATGTTCTACCTTCTCAACGTTTATACTATAAATGGTGCAACATCCTTGACCATGAAGCTTTAGTTTACATCTGTTTATTGAATGTGGTTTGACTGCTGTAATTCTTGCACAGAATCTTCGTGTCATCATGAATGATGGCCTTTCAACAGTACCTGCTGATTGCCTTCACGTGTAAGCTACTTTATGTTCCTGGACTTTGTCTACTTCTCTTCTCTAAATTGGAGCTTCAATAATAGGTTCATGCATAATGTCTGGAAATCGTGATCAATTTGCAAACTGTGGTTTATATGTTTGAATAAATGAGAAAAAAGAGGAACTCGATCGAGAGGCTCTTAGATAGGACTAAGGAACAAACTTAAAAAGGAGGAATGAGCAAAAGAAAACCAAATAGCAGCAACATATTATTATATAATAATTTTATTTCCTTTGCAGATGCATTGATGTGACTGGGGCATATAGTTCTCAGCATACTGAACTGAATATCAGTTTGACAGCAATTGGCCTTTTATGGACTTCCACTGATTTTGTCGTTAAGGGGTTTCTGTGTAGACAGAATGAAGAAAAAGAATCAGGTAAAACCACAGGTTTTTTATAGGTCGTCAGTTCCTTCTCCTATTAAAAGAATGTCCTTAGTTCTTTCTTCTTTTCTAACTGCTAGATGAAAACTGGATGTTTATCTTCTTCCAGATAGCAATGGAATGAAGGAAGAGCGGGCTCTCAGTTTCTCTGGGGAAGTTAATGACCAAGCACTCGAAATGAATATTGTTGACCGTGACAAATTGCTTTTTTCAGTTTTTTCATTGTTACAAAATCTTGGCGCTGATGAAAGACCAGAGGTATTTATATTTTCCATGGAGTTAGGCTTTTTATTTTTTGAGCAAATAAGCTGCTATGCAATTACTTTATAGCTTTCAAGACTGTTCCGCTTAGTTTAGTTTGCTAATAGTTTCTTCTCAATCATTCATAGGTGATTGACCAGAAACTTTGTCCATAATATCATTGTGGAAGATATGAGGGATACAAAAGTCTACTGTGCGGCAGGTTTTAAATCATATGAAATCAGTAAAACAGTCCCAGGGAATGAAGCCTGGTTCGGATAGGTGGAGAGGAGTAGACAACAGATGTGGCGAGTGTCTTGTAGGGCCAAAGTAATGCAGTGGATGGTAGGAATATATGCTATCAAAGGTACAGGGGGAAGCAATTAAGAGATGGAGGATGAAAGATTAGTTTGCAGACATATCATGTTCACCGAGGAGTAACAAAATATGGGAGGTATATTAGGAATGAGGATATTCGGGATGCGTGTTGCGGAAATGAGAATGTTGAGGTGGATGTGTGGGCATACAAGGAATGTTAGAAATGAAGATGTTCATGATAAAGTGAGAATGGCCTCCGTGGTGAACAAGATGAGGGAAGCAAGAGTGAGATAGTTTGGACATGTAAAGAGGAGATGCGTAGATGATTGTTAGGAGGTATGAGAGGTTGGTTATAGTAGGTACGAGGAGAGGTAGAGGTAGGTTGAAAAAGTATTGCGGTGAGATGATTAGACATGATATGACTTTGCTTTAGGTTACCGAGGAGATGACTTTAGATAGGAAGATGTGGAGGACGCATATTAGGACAGAAGGTTAATAGGTAGTGGAGTGTTGTCTTGCTTTCCGAGAGTTTAGGCTTGTTTCTGTTTTGTCGTTGTACTACCAGTGTTATTGTAGTTCTTGATTGTTATATCTGTCATCATTTATTGTTTATCGATCATTGCATATTTTGTTGTTCTTGGTCCTTTCTTAGAGGATTTGCACTACCTTCCTTCTTAATTGCTATATTTTTTCTACTATTTTCTTCTTCCTTGTACTTGAATTTGCTGTTCTTGAACCAAGGGTCTTTCGGAAACAACTTCTCTACCTCTATACAGTAGTGGTAAGGTTTGCGTATACTCTACCATCCCAGACCTAGTTATGAGATTTCACTTAATATGTTGTTGTTGGAAGTACATTAGTATAGTGGTGATCTAAGGTGAATGTAAATCAATCCTGATAGTGTCAGAGACAACATTCATTGCAGAGTGGGGGCATACAACATTAAAAATTGGAAAACTTATCAATACCTGATAATGTCAGAGACAACATTCATTGAAGGTTTCTTTCAGTTCCTGTGGCCATGTTAAAGTTAGATTATATCATTATAATATCATAGCTGTTAACTTATTCAGTTGATGTGCGCTGAAGCTACTCCTACCATGATGAAAGTTGTGTGGTCTTTTGATGTTTTTTTTTTTTGTAAATAGAGGACATAATTATGTGTTTGACCTAATCTATCTTTTTTAGGTTAGGAACTCTGCTGTTCGGACACTTTTTCAAATTCTTGGCAGCCATGGGCAAAAGCTATCAAAGAGCATGTGGGAGGATTGTCTATGGAATTATATTTTCCCTACACTAGATCGCTCTTCTCACATGGTAGGTTGAAATGTCTCCAATTTATTTTAGGGACTTTACTGTAGCTTATCTTAACCAATCAGATATATTTTGCTTAGGCTGCAACATCTTCAAAGACAGAATGGCAAGGAAAAGAACTAGGGACACGTGGAGGGAAAGCAGTTCATATGCTTATACATCATAGGTCTGCCAAATTTGGAATGACCATTCACCATCAATGTATTTTTCTATTTATATTATTTTGAATCTCTCTATTGAGTGAATTAATTGGTTCTGCAGTCGTAACACAGCTCAGAAACAATGGGATGAGACACTTGTGCTTGTACTTGGGGGCATAGCTCGAATTCTACGCTCTTTTTTCCCTTTCTTGAGAAGCTTAGACAATTTCCAGAGTGGTAATATTCAAAATCCTTTTGATTTATTATTCATGTTGTCTTTACCTGGTGAGGACATTTTCAGTGATCATAGAAGAATTCCGTGTTTATGCAGGATGGGAAACTTTGCTTCTCTTTGTAAGAAACAGCATATTTAATGGTAGTAAAGAAGTTGCTCTTGCAGCTGTGAATTGTTTACAGTCTACCATAGTTTCTCATTCCCCAAAGGTAGTCATGTGATTCACTGTATTTGTGCAAACAACATTTCTTCACTCAAATAGAAAGAAGGCTACGGAAGTCTTCAGTTTGATGAATATTACTAAATACTTATTGGTTTTAACTTCTTTTTATTGAATAAATTCCATATGAAGCAGGGAAATTTGCCTATGCCTTATCTTACTTCAGTGCTTGATGTCTATGAGCTTGTGCTGCACAAGTCACCAAACTACAACGGGAATATGGCATATAAGTTGAAGCAGGAGATCTTACATGGTCTTGGTAAGTCTATTTATGTGTTATAATTGACATTACTCAATAAGGTACCATTTGGGAGTTTTAAGTTAAGATTAGAATTTTATCTGGTCCTTCTATGAAATCTTAATAGAAATCTATCTGGAATAGTTGAATCCAGTTTGCATTTAGTGTTGTGTCTGATCAAATTGGATTTTGATCAGGATTTTATGTGATCTCTATTTGGCAAATTTATTACTCTACACTAATTTTTCAAATACTTGGATGTCAATAGTCATAAATAGCTATAGTTCTATTTTATTTTGTAAATGATGTGGGTGTTATATGCATATGTATAATAAATCAATAAAATATCAGAATAGACTTTTATAGGACCACTCGAGTTTGACTTGGAGTAAACTTAATCTGGATTGGGCTATATTAGGCTCTAAAATGAACCAAATTGGAATTTCAACTTTTCTCAAAACTAGGATTTGGATCAAGATGACACTAAATTCAGATTAGGTTAGTTCTCAGTCGCTGCAATGAATTTGAGTACTATGAGTTTTAAGATCAAACGAAGTTAGCTGCTGAGGATGGGCACATCACCTCGCTTAAGCTAAAGAGGCCAAAAACGGCAGACAAATAATTTTTGTCCCATGTCCTAGTTTTTGTGAGTCCATCACAGAGCAATTCCTTTGAACTTTGTATCTGTTGGTTTGGAAACCTGGCATACTTATTGTTTGAGTTAATGAGGTTAAAGCTTTTATATACTTATTTATATTCATGCAATCTTTGTAGTGGCCGACTGTTGGTATCTGTCTGATCAAGGAGATAGGAGCATCCATATCACAAAACTGTGACACTTTTGTAGTCTATCTGTAGTTTTCAATGAGTACCTTTTTATCGGCAGGTGAATTGTATGTTCAAGCACAGGGGATGTTTGATAATGACACGTACCTAAAGCTGCTGTCAGTTGTAGATTCAGGGATTAAACAAGCCAAGGTCGACAATAGTAACTTTGAAGCTGAATATGTGAGTGCTTGCATTTCATGGTGATATAATTGTCATGCCCCAAAATCCCTGGGCCTTGTGAACAGAACCCGACAACTCCCTCATTGACAAGATAAACAGTAACAAAAACACCCAAAACTGAATATAAGTCCAACATAAAGACAATAACATAGCTAATCCGATAACAGTATTTAAATACAACGCTGAATATGAAAATAGGTCCAGACCCACCCCAACTTATGAACATCTTAGCGTTTATAAGTACATCACAATGTCTGAAATGGAAATAGACAAAATATTGAAGAAAACTCCTAGAAACCGCACAACTAAACGGTTGGGTCATCGCTGAAATCAGCTGTTCCTACTACCAATCAACTTCCAATGCTCACTAGTGCTTGAATTTGTATCTGCAATAAATACAGGGAAAGAAATGGAGTAGTGAGGACGAGGAGTTCTCAATAAGTGTCATTGGCTCCCAACAAGTTAGTGGCAAGAGTTGTAATACGAAAGTAATCTTTTATCAATAACCTGTACATTACTCAACAATAATAATCATAATAAATCATATGACAATAGGCATATAGTCCAGCATATATAATAAGAAGGATATGACAATGTTCATCATAAAGATCACAACTTTTCACAATAGTCGACATGCTCAATAACCTGCATGCCCACTCTCCTGGAGTCCACCTAGACTAGCGACTCATGAGGGACGATCCATTTCCACATGTCCAAAACTGAAATACCTCAGTGTTGTCAAAGAATCATTTAAGCCTCACTTAAGCCCTGAAGCTGGAAAAAGCTTAGGTAGGGCACATCTTCAGTGTAGGTAAGACACTAAGGAATGTGCCTCATTGCCCATGAGTTCTATCTTTAATCTAGTGGTACTAAACAACAACTATAATCGACAAATAAGTATATTAGTTAAGGAAAATATCATGAATGAATTTGTTACTATTTTCTTGAATTACATATATATGTTTTTCTCTTTGTGCCTTTTTAAACTAAAATCCACACGTAAATTTTCTTTGCACTTGAACCCCAATAAACCTGGACCTGGAGCAGTTTTTGCCTTTGACAACTCTCGAATCCACAAACTGGTAGCTGATAACCCCAACATGAATCTAAATGCTCATTAACACAGTTCAACATATCCTATGTGAACCAAATAAGTAAATTAACATGCATTTAAGCAATGGGCATGACAATCCAGTACAACCATGTAAATCTGCATGAGTACCATAATATTATTCTAGCATGTACCATATGCATATAACATTATACTAGCATGTTATACACATAATATATTAATAGATAAAACATACATGCACAACAAAGTAGCAAGAATACAACCTATATCTTTCCATTATTCAAGATTTTGTCAAAGTCAAAGTCAACCCTAAAACTCAACCATGGGTTAGCACGGTCAAACCTTTACAAAAATTTCAAATCCAAGTTACCCATAACCCCACAAGTCCAACTCTATGCATATATTTTCATTTGCAGTCCATTTAGTCCCATCAAATCCATAATTTAGTGTTTTTGGGGCATAGACCTAAAATCCCTTATTTCCATCTTTAGGTTCCATGTTTAATGGTTAATCTTCAAATAAAACAAGTACAATCACCATGGAGTTAAGAGTCATGACCTTGAAGTATTATAAGTCTCCCAAGTTGAAATCCTTCATTTCCTGATGCTAATGGTGAAAGATGAGTCTGAAATGGTGGACCCCTCCATATATACCGGTTAGGATCGTGATTGTTGCACATACCTCGCTATCGTTGTACTGGAACTGGCCCGCCTACATTTTTATCGCGAGCAAAGACCCGTTATCGCGAGAACTGACCTGGTTAATAAAATTTCCCATCTCGACATTGACCTCACAATCACAATGAAGGTCAATTGTCCCAGGTGAAAGATTCTTCCACAAATGCAACATATGCCACCACAAATGTGACCCTTTTCTAGAGATCGTCTCCCACAATCACGACACTTCCTCTGCGAACACGAGATTTCACCAGAACACCAAAAATTACACCAGCTGCATTTTTTCGATTTCAATCTTTTTTGAAACATGTCCAAACCCCTCGAGTCTCAATCCAAATCAAAGCTACAACAAATGATTGTTTCAACATGTGATAACTGTGTGGGTTGTTTTTAAATGTTGAGTATATATATCAGTAGATCCAAGTGTCAATTTTTTTGTTTTGAAAAAAAAAAAATCTTATGAAGAAAATGGGAATTGAAAATTTATCTAACAAAGTCACTAAACTTTGTTTTATATCAAAAAAATCACTCAACTTAAGATTTTTATCTTTAAAAATCACTCAACTACATTTATCATTAAAATAAATTTGACATGACAAAAAAATTATTTTTATGTCATATAAACTCTCTTATTCTCACATTATTAGCTTTTATTTTTATCAAAAATCCCTATATCTCTCTCAATTCATTTCATCGATTCTCAACACATGAAGAGTAATCGTCAACTAGTCCACAGAGGTTCGTCTCTGTTATAAAGCTTCTTTTACTTTGTTTTTTTAGCGTGATTAATTAGATTATAGTGTTTAATTCGAATTATTTTTCGATTGAACTTGCATTGTTTGTGCTGAATCGGTAATTTTTCTTCTTCTTTTTTTATTTATGTTTTTAGTTAGATTTAGTTAATTTTTTTAGCATGTGTGGTTATTTCAAATACTACGGTGAGTTTTGATATTAATAAAATTAATTTCTCATACTCCAATTAATACTAACACACAATTATCATTAGTGGGCGACAATTTTTTTAAGAAATCCAGTTTAAGAAGATTTCTCAGCTCGTCTTCCAAGGGATTTGTTTTTTTGGTAAGAATTTTCGGAGAAATAAAAAAAAAGAAGCATAATGGATTTTTAAATAAATTATTTATTTGTAGGGTCCATGTTTATATGACATAAAAATAATTTATTTTGTTTAGTCAAATTTATTTTAATGATAAATGTAGTTGATGATTTTTAATGATAAAAGCCTTGAGTGATTTTGTAAGATAAAAGTCTTAAGTTGAGTGATTTTATTGATATAAAACAAAGTTTAATGACTTTGTTAGATAAATTCTCATAGTTCAATGCTCTATTAAGAAATTAACTCAGAATAGGGAGGATACTTTATACAATATGAGTTCAACAAGAACGCTATACGCTAGAGGTTCCCTTGTTATTAATTTTATGAAGGGCCATCCATACTTGATTATCGGAAGCAGCACAGTCAGAAAGAACTGCACCTTCTTTCTAGTAAACTCATTTGGCTATTCTATGCACCCATAGTAATGGTGTTTATATTATGGAGTTCCACTCCTCACCGAGGTTCATAATCATTTGTCTGGCAGCTATCCAAGTTTTAGCTAATCATCAAGTTTGCCATAAGATCCAGATATCTGAAACTATCTTGTGTTTTATTTGAATTTGGATGCAATTATGTTCTGCATCATTTCTAGAACATCCAGTCAATCAATCAATTATTTCTCAAGCTCCCAATACCAAACTAGTTGGAGTCAGGTACATGAATTCCCTATAACCATTCCGATGTATTAGTGTCCATTCCATTCTAATACTAAATAACTTGTCCTAAGAAATAAATACAAGTTAGGGTTCTCTAACTCTGACATCTTTCTAAAAAATTGAAGACGGAAAATGTTGAAGTGTTCAGCAGGATAATGCAACAAACCTTGCTGTTTATCTTTTTACTCATTATTTGAAATTTGTCTGCAATGACATATTTCTGTCTCTAGGGTCATGTTTCACCTGTGCAACGTACTGCACTGGAAATACTTCCGCAATTGCGTCCTGCTGAGCACCTTTCTGCCATGTGGTCACCGCTGCTTACCAAATTATTGTTGTATCTTCCCAGCTGTGTTTCCTGTATGAGAAGCATTGAAGACGAGAGTGACCACAAGACCAGTGAGAGTAGTTACTTGTTTGGAATCAAGACATTTGTTTGAGCTGTTTTATATTCTCAAATGAAATTTATTTTGTTTGATATTGTGGCCCAGGAACTAAAGATAATGCTAAGATCAGTAATGGAATTGCTTCAGCATCCCAAGGGGAAGAAGAAGCTTCACCTAGGAATCCTGACTCAACAACAGTGATTGTCTCAAATCATCTTTTCGTGGAAAAACTTGTCCCTGTGTTAGTGGATCTCTTCTTGCAGGCTCCACCTGCAGAGAAGTACAAAATTTTACCTGATATTATACAATCTTTGGGAAGGTGAGAGTTGATCATGTATGAAAGATCCTCCAGTTTCTGTTCCCGCCTATCACTAAAATTTGATCATGAATGACGGATCCTCTTGTATCTTTTCCCACCATCTTTGAAAGCTGCTCATAGTGTTTGATTAAAAATACTTCTTGGAAGTATATTTTTTTGACAGGGGGTAACTATCTCTAAGAGTTGGCTGGGAGATGTAAGATATTGCAACCTTATTATGCAGTTGAAAAAAAATTAGCTTCTAATCCAATCTTGTTATGATGTTGTGAAAGAAAGGGAGCTTATAATACCATTCTCATGTTCTCTTCAGTTAATTACTTCAAAAGTAGACCATTTCTTATCTTTATCATAATCTAATGACAGTCTTCCTTGGTACTTTTTATTTTTTTCCTTTCTCAAAAACAGTACTAAGGAAGACTGCCATTAGATTATGATAAAGATACGAAATCATCTACTTTTGACGTAATCCTTTCTCGTCTCTTGCAGAATTTGTTGTAGGCTTCTATTGTATTTTTTATTTTATTTTTTTTATTTGGTCTCACATGTCAATGATACATAAGTAACTCTTTATGGATCACAATTCGAAGTGCTTACTTATACTCCTTTTATTGATTTTGTTCATCTTTCAAGGAAATTAATATTCTTAATGAATTCGGAGCTTCTTATAAACCAAGTTCTGCATTTCTTTCGTAGATGTATGATAACAAGAAGAGACAATCCTGATGGCTCACTTTGGAGACTAGCAGTTGAAGGTTTCAGTTGCATTCTGCTTGATGATATTAGAAAATTGACTGGGAATGCAGGGCCTGAGTTGACTATTACCAGACCTGCAAGAATGCGTATCTGGAAAGAAGTTGCTGACATTTTTGAGATATTTCTAATAGGCTACTGTGGTCGTGCACTTTCAGTGATGGTGGACAGTGCTGATGAATCTCTCGAGATGAATCTCCTGGATATTCTAGGAGACAAGATTCTCAAATCACAGATTGATGCGCCTCTTGAAGTAACTGTCTAACCCAAATCTTTTTAGATATTGACACTCTAGTTCTTTCACTTTACAACTGCACATATTTTGTAATTTTTCACAAACCCTTCATCAAGATTTGGTACGGAAGATAGTAGATTTAGTTGACTTTATAGGAAAATTGTTAAGAATGCCCTTTTGGGGTGTGCCCACCAGTCTGGGGGATTTAACTTTCCAATTTATTATTTTTTGGATGATGAATTTTTGGTGTGAATACAAAGTTGCCCTTTTCTCGGAAAAAAAAAACTTCATTTTGGGCTACTTTGTACCTTCCCATGTTAATGAACCAAGTCCATTTTTGGAACTTCTATATGCAAGATGTGCTTGTGTGTTTCAGATGTTCCAAAGGTGTATGTCTTTCATGTCCACTCTTTTCTGAAAAAGAATTAAAGGCTATCTGTTAGAGTGGGTAAACTTCCCACACTGATTGGGAAATGAACCAGTGGTCTCCTTATATGGACTTGGGTAATCCTCCCCTCATGAGCTAACTTTTGGGGTTGAGTTAGGCCCAGGTGTCATATCTTTACATGGTATCAATACCATTTGAGCTCCCGATTCACACTCCAGTTTGGCCTGGGTGTGAAGGTGGGTGTTAGAGTGGGGGTCTCATATTGGTTAGGGAATGGACTGGTACCCTCCTTATATAGGCCTAGGTGCCATATCTTTACTCTACCTATCATGGGTTTCTCTCAATCTATTGTGTGCCGACTAGGTATTAGCCAATAAAGTTCCTCCAAGTGTCCCTATTTCTCTTTGGTTTTCAAAATACCAAGTCCAACGAATAGCCAACTTTAGGACCCTTGTTTGTGTAAGCAATTTTAACAAATAATAGTTGCCTTTGCAATACTGTGTTCTAGAAAATAGGCTACGGTAAAAGAGCATATGCATGTCAGGTGACAGAGCTCTGGTCAGTAAGATTTGAGATAATAGGAATTATTTATGGCCTTATGCATAAATATGGAAATCAGCTATGAATTAATAACCCAGATTGGTCGCTTGAGAAGTTCAGAAAATAAAATATGATGTTTATCCATTTTTATAGCTCAGACTATTTGCTTACTAGCCACTTGAAGTTGTATGTATGTCTGTTATTTTGGTTATGCATTCAAGAAATAAACTTTGAGATCAAGTATAATGCTGATAATCATGTTAATTGTAGATTCTGGAACGTCTAATCAGCACTCTGGATCGGTGTGCATCACGAACATGCTCCTTGCCGCTTGAGACTGTCGAACTGATGCCTTCACATTGTAGCAGGTTCTCCTTGACCTGTTTGCAAAAGCTGTTTCTTCTGTGCAGGTATATATAGTACTACGTAATCTTTCCCTTTTTCTTATGTTTGCAGTGATTGTCATTTCACTTGGTTTCAGTCAAGGAACCGGTGAATGGAATTCAACTAGATGTGAAGTAAGCAACATATCAATAAAGATATTGATAAGCAGATGTGAATTCATTCTGGAAAGGTACTTGATGGATGAGAGCAAATTAGGTGGGTGATTAATTCTGTTGAAGTGAGATTTGAAATGCTTCTCTTTTTGTTATTCTGAAATGATGCAACTATGTCAGGAGAAAATCCATTGCCAGCAGCACGTGTGGAAGAAGTTATCTTTACCCTCGAAGAGCTTGGGCTTCTTGTGGTTCATTCGGACACTGTTTCCCAACTTCCTTTACATCCTTCCTTAAAAGAATGCCTTACAAAAGAGAATCAAGCAAGGCGTTCACATTTACTTGTTCTTTTCCCATCCTTGTGTGAACTTGTTATATCAAGGTAAGCAAGCAGGTGAACCGACAAAAGAGAATGTGGTTTAGCTCTAGATTCATCTGTATAGGCATATTTTGGTTAAAGGAGCTATTGTGTGGTTATTTCATACCAAATTTTCTATTGCTGTTTTTCCTTGATTAAGAAGTAGATATCTAATATGTGGTAATTCATTATTTGCAGGGAAGCTAGGGTTAGAGAGCTGGTGCAACAATTGCTAAGATACGTCGCAACTGAGTTAGGATTACGGATTACCAAAGTCTAGTTTAACAGTTGGCTCCTAATATTTGTCTTCCTCCAATTTTCGGTGTTTTATAATAGATATCTGTGTATTATGTATGCTAAAATAATATATTGTATGCATCTTTTCCTTTACTTGATGAGGTGGTATCTCTATCCTACCACCCACCTGAGACTATTATCCACTTTTCTTCCATAGGTTGAATCTTTCTTTTACGCTATCTCATCGCTTTCAACTTAATTTTTTAACCCACTTGTTCTTTTTTACTCTAATATTATCTTCAAATGGAGTTGTAGGGTGTGTTTGGTATGAAGGAAAATGTTTTCCACTTTTCGGAAAACAAGTAGATTTTTGACTTATTTTTCAGAAAAGATTTTTTAGTTTAATTTATGAATGAAAAGTGTTTTTGAGAAAATATCTTTTATTTTTACTAGAGAGTAGAAAAGAATTTTTGAAATTGAAAATACTTTTTAAAAACAAATTTAAATTTTTTTTGGTGGGGTGGGGGTGATTGGGGGGGGGGGAGGTCGAGGTTAGGGGTGAAAAACTAAAAATTTGAAGTTTAAAATATCTTTTAAAAACAAACTTAATTTTTTTTTTTTTTTGGGGGTGGGGAGCCGAGTGTTTTGGTGAAAAATATAAATTGAGGGGTGGGGGGGGCTGTTTTGAGGATAGGGACAAAATAAATTGATTTTTTCAACAAAAAATAAATTGTAATATGAAGTTGGAATAGAGTTTTGGAAAATGTTTTCCTTAATTTTGGAAGGAAAGTTATTTTCCTTAAATTTGAGAAAGTGAGTTGATTTGGAAAACATTTTCCAAAGCTTTTAACTCAACCAAACATGAGAAAATTGAAAAACACAATACCCGTAGTCTGTCAAGAATAGACAACTATTGTAAATTGTATTTACAGTTTGACATTTAGCGTGTACCACATATGTACTGACAGTGACATGTTCACCTCCTAATGTTGACCCCCCAGCTCGAACCTAAGGAATTCTATAAAGGCTAAGATATGCTTTCACAATCTCTATACTTACTGAAACACGCTTGACACCAACTAACAATGGCAATTCCATTGTTCAAGTTCAATTGACCACTCATAATAAAATCGTCTTCATTTCTATGGACAATTATGAAGTCCTAAAATCTAGGGTCATGATGACACCTATCATAATCCCTCAATAGGCAAGCCAATCTTTACATGAAGCACATAATCTCCTTAGACAAATGTGCAACTAAATTGAATGGTAGTGTAACTTGATTCAAATCCAAGTTTTTTATAAGTTGGGCAAAAATAGTAAATAACCATTTCTAGACTTACTGTCACATGTAAAAAAGCTTAGTAATGCAAGGAATAATGTCTAATCTAATACATCACTATCCAAAAACTAGAAAGACAAATCCAAGATAGGCCTCCAGATGCAAGGAGCACAACACAAATTTGATTAATGCTAACCACAAATGTGAAGGACTACACTAGAAACTGGTAGATGCAAAACTATAGAGTGAGTACCAAATCACTAGTACTTAGTAGACATCATATCCAACTGAGCTTAAATTGTAACTATAACACAGAAAGAATGGTTAATATCCATCTTCCTTTACCCTCAAATTAGTGATAACCCGACCGAAGGTCAATATTGGAGAAGTAACTTTCTCTTAAAAGTTGATCAAACAAATCATCTATCCTTGAGAGAGGATATTTTTTCTTAAATGTAACCTTGTTCAATTGTCTGTAGTCAATACACATACGAAGTGAACCATCTTTCTTTCGGACAAACAAAACTAGAGCACCCCATAGAGATACTCGATCAGATGAAACCTTTATCCAACAAATCTTTCAATTGCTCCTTCAATTCCTCATGTTCTGCCAGGGTCATTCGGTAATGAGGAATAGAGATAGGTTGCGTATCTCGGAGAAGGTCAATGCCGAAGTCTATATCCCTTTCGGGAGGAACACTAAGTAAGTCATCTTGGAACACTTTCGGAAACTCGTTAACAATAGGGACTACTCAAGAGTAGGGGTTTCAAAATCCATATCCCTAACCCACACAATATGGAATATGTAACCTTAGAAATAATCTTTCTAGCTTTCAAACATGAAACAAACTGATTTTTAGGCATATAATTTGTCCCTTTCCATTCTAGGATGGGTTCATTTGGAAACTTAAACTTGACCACACGGGGTCTACAATAGATAGGTGTATAACATGAGTGCAGCCAATCCATACCAGGGATAACATCAAAATCTAGCATATCCAGCTCTACAAGATCAACATGAGTGACTCTATGGGACAAGGAGGCGAGACACTTTCTATAGACCCTCTTAGACACAATAGGATAACCAACAGGAGTAGAGACAAAAGAATGTTCTAACAACGCATCCAGAAGAATATCAAAGCTCATATCAACATATGGCGTCACCAAAGACAAGGTAGCACCGGGGTCAAGTAAAGCATAAACATCGAGTTGGAATACTTTTAACATATCGTTAACCACATTGGGAGAACCCTCTTGCTCACGACGAGTCTAAAGTGCGTAGAATTAGTTTACTTTTGGTCATCACTTGAACCCAATGAAGGGTAAGGTGGAACCCATCAAAGATTATCTCCATCATTCTTAGTAACTTAGGGACAATCCCTTATCTTGTGATCCATCTTGCCATAACCAAAACAGGCATTAGAACCGGCTAGACATTTACTTTCATACTTTCTTCCACACTTGGAGCAAGTAGACAATAAAGGTTTACCGTCATTCCCTCCTTGAGGCTTAGGGTTAGACACCATATCTTTGTTGAACTTAAGAGAAGCGTTGGAGGATCCTTGACCAGAAAAACTTTGGCAAAACTTAGAACGACCATGTCTCTCAGACCTCGAATGTGAAAAGTCACCATCATTGGTCTTGGCCCTCTTTTCCTCCCTAGACCTTTCTTTAAGTTTCTCCTCTTCAATTTTTTTAGCATGAACCATGAGACGAGAAATGTTAATATCATTGATGTGCATAGCGGTACGACATTTCTTAAACCACCATTTTGGATACACCCGAAATGAGCTTACTCATCCTTTCCCCAGGATCGACAATCATAGTAGGAGCATAATGAGACAATTGTGTGAACTTCAAATTATATTCCTTCACACTCATATTTCCTTAACGAAGGTTGATAAATTTAAGAACTTTTGCCTCCCTCATTTCAATGGGAAAGAACCTATCAAGGAAAGCAACCTTAAACTTTTTTCCAATCAAGAGGACCCGCATCTTCTACCCTCTCTTCTTTCCATTGGTTGAACCACATTTGAGCAACACCCTTAAGTTGATAAGCAGTCAATTCTTCCTTTTTCACTAGTGTAAAATCCATGATCATTAACACTTTATACACCTCATCTATGAACTCTTGAGGATCTTGCTCAACCCTAGAACCATGAAACTACGGACGATTCACTCTAGTGAAGTCTCTCACTCTAGTTGCCGCCGTACCCACATTTGGGTTCATAGGGATCACAAACTCTCTATTGGCTTGAGCCGTCGTGGCTTGAGCTAACAATTGAAAATTAGCCCTAAACTCTGCATTAGTCACTTATTCAGCTAAAGGGTCGACCGAAACTTGAGGAGCTTGAGGAGGAGCTTCTCACTCCACATTCTCTCCCTCATTCCTTCTAGCATATGCCCTTTGAGTGGCCATCTTCTATAGAGCATCAAATAATGATTAGGAGAGAGATATTATAGAGTTAAACTTTGTCGTGCGAGTAATAAAAGAAGGGAGCTTCCTAAAAATCTTATAGAATCTCATTCAAAAGTATGTCACACTTCACACTCATGAATTCTATTCGATGTGGCTTATGAGACTTTCTAGGACCTTTCTACACCTTGTGCTATGAATACCAAGTTTTTCACGATCTAAAGCATGCCTTAGGCGTGACATGGTGTATAGGACCCTGAGAGGCCCTAGACAAGCCACTTAGCATACATCATTCATGGAAACAGAAAATTTAGAGAGTTTTAACGACAATTTCAAAATATAAGAACTTATAAAATGTAGCAGAAGTTTAACACAGTCTTAACACCATCTAATATATCAAGATAGAGTGACCGGGATGTAACCCGTACATCATATACAATATTGAAAAGAAAAGACAATATGAAATTAAGGATCGGTCCTCGAAACATAAGGACTCACTAATCTTCAATATCTACTTAGTGATACCTAGCCATGAATATGTGAATCTGGAACGTCGGATCCTACATTTGGAAGAATGTAGGCACGAATATGTGTTAGTACAAATATATACCAAGTATGTTAGGAATGCATAAAAATATGAAAATCATGCTAAAAGGACCTTTTCGTGAAATGCAATGACTAAGCTAAATCATGAGATAAAAGATTTAGAAAACATAAAATAAAAAAATATGGTCAATGCAAGCTAACATCTTTGAAACATTTGTGAGATACTTCTAAAAGAAACCTTTGTTCATTCTTGTGGAGATTTACCCTTAAGTGACATTAAGACCATGTGAGCTAATAACATGGAATCCGTTGTCTACACCACACCAAAAAGGGGTGTCCAACTTGCCAAGGTAAGACCATAAACTTCTAACTTATGTGGATCCACTAACTAATATTTATCTTGACAACCTATGGTGGCACATAGTTTATGAGACATGGGTAATCGACATTTGTCCACTCGGTGCTAAACATAAATCCCACAGAATATTGATTAGTCTTAACTTTTATTAACATTCATGAGCCATAAGTAATTATTGCTTGTATTATCATTGGAGGTCATGCGTAATCGCCACTTGCCTTATTATCCATGGAAGGGCACATTGAGTAACCAATCAAAGCTAAGTTTCATTAGAATAGCTCCTTAAGTCTTTGTTCCATTTAGGTGAGAAGGCATTTCAACCTTGTGAATATTTTATGTGAGAAGTCCTTTCACAACAACAACAACATTGATGCTTCGATCTCAAAGCAAGACTAAAATCATTTTTATCAATTTCATAAGAACTCTATAAACTCATATATCATGATTCAAAAGCTTCATCCTATGAACAATTCTAGAAAATATGGATTTCACATGGATTCATGGGAATTCAACTTAGAAACATTCAATTTCTTCAATTCATGCATAAAAAGACACAATTCAATCAATAATACCATAATTGATGAAAAGAACCCATGATATTAAGTAAAAACCTTAACTTCCATTGGAGATTCTACGTTGTGAAAATAGGAGAACTTAGGAATCCTATGGAGAAAATGAATCCATAGGTTAATACTATCATACCTTAATGCCAAGAGCTTACAATCAATGATGAAATTGGACACTTGACTTGAAACCCTAGTCTTCTTCTTTAAGCTTCTAGAAAGAGAAATATTTTGGAGGATAAACTTGTTCTTCTTTTAGGAATTTGAGAGAATGAATTGAATTAAGAGATTTTGGGGTAAAAACGTTTGTATAGGGTCTTTAATAGAAGGTAAAATGACATAGTATTGGGTTAGAATAACTACGAAAAGACCCAAAATCCCTTCTTAAAAATAACTTTTGACCTCACCAACGGCCACACCTAAGGTACATTGGTCACACCATGGACCTTCCTGGTCACTCGTGGGTGCTATAAGAGATCACTGGATTTGGACCCACAATGACAGACCCATGTACGGTCCATGGGTCAACCTACGAACTGTAAACCTTAGTTGTGGGTCCTAACTTTTTGTTCTAAAATTTATCTATGTTTGGGACTCACCTACAAGACTTACCTATGACTCATGCATATGATGAAGGATCATTCTAGTGAATCATATGAAAAATACAGAAACTTGACATTTTGGAAAATATGGACTTACCAACCACGGGCCTACCTACGGACCGTGTGTCAGACCATGGGCCGTCGATGGCTTAGTTGGTTCTGGCACTAGTTCTTGGAAACTTGCAATTTCTCATCTTTTTAAATCTAAGGTGTTACATATGATGATTTAGCTACTGTACTTGATGGGGTATATTTCTATCTTCCCCCACCAAAGAAGCTCAATTTGGATCTAAAGAGTCAAGAAACTCCCCTAGAAAACTATCTATTGATAGTCCCCCAAAATTGGAACTAAAGGCTCTCCCATCTCATTTATGGTATGTGTTCTTGGACCAAAATAGTATTTTACCAGTCATTATTGCTGCTGATTTGAATGAAGGTCAAGTGGAGGAGTTGTTAAAGTGGTTCAAAAAGGCGATAGGATGGACTATTGCCGACATTATTGGTATTCCACATGGTATATGTTCTCACAAGATCAAATTTTTGTGTGATAGTAAGCAATGTATTGAGAACTAGAGAAGACTAATCCACTAATGCAAGAAGTTATGAAGAAGGAGATTATCAAGTGTTTAGATGTCGGGGTAGTTTATCTGATTACCGATAATAATTGGGTATGTCTAGTTCAATGTGTGCTAGAGAAAGAAGGAATAATTGTGGGTGTGCCTGATTCAATGTAAGCCATGTATTGAGCATCAGAGATGACTAATCCTCTAATGCAAAACGCTATGAAGAAGGAGATTATCAATTGGTTAGATGCTAGGGTAGTTTATCTGATTGCTGATAGTAATTAGGTGTGTTCGGTTCAATGTGTGCCAGAGAAGGGAGGAATCATTGTGGTTCCCAAAGCAAAGAATGAACTTGTCCTAATGAGGCATGTCACTATTAGAGGGTTTCATTGGATTACTGCAAATTGAATGCACATAATGAGAAAAATCATTTCCCAATGATATTCATGGACCAAATGTTAGATCGTCTTACTGGAAAGGGTTGGTATTGTTTTCTAGATGGGTATTCGAGCTATAATATGATCTCTATAGCTTCGAAAGACAAAGAGAATACTACTTTCACTTATCCTTACAGGGCGTTTGCTTTCAAGAGGATGCCATTCAGGTTGTATAATGCACTGACGACTTTTCAATATTTCATTATGTCTATACTCTCTAATTTAGTGGAAGATTCTATTGAGGTATTCATGAATGATTTCCCTGTGGTTGGTGACTCATTTGATGATTTCTTAACACACTTGGGTGATGTTCTGAAATGTTGTGAAGCATGTAATCTTGTGCTAAACTGGGAGAAGTTTCACTTTATGGTGAAAGAGGGCAGAGTTCTCGGCCATTGAATTTCTCAAAAAGGTATTGAGGTTGATAGAGTAAAGGTCAATGAGATTGAAAAGTTGCCACCACCCATCTCCGTGAAAGGTGTAATAAGTTTTCTAGGACATGCTGGGCTTTATAGGAGATTTATCAAAGATTTATCAAAAATTGCACACCCTTTTTGCTAGTTGATCGTAAAGGAGATGAAATTTGAGTTTGATAATGTGTGTCTGAAAGTATTTGAGGGGCTGAAAGAGAAGTTGATTTTTGCACTGATCATTATTTCATCGGATTCGAGACAACCATTTGAAGTTATATGTGATGCGAGTGGGGTGACACTTGGTGTAGTATTAGGGAATGGCGAGAGAAGATTTTGTGTCTCATATATTATGCAAGCAAAACCCCGAATGTTGCGCAAATGAATATCTTGATGTAGTCTCCGCATTTGAAAAGTTTAGATCCTATTTGCCCGACACTAAAGTCATTGTAAACACTAGTCATTCTATATTGAGGTATCCTATGTTCACAAAAAGATGTAAAACTCAGACTAATTTGATGGGTGCTATTGTTGCAAGAATGCGATTTTAAGGTAAAAGATAGAAAGGAAACTATTAACCAAGTGGCTGATGACTTGTGTAGATTAAAGGAAGAGGCAATGATGAAGTTAGCTGATGGAGTTGAAATCAAGGATACATTTCCATACAAGCACATTTGGTCTGCTTCATTTTATCTTATCCCTTGGTTCGCAAATTTCACTAATTACTTGGCGAGTGATGTGGTGTCTTTGAATTTGTTATTCCACCAAAGATGGAAATTCATATCTGATATGAAAAAAGGTTTTTTTGGGAAGAGCCTTATTTGTTTTGTATTTGTGTTGATGGGATTACTCGTCGCTGTGTGCCTGAGGTAGAGATGATGAGTATATTAGAAATTTTCTATTCGTCTCCTATTGGTGGCCATCATAGTGGTATCTGGACTACTTATAAGATCTTGTAATTGGGTATTATTGGCCTATTATCCACTAAGATGCTCATGATTTCGCCAAGTCTTGTGATCATTGTCAAAGAGAAAGAGGTATTTCAAGGATGCAAGAATTCCTAATGACTCCTATTCTAGCGAATGAACTATTTGATGTTTGGGGCCTTGACTTTATGGGTCCGTTTGTAAGTCCGAATGTGATGAAGTACATACTTGTGGCGGTTTACTATGTATCTAAATGGATGAAAGTTGTCGCACTTTTAAATATTGAAGGAAAGAGTGTCACCACGTTCTTGAAAGGAATATCTTCTCTAGATTCGGTATGCCAAGGGTGATTATCACCAATGGAGGTTCTCACTTTTGTAATAAGTAGTTCAATGAGTTCCTTGAAAATATGGTGTTCAACACAACGTAGCAACTTTTTACTATCCGTAGTCTATTGGGTAAGTTGAAGTTTCAAATAGAAAAATTAAGCAAATCCTTGCTAAGACTGTGAATGTGAACAAAACTGATTGGTCGAGAAAGCTTGATGATGCTCAATTGCCTATCACACTACATTTAAGAAATCCATAGGTATGTCTCTCTACCAACTTATATTTTGGAAGTCTTGTCACTTGCCTGTAGAGTTAGAGAATAAAACTATGTGCAGACTCAAGAAGTTGAATCTAGATTGGGATGCCACATCAAGTCAAATGTTGAATGAGTTGAATGAGATTGAAGAGTTTTGCCTAAAATCATATGAATGTTCGCATTGTATAAGGAAAAGATGAAGAAGTACCATGATCAAAAGATTGAAAAACGTGAATTTGCTCTGGGCTCTTATTAGTTACCTGGAGGTTATGTACGGTTTGAGGTACGGGCTATGCCTTGTCTAAATCTTGACTCACCGTCATTTGTTCTTACTAGATTTAGCTATTATGTACACCTGTCGGACTTCTGGGGGTCTGTTAAGGTTTTAACTTAAACGTGTGCATGCGTGTACCTTTTGGGCTTATGGGTGTAAGTTATGTTAGTTAGTTGAACTTAGTTTTTTTTTTTTCTGTTATTACTACACTCGTGTGCATTTCTTTTAAATTCTGCTTTGACCTATATTGTGTCTATATTTTATCATTTCATACTTATTCGGGTGTTATGGTGGTGCCCCCGTTGGTCTACTATCGTCTTTTCACCACCGTTAGACTACTTTGGCCCACCAAATGGCACAACCACAGTAGCTGGCTTGACTCCCTCTTGCTCTGGTCTACACTCCCCTTGTGAGTTAGTCGGCCTATGATACCTACTGAGTATATGTTGTTTTGGTACTCATGCTACACTCTTCATATGTTCCGTGATGTAGGTCCAAGCACCTGCTACCGACGTTGATCATTCAAGCCCGTTGTAGCTTCAGTTCTGAGGTAAGGGTGATTACTTGGCGTCCTTTACTTACTGACGTCTACCTTTATTTTGATAGCTAGTCTTTTTGTTTTTTGAGACAAGCTTTTATTTTGTGTCCATTTTTTGGACTTAAAACTCTTGTGTTTAGACAACTCCGTACTTGTGAATTCCAGGTTCTATGAGGGATCTTTTGTATATATATCATTTTGGTTTGCTTCCATTTGTTATTCCATTTCTATAATTGAATTACTGCTTCTAATTTGTTTCTACCCTTATATCTATTACTTGTTGTTTTGGGTTACGGGTTGGCTTACCTACTGGAGGGTTATAGTAGGTTTCATCATGACTCGAGGAATTGGGTCATGAAAGATATACCCATAATAATCTATCCCAATTTTTTTTTTAAAAAATGACGATTTTTATTTCTCTCATTAGCTTAGTTTTCTTTTTCTTTTAATTTGGGGTTGTGAATTAGAGTATAAAAATTAGATGCTTATTGTGGTGCATCAACTATGTGAACCATTTAAGTTCTGATATGACATTTCGGGATTTGAAATGTTGAGAACAATTACCTAGATTCTTTAGTTGATGGTATCATGATACCTTTATGATATATGATGTATCATGATACCTTTCCGATACATTACATCATAATATAATTCAGATAGATTATGTATCATGATACCTTTATGATACATCACATAATAATACCTTTCCAATACATGATGTATCACAATACCTTTTTGATACATTACATAATGATACATTTCCAATACACGACATACCATGATACCTTTCCTATATATGATGTATCATGATACCTTTTTTATACAAAATAAATCATGATACAATAGATACATTAAAGAAATCACAATACGTATTTGATACTTTTGTGTTTGGATGATTATCCTTCAACAATAATCATGCCATTGGAAGAAGAAATGCATTGATACACTTACCATTAATAATAATTACCTGATATGAATAATAAAAAAAGTACCAATTTAGGGAAATCTCTAATTTGAACTTGAAGAAATTAAAATTAAATCATGCTAAATTGGTAGAGTAATGGCATGGGAGAGAAACATCGATAGTATAGGTGACATTTTTTTTAGTCAAAAGACAATTTCTAATGATGTGTGAAATAGGGAATTGGGTATAATCATGTAAATTTGCTATTAAGATAATATGATAGCTTTGTTAGGTAATTATTTAAATGTAGGATTTTAAGGAGTAAATATAAAGCTTATGTTGTCCTAGTTATGTCGATTTTCCAATAATTATTGGGTCAGGTACACCAATAAGTTGATTAGCCCATTATCCATTAGTGATCTTAACCCTAACCTTAGATGTATAAATACACCATTATAGGTGTAGGAAAAGTGGGTTTCTTTCCACTACATTAAACAGCTAGGGTTATCTATCCAAAACACAAACAAATGTTCTACATCTTATGAGGACATTGGAATCTGGATAAAGGAAATTCATCGGATTTGTGTGGGTTTTCAACAATCAACAACACAAATCCTGATAGTTAAAGATTCACTTCGGCAGAAAATAATCTTGTAAGTGTCCTAAACTAATATTTACCAATTGAAATGCTTCAAAAAAAAAATTTGCTTTACTAATTAAATGGTCATCCAAGAAACTAAATTCATAAAAATAACAAAGGAAAGTCGATTTTCCATTGTTGAAAATCATTGTGCAAATAATGATTATTTAACTTCAATTGAATGGTTTGTGTTATATTGTAACATCCAGAAAATTAGTAGGCTAAACTAGAGCTTAACGTGAGGGTTAGAGTTATGAATATAACTCCTAGTACTTAAAATAAAGGGTTTCATGTTAGAATGTCAAGGTACGACCCCCAAGGACCAACCATATGTCCTTGAGGAGGACCCCTAGAAAATTGCTTAGGCAGTGACCAACAAAGGGACCTACGCCCTACTGGTCAGTCCACGCCCCATGGGTGATGGGTCGTGGGTCAGGGTCCTAAAAACCAAGCCCCAGACACCCAACCACGGTTCACCAGCACGCCATGTGGGTCCATCCATGGCCTGTGGTCGTGGTGTCGTGGGTGGTGACCTTGGGGCTGGTTTGATGAATTAAATTAGGGGCACTTTGGGGTTTTCGGTTTTAATTAATACGAAGTGATGTCGTTTTATTCTAATTTAGACTAACAATATAAGGATTTTAGACCCCTAAATTAAGTCATCCAACTCATTATTTCTAAATTCTCAAAACACTTTCCTCTCCAAAAAAATTATCTCTCTAGAACTTCAAGGAAGAAGAAGAAGGAAGTTAGAGCTAGGGTTCAAGGAGCAAGGTCTTCTACTCAAATTCATAGGGATTCATTGCTAAGGTATGGTATCGCTTCATGCATGGATAAAATTCGTCCATGGAGCCCCTTCAAAATCTTAATTTCAAAGATAGAAAATCCCAAAAACTAGGGTTTGATTCCAAAGTTCTAGGTTCCGTTCAAAAATGACTTTTATGATTCAATTATGTTATATTATGTATGAATCAATGATTTGTTATGGATTTTATGTTGAATTCACCCAAAAACCCTTAAAACCCCCATATTACTCAAATATACCCTTGTGATGTGGTTTGTTGATAAAAGAAGAGTATTATGGGATTATGCATATAGTGATTTGATTAATTGAATTATGATTATATCCATGTCTAATGTAGTGAATTCCAGATGTGTTGATTGAATATGATCTTTGATCCTTGAAGGGTAAAGTATGAGAATTATGCATGATTATGAGATTTATGTATATGATTTAAGAACACTTTGAGAGTAAAGTGATTATGATTATGATATTTTTGGGTGTTGTTAAAAGGACATTTTCATTTACACACCTATGCTTGAATATGATATGATGTGAATGGTTCTCTCACAATATGAAGATTCTAAGGTTAAAAGGCTATTCTCACCTATTGAATCTATGAGCTATCTTATGAATTATGTTGGATTGAGTGTCAAGACATTTTTCCCTAAACATGAATTATGAGTTAAGTAAAGACACAAATGAACTCCGTGGGAATTAATGCTTAGAACCGAGTTGATATTGTATATGAGATGGAAGTTTTTACATTAGTTGAGTCCACCTTCCAATGAAAGCTTTTACACTAGTTGAGTCTGGCTTTCCAAATGCGTTCCCTATACGCTAGTTGAGTCTGGGTTCCCAAAGTATGTCTCATGAGATGGAAACCTTCTACCTTAGTTGAGTTCGGGCTTCTAGTAGCAAACTTCTTATCCCATAAACTATGTGCCTTCATAGGTGTTGAGATAGTGGATCCACCTAAGCTAAGTGTATGGTTCTACCTTAGGCAAGTAGGACGACCCTTTTTGGTTTGGGTAACACTGGATTCCATGTTAAGCTCACATGGTCGATGTCGGTTAAGGCTTATTCCAACAACAACAATATGAAGAAGAATATGAAATGTGAACTATGGTTACTCAAAGTCTTAAAGGTGATGAATATGAAGGTTGGCCTAAAGAGGTTTTCTTAGCATGGGTGAGATTTATGAGATCTTAGTCATGAATTGCACAAGTTTACCTTGAGGGTAATCATGAGGTGTTTCTATTATGTTATGAAGATCTATATGTTGACTATGCTTATGACTTATGCTTCTCCATTATTTTCATGATGATGTTGAAATTTAGTTAATTGCATGTTTTCAAATGAAATGCCTCTTTTAGCATGTTTTTAAGGTTTTTATGCATGACTATCATACTTGGTGCATTTTTGTACTAACGCCTACTTTTCCTACATTTTTCACCAAGTGTAGGGTCCGATTCTCAAGGTGTCATTATTGTGGCTAAAGCTTGGATTTGCTTATTCTCTTAGATTGTTGGTGAGTCCTCATGATTCGAGGATAGATGTTTTCACATTGTAGTTTCATTTCTTGTATTTCTTTTTTGGACTATGTTGTATGGGTTGTGTCCTTTTTCTCATTTCGAATATTGTAATAAATGGCCATGTTGAGACTTAAAGTCTAGACTTCCGTTTTTCTTTTATGAAAATTTTAGACTTGAAATGCGTTTTTACTCTTATTGTTCTATTGCTTATGTTATGATATGCTAAGTCGCTTGTATGGAGTCCTTCTGGGATCTATATGCCATGTTACATCTAGGGGGTACCCCTGGATCGTGACAAACTTGGTATCATAGCACAATGTTTAGAATGATTTTAGGTTCCAAACCAAGAAGTATTGGTATGAGGACCTAAATGTGGTACTTAGCATGGATAGTATTATGGGGTGCTATGCATGCATTGCACAAGTATGACTTAAGGTTATTAAATAGAGGTCGTGAGATAGGATTGTGCTATAGTTGCCCTCCTAGCTTTAATTGACTAAAGGTGAGAGATTCCTTTAGTTATGAGAGTTAAGCTAATAATGAGGCCAAAGGAGGGTGAATATAACTAAGATGACTTTAAGGTTATGCTTAGTGTGAAGGGTAGTATGGGATGCCTTTCATACATTGCACAAGTGTGCTTTGAGGTTACTTATGGTGCCCTTATGGTAAGAAAAGCTTAGAGACTTGACCATGTATATAAACTATGATTAAGATGACCAAAAAGGGATAATTGGCTTGTGTGGTATTATGGGATGCTATTCATGCTTTGCACATGTATGTTTTTGAGGTTACTTGGGAATAGTTCTATTATGGTATAGATGACTAAGAGTCAAATTATGCTTATATGATGCTTATGTTGGAGACTTTTCTTATTATGATGATATTGTCTCTTATGTTATGTTTTATGTTTCATGAAGTATTTCATATGATTTTGGATTATGTCTTATATTGACTAACCCTTGTCTTATGTTCTTGTGGTAGTGCTAGCTAACATAGTTAGTACATTTTATATTAACGCATACTTTGCCTACATTCTAATGAAATGTAGGGTTTAGAGATTGAGTGCTACTCTTGGAGATAGGTTTCTAGAAGTTTCAAGGTGTTGAAGATCTTGGTGAGTCCTTATAGCTTCGAGGATAAAACCCACATTTCCTTTATGTATTTTATTTTCTTGTTGAGACTATTGTATGGGTTGTGTCCCAAGAGTTTTATTCTAAAGTTGTATTAGTTGGTTTGAGACAAAGTATAGAAAGTCTTCCAAATGTTTTTATGAAAATGACTTCGATTGTAAAAAGTTTTAAATTTTTTCATACTTTTCTATTATCTCATGTTCATGATATACTAAGGGCTTAAATGAGAATTTTCGGAGTCTTGTACGTCGTGTTATGTCTAGGGGGTCATAACAAACTTAGTATCAGAGTATAAGGTTTTGGGATAGTTTTAGGATGTCTTAGACCACGTCTAGTAGAGTCTTGTTTGTAATGTGAAGCGCGCCACATTTATGAATAGGAGGCTATTGGATGTTTAGGAAATCTCACTTCTTCATTCTCTAAGTCGTGCCATAAAGTTTGGTTTTAGTAGGCCCTTCTTCTAACTTGTGCCCATTGATTTTTAGGGTATGGATAATACAAGGTAGAATGCTAGAAGAGAAGAGGAAGGTAATGTGGAGCAAGAGGTTCCTCCCCAAGTGCCACATCAAGCTCCTCCTCAAGCTCCAATTGACCCTATAGGGGGAATGTGACTCAAGAAGAGTTTAGGGCTACTATCCAAATGATGACTCAAGCTATGATGGCTCAAGCTCAAGCCATAACAACTCAAGCACAAGCTATGATAGCCCAATCCAATAGGGAGATGGTAGGTCCGGCAAACCCAATAAGGGGGATGGTTGCTTCTAAGGTGAGAGAGTTTTTGAGGATGAACCCTCCAGAGTTCTATGGCTCCAAAGTAGAGGAAGATCCTCAAGGTTTTATAGATGAGGTGGATACGGTGCTTGCTATCATGGGACTAACTTCGGTAGATAAAGCGAAGCTAGCCGTTTACCAATTGAGAGACGCAGCACAAATTTGGCATGAGCAATAGAAAGATGGTAGGCATGTAGAAGAGGGCCCAATAAAGTGGGAAGGGTTCAAAGAGTCATTCTTTGATAGGTTCTTTCCCCTAGAGTTATGGGAACTAAAGATGCAAGAATTCATAAATCTTAAACAAGAGGGTATGAGTGTGAAAGAGTATTCCTTTAAGTTCACCCAACTATCCAAGTATGCTCCAACCGTAGTGGGGGATTCAAGGTCCAAGATGAAAAAGTTTGCGATGGGAGTGTTCGAATTAGTAGTCAATGAATGACGTTCGGCAATACTTATCCCTAGTATGAATATTTCCCGTCTCATGGTGCATGCTCAACTAATTGAGGAACAAAGGCTTAAGAAAATGAATATGGAGGTGAAAAGAGCTAGAACTGATGATGGGAACTTTTCTAATGCTAAGTCTAATGGACAAGGTAGGCCTAGGACTATACAAAGGTATTCCGGTCAAGATTCTTCCAACACCCCCCCTAGATTGACTAAGAGAATCGTAGTGGGTCTCCATTACCCAAGTCTACTTGCTCCAAGTGTGGGAGGAGTCATTATGGTAAGTGCTTAGCCGGCATGGACTGTTGCTATGGGTGTGGTAAGGATGGACACAAATAAGAGATTGTCTGGTTCTTAAGGCTAAGGGAAGGGAGGATAAGAAAGTTGCCTCTAGTGGTCTGGATGATAGTGCTCAAAAGAAGAATAGGTTTTATGCCCTCCAATCTATAGAAGATCAAGAGTGATCTCCTCATGTCCCTTCTGGTATGTGTTTCATGCTTTAGTAAATTTTCGGATTTCTTGTCTTTTGTGACTTGTTATGTTGGACTTTGAAGTTGTTTTTAGTATGCATAAAGTTTAGAAGAGTTGGTGTTGTCTTACTCCTAAGGGGGAGATAGTGTGCAAACCTAGTAGGGTTAGGTCTTGCTAGAAATGACTTATATGCATTGTTTCCCTCATGTTGTAGTGCATTTAAGTAGAGTTGCATATAGACTTCATGAGGTGAGTTAATGTAACACTCCGAAAATGTGTAGATTTAACTAGAGCTAAAACAAATGAAGTAAGAGTCTAGCAAGAGGGCAAAATGGCCTAGATCACTTAAGATAAATGGAGGAAAACAATTTTTGAAATGGACCACTTGACAATGGGGTAGCACCATCGCCCAAGCCATTTAGCGACCAGCCAAAAGGACCCTCCTTCGACTAGTGGGCAGCCCCCTTGACCTAGCTACTAGAATTTTAGGCGAGCTAGGTCAGGGCTCGCCAACCCACTTGGCGCATCGCCCAAAGACCCTCCTCCTCACCCATAGGAAATGCTCCATGATGGAGTATTCTGTAATTTTAGGCGAGCCAAGGGTCCATAAGGCGTGTCGCCTAGTGTCCTTGGAGACCTAGGGGGTGCATTAGGCGAGCTAAGGCAGATTTTAAGTCCAAACTTTAGGGGCTTACATTATTCTTCCAAAAATTGAACCAACATTGTTATACTCTTTTCCTAACAAGTATATAAACCTTTAAAGTCAAATTTTCCCCAATCTAGTCACTTCTATAGAATAAAAGAGAAAACCCAAGAGATCATCTTCCTCACAATATTTCTCTCTCTAAAACTCAAGAAGAAGAAAGGTGTAATTAGAGCTAGGGTTTGTGGAATGCAAAGGTTCTTCCTCAAATTTCTTGGAGATTCTTAATCAAGGTATGAAGGCTTTTCATCTATAGGTAGTTTCCACCCATAGAGTCCCTTCAAAACTTGGTTTTTAAGATTCCAATTTCCCCCAAACCTAGGGTTTCAATCTATGTCATGGGTCTCCTTCCAAAACATTTTCAATTGTTTATTTATGGTTGATTACGGTTGGTTATGATGAATTATGATTGTATTGAAGGAGTATTGTTGAGTTATGATGAAACTTCCCCATGGACCCATGATTTCCCCATATTGCTAAACTATGAATTGTTAATGTGGGTTAATTGATATTAGAAGTATGTCAATTGATTATGTTTATGTTAATTTAGTTATTGAATCATGAAATTCCCCTCATATTATGTAGTAATTGTTGATGTTTGGGTTGATGGTGATTCATGGTCCTTGAAGGGTAAAGTATGAGGGTTTGTACATCTTTATGAGAATTATGTATGAGCTTATAATTCACTTAGAAAGTGAAGATCCTATGATCATTAAGTAATTGTGGTATTGTCGTAAGATCATTCTTCCCCTACACTTACACATGACTGCATGAAATGTCTATGACTATGATAATATTGTTGTATTGAATGAAAGGCTATTCTCATGAACACACTATGAATATGATGTGAAAGGTTTACTCACATATTGATGATTCTATGGTTGGAAAGACATTCTCACCTAATGAATCTATGAGTTATTATGATACCATGTTGGTTTGAGTGCCTCATGCATTCTTTTAAGAACATGAACTTAAGTAAAGACTTAACATGAACTGTAAAGGGAATTATGCCTAGCACCGAGTGGATATAAAAATGAGATGGAAGTTTTTACATTACAAAGTCTGGCTTCCCAAAGTAAGTTATCTCATAAGATGGAAACCTTTTACATTAGAAAGTTCGGGTTTCTAGTAGCAATCTCCTTATCCCATAACCATGTGCCCACATAGGTCTTTAGCTAGTGGATCCACCTAAAAGCTAATATATTAAGTTCTACCTTATGCAAGTAGGACACCTCTTTTCGGTGTGGGGGTAAGACACCAGATTCCATGTAGCTCACATGGTCTATGTCGGTAAAGGCTACATTTCTCTATATGATAAGAATATGAATTATGATAAGAACATGGACTTTAACTATGACCTCTTAAGAGGTACTACTTAGTATGAATGGGGGTATGGAACTTCATTTCTGTATTGCACAAGTGGGCTTTAAGAGGGGTTGTGGTGAGGTTCTCTTACGCTATGAAGACTTATGAATTATATATGTATGATATGTATGATTGTTAAGATTGACTCAACTTGCTACAAGTTATGAATATGAATGTTTCCTTGTATATGAGTATTTGTTATGAATGAGGTCAAGGTATGATATGTATGATGTTAGTGATCTAAAAGTGGTACTTAGTATTTTGTAGGGTTATAGGATCTTGCCTTCGCATTGCACTAGTATAGCTTTGGGGTTGCTTATGATATGATTTGAATTATGTCTCTTCTTAAATGTGCATGATGGCTTTTAAACTTGATAAATGTATGGTTTCAACCAATTGTCCCTTTTATGCATGTTTTAAGGATTTTTATGCATGGCTTCCATACTTAGTACATTCTTTGTGCTAACCCATATTTCTACATTTTTTCTATAAGTGTAGGTTCCGGTCGTTGAGACGCACTTCTTCATTTGAGTAGAGCTTGGATTGATTCTCTCCACGCTCTTGGTGAGTGCTCAAGTTTGTGGACGGATTGTTTATTTTAGTTTCTATCTTACTTTCAAATTTTGAGATTATGTTGTATAAAGGGTTGTGACCCTAAGATTGTATTCGATTATATTAGATGGTTCAATGAGATAAAAGTCTAGACTTCCATTCGATTTATGAAATAACTTTGATTGTAAAAAGCTTTAAACTTTACATCATATATATGTCTTATGTTTATGATTAGACTAAGGGCGTGTATGAGACCCCTTCAAGGTCAAGTACGCCATGTTATGTCTAGGGGGTACCCCTGGGTCGTGGCAGTTAATGAGCATGCCTTAGTTTTAAGTTAAAAGATTTCCTCCTTGAATGAATGCTTTTTGAGAATAAATTGCATTTAGACTCCATGAGTGTGTTTTAGTTAGGAGATGTTAGTTCCTCCTTGAGAATGAGTAAATACAGAATTTCATGCATTTTGGGTTGGTAGATGTAGGTCCTACTCCCTTGTGTTGCATTGACTATGTTTAGTTTCGAATTGAAGTTTTATTGCTTGGTTGTGTGCATTTAGATTTAGTGCATGCATAATGGGCTTCTAGTTTAGATTTGTGACTTTAAGAAGTGTTTAGAATCATCATTCGAGGACGGATGATCCCAAGGGGGAGATATGTTACGCCTCGAAAACTAGTAAGTTGAACTAGAGAGTTCTAGAGCTTTTCGAAAGAGTTTTGGAGTGTGGTAGGAGGATTAAAACTCATTAAAATAATTCCCATACTTAAAATGATGGTTTTAGGGTTAGGGCGTCAAGGTACGACCAGCCAAGGGGTCATCGATGAGGACCCTTAAAACAACCAAAAGCTAAAAAATTTCAGCCACTCATGATTTGCCACCTACTAGACGTGAATAGACCCATGCCCCGTGGGTTGGGGTCGTGGGTCAAGGCATGATCAGGCTTGCATTGTTAAGCCACAGTACCTCACTCACAAGTGAGAAGTACGGGCAGTAGACCCATCCACGGTCCATAGATGGGTGGGGCGTAGGTCAAGGAAGTTATTTAATAACTATGTCTGAAAATAGCCTCTAACTTACTAGAAATGTTAGGACATGCTCCAGCTAAGTCTAGCAAAAATGAAACTAAAAGACTGAAATAATGAAAAGATAACATGACTATTCTCCTCGAAGAATGAGGACTCACCATTGATGTTGCTAAACTAGAGATTGGAAATCGATCTAAGCATGATCTGGATGCTGAGAACCTGAATCTACATCACGAGAAGATGCAGCGTAGAGTATACGTCAGTACTTGAAAGGTACTGACCATGCAGGATAGAGTAAAGCTGAAATAAACGCATAACTGAACAAGCAATAAAGCAAGAGCATAATCTGACATGATATATATGTTTGTTTATCTGCACAATTTTCCCATAAAACAATTAAGTCTTATTAAGAATTAGACATGTTGTGTTATGACCCACATTTCAGCCCAAATATCTTTTGGACGGGTTAATAACTCGCCTATTTTTATCTGCCCAAATTTAATCCAACACGCTTATTTGACACCTCTAGCTGTGATAGAGTTAAGAATTCTCATAATTTATACGTGTATTATTATGTAAGACTATAAATTGATGACAAATGTTATATTCAATGTGGTAATTTTTATACATAACAACAAAATACTTAAGGGTCGTTTGGTGTGAAGGATAAACACAAATAGTCTTGGGATACATATTTAGTGGCACTTAATTTAGTGTTTGGTTGGGAAGTTTGGGATAACTTATCCCAGGATTAATAAATAGTACCGGGATAAGTTATCCCTCCCAAGGGGTGGTATAATAATTCCATCATAATTTATGATGGGATAAGCTTATTAAATGACAAAATTATCCTTCAAATCCTTTAATTATGAACTTCCGTCGAAAGAGTACTATTGGTTTTAGTATTGGCAAACATTTTGCTGGATTTGTTTGGAGGCTTCAAAATGGAGATATTTAAGTAAAATACGCTACTGATTTTACAAGCATGGTAAGGCAACTCTTCTTTCAGTTCTTTTATTTTTCTAGGGGTAAATCCTTCTCTTTTTTTCTGTTTTTTTGTTTCCCAAATCTGAAATTGAGTTTTTCGGGGGTTAAATCCTATCATACATAAAAATAATTAAGCTAAATAAGATGGATGTTTTGTTTTAAAGAATAAATAACTAAAACTCTATAAAAAAAAAATTACAGATAAAAGCTAAATAAGAGGGTATTTTAGTAATCAAACCACTTATTTTTAGAAATGATGCAATGGTTATTATTTTTAGTGTAACAAACCAAACAATCAATAAGAAACAATGTCAGGATAACTAATCCCAGCATAACTTATTCTAGCATAATTTGTATTTAAACCAAACGACCCCTTAGTACTACTTTTAATTATGTTGATTTAACGCATACATAAACTTTTCATTACTATATATGCTTTACATGATATATTTTACTTGAACCAAATGTTTACTGATAACAACAAACTCTCATAATACATACACCATCTCTCCGAATTTCATTTACATTGCATATGTTGTTATCGAATAATTTAGTTATAAACTCAGCAATTAACACCTTGTTTGAATGGTTGTTACCCGTTGTATTGTATTGTTAGTTTAAATACAATGTTTGTTTTAATTGTTACTTAAATTCTATTGTATCATTCGTTTAAATCTATGTTAGGTAACGACAAAAAGACTCATTTTATGTAATGATAGATTTGGTGTGTTGCGTCATTACCTTAATATTTTCCTCTCATTTTATCTTTATTTGTTATATAGAAATCATATTTCATCTTTTATCATACATTTTTATAATAGTTCTACCATGTATCCTACTTTTTTTTATAGGTTTATCACTTAAATTATGATTGTGTGACATTATATAACGATGGAGAACGATATAATATGAACAACACAACACAATACTTTTTGAAATAATAAGTAACAACCATCCTAAACAAATGTTAGGCTAATTGCTCTCTTAGTTAACAACAAAGTCACCAAACCTATACCTAATATGCTAAAAACTAAATTAACAAGTAATCATTTCACTTCTCTATATAGCCTATTTTGTACCCAAATTGCTTTTTCTTCTTCTCTTGTTTAAAACGATCAACGACTAAGGAGGCCGTCACCTTGTTTTCATCGGAACCTTTACAATAAAGACGTTCTACTCTTAACTCTGCACCCACTACTGATCCATTTACACACCTGGCCACTTTACTCCGTTCAATGGCTACTCTCGCCTTCAATTCCGTCGCCGCCACCTCCAAATTCCGATCCTCCGTCGCCGCCGCAAACTCCTCCGTCCGTCGCCAGCTGTCACATGTCCGCCTTCCGTCTTCTCCTATTCAGCCATCATCTGCCTTGCACTGCCGCTGGTCTTCTTCCGCCTCTTCAGGTATCTTTCACTTCTTAGTAGAGACGGATCTAATCCTTCTCAGCTTACTGCTTTCCAATTCTAAAAATGTTGTATATATGATAGATACTCAGAATTTATTGACTTTAAATCTCGAGTGCAATTCCTTTTTAGAGAAATGTATGTTGGCATTTTGCCTGATGAGAAATAAATACAATAGCACACTCGATTCTGGCCTCTGTTTATAGGAAAGGAATTCGAGAATTTTTGAAAGCAAAAAGGAATCTGTAATTAGTTTAAAGGACAGATGCATTTCTCACCTGTTTTTTTTTTGGTAATAGCTAATGATACAGAAGCCATGGTTGACTTTTTGAGTTCATAACACAGCTTGTGATGAGCAGTTTTGCTGCTTTTAATACAATACCCTTTATCAATCAGAAAAAAAGATATTCCTTTGTTTATAATTAGTTGTATAGATGTATAATGGGATTGTGAATTGTGATATGATCAGGTGTGAGAGCTCAGGTGACAACCACTGAACAAGCTGGAGTTGAGGCCACTGCAAAAGTTGAAGCTCCGGTTGTTATTGTCACCGGAGCTTCTAGAGGAATAGGGAAGGCAATTGCGTTGGCTTTGGGAAAGGCTGGTTGTAAGGTCAGCATTGTGTTCCGTTTTTTAAAATACGGAAACCTTTTGGTTTTGAGATTCGTTGCCTTTTATATGTAACTAGACAACACAGGAGTGTTAACTGCCGGAAAATACCAGAGAATTTTTTCTTAAACAAAATTGCATTTTCAGATTTGGAACTTGGTGGATAATGGGCTAGCCTTCTTTCCTACTTCACTTAAATGCCTGAGTTTGTTCAACATCTAGGTTTGGAACTCGTGAAACCTGCCTCCCACACATCCTCTCCTACCTTTGCCATTGAACCAAAGCCCTGGGAAACCAGAAAACTTGTTCTTTTGATAGTGTATTACTAGAATTTATCTAAGTTCACTCTTGCATTTGTATACTATGGTGTTGGCGACCTATGTAGTTTTACTGTAAAACATCATCATCTTTAAGGTGCTTTGGTAGTTGCTCAAGTTGTGTTTCCGTTGGCCATAGTTTAAAAGTGAAACAATGGGAAGTACTCTCTGTCCTTTTGACTGCTCTGTGTATCATCTTAAGGTAAAATGTTTAAATGGATAATTTTAATTGAGAATAAAAGGCTTTAAAAGGATAGTTTCAAATGTGCAAAAAATAAATTAGTTACCTGAAAGGTGTCATATCAAGTGTAAAACAATACTAGTTTGTGTTACTCTATATTGTTTTTGGGTGAAATTGCCGTTAATAAGCAGAAGCTTATGCGGGCCAGAGTAGAAGCGAAGCGGGTCCTCCTCCTCCTCCACATCTTCTTCTTATTTAGCTTAGTGTTTACTACGTGAAGTCAGGCATTTAAAAAATGTGGATTCCGTAGATTTAAGTTCTTCCGAAAGCTTCCAATAATGTTCTTAAGCTGACATAGGTTGATACAGGCATTACTGTTCATCAATTTATAATTTTTCCCATACCTGCTTGATATAAAGTTCAATGTCGGTGGCAGGTCCTTGTGAACTATGCCAGATCTTCAAAGGAGGCAGAAGAAGTTTCCAAAGAGGTATGTGTTCCTTTTTTTAGTAATAATTTAGTTTCGTTTTTGGTATATATTAATATCCCTGATACTTCCATTCCAAACTGAAAATATCATTTTAATTACTTGAAACATGAACTGTGTCTCTAACTTCAGTCTGGTTGCCTTTTAATTTTATTTTATTCTATTTTTATAGATAGAGCTAGGTCTTCCTCTCTGATTCCAAGAACTGGTCAAACATGGAAAACTGATTCTGCTCTCTCATCTTTGTTAGAATTTTTCTGATAAGATAGCAGTTAGTTAATGACCTGATTGCTTGTACTGAAACCGTAAAAGCAAAAGGAATTTATCTTTGCTGGTAATACTCTTCCATGGAAGATTGATGAAGTTGTGGATATATATGATAATGGCTCGGTGAAGTTATACTGCCTATATTTTATACTTGCGCATTTCAAACAATTATGTTTTCTTTTCTTGGCTAATCCTCATCTATCAAGAAGTGTAAGTTTAGGTTCAAACTTTGTGTTTGGTTTTACTTATCTTCAAGTTCCATCCCAAAACGTTGGCAATCATAGATTGCTTTAGTTTTATCTCAGTCTTGTAAAGGGGCGAAACCGGCTTTTATTCTACTCAGTCAAAGATAAAGAACGTCTTCTCACAGTCCTTACCGGTGCCAAAGAAAGATATCTCATAAGCTTGAAGGCTTGATAGGAGACGTCTGACACTCATTTGACAAACACTTCCATCCAGTGTTTGATAGCTGTTAGATTTGAAACTTCTGTTATTACTTCAACGAGCAGCCATTTATTCTTAGGTGTGAGAACTGGGAACAAGTCATAAGGTCATGCTTTAGGCTGTCTCTCACGTTCCTTGAAAAAGGAAAAGATCTTTTCTGAGTGATTCAAGAATGTCATATTTTGTAGATTGAAGCATGTGGTGGCGAAGCCTTGGCTTTTGGAGGCGACGTTTCGAAAGAAGAAGATGTAGAGTCCATGATGAAAACTGTAAGCTCTCTCTTTTGTTAGTAATATTAGTTAATGGTGGATCTTATCACAGTTGTTGCCAGCTGAATTGCACCTCATAAGTATCACACCTGCAGGTGGTTGATCGATGGGGAACGGTTGATATCTTGATCAATAATGCAGGTTAGCTACCACCTTTATTTTGTGGCGACAAATCAAAAAGATCATTTAATTAATATTTTGTGGCGACAAGTCAAAAAGATCATTTAATTAATTTTGCACCAAGATAATACCAACAAGTTAACATTTGTGCTGTGGCATTAAGCATCCAACAAAAATCTGTGCACTTTCTAGTTAGAGAGGAACATGTTTTTACCCCATATATACAAGTGAAACAATATTTTTTAATGCAGGCTAGCAACAGTCATCCTGTTTTGCATCAAGTTTTATTAGAATTCCCAATCAGTAGTTCTCTTTTTCTTCTTTTCAGGTATCACGCGTGATACCTTGTTGATGAGAATGAAGAAGTCTCAGTGGCAGGAGGTTATTGATTTGAATCTTACAGGAGTTTTTCTCTCCACACAGGTCTATACGCTAGCTGTGTTTCAATTGGTAGTTTGGTTGTCTCCCCCAATCCCTCCTCCCAAAACCTGTATGTATTTTTTTAAGATAAGGTTCTTATGAGGGATCTTTCTTCTTGTTGCAGGCTGCAGCTAAAATCATGATGAAAAAGAAAAAGGTAAATTTGTCCATCTACCTCTTGCACTTCAGAAATAATATTATTTGTCTGGAAAGGTTCAAGTTTTCGGAAACTGTTGCATAGAGGGAAGTGCATTTGTTTATTTACCGAAGAGATCCGTCGCAGGTAATGAGGGCCTTAGCTCTATGGACTCTACAGCAGTTATAAACAATGACTACACCACATGGTGGTCATTGAGGTCGTCCACGCTAGCCTTTTCCAAAATTTCATGTACGGCAGAAATCTCACTAGAACAACCATGTGGAGCAGGGGTCATCCCTAGCCTTTGGGTAGAATAACCAAATTATATTTGCCGTTCCTGGTTTCTTGGACTCGCATGCTAGTCAAAGTAGAAATAAAAAAGGAATTGGAAACACAATGACAGGCTGGCAATGTGTGACACTTGCACTACATTGATTTCACAGGGCATGGGCAAAATACTTCTCTTATCTGGATTGAAGGAAAATGGACAGAGAAGATAATGATACATTAGTTGAAGGGAGATAGCTTATAACTTTATTCCCAGCTAGTGTTAAAAGATAACATAATGCTACAATAAGATTGTCATGTCAATTAGTTTCCTCTCTTGTTAGAAGCATCAAAAGTTGAGTTGATTTCAGCTTCAGAATTTGGATTTGTCGTGTTTGAAATTGGTTATGATGGAAGTGTTTTGATGTGATGCAGAATCTGTTCCAGCTATTCCGTTTCATGGATTTCAGTTGCTGGTGTCATTTTCTCAGATTCTGTCACCTGCTATATTGCTGACAGTTACCTTTTCAATGAATTTGAACCAGTAATTCATACAAAACAAGAAACAAATTTACTGATCCTTGAGTATGTTAAAATAGCCAGGTTGTGCCAGATGCCAACTAATAAGACTCTTGCCATCATGTTTATCTAGCGATATATTCTGATCCTTGAAAAAAAAATTGATCACTAAGATCAAAGCAATGCAATGCAATGCAGTTTTATACTGTTCCTTATGTACTCCAGAATTTTTATTTAGGCATGGTCTACACTTCGCAGGGAAGAATCATCAACATATCTTCTGTTGTTGGTTTAGTTGGCAATGCCGGGCAAGCCAATTATAGTGCTGCTAAGGCAGGAGTCATTGGCTTAACCAAGAGTGTTGCAAAAGAATATGCCAGCAGGAATATTACTGTAAGTGCTCCTAGTCATTCCGTTGTATCACTTGGCTTGTTTACGTTAATGCTAGTTACGAAGGATTTGGTAAAGCATATTATTAAGGAACTTTTTCTGATGAGGACAAACTAATGAGTTGTCTCTGTTATTTTTTCCGTTGGTGATGTAATGACTTCTTATGGCTCATAATTAGGTTATTTATGCTGAATTTTACCTTTCGACAGGTTAATGCTATTGCCCCTGGATTTATTGCATCTGATATGACTGCCCAGCTAAGTGAAGACATTGAAAAGAAACTTTTGCAAAGTATTCCGTTAGGTAAGAGCAGCTGCCTTTTAAAGTGTTTGTGGCATTTATATCTCAATATAGTGACGAGTTCCCTGCACCTCTAAGACGAGGAAAAGGTCTACAACTTGATTTCTAAGATTAGGACTCCAAGTAGCATAAGACAACATCAGATGCAATAATCAGATTTCATTTGCATCAATAGAAAACTCTGACTCTATAAAACGAATAAAACTAAGTTGGAACTGAAAAACATCAACTGAGCATGAAACTTGATAGTAGGTAGATTTCCCCTTCTTCAATGCATCCGACATTTCAAAGACTTTGTACTTGCTATTTATAAAAGATTTCATTTATTAAACTAGTAAAAGTAACTACTATTCAGTTTAAATTTTTAGGAAATATGGTTCGTATCATCATATCTATTGCTTACAAATTAAAGCACAATAGAGTTCCTGTAAACAATAACTATATTGACGAACTTTGGTTTCACATAATACAGGACGCTATGGTCAACCTGAAGATGTTGCTGGACTAGTGGAATTCCTGGCACTCAGTCCCGCAGCCAGCTATATTACTGGACAGGTACTTCCATGTTATATGGTTTCATCTGTCATTTATCCGAAGCTTCTCTCTTGCTACCTCATGTTAAAACATCTGTTTATTAAGAATATTTATCTCCTTTACAGGTTTTGACCATCGATGGTGGGATGGTTATGTAGAAGTTTACCCCACACTTAGTTTGCTCATGAAGAAGGATTGAAAGAGTGATCACTTATGTTATGCCATGACTGTAGTCCCCCTCTTTTTTCCCGTTGTCTTAGCTGAGTAAGCATTTTTGAAACAGGGTTTGATCATTTTGTTGTAGTTCCTATGTTAAAGCAGAGTAAACACTATTTGATGTACTTCCTTTGGCCAAAGCATCTTCATGTGCCATGAAAGATTGCTGCTCTTTGCTTTGCCCCTGAGAGCTGGAGATTGATAAATCAATGGCATAATTTAGCTCATGCTTAATTACAGTTGTAGTAATTTATTTTAGCTCTAATTATGAATTGATCACCTTTTAATCCCCTTTTAGGTTTTTTTTTTCCAAGTCCAACAGTACCCTCACTAACAAAAGCCCTGGACTAGAGAAAAAATACAAAGATGGTCCCTTATGTTCGGGGTAGACTCAAAATACTTCCTAAAATTTGTCAAAAGTGAACATTTTTTTTATCTCCATCAAATATTTTATAGTTCTGCCGATTTAACTTTAAGGTAACTATGGAAAATAAATAAACAATAGAAAAGTCTCCTCCAATCCTAAAAAATTGAACACAAAAAACAGTAGTATTAAATACTATAATGCACCAAACATAACATATATTGTACATTAAAAAAAATGTATTAGATTTTTAGAAATAGACTAGAAATATCAAAAAAAAAAAAAGAACTTTCAAATGTGAGTTCTCACTAAAATTCTTTTTTTTTTTCCCTTCAGAATTTAAATATAACAAACAGAGTATGACCAAAATGATTTAGAGTGTAGTTTAGGGACTATTTTGAACCTGACCCAAACATATGGACCATTTTTGTCATTATTCTCCCCTAAATTACCGTTCCTCTTTTTCCCTTCTTTCTCCTCCATAGCCGTTTCCCCCACCTCTGTACACCTTCTCTATTATCATTTCTCTGTGATTTCAGCAGCCAACAGTAAGTTTTTCTTGCGATTTTAGTGGCATAACTTCTCAGCGGCCAACAGTAAGTTTTTCCGTGCAATTTCATAAAGAGACGAGATGCTAGTTAGCTACTGAATTTATACTTCATGGGTGTTGTGAAAATTTCTGGTTACTGCAACATTTGTTTTTCAAATTTGAAGTGTGAAATTGCAAATGCTTCCTTTTTGTACTTTAATTCATGAGAAGAAGAAAAATGTGCAGTTGATTGTGTCAATGATGTACATATTAGGATAAAATGATCCAATATGTGTTAGTATGCCATGTCCAGAGGCGAATCCAGGATTTCAAGAAAACGGGTGCACCATTGCTTTAAAGATAAGATCAAAAATTTATAATAACAATAACTAAGCGAGCAATACATAAAAATTTGGGATCGAACCTGCGACCTTTGTGTTGAAATTTTGCAGTCATACCAGTGAACCATCCAATTATCTTGAGAACGGGTTCAACAAGTTTTAATTTAATATATTCTTTAATAATTATAGAAGTAATATATCGAATTTAGTCGGATGACCATGGGTTCGGGTGACCCAAAATTGATACATAAATTCGCCTCTGGCTATGTCACTTTGATGAGAAAGCAATGAGGGAGAACTGAAATACAATTGAAGGTCAAAGTTTCTTTTTTTTTTTTAAGATTGACATAGCTGTAGTTAGAAATGAACTTTTATTAGGCAGAACGAATCCTGCAACTGGCTTTTAACTTTTATTTGCTCAGTAGAGTGTGTGTTTAATCTCCTAGTAATCCAAATCTTGATAGGTGAATGTGATGATAATTCGATATTGATGAAGCTCAGTTCTTTGAGGACCTTAATGTTTTTTTTCTGTAATGCAGCTGATCTTGATGGGAAGAATGTAATTGTTACAGGGTTAGATGGTGATTACTTGAGGTATTCCTTGAATAACTGATTATTCTATCAATGTTTCAGTTTCCGCTAGGACAATCACTGTCAGCTATTGCCCTTGGAACCATCAAGAAAGAAGTTTTTTATTTTTATTTTACGGTTCCCTCTTTATAGTTAAAATCAAATGCAAATGTGCTTGAAACATAAAGTTTGAAGTGGGATGGGATCTAGCAACTTCACCTCCTTGATATTTATTAATTATTTTTTTTCCATTAATCAAGCTGTGGCAGGTCACTCTTATGGTTTCCGTGGACTAGTGGTGCTGAATACATAATTTCAGGGCAATTCTTTCCTTAAGCAGTCCTGATGAGTAAAGTTGATTTTGTTTCTGATATCAACAATGAACTTCATATCCATTTTGCGAAAACAGAGGATCACTAGTGCAATTCATCAAACAATTGTTATATCTTTGTCCAAACAAACTATTCATTCATGTCACATTTTTTGTTCGAAAATATCCGATGCAAATTTTACTTCAGAGAATTCAGAATCAGAAAAGGAAGCAAGGTTGGTAGATCAGGGAATGGTGGCAACAAGGAACAACTTAAGTCAAAGAATTGAAAGAGTACCCATAGGAGAGTCCATTGGATCCACTTTCCAAAGCTGGATGGGTGATGGTCTACCTATTCATAGAGGTGACATTTTCCACACTATGAATCGTTTGCGCAAACTCAAACTCAACAAGCGTGCTCTTGAGGTTCGTTTACTCTGTCCTTTCTTGCCAAATTTGAAAATGGGCATTTACCTATTATGAAGTACATGAAGTATTCAACCTACTGAGAATATCACTAGGGTGCACTTTACATGTTTGTGTAAGATATCTAAGGGTAGTAGTAGTGAAGGTAGTAGGGGAAGAGGAAAACTTTGTCTTGATCTATTCTGTCATGTTTCAGGTAAAGCTGGTGCAGAGTGTTATATTCCATGTTAGTTTTTCGGGCATTTTCAATATACGAATTTCCTCTATTCCTTCTCACAAAATATATACTGAATTTGCTCTATTATGTTGTTGAGCTCATTTTCAAGTCTTACCTATCATAATGCCTAATCAAGCATATGTAGTTGATATTGACAATCTTTAGGTTCTTAATCTAGCTGTATTCATTAGTGTTTCAGTGTTAGATTCAATTATCATTGAAATAGATAGAATTTGGTGCTCATTTAGAACTTCACTTGTGATATTAAGCAATATCTATGCTTTTCACAGGTGATGGAATGGGTTATAAGGGAGAGACCATACAGACCAAAGGAACTAGATTACTCATTTTTAGTAGAATTCACTTCTAAGCTTCATGGGATATCACAAGCTGAAAGCCTATTCTCACGAATTCCGTCTGAGTTCCAAAATGAGTTGCTCTACAACAATCTTATACTCGGATGCTTGGACAGAGGACTGATAAGGCTTTCACTAGCATATATGAAGAAAATGAGAGAACTGGACCATCCCATATCTTATTTGGTGTTCAATCATCTCATCATTCTCCATTCCTCCCCAAGCCGCAAGAAGTTCATTCCTAAAATCTTGACGCAGATGAAAGCCGATAAGGTTACTCCACATGTTTCAACCTTCAATATTCTGCTCAAGATAGAAGCAAATCAACACAATATTGAAGGCCTATTGAAAGTTTTTGGTGACATGAAGAGAGCAAAAGTTGAACCGAATGAGGTATCTTACTGTATATTGGCCAATGCACATGCTGTGGCTAGATTGTATACAGTTTGTGAGACCTTTATTGAAGCTATTGAGAAATCTGCAACTGGACAAAACTGGTCTACATTGGACATTCTGGTCATACTCTATGGATATCTGGGAAAGCGGAATGATTTAGAGAGGACATGGAGTGTCATTATGGAGCTTTCCCATGTTAGGTCTAAGAGTTATGTCCTGGCGATCGAAGCATTTGGTAGGATCGGAGATCTCTGTCGAGCTGAAGAGCTGTGGTCTGCTATGAAATCAAGGAATTCTTTGAAGTCAAATGAGCAGTTCAATTCGCTGATAGCTGTATATTGTAGACATGGACATATCACCAAAGCCACTGCATTGTATAAGGAGATGGAGAAAAGTGGGTGCAAGCCAAATGCCATTACTTATCGGCATCTTGCTCTTGGTTGCTTGAGAGCGGGGTTAATTAAGGAGGCCATCAAAACTCTTCAATTAGGGATGGATATGGAAACAAGCATAAAGGTGAAAAGATCAACTCCATGGTTGGAAACTACTCTTTCAATAATTGAAATATTTGCAGATAATGGTGATGTAGAGAATGCTGAAAAGTTGTTTGAAGAACTGAAGAAAGTGAATTATACTAGGTATACCTTTGTGTACAACGCGTTAATCAAGGCGTATGTTAAGGGGAAGGTATATGATCCAAATCTTCTTAATAGAATGATTCTTGGAGGGGCTAGGCCAGATTCTGAGTCCTATAGCCTTTTGAAAGTTATTGACCAATTTCGAACGTGATTATATTAGAATTATGTTGTGTGATTTTGCACTCCTACTTCAAATTACTCGGCTAAGAATAGTCCTATTCTGCGGCTCTGCCAATTGCTGAAGATAGCTATACTTCAGTGTGCCCGTTCTGTTCGAGTCTTGGAGAGATGATGGCAGGTTAGACAAGTTACGCTATATAATGTAGATATCTTGCTTTGCTAATTGGCATATACTTGTTCATTAAATCTGCTTGCCTTTCCCTTTAAATTCTGTTGTAAATGGTTAACTTCAGCATTGTAATATTTGAATGGTTCTTAGCAATTTGATATTGCTTTAGGGTTTCTTTTGAGAATATTGTTATAAAGATGTATGTTTGAGGTAAACATCGAACTCTTGTTGCTTCAAAACTAGATTTGCTTTTTTTTGTTAGTTTATAATATGCTTATCTGGTCTGGATGCAGTTTGTGCTTTGTTGTTTTCATCTTTGCAAGAAATTCTAGGTTGAGATGATGCCTTTGTTTCTGGACTCTATACTTAGTGTTGCATTATTTACATGTGTCGATCTCACTTTTGTCTTGAACTTCAATGTACTCTACATGTATGGAACTCAAAAAGGAAAAAAAATGCTAGATCAGAAAAACAGTTTATCTATATGTATACAACATATATGCCTCTGCATATTTCATCACATTGTATGGTTTCTCTTTCAATTTTGGAAATGTTTTTGGAAGCTCTTACTCCGATGGTGGTTTGACTGATGGCATTACCATTGTGTATGAAATGTAATTGAAATAGAACGTGATTTGAACCTTAAATATTAGGTTGCTCGTTGCTACTAATCGATGAACTTGTATCAGCTATGTTGCACTTACGGTACTTGGTCATTGAGTTGCTGCATAGATTTTAAGGTATGCGATGATTATCAAAAAACATGTTTCATATTGCTGAATAAGGTAATGCAGCACATGGCAGAATCAAATCAAAGTTTTTAATTTTACATAATGTTATTTGTAGTTTGGCCAATATAATGGGGGAAAGAAGAGAACAGAATCAGAAATTGATGAACAAAGATTAGAAAAATGTGCAACAGAGTATCAGGAATTGATGAACAAAGAGGAGTTTTGTGAAGATTGCAGCTGAATGGGACAAGGACGAGGCTGAGGATGGACAATTGTGAGCAGATGCTAAGCACCAAAGACAAAAATGATTGACCAAAAACCAGTTATTTTATCAGCTACTATCCGAGCTTTCCCCGTGTGGGATTACACTGAATATATTGTTGTTATACTATCCAAGCTTCCTCTTACACCAGATCCTATTTCTTGGAATAAATTTCTCTTTTCTGATAGACTATTTTGTCACATATACTTTATAATAAGGTTAATTATGACAGCATGTCCTTTTTCATCTTGATGATGAATATTTCTCACCTTTCAACACTATACAAGAGAAAGTCCGTGACTACTTTTATGTCCCTATGCACCGCACATTGTTCATATTCTTCTTGTAAATAATGCAATGCAGATTTGAAATTTTCAATCCTCACGCAGAGGCGGAGCTAGGTCGGGGTTCATGGGTTCGGACCTAGTAGCTTTTTCGTAGATCCTGTATTTGTACTAGAAAATTAATTAAATATATATGTATATTAATTTGTGAACCCCCTAACAAACCTCTGTCTTCATGCAATGCCTAGATTCAACTGACTTTCACCTAACCATGTGATTTGTATCTGCACAAAAATTTATGTCTTATTTTAGATTGTAAAATTTCAAAAGGTAATGCTTAATGCCCAAAAAATTTAAAAAGTCTATAATATCTTCTTTATTTTAAAATAAACTGATTTTTTTTTTCATTTTCTTAGTTAAAAGGGTAAAATGTTCAAAAAGGTAAAATATCATTCTAGCCAAATTTTCTGGCCAAAAGGATTTTTCCAATTTCAAAACTTTCTTTCTAATAGTTCATGTCTTGTCAAGATATATCAACACAAATTGAGACATCTCCGAAGAACTACTTCAAAAATTGATAGGATCATTCAAAAAGCAGACTAAGTAGTCGAACAAATGAGAGATTGGGGGAATTCCACTCTCACCTTACTAGTAATAATCCAATTTAGGGTAAATAAGAAATTATATGATTTAATATAGAGTAAATTTTAGGTTTAACAAATATAAAAATTATATTTGTATGTTATATCTATAGTTTGTATAATTGCGTTCTATAGCAAATTTTATGTTTGCTATGGCTATTAATTTGTATATTTCGGTATACATATACACTATATTTGTATATTTCGGTATACATATACAATGTATTTGTATATTTCGGTATACTTATTCATAAAAACCTGCCATGTCTTGATCTGTATATTTCGGTAATCTGTATATTGATTTGTATACAAACTAAAACATAGTAATTGTATATAAACATATATACATAAAGAGATTATACAAGCATGTCTTGTTATGTATAACTATGGAAAATATACAAACAATAAATTGAATTTGTATAAACAAATTAAAAAATAGTAATTGTATATCGAATGAGTAATATATACAAACAACAAATTGAATTTATATAAACAAACTAAAAAATAGTAATTGTATACCGAATGGGTAATTGTATACCGAATGAGTTTGTATACCGAATGGGTAATTGTATACCGAAATGGGGTAATTGTATATACCGAACCAGATGACAAAAAAAAGAAATGTTTACTGCAAATTACAAATAAAATAAATTATGGCTATAACATTTAATTTGAATTAATAGTTTGCTATTTATATAATTTTCCCTTAGTAAATATACTCATAATCCTATAAATTTAATTTTTATTCCCAAAAATAAAAATTGACTTGTGCACAGGTGGCATTGCATAGGATGGGGTCTCAAGTATATCTACACGAAATTATTGAAGTGTGAAATTCATTCCTAACTGATTAAAGCGTGAAATTCATTCATAACTTATGAAACAACTCAAAATGGTCCAAATCCCAATGAATTTCCATTTGGTCACGTAACTAACCACTTTCATAATGAACCCTAGCTGCTACTCCTATTAATGGCAAAATTCATTTTCTGGAAAAACAAGAAAGTATCCACATTTATTTCAACACTGCTCATAAAGAGAAATTGAAATTTAATTTTGCATTTCCCTAATTTCATCACCAATTGCAGAAGCTTTTTTGTGCGCAGTATTCGAGGTAAGGTCCTGTTGTAAATTAGTAGCTATAGACTGGTTTTTGTTCCTTCTTAATGATATCCATGTTGTTTGGGTCTCCATTAATTTCACGGGATACTTATCACCTATTGACATCAGGTAGCTTTGTTAATCAAAACTAGAACAGATATTTTGTTTCTGCTGAAATTTGAACCTGAAACGTTAAGACAAATGAAAAGAAATTACCTATTACTTTTGTTTCTGCTAGAATTTAAACCTGAAACATTAGGACATATAAAAAGAAATTACCTATTATTTTTGTTCCGGATGGAATTTGAACCTGAAAGCCTAGGACAGATGAAAAGAAATCACATATTGTTTTTGTTTCTGCAGGAATTTGAACCTGAAACGTTAGGGTTCTCAACCCACTTTATTGATCACTAGATCACGTCCTTTGGTTGGGGTGTGGGGATTGGAGTTGGTAGAGGATGACGTAGGTAAAAAGGAATAAAGATCGTGATAATTTGATTCTTTATTGTTGTAATGAATAGAAGAGAAAATGAAAATTTAATTTGTTGTTTTTCTTGAGGTATCTCAAGAGAACTATAGGAAAAAGGTTTGTTCTTTAAATGAAAAGATTCAATTTTTTTCACATGGAAGGAGATAATCTTATCTTATTGGAAATGTGCAAGTTCCCTGTTTGTTTATCAGTAAATTGGAAAATGATTAGGAATTTAGGATTGACTTTAAATGTGATTTACAAATTAAAATAGTTTTTGTTAGTATTTGAAGTCTGATTCATTGTATGCAGAGGCAATTGACTTACAAAATCATGACTTACTTCCGGGCATTCTTGAACAGTCCTGTTGGTCCTAAAACAACTCACTTTTGGGGTCCTATGGCCAACTGGGGATTTGTCATTTCTGTATGTTCCTAACCCCTGCTGATCGTTTTCGTTAATTTATCGCTTTTTTTTTTAATCTAATACTGAAGTCTCTGAAATTTACTTGAATTGATGTGTTAGGGAGTGATGGATTCACAGAAGCCCCCTGATGCAATATCTGGCAACATGACTTCAGGTGAAATAGTAGTAGTCTATATTTTTAGTCCAAACTACTAGAACGATGATCGATGTATCCTTGTTTTGAATGCGAAAGAAAATGTCTCTCGCAGAAACAATGGTGGATCCAGTATAAGCTGTGAGTTTGGCCAAAACTCTGCTTTGGACTCGAACCTCATGTATATGCGTGGAAAAAAAGAAGAATGTCTCTCGTAGAAACAATGGTGGATCCAATATAAGCCGTGGTTTGGCCAAACCTATGGCTTCAGACTAGAGCCTCATGTAAATATGTGGAAAAGCAGTATAGATAGGATTAAATATATATTTCAGAACCTGCATTTTTAACTTAGCTAGAACCACCAATGTTTAAATTTTGGATCCGCCACTGCTCAGACATAAGTTTTTGGTTCATCAACACCTTCTGGTGTGCTTTGCTTTTGATCCTGCATAAATGATTGTCTCAGTTTCAGACCATTTATTGAATTTTCTTGCTTTTGTTTCTTTGGCGGCAGTGCTATGTGTATATTCACTATTGTGTATGAGATTTGCATGGATGGTACGTCCTCGCAATTATCTTCTTCTGGCTTGCCATGCTTCAAATGAGTCAGTGCAGCTCTATCAACTCTCACGTTGGCTAAAGCATCAGCGGTATGTGTCTCAGTTCACAAGTGCATAATAATCCATACTAACATTAAACAGAAACAACAATATTTGAACAATTCAGTTGTAGTTACTAGCAAGTTCTGCTCCCAGATTAAGCGTTTAACCAAAGTTTTGAGCGCCTTTTATGTAGATCCGTCTGGATCAACTTTCCCATCTCTTTATTAATCACCTTGTTTTAGTGAAAAACAAAATCTGATCTTCATGCAGTGTTTTCCTTTAGGTACTTGTCTCAGAAGGAAGAGAACGTTTCTTCATGACTTAAAGTTCCGTTCTTCTCATCATCCATCAATTCGACAATCAGAAAAGAAAAAGAACAAAAAAGAAATTGTATCATACTGCAAAAGAGTTGGTTATATGTGTGGCATGGATTGTACAAGAGTGTCAAATGGATGGAATGATGCAAAACGGCTGACAGACGATAGCTCCAATGTCTTCTATCGATCTGATAATGGAGCACCAGGATATCGAGAGGTGAAGGAAAATCACATTATTCTTGAATTTAACAATTCAACTATGATTAGCTTGAGTTAAACATTTATGTTACAATTTGCTACTATCATTGTTCAATGGCACATGCTCGTTATCGTCTTGCTTTCTGGATCTCGTATGCTTCTGTTTAGTTTTGCAGTAAAAATTGATCGTTAACATTTTAACAACGATTACAGGGAACCTATATCCTGCACTTTATGTTTATTGATAAAGGAGGCAGTAAATTCCCAAGGTAAAAAGCAGAAGTTGAACTATTAGGTAAGACTGGTATAATAGATTTTTGTGGTCCGTATATCCCATGCATAGCAAGAGTTTAGTACATCGAACTATTTTTTTAAAAAAAAAACTATGAAGTACCAAAAGCACTAGCAAGTAGCAAATGGCCAATGCACATTCATCCCAGAAAAGGAGGCTGAGTCCTGAGTGTATGGAATTTGTTTAACCTATTGGCTCTTTTATTTCTGCGTCAAAATGTTGAAACTTACAGCTTGTTTGGATGGTTTTAAGTTTTAACTATGGTATTTGGTTATTATCTAATAATCCTATTTTATGTTTTTTCTCTATTTTTATACGAAAAATGGCCAAAATACTCCTGAACTATATGAAAAGGTTTAAAAATACCTGGGAAAATGGTCAAATATGCTCCTAAACTATGCGAAAATGTCTAGATATACCCCCGTTTGAAGTTTGGCTCATATGTGCCCTCGTTGTCCAACTTTCCGCCCATATATGCCCTTGTAGACGTTGGTTGCTTTGCTGGAAATAACCAATTCATTTTCCCTTCTTTAAATAACAAATGGAATTGACACATTCCCCTTTAATTACCACGTGGCATTTATTTATATTTTAAAAATGAAACACCTTTTTTAAATAGGATATTCGACCCGTAAATCCTATCCGATCCAAATTTCTTTGGTGGATATTTCACATAAGCCGACAAATCATATCTGACCCAAACCCCTTTGGTCGGAGAAACGCCATCTCCAACCAAACCCATCGCTTTCTCCTAAAAGAAAAACACCATCAAAGGTAAGCTTCGAGCTCTAACCATGAGCAAACAATAGAGCTCCAATGAACTCACTGATTCGTACAACCTCGGACAAACAACCACCAAATAGCTTCGACCACCACGAGCTCCAGAACACCACCCCCAAGGTAGCTGACAAAACACCAACCCACACACCTCACTGGTCTAGCAAGACAGCTAGCAAACGACCCCAAAACAGCTGCGTTTCAGATGTCAAATTTTATCTCATTTTAGATCTGGTCGGAGGAATTCAAACTCCGGCCACCTTGGGTCGGATATGATTTACGAGTCGAATATCCTATTTAAAAGAGGTGTATTCATTTTTTAAATATAAATAAATGTCACGTGGTAATTAAAAGGGGTTGTGACAATTTCATTTGTTTTTTAAAGAAAGGGAAAATAAATTGGTTATTTCCAGCAAAGCAACTAACGTCTATAAGGGCATATATGTGCGAAAAATTGGACGGCGAGGGCACAGATGAGCCAAACTTCAAACAAGGGGTATATCTAAACATTTTCGCATAGTTTAGGGGCATATTTGACCATTTTCCCAAAATACCTTCATCCATCTTTGGGTCTAAAAATACCCTTCTACTCATCTTTTAGTCTAAAGATACTCTTCCCTTCACCTTTTTGGCTCACGTATACTCTTAAAACTAACTACCCTCTCTTTATTTTGTTTTTTTTAAAAATACTTATTATGTGTCATTTTCTTATTGGATGGAATAAAAACCTTACCTCTTCTAGATTTTCTCCATTATTTATCCAAGTCAAAAGAACCCCAATTTTATTTTATTTTAAAAAAAATCTTATAGTTTTTTGTATTTATTGTATTTTATTTTTTTAAGATTGGTTTGGATTGACGAAGAAGGACATTGTTTTGATTTGGATAAATTATAAGAAAAAAATTTAAAAACCATTGTAGTAGTATTTTGTATTTGTTGTAGGGTTTTTTAAAATAATTTTTTGGGTGTCGTGAAACAGGTATATTATTTTAACTTGAATAAATAATGAAAAATAATCTTTCATTTTTTTAAAAATATCTATATTATTTATCGAGTTATTTTATGCTTTTTTTGTCTGTGTATGTTATATGGTTCGTGTATTCATCACATGTATATGTTTTTATTTTTTCAAATGAATTGTACAACAAAGTTATTTCCACGGTTAGAAAGTGAAAAAAAGTAAGAAATATTACTTGCGAAGCATTGATGAAGAGGTTAAGATACTTTCCCCCTCTCCAAAGTAGGTTAAACAAAAATAAAGTACTCAAAGAAAAAAATACGAGCCTAAGGGTGTAGTTTGTAGGTAGTAAACATTAATCACATAATTAAATTTGATTAGAAGTGTGTTAACATGACACCTATCTGTTGGTTCTTATATTTTAGAAAAAAATATTTTTTAGATTTTTTCTTATAATTTATCCCAGCTAAAATAATATGCATGCTTCATGACCCCGAACAAATTATATTTAAAAAAGAAAAAACTACAACAAATTACTATTTATTTTCATAATTAATTCAAGTCAAAGTATCCTTCTTCAATACCTCAAAATAAACTCTTAAAAAAACAAAATAAAGAGAGGATAGTTAGTTTTAAGCCAAAAAGGTGAATGGAAGGGTATCTTTAGACCAAAAGATGAATAGAAGGATATTTTTAGACCAAAATATGGATGAATGGTGTAAATTTTAGGTTTAGCAAACATATAAATCATATTTGTATGTTATAGCTATAATTTGCATAATTGCGCTCCATAGTAAATTTTATATTTGATATGGCTATTAATCTGTATATTTCGGTATACATATACATAAAAATATGTATTTATATATTTCGGTATACTTATACATAAAAATTTGTATATGTATATGTAACTGTATTTTTGTATATGTATATGTAACTGTATTTTTGTATATATGTTTTTTTGCTGTGATTTTCAGTCGTATATGTATATGTATATGTATATGTGTATTATATGTATTTAAATATAAAATTGTATATGTATATGTAACTGTATTTTTGTATACAGATAGATTGTATACAAATCTACAAATATATCTCTCTCACTATATACAAACACAAATTATACATTGTATTTTGTATAATTTGTGTTTGTATAAAGCGAGAAAGAGAGAAATGTAAAAGAGAACTGGGCAGGGGAAGATTTGTATTGTATAATTATTAAGTGTATAGGACGAAGAGATATGTATTTGTATGTGTATATACAATTTTCTCTCGCTTTATACAAACACAAACACAATTCATACATTTGTGTTTGTATAAAGTGAGAGAGACGAGGGAGAGTGGCGAGCGAGATTTCTGGGGAGAGAGGCGAGTGGCAAAATGTTTGCTACAAATTAGAATTAAATGAAACTGTGGTTATAGCATTTAATTTGAATTAATAGTTTGCTATTTTATATAATTTTTCCATTTTTTAAAAACCTTTTTCCTATAGTTCAGAGGTATTTTTGACCCTTTTACATTTTTATAATAACTTCTACCTCATGTCCTACTTATTTTTGTAGATTATCCTTTGAATTTTTGACGTCACATTATGTAGTGACGGAAATGCTACAATCTATGTATTCAAGTGTTATATTCATCAAAATATAAAATACAATATAATACAATACATTATGAAATGATATACGACTATTCAAATGAGATGCTAACATCATACTTGTCCTCTCCAAACCCCAAAACCTGCTCCTCCAAATGGTCATATTTGAGGAAGTTTTGATAATTTCCACAAAAATATGAATTTTCATATTTATGAAAAAACTTGTGAAATTATAAACTTTGCCCGAAGTTTAGCATATTATTTGTGCAAATAAATTTTTGTAATACGCGTCAATAGATTATTTTATCAAGAACAAATTACAAACATCAATATTTGAAATTTATATCTGAATTCAGATATATGTTCAAAGTTAAGAGTAGTATTTTGAAGTTTGAACTATGCACCTAGGGATGACAATGGGACTGGGCGGATGTGGGGCGGCTATAAGGCTATACAGGGCAGAGCGAGGCGGGTTTAAGGTTGTGCGGAGCTGGTGGGATGCACGGCGGGTTGAAGTGAGTTTTTTTAAAATTAATGCAGGGCGGGTATATGTGATTTTATGTGGGTTCAAACTTAATTTTAACTTTTTACATGTTATAAGAGTGATAGAACATTATTTATTAAGACAATTTCACCAAAGCTACTAAAATATTCAAGATAATAAATGAAAATGGTTCAACAAAAAATAATACAATTTCTTACATGTTTCCCAATTGACCTCTAAAAAAACAAAATTTTAAGTCACTATCCTATTAAATTAATACAACTTAATGAAAAAATAAATTTATTTTTATGAATTTTATTTTTAATATCAAACTTAACTAGAAAAATAAAATATTAAAAAAATTATGCGAGGCGGAGTGGGGCGGGTTGAAAATGAAAAAAAGTTGTTATGAGGGGCGGGGCGGATTAAAATTTTTATAGATTAAGCTCAACCTGCATCGCCCCGTTGCCATCCCTGTATGCACCAATCTTCGTCCTTGCCAACATTTGCACAGTTTTTCAATAATAAATACTTGATTTAAATTCACTTTTCGTCAATCTTGCAATAATAATTTTTAAATGATCAACTAATTTTCTCCATGAAATCTTATAGAGATTTATATATTGGAATTATTTCTTATATGATTCTGAATCTTTGATAGACTTGGAGTCAAGCATTAAATGGGCTCATCTCATGGAACTTTTAGGAAACAGCCCAACACAGAGTCAAGGGCCCAAATACTTCAAAAAGGCCCAGTAAAATTGAACACAGCCCAATTAATTTTTCAACACTGTTAAAACCAGAATATATTTCAAAATAACACGAAAACCCTAGCAACGAAGCAGACATCTTCTATCAGCAGCTGCAGGGGAACAGCAGCATCACCGGCAGCCATGGTTAGTTATTGTGTTAAACCTTCGAATTCTCCGATAGAGTTCTGTTTTAATCCTTTTTGTTTTTATGTAGGTGAAGTATTCCAATGAACCAGAGAACCCAACCAAATGTAAGTACTCAATACGATACACACATATTCTGTTTGTTACATTATGTAAGACTGTTTATATATGTTGGTTTTTATTTGATTTTTTAATTCTCAGCTTGCAAAGCTAGGGGTTCGGATCTCAGAGCTCATTTCAAGGTGTGTGATAAGTGTTTTTATGTTACATCGTATATGATTTTCTGCTTCACAAGTTATTGGCGTCTGCTATTTTATTTTTGTTGTTGCGTTGTGTGGTTCAACATATTTGCGTTTGCATGTTTTAGATAAATCGAACGTCACTTATGTTTTCAACAAGCTTGTTTTTATGTGATTATATTCCAGTAAAATGACTTGCCTTGTTCAAGTAAATGTATAGTTCTGTTTTGCTTTGTTAAATGTGTGTTAAGCTGGTGATAATAGGTGAAATTTCTTTGACAGTTCTGTATGCTTTGTTAAATGTGTGTTAAGCTGGTGATTTCAGCTAAAATACTTATCATAAGCATATGGTGGCTGTGTTTGTTGACAAATAACAATGTGTCGCTTCTGTTTTGGATTAGTGTATGACAGAAGAGTGTGGTACCATGCAATTTGAATGATGGCAATGGATGTATTTGACGCATGTATCCAAGTTTGTTCACAAAGTAATTGGGTAGATGCACTTTTTTGTCTTGTCTTCTTGTGGTCTTCACTGTTCAGTGGTTCTGGTTATTTATCACTACCATTGTATAATATTTTGCAAAAATAAAATAAAATACAATTTGTTCACAATCTCAATCAATCACCGATAACACAAAACTCTGCCTCGACTTCTTTTATTTAGAACTTTGATTCTTCTGGTGACAATTGGTTCTCTAGGATCAATGTTCATTCTTCTGTACACTTCTTCATTAGTTGGTATGACACATATCAGTTCTGTATCAGTAGGAGTGATATTTAACAGTTCTATAATTTCTGATGGTCATTCTAATCTTTGCATGTCTTCCTTACTCTAATGTGTACTTATTATCTATCTCTAGAATACTAGAGAAACAGCGCATGCCCTTAGGAAGATGCCTTTGAACAAGGCAAAGAGCTACTTGGAGGATGTTCTTGCCCACAAACAAGCCATCCCCTTCACCCGCTTTTGTCGTGGGGTTGGTCGCACTGCTCAGGCAAAGAATCGCCACTCAAATGGGCAAGGACGTTGGCCTGTCAAATCTGCAAAGTTTATTCTGGATTTGCTCAAAAATGCTGAGAGTAATGCTGAAGTATGTCCTAATTTGTAGGATTATATTATTTCGCTCGGTCCTTTGGTTTCATCTTTTCCCTAAAGATGTTGCTTTCACCTCAATTTAGGTTAAAGGTTTGGATGTGGATTCACTTTACATTACTCACATCCAAGTAAACCAAGCACAGAAACAGAGGCGCCGTACATACCGTGCTCATGGAAGAATCAATCGTGAGTGCTCCTCTTATTTCCTGGATGGTTCTTAGTGTAGTTGAGGATATGCATTACGATTTTAACCTCATGACCTTTCTGCAGCTTATATGTCACATCCTTGCCATATCGAGCTGGTATTGTCTGAAAAGGAAGAATCTGTTAAGAAAGAGGTATAGTTTCTATCTGTCTCCTCGTTCTTCCTCATAGTTGATTCTCATAACTTGAGTACATGGTATCTACTTTATAACAGTTGCCTTTGCTGTTCATCAGTCATTTTTAGATCTTTTTGTTTCTGCCATTATGTTGTCTCAAGTATATTCTTTTGTAATTATCCTAAATATTTTTTTATTCATGCAGCCTGAGACTCAGTTGGCTCCAAGGAAGACAAAGACATCTTCTTGAGGGGAGAAAGGAATCCCTAAATTTTTTGAAAGTGTAATTTCAATATTCCTGTAGCCTTGGTGTCGGAAGAATTTAGTGCTATTTCAAACATTTCTTCATAGAATTTAGTGTTTTTGTGTAATTTTACTATTTCGGAGCTTAAATTGGGTTGTGCTTTTTGAGCATGTTTATGAGGAAATTTTGGATTTACTTTTTCTAAGAATGAATTGGGATGTTAGTAGTATTCTGATTCCTACAGTGGGGAATGCACAAAATTTTAACTGTTGATGATGAATTGCTCTAGTTGTTATCTATGATGTTAAAATTAGTGGCTTGAAATAAGTGTAGATTCTGACCTGATTGCTCTTTTAGAGGATCACTTCCAAGGCTTCTTATAAATTAATCCACAATGATCTCGTCCTATGTTCCTTATCCGACATCTTCGAAAAATTTGAGAAAACCTGATTTCAGGATTAATTTGAGTTTCACCCAAAGGGCAGAGGTTGTAGTGGCGACAGGTTATCTTGGGGTTCCCAAATAAAAAGGATTAATGTGAGAATTAATCTGTTGGAGAGCCATTCAAATTACTGTATTTTACTGCTTCACTTGGTGACTTTGAAGTGATCATTGTAATGTTTAGGTACGATCCAGCACGAAATGTAGTGATAAGTATGTTCTCTAACCTCAAATTTAAGACAAAAGCTTCAATTCTAACTTCAGTACTTGTGGGAGTTTCATGTAACTAAAATTAATTTTGAGAAAGTTAGATATTAGCTAACGAATAGAGAATTAGCTAAAGATGATTTGACTGTTTTAAGAAGATATTATGGAGGATAGTAGCATGTCAACAATGTGATGCTCTACTTAGAGAAGTATTTTTAGCACGTACAACCATAGCAAAAAGTATTATAGTACGTGTACGTCATCCTTCCCTAAAATGAAACTTTCATGCTCGAGCAAGAACTAACATTAAAAAGAGGTTGCACATCTTATTTAAGTTAATGTTCCTAATGACATACTGCTGCATCGTCATGCATATACCCTCCTACAGTCTAAAAACAAGCTATAATATACAAAATCCTATTTGCTTGAGAGCTTTTGACAACACAAAACACAAAAGGACTATAGGCAAACACTCTGTCAAATAAACAGGAGTTTAGTGCACCGAGCTGTTTTTTTTTTGTAACTATCAAGTACAAAAGCACTAGTAAATCACATTCATCCTAGAAAAGGAGGCTGAGTTGTTTGAAATTTGTTTAACCTATTGACTCCTTTATTTCTGCGTCAAAATGTTGAAACTTATAGTTTTGCTTGGATGGTTGTTATCTAAAGTATTGTATGGTGTGTTTAAATATAATATTTATTTTGATTGTTATTTAAATTTTATTAGTTTAAATATAATATTTATTTTGATTGTTATTTAAATTTTATTAGTATATTGTATCGATAAATCCATTATAACATAATAATAAGTCACATTTTATGTAACAACCGACTTGGCGTGATCGTGTGGTTACTTATTATTTTTTTCATTTTGTATTTGCTTCTTATCTTATAGTCCTATTTTATCTTTTTCTCTATTTTCTATAATAACTCCTATCCCGTACCCTTTTTTTTATATATATATTTATCATTCAAATTGTTGATGTGATATTATGTAATTATGAAAAACAATATAATCTATTCAAGTGTTGTATGCATCAAAAATAATAAAATACAGTATAATACGACACATCTGGTCATACTTGTTCCTCTCCAAACCCCAAAACCAGCTCCTCCAAGCGGTCATACTGGTTCAATTCATATTTGAGGAAGTTTTGATAGCTTTCACAAATTATAAATTTTTATATTTACAAGACAACCTGTGAAATTATGAATTTTGCTCGAAGTTTAGCATATTACTTGTGCAAATAAATTTCCATAATCTGCGTCAAAAAATTGTCTTATCAAGGCCAAACTTCAAACATTAATATCTGAATTTTGAAATTTAGATATATATGTTCGAAATTAAGAATAGTTTCATGAAATTTGAACTATGCACCAATCTTCAACCTTGCCTACATTTGCACGTTTTTTCAACAACATACACTTGATTTAAATTCACTTTTTATATTCAAAATTCAGGATCCACTTCTTCAAACTTGCAACAATAATTTTTAAAACGATCCTTTAATTTTATCCATGGAATTTTATATTTATAGGAATTGCTGGAATTATTTATTTTATGAATTTAATAGGCTTTGATTCACGCATTAAACTTCATTTGAATTACAATAAATTTGAAACACACAACAATTGTACAACAACTAAAAAGAAATAGAACGAAGAAAAAAACGGAGGAGCACATTTATATGAAGTTTGCTTACACTAGCCTACGAGTTTAGTAATCTCACCGTCCATTTTTCCTTGTCCATTATACTCCCTCTGTCCCTAATTATTTGTCCACTTTTGAATTGACACACCTATTAAGAAAGCAATTATTAATATAGTGAGTTTATCATTTTACCCCAATTAATTATGGAGTAGATGAATTAAAAATTTAAGATTTTCAAGAAGTTCTACATTTTTCAAAGTAATTAATTGAGGGTATAATAGGTAAAAATATTTTGACCTTTCTTGATTTGTCAAAATGGACAAGTAATTAAGGACAACGAAAAAAGGAAAAGTGGACAAGTAATTAGGAACAGAGTGAGTACTATTTTAGAATGCCCAACAATTCTTGTCTAATTTATAAAACCAATGAATAATTTATCATTTTATGTCTATTTTATCCCTGCCATCAAATATTATTCAATTTTCAATGTTTAGATGATTTATATTTAATAAGTATAATTTGGTAAAATTATCTCTATCATTTAGTGCTTTTTAATTCCTGTGCCAAGTTAACTCTGTTGTCGGAGAGAAGATTATTTTTAGAGACTTGACTATAAGTTAAATGAGAGCATTCAAATGGGCTCATCTCATGAAATTTTAAATAAAAAAAGCCCAACAGAAGTTAAGGGCTCAAATGAACACAGCCCAATTAGTTTTTAATACTACTTTTATAACCAGAATATTAATACGAAAGCCCTAGAACCGAAGCAGACATCTTCTATCAGCAGCTGCAGAGGAACAGCAGCATCACCGGCAGCCATGGTTAGTTAGTGTGTTAAACCTTCTAATTCTCCGATTGATTTCTGTGCTAATTCGTTTGTTTTTATGTAGGTGAAGTATTCGAATGAACCAGAGAACCCAACCAAATGTGAGTACTCAATACGATACACACATTTTATTTTTGTAGCATTATGTGAGAGTGTTATATATGTTGATTTTTATTTGATTTTTTAATGTTCTTGTATCAGCTTGCAAAGCTAGGGGTTCGGATCTCAGAGCTCATTTCAAGGTGTGTGATATATATTTTTATGTTAAATTTTGATCTTTTGTGATTTTCTGCTTTGCAAGCTATTCGTGTCTGCTAGTTTTGTTGTTTCGTTGTGAGGTTCAATATTTTCATGGATTTTTTGCATTTGCATATTGTTCATAGTTGTTACTATGCTATAATCAAGATAAATCGAATTTCATTTGTTTGTATCAGCTGTATAGCTGTTTCCCTTATTCTGGATTCAGCAAGCATGTTTTTTGTGTTGCCTTGTGGTCATAAAAAATCACTTGCCTCGTTTAAGTAATGCCTTGTTTAAGTAATGTATGCATCGATTAAGTAGTAGCTAAACAATTTTTGACAGTTCCGTTACACTTTTAAAATTCTGTGGTTTAAGCTGGGCTGTTTCAGCTAAAATACTTGTGATAATCATGGTGGCTCTGTGGTTGTTGGCAAATAACGGCGTGCTCAATTCTGTTGCAATTAGTGTATGACAGAAGAGGGTGGTGGTACTATGCAATTTGAATGTTGATGACAATAGCTGTATTTGAATCATGTATCTGAGTTTGCTCACCAAGTTGAAGTGTAAATGCACTTTTTTGTCTTCTGTTCTTGGTAGTTCACTGGACTGCTGAGAATGCTTGCACTTAAGACATCTAAGCTCTGATATTTTTTTCTTGCCTATCTGCCATGTAAGAGGCTCTTAATTAAAGAAGTTGCAGTGCCAGAGACATTGATTCTGAGGACAGTGTGTCAGTTTTCCTATGTGCTCTTTGCTGTTCAGTGGCTCTGACTATTTTTCACTATCATTGTATAATATTTTGCAAAAATGAAAAAAAATACAAGGAGTTCACAATCTCAATCAATCACTGATTACACAAAATTCTGCCTTGACTACTTTTATTCAGAATATAGATTCTTCTGGTGACAATTGGTTCTCTAGGATCAATGTTCTTCCTTCTGTACACTTCTGCATCAGTTTTGAATGATATATAACAGTTCTGTATCAGTAGGAGTGATATTAACAGTTTTGTAATTTCTGATGGTCATTCTAATCTCTCCATGCCTTCCTTACTGAAATGTGTACTTATTATCTATCTCTAGAATACTAGAGAAACAGCGCATGCCCTTAGGAAGATGCCTTTGAACAAGGCAAAGAGCTACTTGGAGGATGTTCTTGCCCACAAACAAGCCATCCCCTTCACCCGCTTTTGTCGTGGGGTTGGTCGCACTGCTCAGGCAAAGAATCGCCACTCAAATGGGCAAGGACGTTGGCCTGTCAAATCTGCAAAGTTTATTCTGGATTTGCTCAAAAATGCTGAGAGTAATGCTGAAGTATGTCCTAATTTGTAGGATTATATTATTTCGCTCGGTCCTTTGGTTTCATCTTTTCCCTAAAGATGTTGCTTTCACCTCAATTTAGGTTAAAGGTTTGGATGTGGATTCACTTTACATTACTCACATCCAAGTAAACCAAGCACAGAAACAGAGGCGCCGTACATACCGTGCTCATGGAAGAATCAATCGTGAGTGCTCCTCTTATTTCCTGGATGGTTCTTAGTGTAGTTGAGGATATGCATTACGATTTTAACCTCTTGACCTTTCTGCAGCTTATATGTCACATCCTTGCCATATCGAGCTGGTATTGTCTGAAAAGGAAGAATCTGTTAAGAAAGAGGTATAGTGTCTATCTGTCTCCTCGTTCTTCCTCAGAGTTGATTCTTATAACTTCAATACATGGTGTCTACTCTATGTCAGTAGCTTTTGCTTTTTGATCAGTCAGCTTTAGATCTTTTTGTTTCTGCCATTATGTTCTCTCAAGTATCATATCTTTTGCAAGTATCATCAGTCATCTTTAGATCTTTTTGTTTCTGCCATTATGTTCTCTCAAGTATCATATCTTTTGCAAGTATCATCAGTCATCTTTAGATCTTTTTGTTTCTGCCATTATGTTGTCTCAAGTATCATATCTTTTGCAAGTATCCTAAACATTTTTTATTCATGCAGCCCGAGACTCAATTGGCTCCCAGGAAGACGAAGGCATCTTCTTGAGGGGAGGAATGAATCCCTAAATTTTGGAAGTATAATTTCAATACCTATAGCCTTGGTATCAGAAGAATTTAGTGTTATTTCAAACATTTCTTCATAGGAATTTGTGCTATTGTGTAATTTTTACTATTTCGGAGCTTAAATTGGGTTGTGCTTTTTGAAGCATGTTTATACGGAAATTTTGGATTTCTATGTTCTTGCTTTTTCGAAGATTTAATTGGGATGTTCATGGTATTCTGTTTCTGAAAGCTGGGAATGCATGGAACTTTTAACTTAACTGGAGATGATGATGCTGACTGGATTGCTCATTTTAGAGGATCAAATAATAGTGTGTTTTAGAAAGTTCTTTTACACAATTGATTAAAACATCAGTAATACACCTCCAAGGCCATTCTTGTAAATCAATCCACCGCGGTTTCATCCCTCATTCTTTATTTCCGACATCTTCGAATAATTGAAGAAAACGTAGCCTCATGATTAATGTGAGAATTAATCTATTTGAGAGCCATTCAAATTACTGTATTTTTTACTGTACCACTTGGTGACTTTGAAGTGATCATAGTATTGTTTAGGTACGGTCCAACAAGAAATGGAGTGTTAAGTATGTTCTCTCAACTTAAATTAAGACAAAAGCTTCAATTTTAACTTACGTTCTAGTGGAGTTTAATGTCACAAAATTAAATTTGAGAAAATTGGATATTAGATAACGAATGGAAAATTAACTACGATAATTTGACTGTTTTAATAACATATTATGCAGGATAGTAGCATATCAACAGAAGCGGCACACGGGAGCAGGGAGAAACGTTTTCTTCAATTTCAAAAGAATTAGGCACAATATATAACTAAATTCAGGTTCAAGGTCTGCGAAGTATTTCTAGCACGTACACCTATAGCAGAGACCAAAACATAACTCGACAAAACAGATAGTATCATAGTACGTCATGCTTCCCGAAATGAAACTTTCATGCTCGAGCAAGAACTAACATTAAAAAGAGGTTGCACATCTGATTTAAGTTAATGTTCCTAATGACATACTGCTGCATCGTCATGCATATATCCTCCTGCAGTCTTAAAACAAGCTATAATATACAAAATCCTATTTGCTTGAGAACACAAAACGCTAAAGAGCCATGTGATTTCTGTTCTAAATTCTGGGTGAAATGGATGCGAAGATTTCTTAGACAGACTGATGTACTAGAGAGTCACTTCCATTTCCTTTCCTCGCCATCCTCAAGCCATCTGACGCAGATGAAATGCCAAATGGAGGCTGATAAAAAGCAGGCCCAGTAGAAGACGCTGGGTTGTCAATATGTTCGGGATGATCAAACTTACAGGCAGGTCCATACTTGCAAATCCCGTAACGGCTATAGAATGAACAGACAGCTTGGCCCTAGAATTACAAAACAAAATGAAATAAACTTTGTATGGAAATCACAAGTTCACAATTATTTGGTCCATAATTGAAATTTATTGTTAGAAAGTCTGAAATAAATAAAAGGGTCCTATAATCTTGGCCAGGTACTACTATATAAGAACAAACAAACATCTTGAAAGGAATTAAGTATTCCTTGAAGAAGTTGCTTCCGCAGTCAAGTAGATGATCATTCAGACATTATCTTAGAGAAGTAAACGTTAACTAACAAGTGTCCTCAAACATTAGCTAGAAATTAAGGGCATCAGGAGGAGCAGGTGTCCTCGAACACCAGCTACATATCCACCAACATATGCCTCAAAAAGAGAATTTCTAAGAAATATCAAAAAGCTTTTAGATCTGGAGAGACGAAAAACTTACTGGTCTTAGTGGCAGGCCCTTGTCACTGAGAACACTCGGGGGGTTTGTCAGGGATTTTTGAGTCTTTGGATGATGAAATTTGCAGTCAGACTTATATTTACAATCTCCTGTTTTAATGAAGTAACTGCAATCAGGTTGACCTGGACGTTCAGGGTATTCTTCAACAAGCCATGGTGGTTGAGGTCGGGAATAGATGTTTGTCTTAGTTGCTGGATCCTTCATAGTAAATGCTGGAGGTGTAGGTAGGCTCTTCTCTGAGGTTGGATAGACCGGGGCCTGAATCAGCAGAAACAAACAAGGTACAAGTCAGAGGAAACTCATTGAACAATAGGCACACACTGTCAAATAAGTTTTATGATTTACAAACAAAGACAAATAGTAAAATGATTATAAACTTCACTTAATTCACATGGCGTATGACATCATAGAAAAATCTTTTCGTTGCAGTGACTAGAGTATTTTATAACATGTGTCCAAAAACATGTAGTTAATTGAACCAAGACAGAATGGCATGGCACATAGAGCTTGACTAACTGCTAGTCTGTGACTTTGTTGAGCTACAAATATACTAGTTGAATCTCTCTTCGTTAAATTTACATATCAAAACTGATAATGCTTGCATTGCATGGAATAGAAGTACCAGACTAAATATATTCTGAAATCTGAATCAAAGAAACAGAGATTTGCTGAAGCATTAGACACAATGACCCATCTTTCAGGACAAGCCATAAACAACAATCATTTCAGAAACAAGGAAGTTAAATTAATACATAAATTACCTGAAACCTGTTCCATTCTGGACTTAGAGGAAGAATGCCTTGGTTTGCTGGATATACCACTGGTACGAAAGGAGCTGTCTCATTCGATGCTCGCGGTGAAGACCAAGAAGACACTGGTGAATAGGAGGCACTTTGTACTGGAGCAGATCCACCATTGTTGTATCCAAGGGAAGGATTGTTTCCAGTCACTGTAGTAGGATCAGGATGATGAAACCTGCAATTGGATCCATACTTGCAGGACCCAGTGCGCATGTAGAAGGGGCAATCCTTCTCTCCCTGAAATGAAGATAAATCCCTAAGGACATAATTCTCAAATTCAAAAAGGTTCTGAATGACAGCAAGGAGCATTACCTGTCGAATTGGCAGGCCAAGAAAGTTAAAATCCAGAACAGGTGAGATTGCACCCTTTCTCTTACTATGACTATATTTACAGGCATTTCCATACTTGCACCCTCCTTCTGTTAGGTAATACTGCAAGATTAACGAAAAAGAAAAAAATTTAGCCAAAAAGGAAATATGCCACCTTCAATACAGTATAGAAGCTTTAAGAACTTATAAGTTATAACAGAGCCAAGAAGGAAAATATGTGAAAGGCATAAAAACTATTTTCTCCCACACATCCATAGTAGAGACACGCGTGGAAACAACTTAACAACTACTCTCACAATTGTGTCAGCAACTTAAGAGGACTCAATTGTGTAAGTCAGAATCTTAGCATTGACAATTAAGAGGCAAATTCCAGTTACAGCACAACACAAACGAGAGAAGCATCTTGATGCATACATATAGGCAAGGTCATCACATAGCGGTCCTAAATATCAGAGAGAATTAACAACACTAAATGAAATAACATGTAAAAACTGTAGTAATCAGTCAATGTCTGATCAGTTTAGTTCTACAAATCTATCCACGAAAACACAGGACAAAGAAAGATGGATTGCTTACTGATAAAAAAGAAAAACGATGCATCATTGAGCAGTGTCAGTTCAACTTTATGCATGAACTCATTCCACAACTAAAATACTAAATTATGCATGTTGCACTTAAAATAGCTCCTCGAATACAACTTTTTTCTCCTTCACCTAGAAATCTATGACTATTTTATTTTTGAAAACCATGGTGTTTGGGTCATCTTGCACGTACTTCGACTAATTCCACGGAATACTTGCTGCCTCCTACAAGCATAGGTACCTCATGATTCTATCCACTAAGGCTTGAAAAGATGGGAAGAACTCAGCTAGTGTTTTTTGTTTCCACCGGGTCTTAAACCTAAGACCTCGTGGTTCTCTTGACCAATAGGCCACACCCTTGGGTGCAAACCTATGGCCTTCTTATCAGTCCATTACATTCTACCATTATGCAACTGAAAGTCACTATTCTAACAAATTTATATGAGAAAAGCAGTCAAAATTAAAGGAAATTCCATGATCCCTTCTGCTATAGATTCAGTAAGTGAACGAAATGACTAGAACTACCTACTTATAAAAAGGAAGAGCTTCCATGCACCACGGGTGGGTTCTCCCTCAGAAATTACCAGTACTTCATTATAAAACACTATGGTCAAAAGTCAAAACTTTTAGTTTCTCAAACTAGATTAATTATGACAATTTGCTATTTTCTCCTCTCTGAGGAGCAGGGGCAAAGAAACAAGTTTTGAAATACATGAGTTTTGTTCTAATCAAGTAAAAAGGTAATTTCATTGAAATGAAGGGAAGAAAAATATCCCGTATGCAAGTAGTATACCAAAAAGTAGATAAACCTACAAAGATTTTAAACCATGCTTATTGGTAATGCAACCTTACTGTATTAAGCCAAACTAGTTCAGTAACCCAATAATGTCAGATTGCAATGGTCATGCAGCCAAATCACAAGATAACAGCTTGATCAATTTGACTATCCATATAAACCAGAAATGTAGAACAGATTTTTACCATAAATCATCTCTCATGTGTTTCTAGCGTAAATTAAATGGTATATATTAGGTGCATGTTAATAAACAAGTTTATCAGTTGATATCAAAGAGGCTGTATTTCATAAAGCACTAACATTTGTTTTTTACATTATGATACTCAATATTCAACATCAAACCAAATTCGTCAAAAGATGAAGCATAGAAGAAACAAAGATTTTCCTCATCTCATGCTTTTAACTATGATAAATTTCATAACCTTGCATTCAATCAGCCCTGCTCTTTCCTCACTTTCATCCCTTTGCTTGCCCTTCTCCATTGCCCACTGTTGAAGAGGTCACAAACGAACTCAATATAGTAAGCATCACAAAAGTATTTAGGATCTAAGTTCTAACCTAAGCATATGAACAGTAGTAATCGAAGAAAGACCACCACAAAGATCAACATAACCTCCAGATACTCATCCTATTAATCCACCTCACATATAGATGTCAAGTAAAACTCACTACTTTACAGAGAACAATAATGCCAATGATGGATGATATTATGGATTCTTTAACAACACATATCAATGCATGATTTATCATGCCCCTTAAGTGCCAACAACTAACTATGAAGCAGCCCCCAGTTAGCTTGCACCTGAAGCCCATCATTACTTCAGAAGTGTAGCAACAACTACTACACTCAATCTCAAACTAGTCATGTGAATCCTTTAACACCATTTGGGCCCATTTCATCCCTATTACTTTAAAATTCAACTATGCACAAGAAAAAAACTTAATAATCCCGTAATTAAACAAACAAAACAGTAGAACATCACAATCCTCTACTATTAATAAGATTCATCCACAACACTCCTTTTATTTAACAACATCATTCATTCAATCCACAAAACATAGAATAAGTACAGCTAAAGCCACTTCAAACCCATGACATTATACCTGGTTTTGTCTTCGGGAAGGGTGATTAAACTTGCAATTCAATCCATATTGACATGTCCCTGTTTTCATATAATAAGCACAATCCACAGCATCAGGCCTTAACGGGTAATTCAACCTCCTCCCATTCGCATTAAATCCCCATTCTTTTGAACCCGCCTTACTACCGTTCTCATTTGTCACATCAATTCCATTTCCGCTCCAACTAAGGTCACCATCTTCATAGTGATCAAATCCCCATTCCTTTGAACCAGCCTCACCACCTTTCTCATTTTCCACGTCAACCACAATTCCACTTTCGCTCCAACTATAGTCACCATCTTCATAGTGATCAAATCCCCATTCCCTTGAAACCACTTCACCACCTTTCTCATTTTTCACATCAATCACATTTTCATTTTCGCTCCAACCAGCACCATCTTCATAATGATTACCACCGTACTCATTTCCCACTTCGTCTCTTCCATTTCCTTCATGAATATCTCCTTTAGCTCTCTCTTCACTGAATGCCTGATTTACCACCAGATTCTTAAGCTCTTCAACTATCATTTGCACATCTTTTTCATCTTCACTCTCAGATTTTGCCTTAATAGATTCATAAACACCTCCTTTTGCTCTCTCTTCACTGAACACCTGGTTCAACACCAGATTCTGAAGCTCCTCAAAAATGATTCGCAGTAACATCTCATCATCATCATCAACGTTGTTTTCCTCAGCTTTTGGGAGATCCCAACTAGGGTTTTGAAGATTGGGTTCCGATGAAAATGACGCCGCTTCGGGAGGTTGAGGATCAAACCCTAAATACTGTTTATCAAGTGTAGGTTGCTTTAGGTTATGCATGTATAGTGACTGAATGGCTTCCATTGCTTTGTTTTGCCTCTGAATTTCAAAATGTAAAACCCTGATTCTCCATTTTCAGTCGAGTGAAGCAGTGTGGGCGAAATGAACAACGGCCAAAACAAGTCCAAATCAACGATGATTGTGACCCCAGCACATTTTTTATATCGCCTTTTTTCCCCTTTTCCTTTTCTTAAAGACAAATGTCTCTATTTTAGAGTTGTGTAGTTAATATTTGACCTTTAAATCAGTGTCTTTTTTATAAAAAAAAAATGGTCCTTTTAAAACACTTTTAAGTACTAATAAAATATTGGTGAAAATATTATTCACATGGCAAAAGTTAATCGCAAAGCAAAAAATATAATTATATTTAAGTATGATAATATAACACAAGTTATAATTTACAAGGTAAAAAAAGTTATGTTATTTAATTTCTATATAATTTATGTAATTAGAGGTAAAAGTTTAGTTTCAAAATTCATAAAGTTATATAAGGCAAGATAGCTATTTAAAACTTTTTAGGCTATAACTAAAATATTTTTGACCCACCCCGAAATAGGGGCAACCCATGCAAGAACTAATAATGTAACGCATGATGGGTTTCCTTGAGTTGGATTGGATCATAATTTATTGTAAGCTTCAAAATAATGTTAGGAGCAAATCTGGTTCAATAGGAGTAAGAACATTTTTTTGAACCATTTTTAATATAATTAGAGCATTTTTATTTGGTAGGTTAAAGGAAAAATATATTGAATCATTTCTAATAGGTGAAGATTTTTTTTTATGTACATAAATTGCTAGGTATGTGAAATATAATCATCAACAATGATGGGAGTTAGTAAAATTTTTCAATACGAATTAGTGTTAATTTACCATAGCGAATATAGAAAACCAAATGAGATTTGGGAGTTAGTGAAATTTTTCAATACGAATTAGTATTATCGAATACCAAATGAGAAGCCAAAAAATAAAGTGGAAGCAATAAGTTGGTTGATGGTACACTTCACGCAAAGTAACTTTTTATTTCACGCAGATGAACTTTCCCACGTACGTGCCCCACTATTTCCCTATTTTTCCGTCTCCCTTTTGTTTTACTAGTTTTTCGGCATCAAATTGTGAAGTACACATTTCAATAAAATAATATGTAAGATAAAGTATAAGTAAAGAATCAAAATTCTTTCCTGAAATATTAATATGAAAATCATTATAAGATAACTTATTTGTTGATATCGAAATAAGTACATTTAATTTGAACCAAAAAAAGATAAACAATCAAATAATTGACTAGGCGAGTGTACAAGTAGTCGCTTGAAGAACCGTTATGTAAAAAAGGTCAAATATTATACACTATCTAACATGTCTATTTTCAACCTTGAAATTGGAAGCTACAACACCAATATCAACACCACACTCGGTATAATCCCACAACTGGGGAGAGGACAATAGAGCAGACATTACCCCTATATTGTAAGGGTAGGAGGGCTGTCCGATAGACCCTGGCTAAAGAAGAGATGACAAGTAAGCAATAATAATTTCAGGAGTCGCTTTTGTTAGGGTGCGTTTTACCTCAATGTGGGACTTCCCGATGCTAATCCGGATTTAGTAGGGCTCCAATGTGGGTACTGGGCATCGGGTGGGAAACCAAAAAAAAAAAGCAAGCAATAACAACAAGATAAACCCTGAATTTGGAAACTACCAAAACTTTAGAAATCAAATATTTTAAAGTTGATTTTCCTCAATAAGTTGGCATTGCTTAAACTTGGTATTACTATCCTGTTTGCATTAACTTTGCATACAAAAAAGATTCAGCAATTCCAAAAATGACATTCCTTGTTTTAAGAGACAATGGTTACAACAACTTACAAGATTGAAGCAATTGAACTGCTTCAAATCAATGAAGGGCTCCAATAAGGAACCCTGACCAAGGAGAATTATCTGTACCAAGAGAGACTTGCAAAAGGGAACTTAATGTCCTGATAATCAGAATCATATTACATATTAGATATCTTTGGGGAATTTAGAAGTATAAACAATTTACATACTCTTACATACACACAATCTCCTCCTCTCAGGCAGGGTAAATCCAGGTTGACCACAACCCTGCATGATAACTTTAAACCTTTCAAGTTAGACATGAGCACTAAGTGAAATGCAATTCAAATTATTCGCACTGCCTGTATCAACCTCATCAAGGATTAATTGGACTAAAATTTCAACTTCTCTAGTAAATTAAATTTGAACAAAGGCCACTGGTGGTGCACTAGTCACATCTATAGCACGAGTTATAGTCATGCGGAAGTGAAGAAAGCAGGAGACATCAGTATTTTAAAAAGAACCTCTACTTTGCTAACACTCCAGAAGGAGCTAAGTTTAACAAACTAAAATCCAAAAAAAGCTGATATTTCCAAATCTTAAGATCTACCCTCCTCCTTTTTTCTCCCGCCACCTTAATAATTACAGGGGAACAAATTGTTAATACAGCGAATCGCAGACATCATGACATGCTGGTATATATGTTGAACATGTTAGAAGCTTTAATCATGTTGGATTTGGCAGCATCAAGCAATGGATCTGCCTGGATTGCCTTGTCAAAAGAGTCCTTTGCTTCGTTCCACTTCCCTTCAGCAACATATACAAGACCTAAATTGTTTAAAGCAGGTGCATATCCAGGTTGCAGTTCAAGTGATTTATTGAACATTGCCTTTGCACATTCATACTGTTTTAGCTGCCGATAGAGATTTCCAAGGTTTGAAAATATTGTGTGTGCTTGTTTTGGTGTAGCTAGCGACAATGCTTGTTTATACACCTCTTCAGCTTGAGAAGACTCCTCGGATAGTTGCAGTGAAATACCTGTAGTGCAAATTTTTTTTCAGCAGACATGAAGGCTATTTTCACGATGATTAAATATGGAGAAGAAAAGAGGAGGAAAAAAGATGTGCATGACATTGTGTAAGAGAGATGCATTTACCAAGGTTTGACCAGGCATAGGTGCAGTCCTTACGGCGTGCAACTGCAGCCTTGAGGTACATTTGAGACGTCTTAAATTGTTGGGTACACAGACTATGATGGCCAAGCTGATGCCATTGAACAGCATCAGCAGGATCTTCGGCTATTGCCTGTCATTTGCAAAATCAGAATCTAAAATCCAAGCTTTCAGTCCAAACTTCATTTTACAAGAGTGTCGCAGAACATACTGAAAATCGAAGGTCAGGAAGCAGATGCAAGGAATTAAAGAAGCTTAAATGCAGTAAACACATGCAAGAAAGAGTTTGACAACTGATTTCCTTTCACAGTAGAAGATAAAGTTCAAGCAATTCCAACTCAAAAACAACTTGATAAGTAACCACTTGCACCATAGAGGAAGTACATATAGATCACCTTATCACATGTTCAACTACTCCCTCCGTCCCATATTAGATGGGCACTTTCTATTTTACAAGGTGATTAAGAAATCATTAATAGAATGATTAACTTTATTATTTTGACCTTTGTTCATATCAATGCACATATAAATAAGTTAGAAAATAATACACATAGAGTATAGGAATAGCTAGTATTGGTAATTGTTCACATTCCAAAGGTCATATTAATTGTAGGGGTAAAACGGGAAAAATTTAATTAATTCTATCCTGATTTAGTAAGTGATCAAATAATATGGGAAAACTATTTTTAGTACGATGCCCATCTAATATGGGACAGAGGGAGTAATAAATAACCAATCCCCTCACAGAAATTAGAAGTAAACAAACTAAGTAATAAGTTTTAGATAAAAATATAAAAACTTTAAAGCCTACCTGCTTTAGACTGTAGATAGCATGCTCCTTGACTTCCACCAATTCATTATGCTCAATTTCAAATCCTGCCACAATTTCATGTTGGGCCCTGTGGACCATGGCGAGACCAGCCCATGCTATTGGAGGCTCTATCGAAGTAGAATCTCCTTCTCTTAGTATTGAGGCCATCTCACTACCAGCCCATGAGAGCTGCTCATTGGGATTCTGGGACCTCTCTGCATCCCTGATGCGGTGAACTCCAACCGCATATCTTGTCGCTAAACAATTAGGATCAATTTTTCCTGCCTACTCATTAAAGAAAAAGAATGTAAATTACTTATACAAGGTCAACATTAATGCATCTATTCAGGAATCAATATCTTGTAAGAACAAATAAAAGATAGGTTTAAAGCTGTTTGTAGCCTTGAAGAAGAAGTACTTTTTCCAAGCATTTAGCAGAGCTCCTATGATCACCCATCAAGTAATAAGCATTAGCTAGATTTGTCCAAATGTGAGCTGCTTTCGAGTCTGCTTTTAAAGCTGCTAGTAAACACTCTTTGGCAACATTGGCTGCAGTGACTTGATCTGCAGAAGTTCCATAAAGAGTATTTGCCCCCGCACCTGAAACTAACAGCCAATGCTTACTAGTTAGTCTCTGTTTTCTTTTTCTTTTAATTGTTATATCTATGTTTGAAAACATGCTAATGAGCACCATCAGTAAAATAATTGATAGCCTAAGTACATTTTTGCAATGCTCTGTAACCATAAAACTGATAGCCTAAGTATATAAATAATGAAACACGTAAAATCCTCTTACCTGCCACTACTGAACCATATTTATATAAGATAAGGGCAGCATAGTTGATTAATGCCGTGGGATGGTTCTGATCTTTTAGGAGTAAATCTTGGAAGCACTTTTCCGAAAGCTCTAGATTCCCACTGGAAAGACATTGTCAAAGTGATTCAATTCAGCAAAGAAAGTAGCTCAAGTGAACAATATAGGAAGACATGCCTGGTGAAATATTAATCAGTTAATGTATCTACCAAAGGTGATTAACAGCATCAGAACATCCCCCACCCCACCCAAAAAAGAAAAAAAAAACTATCACCAATCAAAAGAAAAAGACAAACACAGATATCAGAAAGCAGAATATGCATTTGATAAAATACCAGTGTATGAAAAATTGCAAACCTATAAAAGCACTGAAGCTTGCAGACAATGACTGGCTATAAAGACAATCTAATCAATTGTAGAAGTTATATGGATCGAAGCATTTGATCAACCTCTCCAGGAATCCTAAAGTTCCACTCAAATCCATGATGGGTTGAGCTGATTCTCAAGAACGGTGACTGCTTAAAATAGGTAACTGTCTGTATCACCATTTGCAAGATCTAATTACTCTTGTTGTATAAGGTCATGGGATTTGCTTTGAAGGATGATTATTAAAAAGTGATTGAGTCAGAGATACCTAGAGGTTCTCCCATTTATGAAGAATAAGTAGGTTACTTCCTGAAAATGGTCTCCCTACCCACAAGATAAACACTTCCTTTTTTAATGGAACGGTGATTACCGCCATCAGAATACAATATGCTTTTTAAGCACCCAAAGGTGTGGTCAATGAAATTGGAGACTATGAGGTATCAGATTTAAATCCCTGAACTAGGTGATTTCTTCCAATTAGCCTAAGCCTCGGCTGCTAGAGTTGCCCGGTACTTGTCCTGATAGGAGGGAGAAGATGCTGGTGGACTAGTCGAGGTGCAAAAAAGCTAGCCCGAGCACCAACAACAACAATAACAACATCATACCTAGTAAATCCCCACAATTGGACAATACTAGTAGCACAAACAAATAATACGATTACCGACGCAAAAGAAATAACAGGTAATAATAAGAAGTATAAGAAAGGAAGAGGAAGAGAAATACTAATACCACTAATAAGGGAAACTAGATAGCGCGACTACCTACTAAACTTCTACTTTAATTCTCGACCTCTATAACTTCCAATCTAGTGTCATGTCCTCGGTAAGCTGCGGGTGTTTCAAATCCTGTCTAATCACCTCTCCCCAATACTTTTTCTGTCTACCTCTACCTCCACTCAGACCCACCATAGTGAATCTCTCACATCTCATCACTGGGCATCTGATCATCTCCTCTTCACATGCCCTAACCATCTCGGCTCACTTTGTCCATCTTGTCCGCCACGGAGGTCACTCTCACCTTGTCTCAAATATCTTTGTTCTTAATCCTATCTTGCCTAGTGTGCCCATAAATCCATTTCAATATCCTCATTTCCGCTACCCTCATCTTCTGGACATGCGAGTTCTTGACCGCCCAACATTGCGCCCCATACAACATAGTTGGTCTAACAACCACTTTATAAAACTAACCTTTAAGACTTAGCGGCATATTTTTATCACACAAGACGCTGAATTTGAGCCTTTATTTTATCCACCCGCTCCAATACAATGTGTGACATCCTAGTCTATCTCACTATTTCCTTGAATTATAGATCTCAACATTATGCCCCATACAACATAGCTCGATCACGACCATCATAAAAAGTTATCTATTTAGAAATCCGTATACTTTGTTTTTTGAGGGGTAAGCTTATGACATTATCATCTTCAAACCCCATCTGTCTGAAGCTATTGCATCGTTTTGCCAATCAGAGTGACCAGCTAAGAGCCACATTACCAGGTTGGAAAAGCTTAGGCATAATTTCTATAATCAGAACAGTATCCACAATCAAAGCAAAGTATGAGTTGATTAACCTTTTCTCTCCCTTTTTTAGACTTACTGGGTCAAAACTTTTCTTCAGCATAAAGAAACATTAGTAAACATAATTTCTTTTGAGACTTTCGAGCCATAACTCAAATTTCATTTTCACACGGCTTAAGCAAGATATGATACTGAAGATTCTATTGTCCATAAATGAAAGGGAGAAGTTCCAGCGGCCAAGTTGAATCATCAGTAGATATGATCAAATGTGCATGACTTCAAGAAAAGAGAAATCCAATGTCATATACATGTTTGTTCCCATTTTGTGATCATTTGTGTACCCCAAAGGGTTTTTACCACTTGAGGTCCCCTAAAAATATTTTAATTCAAACCGAAAAGCAAAGAAAAACTATTTCACAATAAATAGGGAAGTGACAGCACAAAAGATTTACTCATCACTAAATGGAACAGTATAAGTCATAGATTTTTTTCCTTTACAGTTGCAACGTCAATAGAAACATGATTTAGCATATATGATATTCTTTATCTTTGCCCTTTTCAACACATAAATACAAAGTGCTTCTCCACCTCTCCAATTGTTTTTAGCTTCTACATCAATCTATTTTTCATTAGTATTATTTGATCAAACACGAGAATATTGAAATGATGACATTAATACACACTCTGAATAATACAGTAAGTAACCTAATGCCCCTTTATACCTCTGGAGACAAGCAATTCCTAGATTACCGAGGCAATCCAAGTTGTCTGGGGAAATCTCCAACAAAGTTGAGAAAACTGATATAGCACTCTACATAAACCATAAGCGTCAAACGATAATCAAAGAAAGTTCCAAGTATGTCAATGAGTTAGAGCCAAAATATAAACATAGCTGCACCTGCAAACGACCCGATCTAAGAAGTATTATGCCAAGAGCATTCCAAATAGATGCCTGCCTAACATCAGCTTTCACAGCCTCCTTAAGTTTAGCAAGAATATTTTCAAGCTCTTCAGGGTCTAATTCCTCATCTGAACTACAATCTTCCAAGGTTCCAAGCAGAATACACTGCACCAGGAAGAGATGTGGAAGTATGTGGGTAGCAGTAATTACATATTTAAGTTTGAAAAACTAATAGAGAAACATTGACTACAAAATTTGCAATTTCTCTGAGTGTAAGTTCATTCATACCTGTGCATGATGAACCTGGACTAAAGAAAGCAACTCAGGCCTGTCTATTGCTTCCTCAGAGCGAACTAAAATTTCTTCCGATTTCTCATATGCCAGAATCGCCTAGAATGAGCTGTTCAGTGCAAGAGAGAGAATGAAAACAGACCCAGGAAAAGAACAGTGCAATCCATAAGCTACCTTTTGAGGTTGACCCATCCTTTGATACATCAAGCCAAGTACAAAATGTGCATGTGCATTCTTTGGCATTTTTCGTGCAACATGTATCAAGCCCTACAAGCAAAGTAGATGTATCCAGCAAAAGTTAAAACAACTGCACCAAGAAGGTATTTAACTACTCTTTCCTCTGACAATCAAAACAAGATGATTTTACTAGCACAATTACCCTTATTTTAAGGGAAAAGAAAAGCAGAAGATTAAACTGACACAAGATGAAGCACAATCAAGAAGAACTCTCCTAGAACTTTGGGATGCCCCTTGCATCTAGTAGAATCAGTTTTGTTGCCCGTCCAAAGCTATGTTGCTTAGCAGCTGAAGCAAAAGACATACTCGTTCTACTTCCCAATCATTTACGTTCCTTCTAAGAAAGAGATTCCACCCTTGTGTTTTTTTGGTTTTTTAGGTTAAAAACATAGAATATATTTTATTCATCTTCCAGCAAAACATTACAAATGATCTGAGGGAGATTACAATCAGTGAATTACCCCTTGTGTAGACGGTATTATATATTAATACTGAAACTAGTTATTTTAACAAGTTACTTATTGTAGTACTAAATTCATATTTTGGTAGTTTAACGTTTTAATTAATTATATGCTTCAATCCTCACTTTTCGTTTCAAGTCCCGTGGATTTTGTTGCTTTCTCACTTTTTGCATTTGAAAACACTGCATTCAATTCAAGTGATGAAAAAATATGATATGGAAAACATTGAAAAGAATTAGCTCTCATATAAACATAGATACATGCACAAATCTAGGTAACAAAAGACAAACATAAGTCAAAATATTCATTACGAAACACCAAGTTGGTATCAAGAAATATGTACAAGTTGTGCATATAAATGAACTCGAGTTCATGCAGAATTGCCTGTCAACCTTGTCCAACTATCAATATAGCAAATATAAATGGATCAAAATACAACTCACAGTTTTAAGACTGCTAACTTTTTCTTCCCGAGATGAAGGGACCCCGTGAACATTATGATCAGCCTCTGCATCAGCTCCATTACAATCAGGAGGACAGTCTAACTTGCCCATTCTTGAACGGCATTTTCCCAATTTTTTCAATTGTTTACCTTCTGTTTCTGCAATCTCTATGTCTTTCTTCAGCTTATCCTGACAAATTTCATCAGCTATTACCCTGCAAATATATCAGACCCAGGTTAAAGTAATAAATTATTCTTGTCCCAGCAATTATGTTAACCTAATAAAGCTAAACAATAAAGCATCATATCGAGGTGAATCGCCTCTGCCGGTATATGAACTCATTTTCCAAGATTTATTTTCTTTGGGCAGAGGTGGACCGAGAAAGAACTGGGGAAGGTGATTAGATAGGACATGCACAACTTAAACTTACTGAGGACATGTAGGAAGGTTTGGAGGTCGAGGATTAGAGTAGAAGGTTAGTAGCTAGCCGAGTGTTATCGCATTTTATGTAGGAGATGGGGGGCAAGCCTCCTCCTTTCCTCTTCTCTTTATTAACGCTATTATCTAGTAATCACGTAGTCTCTTACTCTTCAATTTGTATTACTATTTGTTGCTTCATTTGTTTTGTATCTTGCTATTTTGTTCTCATATTTTTCTTGCAATCATGCTGCGATTTTTATTTTTTTTGAGCCGAGTGTCTACCAGATACAGTCTCTCTGCTCCCACAAAGTTAGGGGTAAGGTGCATACATTCTAGCCCCCACAGACCCCATTGGTGGGATTACATTAGCTATGTTGTTGTTGTTGTTGGTATTTCTCACATTTTTCATGGCTGCCAGCTGAATTTTTAATAACAGCTCTAACAATACTATAGGTTCATCTTCACTTACAACTACTTTCTTCCCAAAAGGAATGCCACTCTTATTAGTGAGTGAATCAAAGAGTTTTACTTTGAGTATGATCATTTCAAACTATTTTAATACTATCAACTCCGAAAGTTGTAATTATAATAGTTCCAAATTCATACTGAAAAACACATGCTTAAGGAGTACAAACTATTACAGAGCAAATGTGGAATCAAGCCTAGCCCACTTTCAAATTAAAAAAAAATCCGAAAACTGTAAACAATTCAAGTTTCTTCTTTCATTTATTCTATTTTATTTAATAAAAGTATCAAGTAGAACCTGGATATATATGCAGGAGATACAGCAGCGACGGGTACTGAATCATTTCCGTCGGAATCAGGAGGGTCAACGTTGAGGTCAGCCAAAACGATTTTCGACGGCTGATACTGAAGTGGTGGCTGTAACCTCAAGTTGCCGGAGGTCCTATCGACGCCGGGACATTCTGACTTCATTGAAGGAATTTTGACGGAGTTGGACGCCGGAATTTCTGACATTTTGGACGCCGAACGAAAAATCTTCTGCTGAAAAGGTTCCTCTTTGGAATGAAGTTTATCTTTTGGTCCCTGACTTTTTATCTAAATCCAGTTTGCTCATATGTTAATCTATTATGTGTATTGGTACCTATTATTTTATCTGAGATTCAATTGCATTAATTATTGCATACATTGTAATTTCACCAGCATGTGTCATCTTGAAAGTAAGGCATGTTATTTGCTATAAAAGTGATTTGATAGTGTAAAATTAGTTATATCATTCTATGGACATCATTTAAACTCATTTTATTTTCGACATATTTATCCTAATTATAACATACACTGATAAAATAAAAATAAATTTTTAACTACTATTATTGTAATTTAATTTTTCATCAAATTATGTATAATCTATCTTTTATACCTATCTAATTTCACCTATTACGAACAATTATCTTCAATTAACTATATTTAATTTAGTTTACGCATTATCACTATTATCTTTTTAACTTTATCCCATAACATATATAGATTTTTTAATCAAAATAGATGCAACGAGAAAAAGAACAAGAAGTGATCACGTAACAATAAACACCCAAAACAAGTGTATCGATCCAAAAACCTTACAAAGAGGCAAACTTAAACCCCTAATTATACTAATTAATTAAGAGGTTGAGGTTTGTTATGTGGCTTTTCAATAAGAGGGGCCATGTCAATGTGTTCATTAGATCTCAACAAATTGTTGGTAATGTATATCATTTATATATCCTTAATTGAACAACTAGAGAATCCACAATTCTTTCACGGAATCAAATTATTTCCATGTGAAAATTCATCTTCCAACGTAAGGATAAACACAACTCTATACTCTAGTTAATTAACAAGGACTAACATTTTAAATTAAGTCGATATTGAGGATGGATCTCTTCCTTCTTTATGGTAATTATTAAGTGTGACTTCAATCACTAGAATATATTTACATGTATGTGTGCTTGGTTGATCAAATTTTAATTGATTCGCTCTTGTAAATATGACGTTTTGATTTGAAGGGATAATATCAATCACTTGACATTTGACGTATTTATTATGATTATATTATTTCCGTTTCTTCTTTAAATTTCGGATGATGTTACTAACAATACTTGCCCGGCCTATCACGAGTACCTATACGAGGATTAGTCTGTGGAATTGCGAATTCACAAACAGACACATGTGATTCATAATGTGGTGCATTTGCAAATTTGAATTCAAAATGCAAAATTTGAGGTAGTTTTAACAATTTCCATATCTATATAAATTACGTTGTAAAAAATATTGAGTTCAGTTGATTCATATTATAATCGCTTCTATAACCTCTCCAATTGGGACCTTAGTGTTGGCAATTTGTCATGTTGACAAGGTGATCGAATGGCAATAATGTCAAGCGTGGTGCTTCAAAGCGTCACTTCTCTTGCTCTTGGGTGTGGAGTTACGGCGAGGTTTGCGGCCCAAAAATAAGATAAGTTGATTGAGCCTAATATTGAGGAAGACATTTTTAAGTACTTGAAGATACCTAACTAGCTAGGTTAGACCCATTTTTAACCACATGAAACCTGGATTTCTACACAAAAAAAAAAATCATGTGCCAATGTCAAGAAAATACGTGAAGGAGATCTAAGCCTTAATGCCTAATTCTATACATGTCAGGAGTTGTTTGGTTGCTGGTTTGGAGGTGATTAGATATGCAAATGTTAAATTTTATATAAGTAATATCTTGTTTGGTAGCTGGTTTGGAGGTGATCAGGTATGTAAATGTTAAATTCTACATAAGTAATATCATGTTTGGTAGTTGGTTTGGAGGTGATCAGTTATACAAATGTTAAATTCTACATATGTAATATCATGTTTGGTAGTTGGTTAGGATGTGAGTTATTCATGAATAAAATTAATACAACAGTTGATTTGCAATTTAGAAAATTAAACCTTCATAACTACGTACTACATATGTTTTTTAAAGAAATTTGGCATAGTATTTTATGCACGATAGAAAGTAGAATAACTAATACATGAATAATTAAAAATAATTATTCCAACTTATTTGTTGAATTTATGAAATAAAAAGAATCTTCTTTATAATTTAGTAAAAATATGCCTCTAGTTAAAATGTCCTTTAAAAGTATGTCACATTATAAAAGGCAGGGAGTGAGAATTTCAACCACAGAAATTATAGTGTCCCTAAAAGTAAAATCAATTGCCCCTCATCACTAGTAACTAAAATTCCAGTTAGGCCAATATTTTTTCCTTTTTTGTGATTGTCTTCCACATGATTAAATCATGCAAGTCCTAGGGGCTAAGAACACTATAATTATATCAAACCACTGTAAATTGTAATTATATTTGACCACTGTTTGATTCAATTAAGGAAGGGAATTTGGAAAAAGTATAGTGTAAATTTTGATACTCCAATTTGATATATAGAGGCCGTACAATTACTTTCTTTCCATTTTGAAAATTAAAGTGGTTTACTTTTATGATGAAAATTTGCACAAAGCAAACTTGGTCTCTCATCATTGAATAGGAAGACGAAAATTATTGTGTTTTTATAGAAAAACACTTTTTTAAAACTTTTAAAGAGTTAAGAATATAGTCTCTCCTCACACTATCATTGTTGCTTGGCTCGACTTTAGGAGTGGTAAGTCGAGTTGGATCAAAAGGTATATAAGATAAAAATTTCAAATCAGATACTCTTAACTAACTTGTAACATCGTTAGACTTTAGGAGTAATTTCTTTTTAGCATCTCAAGCATTTCACTATTTTAGTATTCCAATACTTCCAAAATCTTTAATTTTTCTCAATAAAAGAAGAAATTAAAAACTTTGGACAATTGAAATGACATTAGTAGTTACAACTTACAACTGACAAAAAAATAGAGTAAAAATTGAGCAATGCACGACGGTTTTGTCATTATGCTTGAATACTACTATGCCTTAATTAACAACTACTACATGATAAGAAGTTGTTAGCTGCAACTTGTGTTTTTAATTAATAATTAATCGCCTTTCTTTTAAAGAGTGGGAGTTTAATTAATTATCATTATATTGTTAATTAGGGACATCATTGGAAGGTTATTAGGTTAATAACATGTTTAATTAGTTATGGTGCTTATTACCAAGGACAATATGGCCTGCAAATGCAATAATCCTCAAATAGCTAGGATGCATGCCCATTGGCTTGATGAATATTGGTAGTTGAAATGGCTCTATCACTATGTATGGTTTTGGTTGATATTGCTTTGAATCTTTACATTTGTCTTCATTCATATATCCATTAGTATATGTATTTACGCGATGGGTAGATAATATTAAAATATTATTTTTAATTATGATATCTTATTTGAACATGTTAAATTATATTACCTTACAAAAAGTCCAATTATCGTAAATGTACTTATATTTTCTCCTCCATCCCCCCCTCCCCCAAACCCCCATAATCAATTCTATATGCCAAGTGGCTTTTCACTTGTCACTTGACTTAACCACATTGCAAACTACTCTCCTTTATTATATATATAGATTATAACCAATTTTTTTGTCCTCAGACCCTTTTTGTCACCCCTTTTTGTCCCATATATATGAATCAATGAGAGGGGAAGATAAAAACATTCACAAGATTCAAATATATAGCAATATATATTTAATTATATTGAAGTAATTAAATCAACACTTCTGGAGTACTTTGCAGAGGTTGTATTTAATAATCAAGTCAAAAAGGCATAAACACAAAGATGCCAAAAAGAAAGTTGCACGATAGAGTTCCTGTCTTTTCCCCCTTCAATAAAGTCCTTTTTTTCATAAAAGTAATATTTTCTCGTCTTGGTTAGAAAACACTTTATTCAGCTAGCAACGAGAACCTTCCCGACAACTTAGGGCACCGGCCCCGGACACAAGGGAACTTATTAGTGAAGAAGATTTTGCACTCAAACTTGAAGCCTTAGCATAATTTGAAGAGGCTCCACCTCCTGATTTTACAAAAAATGCGCCATTTAACATTAAGTCACCATCACTCCTCCAATTCCAATTCTTCCATTCACTTTCTGGTGCAATTTCATGCTTCGTCACCTATACATGAAATTTAATTTACGATCTAGTTATGCAAGGGATTATAATGCATACATTATTTGTGCGCGAACAAACTAATAATAATGTACGATATGTTGTTACCTCTTTGCTGAATCTAAAATCAGAAGCAAGGAATCTATTGCCCTGGCTATTGATGGTGGGATTAGCACTCCCACCAATTGCATACATTTCCCAGTGAGTATAGTCATTGTTCACCACATGAAAATAACCATGTCTACATCTGCATCCATGTTTCAAATATCAACCCAACAATTTTATCAAATCATATAACATATATTTGACTAAACTTTCATAATTTGTTTATTTTAATTAAAATTGTGATTTTGTTAGAAGTGTTTATCGTACTTGGTCAAGATTTCAAAAGTCTTCCTGAGATTCTTTTTTTTTTTTTATGTTTTACCTAAATACTTGGTCAAACATCTCAATTTTCTAAAATAAGAACTTTTGTTACAAAAATAAAACTTTTGACTTTTCAGAAGTTTAGCCAAAAGTGTTACTTTATACTTCCTAAGTCGCATTTTATGTGAATGTGTTTGATTTATAAGCATAGAGTTTAAGAATGATAAATAAATTTTCTAAAACCTGTGATCTAAAACAAGTCATAAATATTTGTGTGATAGACTATAGATTATCTTATTGAGGGAGAGTACAATTCTCAACTGATTTTATGTGGTAGTTAAAATGTACTAGACCAAATTTTGGTGCCTATAAAACACTACACCAAAAACAATCTTTAGCTGCAATTAATAAACAACAATAGTTTAATTTCCGTTAAATATATCTTTCTAGAAGCAATTGACACTCTTTGTAAATGTCTCTAAAGCTTATAGGGATATTGAATTCAATGAAAATTAACTCATATCGATAAAAGCTTTAACATTCTCTGTTAATGTGCATATTTATTACCGCTAAAAACTTATTTTGTTATAGTGTAAATACTTTGGCCTAACACATCCATCATTTAATCTTAACTAACATGTTGAATAACTCTGAGACATGTATAAATTATATATTACCTTGGGATTCTTTGGACAAGGCCTTCTCCAAAGTGATTGAAAGCAATGGTTACTTGCATGTTCTTGTCTTGGACATGGGAATCACTATGTCCCAATAGCATCACTTTATCATGTTTAGTCATGTAATTGTTAGATATGGTAATTGCTGTGGACCCCATTATAGCATCAATCAAACCATCAACACAATTAGACAAGGAACAATGATCTATCCAAATATGACTCCCACCAAAAATGGACACTCCATCACCATCTGATATAGTTCTCCACCCATAGTGATGTGGGGTGCTCCTCACCATAGCATTCCCACCTTGCTTACAATCATGTATGTGAATTCCATGGATGATAACATTGGTCACATACTGTATTGTTATGCATGGTCCACCTGAAAAATCAAAAACATAATTTATAATATAGTCCGTTTGATCAATCTTTTATTAAGTTAAAAGTGTTTTTTTAAAATAATAGTTATTTCAGAAAGTCTAAATGTTTGATCAAGTTCAGGAGTAACAAATAACTTTCCTCTAGAAGCATTGTTGGAATCTTGCCCAACCATAAATTACTGCGCTAATTAATGTTGGCAGAGGTGGTTACTAATTCGGTAAAATTTAATAATTTTGACTCAAATTCTTAATTTGTATTTAAAGTGAAATGTCAAAAGCAAATTTTAATTATTTGTTTTTTTTAATCTCACACTTAAATTATTAGGAGGGTAAAAAACACACTTAAATTATCATTTATAAGTTTGAGAAACACAATCTCTTTTAAATTAAAAAATTGTCACATGAATTACCAATTTCATTGTGGCAAAAAGTGCCAGCACATAACTAATAATTTCTAGTCTGTTTCTCAAACTAATTAGTGATAGTTTAGGTGTGTTTCTCATCAGAGGTAGAGCTAGGTGGGGTTCGTGGGTTCGGACGAACCCAGTAGCTTTTCCATAGACTTTGTATTTGTATTAGAAAATTAATTAAATATATATGTATATTAATTTGTGAACCCCTAACAAAATTGATTGACGGTTCTAAAGGAAATTTAGAACCCCAAACTCTTTATCTTGGCTCTGCTTCTGTTTCTCGTACCCTCAATAGTTTAATGATAGTTTGGATGTGTTTTTTAACACTTAACTCAAAAAAATGTGTCAGCACAAAAAAAACATGGACGAAAAAAATGATAGTTTAAATGCATTTTTAACACTTACTCCAATGCAAATATTTTTAAAAAAAATTCACCTATGATAAAAGACAAATTAAACAAACATCTAAACTTATGAGTTCAGAATTTAATATTTATCGAAACTTTAGTATTCATATATATCTAATAATTCACCTGCAATGTGAACGTTAGCTCCTCTTCCATCAATAGTCTTGAAAGAGTTCATAATAAGTTCTTCTTTCAGTTGAATAACCATATCCCTAGCAAAAATAATCCATAATGGCTCATCTTGAATAACACCATACCGGAGAGTCCCCGGTTTAGGGTTAACAGGATCGTCGTTACCAGAGTTGGTAACGACGTAAATTTTTCCGTCTCTACCACCAACGGCTTTTTTTCCAAAGCCAATAGCACAATTAGCAAGCCTTTGACGGTTTTTCTCCCAGTTTGGGTCACAACGCCAACAGTCATCTATAGGGTTTCCTATCCCACAAGACAAATACCCTAAGTTCCTCCTTGACACATTTATGCTCCTACAAAGAAAAAAAAAGTCAATCATGTTGAAGTCTACGGGGAGTCAGAATTTTAACTTTATTATGAATTTTGAATTCAAATATTTTCCTTAATATACTAGATATTCATTATGAATTTTGAATTCAAATATGTTCCTTAATATACTAGATATAAATAAATTGGGATTTAAAGTCCCGTCAGGTGTTTAAAGAGACATTTTAAAAAAAAAAAAAAAAAAAAACTGAAAATAATGGCAAATAATAATAAACTAATTAAAATATATTATATTGATTTAATTTATGTGAAAGTGTTCGTAGATATGTTGTTTATAAGAAAGAAATAAACATTTTTTAAAATTGTGTAATTTCAAACTATAAAATATATGTTATTAATTAAGAGTAAAATAAGTAAAAATATACAAGAGTACTTTTTTAAATGAATCACTTGGAAGAAGTGGTAAATAGTAAGTGGTCCTGCAGCACGCTATTCGAATTTAATTGAGATTTCTACGTAGGTTCTAGACATCGAATGGAAAATCAAATAAAAATAAAAATAGTTAGGGCATGCATGTGTGCCAAATATACCTATGTACTTGATCAACAGCATATTGATGATTTTGTAAGGGAGAAGAGGCAAGGAGTGAAGGAATTAAGAGAAGAGAGGACAAAAGGAAAATGAGAGAAAGAGAGGAGGTGGCCATATGTGTTGTATTATGTGTGTGTGTTTTCTCAATGTGGTAAAGTGTTTGAAGTGGGGTTTTAGAATCAAGAAAAAAGAGGGAATATAAAGGAACTTGGGTTGGGACAAGGGGGGAAAAGAGAGGGAATTATAAAGAGAGAAAAGCCAAGAATTTGGAGTAATTAATTAAACAAACTAGGTAGGGTATATTATGTTACATTTTTTAGGGAGATTCTTCTTTGGGAAGACTATTTTGTATTGATAGTTTGGCTTTGAGTATGCATTTTAGATGGAAAACAACAAACATTATCATTTTATTTTATTTTACCCAATTTTGTTATGCATTAGATTTGAGAAAATAACTCAGAAGGTCGCTCTACTATTTTATTATTGTTTTATTTGTAACAAGAATATTACCCAACTATAAAGTTCTCCTTCATATTTCTTTTTTCGGTGTAAAATAACTACTCTTATATTGTAGTAGCACTAAACATTGACAAATTATTTAAATCTTTCCCTTTACGTTCCAACTTATTTAGTTTTCTAATATATATGCTTTGTAAAGAAAGTACATACCTTATTTCATTTCAATTTTTTGATCATGTTGTAGTATTTTTTTTAATCCACGTCACGCATGTAAAGCTTAGGGGAAGTATCTTTATCATTTGCCTCAATTTATATATATTTACCCTTTATAGAGAAGCAACCCAACTATAATTTGCTTTGGTAGTTTTCATTAGTCTCCAAGTGAAATAGTTATTACTTTATGTAGCACCCTTGACAAAACAGAATAAAAGAACTATCTATTGTTTTCCTCATCTTTTTCTGTTGAGTGGTTTGGTGGGGGTGGGGGCCTAGGGGGGGAGTGTGTATTACTTCTTAATGAGTTTTTTTTAGCATTGGTTTGGTTTGGAGGGTATCAATACTGAACTATTTCCTCCGTCTCGATTTATGTGACACAATTTAAATTTCGAGAGTCAAATAATTTACATTTGACCTTGAATTTGGACGTGAGAATTTGAAGTCTTTTGAAATAAAATTTATATTTTTGAAAACTACGTAAAAAGTATAATGGTATGGGTTTTTAAATGACAAAGTTGATGGGTATAATGAGCAACTTTCACATATAGCAAACATAAATATCATATTTGTATGTTATAGCTATAGCTTGCATAATTGCGCTCCATAGCAAATTTTATGTTTGCTATGGAGCTTTTAATTTGTATAATTTGCTAGATACATCCAATTTTTTACAAATTGTTCAGTTTTGTATAAATTCATTTATATATTTTAATTTGTATAATAAGATTTGTATTTGTATAATTATAAGTGTATAGGAAGAAAATATATGTATTTGTATTTGTATATGCAGTTTTCTCTCACTTTATACAAACACAAACGCATTTTATACATTTTATACTGAAATGTATAAAATGACTAATTGTATACCGAATCAGATGGCAAAAAAAGGGATGTTTGCTGCGAATTACAAATAAAATAAACTATGACTATAACATTTAATTTGAACTAATAGTTTGCTATTTCATACAATTTTCCCTATAATATACTCTTTTCCCCCAAAGTGGTGTTCCGTCATGCTTTTATGAAGAATGGGTCGTATAAAAACCAGCCCAAACTAAAACAAGCTAGTTAATGGATCGTATAAAGACAACCCAAAATGAAACGGGCTAGTTTAACCTTCAGGCTTCATCAAATCTACGTTGGCCCATAGACCATAGGATATGGTCTCTAACTCTTGAAGATCATACTCTAGGGTTCGAGTCTCAAGGGTATAGAGTCGCTGTATTAGGGAGTGTTTTACTCTCCAATATAGAATTTTTCGGTGTGAATCCGAATATAGTCGGACTTCAATATGGGTACCGAACATCGAGTGGAAAATCAAAACAAAAAAATATCAAATTATTTTTGTCCCATTGTTTGATGTGGGACTCAACAACATAAAAGTTCATCACTAAGAAGTCGCTAGATAAAGTGTATAAGTATAGTATTAAATATGATGAGTAATGCTGATAATATTTTTATTCATTGTTTGATTTGGTATATTAAAAATAACATGCATTGAATAATTACCTTGAATTTTTTTTTATTGTTTACATAAATACCCTTTACAAATACATTGAAAAAGATGTAGAAATAATTTTGAGGAGCTTTTTTTTTCTTTTTTATTTAATATACTATTTTCCACTTGCCTTTGTTAGCGAGTGTTTTAACTAATCTGTAATTTTACGACGCAATCCAGATTTAATCAGTATCGTGTATGAGTCTTGACAATTTGAATGAAAAAAGTAGGGAAGAAGAGGCTTAAATTCTTTAAGACAATGAATACTATCAAAACTAGATTATTATATTACTTTCCCTATTATACAACTATTTTCTCAAACAGCAATTCATTATTTTTGTCTATTCATTAAAAATATAAACTTGGAAGATGAGGAATATATTACTTTAAAATGGGGCAACACGAAACATATCATGATTCATATTCAACATAAAAAAAAAAAAAAAAAAAAGAATATCATGTCCACCGCCAAAGAATATTTTTCGTGCATTGACTTCTTTTGATATCCTTGAAGTGTTAATGAATCAGTTTTATTCTATGATTGGGGCTCAAAAATGCCCTTCAACTGGTAAAATAATTTTAAAATATCCTTCTTAAGAAATATAGTCTAATTTTAACCTTGAAAGCAAATAAAGAGAGGAAAAATCCATGTGGAAATATCTATTGTAGTATTTTTCTTAAATTTCTTGTTCGGTCTGATGAATCCGCGTTGAAGTTTCGATTAAATCTATGATAATATTAGATGAACACGAGAATCAGACATGACAATGACCTTTAACTATAAAATTGTTTTTTGCGGTTGGTAAGCACTAGAGAAAATTTAAAATTTAAAATTCTTTTGTATTTCATAATCTATTTTTTTAACGTCTTGGCCAATTAACAGCTATAGAACAGGAAACAATGGAGCTTATGTATTGAAAGATCATATTTGGTGAATTATTTAATTATTGCATTTTATAAGAGTATAAATAACTAGTAAATGTATGTATAGAAATGTTAATGTATATATATATATTTTATATATAATTCGTGATTTAACAAGTCGACCACCATCACTTAAGAATGTGGTATAGTGAATGGGGTTGTGCGCTTTTCACTTAACATAATCAGAGGTTTCGGATTCGAGTCTTGTGTATGAGAAGGTGAGCTTTGAAGATATGATTTTCTCATTTGGATTATTTGATTGGGCTTTCAATGACAATCTGCCCAGCTTTCAGGTCACTTCCGAAGGGAACAAAACTCTTAGTAAGGAGCGTTTCTTCCCAAATTGGGTTTTATGATCGCTAATTTTAAATTGTCAAGCTTCAATGTGAATATCGGATAACATATAAGAAAAATAAAAAAAAGTGACCACTTGTTGCCACAAGTTTCCAACAAGGCAATTATTTTTTGATAATAATATGAAACATGTGGAGAAAGGCTAACAAGTGCGGAGAAGGATGACACGTAATTAGTGTAAGGCCAATTTATTTTCCTCCTCAATAATTGGTCTTACCTGTTATTGACGACGTGGTCTCTTTATCATTTTAAAAAACATCCGAGAATTGTGGAACCAAACATAATTGAATTAATATTTTTCCATTTTAATTTTATAAATGAACTTTTTTTATTTTAATATATAAGCAAAACAAGAGGAACACAAAAGTAATTGGACCATCATACTTCATACTCATTTTATTTGAAACGAGTGGACCATAAAAATCAAATAAGTAGTTTAAACTATATTGTTTAATAGCATATTTTTGTACAAAGTCAAGATACAATCAACAATTGTGATATGTGTTAATGTTATGTTAATTAATATGTTTGTCCTAAAATAAATGTTATCTTAACGAAAATTACGTTTATTAAAAAAATATTGAATGTAATGTGTAGTTTATTGAACTATTTTTTAATAAATGTCTCTTGAAAATTAAACACAATTAAAAAAAATGAGGTATAAAGATATAATTGGAATAACATACTTCACTGTTTCAATTTATTTGACCTATTTTGATTTTACACGGAGTTTAAGAAAATAAAAATATTTTTGAATTTTGTGGTCTAAAATTAAGTCATGTGGAAAGTTGAAATTAAAGAATTACTAAAAAAGGGATAAAATCATGCTTGATCGCTACTACAAAGAATATTACGCACTTGATAATATCAATTGCTTGTTGAACACGTGAATTGCATGAAAGTAGGATTCTCCAAATTTTGAAATTGAGAAGTAGGTCAAACCGGTTAAATTGAAGGAGGAGTTAATTTTTGTCTTGGATTTTGGGACTTTCTTTTTGTTGCTAAAGTAACATTTATTTTGAGACAGAAAATAGTTCATTTACACGCTAAACTAAATTCATATTTTATAGTTGCACAAAAGTAATACACCATCCGTTCCTATTTATATATTACCATTTTAGATTTCATTTCCCTTAAGAAACTAAGTTTACGATTGTACCCTTATTTAGTGTTTTTTTGAAGTCAAGTTTTCAATATATGAACGTAAATAAATTAGTTTGATTAATTAAATTGACAAATGAACATGAATTAACCATCTAGTTTTCCTATGTTGGTCAAATTCATATTTCAAGGTTGTTAACTCTCAAAGGTAAAATAGGAAGAATAATGTTATTTATGTATTGGTTTTATGAAATGACAAGTATCAAGTACATCAATTTTTAGTAAGGACGACATATAAATTGGATCACAGGAAGTAAAAAAATACTTCATCTGTCTACTTTTATTTGTCATGTTGCGTTTTTCAAAAGCTAATTTGACTAATTTTTAAAGTTAAATTAGATTACATTAATTTGATAGTTTAAACAAAAAAATTAAATATCCAAAAACTATACAAAAAGTACTATAAAGTACAATTTTTTGCATATCAATATGATAAAAAAAATACATCATAATTAGTCAAAAATTTCATAGTTTGACTCTAAAAAAGGAAACTATGACAATTTAAAGTAGACGGAGGTAGTAATAACACTTCTTTTTGAAAATTATGAATATTTAGGCGAAGATTAAGGTCATAATAATGATAAAGCAAATAGAGCAGAGAGCTTACCCTTTCTAAATTATGATAATCTGGTCGGCTGCAATGAATGTGAATATCATATTTTATTAGGTACATTTTATTTATTTATTTATATATTTTTGTGGTAGAGGCTTCATGCTGTGCCGCCCTTTTACTTTTTTGTGTTAGTAGTAGCTCACGTTGCCTATAAATGCAGGGATGGCGGCCAAAATGCTATAACCAAAAATCTTTTACACACTGAAAAATATTTTTGTTTTAGTCAGAATTTGCATATTGTAATCATTGTTAACGCTTGCCTCCTCTGTATTACCGTTAAACTCCAAAGATCTGTCATAATAATGTCACCTAATTTGTTTGCTAGTAATGTCGATGCACATCACGGCGAAAACGAAATGGCTGAAGGCGACGTCGACATCATCACCTCCGCCGGCCGTCGCATTCCGGCACATTCTAACGTTCTGGTATGCATACTATAGCTTATTCCCTCGGGTTCATTTTATCTGAAGATGTTACTGTTTAGTCAAATAATTTTTGAATCGTTAACTATTTTAATTTTATAGTGCTATTTTTTTAATGGAAAATTTATATTTGAATTTATTGTTAAACTTAAACATCATATAGCCAATAGTTTGTCCGTGGAAACGATCCGATTTTTCAAATGTGAATTGATCGAATTGTTTTCGAAATTTATTTGTTTTGCAATTTGGAAATACTGATCGATCTCTACCGAAAAACAATGTTAGGCTGCTGCTTCGCCGGTTCTGGAGAGCAAATTAGTTCGTCCGCGACGGAGTTATGAGAAAACGATACGGATTCTCGGCGTCCCGTGCGACTCTGTTTCCGTGTTCGTACGATTTCTCTATTCCTTCAAGTGAGTTTCTTAATGAAAGTTCTTTTTTGATTCGTACATATTATATTGTATTGTATTGTATTGTTCTATGTTAAATTGATTATGTTGTATTTTCTTATTGAATACATTATTTTAGATGTGCTACATTATTTTTCAAAAAAGATAGAATACTTATAAAATTACTGTAAAAAATGTATGATAAATGATAAAATAAGATTAGTTAATAAGTAAAAAAGCATGGTAAATAATAAATAAGACTATTAGCTAATAAATAAAGATAAAATAACAAATAAAGAAAAGGTAATGAAACGATTACACTAAATTAGTCCTAACATAAAATGAAACTTTTCTTCGTTATCTAATCATGAATTTAATAACACTATAAAGTTATTTAAGTAACAATTATAAGTTTATAACATTATTACTAAACTATAAACACGATACGATACAACAGACATGTTAGTCGTTTGCTCGTGTTAAATTTGGCCGCCCATTTTCTTATTATCTTGGCTCATTGATCACCATTACATTCTTTAATCATAATATTCTGTCCAGCACCGTCAAGACCAAGTTTTCCTCTGTTATTGGAGTATGTTGCAAATAACTTTTAAAAAAATGTATAGATGGTACTTTTTTCGTCCCATATTAGTTGATCATTATACTAAAAATAGTTATTCATATTAGTTGATCACCTTAATCAAGAAAACATCAATTAATATTTTCTTATATTACCCCTGCAATTAATTCTTTTTGGAAGTGTTCACATTTATTTGAAAAATTCACAAGAAGTTTTTTCAGGGGTGAATTAGTAATATTATCTTTTTATTTATGATTTTTTAAGCACGATGTAAAATGAAAAGTGATCAACTAATATGAAAAGGAGGGAGTATATAAAAAAAATTTATTGAACACTTCGTAAATCAGTGATTGTCAGCAGGAAGTATCTGTTTTCCTGCTAATAGATGTTCTTTTTATGAAAATAAAGTATCGTAACTAAATTTCTCTCGATTGTTCAATCATTTGATAACCTGATCTTTAGAAGAATATGGATCATGTCTAAAATGGTTATGTTATCAAATTGTGCTAACTAGGTGTACTAAGGAGCACATGGAGAAACATGGAATTCATCTGCTAGCACTTTCTCATGTGTACTTAGTACCATGCCTAAAACACAGATGCACCAAAGCATTGGCCGAGCAATTGACAATTGAAAATGTAATAGATATGATTCAACTCGCGAGGCTATGTGATGCACCTCATCTCTACCTCAAATGTATGAAATTTTTGCGGAGTAATTTCAGGAAAGTTGAAGAAACCGAAGGCTGGAAGTTCCTTCAACATCATGATCCCCTGCTTGAGCTCGAAATTTTACAGTTCACTGATGAGGCCGAGTTGGTACGTAATATAACCTCCTTTATGATCTAGCTCATTGTTTCAAGTTCAATCCAAAATTTTGATCATGGATCTCACAATAGAATATTGAAGGTTCTCAATTGATTGTGGGATGATGAGACTAATTTAAAGTGTGCATAATGTTAAAAGTATTTGCACGGAATTTTACACTATCAGATCATCTAAAATTAAAAGAAAGTATAGTCTATAGAGGTAACTATCCATAGTAGGTAGTAGGTATGTCTAGTAACTTTTGAGAAATAAACCTACTACAATGTAACATGTCAAAATATACTCATAGCTCAAGAATTCTTTACACAATTGTAGTGTGTATGTCATTGTTAAATTCAACAGAAAAACTCAGATATGATATATTACGTACAAATGCCAATATATCATCGCGTTTTTTGTGTCATTTGTCATTCAGCGGAAGAAGAGGAGGAGGAGACACACACGGGAGCAGAACTTGTATTTTCAGCTAAGCGAAGGGATGGATTGTTTAGAGCACATATGCAGGGAAGGATGTACAAGCGTCGGGCCATATGACGAAGAGTACTCTTGTCAAAAGAAGTTGCCATGTAGCAAGTTTGATACATGCCAAGGTCTCCAGCTTTTGATTAGACATTTCTCTACTTGTAAGAGAAGGGTAAAGGGAAGTTGTTCCCAGTGCAAGCGGATGTGGCAGCTCCTAAGGTTACACGCGTCGATTTGTGACCAACCTGACGATTGTCGAGTTCCTCTTTGCAGGTATGGCCACCATTGAGTAATTAACTAGTTTGTTGATCTATATGTACTTGAACAGATATGTCGGTCTTCGCCATTGCAATTGTGTCTCATAGTTGTGATTTAGTCAGTCCTAGGAAGGTTAAAATGCCACAATTAAAAACATACAATTGTGACGTAGGTGAAACATTACGTGGAATTAAGATTTCTTGTCTACTTACAAATACGGTTAAGGTTATTCTTGATGTGAGCACGACCCATCCATGATCTAAGTAGTGATAATTGACTTCACACACGGTCCCATATCGACTAAATCGTAGAAAATAGCATAACCTTTTATGAAATGTTCATTTGGATCATTAATTTCTAGTTGAATAATCTCTGTTTTTCCCCTGTTCCTAATAAAAATAACTTCAAAGTGTCCTAATAATATTTTAACACGTTAAATCGGACAAAGTGATAGGGTTGCAGAAATATCAATCTCATATAATGTTGTTTGCCTTTTCTATCAGTAAGGTCAATTTCTTGAACCAATACAATATGATCATCCATTATTTTGTCTATGTGATATTAGCACTATTCTCGTAGTTTCTTGCTCTTGTGATTCGATTAACATTGAGTATGTCGTTGTTGTTATTGTTTGTCATTGATCACGATTCACGAGTATCTTAACAACTCTATTTACATTACAGAGAATTCAATCAGAAATTGGAAAAAAGGGGAGATGATGAGCTATGGAAATCACTTGTTAGAAAAGTGGTGTCAGCCAGGGCCTTGACTTTTTTATCTCTGCCTAAAAGAAAGAGAGAAGAAGAAGAACCAAGATTAAGGGATCATCAAATAAGACGCTTTTTAGATTAAAAACTCAGTGTTAATAGTTACTCCCTCCGTTCCTTTTTAGTTGTTATAGTTTATTTTTTCAGAGTCAAATGATATATATGAACAACTAAAAAGTTCAACATGACAACTAAAAAGGAATGGAGGGAGAAGAAAATTATCGATCAGGCAGAATCAATCTTTTATAAGTCCTACTGTAAAGTACTGTGTTAATCAATTTTTTTGTGCTTTAATGTTTTTGTAATAATTAAGAAATGCTCATCTAGTGAGATGCTTTTTTTTACTGTTGAACTACATTATCTTTTGTAATTTTATTTTCAACTATTATATATATATATATATACTAAAAGGAGATAATTTAATTAATCAAAATGAAATTTGTATACTGTTTACAACTTTCAGAGCTTTTATTAACAAAATGAAGATCAAACTAGTAGTACATATTTTGATTTCATTAATCTAAAAGGAAGGGAACCAAGCTTGATCTCGACGGTTGATTGTTTTTGGTTTTCCCATTCCCATCCACTGTCTAAGATACGTTCCATAGTCCGATTAAAATCGAATTCACACCTTCATTTTAGAAGCTAAATAATATATAGATATGGAATATCCAGGATTGAAACTCGTCACGATTGATTATTGATACGCGAGAACGAACATGCATGCTTTCATATATATATTCTTTTAATCTCACTTGCTCCGTTAGACTGTATTTGATTCTCTATAAATGTGGACAAAACTAGTAAACTACACTACATCTTCTTTACCTGCCGCTAGTGAGTCGTGAAAGACATAGCCCATAGATAATCACAACCACAAAAACAATTTCTAGCGGCAATAGATATACACATTAATAAAGAGTAATAAAATATTTATCGGTATTAGTTAATTGCCAACATTTATAAAGAGTGTTAATTAATGCCGCTAAAAACATGTTTTTAGTGGCAATTGAGCTATTACCATTAAATTAAGGCGGAATAACCTGGGAGACCCTTATACATGACTCCGTTTGCAAGTTGGACCCTCCTACTTACCAATTTGTCAATTGAACCCCTAAACTCATCAGAATGCAATATTTTGAAACCTTTTTTCAGTTAACTAGTGTGTGTGAAGTACAATTGCTTACACGTGGAATATAATTCCATGTCATTTTTATGACATGTAAGAAATTACATGTTAAAAATTAAAAAATTCAATTAAGCCACTTTTGTAATTTTTGGAAACTTTAGATAAGCATTTTTTTAAAGAAAAAAAAATCCAAATAAGCATGTTCTTCATATTTAATTCAAATTGAGCACTAAATTCATGTCAAATAGATGAAATTTTTTCCCATTTGAGTTGAAAATTCAAATACAAGTTCACCACCACAAATCCAACTAATCCCAATCACAATTTTGAATTAATTTCACAAATTCACAAGACCCATTTATTATTTTTCAAGCTTTCTCTAACTTATCAATGGAGTTTTAATTTTTCAATATCCACCATTATCCTTCGTGTTAATCCATACTTAGACCTCTTTTTTGAAGCTTAATAAAACAAATAATAATCTCAATACTTTTAGACTAAAAAGCTAAATTTTAAAAGGGTTAGTAGAGGGGCAGATCTAAGTGGTTAAGGTGGGTGGCTAATTTGTAGTGAAAAAGAAGTGTGGATTGAGAAGGAAGTGGATGAAGAAGAGAATGAAGAGGAGGAGAGTGGGTGTGGTGGATGAAATTCTAACAAGAAGAAGAGAGGAGGGGGGAGGGGGCGGGGGGCTTTAAAAAAATTGATTATTATTATTATTATTTAAATATTTTAAATGTAAAATATCTTATTTACTCGCTGTCAAACGCGTGTAATCACGTATTTTTCCAATTCAGCATTATCAATGCCACATAAATTCGGTCAATGGTCAAAGGGGTTTAAAATATTGTGTTCTGATGAGTTTAGGGATTCAGTTGACAAATTGATAAGTAAGAGGGTTCAACTTACAAACGGAGCTAAATACATGAATTTTTCAAGTCATTCCGCTTTAAATTAATTGTCACTAAAAATATTTTTGCTTTCTAGTGAATTAATTAGGTACCAATCACATCTTTTACCCTAATTAAACATCCAAATTAGTTTCCTCCTACATACTACTTTTTATTATTATTAAAATTATTCTTTGAATTGGTGGCTGATTGACTAATCTTCATGGCTTGGGTAGTGTCAGGCTGTCAGCCATTACGTAATCGGTGATAGCCTTTTGGAACATTTTAATAAAACAGTTAGAAGTGTATTATAAAAAAAAAAATTTGCACAGTAGGACTGAATATGAACTGCCTCAGATAACAACAATATTGTCTAGGTATGCTCAACAACTTTCAACCACAAGTTGTTTTCCCGTCGTCAGAGATAACAACTTTGCCTGCTATTTTCTCCCTTAGATACACCCCTTCTTTATCCCTTGTTTCCTTGTTGCAGTCAAGATATTTTTAAAAGGTCTAAAATATGAAGAAGTAAATTATAAGAAGGGTAACATATGTTATACATAAATATTAAAATAATATTATAATTATAATTCGGTATAAATAGTGTAACTTTTTTAAGAATGAGATTTAGATGAATCCTTCAACTTTATTTGTCTCCGCCTCTGCTTAAGGATACTATATATTAGTGACGTTTGCTTTCACGATTTGAGTACTTTGTGATTATTAAGCAATGATAAGATATACATCAAAGCAGCCTTTTTATTCAGGGAGGACATATTTTGACCAGCGAAATTACGTAGCCAACAACCGGCTATTTTTTTCCTGCCTTTTTCTTATTTTCCTTTTTATTTTGATTTTCTGTTCGTTGTGCTGTATCAACATTAAAGATTGACTAGTCTCAAATTTGTACCATAAATCCCACATTATTCTTCCTGCCTTTGTATTTGTTATAAACATATAGAAAAATCAAAGACGGTCCCTCATGAATAGAAATTACGAACTCTCAAAACTATATTTTGTGTGAAAAAAATTAGTTAATCCACATTATATGTAACATACGTATACTACAATTAAAAGAACACACATTTTTAACATTAAATGAATATAATATTACATATATTGTAACTTTAATTGTATTATTATATTCATAATTCTCTTTTTAATACAACTTTTCACTCTAACACAGCATACACGTGCAAACATACAGTAAATTAGTAAATATAAATAGTAAATTTAAATTCTAATAAGGAAATTATATTCACTCAGACTTCTTAAATTTAAATTTAAATTCTGAATATAACTTTTAAAAATTACTTAATGACATACTATTACGATCAGGTTACACCATACGCGGCTACCACCATCGCCCGCCCTTACGCCAGGTGATGTACAACTTTTATTAATATGATATATTAAACGTAATTGAATTTTTATTTTAGTTTCTGGAACCATAAAAAAAAGTATGAATTTCAGCTTCTTTTAATAATATTTAGTCTTTGCTCTAATTAGAATTTTCTCCCTCAAGTAAGAATATTATAATATTATGCATTTGGTCTTAAACGAAGAAATTAAGAAAACTAACAAACTGCATTATGGCATGCAATGTAAATATTTATCTCGTTGAGTGATATAAGGTCAATTTAATTATACTAGTATTTCTTTTTGTCCATTTTTTCATATAATATAATTAGAATTTAAAGAATCAAATAAAAAATTCATGATGATTTATATTAATTTTCAACAATCATAAATATCAATAACTAAAATAAAAGGATACTTCAGGACACTAAAGCTTTTACAATAATTTTTTTTCTACGAAAAAAGAATCTTCCACATGCCGCCCTTTTGCTTTTGGAGCTGCGCTGCTTATAAATAGGGAGGGTTGGGCAAATGCTCTCTCCAAAAACTAAAGGAAACTCTCTCTGAAAATTTCAATTACTCTGTCACAGGCGAAAATTAATTATCGATTCTAAAAGCAACTGTAATCACCATGCCATCCCATAACTCTTCAGGCGATATCGATGTATTTTCCGGCGAAACGTCTGAGGTTGATATCCAAATCATCACCTCCGGAGGCCTCCGCATTCCGGCGCATTCCGCCGTTCTGGTACGAAGACCTAAAACTAATCACATGAAGTCTTAAATACTCGTTAAATCTATCAATTGCATATTAATCTAAAACTGTGTTAGTCTATAATATGAATCATTTATAATCAATTCACACTCTGAAAACTCCGTGTTGGCTGTCGAAAAATTGGTATTAGTTGCAAATGATGTTGTGAAAAAGTACTGATCTATGAGAAACGTATTTGTAGGCTGCTGCTTCGACGGTTCTGGAGAATATACTAGTTCGGCCGGGAAAGCGGCGGAGCTCCGAGAGAACGATTCGGATTCTTGGCGTGCCGTGCGACGCCGTTTCCGTGTTTATCCGGTTTCTCTATTCTTTCAAGTGAGTTTCCGAAATACACGCAAAACCGTTGTGTTTTCTTCATTTATTATTTCGATTTTGTTAATTTGTTAATCGTGTTCAAACTTTGAATCTAATTGGCTCCATCCAAGCTGGAATTTGACCACAAGAAGTAATTATTGTAAAGTAGATTTGATTAGAAAATAGGTAGTTGGTAATCAAAGACTAATCTGCGTGCCTATTTCTTAATTGCTTGCGTGTGGTTCATTAATTGACTTGTAAATTCTTTAATCAGATACTATTTGATGTTTTGATTGCTTCATATTGTGTTGGCCGCCTGATAGATGCCTCGACCGACATCTTCGTTGTCATTGAAATGAATTACAAAAGTATTTACGTTATTTATGATTGTTAAACAACCAATATTATTGACTTATTTGTAGCATGTTACTTACTCTCATATGGTCTAAAAGCTAATTAAAATATCAAAAACTTTTAATCAGTTAAACCCTTGCTAGAAAGAATGCTTAGAGTGACCAAATTGTCCTTGTATGTAGGTGCACGGAAGAGCAGATGAAGAGACATGGGATCCATCTGCTAGCACTTTCTCATGTGTACTTGGTACCACAGCTGAAGCAGAGATGCACAAAGGGGTTGGCTGAGCGATTGACGATTGAAAATGCAGTGGATGTGCTTCAACTTGCGAGACTATGTGATGCACCAGATCTATACCTTAAGAGTATGAAATTTTTGTCGAGCAATTTCAAGAAAGTTGAGGAGACTGAGGGCTGGAAATTCCTTCAACATCATGATCCCTGGCTTGAACTTGAAATTCTACAGTTCATGGATGAGGCTGAGTTGGTACGTAATTATAATGTAATTGGCATATATCATACATCCCTTATTTAATAAAAAAAATTCTCTTGGAATTCATGTTATAATTTTTATTGTTGTCAATTGATCATGAAAGATAATAAGTTTGCCATGAAATCATTACATGGCATTTGTTTGCATCTCTTTTATCAGTCAAATGGCTGTGATTAGTGATTTTGCATTGTAAATTTCTCATTATAGCGGAAGAAGAGGACAAGGAGACACAAACGGGAGCTGAGCTTGTATTTACAGCTAAGCGAAGCGATGGATTGTTTGGAGCACATTTGCACAGAAGGATGTACTAGTGTGGGGCCATTAGATAAAGAACCTTCCATCAAGAGGCAGCCATGTAGCAAGTTTGATACCTGCCAAGGGCTTCAGCTTCTGATTCGACATTTTGCTACTTGTAAGAGAAGGACCAATGGAGGTTGTTTGCGATGCAAGCGCATGTGGCAGATCCTAAGATTACACGCATCCATTTGTGACCAACCAAACGATTGCCAGGTTCCCCTTTGCAGGTAACCACCACTGACTACTGAGTAACTAATTTTTTAATCAATTCATGTATTGTTGATCGCTTGAGAGTGAATCTCATTGATGGCAGTAATTAGAATTTGTACATCATCTTAGAGGTGTCATTGGTCGAGGCATGTCTATCTTGCTTAATTTGAATGATGGGTCCTGATCAATATACCCATTATGGTCTGTCATGTTCAACCTTGAAAACTTCTTAGGTGGCATGTCAGAGCTCGGATGTTATTATAGGAGATTTGTCTCGATAGAAGATGCCAACAAATCAGCTGTCACATTGATTTGTCCATTTTTTTTCCTCCAATTCATGATTGAGCCATTTACTATCACTTTGTTGGATATTTCTTTTCATATGGCTCTTAAATTTGTGATGTAGACAGTTACAAGGAGCCTATCAATCCTGTTTTGTCTTATAAGCTGGTGAAGAAAAATCAACATTTAGTTACGGCTTAATACAAAATTGTTAGCTGGCATGTGATTTTGTTCAATTTTGTGTGATGATGAGTCTAATCATGAAGATATTTTTTCCAAATTTTACTGTGATTCTAAATGCCGGCTTGGTTGAGGTCGTTCTTCACGTGAAACACAACCATTCAAGTAGTAATAATTGATTCATGGTCCCATATCGACTAATACCCAGATGCACCTGTTGTAGACGGTAGCAAAACTTAGACAGCAACATGATCTGACCTTTTGTGATTCATTCTTTTGGAATGTGTCCACTAGTCCTCTTCCACAAGAAAATATCTCCCAAGAGCTCAAATAACTTTTTGACACGTTGGGTTGGTAAGTTCAATAAGTATCAAGTTTAAAATAACATTGTTTGCCTTCTTTATCAGTAGGGTCAATTTGATACAGTAACTAATCATCTGTTTTTTCTTCTTTCTGTACTCGGTAAATATCGACTCTTTGAGTTTCTTACAGCTCCATATTTTACATTTCAGACAATTCAAATTGAAGGTGCAACAAAAGGGAGATGACGAGCTGTGGAAATCACTTGTTAGAAAGGTGGTGTCAGCCAGGGCCATGTCTTCTTTATCTCTGCCCAAAAGAAAGAGAGAAGAGGAACCAAAAATGGACTTAAGCCATCCTCAAGTGATGAACTTTAGGTTGGCAGCTTAGTGTCAAGTATTTCACATCGTTAGGCAAACTCGATCTTTGTAAATAGACCATCAATGGAATGTAAGTTTTTACCATTTCATATTTCCTATTGTAGAGGCCTATTCTATATGTTTATTTTTTTTTCTGTGTCAGTCCTTTAGTAGATGAAGAGTGTTGTATCAACAAACGAGTTGTATACGAAGTGTTATAACTACTGCGTGGTAGTCTGTTTATATCTTCATTTTGTGTAATGAAATTAGCCATTAGTCATATGCTTCAAATACTTTTTTCCAGGTCTTTCTACCATTTTCTGTACATTGTACTACTCTGGAGGAACCCAAAAAAAAGACTACAAAATGTGGTCGATCACAAAAATCGTTGATGTGTGATATTATGAAATGACGGAAAATAATTTTTAGTGTTATTGTATATCGTCCCACTGCTTGAGTAATGAAAAAAGTTATAATAAGGGTCGAGAGATATTTTGATGTCTCCAAAACCTTATCGCGATTTTGAGAAAAGATAGTGATATTTTCCAAAAAAAAAAATAGATCAGATAAGCTGCAGAAAATCAAAAGACGCAAACTCCCAATGACCCTACTTCGATTTATCATATTTCGTACAAGTGTCCCTTTAATTTAATGCTCATAACTAGGATTGGAAAATTTGGAACTAAAATAGTTTTTTGTGGGGGACACATATAGAGTTTAAATTATGTCCATTTGTGCAAACAACAACATATCTATCAATATCTAGTGAAATTCCATAAACTGTATGAGGAGGGTAAAGTACGCAAATCATATTTCTATTTTGGAAAGGTAAAATGATTGTTTTTGAAGGACTCTGGATCGACTCAAATACACAATATATCAAAATAGGTACAAAAAGGGAAAGCAAAAATGGAGAAACAAATCAACTTATTAGGAAACAATAACAACCATAGCAGAATCATAAAATAATGGGATAACCAAAATCTAAAAATAGTAGGGTGAAGATCATTTGATTTGCACCATTAATATCTTTGAACATCCAATTTTACTTTCTCTATCATGAAATGATGGCATGGTGATTAAAATGGACAATCTTTTGATATTTTCTTCTATCTAATCAATCCTAAGTGGGACACTTGATACTCATTACTCAACTTGAGTGCACTAGTGGTACACTAATTCTTCCCTTCATTTATATACGCACATTTTACTTTATTGTTATCACTCAATTTCTTTGTTTTTCTACATCTCCCACCATCTCACTTTAACCAAAAAGATATTTTAAGTCATTTTTGGCAACCAAATACTACAATAACAACAATAATAACATATTAAATATAATTTCACAAGAGAACTTGAATGACAAGCGGACTTGAATGACAACCAAATACTAAAACCTAAAAATACTTTCTATTAAACAACCTTCTTCACGTACATTTTCCTCCAAATAGTCCATTTAAAATAGCTTCTAAATTTTAGAAAAGTTATAGTGAGACCCTTACTAGTGATTTTCCAAGTAAAGTGCGATTATTTTGGGAGAAATTCACCCTTGAATTAAATTAAGAATAATTAGATTTGTATGATATAAATCATTAAAATTATTTCAAAATAAGAAAGTAGAACATCCTTTTTAACATGGATTAAAAATGATTTTAACACATAAATTGAGATAAAAGAGAGTACTAGTAAAGTTTTGAAGGGAAAGTTCCAAACTTTCTCATAGTACATGGAATTTGGAGCTTAGATCTAGAAGACTTGAACAAAAAGAAGTTTTTTAGTGTTTTTTTTTTTTTTACTCAAGATTGGTGTAGTCCACGGCGGAGCCACCTGACGTAACGGGTGCCGGTTGACATTTTTTTATTGAAAAATTATACTGTTTAATTAGATTAAATTTTATTAATTTTCGAACTTTGAGCCTCATTGGACAAATTGTGACCTATTTGTCAAAGTTTTCGGAAAAAATTAGAAGTATTATTACAAAAACTTATTTTCAAGAGTTAAAAGTAATTGATTTAGTTAGTTTTTTTTCTGGGAAAAAATAAAATAAAATAGAAGTGTAAAAATTTATACAAAACAAAAAATGCATGCCCTCACGCAGGATCGAACTACGGACCTTCAGTTTACAAGACTGACGCTCTACCACTGAGCTATAAGGGCTTGTGGTCATCATGTCTACTCTTTGCTTATTTCATCAACAGTTTTCTAGTTTTGGCATTTTATTTGAATTGGATTGAATATTTTAAATTTTTGATTTTGACTTTTAAGGCTTTAAAATAGAGAAAATGATCTTTAATATATAGGGAGTACTTTACTTTAATCCTTGATATATTCCATATGATTTATATGATCCTCAATATATTATAAAAAGTACTCAATTTGATCCTTTCCCCTAAATATAACAGTCATCCGTTAAATTTAACGTTGTGCCCACTGAAAAATAAAACCACCCAAAATATTTCCCTTTCTCCTTCATTCTCTGGTCCTCCCATCAAAAGCTCTGTTGATGTTTTTGCCTCAGGCACAGAAGGAACTTTCCTCTTCCACTTTTAAAAATATTACTTCTCAAAAGTGTGGTTTAGATAGTTGAATTTTGCTTTTGATAAACATTTAAGAATCAAGTTCATCTTATTTTATATAAGTTGTGAATTGGTTTTTACAAACATAAAATTTGTTCAGTTGATACTTCATCAGCCTCGTATGGCAAATTTATTTTAATGCCGAAAAATGTTGTCTCAAACACATGACCTGTTAAAAAAATTGTGACCATCATATATATATATATATACACCATTGACCCTCACTATGGACATTAACAAATCTAACAATAGGATTAAATATTATAATAATATTAACATTTAACAGTGTAAGAAAATAAACTAATTTTCTAACTTAACAATAAAATTATTTTTTTAGAAATCTTAACTTTGATTTAGGCCTAAAACAGTGGGAACAGAAGAGTGGTGGAGGAGGGACAGAAGTGGAGAGTAGCGGCTGGTTGGTGGAAGAGCGTCGATGAGTCGGTGGCCTAGAACAATGTGGTCGTCGGAGAAGAAAGAGGGAGAAGAAGGAGAAGGGGGAAATTGGGTCAAGCTTTTCACACGACTGAGGAAGGAAAAATGGAAAGTTTTAGGTTTTTTAGTGGGCCCGCCGTTAAATTTAACTGACATCTGTTACATTTAGGGCAAAAAATCAAATTGAATACTTTTTAGGGAAAAATGACAAATATACTCTCAAACAATCGTAAATGGTATACAGATATCATCTATCATACTTTTGGGACATTGGTGTCCCTGCCGTCAAAAAATTAGAGCATATATGCCCTTCACTCTAATGGAAGTCTAAATAAGGACACGTGGCACAATTTTATCCATCGATTCGATATTTAATGAATGTCGGATCGGTGGATAAGATTATGACACGTGTATGTACTTTAGTGTAATATATATGCTCTACTTTTTTGACGACAGGGGCACCAATGTCTCAAAAGTATGACTGAGGGTATCTGCATACTATTTACGATAGTTCGGAGATATATTTATCACTTTTCCCTACTTTTTATAATACTCGATCATGTGGAATATATTAAGAATCAAAATAAAATAATCCATATACATTAACGACTATTTTGGTCATTTTCTCCTTTAAAATATGTCATAACAAATTAACAATATATAACCTCACTTCAACTAATAATTTGCTCCATTAAATATAACAACTTTCAATAGTTAATCAAGATTGAGCCTACAAGAATTTATATCATGTAATTCTATATTGGACTAAATTTTGGAAATTCAAAAATTCATAGCATTAAATTCGATATGAAATCCAAAATTCATAAAATTTTAAAGTTAAATTCATAATCCAAATATACAAAAAGTTAGGATTTTGATTTGAATTTTGGGTTGGCCCAAACTCGCCCCAACATGAGATACGCTCAATGACATTTCACATTTTATGTATTTTTTCTGCCTACCAAATGTTTGGAACTTTATATTGCTTCAATTAAATGAACTTCCATACCTTAAAGGGGCGGGGACACGGGTTATGATCTTGTTACTTTATGTTTTGGAGTCAACTGATTCCTTGCTAAGTCTTAACTTGAAATATCTTCTTGATAAATCATTTGGATTCAAGGAACCCTCTTCTTATAGTCAAGTGACTTTTAGCCCCTCTCTGTTGTTATGGTGTTCTTCTTTGTCTTATCTCCGAAATCAAAGGTTGACTAAGGAGTTAGTATTGATTCATGCAATGATGCTCCTTTGAAGCTGGAGTAATGAATTGTCCACCTCAGAGGTATTCTAAATTCTAAGACATGAGTCATCTTGATAAAAGCAACTCATCTAGACTCTAGAGGTTTTTACATTTTAAGGTACTTGAGGAAATACAAACTTATGATTTTTTGTTTATTGACTTGAAAGTTGGAAACTTTTTTTCTTCTCAAGTTATTCTAGATTAATGTCCGAGTATAGTTCATTTGATTTCTTGACCTACGGTAAAACTTCCAGATTTTAGCTCTGAGCTCAGAGCATGTCCAGTGTTTAGTCATAGAATGATTAGCAGTTTCAAATGATCATATTATCTGTTACTGCAATTGATCACCAATACCTATCTTGTTTTTTCATTACAAGTGTAGACTCCAATACTCATGTTAAAAACTTGATCATACACATTGGGATATGTCTAGTTTGAAAAGACGCAAGTGATAATTGAATTTGGAGTTCTAGTAAATTAAGTAGCAAAGTGGAAAGAATATTATTAACACTGCAGTAAACATATAAGATTTGGCATGTATAACACAATTACAACAAAAAATCAACTTGCAAAGTTTCCATCTTGGAGATGGTAACTGAAATACAGAACACATTCTTAGTTACATAACCAACGTATACCCCGGTATGACTTATCTAATGCTTGATCTGAGTTAACATGCACCTAACATCCTTACTGTTAGGCCTCTCCTTTGGATTGTCGAGAGTACAAAAGCAAGCTATCTTGAGAACCAAAAGCATTTGCTCCTCATATCCATTTCCTATCAGCTTAGGATCAATTGCTATTTTAGGATCATCAGAAGTCATTACATTTCTCAGCCACTTAACTAAACTCATCTCAGAAGTATGTTGGAAAAATTCATCCGATGGAGCCTTTCCGATAACCAACACAGCTAGCACCACACCGAAGCTGTATATATCACACTTGTCTGTAAACTTCAGTGTCTGATGATATTCTGGTGCAATATATCCCACAGTCCCTGCAACATTTGAAGTCGTAATATGTGTATGAGCATCTGGAACTGCCTTTGCAAGGCCAAAATCAGCTATTCGAGCTTCCATGTCATCATCAAGTAGGATATTTGCTGGCTTTAGATCTCTATGAATTATGCGTTGAGTATGGTTTATATGGAGATACTCAAGACCAGCAGCTATCCCAGCTGCAATTCTGTGTCGTCCCAACCAATCTAATTCCCTTGTGCCTTCTGTGACTTGCTGCAGGATATCCTGTAAACTCCCATTTTTCATATATTCATAGACCAAGTAATGACAGTCTGGCCTTGGCATATGCGCCAGTAATGGAAGCAGATTCCGGTGTCTGATTTGACCTACAATTTGAATTTCTGATTTAACTTGACGCATTTTCTTGTTCAACGCCTTAGTATCTTCCTCCGTGATCTCTGCAGCATCCATTGGGGATTGTATAATCTTCTTTATAGCTATAATCTTCCCATTACTCCCCGGTAACTCGGCTCTATAAACTTCTCCACATCCACCTTTTCCAATCATTTCAAGTGATGCCACTCCATCTTCTTTCTCTAAGAAAGCCAAGTCCTCCGCTTTCTTGATCAACGGACTATATATCGTTAAACTTGAATTATCGTTCTTTCCCCTTCTTACGAAGAACATTACGAGCTTGAATAGCAACGAAAAGATCACAGCAGATATACCCCCAGCAAAAGTTCCAGCTAAGAAACCAAGAAACCAAGATCTCAACTTCTTTTTCTTCTTGTTATGTTTATGCACCACCGGTACAACACGATTGACCGGTGCTGGAGCTGGAGCATTTGCTGAACTAGAAGCAGGTCCCATTGCAGATATCTGATTTGACCTTGTTGAATTCTCAGCAAGAATGTAACGTTTGGGAACGGCATTGTTTCGATTCAAATCTGTTGATAAATTCTCAACTTGGCTCATGACAGGTAGTGGACCTTCAAGGAAACTATTCCCTGAAATGTTGAGGAAACGAAGATTCCGGAAAGATTTCAATGAAAAGGGTATTTTTCCAGTGAACATATTATCCGCCAGAGACAGTTTTTCCAAATTAGGAAAGTACTTCAAGAAATCAAGATTCCCAGAGAACTCGTTCGATGAAAAGTCAACTAGCCTTAAACGGCTTAAAGATGACAATTCATATGGAATCTTCCCAGAAAATCTGTTTCTTTGAAGTTCAAGAATCTCTAATTTCCGACAATCAAGAATCTGAACTGGGATTTGTTCAGATAGTTGATTGTCGGAAAGAGAAAGCTCTTTGAGCTCAGAGAGTTTGCCAATAGCAGAAGACAAAGTTCCCCTCAATCCATTGGATCTGAATACAATACGGGTAACTCTCAGAACTTGTGTTCTGTTACCCGGTCTACGCTCGCAGGATATTCCTGCGAGCGTGCAGGGGTTGTTAAGAGCAATGACGCCTAAGTCCTTTTGTACAAGCAAAAGTGCTGCATGATCTGGTGGATAAAGATTCAGTCTTGCTTGAACAAAAAGGAAAAGGGTCACAAGGTATAAAAGAAAAAAGTGGAAATTTGAAGCCATTGAGATTCTTGTTTTTCCGGTAGGCCGGACCGACGGAGGAGAGAGGTGAATGAGGCAACCAGGCTGTGGTGGTTGATGGATTTTTTTCTAAGTGTGTATTGGTGGTTATATGAATCAACAATGGTTGGCTGCATTGTAAGAAAAACGAGCGTAGACTTAGCTTTACAAGTCAAGTTGAGACCGTGTGGAAAAAACTTGAAAATGCCTTATGTCCCACATTGTTTTTTTATTAAATAAATTATTGTTAAATATTTCCATATATTGACTACTGAAATTTCCACACACCAATAATAAATGGGTGCCAGCATTGGTGAACAACAAATTGGAATGAGTCTGACTCTGATACCATGTAAAGATATGACACCTGACCTAACTCAACCCCAAAAGTTAGCTAGGAGGCGAAGTTTGTCCAAGTCCATATAAGGAAAGACTAATTTCCTATCTCTCTACTGATATGAAATTCTTTGCAATTTAGTCGTTTATAATAGCATATTTTGTATAGTCTCATAAGGGGTTTTTTTCTCCTTCTTTTTATCATATAGGAAAAAGAAAAGATTACTTTTTATGGTTTAAGGTTTAAATTAAAGATTTACAAACTTTTTAGTTGCAATATAGATATGTTATCACGTATTTGTTGGGTACAATTTTATTTTTCAACTTAAGATAGGAAAGAACGTCTCTTTCATAATTTGGTCAATTGTTAATTTCAATATTTCACCTGACATGTTTAACACCTCAAGATTAAAGAACATTTTGATATATTATATAGACATTTAGTTACAACTACAAGATTTAGGGGTCATTTGGTGGGAATGACAAAGTTACCCATAAGATTAGTTATTCTACCATATATATGGGATAACTTATCTTATCAGTGTAATACAAAGGGTGAGATAAATAATCTCGGGACAATCTAACTAATACCCTTGACCAAAATTAGGATAAAATAATTATATATTTTAATATGGGATTATTATTCTCTATCACTCATAACAAACAATTCCTGATAATCTTTTTTACTTTCTTAAACTTTGTATTCAGTGAAATTATGACAAATAAATTGAGATGGTTGGATATTATTTATTGGTTTGAACAATGAGAAAGCTAATCATATTTGTCACAAACATTTTATTTATCTCAAGGACTAATTCATCATCATTCTAACTGGTTAATTAGACTACTGTGCCGTGCTGTTAAAGTAGTCAAACGTTTTATTTTTCCAAATTTGGTGTATAATGGATGGAACTTTCTTACTTACAGTCTCACATGAATAAACACGTGGGCATTATTTTTAATAATAATAATAGTAATAATAATAGTAATATGGTAGGTAATACATGGAACTTTCTTCCTTACACATGAATAACACAAACACATGTGGATTATTTTTAATAGTAGTAAAGTAATATGCTATATAATGTTAAAGTAGCATTTTCTTACTTGAATAGCACATATAAACGAATTAGCAAGCTCCAAATTTGAATTACTAGTTAGTTGATTAACTATCTGAACTCTCACCTTGTTTATGATCGTTTCATTAAATTCCTTTTGTTACATTTACTTATTTGATGAAAATATCAGTGAACAATTTATTTTAAAAATCTGTATAAAACTATTAGGAGGACCACGTACTGCCATTCAAACTTGCAAATAATAATTCGTATTTCTTCCTAATACACTAAACTAATCTTTCTCTGGAATTATTTAGTCAATTCATCTAATTAAACTGGGACGTTTGAACCAGTCAATTACTACAAACTAATTCTACTATATATTATCTTTTCACATCATCTTAATTGATTGAAAGCTACTTTTTTTTTTCTTCCTCTTGTTGCTATTTGCTTGTTTCTTTCTTCCCCGCCCTGCCCCACAACGCGTCCACTTGGTTAAGAAAAAGAGGTGAATTGGTGTAAGTACATAACCATTGTTTTTTCATCAGATGTCCGAAGCCCGCGTTAGAGCTCCGACTAAATTCAAATCAGACTGCAGGCCCATTCAGATTGTTGCCCCAATGTAATTTTCTTCATACCGGCTCTGACTTAGAATCGTGATTAAGGTGAATTTCACCAGTACATAACCATTAGTATATGTTGCATCTCATAAAGAGGTCCACTTAATAACGATAGGAATATATGTGAATCACTTTTATAACGAGGGGTATATACCGTTCTAAATAACAAAGTTGATAAGTATATCAAACCTTTTTTCCAAAATTAAAAATTGGCACAATATAGGGGACACTTCAACTTTAACAAATTTGTATCTATTTTAGCACAAAACAACCCATATCCAAATAAAAAAAATATATTGAGAGAGTATTATGACAAAATGGACGAAGAAAATAATGACACGTGACATATTGCCCAAAATACCTATAGAAAATTAGACCATTGTTTTTCAGTTTAACTTTAGTACTATTTTCAAAAAATGAAAGATTTTACTATTTGTACTAAAATTGGAGGAAGTAAATACAAGTCTCTTGTGAGTGAAAAAACATTTACTTAATCAATTACTTCGGTATGCGATGGATTATAGTTGACTAAGTCTTGTATAAGAATTTTGCATGCTCAAATTCAACATTTAAACAACCCTAGTAGGGTATACTGATTTAATTACAACGTTTGGAAAATATTTATTCCTTCTATTTATTTGTTATCCAAGGAAGAACATCCTCCAATATCATGGTCGTCCTCTAAGAAGAAGTAGTAGTTATATTTGCCCTTATATTATTGAAAAAAGGATAACAATAACATTTGTCTTCGGTTGAACTGTCGGTCCATATATTACTATAGTAATCGTTTAATAGTTCTGGTAGGAGGTAAGTTATTCATGTATTAAATTTTACATGAACAAAATTTGTTTACTATGTATATATAAAATTAATACGATGTAGATTGTAATTTTAGAAACCTACTAATTAATATATGTATTATGATTACTTATGAGGAAATTTATATACTAATTTATACAAGATAGAAGATTGAATAACGAATACGTGAATAATTAAATCCTGCATAATTAGATAATACATAAATTTCTTGTAACTCATATCTACATAATTCTAATCAGCTACCATATGATGAAAGTGTTGATGGCTTTGGATAGTGATGGAAAAAAAGAGTTGATATGGTGAGTTAGCATGTTATTTTAACTAAAATGAATGAGTCAATGAAAAAAAGATCAAAGTTTCAAAAGTATTTGTGATTTTTCTTTTTGTTATGAAAAAAAAAAATAAAACTCTCTCTACTTGATTTTTTTAAAAAAAATGACATAACTCTTGACTTTCTAAAATAGGTACTTCTTTTTATTAAAATAAAAATAAACTTTTGGCTTTCCAAAAGCTTCACCAAACATACCACTAAATTAGCTTACATAGTTAACTGCATTTTCAGTTGTACACTTTTTCAATGGTGCAGCCAAAACATTTTTTCTTTTGGTTTTCCTTACAAAGACAGTCATATTCGGAGAGATTTGAACCCAAAACTTTTTTATTTAACAAAAAAATATATTTATTATTCTATCGTAATTTTTGCTAGTGAAGCCAAAAGATTCATATATTATTAAAAAATATGTAATGGTCAGTCCTCTAATCTCCTGGGTATCAAACATTTTCTGTGAAGATGTCGGAGTTTATTATATTTAAATATGTTGCGATTAATTCACTAATTTATTTAGTCCTTAGTTGGCTGTTTGCCAAATATGATAATTTAACAGGTTCAGCTTTCTTCAGCTTTCTTGTTGTCTTTTAAGAGAACAAAATCTATTATATGGCTATAAATAACGAAAAATTAAAGCGAAATGAACTAATTCAGTTCTTTAATTCGAATACGATTTTTTTTTCCTTAAAAGCTCGATTCTTTGGTTTAATTGTTCCAAAAGTTTAGTGCACCTAAAAATCCAACTTTTATTACATTTCATAGCAGGCCTCTGTCACCGACAGCAAACTTAGGCCCAAAATATTATTATCCAACCCAAGCCCATGCGATATCTATTGGGCTGCTACGGGTTATTGTTCAAAGTTGAAGGAATTTTATATTTATATTTATAAGATAGTAGAAATCAAATCAAACTTGAATTTTTTTTTTTTTTTTAAGAATAAAATAAAATTGAGGGGAGGAGAAGGGGAAAATGGGGAGGGAATTACAGTGGAGAATTGAACCCTCATCAACAAGGTGGAGTTCAGGTAACCAACCAACTGTGTTACAAAAATTCTCCAAAAAAATAAAAAAACACACACACAGACATACTAACAAAAGATATCGCTAGGGATACTTATGACCCAATAGAATAAGAAAGGGCAAATACGAGATAAATTAGAAATGTTAAAAGTATTATTTTATCCTTTTCCGTTATAATATAGAGTGTTACTTAGATAAGACTTACTGAATCAAATTGAATTTTTTGGTAATTTGATATTTGGTAATTCGGTTTATGGTAAGGTTTTCGGGAGTAAAATTTTAGAATAACAGTATCTGGGTTTGGGTTTGGTATGAGACATTAGAATCATTTGATATTCGGTATTTCCTGAATACCAAATTATTTACTAAGGTTATGTATCAACATGTTCATAACTCATTAGTACAAGTTCAAACAGAAAGTTAAATACTAAACATATACAACCCGAATACATATATTTTTTAGTTGTGGCAATTTAATTTATTTGATGTCTTCTAACTTGTTGATCTTCTATTATATTGTGCATTTACATACAAAAATAGAAATAATTGAAGCAATAATATTAAATTTGTAATATAATCGGCTATAAATTCAATCAGGTATTACCGAATATCATACCGAACCGAAGTTTGATATATCGATTACCAAATTACTAAACCGAATTTAAAAACTTGATATTTGACATCTACTTTTAACTATCAATTACCAAATTATCGAATTCAAAATTTAAAAATCCCAAACCGAATACCGAACGCCCACCGAGAAAATATAAACAAAAAGTAAAAGAACAAAGAGACGTCATAATTGAATGAAAAAAAGAAGCAATAAAAAATCCTCAACTAGCTTGGCGTTGGTTGCCCTGTGCCAAACCCGTTGACTTTCAACTTTTATCCATAGTTGACAATTCAATCTCGTTCTTATTAAATGAGAAAATAAAAAAGCTTCAACAGATATGCGACTGCGTTTTCATAATAGATAGAAATTTTGTAATAAATATCATCCCCTTAATGAAAATGGATCAATTGGACTCCTCATTTTTTAAATGAGAAAAAAATTTAATCATGCAAGAATTTATGGTGCATTATATTAGATTTTTTATAAGTAAAAGTTTTATTAAAAAATAAATTAAAATCAATTTATAAAGTACAATAAAATCAATTATAACTTATTGATTGATTATCCGAGCTCTTATCTTATTGGTGAAGATTCGATTTGCCATATAATTCTCTCTACATTTTCATTTTTTCCTTATTTCAATCTTCTTTTTTTAAAGAAAAAATAAAGAGAGAAGTATTGAAAATACTCTATCCTAAACTTGACGTGAATTATTACTTTCATTCTAAAATTATTGACAGTTTTAAAAATATTTGACTAAGTAAACTTATATACACCCTAATCCAAATCAGATGTCAATAATTCGTTTAGGTCAAGAGGGTTTTCAAACCCCGAAACCTAAACAGGGAATCCGTGCGAATGACGCTCCAAATTTTGGCGTCAGGGTTGAGTCTGCTCCGTTCGCATGCGCAGCGTAAACACCCAATACACACCTGCCATTGACCCAACTCTTTTTTACTTTTTGCCCTTTCGACGCCTTCATTTGCCTTATACGTTTCTCCTTCTTCTCTCTTATCACTGATCCTTGTACGCTTACATACTTGTTCGTTTGGTGTAATTGAGTTTTCTTCCAATTACAATCTCGGCAGACGAATTGTATGATTGTTATTTTGGCAATACTTAATTACGCTGTTTCATATTGATCTGAATTGAATTTATTGTTTTGTCAAAAAGCTAAGTTTTGGATTGTTTTTTCTTTTTCCACTCGATACTCAATTCATTGGAACGAAGAGAATGCAGCAGGAATCTACGTCTGAACAGGAACCGGACGATTCTGAATCTGAACCGGAGTTCGTTGAGCTCGATCCCTCTGGTCGATACGGCCGGGTAAGTTTCTCGCTTACTCGCTTCTGCATTGAATACTTTTTTTTGGCTTGTTGTACCTCTTAAGTAGTGTTTGCAGTACATTTTTGAAACTGCATACTGACTTTATTCTGCTCATTTTTATATGATCTGACTGAAATGCATAAGGTGAAGTTTGTTGTAGTAACGATTGAAAAGTTAAACAGAGTAGGGAAAAATTCGTCATATCAAATTAAAAATTAAATGAATCAGAAAGCTTGAACTGTTTGGATGGTTGTTAGGTATTGTTTCACCATGTATTGTATTGTTTAATGAATACAACGTTTGGATAAATTATGCCATTTTTCGTCGTTACATAATGTTACACATTAACAATTTAAAGGATGAATTTATAGAAGAAGGATGAACTTATAAAAGAAGTAGGGTATGGGATATAGTTGCTATACGTAAAAGATAAAATAAGTATATTTAATTATAAGTAAAGACAAAATGAGAAAAAAAAAGTTAACGACTTGATCACACCAAATGTTGTTACACAAAATGGGACTTTTCGTCATTACCTAACAATAAGTTTAACGATACGATGCAATAAAATGTAAGTAACAATTAAAACAAACATTGTATTTAACCTAACAGCACAATCCAATAGATTGCCACCACCCAAACAAGTTGAATAGTGTAAAAGATTTCGGAAATCTCAAAATGGAAAGAGAATCATATAAATCGGGACTATGGGGGTAATATTTCTTTATGTATTTTACTTGTTCCGGGGTTCTATTCTTTCTGACTGCTTTGCTATTACTGTTGTTACATTTCTGGCTAATATTTGTTAGGTTGGTGTATATTTAATTAGTCATTACATATATTTGATTCTTCATTGCAACTAAGGAGTTGATTGTCTTGTTATATGCAGTACAAAGAGGTTTTGGGAAAAGGAGCTTTCAAGAAAGTGTATCCTATTTTGAATGTCTTCACGTGCATAATGCTCGTTTCATTTCATTGATGTGTTTGACAGGATAAGGAATATAAGATGTTAATTTGATTGGTACTCTGTTTGTTCCAATTTATGTGCCGGTCGTGCATGGGTTTTGAGGAAAAAAAGACTTTTGGAACTTATGGTCTTAAACATGTCGTTAGTTTAATGTGATCTATAAAAAGAGAGGAATGAGAAGTTCACGTTAAATTGTTTCCAAGTATGAGAATATGTGCCATTTTTTCTGGAACACACTGTTAAGGAATTAGTGTCACATAAGTGAAACAGAGGGAGTATATTATATTAGTAGTAAGGGAAGAAAATATTATAGTGATAGTTAAAAAGTTAGATTGATTAAGAGAACATTACACAAAAGGTATTAAATTTGATTATTTATATGACTTCTAATTCTTAATATTTGTGAAAGTTGTATGATTGTCATATAACCCGAGATGAACTATGTGTTATTGCCTTTTCCCCTCATTAATGAATGTTGTCAAGTGAAACTATTGTCCATTCTTGACTTACCCTCGGTAATATAGTTACCGAGCATTTGATGAATTGGAGGGGATTGAAGTAGCTTGGAACCAGGTTAAATTGGCTGATCTCTTGAGGAATGCTGTGGACTTGGAGCGTCTTTATTCCGAAGTTCATTTGCTTAAAACCCTCAAGCACAAGAATATAATCAAATTCTATAACTCGTGGGTTGACTCAAAGAATGAGAATATCAACATCATTACTGAAATTTTCACTTCTGGGACTTTAAGACAGTATGGCTATGTGTTTTCTTTTTCTTCTTCTTCTTCTTCTTCATTTTTTTTTTTTTGCTTTTCTTTGCTCAATGCTTTAACCCCATTACCTATATTTTTGAAATATTGGATTATGGACTACTCTTTCTGTATGCTCGTGAAGGTACCGCAAAAAACATAAGAGGGTTGATATCAGAGCACTTAAGAATTGGTCTAGGCAGATATTAGAGGGTCTCTCATATCTACATGGTCATGACCCTCCAATTATTCATCGGGACCTCAAGTGTGATAACATTTTTATCAATGGTAACCAAGGGGAGGTTAAGATTGGTGACTTGGGACTCGCTGCAATTCTTTGCAAGGCTCGTGCTGCTCATAGTGTCATTGGTAAGGTCCTACTCAGATTTTCTCAGTTTTGCAGCTGTCCTCAAGGTTGTAATTGGCTGTTTAGATGGTTCTGAAAAAGTGCAATTCTATATTTGATCTCAGGTACACCAGAATTCATGGCGCCAGAACTTTATGAAGAGGAATACGATGAGCTAGTAGATATCTATGCCTTTGGCATGTGCCTGCTGGAGCTCGTGACATTTGAATATCCTTATATTGAGTGTTCCAACGCTGCTCAAATATATAAGAAAGTGACAGCAGTAAGAATTTATGTCTTTCTTCACAGTCTCTCTTTATTTTTTGTTGTCCCTCAAGCTACGTATCAAGTTATTGTATGTTCACGATTGTTGATAGAGTCATACAGATATCATTTCTTGGGATCAAGGTTGTGCAGCAGCAAGAGTGATGGAAAATCTTTTAATTGAGAGTGCAACTCTTGGTTAAAAATTGTAAATATCCTTGCATTGCATAGCTTAGGCTTCATGCCTTCAACCCTCGAGGAACTATGACATTTATGGTTTTACATGACTGTTCATTTACTAAGCTTTAGGTAATTCCATAATTATCCATTGGTATCTTCATGTGCAAAGAGTGTCATACAAATTGGGATCACAAAGAAATATAAAAATTGTAAGCATTTTAGAGAAACAAAAGCCAATAAGTTTTAAGTTTATTTCCGTATCTAATAGAAGAATACTGCTCCATTTCTATATTCAGTAATCAGTAATAACACTCAAACACTGATAACTTAAAATGATAGTTAAATTATGCGACTTTAGTTATTAAGCATCTAGGTTTTAGTTTAAATAATTAGCTCCCTAGTCATTTACTTGAATTTTCCATTTAGGATTCATGTTGTCTAGTTTAAGGCTTGTATGCAGCAAAACGTGGTTATCTTGCTTTGGAGGATGTTCTCTCCTGGGATTGATGACTTATGTCTCTCTCCTTTTCCCTATTGGATGAGGAGGATGGAGTCTCAGCCTTCAGTTTGTATTCTCAGGGTGCACCACCCTCATAATAAATTTGTTAAAATAACAACTATAGGTGATGCTGCATTTGCATTTAGACATTTTAATGCACTTAAGCTGGTTATCAGAACAAATACAAAAAAGTCAGGTTTCTGTACTTTGTTGGGGTTTTATGTTAGTATCAAGTTCATCGGCCTGCTTAAAGCGACAAAACTTCAAGATTAAGGCATTTCTTAGGGACCAGCTGTGCTGCAGTTCGAAGCTGATTCTACGCAAAGGTTGAAAACTGTATGAAGCATTTTCCTCTTTAGTTCACCAACCTCTTTTTATAAGGAGAGTGTTAAATTAGTACTAGAAAGGTACCTGATAAGTTTACAAAAGAGAAGGCCTTGGATAGAAGCTACACAAAGAGAGAATATATTTTTTTATTTATTTTTTAAAATGGTAATGTTGTATTCTTCAGCATTAAGGATATGCTGGTGACCTGCAAACAGAGGGGAACAAAAGAAGAGAAGAAAAAATAAATACTACAAGGATCCTAATAATTCTACAATCTGTTCTGTTTCCTCTAAACCTTTCTCTTTACACCAAAAATAAAAGGATAACAATCCCATCTAACCTTCTGAATGGAATTGGACCTATCTTCAAAGTTTCTTCTATTTCTTTCTTTCCATACTGTCTACCAAATGCAATGTGGAATTATCCTCCACCATGCCTTTTGTCTCTTGCTCCCCCCTCTTCTTATCCAACAACTCAACAAGTCTGTTGTATGCTCGGGCATGCACAAAGAGAGAATCAATTAAGTCCATAAAATCTGATCAAGCATCTCCTCTGAGGCAACAAAACAAATTCTGAAGACATCTAAATTTTTAAACAGCAATCAACTCCTTGCTTCCATCAAAGCATCTCCTCTTCCTCTCAAGCCATATTGTCCAGCTAATTCATAATGGAATTATTTTCCATGTCTTCTTCAGCTTTCTCTTTCTCTTCATTCTCTAACCTTGCCAGCACACAAGTAAATCCTTAATGCTTTGTGGTATCACCCATTGAACACCAAAAATATTCAGAAAAAGGACCATATCAACTGTGTCGTTGCAATGAATCAGCAGATGATTTTACTGTTTCAGTAGCATTTTTACAGAGGAAACATCTGTTACACAAGCTAAAGACTCTTTTTTGTAGGTTTCCTGAGTCAAACAGGCACCATAAGCAGTAATCCACTAAAAACAAGCAACTTTGGTTGGGGCATTTATTTTCTGCAATGACTTCCATGGACAAAATCCACAGATTTTAGCAGCACATTATAGCAAGAGTTCACAGTAAAGCAATAAGGTTTCCCCCTTCTGTTATCTTTATTTCACCGACCTAAATTTACTGTTAGAAAAAGGAAAAGGAATACTCCATTTGTACCATACTGATTCTGCTTGTTTCTTTTTTGTGAGAAAAAAGTAAAGCTATTTAGTTAACAAAGCACCCTGGAGGTGCATAGTTACAAAAGCTATTTACCATAAAAGGTTGTATTTCCTTAACTAGATAGGGAACTGCTGAAGTTTATCAACTGGTATATATACTCTAAAACTTCAAGTGTGGACCAAACAAATAAAAGAAATAAGCAATTAATTTTCAGCTGCTGCAGGGAGCTTTTTTCTCCTTCAAATCATCTCTTGTTTCTTTCATTCCATAACACCCAAAATATAGTTAAAGGAATCGAGTTCCATATCTTTCTGGTAGTTTTCTGTGCCTTCCAATCCCTGCAGATGCAAAACACTTGTATAATATCCCCTGGAAACACCCATTTAATGTTGCTTTTATGTAAAAATAAACTCCATCCAGGCTGCTGAACAGTGCATGAAAGAGTGGTTTACTGACTCCAAATCCTTTTCACACACAGGTAAATTCTGTTAGAGATACAATACGCTTTCTTGCGTGAGGCAAGCTTCATCAATGCTATCCAGTTAAAACAGTGCACCCTGGAGGGATATTAGTTTTCCATTGCCTGAAATCTGATTTTCACGGACTGATCCCACTTGTTTCTATTTTGCATTGTCAAAGATAAACCTAATTTTGCTCGGAGTGTTCTGTATTCGTTTTTCTTGAGTGTTTGAGCATAAAATAGATATTGCAAGGGTATGGCCCATTCAGGAGTTCTTAAGACCGAATTCTGTGTCCCCTCTCTCTATCCTTGAATAAAAAAGTAAGTTTAGTCCCAATACCTTTTCTTTTATCAAGAAGGGGTGTCCGGCCTCACTTCAATAGATGTTCAATTTGCTAAGGAAGTGAACAATAACATGATGTTCCAAGAAACAAATATTAGTAGTCCTAAGAAATCAACATTGTTTACGACTTCTGTTGAATGAATGTCCTTGACTTGGTGGAATCAGTAGCTCAAGATGGTTTTACCATAGGAATGAGATGTTGTTGACCACTTTAAAAACAGTTTGACCATGCATGAATCAAGTGCTGATTGTAGGGACTTGGGCTTTATTTTCTTAGTCTTGTATCCACATAGTTCCACTCCTACCTGCTGTTTGTGATGGAAAATATCCTTAGGTGTTTGGTCCTAAACTTTTTTATCCAAGTGAGCCTGCTGAATTGTTGGATTCACAGTTCATTTCATATGATGTTGTCAAGCTCTTTATCATAAAACTAAAAAGGGTCCTGTGAACTTATGCATTCCTTGAGTAACTACTTGTGTTATTAATAGCTAATATCATCAACCTGTAGGATCTATTGTACATCCAATTGCCTGCAGTTTGTCGTGTTTGTTTTCATTAGTCATTCAATTGTTCTAGCAAACTCCCAAAAAATATTGTCATGACCTGCTTGCATAAATGGACGTGCTCATTGTGTTATAGGTATTAAGAAACATGATTTCTATCCCTGATGGAATGCATTCCAGTTGACGAATAAAAGTTCAAAATATTATGTAAATGCCTAATACTATCTTGGTTTATTTGTCAAGAGTGCTTTGTCAACATTGAGTAAGCATCACTGGAGTTGCCTCTTCCTGGGAACAATTTTCATAGGACTTCCAATCATCAGTTTACCTCCATGTACCATCCTCACCTTGGGGAGTTTGTGTCTGAATGTGAATCTCTCTTCTTCTTTTTTCTTTTCTTTTTTGCATTGCTTCAGTTAGCAGCATCAACCACTTCATTTAGACCTTACTCCAACTGAAATAATTTTTTGTACACACATTCTCTCTCTCTCTCTCTCCCTCTCCAATTAATCCCTCTTATTCTCTTATAAGTACTAATTCAGACTGTAGCCAATCCAGACTTCTGTTTCGAATAATGTGGTATGTATCTTGATGTATTTCTAAGGTGTTATATTTTTAGGTTAGTTTAGTTAAGATGAACAAGATAACCGAGTCCAATCTTCTGTGGACTTGCTCTATTGGGTACATGGTTCCTATTGTTCATTTATCGAAATTATGTGACATTGACAAGAAATAATATATGAAATGACTCATAGCTAAAGTGGAAGGAGTAAGGCTGATCAACTGGGGGCTTAATTGTTTGGCGTGCACTTAACTTAAACCATGCTAATGATGTGGTCAAGCGAACCACAGCGAAGAAGCCTAGCATCTCTTTAGGTTTTAGCAGAATTGACAACTTCAACTGAAGGATACTTTTTCTTGATCAGTTGTTCCAACGACGTAATGGAGATCTTAATCTAGATCCACTGGCTTGCATGACATTGAAGGTGTTTAAAATGAGTTTCACCAACACACACTATTTTAAGAGGTAATAAGAGTAGTTGTTTGGCTGAAGAAATAACAATGGAAATGCGCAAGTAGGATCATGAGGGGATAGTGTAGGTGGTAGTTGGTACTATGACAGGAAAATGAGTTCTTTACTGTTGAAGGTGCTAAATAACTTCAACACTTAAGGCAGTATTGTAAGGAGTAATTGTCTTGTTGACGGATTAATGTGAAAGTTATAAAGGTGGTAGTGAAAAGAGGGAAGAAAAGGTTGTGTTCAGATTTAGAGGGTACTAGTGCTGGCGATTTACCAGAAACGGTAAGCATACCAAAATGGCTAGGTTTTGGTAATGTACAGCTGTCTTCTCTTTCAGGGGAACATGGTACTCAAAGTAGTTAGCACTTAGCACATTAGTTGCATCCATTCCAAATGTGTTGTTTTTGCATCATGATATGTTGTCCACTTGCTTTGAAGGGGAAATATCTTCCCTTCACTACTTGCTGCATTTTGAGGACTCTATTATATCAAGTAATAAGAGACCAACTTAGATCCTTGTCAAATCTCAAACTTATCATCAGCAAACATTTATCTCTACTTGTGGGGCTTACTTTTTAGTTGAAATACTCTTTTATTTTAACTCTTCTACTAACATTGTGCCAGGTCGAGATGGCACTATTTAGTGGGATTGAGGGAGTGATTGAAGGAGTGCTTTATTTTACAACATTAGATTCTTACTCAAACAAATCCACGAGTCCTATACAATCAGTTTTCAGTTTTTGATAGCTATAAATTACAAACTTTAACTTTCTGCAACTTTGTTTTCCTTTTAGCAGATTAATCTAATGAGATAGTTGGCTCTGTATTTCTTGGTATTTTAATTTCATCTTACAACAACAATACTACATTGCTAATATTCTGATTTTACCAATTTCATCTGTGAAGGGAATTAAGCCTGCCTCACTGGCAAAAGTGAAGGATCCAAGAGTTAAAGCCTTCATAGAAAAATGTATTGCAAAAGCTTCTGAGCGGTTGCCTGCTAAGAAACTATTGGTTGACCCCTTTCTCCTTTCTGATGAGGATTCTGGAAACGTAGGTCGATCTTTGAGCTTCAATTCCGGACATGCAGGTAACTATGTGATCACACCTTCTCTAAAATGTCCCTTTATTATTGACTTTTGTGGGATCTTTACAGATATGAGTGATGATCAGTCTGATAGTGGAAGGAGTACAAAGGACCCTTTGCCTGAAGGAGGCAGAGATTTCACAGTGCAGGGGCAAAGGAAGGACCTAAATACAATATTTCTTAAACTTCGAATTACTGATTCAACAGGTTACTGTTTGCTCCTTGTTTCTTTTGTCAAGCTTAAGATGCATCTATTAATTAGTTGTATAACATTTGCACTGTGGTATCAGGTCATATTAGAAACATTCACTTCCCCTTTGATATTGAAGTTGATACGGCGAATGCTGTTGCTAGTGAAATGGTTGCAGAGCTGGACCTGACAGATCAGGATGTTTCAACAATAGCAGAAATGATTGATTCAGAAATTCGGTCATATATCCCAGATTGGGCACCAAGAGAAAACTCTAGCAATCACATCACCGATGAAGTTGCTTCTGATAACTTTACTTCTGGAGTCGGAGATGATGCTCCTCCCTTTACAATTGATCCTGCTCATTCGGGTAGTCTTGTGTTGGAAAGACTTCCTTCAGGTCGAAAGTACTGGTCTGTTTCACCGAAAACAACCAGTAATGGCAGCTCTCCATGCAGACAGGGGCCTTCAAACACGTCGCTGACCGATTCACCAACTCATGAAGACAATTGGACGGAAGAAAATGAAGAATCACCTGTTATCCTGAGAGAGGGAGGGAGTTCACATGTTGCTGCCTTACTCGGACACGAAGATTATAAATCTGAGACTTACATGGATGATGATGCCAGTGTTCACCGTGATTCTGACTTTGGTGACAATGCTCATTCTGCGGATTTTAGTTATGCAAGCAGGCCTCATTCATCAGAGGAAAGAAATAACATGATCAGCAACAACTACCCAGCTGATATCAGACAAATCACCAAGGAACTGGAGAAGCTGCGTGGACTGCAGCAAAAGGAGCTAAATGATCTCAAGAAGAAACATGACTCGGCTATCTCAGATCTTCTAAGCAAGCTTCCTCCTGAGATCCGTGGCATTTATGGTCACAAAATATCTTCCCATAATTTGCATTGCTGATGTCCTGAAAACTCAAGTTCCTCTGTAAAGATGTAAGTTGCTGTTTTGTCTTTTGCCACTCAACTGTTGAGTAATTCTTTGATTGTACCAATGACTTGACTCCCTGAAAAGTCCCAGAGATATCCCGGAATGCTGAAATTATTCGTTGTTGCTGACAATTGTCACATCCAAAATCGAAAAGCTCAAGGGATTAAGCATGGACGTATGTTTAGATACAGATTCAGCTCTATCAAGGTTAAAATCAGTTCAGGGTCAGGAATTGAGGTAATACTGAAAGAGGAGACAGGGAAGCGATGCGTTCGAGATTGGTGACTCCATTTGCTTTGTTAGTTATTCGCATTTGCTTCCTTGCACGCTTATGTATAAAGCGTCTGCAAGTCATGTTGCAGCTTAAAACAGGACCTTCAATTTCATTGAATTGTATACTTGTACATATTTACCTGAGTACTTAGCTATTCGAAATGTCACTTGATTGAAATTATGCAGGTTGTTTATTTTAAAATTTTTTAATCATTGGTGTTCGTTAAATCTGTAAAGAAATTTTATTTATTTGAATGATTCTATTCTACTGCTTGCCGTTGTCTGAGTCTTAAGTATCTAACTACCATTTAGATACCACAGTTTTGTGTTATCTCATTTTTATCTTTGTTCATTTTGTAGAGTTGAACACGTAGCATATATTTTCAGTCTTACCTATCTTAAAGCTCGACTCTCTAGAGTGTTTCTAAATGGTTCCAACTTCTTGTTCTTTCAATAATTTTCATCAAGTAACACAATATCATTAAGCAGCTTAATAACAAGCACCACGAAACCTTATCCTACAAACTCGATTTGGATGTATTCCCTTTTCCTAAAGCATACCACGCAAAATGTAACCGCTGTTACCGATTCATAGATTTAGCATGTATGTCATCTGGTCCTACTGTCAAATTACAATTATAATATTTTTCATATAATTTTCTAATTTTATATATTAATTTTAAAGATTAGTCGATTTTTAGAGTAATAAGTTTTACATATATCCCATACCCCTAATCCCCATAGTTGCAACTTGCAAGTGCTGTGTCAGTATGTCATCCAAGAGAGGTGCCCAAATGGCTAATATATGAGAGGCCCTCTTTCTTCCTACCAAAAAAGATAACTTCATTATCCTCTCTTTTTTCTATCACAATTCATTTCACTCTCTTTCTCCAAAAACTTCAATCCTCATTTTCAGGCAAAAGCTTCTTCCATGGCTTCAATTTCAGCAGCTTCTGCAACTGCTGCTGCTGCTGCTTCTACAAAGATTAATACCAGTGGTGGTAGTGTTCTTCCTTCAAAATCCTCTAAGCTTATCCTTTCATCTTCTTTTACACCAAACCCATCAACTCTTTTCCTCCATTCACCAGCCACTACTACACCTTCTTCATCCACCCGCCACAGCCGGTTTACTGTCCGAGCTGCGCGTGGTAAATTCGAAAGGAAGAAACCCCATGTCAATATTGGTACAATTGGCCATGTTGACCATGGGAAAACTACACTTACAGCTGCTTTGACCATGGCGCTTGCTTCTCTGGGTAACTCCGCCCCAAAGAAGTATGATGAAATTGATGCTGCCCCTGAAGAAAGGGCTCGTGGTATTACGATTAATACTGCCACAGTGGAGTATGAAACTGAAAATCGGCATTACGCTCATGTGGATTGCCCTGGTCACGCTGATTATGTGAAGAATATGATTACTGGTGCTGCTCAAATGGATGGAGCTATACTTGTTGTTTCAGGTGCTGATGGTCCAATGCCACAGACGAAGGAACATATTTTGCTTGCTAAGCAAGTGGGTGTCCCTAATATGGTTGTTTTCTTGAACAAAGAGGATCAAGTTGATGATGAGGAGTTGCTTGAGCTTGTTGAGTTGGAGGTAAGAGAGTTATTGTCAAGTTATGAGTTTCCTGGTGATGATATTCCTATTCATTGTGGGTCTGCCCTTTTGGCTTTAGAGGCTTTAATGGCTAATCCTAGTATTAAAAGGGGTGATGATCAATGGGTTGATAAGATTTATAAATTGCTGGACTCTGTTGATGAATATATTCCTATTCCACAAAGACAAACTGAATTGCCTTTCTTGATGGCTATTGAAGATGTGTTTTCTATTACTGGTAGAGGTACAGTGGCTACAGGGAGAGTTGAGAGAGGGACTGTTAAGACAGGGGAAATTGTTGATATAGTTGGATTGAAGGACACTAGGAACACTACAGTAACAGGAGTTGAGATGTTTCAGAAGATATTGGATGAAGCAATGGCAGGAGATAATGTGGGGTTGTTGTTGAGAGGTATTCAGAAGATTGATATTCAAAGAGGAATGGTGTTGGCAAAACCTGGATCAATTACTCCGCACACCAAGTTTGAAGCTTTGGTGTATGTGTTGAAGAAGGAAGAGGGTGGTAGGCATTCCCCTTTCTTTGCGGGTTATAGGCCACAGTTTTACATGAGAACAACTGATGTGACTGGAAAGGTTACTGCTATTATGACTGACAAGGGAGAGGAATCTAAGATGGTCATGCCTGGTGATCGCGTAAACATGGTGGTCGAGCTCATTATGCCAGTTGCTTGTGAGCAGGGAATGAGGTTCGCTATTAGGGAAGGAGGAAAGACTGTCGGAGCTGGTGTTATTCAGAAAATCTTAGAATGATGAACTTGCAGCTGAGCATCTCTTTTCACATATGGTCGGATTTTTCCATTGAAGTTTATTAATCCATTGTCATATATGCGACTTTTTGGTTACTTTTGTTATGTCTTAGAATCCTACTTTAGTTGAAGTATCCTGTTTTATCACCCAATTCTACTGAACTTTTGGAATTTTCCCCGTCTCTAGTTTCACTTTTCATTTGCTTGAAAGAAATGATATCATTTGCTCTCATGCCTTTATTTTCCTCTAGATAGATGCACACTTTCTTTTGAAACAAAAGCCCAGATTGCTAATTTGAGATTCACTGCTTGGACCATCTTTTTTCAACAAATTGATTGTTGATAGAAGAACACAAAAGAAAAAATAATATGCTTTCTTAACCACTATATTTTGTTGGATAACTACAAGTAAGACATCTGAACTACTTTATGCCCGTGTAGGTGAAATATAGTACGAGAGACAGATTTGAATATATTTGCATTGCTTATAATTGATATTCAGAATCGTTTAGTTTAGCATCTTTGAGCAGAATACCGACAGTTGGTTCATCTTGGATTGGAAAAGGACTCACTGGTGTTAGAATATAAAAGCAGTGAAAAATATGTTGTATGTGATGTTGACATGATGAGGAACATTGTTCTTCACTGACTAACACAAATATCTTATATATCACATACACTTTTCTTTGGTATATTCAGAATTGAATGGTCCATTTTCTCATCTGTCAGGCTTGTTCATCCTATCATGCACTCTGACTTCAGTGGTTTTCTTTATTCTCGAGCTAATGTGGCATAGGTAGCCAACTGGTCGATTTTGATTTCTTTGGTTAGGAAGTATGTCGTCCTAAGCTAAGATTATTGAGAATATGTTTGATCTTTCTGGATTTGATGCTTTGAAACTGGTTTTACCTTTCTTCATAATTATCGGAGCTTTGTTTCAACCAGCAATGTGGTTTTAAATCACTGGTTCATTCTCATGAAAAATGAAAAAAAGTTGCTATATAGATCATTATAAGTCAAGTTCTGTGAACTGTGAAGTGAGTTCACCTTTAACTGGACACTTTGTAATCCCCTTGTGCTGAATTAACCAAAGTACTGGTTGCTACCAATGATAGAGCAAGTTTACTTAAATACACTTATATTGACGATCATTTATGATAATAAGTCTTGTTAAGTCCGAGTTTACTTTTCCATAAATTTTCTCAAGTCCAACGACCTTTTTTTTCCCCAACTACACCATTTGTATGTCACTAGTGAATAGTGAATTGTGCATTTCTTTCAAGAGTATATCTGTATATTCCTTGTGCTTGGCTAAGTAAAAGTTGGGATCCCTATCGGAAATGTTACTTTTAACGTGAGCTCATCGTCAAAGTGACATTTTAGTCATGACTGTCACCTGTTTTTCTGTAAACCTCAGAGCATTTCTTTGCAATGCTCCAATTAAAATGGGGAAAAAGAACAGGAATACATACAAGACCTTCGTGTTTCCGCATGCTCTGATTAGTTCGAATGTGTCTGTAACCTTACTTATTATCCTTTTATTTACCTGGCTTGGATGGTATTAAGTTTACATGAAATGATACTGCTTGAGTCAAATGACAGGAGAAAAAATGATCATTCTGTTTAATAGAAGTACTTGAGCAAAAACTATATGTCAATGGGAGACCTTTTGTTACTAAATTGGCAAAGGATCACTGTTGTGAAGTGTTACTATGATTCTTTTCTCTTTACTGTTCTTTGTGAATGTGTCTGATTTATTGTGTTTCTTCTTGTTATTCATACTTGTCACTCTTGTACAATGACATCCAAGGAAATATGCATTATGCAATAAAAGATTGTGGTTAAATAGAACTTCATTTAGCTTTTTTGATGTATGGAACATGTGAAGTGTTACTATGATTCTTCTGTTTACTGTTCTTCGTGAACGTGTCTGATTTATTGTGTTTCTTCTTGTTATTCATACTTGTTACTCTTGTATAATGACATCCAAGGAAATATGCATTATGCAATAAAATATTGTGGTTAAATAGAACTTCATTTAGCTTTTTTGATGTATGGAACATATGAAGTCACTGGTACTTCAATTAGGTTAACTGCCAATGATCATTGCCATAAACTCTCAACTCAAATTGACCACTTTAGTTACATTAGTCTACAGGCTTTTCAGGCTTCAACGTCGTTGGCCAGTTATATCTTAAGTCTACACTACAATGTTGTTTGCCAGTGATATCTTAAGCCTGAGTATGAATCCCAAATCTGATAAATAGAGAAACCAACCTTGTGACTTATGGTGTGCAACAGCATTTCACTAATCAACCTTTGGACTCCATCATCCTCTGGGAATTGTTTAACAATCTTGTCTAGACATGATAGAAAAGAAGAAAACTAGCAAACAGTCACATGTTGGTCGTCAAGGACAAATGAGATTGCATTAATATACTTGAAATTGTAACATTGATTTATAGACATTAGAAGTGTTTGAGATGTTTTCTGGTGTTACATGACATTTGCTAGTAATTTGGAACGATCATCGCTTGCATGATTCTATGAAGCAAAAATTGGTTGATTTTCTAAAAGATAGTTGAAGCAACCAGCTCTTGAAGAAATGCAGCTCTCTGCCTTTTCTCTTCAAAATCCTCTTCTAGTGCTGGATCAGATACAGCTAACTTGCTGCTGCACAACACAACAGTAGATTTCTGTCATCCTACGGTTAACTAGCACCGATTCTGTATATACTGCCAGTATATAAATTTTTATACATATAATTCTAACCTGTTATAGCAGGTCACTTATTCTGTATTCTAGTTTACCAATCCATGCTTATTAGGAGCCACCATTATAGTTACAAGTTCGGTACAACCCAATAGTTTTTTGGCTCATACGTTCATTTAAAATGTATGAACAATCTATCCATAACCCAGTGAGCAAAACAGACCGTGTTTCAACCCATGAACTAAAATTTCCTCTACAAGGATCAGCTAAACATTTCAAACTCAACAAACTGGAGATTATCAGGTCTGTTAGACACCTAATATTGTTAACATATTGAAATTTTTGAAGCAAAATTATGTTCTATTATAAGCATCCTCCCAGTTTCATGGCCAACTCCTAGGTCGTCCATTGCTGTAACAATAGACTCATCCCTGATATGTGCTGATGAATAAACAGTTTATCTATATGATCTACGATAAATTTCAGTCCTTCAGCGTAGTAACACATTCTAATGGTTTAGTCAATTTATCATGTCTTCAGCTTTACCACATGTTCAGTATGGTAACAACTTGTATTACACCAGTTCCCTCAATACCTTCAAGACGTGTGTGGAAGCCCGAGTTCTTTACATAACTGATTACTGAAAACAATACATATACCACATAAAGTGTTGATGAATAGACTCTAAATAGGATAGGCGGATGTAGCCTCTTAGCTATGGGTTCATCTGAACTCATAATTTTAATAGTACAATAAGTTCAGTGCTAAGAATATTGAAGATTGAACCTATAACTTTAAATCCTGAATCTGCCTCTAAACGTTGGTAGGTTTTGGGTTGGAAATTGGTGAAACTACACTCTAGGTGGACACTTTTTGCTGGTTATATTGACAACGGCAGGACAAATACAGAAAGGTACAAATTTAAATACTCATGCTTAACTTTCAGGTTTAGCATTTAGTTCAGTTTGTTTTATGAGAAAACTTCACGAAAACAAAGAGAACGAATGAATAAAATTACCTTTCTATTTCAGGAGTAGCAGTGTCATAAACAAAGGACTTGCATTTCAGATCATCAGGAGCAAAATTGCAGAGAAATGGCAATAGAAGTGGATCAGGAGCAGATTCTTGAACCTTATATCGACCAAATGCTGAAGTTGTGCCAAAAAATGAAGCCATTTCTCGAGGATCCTTTCCGATCATAGCTGTTGCATTATTCCAGAAGCCAGGTTTTAGGTAATTTCTCCTCCTCTGTAAAAGGAGTAGAAGTGTGAGGTTCAGCTGATCGCTTATAGATCATCATATATAGTCAAAATTAATATTTTTGACGTGGAAAATATGTCTACCTTTACTGAGTGTGCATGTTGCACAGAAAAATGTCCGGTAGGATCTTTCCCCAGAGTTGCAGCACATATGGGACAGACCTGTAATAGAAACGTCGAGTAGATTGATCAACTCATACAATTCTTTAGTACAAATACATATGACATGAGGACGAAAAGATTGAAAAGTTTCCAGTATATTAGTATAGTCATATACACTTCATTTTTTGCATGTAACATAAACATCATATGTAACAAGAATGTGATGTAAGGAAGCATCATGAGTGGGACATTACCGCGTTTTTTAAGTCAAAACAATGCTCGTCTTGCAAATGGCTGCAAAGCATTGGCACTCCAATTTCGACATAACAGAAAGGGCAAGGGAACCAAGCTCTCACATCTTCTTCTGCTTCATTCAAGAAAGAATCTGTGTGATTTCCAAAACGAACAAACATACGGTTTCATTTAGGGGTGTTCTCTTTCTTTTTTTGTCCAAAAAAAGTCTGATGACAAGAAATATGATCACATCTTTATGTGTTCCAGGTAGTAGAAAATACAACTTTGAATAAATTATTTATACATATTAAGTGGATTTTTAACGCAAATACAGAATATTGGGCCAAAATTACTAGGTTCTACCTTTTGGCCCGGGCTAAAGTCCTAGTGTTTCACTTGTAGATTTCAAGATTCTAGGACAATGGCTATTTTCCGAGGACAATACTGAAAAGTAAAGTGATCAGTGGGCGCTATTTCTATTACAAAATTAATCCATGAAAAAAATGACCCGATCATTTATTGATTCAACCCATTTGATCCGCCCAAATTCAGCCCAACACGATCATTTGACACCACTACACAAATCTATCAATCTTAGATTGTCCAACTGAAATACTAGTTAAATAGGTAACTGCATAAAACTGGAAGAAACACAATACACAATAATGAAACTCATAACATATTCCAAGAAAGTAAACAATTAAAAGATAATAGAAAATGAAGATGAAACTCCAAAACTTGAGAACTATGTTGCTCGAACTCTTCAAAAATATATTCAAGTGTGTGTCGGATCCTCCAAAAATAGTGCAGTTTTGAAGAATCTAACACGAGTGCAACAACATTTTTGAAAATCCGACCAACATAGCCTGAGAAAGGGAGGAACCAGAGTAGATAAAATTACCAATTAATGGAAAAGCCATGGCCAAAATTACCAATATCTATGTCAACACAAAAGCTTCACTCAACATTTAAAACTCTCCTGAGACAGAGACCTAAAATGCCTACCACAAAATTTAATTTAATTTATAAAAAAAAAAAAAAAAAGAGAAGCAGAAACAGTGCAAGAACAGTTAGACTAGACAAATGCAGTGATGCAATTGATATTTACCAGAATTGCTTAAATTGGTACATTGATAGATTTCTCTTGTAGTCCAAAAATCCACATCCATCTTCCAATTATTTTTTTTTGGACAAGGAAATAACAATTTTTTTTTTTTATTTAGAGTAAATACATAAACCCATAAAAACAAAATATTGAGAGTGAGGTTTTTATAACAAGAGGATCAAAGAAAGTAGTGAGTGGTTGGTGATGATGTTTCATTCTAGCTTCTCCGTTAAATGGACGTTTGATCATGTTTCATTATAAAATTTTAAAAATATAGTTTTTGTTTCCAAAAGTAAAGAATAGTTTTTCAAAAATTGAAGTTATATTTAGTCAAAAATAAAAATTAAAATTGTGTCAACTTTTTATAAGCAACATATTCTTCAGGAAAAAAAAACCAAAAAAATTCATCATCAAATGCATCCTTACATTATTTAAGTTTGATGGGATGTTGTGTTGTACTCATTTATATTTTAGTGGGAAAGTTTTATTTATATTAGTATATATGTAGTATATAAGAAGGATATTGTGGAAAACTTTTCTTACACACAAAAGCAAGATAATAGAGCTATTGATTGTGACCCTTTCCAAATGGTAAAATAGACTGACTTCTTTTCACTGACAAATTCCTTCACCAATGACACTTTCCTCTCCAATTAAGTCAAGTATTTTATTATTTTCTCCATTTCAATTCATGGTTAAAATAGGAAAAGCTGGTCAGACTATCCAGCAATTATTCATCAACCTAACATTTTTTTTTTATTTTCCACCCGCAGATATTCGATATTTATATTGGAGTTAATATCACAAAAAATTACTCAATTTTAAGAATTTATTTAGAAAAGTTATTAAATTTTATTTTGTATCTATAAAATCACTCAACTTAAATATTTATATCAATAAAATCACTTTATTATTAAAAAAAATATTGACTTGGCAAAACAATTTTTTTTATGCGATGTAAACATGGATCCCACAAATAAATAAATTAATGGGTCCATATTTACATGACATAAAAAATAAATATTAGTATTAAGAATTGAAATATCTTATATACGTGAGAAATGCTTTCCAAAGTAAAGTTTTTTATTTGTTGATAAAATTTTGCAGTAACATATAATTAATTGAGTTCACTGTTAGAAGTATAACGATAACTTTTGATTTGCCTTCTTAGTTCTCCGAATTAAAAACTTTTACAATACCCAAACGTATGAACTTTAATTTGGGGTCTAATAAGCCTAATTGACTTTTCAAAAAAAATTTTTTTTTTTTTTTTTTTTTTAACTTTGAGCTCAAAAGATTAGACAGAATTCGGAAAACAAGGAAAATAGAATAAGAGTAAATTTGGATAACATGTGTGTTTGCTAGTAATTGTCAGTATCATTTTGACTGTACAAAAATTTTGGCTCAGTGATTTTATAAGAAAAAAAACTTTAACTTTCGCGATTTTATTGATACAAAATAAATTTTAATGACTTTGTTAGATAAATTCACAAAGTTGAGTGACCCTATATTGAAGTCTGATTATATCTGATTATTTTTAATTTTCCATTCAATGTTCGTTACCTATATCGGAATTCAACTAAATCTAAATTTAAGCAAGTAAGTCCCTAAGTTGAAGTGCTCCTTGCAAAGGTGACTCTGTATTTGAGTTGTCGAGTGACGATTGCTCCATCTCTTAAGAAAGGATGGGGGGATTGGGGTGGGGGGGGGGGCAGCTTGTCTTATAATAAAGGGGGTACTCTCTTCTCTAATGTGCGCTTCCGTGGTTCGCGAGAAGGAAAAGGAATGTTGCATCTGGCACGAGATGATAAAGAGAGAGCTTCGTCTATCGATGAACAACGGAGGACTTGAATCAAAATCTCTAGTTAAGAATGAAGGAATATTTATCACTCCACCCACAATCCTTGTTCGTGACCAAATATTCTTTCTTGCAAGTTGCTTTGTGGGTTCATCTTCTGAGTTAATATCTCAGATGGTCACTCAATTATCTGCTCTTCTCTCAGAAAGTCACTCAACTTTGTATTTTAACTCAAAAGTCACTCAACTATCAATTGTTTTCTCAGAAAGTCACTCAACCATTTAATTGATATTTTAATTAAAATTTGCTGATATAATTTTTTTTATTTAAAATCCAATTATTTTTTTTTAAAAAAAAACATTTAAAATATTTAGTGACCCGACCCGTTAAAAATATAATATTAACCCATTCTCCTACCTTATTCCACTCTCTTCTTGGACTCTTTCTCCTCTGTTTTTTTTTTTTTTTTTTTTTTCTGGTTCTCCATTGCTGCCTTTTCTTCTTCTTTTAGTTGAGTTTTAATTAGGTATCGCAATTTCTAGTATATGAAATTAAAGGAATCTAATGCACGGATTCGGACTGGCACAATTTATTTCGATTTGTATTTTAGAGTATTGTTTCGATATACGAACATTTGTTCGGAAACTAAGGAGTCCCTTTGACTACATCTTCCTCAGCAAATAATTATCACAACACTAAAAAGAGGTGAATGTGGTCTGAAGAGAGACATGTAAAAGCAAGTTTAATTACTTAAGGCTCTATGGAGATTCTGGTTCATATGATTCTTCCTACCAAAAGCAAATTATTACAAGTTAAGAGTTGAATATGGCCAAAGCATAGATTTTTTATTCTGATTATCAAATTCTTTTAATTTGACTTTTTTAAATAAGATTTCTTTAGTTTCCTACCTAATATAGAACTTGAAATTGAAGAATTAAACGAGAAATGGGTCATAATTAAAACCTATAGGAACTAATTATTACATTATAATTTTGTATATAACATCTATAGGATTTTTATCAAACTTTATCAGCAATGGAGAACCAGAAGAAAAAAAAAAACGCAAAGGAGAAAAGGAGAAAGAGTCCGAGAAGAGAGGGAATAAGGTAGGAGAATGGGTAAAAATAAAAAGTCAATATTATTTTTTTAACGGGTTGGGTCAGGTGAGGCGGGTCACTAAATGGTTTAACTAGTATTTTTTTTATTTTTAAATAAAAAAAATATATCAACAAATTTTAATTAAAATATCAATTAAATAGGTTGAATGACTTTTTGAGAAAACAATTGATAGTTGAGTGACTTTTGAATTAAAATTCAAAGTTGAATAACTTTCTAAGATAAGAGTGGATAGTTGAGTGACTTTTGAATTAAAATACAAAATTGAGTGACTTTGTGAGAGAAAAATAGATAATTGAGTGACCATATGAGATATTAACTCTTCATTTTCTAGAGCAACTTATTAGTATGGTGCCAAAAGAAGTTAATATTGTGCAATCACACCACTCTGGTACTATTATAATGGACAAAGCAAATGTTTTACTAAATATTTGCTTTACTGTGTATATTGTTTATTGACATGATTCAACGGATTCGACTCAAAATAATCCATCGAACTAGTATTAAAAAGGATCAAAATAGTATAATCCCATGAATCAAAATGCCAAGAAATATAAAATTGAATTTGCCACTCACAATCAGAACGGCAAGCCATCAAGATTCAAGAGCTTGAAGCTATGAGCAAGGTGTACCACAGTACCAGGAAAATTTTCGGTGCATGCAAGAACTTTGGGAGCCATTGTTATCATGGAACACTGCAAGTTCAGTACGACGCTTAAGAAGTTTCATGGCATCTATCAATTGTGCAAAACTACATAAGGACACAAAGTCAACAAAACATCCAAGTTTCAGTGCATCTATCAATTGCGCAAAACCACATAAGGACACAGTCACCAAAACATCCAATTCAGTCTAGCAAGTTATTTATAGCATAGTCTACTGAAAGCAAAATATATTGCAAGAACTACTGCTAACTAGATCCTAATTCTCTCCGGCAATAAGATCCATCACAACACGCTTAATGCTGCCATTGTTCTTCTTGAGCAACTCCTTGTTCATCTCTTTGTTGTGGAAACCCTGCAGAGACAAAATATAAAGTGGTCAAAAGCTAGAAGTCGTTGCTTTGCTCAACATGCAGAAAAGAAAGGTATAAATGTCAAACACTAACTACACTAATTTTTAATGACCACGACAGTAACCTACCATCTCCTCCAGCTCTTCAAGGATAGGATCCCACTCAGAAACACCACAAAGATCAGCTACTGCTTGTTCCAAGTTATACTCGTTCATCCTCAAGACTTCTTTGTTTAAGTTAAACTGAGTGAAACCCATGTCCTCCAGTTCCTTGAGGAGGGCCATCTCGACATCTTCCTGTGAAGCTGCTTGCACCTCTACAACAGATGGTGGTGCAACAGAAGTGACTGCTGGTGCTGCCACGGATAAATCAATGGGGTATGAAATTGACGAACCAGCTGCAGAAGGAGAAATGCACGACTTGGACTCCTCATTGTTACGGTTTCCATCAACCACCGGCTCAACTGATTCCATGGCAGGGTTTGAGATTTTAGGGTCAGCAATGATATCCTCTATTGTCATGTCTGCATTCACATTAATAGATTCAGAACCAGCTATATCATAGCCGGCTGGAGGAAGATTCAAGTCCAGGACCTGAGAGGCTTCATATAAGAACTCCTTTTTCGGGATCATTGAAAAATCAACCTGCAAAAATGAGTTACAAATATTCAAATCGGCATCGAAGCTACCTCTTATTATCAAGACAAGAAATAATGTTGCATGCGAACAATCCTGACCTGGATAAGCACCCATACACGCTGCCCAAACTTCTCCCCTGAAGGCAAGGCCATCCTCCAGTAGGAGATGTACCTGCCAGGAAGCTTAGGAGCTGTAAAATCAACTGCCACATCAAGTTCATGGTCTACAGCCAAGCCAAACGAAGAAATCTGCAGATAGGGACAATGTATCATCGCATCACAGGACCGGAGGCATGGATGTTCACCAAAAAAAAAAGTACATGCGCATAAACTCCGACCTGTAATTCAACAGAGACTGCATCACCTAATCGATCTCCCCCAATCCAAACAAGTTGTGTTCCTTGTGGCCAAACAATATTACCATTGTTCCTCATCCTCCAGACCTTGGTAAATGGAGTCGATGGAGCCATCATAGTACCATCAAGTACATTGACATCCTGTTTGAAGCGGCTGTCCAGCTTAGGCGATTTTACACCGCAGCCTCGAAAGATGTCACGCTACATACAGAAAAAGTTGACAGAGTTAATCAACACAAAGAGAGTACTTACAGCAAATTAAAAGAAAAAAAGTAACTCCTTATACAGGTTCATGTAAAGCCTTGAAAGCTATGGGATGATGGTAAGAAACAGGACGATCCATTCTGATGTAATCAGCATCAATTCCCATTTGTGCAAAGCATATGCTGCAGAGATCATAGTCCTCCTTTCTGCATGGGAATATGAGGATCAGTCCTTAACATTGATTAGTCAAATACCAATTATACAAAAAGTTCACGTTTCTTACACTTTAGATTTGAACCTAGGTCCAGTTATTGGATGAACCCCACAACCATCACAGCGAACACCTCTGTGGAAAATAGAGCCTGTCCCATCACTGTGATTATGGCTCCTTTTAACTGGAATCTGGAAAGGAGAGTATTGAGGTTGGATAGTGTCATTTAACTCGGGTACCATAGTCATGAAATATGAACTTGGAGATCTAAAACCACCAGAAAACTTCCCAGATAAACCAACAACACCAACAGGCTCAGCACATGGGTGATTCTCAGTTTGCTGTTTATCAGCTGTCTTTTCTGGGCCAGTGGTTGAGGCACTAGGATATGAATTACCAAGAGCCTTCCCAACAAGATGGGAATCACCAAATTTGTTACCCTCTTCCTTCTTACCGTCCACCAGAGATGAGTTGCGCTTAGGACTTTTTGATAATGGTTCACACTGAATTCCATTTTGATCTGGTTGGGAAGACTTCAATTCTGATGCATTTATGGATACAGTATGACTTTTGGGTTGTCCTGCAGTTTTAACGGTCAGCTCCTCGGGATTCGCTGCTTGAGATGGCTCTCCACTTCTAACACTATCCATAGGGACTCCGGATACTGGACAAGCCTGCTTTAAGTAGGATAAGCCAGTCATAGAGAGAGCTTTGGAAAGCTCAGCAATTTCTCGGGCAGCTGATGAGGCTTTAGACGCCATATCTGCAGAGTGCTTTAGGATTTTTTTGCTTTTTGATTTTGGCAATGACTTGAGAAGATCAGAAACACTCGAATTTATGCTCAGAAATGTAGGTGGGGCCCTGACGGAAGTAGAATTTCCACTAGATGTACCTGAAGATCTACTAAGTTTTTCAGTGTTCAATCTCACAGATATTCGCAGGGGATCCAGGTCCTGCCTCGTGATATCCTGCAGATCTTCATCATCAACAAGTGTTACAACATCACCATCCTCATCAATGTATGTCAGTCTAAGTTCACTGTCGGGAGGAAAGTTGAAAAGTTTAAAGATCTTGTCTTTTAATCCATCTATGTTAAGACCAAGTTTATCATCAGCAACACGGGCATTGAATCGTCTAAGTGTCTCTCCATACTTGACCTACACAGTATACAGGGGCAGCAGAAATCCCATTAGTACAGACAAAATCATCCATCAGAGGGTACATAAGTTAGTCCCAACATACATCCATGGTCATAAGAAAATTAACCAAAATAACAAACGGAACCTTTACTGGCTCAACAGATAATTCTTTTCAAGAGTCCATAAGTTTATGTTATCATGGAAACATAAAACTGCATATTGACAAGATTGCATAGCAGATAGCACATGGAACGCCCCCAAGGCATACAAGGATCATAAGAAAGTTAAGATTATCTGGCGAGAAAACACATCAGAGCAATTATAACAATCAAGTAATCAAGTATGCCCCAGTCAGCTCACAAATCCCTTACTCCTAGGGTGTGTTCAGTATGGAGAAAAATAAGTTGCTTAGACATGAGGAAAATACTTCCCGTTAAGGGCAAACAAATTCTAAAAGTGGAATTCCACAAAACACACTCCTTATCTTAAAAAAAAAAAAACTTATTACTGGAACATGAAAACATATATGATTTTCAAATAGAAGGGAAAAAAATCCACAAACCAGAACTAGGAAGCATCTATAGTTTAAATTAGATCACATCGCAAACTCTGCTATTGTACATCTTGCAGTACAGTGTAAAACATTTGCTTGATTTTGTTATTACCACTTCTCAACACCAACTAAGCAAAAGAAAAATAAACACCCAATTCTTACATGCATGATGATTAACAAAGCTAGCTAGATACGTGGTCGGTGCTATCCTTACAAATTTATTTCGCAATTCGATCATATCTCAGAGTACGAAAACAAGAAAATCCATCAAACCACAATATTATTCAACATTACAAAGTAGAAGGGGAAAAAATTCCACAAACGAAACCACTAAGAAGCATCTAAAGTTTAAATGAGATCACATTGCAAACTCTGTTATTGTACATCTTACAGTAAAGCAAACATCTTTACAGTCGAAATATTTGCTTGATTTCGTTATTACCACATCTCAACACAAATTAAGCAAAGGAAAACAAAACACCCAATTCTTACATGCATGAAGATTAACAAAGCTAGCTAGATACGTGGTCGGTGCTATCCTTACAGATATATTTCACAATTCGATCATATCTCAAGAGTACAGAAACAACAAAATCCATCAAACCACAATATTATTCAACATTCCAAAGAAGAAAAACAACATGCAATCCAATTGAACAGAACCAAAAAACTGGAATTTTTTGGAAGAGTAAAAGATCAAACCTTGATCACAATAGAAGATTCCATGAGGGTAGCGTTCCAGGTAAAGCACAAAAAATAGTACCGATTATATTATGAATTTGCTAAGAATTTGAAAACCCTAACCCTAGAACTAGAATTTGTAGAGAAAAATTAACGAAATTTAGCGATGAAATAAATAGCAGAAGAGGAAAGACTCCTTAAGCGAAGGGTGTCTATTCGGTTGTCATGTTTATCGCATTCAATTATTTTTATTATATAATTTGGCGTATATATATATAAAATTGTGGGCTCTATTTTGATATTTTTTTTCTTGGTTTTGAAGAAAACTATAGGCCTGGAAACCAAAAAGTCATTTTTGGATGAGATAGGAAAAACTTTTTCAAGAAAAAAAACTTTTGTGTACAAGTAAAATTATTTATATTTATAAACTTTCTAAACAAATATTATTAGGTGAGGGTGCAACAAAAGTGGGGATGAAAATAAAATATGTTGAAAGGTGAAAAAGATATAACTAAGTATATTACTTTATATTAATTATTTCAATCAACACTTATTGTTTCTAACCCTCAACGGCCACCTTAAAAATAATTGAAATTAACTATAAATTTTATTGTTAATTCGTATGTTAAATAATTTCGCAACTAATAAAATTATTTAATAGTATATCGCTAATTTGATACTACAAAAATAAAGAGTTCAATCTTTTTCCGTTATATTCCTAAAACAAATGTAAAGATATATTCCATCTTTCTCTTTTCCACTTTCCTAGTTAGTCAATTTAATAAGACATAAATTAATCAAATTAATAAATTTAAAATATCAAAATGATATTTGATAGTTATTGTATATTAATATTTGCGCTCTCAATTAGTATGGTGTAGTTCAAACGTTAGAAATCAATAATTTAATTTTAATAAAAAATTTAGATATGTAATCTTCAAATATTTTAAAATAAAATTTACATATATAAAACCTCTATAAAAGAATATTATAAGTTTTTTTTTTCTTCTTGTTAAAAAATATTATAAGTTACACACAATAATTTGTAATTAAAAATACTTTAAAATATATTAGAAAATTATGATAAAAGAATGTTACTTAAATTTCATAATTTGAAATTCGAAAGATACCACCTTGATTGAAATGTCTTTTGGCGAGGTAAATTTTTTCTCAATACAAACTTTATAAAGCTAACGTTTACCCACGAGAAATACTCCCTCTAATATTTGCAGTTTTGCACCAAACTAATATGTAAATACATACTCCTATATTCTCAAATTATTTATTGTGTTCTTTTTTGTGCACTTCTTTTTAAAAAAAAGTACTAATGTAATTAAGAGGGATTTATTTTCTTTTTAATTATTTGACCTCATTTTTGTCTAAAAACATAAACTATGTTTATCAAATATTTACTATATTTAAGAGTTTGTAATTTGAAACAATTAATTTTAAAATTCTCAATAGATAATTTGAAACAAGAGGAGTAACCTATACTTTTGCTTAATCCTCTTACACTCGACCATTGTTATTTAATAGCCTTATTTAATACTCTATATTATATTTCCGTTTGTTTGATTTATTTTTTTTTAGTCCGTTAAAAGATATTGTTTTTTTATAATGTTTTAATTTCAGCTTTCTACCTGACATGTTTAAAATCAAAAAATTCAAAAGTTTTTTCTAATTTCTTAAACACTGTATCAAATTAAAATCAGGCATATAAATTAAATTTTTTTAACCAAAATTTATTAATATAATAAATTTAATATAATGTCCTTCGAGTTTGAAACGTAAAATAGATCGCTACTATAATAAAAAGTAGAAAGAGAAGTTCAAAAAGTGAGAAATGAGATGAGTAAAGAAAGTGAATTTTATTGACGAAGTGCCTGCATAAAATTTTAGCCACGATCGCCAACAACATTCATTGTAAATATACTTTACTTAGCAAAAAAGGAAAAGTGAAAAGATTCAATTTACCGCTCAAATTTCATATTAAAGCATCGATTAAATTTGAATAGTACACTACATAGCTCATTTGGAGATAGCTTCAAATAAATTTTTCTTATAACTAAATCTCTAATTGAATATAAAACAGTTTTATCACTGCACTATAATCCGCACAAAATGAAGGATTAATATACTCCATGTCGTGCCACTGCCTGCAGTCAACTAGAACCAAAAGAGAAAACAATGGAAGCGTTGATATATACTTTCTCAGTCTCATTTTATGTGATCACATCTAATTAAACATAGTATAAAATTTTAAAAATATATATAATATAAAACACGACGTAGATATTTTCGTGGAGAAAATCACAAAAATGAACCCTTATATTTTGAAGTTCAAAATGGTTCCATAATATACTTTTGAGTAGTTTTGATACTTTAAATTTGTTAAAAGTGAGTACTCCTTGTATCCAAATATTTACAAATTGTGAATGTTACATTTGACAGCAACCATGATTTTTTAACAACCTTTTTCAAGATAAACTAAAAATTAAAATGTGTCACGTGTCACGTAAAATGAGACGGAGATTTATATATCGTGATTAAAATATATTGCCATAGAAGTGAAGCCGAGAATGATAGCAGTACCGGTGAAAGCAAATAATCGCCTCTCTTTAAACACAACGTTGGCCGCATACATTGCCACCTCAGACGTGATCGACTTGCCATCCTTCACTACATCTCTACGGCGTTTACCAGTGAATGCTAGCAGTACGAGCACCATAATCCATGTTATTACGGTGGTTCGTACTGCTAGAACAATTAGTACTGTTGTTCCCACAAGAACGATAGTGCCAACGACAAGAAATGGGACTAAATCTAAGAAAGTTATCAATATTAGGATCAAAATTAAGAAAACTTTTGTGGTTATTGTGACCTTCATCTTTTGTTTTACTTGAGATTGACTTGATTTGACGGAGATATTATGAAAATGTTTGAATTTTTTTTTTTTTTTTGAGAGGAAAAAAAGGAGATTGATTTTGAAGAAGGAACAATGAAGCTGTGTATATGGCTGTATCTGTTCTGAATTTAATCATGAAAGATGTGGAGTTTGTGGAAATAGGGAAGTGTAGGGCATGTGGCTGCACATGGCAGGGTTGGCTAATTACTTACTCTCTTTTTTCACTATTCACTACTGATGATACTTGTAAAGAAATTGAGTGTTTGAGTCTCGCTCAATTCAAAAGCGTTATGAAAATATTATTTAAGTCCATAATTTTTTTTATTGATGTGAAACTTAACATCCGCCTCACGCTTAGGACTGAGCCTAACTCGCTAAAAAACTTGTTCGAGCCCATATAGAAAAAAAATGTTTTCTTCATCCATCTATGTGTGACTTGACAATGTTTTCTATCTTATAGGGTTAGTCTTAGATTAATTCATTTCTTGAATGTTAATTTGATAATTTTTAAAATATTTTATTTAATTGGTCTTTTTTTTTTTTTTTTCTTATTTTAGCGTAATCGCTAGTAAGATGATTCTTTTTAATAATTTAAGAGTAATTTTAAGCCAAAATATAGTGATAAGAATATCCTTGAGTAAAAAATATAATGAAATATAAATTTAATTGATTTAAAATAATTAAGAAGCATGTGTATCCCTTTTCCCAAAAAAGAAAAACCCATAGAAAGCTACATATCCTGGATAAGGGGAACACTTTTAACACTTGAATTGCGGTGAAACAAAATTCATTTTGTCATTTTGTTAGATTCATCCTCTCTATACGTAATTTATGTTCCCAAGGTTCATATGTATCAGCCAGTCGACCAATTCATTAGCATAGACATGCATCTTCGTGTATGTGAATTGTGACAGTAACAATTTATCTTTTTTTTTTTCATATTTTATCCCATCACATGCTTTTTTAATTATATGAAGATCATAATAATTTATAGGAACATCTCTTTTTAAAGCTTGTTTTTCAATCAAGATACATCATATAAATCAACATAAATTAATAGTACTCAAGTAAGTTTGTCCCAACAAAAGCCAACGGCTCATGAATTGTTTTTGTTTCTTGACGTCTTGGCATCTTTCCCATTCTGCATTCTGCTTTTCGTTCTATTCCTTATTCATATTAGAGTTCAACTAAATTGAATTTCAATTTAAAATACATATGAAGGGATAAAACACCTTTTAACAAAAACAACTTCATGCAACAACTTGAACTCAAAACCTCTTCATTAAAGATAAATTGATACTTCTCAATTTCTCATATGCTGGGATTTTCTGTTGCTACAAGTTACAACCACATATCTAAAACAAGCCCTCACTCACATCTATTAGACAAATGAAATCTATGTCTTCACTCTTCATCCTTATTAAGCCCTCACTCACATCCATTAGGTAAATGAAATGTCTTCACTCTTCATCCTTATTCCGATCTTCATAGGTTGCAAAGGTCTTCTAAGTTCTAACACTCGAAAAATGATAGCATAGATATGCAAGACTTTACCACCAGCTCAGGTAGAACAGTTAAATCCTATAGACCATAATAAATATGTTATCTCAATTTATGGGACACAATTTAAATTTTGAAAATTTAACAAGTCTCTTTTGACTTAAAAAAATAAAAAATGTCACGTAAATTGAAAAAGTGTACTTAGTACTCAACCAAGAAATTGAATGGTCAATGCGGACGCAGGCCCAGAACAACGAAACGCCTACGCTTACAAGTAACCCTAGCAGCGTAAATGTCTTAAAGGAGAATTCGAACAAAAAATTCATAGAATTTAGATCACAATATATCAGTTCGAAGCATAAATCCACCTCACAATTGAATAAACAATAATCTCAAGCAATATACAATTTGATTCAAGCACCAAAATATTATATTGAATCTGTCCTTTTATTCTTCGATGTGATAAATATTTTCTTTTTCTGTCCCTTTTTTGGTGGGGGAGGAGATTCGTTTCATCTATGCGCACAACTCTCCTGAAAACTGTAACTACTCTGGCTCGTTTGTTGTGAGGAATAAGCATAAATAGTCTTGGATAAAATTTAGATACTTTGTTTGATTGATATATTTGGAATAATTTATTCCGTCATTTATAGCATAGTAATTGAATAAATTATTTCATATACATGATGAGATAAGTTATTCCAGCATCACTAACTTCAGCATAGTTAATCATAGAATAGCTAATTCCCAACCAAATAGTACATTTTTTTTTTCCCTATTGGCAATGTTGAGGAACAACGTAAAACAGAGGCCTAACGCTTCCGTATCCACAGTAAGGATAGTAAAGCTCCTCGCCGTCTGTTCGTTTCCCGATCGCGTAACCCAAAGCTGGTGAGAACAATCTACGCGCCGCCGCATACGACGGAGGTGAATTGAACCGGGCGACTTTTCCAGGCTTCAAGCTCGACGCCGGGAAATCGAAGCAAGACAGTGGTGAAGACGAACGAGATTCCTTTTTTGGCAAATTGATTTGGAGATAATAAGGCTCTAATCTTCATCTCTTTATTCGTCAATAATGAAACTCGATCGTACTCTTCAATCACATTCGCCAGGTCTTCGTCACAGGTAACAGGAAAAGATTTTAGAATAACTAGTCCTTTTCTAGTAAGAAAAGATTTTAGAACTCTATAAATATAGGTTTGTTTCTTCTAACACAAGAACAAAAACATCCAAACGAGAGCGTTTTGGGAAATTAAAATGGTGGGTCCACTTAAGGTGTGACGAGGGACTGAGTTGATGAGGTGTTAGGCTCAGCATATAACACTTGGTGGAAGATGAAAGGGTCTGCTGGTAATTTGGTATCTCCATTTTAAAAATAATATTTTAATTTGACTTAACACGAAATTTAAAAAAATAAAAATAAATAAATTAATTTCATGATTAACAGATGCAAGCCGTACAAAAAATATGAAAAATGATTTTTGAGCATCAATGAAAAAATAAAATAAAGCATTTAATAATGCATTTTCATAGACTAAGAACTACAAAACCACCTTTTTCATTTGGAGGGATCATGCCATTTGAGTCGTTCTTTTTTTCTTATTTTAATCAGAGTTATTTTACAAAAACTTGTTCTTTTAGTGCGTTATTCAACTATAAGAGCAGGAGCAGCAAGCACTTACTTTCTTTAAGACGCTAACTTCCACAACAGATAGGAATTATCTCAGGTTTTTCGTTACTGCGCTCCGAAAAGGAGCAAATGCGAAAAGACGACTGACTTTGGAAGTGGAACACGAACCTATTTCCTCTATTCCGAATTCTTATTGAGTGTAGCGAAATCAAGGTTGATGATAAAATCAGCAAAGTTTTCATGATGTTCTACCTTTGCGTAAAGTTAAAAAAAGAAGAAGGTGAGACAAGCAACTTGAAAAGCACAATACAACATAGAGTTATATGCTAGATTCGGAAAGGATGAATTGCTCCCCAAAAGTAATCTACTGATTTTCTCATTGGGTACAACGTTAATGTTCTTTGCTTGGTCATATAAACTATAAATAGAATAAAGCACCCCAAAAAAATGAAGAAGAGATAACTGATAAAATTCCTGAGTCAATGTGATGATACAATTGTAACTTGGATTTAACTTATATCTAGTGACAATTGAGCCGGTTGAGTTAAATTTGGACGGATCAAAATAGGTTAAGACAATACACAGGTTAAGACCCAACGCAACCAAATTTATTTGGGCCAAAATGGATGGGTCAAAACGAATTAGTAACAAATCATAACTCAACCCGCCCAATTTTTACTAAGTTTTAATAGCTTTATTTGTTATTTTGTAAGCTTTTAGTACCTAATGAAATCATTATTTTCTTTATTATAGCTATATATAGTATATAAAATAAAATAAAAATTTGTTAATAATATTTTGATAAGATTTCTCAAAAAATCAATTTGGGTTACATATCAACCCAATTTTTAATGGGTTGAAATGAGATGATTGAGCTAATAAACGGGTTATGGGTGAGTCAATAACCAACTCAAACCTTAATGGATTGGATCAGGTTCGACTGGTTGGGCTTGACTTTGCCACCCATGTATCACCCGTACGGTTAAACAAAAAACTTGTAATATCAGTCTAATATAACTACTTGTAAAATTGAAGTTTTTTCCAGTTAATGTTATGATTAATTACCAGAAATTATCTTTAAAGTGACATATTAGTGTTGAACAATTTTATACGATTAATGTACAAAAGTTAAACATTTGTAAATTAGGTGATGTTGCCAACAGGATATGGCCAACTGCAAAATTGTTGCTTCTTATTTCAGACGTGAGAGTTGCACAATTATACTGTGCACCAGATTAATACTGACATTGATTTTTCATGCACATTTAAAATCAGATGAAGAAAAAAGATGGACGAAATCCATGCATATATATATGTCTGAGTAGTCTAAAGTAAAAGCATACTTTATACATCCATACAGAGATAAGTCGATAATATTTAACTTTTCTTGTAGCTTTTAAAATCAACATAATATTCTTGTTTATCTCTTTTGCTGCCAACCCAACCCCTCTCGTGAGCCTTGTCATTGACAGAATGTTGGCGTTACCTAACAATTCCCCATTCAATACCTATCTCATACAATATGTTGCTTTTGGAATGTTATTTATATATTGCATAGGAAACACAAGTTCATCTATAATAACTGATTTATGATTGTTTAGAGATCAGAGAGTTTTAGGATGATAATTTCTACAAAATTGATGACCTTGCAACAAAATTATTACAGTTGTGCATAATTATTTTTTCTATGAACAATAAAAAAAAAAACCAGAAAAGTAAGGTCCATTTATTAATTTGTATTTCAATTGACTGTGTGACGGGCCAATATATTACTCCCATATCGGGAGTGGAACACAAAAGCTACAGCCTTATAGGCTCCGTTCCAGTAGCACATGTCACGACCTTACTTGAACAGGATCTGTTCTATAGGCTCGTACCACTGTATCTTTGATTTCTAAGGAGACAGGAAACCAAGTCTGATTGATGAAAAGCATGGTCATGTGACCAGAGCTGTGATTAACAACCTAACATGGCTTCTCCAGCTATGGTTGCAGTAGATGATCGTTTTTAGACCTGATCTCAGGCCTAGGATGGTCCCATGGCTGTCTGACAGACTCCCTTCTTTTTTGTGTTTTTGTGCTCCTTAGTAAAATGTCTGACTCTATCGAATACTTTTAATTCTATATAGTTAGTAGTAATAGCTAGATGTGTTGCATAGACTGACTATACATTTTGATCCTAAAGCATGGAAAGTGACAATTCTGGGAAAAAAATAGATCATAAGTAAAGGAAAAAGAGAAAAATCAAAGCATTAGAAAATGACTTGCACTATCATAAAATTGTGATATGGTCCAAGAAAACTTTTCCATGTGAAAAAAAAGATTTCTTTTACATAAAAGGAACAATTGTTACTTAGAATATGGCATGTCCAAGAATCCTACAGATGTTGACATGAAAAAAAAAAATTTTATAAAACTTTTTTTCATTTTATTGGTGTCTTTGCTAGCAACCACCATCATTTTTTTCTTTAAACATTAAAAAAAAGTTTCTTTTTACATAAAAGGAACAGTTGTTACATAGACTGTGAGTTGTTATATATCCAAGAAACACTCCGCAATTTGACAAAAAAATTATATTGTTGATGTCTTTGCTAGAAACCACCATCATTCTTTAAGCATTTACTCTTATTTCCTTGAGATGAAAACTGAGATGAGGGACCAGAACTGAGAACAACTAGTATCGTTGTTACCAGCAATATTCAAGATTTGTATAAAGAGATGTCTAGGGAAATCGAAGAGACTGGAGAAGATAGCAAGAGTACTACAATAAAAGATGCAGAAACTAATGTTATTTATGTAGCTGTTGGGAAAAATGACTTGTATGTTGTTCAATGGGCACTTGATCATGTTGTTTCCCCTGAATTTCGCGTCTGCCTCGTGCATATTTTTCCGACCATTAAGTACATTCCAACGCCAGGTAACTATTGTTCTTGCACATACATATCTGTATATTCAATATATATCACATATGAGGAGTGTCGCGATTTATTCAAAATATCAGGGAATTCAAGAACATGAAAGAGTATATTGAATATAATGGTTCAATTTTCTTGTTGTTGCTGCTGTCTCATTAGTGACAGGAATCCTAGGATTTTTCACCATATATCTAGTCTTAAGTTAGATAAAAGTTAGTTAATAGGTGAATACTTTCTAGGAATAAAGGTTCGGGGAGCCTTGGATCACTGGTAAAATTGACTCGAACTTGTGACATATAGATTATAGGTTTGAGCCGTGGATCAGCCACTAACAAGTGTATCAGGGCAGGGTGCTTATATTAACCCCCCTTAGGATGAGGCCCTTCCATGTACCTTACATGAAGGAAGGATGCCTTGCACTTAGAGCTGTCAAAATGGGCTTGGCCCGCTAAGCTGACCCAACCCAACCCTTGAATTAAGTGGGGTTGGGCCTAATTTTTTTGGCCCATTTAGGAACGAGGCTTTTTAGCCTAGCCTCATTTGGCCTGCTAGCCTCGTAGGCCCAATCCGCAAGCCTCAGAGGCCAGCCCGTGGGCTATAAATATTTTAAAATATTTTTTTATGTATATTTTTAGTAGTGTTTTATTTGTAAAGTTTTTATCAATAAATATTTAAAAAGATTAAAAATCAAGTCTTTTAAACTAGCTAGTTTTTTGTGGGAGGAATGGTGGAATGATCAACATTTTTTCGCTAAATCTTACGTTGACTATTGTTTACCTAAGTGTGTGATTCATAAATATATTTTTGTAAGTATTCACTGAAGTGTGTGATTCATAAATAAAAAATTATATGTATTGATGTCTTGTTCATAAATGTCAATGTTCAATACTCTTTCTAAGAGAGTAATATTGTTCATTTTTTTGGTTGAAGAGCCAACCTGTCCCAACTCGTGGCCCGCTTAGGGCTGGGTTGGACTGCCATTTTATAGACCCTTTAATTAAAAGGGCTAGCCTGTCCCAACCTATTTAACTAGATCTCTAGCCCGTTAGGATTGGGTTGGGTTGGGCCAACCCATTTTGACAGCTCTACAGTTGCACTGATACTTGCATTAGTATAGATCGACCGCTTACATTACACATCCCCATTAGCGCAATGCTTCCCTTGATCCTGCGTGAAACGCGAAATTCTTTGAGCACCAACCTATTTTTTTTCTTCTTCTAGGAACTAAGGAAAATTTGATGTAATAAAGCAAAATGAAAGGACTTGCTAACGAACATTGCTATGTTGAATTTTGTATGATAGTTGGGAACTTATCAAGAAGTCAATTGAGCAAAAAGCAAGTGCAAGTCTACATCAATGAACAGAATAACAGGAGGAAGAGTCTCTTGCACAAATACATTCGCCTATGCAACGATGACAAAGTAGGTTCAAGTCTGTATCAATCAAAACCTTCACATCAGAAATTTGAAAACTTTGTTTCATGACAGTTCTTGATTTTACTTTGGCTGCTAGGTACCAGTTGATACTATGCTTGTGGAAAGCAATTCACCAACTAAAGCATTACTTGACCTTATTCCTATTGTCAAAGTTCAAGCATGCTATAATGCTATTATTTGTCAATTTCAGGCAAGTAAAGAAGGGACAAGATATAGGAGAATATGTTCAAAAAAATGCACCAGAATTCTGTGAGGTAAAAGTGGTTAGCCAAGTGCAGCAGCTAAAACAAAGTTTTAATCGAACGCAGCCTGAGATTACAAGAAATTCTAAGTGGAATTTCCTTGAATGCATATGCTTTTCCAGAAAGTTCGATTGAACCGTTGGAAACAAGAATGTGAACAAGTTTTTTTTCCAGTACTTTAGCTTACTTGTAATAGTGAACATTAAGTTCTAATTATTAAGTTCTCTTGCATATAACTCGACGATGTTTTGTTCATAAAGAAATCACTTCTATTGGAACACAGACAATGACTTGTATGTTGTTCAATGGGTGCTTGATCATGCTATTTTCCCCGGATTTTGCATCTTCCTCGTGCACATTTTTCCTCCCATTAACTATATACATATCTGGTGCACATTTTTTCTCATGACATGTTTTGACAATAGGAATAAACATTACCAGCATTGTCATTGGAACTAGTCCATCGCGTCCCACAAGGTAACACGTTATTAAATAAACTATGCAACATGAAATTTATCAGAGTTCAAGGGTGATATACTGCTATTGTTTATCCATTTCAGGCTAACGAGGAAAGGACAAAACATCGTAGAATATGTTAAAAAGAATGCACCATAATTCTGTGACATTGAAGTGGTTGGCCAAATGCAGCACCCAAAACAGAGTAAAAATCAAAGGTAACATGAAAATGCAAAATGCATATGCTTTCAAGCAAATTCAATTAAAATATTGGAAACAAGAATGTAACAAAGTTCTTAAACATGTAGAAACTTATCACACTACAATAACAAAAGAATTTCTCCAAATCAGTACAACTATAAAAAATCAATCCTTCCTAATGAAGGAAATATCCATTGGCCATTAGACCATTCTTGATGAAACCTCAACTTATCAGTAGAAAACGCAACGTGCTCCCCAGTAGTAGGAAAATAGACATGGTAATTTTCTTCATCTTCTCCAGTAATGACCCCGAACCACTAGGCATCTTTGTCATACACATCTACAATATCATAGGTTACCATGGACCTTGCAGGTGGAAGAGTAGGTGGAACAGGACGGACCTCAGAGACACATACAGTCTCCTCCAGTGGTGCGGTTTCATCATCAGTCACAAGAGTCTTGTATTTGACTTTGTAATGAAAAGTGCCAACGGGATAAAGAATAGTTGCATGTAAGTAAGAACCTATGAAGCCTAATACTTGACTTGCAACTTCAACTTCATCACCAATTTGATATGTTGTTGCTTGTTGTCCCTTATATGCTATTTCTCTTATTTCATCTTAAATAAAATCAATTCTTAATTGGTGATTTTCCTCTGACATTGAAAAAATTACTAGAAAAAAGTGAGCAATTTTGATGCATTTGTGAGTGAATTTATAGGAACAGAATTGTTGGTTTCTTTTAAGTGACTATTAATGGGAATCGTTGTAATGTTTTCGAATGGTTACCTTTTTTCGAATTTTTTCTTTTATACCGTTCTTTTAAAATGTAAAAGATTTTTTTTTTAAGAAAAAAAGTCGTAACTTGATAATATTTTAACGTATTATTTTACATATGGATTCTTCATTCTTGTGTTTTATTTTGATCTCCGAATAGGTGTTTGACTATGAATATTGTTCTTTTTTTTAGAGTTGAACTCCGGAAAATAAGTTTCGGAATTTTTTAATTTTCTTTTTTAAAATAACTAAAAGGTGTTTTCACTTTTTTTGAATTGCTCAGAAAAAGTAAAAAAAAAAAAAACAATTCCAATCAATTCATGACAAAACACGATTCTCGAAATTTTAAATTTATTTTTTATACTTTGAAAATAAAAACTATATATATATTTTTTTTGAATTTCATAAAGAAACATGGTCAAACACTTGTGATTGACGAAAAAGAGAAACAATAAGTTGTCTTTTGGCCATGATTTTTTTTTCTTGTTTTCTTGTGTTTAACTCCGAAAACACATTTGATTATAAAAAAAAAGAAAAATTGTATGAACTAGCATATTATTAATTCAAATTAAATGTTATAGCCATAGTTTATTTTATTTGTAATTCGCAACAAATATCTCATTTTTTTGCCATCTGATTCGGTATACAATTAGCCATTTTCGGTATACAATTAGTCATTTTATACATTTCGGTATAAAATGTATAAAATGCGTTCGTGTTTGTATAAAAAGGGAGAAAAAAGTATATACAAATATAAATACATATATTTTCGTCGTATACACTTATGATTATACAAATACAGATTTTATCTTTCAAATTACAATGTATAAATGAATTTATACAAAACTGAATAATTTGTATAAAATTGGATGTATCTAGCAAATTATACAAATCAAAAGCTCCATAGCAAACATAAAATTTGCTATGGAGCGCAATTATGTATACCATAACTATAACATACAAATATGATTTTTATGTTTGCTATATGTGAAAGCTGCTCTAAGAAAAATCACAATTCAAGAAATTTTCAGGAATTTTAAAAACACCAATAAACTATTTTCACTCCATTTTACTCACAAAGATAGAAACAACCCCAATTTGCACTTATGGCTAGTCATAACTCCAATTTTCAAAATTCGTTTTTCACTTTGAAAATAATTTTCTTTTTTTGTGTGTGTTTTTAAAAATAAAAATTCCACATTGAAATATGGCAAACGGCTTCTTATGATGTGCTGGATATGATGGCCCAAGCCCATATTTACTAACAGATCTGCCAAAACCCAAATGGCTGAATTTGCTATTGGGCCCAATCCATAGAACTTCCATCTATAAATCTCTGTAAACCCTAACCTCACCATTCTCTCACTGCCGCACTTCCCCTATTCCCCTTTTCCCCATTTTGCCGCCGCCGACGAGAAAATGACTACCAGATTCAAGAAGAACAGGAAGAAGCGTGGCCACGTGAGCGCCGGACATGGTCGTATCGGAAAGCACAGGAAGCATCCAGGAGGAAGAGGTAACGCCGGAGGTATGCACCATCACAGGATCCTTTTCGACAAGTACCATCCTGGTTACTTCGGTAAAGTAGGTATGCGTTATTTCCACAAGCTTCGTAACAAATTCTATTGCCCTACTGTCAACATCGACACTCTATGGTCTCTCCTTCCTCAAGAGGTGAAGGACAAAGCTGCTGCCAATAAGGGTACTGCTCCGTTGATTGATGTTACCCAATTTGGGTACTTCAAGGTTTTGGGTAAAGGTGTTTTGCCTACGGGACAACCTGTTGTTGTGAAGGCCAAGTTGGTATCGAAGAACGCAGAGAAGAAGATTAAGGAAAATGGTGGTGCTGTTGTTCTTACCGCTTAGATTTGAATTGTTAGTAGCTTTTTATGTTAAAGTTACTGTTTTTGATTAGTTAATGGAGATTTGAACTTGGGATTACTTGTTTGAAATACTTTTGAGACGTTTCAATTTAATGAGTTATTGCCTGTTAAAGCACCAAATTGACATATAATTTTTTCTGGATCTTTGAATGCTCATTGATATTGTGATGTTCATGATATGCTTTGTGCCTTTATATTTCATTTGATGTTCTCAAATGATTGATTAAGTATTATGACTGATATTATCAGAGTTCATGTCGTTATGCGTCTGCTGCTTAAGTTCAACAGATCTGAGGTAATTGTATCTCAAATAGATTGTCCTCTTGGTTGGCTTTCTGATATAGATTCATTTTTATCAGGTGAACTTATTAGATTAGCCTTTTTAAAATGTGATTCTCTTGCATTGTCTTTTGTCAATTAAATATTCACTAGTAATTTGTTGGATTTCGACTATATAGAACTTTTGGTATTGTATATTATTATGGTGTATGAATTGTGCTGATTTGAGTAATCATTGCGTTGTTATGTTGTTTAGTAGTTGGGAGCTTGGTAATTAATATGTGCAATCAGCTCAAACATGAAATTAGAATTGAATAGACATTTTTTGCTCTCCATTTGTAGTAGTATGTGGAATCAATTTGTAGTTTGGAGAGCTTTCTATGTTGGGTTGGGTGGAATTCCTTTTTTGGTTGTTCTTTGTTTTGATTAGAATGAATTTTGCATCTATTGCTGTAAAACAGATGAGGTTGTAGAAATATTAAAACTAGGCCGAGTATTTTAGAATTCTACTGGAGACTAGGATCTTGTGTCCCGAGCCATAGCTGTATGTGAAGTTCTAAAGATGTTTTGAGAGTGAAAGGAAGAGAAGGATGTAGTTTTGATAGTGCAGACCATATTACTTTCTTTGTTTTCCAATTGATCTGCAAAAGATGAAATGTTGTTCATTGATGTGTAATTCGATGAGGATTGTGTGCAACATGTAGAGTCCCTCCTCATTTTGTTTACTTTTGGATTGAGTTGAAACTTTCAGGTTTTTTCATGAACTTATATATGGCGTTTGTTCTTCTCCTTTTCTTTGCCTACAGCCGATTTTTTCCTCTCATAGTCCTGTATTCAGTTTTATCTAAAAAGAAGGTTATGGTGATTAAATTATCTCCTGTTGTTTTCACCTTGGATCTGTGTTCGTTTGCAAAATCCTCTTATTAGTTATGCCTGTGCATGGAACTAAAAAAAATGAATGAAGTTGTGCAGCATCTCATTAGGTATTTTCTTCTAATTTAGCAATGTGAGGACTAGGATGTGCTGTTTACTTATTGTTACATCTGTACTTCTTTACTATACTCCATTTGATCTCTCATATGTTTCGTCTTTCGAAGATTTTTAGATGAGTGACATTTTACTTGTTTGAATTACCTTGCCATGTTTCTAACTTTCATTGTCCAATTCGTCGTTGTTGACTAGTAAGAGCCTGTTTGGATTGCCATTTTAAAAATGTTAGTTCACGGCTTTTAGCTTGCAAGTCCAAATGGGTTCTTAAATCGTAAGAAATGACATATCTTGTGAGAAGGAAATAAATAGCACCATTTCAAATGCACTATGTATGGTAAGCCAACGAAGTTGCTCTTGACATAAGTAAAATATATAGAAAGTGTACAACAAATAATAGGCAAGTCTTGTTAACAACAAATAATATATAACTGAAGCAAATGAAACAATTAAACATTGCTACTACCTACTAACTTTCTATATAATACACATGTTTCTCATATTTTTCTATTGAAAGCAGCTCCATTTCTGTATCATCTAAGATTTGACCAAGTAGCTTACGTAGAACACATGTGTTTATTTATTTGATTTTATTCAAGTTTAAGTGTCTATTTGTGCACAATCATAGTTAGAGGACATAAATATGAACTGAAGTCAAGTTAAATGACATATTTATATCTTACGCCTAAAGTCTAAAATCTAACTTAACTAGAAAGACTTTGTGTTCAACCACTTTCACTGTCTCATGGCTTACGGACGTCCATGCAGCGACAAACCAGATACTTTTACATTTTTATAGGAAAACTGATGACGCATTTATCTTATAGGAAGAATAAATAAATTACGTCTAGCCTTTTGAGTTAATTGAGTTTAAAACAATTCTTGAATACAAAGTTTGCGATGAACAAAATTGAGAAAAGAATAATAAAAATTAAAGGTCTTAATCACTACTACCAAAGACAAAGTTTAATTACTAAATATGTTATAAGCCAAAATATAGTGAGAGTAGGTGATAGAGGCTGTAAATGTGGTTATCCTAATCTTATGATATGAATATTAGGCGATCACCGATCACCAAGATTGACATGAATGAGCACTTACCTATAAAAGATCCAGAGCTTATATACCCCGCTCGGATCATTTTTTACTTGTCCAATGTTGACTCGGCATATCTCTTAGGAAATGCCTTTGGAAAATATTATAGTTGATAATAAGGGTAAATTAGGAACAAAGCAATGGACTGTCTCTTTATTTTTCAAACTGAACAAATAAAAACAGATTTTTTTTTTTGATAAATATACAAGTAAAAGTGAAGGTAGGATTACTAATATTGTTTGGTAGGTTTTTAAATAAAATATGGGACTTGGTGGCAGCCATGAGTCAAACTATATCATGCGTACATAGGTTAACGCTAAATTTAAATGGTAAACGATAAAATTAACACCAGATTAATGTTTCGTACAAAAGGCAATGTTTTCTTGAAAATGTAGGTTTGTATTAACTATTTGTTAGAATCTTTTGTAATTATTCATATATAAATTTATGCATCGCATACAAATATTGAATTCAGATTAATTTGATATCAAAGAGCTACATCCTCCTCTAAAACATAAATATTTATAATCATATTTAACTTATTAAAATGATTAATATTCGAAAGTGAAACTAGCATTTGTTTATGATTAATACAAATACTAAACTTTATTTACTAGCAAGTAGCAACCATGATATATTTGATGAATTTCAAGAAAATGTTGTGTGGAACTAACTCCAAAAACGAAATTATTTGAAATCCATCTGAAATTTGCTCTTAAGTTTTAATTTCTTAACGACTACTAATTAGTAATTTCTTTGAAATTAAAAATGCAACATCAACAATTATAAGTTATGAACAATAGGAGTTGAGAGTTAGTTACTGTGAACAATGAAATCAAAAAGTTAGCTATATCTTGTTACAGAGTTAGTTATAGTTAGCTATGGTTAAGTTAAGTTAATTAGCCTACTTAGTTAAGGACTTAATATTTAATAATATGATCTCAATACAATTCTCAATTTCTCATTATTCTTAGCCTATGAATTGATCTAGCTGATCACCATTACTATAACTAAATAAATGTCAATTCTTAATAATCACTTAAGGCTTAAATATCACTAAAATCATTTGTAATTTTCCCAAAGATAATCTGACTTCTCCAAGATATATACAAATATTAGTGAATTCCACACTAAAAATAAGCAAACAAAAACAGCTAGAGATTATATCCAGCAATTCTTTGCTTACTTGGCTGTATCTCACACCATTTAATAAGTATATATACTATACATTGTTATAATTGTGTAATAATAAAGTTTCGGAAACTATAATAGTTAACTAAATTGAATAAATAAAGGTGGACAATTATTCTTAGTATATTGAACAAGTAAATATAAATGGAAAGAGTAAAAAAAACCAGATGTATATACAATATGCTTTTGGCCATATCAAGGTAAACAAATTTAGACAACAATCTATAATAAACATGTTTTAGTTAACTCTAAAACAAGACAAATAACTATTTTGATTGTACATCAAATGTGCCTAATTTGGTGGAATGGGTGCTAGGTCAAAAAAACTTTTGTATCGCAATTTTATATTACATGTTCAAACGCCTACTAAATATCATGTTGTAAAAGAAAACGCTTAATCTTACCCCATAAAATTATCAATATATTTATTTTTTTTCTAGGTTGTTTTTCTCGAATTTGTTTATTCTATAGTTTTTTACTTCCTCTATATTCCTCAACAAGTCATTTTCTATTGATATTTTCTTTTGTTGTTCTTTATTTTTTAACTCCTCATTATTTTTAGTTAAATAATGTATCATATTTGATAATAAGATAATATCCTATACAGAAATGAAAAATTAATAATACATTATTAAATTATTAATTTCTAGATAGTCAAATATTATTTTTTGACATATTTTTTAAATTAATTACAAAAATTAACACATCATTTTAAAGACTATTTTAATAATCAAGTATCCAAAAATTCTCCATCCGTCAAGGAATTACTATATTATCACTTCGTTAACTAATGAATAGAGGTTTAAAAACAATTGATGAGTATTGTAGTGCTGACATTTTTTTTTGCCTGGGTAAAATTATAGCTATATATATATATATATAACAACGCCGAGTGGACCATTTAAAAACAAATTGACTCAACTTATGAAAGCAGAATGACACTTCCAACGTTTCGTCGTAGCTTCTTTTCTCGCAAATCAACTTCAATCCCACCTAGAGTGGTGCGAGATGCACTTTGACAAAGTATTATCCATGCACTCGTATGGAAGAATTTAAATGCATTAGTAAGAGATTGACGGTTGCAGATATAAAAAAAAAGTAATTTTCCGTTGCAAAAATGCCAAGGAAGTGTATCAGAAGATGAAGGAAGAGGTCTGGAAAGAAGAAATAAAGAGTATTGCTATCTTGAATCTGAAAGAAGAGTTAGATAGCCTTACAGAGAATAAAACACTTAGCAAGAAAGTTAAAGATGGTAGTGCACACATTCTTGAAACAACAAAATTCTTAATGAGGTTAATACATTTCTTGATTCCATTTTTTTTCTGATTGGATTTCATTAGGTGATGAATCCTATTGATTTTGTTTAGTGTTGTTACAAAATAGATTTGAGGATTGATAATAAATTTGGATTTATGTCGTTACTAGATTAGAAATAGGGGTTGGTAATAGATTTGGGACATAAGCTTATAGTGGCTTTGTATTGCTTTGTGGAAGATTGATTTACACTTCGTTGACTGATTTCTAAATGAGAGCTCCTCTATTTATACTACTTCGTAGGGGGCTAAAGTGTAAATAAAAATTACACTTATTTGACATAAAAATAAGGGAGAAGAATCTAGAGTTATGGAGAGGTTAGAGGAAGACTCTATAATTCCCTAGATCTTTTCTTAAAAAACATATTAGAAAACCTTAGAATTCTCTAGACTAGTAGAAAATTCTTAAAAAACATCTTAGAAAGCCTTAGAAGAGGGACTAGATATTTTCCAGGAAGGCTTTAATTTCTCTATAGTTAAAAGAATTCTAGAATATGAACTAAAGTGTAATTGTGTAGGGACTTATAAAGTAAATCTTATAATTCTAATAAAAATTTTCTATCACTCTTTCATCATGAATCAATTTTTCAAAAACTCAAGATTAGTTCTTGGGATTTTCAATTCCATTAAAATCCAACAAAAAAAAAAAAAAAAGAAAATTGACTAGGCAATTTTACAATCTGTCTGAATCTTGAAAATCAATGGAGGGTACGTAGGAGAAATTGACTGAGAGGAAGACAACGTTAGAAAGGAAGGGTTCATCTTTTGTTTAATAGGGGATTTGGGGCGGGTTTATTAATTGGGTCGGGTTTAATTATTAATGGGTGGATTTATAAATTATATCAATAAATTAAATTATAACCAATTGTTGAGCGCCATATATTTTAAAAACTATTTAAATAGTTTAAATTTAAAACCGTGAAATAAGTGGTCAACTTTTGAACCCAAAGGTGGATGACATGGGTATTTTGGAGCCAATATGTGTATGAAGGGTAATTTTGTACCATTTCCTATACTTCGAGGGTATTTTAAGCCCTTTTTCGTTATTTTTATTTGATTATTGTATTAACAAATCCTCTTATATGAAATCAAAGTAATGTGACTTACTTATTAGTGGTTATACATGATTCTAGGTGATACTATGATCTCTTCTTAAAATTTGCTTATGCATGGATGTTTATTGTTATGATTTCTAGGTAATATATCTTTTCTTTGATTGTCAAGAATAATTTTTGCTGAATTTGTCATTATTTGCAGAAGTGAAAAGAAAAATGTATCAACTGGCTAAACAACCATTCAAATGAAATGCTTATCAAACTACTTATTATGAGTATCTCAAATATATCTTTTTGATTACGCTTATAGATATTATTATTTAAATATTTATTAGATTCTATTTTACTTAATACACATCGTATATGTGTTTTATTTCTTTTAATTTGTTGCTATAATTTTCTTTTTTTTTTCATTATTTTATGTGAGAGTTTTTTTCTTTGTGTGTTTTCATAGGTGGTTACGAAAATAATAAATTGTTCATGAATAAGAACATTGAAAGGAAAATGATCTCTCATCACCGTATAGACTTTAGTTTATTATTGATTTCTTTGATATTATTTCTCAAAACACTTAGATATTTGAAGCCTTGAACTTAATTAGTTTTAAAAAAACAATGCCAATAAAATTGTATTTTCTTTTGAACAAAACTGATTGGCTAAGAAATGAAATCAAACTTAATTTTGACATATTTAAAGTTTCAAATTTAGTTCCAATTAAAAAGAGTGAATTACGTTGAGCTAGCTATTTTTAAATTCGAATAATCTCATTTTAATATGAGTTGAATTTGTATTTGTATTTGTATTTTACATGAGTAATCTGAATATAAGTTATTATCAATAGTTTAACAAATAAAAAAGATGAATTGAATTAGCACCACAATTTTTTAATTTATTCAAATATATGGTAGTTTGAAATTTAAAATTAATATCCATATATATATTATAGTTGGGCAGAGACAAAGTGATATTACAACTCTATAACCAATAACCACATTTTTCTATTTTCTCAATTTTTACCATTCTCCTATTTTTTTAATCTATTTTTGTTATTAAAACAAAAAAATAATAATCAAAAGTCACTACTTCAAATATTTCTCCCGAATATATGTTACTCATTTTTTCTAATTACTCACTATTAACTACTACCACTTATTATATTCAAGTCTCTTTAATGTGTTAGTACCTATCATTTTAATTTAAAATTCAAACTTTGATTAAATAATTACTCAATTAATTAGGGCAAGATAATTACTATAAAAGATGAGGAAAGATGAAAGACATGAGATTTCAAAAGGTGATGAGAATATTAACGTAGAAAAAAGTATTAAAAAAATTGATTATTCAAAATAAAGCGCAATCTTGGACTAACAACAAAAATAAGGGAAACAAGAAAATAATGAAATTAGATAAACAAATAAATATAGGAAGGATCGAAGGAAGTAACAATTCAGAAAAATAAAAAGAGGAAGCAGGATAAGAGAGGGTGAGAAAACGGAGATAATCAAGAAGAAAATAATGAAAAATCGAGAGAAATTAAAGTATCCTATTTTCTAAACTAGAGCTCATATTTAGGGTATGAACAAATGAGGGGGAGATTAGATACAAGAGGAAAATAATAATAATTAAAACGATATTAAAATACAATTAATTTCTACTTATATTTACCTTTACGTTTCATTTCATGCTTTACTTTATTTTATTAGAAGAAAATTTTTAATGTATATTATTGATTTTGTAAAGATATGTACGAAAGTATGTTATTATTTCAATTAAATTTTAATAATTTCATTTCTAAATTTAAGTTTATATGAACGAGCGAAGCACAGAAATATTCACTACTTTATAAATAATGGAGAGACCAAAAGTCCTATTAACCAAAATCTAAAGAAACAAATGCAAAAGACGAAATAAATAATACTCCCTCTGTTCTTAATTACTTATTCACTTTTTCTTATGACCCATTCCGATTGAAGGCAAATTAAGCGTTGGCACCTAATTAACATGTAATTAATTAATCGTTTATTTGAGTTTCAACTGTAATCAATCACTATTTTACTCGAGGGATGATAGTTTTTACTCCGCTAATCTAGAAATTAAATTAAAATACTCTTAAACTGTGCGAAATGAAAAACAAAAAAAATGTATTTAAAAAGAAAAGAAACCATATGTTTATTAGGAAAGGACATTTTCTATCCCAAAGTAATAATAGGGCATTTTTTGACGGCATAGATATTTTTGAACCAAATTATTAATAAATGATATTTTTATGCAATTTCACATATTTTAAAGACATTTTAAACCTTTTTTCGTTTAATCAACAATAGTTTATTTTTGGTAAACTTTGTTTTTTTTTTGGGGGGGGAGGGGGTGGAGGGGTATTCGACGCTTGGCGATTTTGTAAGAAGAGTCATCTAATTAGTAGAGTTGATTTAATTTTGTGTCATCAATTGATAAACACGTTGAAAGGGACAAAATTTAAGACACTAAATTGACAAAAAAAAAAGAAGGAATTTTTCTATTTTGTAGTTATAAATTAAAATTATGTCAAATATATCAAAATGTTATTTAATTTTGTGGTCAATAACATGCCTGTAAAGGGAAAATTTTGCCAAAAAAAAAGGAAAAAAAGTTACTACTTTTTTAAAAATTAAAAAAGAAAGTAGGATTCTTTTTTGAAAGTAGAAGTTTTTGAGGTTAAACGTGGAAAGGAATTCTTCTATAATATGACAAAACCAACAAAAAGTAGTTCAATCCTATTAGGAATCAAATTCTATTTCTTCAACCACAGAATAACTAGTTCTTTTCCTGGAACAAGTTGTGATTATATTTTTTCTGTAGATCACGCAGCCAACCAAATTAAAGTGAGTTTGTTTGTTTGAAATACAGTTTTTGTGTTGTGATGGAGGAAATACTTACGATCATTCTGAGCAGGTTACCTGTGAAGTCAGTTATTCGTTTTAATTGCGTCTCAAAATTTTGAAATACATTAATCTCTCCACCTTATTTGAAGAAAAAGCATCTCAATCATAAAACCAACTCAGTTCCCAAAACATGATTTTTGTCCATTGGAACCCTAAAAGTCAATTATGTTCCTTATTCTCGGATAAGGAAGACATTCCCATATTTGATTATTGCAATTCAAATTCTAAGTGAATTGATGGTATAAAATTCTTTTCTAGTTGTGATGGATTGTTTCTCATCGGAATTTGGACTGACCGTCATGTTGAACAACCTGCCGGATTAGTCATATGGAACCCTTCCACGCGCCAATCAATACGATTTCCCCATTCTAAATTTTCACTACAGATTGGATATGATAGATGATGATGACGATGGTGATAGGGGATCTACTTACGGAATGGCTTATGACTCCACCAGTGATGACTATAAAATCTTCAGGATTGACATATCTGGTAAGCAGGATAATGAAATTCTCGCACTGAAAAATGGTTGCTGGAGGATAATTGATAGTAAAACCTCAAGCAGGACAGATAGCAGCCGTCTGTTGATGGGTAGAGAATTTTTGGCATTTGTAGATGGAGCATTTCATTGGATTGGTTTCTTATCAAAGGTGTGCGTGATTTCATTTAATATTTCAGATGAGATGTACGGAGAGATATCATTGCCAGAGATAATAAGCTCCCAGCTCACTCTATCCTAATTCAACAAAGCTGAACTTGAAGTTGATGTTCATGTGGGCGTATCAGAATTGAGAGGAATGTTGGGGGTTTATTATAAGGATGACAATAATTATAATTTATGGGAAATGCAAAAGTATGGTATTAAAGATTCCTGGATGAAATTGTTCACCATAGTCATTGCCGTTGGCAGTTATTATAATATCAAACCTAAATATACATTTTCAGATGATCGAGTGCTACTCTGCTTTGATAAAATGAATTGGTTGACACCAAATAGAATGAGAACAGAATATATATAGAGGATAATATCAAGTGATCCAATGTTTCCTCAACAGGATTATGATAAGGGTGATGTTATGGATGATGAAGGTCATGTTTATACGGAAAGTCTCGTCTTTCCCAAGGCCATTAAATTATTAAATGCTTTACTTGTTAAATAGTACTCCCTCTGTGCTAATTACTTTTCCATTTTTTCTTTTATAATTGTTCCTAATTACTTGTCCATTTTGACAAATCAAGAAATGACAATTTTTTTTATCTATTATACCCTCAATTAAATGATTAATTACTTTGAAAAATGTAGAACTTTTCATTCACTTCATAATTAATAGGGGTAAAATGGTAAACTCACTATGTCATTAATTGTTTTGTTAATTAGTGTGTCAATTCAAAAGTGAACAAGTAATTAGGGACAGAAGGAGTATAAACACATTAACCTAATGCGTATTTTTTATGTTTAGTTAAAATTATTCAAATTAGAGATTTTTTGTCGACCACCATTTATACTTGAAGCTTAATATCTTAAATTGATGCATTAAGATTACATTCATCCTCAATTATTATATAATTTACCAATAAACATGAATTAATCATTTAGTTTTTCTATGTTTGTCAAATTCATGTTTTCAATGCTACTAACTCTCAAGGGTAAAGTAGGAATAATAGTATCATTTATAAATTGATTTAGTAAAAAAACATATTAAGAGTTATCTATTTTTAATAAAGACAATATATAAATTGGAACAAAGGAGTATATATATATCAATTGCAATATTAATCAATTATTTACTTAGGATTTATGTGTCTCATCTTCAAATTCCAAATTTATATTTGTCGCGTCTACTCACGTCCGCCTTGCTATGTTAAATTCAAGGGAAATGTGTTTTTCTCCACTCATACACCAATTTCAATTTATTAAAATTTGTTCACCTATCTCACTTGAATCTAAGATCAAGTTTAAGATCAAACTCAAGAGCAATTAAGATGAATCAAAGAAGTGACATAAATTCTAACGCTCATATTTTAAAATCAATAAGTACGATTGTTACATTATTTCTTTGTCTTGATTATTATTTTCTCAATTCAAAATTTTATATCATCTACGTACTATGTAAATTAACTTTTTAAAAGTGGTGTGATACCGATTAAGGTGATTAGGTGAATATCGTTACTCTGGAGAATTACGTACAAAAATACTTTTCCGAGCCAAATTATTGTGCCAGACTTGATGTATGCGTAATACAACTTGTTATGTTAAATTTTGGCAAAAATAGTTCATGACGATTTTCCTTGCTAATAGTCCAAAATGGAGAAATCAGTAGAAGAAGGAAACAAGAGTAAATGATTAAAGGAAAATAGTTCAAGCCCTTTTTCTTAACGATGGATTTAAACGGTAACCATTTTTCGAAGTTTGTGTTCATTTGATTTTTTAATTTTATTTGGGCTTTTAAATTTTTTTAAATAAAGTAAAAATATATAATTTCTATATGGTGAAACGCGTATTAATTTAATTATATGTCTCACATCGTTGGTGAACTATTTTCCTTTAAACAAGCTAAGGTGTAGTTTTGAGTTGTAGGAAATGTTGTTTAGTATTTTGGAGCTTCCCTATATGTGCAAACAGCTCAAACATGAAATTAGAAATAAATAATTTTGGGATAAAAAAGTAGTCCTGGGATAAAATTTTATTGTCTTGTTTGGTTGTCATGTTTGAGATAACTTATTCTACCATTTATATCATTGTGATGACTGATGGGATAAGTTATCTCATATACTGATATACATGGTGGGATAAGTTATCCTAAGATAACTAATTCCAGAATAATTAATCCTAAATTAACTTGTTCCCCACCAAATGACCCTAATGCTCGTAAGTTATGCACATCCAAATGGATTCTTTAAGTCATAAGACAAAATGCCATATATCTTGTGAAATGGAAATAAATGGCTCCATTTGAAATTCAGTACATAGAAAGAATCATGTCAAGACTGTAAGGTATGATGTTTTTATTTTGTACTAGTTTTTGGTGAACTAGTTTATTTTTTGGCTCTAAGGTATATTGTTACTAGTGGTTATTTATTGTGTTGTATTAGTTTATAACTCTTCATTTGAGAAACTTTTAATTGAGGTGTGTGACTATTTTATCTAAGAGAATATTTTTATTATTTAATTATACACTCCCCTCACGTGGAGGCTCGATTCTTTTTCATGAGCCAAGCACGTGAAATTCTTTTTTTGGTCACCCGAATAGAAGGTAACAAATTGTACAAAAATGACATTGTCACTTGGGACTCCGTTTAGGTAAATTTAAAATCTAACTTAACTGGAAATACTTGTGTTCAACCACTTTTACTGTCTCCTGGCTTATGGACGTCCATGTAGTGACAAAATAGATACGTTTAGAATAAATAAATTACGTCTAAGCCTTTGAGTTAATTGTGTTTAAAACAATTCTTGAATACAAAATTCTCCACAAATCAAACAAAATGAGGAAAAGAATAATAAAATTCAAGGTCTTAATCATAACTATTAGACTAGACAAACTTAATTACTACTATGTTAAGCCAAAATATAGTGGGAGAGTTGGTGATATTGGCTGTAAATGTGGTTGTCCTAATCATATGATATGAATATTGGGTGATCACCGATTAGCAAGACTGAAATGAATGAGCACTTACTTATAAAAGATCCATCGCTTATAATACCCCCCTTCGACCATTTTTTATTTGTCCAATATTGACTCAACACGCCTCTTGATCAAGAACAATAAATAAAATAACAGTTTACTATATTATCTTTTTGAGTATAATAGATATAATGGCTTTGGAAATATATTTGAAAAGGATTATAGTTGATAATAAGGGTAACTTAGAAACTAAGCGATGATCTGTCTCTTGATTTTTCAAACTGAACAAATAAAAATGAACATCTAATTTTTAGTAAATATACAAGTAACAGTGAGGGTAGGATTACTAATATTGTTTGGTTGTTGTTTAAATAAAATATGGGACTTGGTGGCAGCCATGAGTCAAACTATATAATGCGTACATGGGTTTAACGCTAAATTTAAATGGTAAACGATAAAATTAACACTAAATTAATTTTTCGTACAAGAGGATAAGTTTTCATGAATGTCTTTTTCTAAAAAATAGACAGGTTTGTATTTACTAGTTGTTAGAATCTTTTGTTATTATTCATATATAAATTTATGTATAACAGTAGGAGTATTGAATTCGGATGAATTTGATAGGCTAGATCGGTACATCCTCCTCTTTCTTGGAATATGCTTAAGGTGGTCTTATATGAGTTTTTTCTTTATATATATATATATATATATATATATATATATATATATATATATATATATATATATATATATATATATATATATATATATATAAATGACAACTCGAAAATAGCATATTCAATTTACATGAATGTTTGGAGATAGATGTGGACATGGAGGCTATGAAAGTGGGGGATAGGGGTGGGATGAGAAAGAGTGAAATATTACGATACCTGTTTTCTGATTCAATGACAAAGTCATTTTCCTCGTTATTAAGAAATTTGTTATTTTTCAAAAAAGTTAACCAACTATATATAATAAAACTGAAATTCGATTGTGTCATAGATATCCCATAATGGTCACGTTGATGTCACATTAATCTCATTAATCAAGGGATCGGAAGGGGATCAATAAGATATGGTGCTAATCAATGGTTGTTGAATAAATTATAATTAAAATTCTTAACAGGTTGTAAGATAATCAAAATAATACAAGAATATACTGCATGGAAAATTTTTAAACAAAAGATTAATCAGACAGATTAAAGCACGTAATCCTCCATTGTCCTTACACTTAAAAAAGGAAGAACGATTTGGTAGAGGATAAACTTAGACAAATATAAAAAAACCACTTTCATATTTTTGTGTTTGCTGAAAATTGAATTCTGAGACCTCATTATCTTCAACGTATTTTATTAATTACCAAATCACACTCTTGAATGTTGTATTAACTTCCAAATTAAAGTGATTAATCGGACACTCTTTCATTTTTATTTGTCTCTTTTAATATATCAAAAAAAGATTAAAAAAATTTCTCCATGTTTTACCCTTAACATTAAATAATATTCTACATATCATTTTTCAAGATTCAATACTAACCATTAAATAGTAGAGATATTACGGTAAAATATTTGTATCAATAATTGTTTTATTAATAGATTTTTCAAGTTAAATAGTTACAAGCAAAAGTGAACGGATGGAGTATTAAACAAGAAAATGACAAGAATATTGTTAAGTAATCTCAATTTGCAAAGACAAAGGAATCTTGGTGTGTCATGCATGGACTATTGGCACCAGGTGATTATTTATATGTATTACTATATATATTGGTGATCTACGAATGTTGGTAGTATTAATTAATTAATTACACACTGAGAATGATATAAAGTATTTTAATATGAAGTGATTATTAATATATAGAATAAAACGAACATGATTAAACAAGTGAGGACAAAAAAATAATTAGAATATTATAATTATATAATTGTAATATATAAACGGAGTAAACAAAAATGGGTTCACGATAAAATATGAGTAGTTAAGCCGAAAACCAACCACTCTATACTATACTATAAAATATGAGCCAAATAAAGTGGATATGAAGCATTGTTTTAAATAATTGAAAGTGAAACTAGCATTTATTTATGATTATAATATAATATAATATAGTACAAATATTAAACTTTATTCATATTCGAGATGGGATCAATGAGGCATGAACATTGCTAGCAACCATGCTATATCCATCACAAATTTAATGAACTAAACTCCAAAGACGAAATTATTTGAAATTCATATGAAATTTGCTCCTAAGTTCTAATTTATAAACGACAACTAATTTCTTTGAAATTAAAATTGCAACATGAACAATTCTAATGTTTTTATGAACAATAAGAATTGAGAGTAATTAGTTACTGTGAATAGTGAAATCAGAAAGTTTGTTATATCTTGTTACAGAGTTAGTTATAGTTAGCTATGGTTAAATTAAGTTAATTAGCCTAGTTAGTTAAGGACTTAATATTTAATAATATGATCTCAATACAATTCTCAATTTCTCATTATTAGCAGCCTATGAATTGATCTAGCTGATCACCATTACTATAACTAAATAAATGTAAATTCTTAATAATCATTTAAGGCTCAAATTTCACTAATCATTTGTATTTTCCCCCAAGATAATCTGACTTCTCCAAGATAAATACAAATATTATTGAATTCCACACTAAAAATAAGCAAACAATAACAGCTGGCAATTATATCCAGCAATTCTTTCCTTACTTGTTCACTGTCGTGTATCACTTTTTTTTTTTAAAAAAAATAAATAAATCTGGTGGCTGTTTCTCACACCATTTAACAAGTATATATGTAGTATAATAGACAGTGTTATAATTGTGTAATAATATAGTTTTGAAAACTATACTAGTTCAGTGAATTTGGACGATTATTTTTAGTATTATTGTACAAGTAATATAAATGAAGAAAGTAAAACGAATTGACGATACATACAATATACTTTTGGACTTATCAAAGGCAAAACTTTAGACAACAATCTATAATAAATGCATTTTAGTCAACTCTAAAAGAAGATAAATAACCAATTTGATTGTACATCAAATGTGCCTAACTTGGTGAAATGGGTGCTAGGTCAAAAAAACTTCCCAAAAAGCTAATTAAAATAGAAATTGTGTAAGAAAAACGGGTCTCACATTTGACTTTGTTATGTTATATTTATTAATATATTGACTTTGCCATATTTCTCTTCTTTTTTTCTCCCTTTTAACATTTGACTCAATCATTTTCTACCTCATGATAACATGGGATCAAATCATTAATTCAACTTATCAAACCAAAAAAAAAAAAAAAAAATAGTGACATGCATGGCACATTGTTATATATAAAAAAATTCTCTTAATTAATGTGTGAGACCTATGATAGGCGTTTGATTATAAGGATTAAATTTTTTTTATAAACCTGTAGTTGAAAATGGAGTACTTGAAAAATAGGAAATTGAAGTGGGGATTACAACTCCTTGAATTCACTTGTCAAACAAAGAAATATGACATGACATGCATGTGAGGCACATTGTAAAAGATTTCCTAGTACAAGTATGACTTTAACATGTGAGACATATATTAGGGATCTGACTATATAAAATTATATATTTTTACTAATTTGTTTGGATTTTTTAAAGCTAAAATTGTGTTTGATTATATTTTTCCTAATATCATTCTTAATAATCTTTTTTTTTCTTCCTCCTCCTCATAATCACTGCATTCCCTTTTTTTCCGTATATAATAAACATAGGTGATGGTCGAAGAATTGAAAATAATAATAATACAAGTTGCTAGAAAAATGGCAATAATACAAGTTGCTAGAAAAATGGCACCAACTCATTGTCAGGCAAAGAAATATATCATACAAATATAACATGGCTTAGTGAAGGACATTATAAAAATTTCCTAACACAAATATGACTCAACATTTTGACCTCTAATAAAACTTTTACTTATATATATATATATATATATATATATATATATATATATATATATATATATATATATATATATATATTCACCTGTTTTATGTAGATTCTTCTATACTATATATATATATATATATATATATATATATATATATATATATAAAGTGGTACACAAGAGATGAGAAATTCGAATTCTATTCCAACACAATGTATACTAATTCTTATTAATATATTATTTAGGTGTAATGATATCTAGAGTAATTATTTTTTCGCATAAAATACATAAAAATATTGGCTAAATTTTAAATATTTTTAGCAAAATAATTGATTTGACGAAGTAAAGTTCTCTCAAAGATTTTTAGCTTTTACTAAAATTCGACCCAAAAACAAAAATCTAAAAACTTAATAAATTTTTTAAAATAATTTTTGTATAGAAATACCCCGGGAATAAGGAAGAATCCACGCGAGTATATCGCAATATATATGTACTTCTGTTTCATTTTAAGATGAGATAGGCTATATAATTTTATTTTTTATTCCTCCTTCAGGGTTCTTATTTTTTTGCACTCTCGTGATTCAAATTTTAAACTCACAATCTTCTATATTAAAGTGAGGAGTGAGCAGTATTCGAGAAACTCTCTCTTGTCAAAATAATTATAATAAAGATTACTTCCTCAATCTCATTTTATTTGATATTTTTTCCTTTTTACTTCATTAAAAAAGTAATTTTACTATAACTAAAAATAACTAATTTTAATATTTTATTTTTATAGTTAATGAATGATTTACAACCACATAAATTAATTATATATTTTCTATTAGATAAATCAATGAGTTATCATAAATTCATAATTATCTAAATTTTTTAGGTACTACAAAGTTCTTTATTTATTTTTAAAATATCATACTAAGTCAAATAATACTATAAAATAGTAAATTCTGCATTTATCCTTTTTTTTTTTTTAAATATCATACCAAGTCAAATAATAATATAAAAACGGAGAGAAGATAGCCTTAAATAACCGTTTTCCCAGATTATTTGCACTCCTAAATAATTTAGGAATCTAAATTAAAAAAACCGTAACAAACTTTAAGCTCTCAGCATAGTGCCATAGCAGTACATACGTAACAAACTATTGTGCAGAAGGAGAGTGGCGAGAAAACGAAGAGTATTTGCTGATCGATCAATCGACTGATTTTGAGAGAGGCGAAGCGCGTGATTAATTAACCGTCAGTACACTGTGATCATCACAGTATAAGTACTAGTCGCAATGGCCGAAACCTCACAAAACGTGACTCCTACTCCTACTACTACTACTTCAGCTGCTTCTTTCATCCCTCCGCCTTCCGTTTCTGTTGTCCGTCGTGAGAATACTGCCGTCTCTGCCTCCGACTCCTCTGTTGACTCAGTCGTCGTTCAATCCGTCGACGATCAGAAAGAACAAACACCGGCAACTGCGTCTAGCAAAGGTAATGAATTATTAATGCGAGCGTTTTGTGTGTTATTTGAATTTTGACGATCGGAATTCGGAGTATATTGCATTGCATTGTATTGTAGACTTGTAGTATCTGTTTGTGATTTGACTATTTGCATGTATGAATTTCGTGAGGTTTTAGGATGAAAATGGCGATTCAGGTGCATTAGTTTCTTTTTCTGTTTGTGATTTATGATTTTCTCGATAACTGCTTCACTGATTTTGATTGCGCTGCATTTTTCGTGAGGTTTACGGATGGAAATGGCGATTCAGATGCATTAGCTTCTTTTCTGTTTGTGATTTATGATTTTCTCGATAACCGCTTCACTGAGTTGATTGCGCTGAATTTTTCGTGAGGTTTACGGATGGAAATGGCGATTCAGATGCATTAGCTTCTTTTCTGTTTGTGATTTATGATTTTCTCGATAACCGCTTCACTGAGTTGATTGAGCTGCATTTTTCGTGAGGTTTACGGATGGAAGCGGCGATTCAGATGCATTAGTTTCTTTTCTGTTTGTGATTTATGATTTTCTCGATAACCGCTTCACTGAGTTGGTTTCGCTGCATTTATATTCAATTATTTATCTTCGCTATCGAGAAATTTCATGTGAATTTGTGCTCACGGGTTGATTTTGGTATTGGAGAAGGAGGTTTTGTTTAAACAGGCTACAGTAGAATTGCTGATTTAAACCTTTGTTTAGTCAATAATTGGGTTTACTTTTGAACTTATCCAGTGTAAGTGTACAACTGCATGGTCCAAAATACATATGTATTTATATGTATTGTATTTTACCCTGCGATTATTAACGTAGAGTGTTATCCTTTCAAATTGAAAATGAATCAATCAACTATGCCTAAATTTCAAATTATGTGAGACCAGTTTTGTTTATCCATTTTGCTCTATTCCGATGTATTTTGTTCCAGTTTAGAGGATTTATTGAACTATATTTATATTGATTGTCAATCTACGATGTCCTTCCTCTGTTCTGTGGAGATGTGACTGTTTTTCTTCTTGTTGTTGCAAAACGCATAGATGAAGTAACTTTTAAAAAGAACATGAAGAGATAAAAAGAAAATGCTAATGGAAGGATCTTGTTATTGTTATTGGAGTAGTTGGTAGGATGTTGAATGCTTGACGCTTTCATGTTTATGCAGTGATCCAAATCATGCATAGAGCTCAGACTTGTCATCCTTTGGACCCTTTAACTGCTGCTGAGATCTCTGTGGCTGTGGCAACCGTTAGAGCTGCCGGTGATACGCCTGAGGTTTTTAATTAATCACCATCTCTTTTTCATCCATTTGTTGTGTAGAACAACCAAAAAAGTATTAGTTGAACAACAGGACATCTTTTGCTCTAAATTTCCACTAACTCTTCTTGTGTCTTTAAACTTTTTGCAAAAACATTTTAGGTCAGGGATGGCATGCGCTTTGTTGAGGTGGTTCTTTTGGAACCAGATAAAACTTTTGTTGCACTGGCAGATGCCTACTTCTACCCACCTTTCCAATCATCATTGTTGCCCAGAACCAAAGGAGGACTTCTTGTTCCTTCTAAACTACCTCCAAGGCGAGCTAGACTTATTGTTTACAATAAGAAGACAAACGAGACAAGCATATGGATTGTTCAGCTAACTGAAGCACATGCTGCTGCTCGAGGTGGACAACACAGGGGAAAAGTGATTTCATCAAAAGTTGTTCCAGATGTTCAGCCACCTATGGTAAGCACTTAACTCATGTTTAGAACTTCAAAAGATTAGAAGTATATGAACAGTAGATGCAGTTAGGTTACCAAAGAAATGATGTGGGAACTCTAAGTAAGAGCAATACAAAGTTCTTATTTTTGTTTCTAGCTAAATGCTTTCACCCTGAGCTCTAATAATAACGCATGAATTTCAAGCATATTTGTGATGACATCATTTGTCATCTTTTGGTATTCTTTAGAATGTTCAGTTGGCAAGATCCACTAATTAATTTAAGAAAATTTTAATGCAGTGAATACCTCCACCATCCTAATGGAACATTTAATTGAATTTCCTTGTGGTAATTTTGTTTCTTTAGTTTCTATCAAGTACACTGGATATGTTGCTGTTGTGGTACTATTAAGTGGTCTTAATACTGGTGTTCTAGAGATTCTAAACACTATGAAACAAAAGAGTCAGTAGGATTATAGGAAACAGGGAGAAAGCATATCAGCCAAATTGAACATTCTATTCTGATTCCAGAAGCTGATCAAGTGTACCTATACATGCAAGTTGAGCAATTGATTCAATCCATAGATAAGTGGAGCTAATCATATTTTTTCTTTCCTTTCATAATGCTTTACCTATTTGTGTATTTTCCCATCCTATATTTATTTTTATTTTCTTATATTAATTCACTTATTCTCTCTTCTTAATGATGAACTGTGTTTTCTTTCCCGTCATATGGAACACAGAGGATACTCATATACCAAAAGGAGAACAAAATTTGCATAAAAAGTTCTGCTTTAAGTTAATCCAAAACATGTTAAAATTTACAAATTTTAAGTTCTTTGGCTTAAGTGAGTTGTATATGTGTCATCTCTTTAGATTTCAGTAATCATCAGTTTTTACAAATGATCTCAACTTTGTTCTGAATGTAGGATGCACAAGAGTATGCTGAATGTGAATCCGTTGTTAAAAATTATCCTCCGTTTATTGAAGCAATGAAGAGAAGGGGCATTGATGACATGTACCTTGTGATGGTTGACCCCTGGTTAGTTGAAATATTCTTGAATTTTCTCATTTCTTCTCCTTTAAGAACTGTTTTTAAAAATATCATTGCATTTTTACCTGAATATGTTTCCTACAGGTGTGTTGGTTATCACAGTGAAGCTGATGCTCCTAGCCGCAGGCTTGCCAAACCACTGGTATTCTGCAGAGCAGAGAGCGACTGCCCAATGGAAAATGGATATGCAAGACCAATTGAAGGAATACATGTGCTTGTTGATGTGCAAATCATGCAGGTAATAGAGTTCGAAGACCGCAAACTTGTACCTTTACTTCCAGCTGATCCACTGAGGAATTACACTGCCGGTGAGACACGAGGAGGGGTTGACCGAAGTGATGTGAAACCCCTACAAATTATTCAGCCAGAGGGCCCAAGCTTTCGCGTCGATGGGAACTACGTACAATGGCAAAAGGTATATTCTTTTTCCAGTCTGATATGCAATGAAGGATTCTTTGTCTATATAATTAATGTGCCATTCTTTCACTTTATGTATGACAGTGGAACTTCCGAGTAGGTTTCACCCCTAGAGAGGGTTTGGTTATACACTCTGTGGCATATCTTGATGGTAGCAGGGGCCGAAGATCCATCGCCCATAGGTTGAGTTTTGTGGAGATGGTTGTCCCCTATGGAGATCCAAATGACCCACATTACAGAAAAAACGCATTTGATGCAGGAGAAGATGGTCTTGGAAAGAATGCTCATTCACTGAAGAGGGTAAGTGACAATTCTATGGTTTAATTGTGCATTTGATTTTTAACTGTAAATGCTAATATAACTAAAACACCACTGCAGGGTTGCGATTGTTTAGGATACATAAAGTACTTTGATGCCAACTTTACAAATTATACTGGAGGAGTAGAAACCATCAAAAATTGTGTATGTTTGCATGAAGAAGATCACGGAATGCTTTGGAAGCATCAAGATTGGAGAACTAACCTTGCTGAAGTTAGACGGTCTAGACGACTGACAGTTTCGTTTATTTGCACTGTGGCCAATTATGAATATGGATTCTATTGGCACTTTTACCAGGCAAGAATAAGAAAATCATTATCAGGAAATATTCATTTGTTTACATGTTCTTAAGAAATCAGGTGACATTTAAATGTTCACATTTTATTTAGACCATTTCAGAGAATAGAAAGCAAGTAGAAGTAAGATAAAATTTCTTGGTCGTGTTTATGATTCTCTTATGCTGTCTAAGTGAAACTATATTTCGGTAATGAGAACAAATGTTATCCAATTTGCTTAATTGATCTAGATTCAAATAATGGCACTGTTATTTGGGCTATTTGCTTATGCTTCTATATCTTTATTCTTTTTTGGGGGGTGGGGTGTGGGGGAGAGTTGGAGGGCTTTGCCAAAGACAATGGTGAGTAGCAGAAGTTTTCATCCATCCCCCAGAACTTTCTTGATTCGTTCTCATCTATTATGTCTATTTATTTGCTGATCATGAATATGTTACTGACCATTTTGAAATGATACGTACACTTTGTGGCTGCAGGATGGGAAAATTGAAGCAGAAGTCAAACTCACGGGAATTCTCAGTTTGGGAGCATTGCAACCTGGAGAATCTCGAAAATATGGCACCACAATATCACCAGGATTGTATGCGCCTGTCCATCAGCACTTCTTTGTCGCTCGGATGAATATGGCAGTTGATTGTAAGCCAGGAGAAGCACACAATCAGGTATTTTGTAGAACAAAAGATTGCTTGTGCATCTGAAAGTTAAGTAATTTCATATCTCCAGTTTCCAGTTCTTAACTTCTTTATTCTGAGTATTTCTCCAGGTTGTTGAAGTAAATCTCAAAGTTGAAGAACCTGGGAAGGAAAATGTTCACAATAATGCATTCTATGCCGAAGAAACACAGCTTAGGTCTGAATTGCAAGCAATGCGAGACTGTGATCCTTTATCTGCTCGTCATTGGATTGTAAGAAGCCTTACCTGACTGTATCCCCTTTCCATTGATAGAAACAGTATTTCATGTTGCTTTCCTAGCAGAGTCTGCTGAGATATTATGTACTCATAGTAGAATGTGATTCTTAAACATGACCACCGACTGTTGAGAGATCTAATGTCCTTGGTCATATGACCAATTGTTGTGTCTTTTCTAGATTAGAAAAATTCTATTACAAGCATTCCCTCTCCCTAGTGCTGTAGCCATCAATTTGACTGTGAACATTTGATTTGTAGGTTAGGAACACAAGAACATCCAACAGAACAGGTCAGCTAACAGGGTACAAGCTGGTACCTGGTCAGAACTGTTTGCCATTGGCTGGTCCTGAGGCTAAGTTCTTGAGAAGAGCGGCATTTTTGAAGCACAATCTTTGGGTTACACAATTTGCACCTGGAGAAGATTTTCCAGGGGGAGAGTTCCCTAATCAAAATCCACGTGTTGGCGAGGGATTAGCTTCTTGGGTTAAGGAAGATCGCTCTCTGGAAGAAAGCGACATTGTTCTCTGGTTAGTTTCTTGGCAACCCTCAAATTATGTTATTACATTGGAGTTGCAGGCTTCAGTTGTTTTGCAAATCATCCACACTCAATTTTGGTTACTCTCCAGATCTGGAACTTCAAGTTCTTTGGATAATCCTTTGTTAAATATGTGTTTGAGAAGTTACCTATTCCTTGAAGTTCTGATCCACATTGTTTATCACAGGTATGTTTTTGGAATCACGCACGTTCCTCGATTGGAGGACTGGCCTGTTATGCCTGTCGAACATATCGGCTTTATGCTTCAGGTATTCTGGAGTCACAGATGTTATGTGCTTATGTTATATTTTTGTCATCATCTAACTTCTGGTTATATATTGTGTTTACCTTTGGATGTATTGTGTTTGCCAATTTGAGTGCAATTACTCAATTCACAATATATTGGTTGTGGTTATGATAAATTATTTAGTCAAACATAAACTTAGAACTAAATATTGAAATATGAGCACCGGAATTTAAAGGATCTTTTTCAAGTTGTGTATCTTGTCATTGACCTATTATATATAGTTTATGTGAGTTTCACATATTTAGTGTTAAATCTAAGAGAGTTGTGAAAATTGACGGCTAAAAAGGCCGACCTCCCTAATTAATTCTGTACTGAAACATGACTGATTGATCATTTTACTGAAACATGGATTTATGATTTAGGTTCCAGTTGTCGTTAAAACCTCTCCAGTTTAAGTAATGCTTATTTCTGTCTGGTGCAGCCGCATGGATTCTTTAACTGCTCTCCCGCTATAGATGTACCTCCACCACGGGGATGTGACTTGGAAAGCAAAGACAGTGATGCTTCAGAAAATGGTGAATCAAAGCCCACTACTACTGGTTTGACGGCCAAGCTTTGAAGGGTTTTTGGTTCATGAAGTAATCCTTTCGTATTATCTGCTGCGCATACACACAACACGCAAACTTCAATTTCTTTTTTCTTTCAATAGAGTCCTGAAAATTGGTGCTGCCACATGGATATTGCTACTGTAAATGACATGTTTTAGCAAAGCATGTACTGTTCATTGACCTTGCTCATTCTTATTTTGGAATACTAATATTTCTACGTATTCAATGCACAACCAACTTTTTACATGCGTGTTGATAATAGCTGTTGAATTTGGTGTGTTTTAACTTTTGATTATATGTGAATCTAAGAGATATCAAAGTCAGACTAACTGAACTTTGAAAAATGCAACAGCCTAGTAGCTTGTTCTTGGTGTCATCTAATCTTAGATTTAGTCTAATGACAGCTTAGTTAAAAAATAAGTTAAGGACACTACGTTCTGTTTGACAGATAGCATGAAGTAATATTTGACCAAATAAACATATAAATCATTAAACAAAAATGCAACAACAAATCCATTTTTAATCTAAACTCCTGAGATAATGCAGTAATAAGGAACTGCATTTCTGGCCAAAACTTCACAAAGAAGATGGAAATTTTGTACATCTCTATGTATATATAAGAAGATGAAATTTACAAAATTTTAGATATGGTGGAACACATCAAGATTTTCCCCACTCAATGGATTATTATTAGTATTACTGAAACTTTCTTCATTCTTGATCCCAACATAAGGATACTGAATCAGAGAATCAATTTTGTTGTCAGCATCCCATTCCAACATTTCATTCATCTGAATTCCAACAGAACTATAATGGTTAATCATAGTATTTGAAATGTTACTTGTACTCATTCTTGAAGTTGAGCTATCAGAAATATCACTCTCTGTTGTCATCTGTCCATGTTGGAAATTTGAGCAAAACCCAAAATCTTGATTCCCTTCAATTTGGTTGTGATGATGAACATAAGGTCCAATTGGATTCACATTTGCTTGGAACTCATACAGAAACAGAGGATCAAAGACTTGTTTACTCACAAGTTGGTTTCTTGAAACTTCTGTTAACTGTCTAGTAATTGCTTCACTGTTGAAAATTCTTTCACTATTGAAGTGAAATGGTTGTTCTATTTCAGCTGAGTTTGACATATTTGGGAGCTTGGGCATCAGCAAACTTGAGGCCTTATCTGTACAATTTGTCTCTTTTCTTACTTGATGATTTTCGCTTAGTGGCTTGTGGGTATTTGGATCAATCCCTTGCTTTATTAGCTTCTTCTTCAAATTTGAATTCCAGAAATTCTTTATCTCGTTATCTGTTCTCCCCGGTAATTTTGCTGCAATTTGTGCCCATCTGGCCCCAAAAAATTAACAAATAAACAATTGTCAAAACAACCCAAAAGATGAAGGGAAATTAAATAAGCAGAAGAAAAAAACATTTTTTGTTCAAAATTCTTCTTTGGTCTTTATACAAACAACAACAACATACTCAGTGTAATCCCACAAGTAGAGTATGAGGAAGGTGGTATGTACGCAGCCTTACCATTACCTTGTGAAGGCAAAGAGGTGAATCTGATAAACCCGCGGTTCAAGTAAAGCATAATGAATTCACGTAGGAAAAGAAAAATACAGTAATGCAAACGAGAAGATAATATATGAGTAATAATAACATTCCTAATAAAGAACAAGTATTTATGACCTGTTTCCTAGAACTTTGTGTAGAGTAATGATCATATCTTCTTCTTCTTGTGAAAACATTCCTCTTTTAAGATCAGGCCTTAAGTAATTTATCCATCTCAATCTGCAACTCTTTCCACATCTTTGTAAACCTACAAGAATTTCTCACACAATCAGAATTTCATCATTCCAATTCCATTACAATATACCAACAAAGGAGTCAATCCAGTACACAAAGCATCCCGCATTAGCCGGGTTCAATGAAGGGTTGCACCCCAAGAGTGTAACGTAGACAGTCTATCCTAATACAAACATTAGTGGCTGACTGCTTCCATGACTCAAACCTGTGACCTAATTGAAATTGATGAAGTGGTAAGAATATAATACCAGCTAGCCTGGGGACTGCACTCCAACATCCAACACCAAATCTAGTGATATAATTGTACAATTTTTCATCTTCTTCTGGTGACCACAATCCTTTCCTTGTTTTTTCCTTAACAAAAACAGAGTGGTGCTCCATTGGACTATGATTTTCAAAAAAATTAATGGTTGAATAAGAAATAAGAGTAGTAGATCATATTCAGGCTAATTACAACGTTATAACTTTCACCAAGAACTATATATAATTTGAAGAAGTGTGGAGTGATGTGAAAGTTGGAAGCTAGAGAGAAGAGAAGCTAGGTGAGGCAATTAAGTGGTTTTTACGCAAATTTGGTGTTGGATTGTTATCATTTTAATATTAATATTTTAATATATTAATTTGCTTTATTTTGGAGTTAGAAGAATGTTGATTGTTTCAGCAGTAAGTGGGCAGTTTCATTTCTACATTTGCATACGTTTGTTGACTTTCATTTGCAGAATGTGGGGAGTAATGGCTTTTGGCCGTTGGTGGCACTTAGTGCTGCTTTACTCCATTTGGAGTTGCTGTCTGTTATGTTACAATTCCAATTCTTGAAGTAGCTCTTAGCCGTTGGTGGCCTTTGCCATTACTTCTCCATTATTCTTCTTCCATTATACCTTGTAACCTATGTAACTCCTAAGGCCATTTATCTTCACTATTTCCCATTCCATTATCTTCCTATAGAAGACTTCTTCTACCATAAATAGTGATGATATTCATTTGGTTTGAGATAGACAACACACAAGAAAAATATAGAGAGTATAAAGTTTGTCAAAAAGAGAGTTCTTATTAGTTGAAGGGAGGTGTTCTTTTTTGTGGAGCTTTGGACTCAACTCTTGTCCAGAGTTGTTGAGTTATACTTTGTGAAGGCTGTTATATCCTAGATGGGACAAGTCAAGAGGACTACTGTTGGACTGGTGAAAAACATTTGTTACAGTGGGCTTGAATCTCCTTAAAGAGAGCGAGATATCCGCGCCTCAGCTAGAAGAGATTTATTTCTTCATTGTTATTTTCAATTGTAATCTTGTATTTTTTGTTATCTTGTAAGTTTTTTCACTGACAATTTTAAGGATATTCAAAATGACTACAATTGAAAAAACCGCAGATGTCAAGATGGGAGACCTTAACAAGCCATTTTGGTTCAATGGTAACCATTTCAAAAGATGGAAGAGTAAAGTAGTATTCTACTTATGTCTTCTCAATGTTTCTTATGTGTTAGCTGAGAAAAATCCTAATAAAGTTGATGACACCTCCATGGATGATGATGAACTTATTTCTCATCATGAGAAAGTGGAAAAGTACGATGGTGACTCCTATAAGTGTCGGTATTATCTTCTTAATTGTCTATCTGATAATTTTTTATAATTATTATGATAGAACTTACTCTAGTGCAAAGAAAATTTGGAAAGCATTGCAGAGTAAGTATGATACCGAGGAGGCGGGAGCGAAAAAATATGCGGCTAGTAGATTTCGTTTCCAAATGATGGACAATAAATCAGTGGTAAACCAAGCTCAAGACTTTATAATGATTGTTTGAGAGCTTAGGTCCGAGGAGGTTAAAATTGGAGATAACCTTATTGTTTGTGGCATAGTAGATAAACTTCCACCTTCTTGGAAGGAATTTCAAAAAACTATGCGCCACAAACAAAAGGAAACCTCCCTTGAAACCTTGATAATGAAAATCCGCATGGAAGAAGAGGCAAGAGGCCAAGATGCACTTTTACAAACAGAAGAGAACAACATCACAACAAAGGTAAATTTAATTACTTCAAATAATGCTACTCCTGAAACTCACAAAAATACTTCTTTGAAGCCTGAGAAGAAAAAGTTAAAAAAAAATAATGGTAGACCTCCCAAGAAAAATAATGGTGAGAATAACCAAGCACAAAATCAACAAGTTCAAGATAAGGGACCGTGCTTTGTTTGTGACAAGAGTGGGCATATTGCTCGATTTTGCAGATTCTGAAAATGTGGTCCTAACCATCAGGCAAACATTATCAAAGAACCTTTTGTGGCGGTGATTACCGACATAAACATGGTTGAGAGTGTTAATGGATGATGGACTGATTCTGGTGCAAACCGTCATGTCTGTTATGACAAAGACTGGTTTAAAAAATATACTCATTTTGAGGAACCCAAAACCATTATGCTTGGTGATTCACATACTACTCAAGTGCTTGGAACGGGAGATGTCGAATTGTGTTTTACTTTTGGCAGGGTATTAACTTTGAAAGATGTACTTTATACTCCTTCTATGAGGAAAAATTTGATGTCTAATTTTTTTCTTACTAAAGCAGGCTTTAAACAGATTATTGAATCTGATCAATATGTAATTGTGAAGAAGGGTATTTTTGTGGAAAAATGGTATGCTTGTGATGGGATGTTCAAACTGAATGTTGAAATGAATAAAGTTTCTACTTCTGTTTATATACTTTCTTCTACTAATTTTTGGCATGCTCGTTTGTGTCATATTAATGATCATTATGTTGGAATCATGAGTAGTTTAGGATTAATCCCAATGATTAAAAAGAATTTTGAAAAATGTGAGGCTTGTAGTAAAGCCAAAATCACTAAAAAGTCTCATTTTCAAGTTGAAAGAAAAACTGATTTGTTAGAATTAGTTCATACTGATATTTGTGAACTTGGTGGAATTTTAACTCGTGGAGGTAATAGATATTTTATCACTTTCATTGATGATTTTTCTAAGTTTACATATGTTTACTTGATGAAAAATAAAAATGATGCTTTTGAAAATTTCAAAACTCATCTCCATGAGGTTGAAAATCAGTTTGGAAGAAAAATAAAAAGAATTAGAAGTGATAGAGGCCATGAATATGAGTCAAATGAGTGTAATTCTTTTGTTAGATCATTGGGAATAATTTATGAAACTACTCCTTCTTACTCTCCTTCATCTAATGGAGTAGCGGAAAGGAAAACTAGAACTTCGGTTGAATTGACTAATGCCATGCTTATTGAGTCACATGCACCTTTAAATTTTTGGGGTGAAGCTATTTTAACTGCTTGTTATGTGTTGAATCGTGTACCTCATAAAAAGTTTAAATTGATACCTTTTGAATTATGGAAAGGTTACAAGCCAAGTTTGGGATATCTAAGAGTTTGGGGTTGTCTAGCCTTTGTGAGGCTAATGGATCCCAAGATTACAAAATTGGGTAAGAAAGTTACTATTTGTGCTTTTCTTGGTTATGCTTCAAATAGTACAACCTATAGATTTTTTAATCTTGAAGATAATATTGTGATAGAATCGGGTGATGCTATTTTTCATGAAAATAAATTCCCTTTTGATTCTAAAAATAGTGGGGGTCAAAGGATTGAACAAAATATTTTGTCACTACCTAGTTCTTCTACTTCTACTTTAAAAAATAAAGAAATTGATGATTTTGAGTTAAGAAGAAGTAAAAGAACTAGAGTAGAAAAAGATTTTGGTCCTGATTTTTATGTGTTTAATGTTGGAGATGACCCTCTCACTTTGAAAGAAGCATTATCTTCACATGATTCTATATTTTGGAAAGAGGCTGTAAATGATGAAATGGAATCACTGATTTCTTATAAAACTTGGAAGTTAGTTGATTTACCACCGGGTTGTAAAACTATTGGTTGCAAATGGGTCTTACAAAAAAAATTGAAACCGGATGGATCTATCGATAAATATAAGGCTAGACTAGTTGCAAAAGGTTTTAAACAACTAGAAGGCCTAGAATTTTTTGATACTTTTTCATCGGTAACAAGAATTACATCCATAAGACTTTTAATTGCTATGGTTGCAATTTTTTATTTGCAAATTCATCAAATGGATGTAAAAACTGCATTTTTAAATGGAGACCTAAATGAGGAAATTTATATGGAACAACCCAAGTCTTTTGTTGAAGCAGGCCAAGAAAGCAAAGTGTGTAAATTTACTAAATCTCTATATGGCTTGAAACAGGCACCAAAGCAATGGCATGAAAAATTTGATTCCTGCATGATTGAAAATGGTTTTAAAACAAATGAGTGTAATAAGTGCATATATCATAAGTCTTAGAATAATTCACATGTGATTATTTGCCTATATGTTGATGATTTATTGATCTTTGGCTCTAACATGAATGTTATTGATAAAGCTAAAACTATTATTAGAAGCCATTTTGATATGAAAGATCATGGTGAGGCAAATTTTATTCTGGGAATAAAAATAACAAGAACATGTGATGAAATTTTTCTTAACCAGTCACATTATGTTGAGAAAATTTTAAAAAAATATAACTTTCTTGATTGCAAGCATGTTGCTACTCCTTTTGATTCAAGTGTTCACTTATTTCCTGTTGAAAGTGAAAATGATGTAATAAATCAAAAGGAATATGCTGGCATAATCGGAAGTTTGAGATATGTGACTGATTGCACTAGGCTTGATATTGCATATGCAGTAGGAGTACTTGGCAGGTTTACAATCAAGCCGGGTAATGAACATTGGCATGTTGTAACAAGAGTTATGAGATATTTAATTGGAATGAAAAATTATGGTTTGTTCTATAAAAAATATCCTGTTGTACTTGAAGGCTTTTGTGATGCAGATTGGAACACTTTATCAGGTGATTCGTGTTCTACCACTGGTTATGTCTTTACTTTAGGTGGTGGTGCTATTTTTTGGAGATCAAAAAAGCAAACTATAATTTCTAACTCTACCATGGAGGCTGAACTAATTGCTTTAGCTTCAGCTAGTGAGGAAGCGAATTGGTTAAGAGATTTACTGTTTCAAATACCTTATTTTGAAAAACCAATTCCTCCTATTTTAATACATTGTGATAGCACCGCTGAGATTGGTAGAGTTCAAAACCGTTATTACAACAATAAATCCAGACCTATAAGGAGGAAACACAGTAATGTAAGATCATATTTGACAAATGGTACCATTAATGTTGATTATGTCAAATCTTGTGATAATCTTGCAGATCCTCTTACTAAGGCCTTAACGAGAGAGAAGGTCTGGAGCACATCGAAGGGGATAGGATTGAAGCCTATAAATCCTTGAGTCATATATGAGGAAACCCAACCTGGGGACTAGAGATCTTATAACCAGGTTCAAAGGGAAACACTAATAATATGATGACTTGTTGTGAAAAATGCACTACCTTTTTATTCCCTTTCTATGATGTGAGTGCATTGTTTCTTGTAGTTTGTGAAGGTTGAGTTGATAAAACTCTTAATGAATATCTGTAGCCCGTATGGGTGGAGTGTTAAGCTTACAGGAGCACTCTCGACAGATTTCACCTATGTGATGTGTGGAAGTAGGTCGCTTCCTATGAGAATTGGGCTTATTCTCAAATGCACTCATGATACCGGGATAGCACAAGGCCATAACGTGCTGGCTATAAAGCTCATGTCAACACCTTGATTATTATGTGTGAGTAGTGATATTTTATTTCCCTTAAGCAGTTAAAGTTCAAGTCTGAAACCACTACGACTCTGGAGTAAAAGTTACTGTTTCACTAAGTGAAGGTTCAATGCAGAGCACACCTTCATTATGCATAGTAGTCTTCCTTCAGCTGATGGACTCTCTTATCTAATATTAAAATGAGTGGGGAATTGTTGGATTGTTAGCATTTTAATATTAATATTTTAATATATTAATTTAATTTATTTTGGAGTTAGAAGAATGTTGATTGTTTCAGCAGTAAGTGGGCAGTTTCATTTCTACCTTTGCATACGTTTGTTGACTTTCATTTGTAGAATGTGGGGAGTAATGACTTTTGGCCGTTGGTGGCACTTAGTGCTGCTTTACTCCATTTGGAGTTACTGTCTGTTATGTTACAATTCCAATTCTTGAAGTAGCTCTTAGCCGTTGGTGGCCTGTGCCATTACTTCTCCATTATTCTTCTTCCATTATACTTTGTAACATATGTAACTCCTAAGGCCATTTATCTTCACTATTTACCATTTCATTACCTTCCTATTTATTTCTAGGAAGACTTCTTCTACTATAAATAGTGATGGTATTCATTTGGTTTGAGATAGACAACACACAAGAAAAATATAGAGAGCATAAAGTTTGTCAAAAAGAGAGCTCTCATTAGTTGAAGGGAGGTGTTCTTTTTTTGTGGAGCTTTGGACTCAACTCTTGTCCAAAGTTGTTGAGTTATACTTTGTGAAGGCTGTTATATCCTGGAGGGGACAAGTCAAGAGGACTACTGTTGGACCGGTGAAAAACATTTGTTACAGTGGGCTTGAATCTCCTTAAAGAGAGCGAGATATCCGCGCCTCAGCCAGAAGAGATTTATTTCTTCATTGTTATTTTCAATTGTAATCTTGTATTTTTTGTTATCTTGTAAGTTTTTTCACTAACATTTGGTGATGCCTTTTTGATTGTATATTAAGATATCTTTGGGGCTCTTTATAAGTATTCTGACTTTCAAGGGGAAAAAAAAAAGGAAGAAGAGGCTAAATTACTATAGATTAATTGCTTTGGATCAAGTCGGCACGTTTTTTCACATGACACATCATTAACAAGTCTTACATCTTATGTGTAGGATTTTGTTTACACAGCCGACACCTTTACATTTCACGAATTATTGGGGTATTGGGGCATAGAGAGAGATGGGATCAATTTTATAATAAGGGAGGCAAATGCAAGTTTCGGATTCAAGATTTAAGTTTTACAAGTTCAACCTGTAAGTGTTGAACCTATTATATTCTTAAAATTGTAAATTCATACCTACTATATATTACAATGGTAATAAACTTCTTTAAATATATTTATACTCCGCGTTGAAAATACTGAGTTTAAATGAATTTGTTGTTCCAACATTACGTCCGTTTCTGAATACAAGCTTTATCTTTTAATAACCGACCAAATGACTATAAAATCATCGGTCTCTACTCTACTTCAGTTCATTATTTAGAATCATATGCAAAAGATTTTTTAACTTTATTTCAAATCTTATATATTTATTGAAAAAAAATCACAAAATATATATGTATAACAAAATTTCACAACCCATAAACATTAAATTAAATTAAATATATAGACTTTAAATTCGGAATCCGTCGATCTAAGAAATTATAGATTATGAGAGTTTTTTTATGAGGTGTCGGTAGTACGAGGATATATAGCTAGGGAGATTATATTGGACCATTTCTTGTTTTTATTTGACACTCTTTTTTTTTTTTTTCTTCTAAAAGATTCAGTGTCACATTTACTGAATAAAAAGGAAGAATTACTTTAACTATCTTCTGGGACCATTTTTTTCGATAGGAAAAAGAACAAGTTTTTCAAACTTGAAGAAAGACGTCACGCAAGGTGAAATAAAAGGAAATCTAATGCATTTGGACGACTTTAGTCATTTAATTATATAAGTTTATTACGCGGTATTCAAAACACATTAACTCGATTAATTCAGACGCCTACTTAAATTTATATGAGGATTTAAAATTTATATACAATAATGATTGAGTTCATCGTCTTGAATTAATGTCTGCTCTTTATTTAAATAAAATATTAATTTTCAGAGCTTAAATTCAAAATATTTAATGAAAATACCAAAATGAAGGAATATCATATATCGCGATCACATCCCTGTATGATTGTTGTACGTATATATGACATTTGTGGATGAGTGTGAAAATGAACAAATATGATCGACCGACAAAAAAAGTCTTTGGTCCTTGGCATATAAATTTGACTCTTAAACCAAGAAAAACTCAAAAAGGGAAGGAACGTGAAAAGGATTTGGGTGATGTAATTTGGCTTCGTATAGTTAACTTAAAAATGGATACTTTGTTGGTGGGACAAAAAAGGAACAGATACTAGCTTGCTACCTATAGCAATTTTATAAATTGGAAATATTTCAAGTATATTATATGCTTGCTTGCATGCAAAGTCATTCTTAATGAGAAAAAAAAATATTTTTCAAGATTCATTATTAGAACTTGAAAACAAACTCATACTATCTAGTACGGTCATTTTTCCTATTCAAAAGTTAACCAAATTTGTCCTTAAAGTCAATTATTAGTGGCGGAGCTAGCTAAGATATTCATTTAGGGGACTCAACCCAATTACGAGACCAGACTCCAACGCCAAAACCCAACACTAACACCAACTAGTAGCTTGGTCGAGTCTCGGGTCGAGGATTTGGTCCTTTGTCAATTTGGGGTTGGGTCTCAACTTGTGTCATTGTTCTGAGTTGGAGTCGGATCCCAGGTCAAAGAGAGTCTCGAATTGGGAGTCAAATCTCTTGTTGGGGTTAAATCTTGAGTCAGATCCCAAGTTGGGGCGGGTCTCATATTGGGCCATATTAGGTCGAGTTTCAAGTCAATCGAGGGTCGGTTGCGTTACAAGGCGGTAGGTTGAGGAGCTAGGGCTCAAGAGCGTTTGGTGAATTAGGTGGTGGGGGCCGTGTGACTGAAAGAGAATTTACGAAAATGTTTTCCCTAGCTTCTTTTAATAGAAAACTCATTTTTCTTAAATTGAAGAAAAATAAATTTATTTGAAAAATATTTGAGCCAAACAAATATAGAAAAATAAAAAAGAAAAATTACTCCCTACCTACCAACATACCTAAAGTTGTACTATAAGATTTACTTTTAGTTCATAAAGGGCCCTACCTTGAAAAATCACTAGAATCATTGGTGACTTTTTTTACTTGGAAAAGATCAATATTACTTAACTTTGCCATGTAAGATTACAATTTACAAATACTCCCACGCCATACCATTTCATGTGAGGTGTTTGGCTAGGATAATGGGATACCAACTTTATAAAAAGAAAAAAATAATTAAACTTGTGATTTAAAATAAATCACACATTATAAATTATTTGATTAAAAGATAAATGAGAAATTTAAAGTGAATTACATAGTATATGAATCACCAATGCTATTAAATGGGGTTGCAATATTTCTGGAAGAATATAATATGGGTTTAGAGATTACTTTAATAACAAATTAGAATGCGTACAAGTTATATTAATGTATAGTGGTGTCAATCTGTATTACTAAGATACTTAGAACAATAACTTTAATTTGGAGAAGCTTAGTAAGAAATAACAAAGTTTTAAAGGGTATTTTCAAAACTAGAAACTTACAAACAGTACAAAAAATAGAATCTGAAGCAGATTAGAAATAATATACGAAATATTTTTCTCAAGAAGAAAATCGAGCCCTTCAAAGTGTTTTCGTAAGGAAATTATTCCCCTGAAGTATACCCAAGGTTAATGAAATATATCCTTCAGGCTAGAATGATCTTACTCACCGGTGTATTGGTACCAAAAATCACGGTATCTGCAAACTACTCAACAACAGTAAAGTACACTAGAATTTGTTTGTGGAGAAGAAGAAATTTTGAAGTTCAAAAAAATTGTTGTTTGGAAAGAGAAAACTCTTTTATTTATAGACAACAAGGGATAATGGGAACAAGTGCTTAATGTGCCTTAATGGAAAAGTCAAAAGTTATAATCCTTCGTAAAAGTCACAACCTTACGACAAAGTTGCAACTTTTCATATAAGTCACAACTATTCATAAAAGTCACAACTTTTCATAAAAGTCACAATTCTTCATAAAAATCGCAACTTTTCATAAAATTAACAAATCTTCATAAAAATCACAACTTTTCATAAAAATCACAACTTTTCAAAAAAATCACAACTCTTCATAAAAATTATAATTTTTCATAAGAGTCATATCTCTTCACAAAAATCAGAGCGCTTCCTTTTTCAGTCATACCTTTTAAAACTTAGCAACATGTACAAAGCCATGTTTTAGCTTATGGATATATAGAATGTGGAATTATAATAAGTTGCATTTGGAATAAGAGTGTATATATAAAAATATAAAAATTAAAAGGATAAATTACATAAATCCCACCTTTTAGTTTACTTATTACCATTATCTCCTATAAGTTTTAAAATCTCCAAAATCCCTCATTTTCGTGCATCAGATTAGTGTATCTCGCGCATCAGATTAGTGTATCATGTATAAAATGTACATCTGATTAGTATATCATGTACAGATTAGTGTATATCGCTCATCATATTAGTGTATCATGTATAAAATGTAATGTATCTTACTTAACAATTAATGTATTTCGCGCATCAGATTAATGTATCAGCCCTTATATTATTGTATCCGTTTGAGGGATTTCTGTAATTATAAACTTTTAAGGAATAGATTGTAATTTTGCCTTAAAAGTATGTGATTTCTGTAATTTGCCACTCAAATAGGAATTGATGCATAATTATTAATCCAATTAGTATTATTATTCTGTCATGTAAGTTTATAACTTTAATCCCTAAAATACTATTCCATGAAAATATTTCTTCATATATAATCAACTGTTTTCTTTCCCTCTCTACTCCTCTCTGGCATTAGGAGAAAATTATATCCTCTCTTCTCTATGCCTTAAACGTAGATTTTCATTTTATAATTACCATGCACGTCTACATATGATAAAATTAGTTCATGAAATCTTTACTCGCTCAACCAATTCAAGTTTGAGTTAGATTTTTAACTTGCGTATTTGCTAATTTAGTCTAATTCATTTCAACCCATTAAAAATTAGGCTTATATCTAGTCCAAATTGATCCATGAGAAAGTTGCTCAAAGTACTTGAAAGACATTGTTTTATTTAATATATGATATATATATATATATAACCACAATAGAAAAATAATAATACTCGTATTGGACGCAGGGGCAGAGGCAGCATATACTTAGGGAGTTCATCCGAACTCCCTTAGCGGAAAATATTTACAATTTATGCATGGTTAAAATTATTTTTTAGATATATATATATAAAATAGATGTTGAACCCCCTTCCACTAGTTCATGTGTTTACTTCTCAAATTTTTAACCCCTTATTAAAAATTCTAGCTCCGCCACTGATTGTACGGTAGTTTTGATCCACACTTAAGCTCATTTCAACTTAAGTAATCTTTGAGCGGGTTAATAACTCATCCATTTATAAACTCAACTCATTTTAATCCGCCCAAATTCAAATCAATCTTTAAACCTTTTCGTAGAAGATAACTACATGAATTTGAGATTGAAAAGGAAAAAAAAACAGATCTAATATATTTAAAGTAAGTAGGGTCAGGGTGGTGGACCTATATTTGTACATAATTAAAGTTGTGTCAAATCATAACTAAATTGGTCTTGATGATGGAGAATATGAAACTTTAGTAAACAAACAATCAATTACTAAATTGGAGGATTAGTGAAAGAATAGAGGTTTTTTTTCTTCTTAAGATACTCTAATATAACAACTTTGGACTTGAAGCAAATGGATTATTATGAAAGATGGAATATTGGATGAAAATTAGAAAGGGTTTGGGACCATATGGAATCTTAAAAGTAATCAAACTTTTTATAATAAGGATAGTAACCTTAGTTTGAAGTTAAGATGTAATTATTTGACCAGACATATCTTATGTACTAACCAAAGAATGAAAAATGATTATGTCACCGATCAGGGTTGTAGTAGAGTGGTAAATAATCTTTCATCCTTAATCAGAGGTTTCGGCTGATTTGAGTCCCTCTGGATACAGAATCGTCTTTGTTAGGAATCGTTTTACCCCTCAATGGGACTTTCCGGTGTGATACCAGATTTAGTCGAGCTCCAATGTGGATACCGGACACCGAATAGGAAAAAAAAAGAAAAGAATGATTATGTCAACTACTAAGCTGCAGACGATAATTCTTTTGTTTTTTGACATTCAATTTTGTGTTTTTGTTCATGCACACAATTTCTTTTTGAGTGTTTAGCTAACAACTAACATGTTACATGTTTGGTCCTAAATTAGTCTTTGATTATATGGATTATAGTGAGAATTTAAGTGTACGTAAAGTATATTTTATACTCAATTAGCATTGTGGAATATCAAAGGTTTTATATTAGAGCTAGAGTTGATATGATTCATAAAAGTTTCATATTAGACAGCCGACAGGACATGTCATATCTATGTAGATTATATTATCGAGGACATGACGCTAAATAGGAGGATATAGAGGTTGAAAAGTAGGCAAAAAAAATAGTAGGTAATCGAGCATAAGGACGAAGCTAGGGTACCAGAAGGGGTTCATCTGAATTCCCAGAAATATATATGATTTTGCATTCAGTTGTATTTTTGGTACCATCAATTATATTGTATATTATAATTGAATGGTTGCGTAGGAAAGAAACGTGGGGTAAAATTAGGATTCTAATGGGAAAGGAATATGTATAAAAAAGGTTTGTGCTCATAACTATTGCATTAAATTTATTTTAGGTAGAAGAAAATCGAAGCAATATAAAAGAAAATACATTAAAATCTCATTAAATTAATATTCGATAAATTAATAATCTCTATAAGATAATATTTTTATACGATTTCCATTTGAGCCAATGAGAAAAATCACTCATTTCAATAAGATAATAAGATGATATATTTTCAGAAGACCCCAATATGAATATATGGTTCCATTAATACCATAAATTACTAATTCTTTAAAGGTACAAATATATATAAGATAATTTAGTGAAATATGATTTTATTATGTTTGTTTTTTGTTGAAATTTAACGTTAGTTGAAGCTCATCTCTAACTTTTCTTATTGCATTCACAAGTTTTGATGTTGCCAACGATCAAATCTTTTTGAGTGCACGTGAAAATGATCTCTTTTAATTTGTACTCATATAATGTTTTACGTATTTGATCTGTCATAATTGGTTTTGTGACACCTTTTAAATGAGAAGTCATTTTTGGATATATAAATATAGTTTTAAGAAATTTCATGTGTTGCTTATATAGTTTATTTTCTCACCATCATATAATGAATGTTTTTACTAAAGATACAATGAAAAATATTTGACTATTAAGAAACAATGAATATTATGTGCAATGAATTTATTTATACAATAAATCATTGAATTCTTGAATTTATTTTACAATGAATCATTTAACAAAAAAATATATTACAATGAATCATATGCATACATTGTATTTTATGTATAATGATTTTTTTTATATGAATCCAATAAATAGGATACTTAATTTAGCAAGATACAATGATTTTGATGTATTTATTGTACTTTATGTATGATAAATTTATTTTTATGTAAATTCAATTAATATAATACATAAATTAGTAAGATACAATTGTTTTAATGTAATCAAAATTAACCTTCATTAAATCTCAAAACACTCTTTAAACTAATAAATATTAATTTATCAACTAAATAATACCTCTACAAAATAATAATATTTTATAATCTTATCTATATTAATTTAGTGAGGTATATAATTTAGTGAGGTTTTACTGAGGATAATAATTATAATATAGATATTAATAAGGAAATAGAAAAACATGATAACTTTTAGTTTATGCAATTTTTAGGGGTGTGTATTGGTCGATTCGGTTCGGTTTTAAGTATTATCGGTTCGGTTTATCGATTTTCGGTTTTTAAATATGCTAAACCAATAACCAAACCAATAAGATATTTGTTATCGGTTTTAGGTCTTTAACGGTTCGGTTTTCGGTTTAACCAATAAGAAAATGCTTTCAAAATAAATATATGACTTATCCAATAATTTGACGCGATACGCATACATCAAAATAATCATACCAAACGGGGGTCATCACAACAAAGTCTTTGGTCAATTTTCGATATTTACAATCATGCAAAAACTAATATTAGTCAATTATAAACTGAAACTAATTAAAACCAAGTCCAATTGTAAATCAGCAGTTCATCTTGAACTATCTTTAACAGCTGCCAAATCCATCAAATAATCAACAAAATCTTCATTAAGTCCCTAACCAAGATAATCACAAGCCTGGAAGAAAAAGTGGAAGAGATTTGTGAAGTATTTCAACATTTAATACTAACATAACGTTATTTATGGCATAGGATTTTTATATTTTTAGTGTCAATTATTATTTATTGCATAGGATATTTATATTTTTAGTCTAATATGCTACTAATTATATTAATATTTTTTATTTAATATTATATATATATATATATATATATAACTAAAAATTATTATTATATTCTTAATGGGTTATCAGTTAACCCAATAACCCAATATTAAAAACCAATAATGAACCGATAACCCAATAATTTTTTTTGTAAAACCATTAAATAACCGTTAACCCAATAACCCGGTAACAATAAACCAATAACACTTTTATCGGTTCGGTTTATTGGTCGGTTTGGTTTTTGCACACCCCTAGCAATTTTTCAAATAGAGAATAAGGAAAAAGAACCTAAAATCCGAGACAAAAGATAAATGAATTCCTTTGCATTTTAATCTTTTTAATAAAAAAATTTAAACCCACGGGAATAGCCATAAACGATTAGAAATTGTACCAGATAATATTTAATATTTTTCCCCAAATGTTTATGAAACAATTAATTGGAATAAGTATTTTTTTTTATGTTTATATTTATTCATATTTTAGCATTTATTTATAATGAGATAATACAATATACCTTTTAAATAACACTATTTATTACATTGATTAATATACTTTACTAAGACAATGTAAGGCAACATAGGAAAAAATAGAAGAAAATGACTATATCAGTAATCTAATGCAACATTTGTAATTTTAATATAAGGAAAAACATTTAAAAAATTGTCACAAAAAAGATAATAGAAATCTCGGCCAAAGAAGCATGTCATGTCACTTTTCTCATTTTTAGCTTTATATATATAAAATTATTACTATCTTAAAATCTGATTACTCAAATAGATTAAAATCTTGAATCAATGAACTTCAAATCCTTCTTTCGTTTATAGTTGTACTAATTATTTAAATGAATTTTTGAGGTTGTTTTGAATTTTTTGACCGAAGTAAACTATTAATTCACCAAAATAATACTTTTTTAAAAAAAATTCAAAACTAAAATAAACGTATAACACAATAACGATTAGACATTATTTTATTTATAAAATCCAATATGCAAAAGTGATGGTGAACAGAATTAACGAACCATAAAATATTACCTACAGTAAAATGTTTTATAAGTAAATTGTTATCACAAATAACGTTTTATACGATATAGGTGTACTCTGTCAACTTGTAATATCCGACATTTTTTAATAGATTAAAATCTTGGATTCGTAAATTTTAATGAGTAAATTTTAGGTTTAGCAAACATAAAAATCATATTTGTATGCTATAGTTATAGTTTGTATAATTGCGATCTATAACAAACATATGATTTGTATAAATCGCTGGCAGGAACATCAGATTTGTATAAATCGTTGGCAGGCCTCTTGTTTGTATAAAAGTGATCTGTATTTGTATAATTATATGTGTATAGGACGAAAATATATGTATTTGAATTTGTATATACAGTTTTCTTTAGCTTTATACAAACACAAACACAATTTATACATTTGTGTTTGTATAAAGTGAGAGAGGCGAGGATGAGTGGCGAGCAAGATTCTCTGGGGAGAGAGACGAACGAAAATATATGTATATATACAGTTTTCTCTCGCTTTATACAAACACTAACATAATTTATACATTTGTGTTTGTATAAAGTGAGAGAGGCGAGAGAGAGAGACTGCCGCACGAGATCAGGAGAGTGGCGGCGAGAAATCTGGGGAGAGAGGCGAATGACAACTCTTTGCTACGGGTTACAATTAAATCAAACTGTGGTTATAACATTTAATCTGAATTAATAGTTTGTTATTTTATACAATTTTTCCAATTTTAAATCCTTGCTCCATTTATAGCTTAACTAATCGTGTATGTGAATTTTTAAGGTTGTTTTGGATTGAAAGAAAATGAGATTGACTTTTTGAGAATTTTTCTTCTTTGAATTGATTAGGAAAAAAATTGAATTGGATTCATTTGATGCTAGAACTTAAAAGGCTCACTTTTGAATTAGGTTGCAACTTTTCGTTCATGGCCTAATGTGTGACTTGAGTTTCATGTTTGAATTGTTAGCCACATATTAGCAAGTTAACTTTGCGAGGTAGAAATTCAGGATATTTCAATACGTTATAATAAATGAAAATAGTGTAATGTATTGTTTGTTGAGGAAAAGCTATAATTATGTTAAATAACTTATGTTCTTATAAAAGAAATATTGATTGTTTAATCATGATCGAATTTAATCATGAAAATTGATTGATTATCTGAATTTTCAGCTTGTCGGCGAGGGTTCGATACCCCACATTATAATCTTCTCCGCCATTTCCATTCCCCTCATGAAAATCCTTCTCTCCTCATCTTCCTATTTATAAACCATAACTTACTTCTATCCAATTTCTTTTCTTTTTCGAAAAAATCCAGTCTAACAAGGTCAAATTCTATAACCTATCATAATTTCTAAATAGTTACGTGATATGAGGAAAAACTTATAGCTAATTGAACAAATTTACTATGTCTGACTTATTAAAATATCTCGAACTTCTACCTCATAAGTAAAACTATTTTATACACACAACTTAATTATCAATGAAAACATAGAATTTACTATAAAGATTTTGTTAAGTATAGGCTATTGTTTAAATTTCTTTTAAGAGGGTTAGAAGTTGAAGACTAATTTTTTGGATTTATAAAAGGAGAGTATTTTTTTGGTGTCATTTTCCTGGACTCAATAGAGACTGCCGAGTCTCACGGAAAAATCCCAAATTTCATCATCACTATCACTCCGAACCCAAAAATCAGTGGCCAATGGACTCCTCCACCGTAGACGGCGGCGCATCGCTTCCATCCACCGGTACAGACGCAAGGAAGCGTCGTGTCTCTTACTTCTATGAGCCGACCATCGGCGATTATTACTACGGCCAAGGTCATCCGATGAAGCCGCACCGTATCCGAATGGCCCACAATCTCATCGTACACTACTACCTACACAGGCGTATGGAAATCAGTCGTCCTTTTCCGGCGGGAGCGGATGATATCCGCCGTTTTCACTCGCCGGATTATGTTGACTTCCTTGCTTCCGTTTCACCGGAGACTCTTCATGACCATACCCATTCGCGTCATCTCAAACGATTTAATGTTGGTGAGGATTGCCCTGTTTTCGATGGGCTTTTTGGGTTTTGTCAAGCTTCTGCTGGTGGATCTATTGGGGCTGCGGTTAAGCTTAATCGGCAGGATGCTGATATAACGATCAACTGGGCTGGTGGTCTGCACCATGCAAAGAAAAGTGAAGCTTCTGGTTTTTGCTATGTGAATGATATTGTTCTTGGTATTCTTGAGCTCCTCAAAGTCCACAAGGTATAAACTTTTTACTCGCTTATATTTTCATTTTCGTTGCTTCTTTGAATAGATTCATAACAATGTACATGCCATGGCTGGCTCGACTATAAGGCCACTAAAGCAATGGCTTCGCTCCCAATTTTTATTGGGGCACCACTTGTTCATAAAGATGTGTTCGTCGTGTATATATTGTTAAAAAAATATCACTTACTGTTAAATTTGAAAAGAAATTTTTGGATAGAAAGTATAATTACTTTGTACCTTATTTAATGGGTAATAATTGAGAAATGAAATAGTTTTTAGATTATTGTTTTATCCTTTCTTATGTGCCTACCTATTTTGTTGCTTCATTTATATTGTGACGATTAACATGAATCTACATTATTCTTATTATTCCTATAGTTACCTTTTTCATTCCGCTTTCACTATATTTATTTTCTAAGGGCTCCTTGGTAGGAGAGACAAGGATAACTAATCCTGGATTAATTTTAGGATGAGTTTATCCCATGTTTCGTTGAGATGAAACTTATTCGGGGGGTGGGAGAGGGATTAGACGGCTTCTTGAACTATGGAATAGAAGTGATGATACCATCATGTACTTAATAAGGGAAAGGTGCTTTTAACTTTCTGTTGCTTGTCTACATTTGCTACCTCCGTGAGGTAGGGTTAAGGTTTGCGTGCACCCTACCCTCCCCAGAACTCACTTGTGGGATTACATGGGGTATGTTGTTGTTGCTTGTCTACATTCAGTAATAGAAATTTCAGTGTGAATATGGTATTTGGCCCTGCCCTTGTGTATAAGTTTCTGGAAAACCATTTTGAGGAGGGTGAGGTGTACTAAAGGTAAGCATGGTGCTCATGATTCACATCCTTGTTGATTGGCTGGTTCAGATTTGTAGCATTTGGTGTAACTTCAGAGAAGTGTGATGTTAAGGGGTAAATATTACTAACTGTCTTTAAGAGTAATTGAAGGTATGGAAGCTTGCTAATAAACTTCAATTTGATTTTGCCAAATGTATGCTGGAGAAATATGGAAATGCCTGCTTGTTATCCTTGTACTAGCTGGGACAGATCTGTTCCATCTCTGTGGAAGCATTTAGCAAATCAAAACAAAATTGACATGTTCAAACTCAAGCGGCAATCTAGTTCCAACTATACGTACCCGATATTTCTTATGAACTCCTCTCGTTTTACTACTACTTACTAGGTTAAGTACTACTCTGTTAGATTTCTAGGAAGTGGAACTTAGTTAATCTTGATCACTTGTTATTTTTCTACTGATCAAATATATTAATAATAGAATCTGAATAATTGTAGTGTGAACGCTGTTGCATGCAATTATAAACTATAGCTTTGCAGCATCTTTTTCTTTTGATTCACTTTTTTTTTGCCTTGATTAGAGCTTGTTCTGAGTTACTGTTCCTCTGAAATGCTGAGTGTTGCTCTGCAGCGTGTGTTGTACATAGACATTGATATTCACCATGGTGATGGTGTTGAGGAGGCTTTTTTCACCACAGATAGAGTCATGACAGTATCTTTCCATAAGTTTGGGGACTTCTTTCCTGGTACGGGGCACATTAAAGACATTGGTGCAAATCAGGGGAAGTACTATGCCCTGAATGTCCCATTGCATGATGGGATGGACGATGATAGTTTCGGTAGACTATTTCGTCCCACAATACAAAAAGTCATGGAGGTCTACCAACCTGATGCTGTTGTTCTTCAATGTGGGGCTGATTCACTGGCTGGAGACAGGTTGGGTTGCTTCAACTTGTCTGTCAAGGGCCATGCCGCTTGCCTTAGGTACCTCAGATCCTTCAATGTCCCTCTGATGGTATTGGGTGGTGGAGGTTATACTATTAGAAATGTGGCTAGGTGCTGGTGCTATGAGGTCTCTCTCTCTCTCTCTCGTCTTCCCATCTTGTTCCTTTGCGCCTGCTTTTCAGATTCTCTACTATTACTACTGTTTGTTTAGAATATGTGCTAAGTATCAACTGTTCTTCTTTGTTGCAGACAGCAGTTGCAGTAGGGGTAGAACCTGAAAATAAGTTGCCTTACAATGAGTATTATGAGTATTTTGGCCCAGATTATACTCTTCATGTTGAACCAAACCCCATGGAGAATTTAAATTCACCTAGGGATCTGGAGAAGATGAGGTAATTTTACTATTGTACAACTTCCTGTAGTTTGAGGGCTTTCCCCATCAGCAGCTGTTGCAAATGCTAACCTAATGTATTTTCTGAGATGTGTTAGTCGAACATCCATTTCCTAGTGCATTTTATGCATTCTTTTGGCGCTGAACAAAATGATGTTGAATTTTTTTACTTTTCGACAGGTGACATTAGTTGATAGTAGATTTATCCCTGAGATACTGGTCCATCAAATTGATGCCTCAGTGGTGTATATGAGACAAATTCTGTTATTCTGTCTGTAACTAGATTATACTAGTATAGCACATTCCTAATCAGAGCAAGAATATTGGTTGATTCTGTTTATTTTTTGTTAATGATGGGCAACTATTTACTTTTTAAACATTTTTTTTAAAAATATTATGCTGAGACATACATTTTCTCTCTATCCATAAGTTCCTCACATTCTTCTTCAAGCAACTGCTGAACTGGGACAATTGTTTCCCTCTTTCCCTTTTTCTTCTATAGAGAAAAGACAAGTCTTTAGACGTTTCGTGACATAATTACTTGGTGGCTGCAGGAACATATTGCTTGAGCAAATCTCACAATTACCTCATGCACCTAGTGTGCCATTTCAATTCACTCCTTCTACAACAGAAGTTCCAGAGGAGGTTAGTGGCACCTTGATCATTAAATCTCTAAATGTATAGCCCCGTCTTATACTAGAACTTCTGATTGCAGAAAGAGGAAAATATGGATCGAAGGCCTAAACCACGTATATGGAACGGTGACGGTTATGAGTCTGATGCCGATGAAGACGAGAAACCTAGACAGCGAAGTTCAGATAGTAATCTTACTCCAGTAGAATCATCTGAAATGAGGTATGGGCTCAAGTTGCATTAAGTACCTTTGTGAAGTTTCAAATATATGTGTGTATTTTTTACGCACACCTGCGTATCTGCTTGTGTCTTCACATTTTTTGGGAAGTTGTTACTTTCTAAGTCTCTGTCTTACTGGTTTGCACCTTGTAATGTGCAAATGAATGTTGTGGGACCAGCCTTGTAGAAGATTTTGATTAAAGTGCCGTGGCTTGTGATGCAGGGATGTTGACGACCAAGCCAATGCAGATGACATGGTTGATGATCATCCCTAGTTCAAAGCTCTTCTACATCGTCTCAAATGCAATGACTGATAATTTTTCTGGGTTGAAAGTACAAGCCTTGATCTTTTGACCTTTTGCCTCTCATGAGCAATTGTTTTGATGTCTCTCTTATACTGAAAATGGAACTCTAGAAAAATGAGTTGTCATAGTAGATTGTAGTTAGTTGGTTATAGGTTAGCGATTGATGAGTTAAATGCTGAAGTGGGAGCGCAATGCTGTCTCTCGTAAATGGACCAGTGCACCACAAAGCAGACAGGGCACACTTTGTTCTTATGGATACTGCTGATAAGATACAAATTATCGGTGTTCTGTAAGGAGTTATCTGTGTAGTTTTGTGGATTTATTCATGTACTTTTGAGACAGTGATAGTTTCATTCTTCTTTGAACAAGATTATTGTTAATCTTTTTGGTTCCTTAAATGGAAGGCGCTGATCAGTCTTCAAGTATCATTTAGTCGCTATTAGTATCTTAATTCTGTAGGCAACGACGTTCTTTGCAACTTTTTCCAAGTGATTGGCGATAATGTTGCTCCATCATATTGGTGTGTGTGGGGGGGGGGGGGGAATGGAATAGAGACTCGCTTATGTGGTACTTTGAGTGGTGGTTAGACTTGCTTTGTTGCATGGGATAGAGTGACGTTCAATGAGAATGCTATGATGAATGTGTGGACATATTAGGAGTGATATAATTAGGAATGAAGTTATATGGGGTAAGGTGGGAGTGACCTATATAGCGGACAAGATGAGGGAGGGAGATAGATGGTTTGTCTATGTGAAGAGAAGGTTTGAGGTTGCATCAGTAAGGAGGTGTAAGGTAGAGGTAGGTCGAAGAAGAATTATAGCGATGTGATTAAGATAAGACATAACCATGATAAAAAGGTATGGAGGTCGTAGATTAAGATAGAAGGCTAGTCAGTAGCTGAGTGTTGTCATACTTATTTTGGGAGAGTCATGTGGTTAGTCTCGTCTTCTCCTTATTGAGTAATATTATTTAATATTCACATGGTATCTTATTCTTCATTTGTTTTGTTTATCTTGTTATTTTATTGTCGTTAATTTCCTTTAATCTTACCCTGTTTATCCTCTTTTGACCCAAAAACTAATTCAAAAATAAATTTTCTACCCCACAAAGGTACAAGTAAGGTTGGGTACATTTTATCTTTTCAAAATGGCATTTTCTTCTATTCAATTTGTAATTGATATCGCTCATTTCCGCCAAAATTCCAAAGTGACATCTTTTTTGGCCTTAGAAAATGTAAAATCTACTTGTACTACAACCTGCCCCTCCTCATTTTGCAAACACTTCAACATTTAAGAAGATGACCATGGCAGCACAAAACTTCAAAACCTCCATCCAAATCCAACCCTCATTTCAATGTCATCTCTTTCCTTCTTCCCTACCGACAATCTTCAAAATCCGCCACAAGCCTCAAAGCCCCATAACTCTCAAATTCCACCCAATCCAAGCTTCAAATCACAAATACATCACTCCCACTAAACAACAACAAGAAGAAGATGATGGAATCCCCATTGAACATATCAAAACCCTTGTCAAATTCAAGTCCAGGCACAATTACATCCGGGTTCTAGAAGTTTCTAGAAGAGCCGACCACCCATTAGCTGGTTCCCGGCTTCTTCTTCTCGACGCACCTGGAAACATCCACAGCATATCATTCCTCTTCAAATCAATCACCAACGCCTATTACGACGTTCTAGCAACTCTTCCCCCAATTTTACCACCTGGTCCATTAGGAATTCTCGGGTTCGGAGCCGGGTCAGCTGCGAAATTGATTCTTGAAATGTACCCACAAGGTGTTATCCATGGATACGAGCTAGACCCATCTGTAATCTCCGTTGGAAGAGAGTATTTAGGGCTTTCGAAAGTCGAAAAACAATACCCAGATCGTCTTTTCATCTATATCAGCAATGCACTGAATGCCAGTGTGAAAGATGGGTATTCTGGGTTTATAGTGGATTTGTTCAGTAAAGGGTGTTTGATACCTGAGCTTCAGAACCCACAAACATGGGAGAAATTGAAAAGGAAATTGAAGAAAGGAGGAAAGATAATGGTGAATGTTGGAGGGAGCTGTGTAGAACCAGAGGATAGTAGAAAAGATGGGAAAGTGATAATGGAAGAGACATTAATGGCAATGAATAAGGTTTTTGAAGGAGAAGTATTTGTGTTGAATCTTGGAAATAGAAAGCAAGAAGATAGTAGTGTTGCTATTGTTGGTGGATTGCCTGATTTAGAGAAATGGAGGATTTCTTTGCCTAAGCCTTTGAGATTTTATGTTGATATGTGGAACCAGTATGGAGGATGATGATAAAAAAATTTAAGTCTAATTTTTAAGTTTAGGAATATTTTTCTTGTTTGATTTTTATATTGGGTAGAAAAATGAAATGAAATTTCTTACATTGGTCAATCATTTTTTTCACAAGTTCATCTTTTCTTTAGTCGAGTTCTTATAAAACTATGATTTGTGTGTTTCTTATTTGAGTGCATTTTTCCTCTTTTCTTTAGTCGAGTTCTTACAAAACTATGATTTGTATGTTTCTTATTTGAGTGCATTTTTCTTCTTTACTAAACCTTGCAAGAAAGCTAGGCTTGCTCTTGTGAGTATTTTTTTTATCTTACAATATGACATGGTAATTAATGGGTGAGCTTTCCTTTCTCCTACTTTCACATTGGGAAGGGAAGTGCTAAAGGGGGAGATCGAGTGTGACAAATAAAAAAGTATGAAACGATAGGAGGGGAGAGTCAATTAGACTTGATGATGATATTCAAGTGACGATAACAAAGAATGAAACGATATGAGGGGTGAGTCAATTAGACTTGATGATGACATTCAAGCGACGATACAAAAGAATGAAATGTGAGGCGAGTAAATTTTGATGATGACATTCAAGTGACGATAAGAAAGAACGAAACAATATGAGGGGTGAGTCAATTAGACAATAAGAAAGAATGAAACAATATGAGGGGTGAGTCAATTAGAGACTTGATGATGACATTCAACTTTTAAGCGACGATACAAAAGAATGAAACGATTTGAGAGGTGAATCAATCAAACTTGATGATCAAGAAAAGCAAAACAAAATCAACATTTGAAAAAAGAAGTGCAAGGCTACCAATACCATAATCATTACCAACAAGCATACTAGAATAGAAGGAATCAAATAAAGCACTTATTGATAAGTATGAACTTTGGTACAACTTAAGAATTCATAAAACAATAGAAATCAAAACTAAATTCTAATTTGAGGAGAAAATATATTTTTCATTAAGGTACACATTATCATGCCTTCATTTTAGTGACTTCGATTGGTTCGGCCCAAAGTAGGCCTTTTCCCCTCTTTAATGGGCTTGGGGGCCCATGGGAAGGCATCATTCACAACTACGGCCCATAACGGGGCCAAACCAGTATTTTAAGCCTGTGTAAAGGTAAAGAAGTATTTGTATCCGCCTATGTGGTGTTTATACAAAATCAATAAATTCATGATACGTGTCTTTAGTTTCATACACACAATTATCAATTAACCCATGTGAGTGTAAGTAAGTTATTTCATTAAACACCAATATTAGACATTTCAATTGTAGCCCAAATCTGTTTAAATTGTAGCCAATTCTAGCGTAAATGGCTGAATCTTGCAATGCAACAACAACAACAATAACATTTTCAATGAAATTTCACAAGTGGAGTTTGGAAAGAGTAGAGTATATGTAGACCTTACTTCTACCTCATGGGGTAGAGAAACTGTTTTTGCCCACATTATTTAATTATGAATGAGTGAAAATAATTTTGAAAAGGCTATCCTTGCATGATTATTTGTGGGTATAGGGAGATTCTTTTATGTATAGGAATCAGAGCCTCTCTAGTGCTAGAGGGAACATGCATGCATGAATTAGGAGTATAGGTAACCTAATAGGCATATCAATTGAAAGGTCCTAGAAAAGAAAATGATCATCACTTTGTGACTTCAAATTTTTAACTAGATGGAGAAAGTGAATAAATATAGATAGTCATATATACTCCCTCTGATCCTAATTACTTATCCATTTTTCTTTTATAGTTATCCCTAATTACTTGTCCATTTTGACAAATCAAGAAAAAATAATTTTTTTTAATCTATTATACCCTCAATTAAATAACTAATTACTTTGAAAAATATAAAACTTTTCATCCACTTCATAATTAATAGGGGTAAAATGATAAATTTACTATATCATTAATTGTTTTCTTTATATGTGTGTCAATTCAAAAGTGGATAAGTAATTAGGGACAGAGGGAAGTAGATCACTAGGCTGTGAATTGTATCACTCAAGATAGTCATCTTTGGATGTATACTTTTTTCATGTTCCCACTTTTTTCTTTTTCTACTACTTTGAGCTGTAAAGAGGTTGGGGAAGGTAAGAAGTGTCAAGTTGCCATCTTTTACTATAACTAATTAGAAGTTTTGAATTTGAGCGTAGGGTATGCTTTATTTTTTAAATAGTTATTTAATAGAGTGTATAAATATATATATTCTTATTGATATATTAGTAATGTTAATATAAGTTATACTAGAATTAGCTATGCTAAGAATATTTTATGTCCGGTATTTGAATTGGTGTATTACTAAGGCATTTTTATATCTCTATCCTTGCTTATATATCCATTATTAATAGTTCATGGATTATCACTAAATATAGTGTATAACTAATAGTTCAATATCTATATTAGTTATATATAAGTTTAAAATACAAAATTAAGTAATATCATGACTGATAAATATATTAGAGGTCGTTTGGCATGAGGGATAAAAGTAAATAGTCCTGAGATAAAAATCAATCTAAGAATTAATTTTGGTGTGTTGTTTGGTTGTTGTGTTTGAAATAACTTATCTCACTATTTATATCATAGAGATGGATTAAGTTATTCCGAATAGCTAATTTCAAAGTAATTAATTCAAAAATAACTTATTCCCAATTAAACGACCTTATGATTTTTTTAATACATTCTACCAAACGACCCGAACTAATTTTACGTAATGCAAAGTGAGGCTCCAAAGCTAGCAGGTGTCTGAGACCAATTTTTTTTCTTGAAAAAAGGAATTTAGGCGGCTCCTTGGTCCTTGTCTCTCTGAATTAACTTCTGGACAACTTAAAACTAATAAATTAACTTTTGTGCATTCGTGTTTTAATAGGAGAGAACTAACGAATATTTTTATTTTACACTTTTACTTTAACTTATCTGATATTAACGGCGTGAGATTTTATTTTTTTCATTCGGTATTTGAAGTCCATATTAGAGTTCTAACTAAATTCGAATTGTATATTACATGGGCCATTCGACGATGGTGCTCCCAACATGATTTTCTCCATACCCAGGGCTCAAACCGGAGACCTCTAATTAAGGGTGAAACACTTCTACCAATTCACCACAACCCATGTTGATAATCGCGTGAGACTTATTTTTATCTCATTGGTGAACCCAAATTGTTATACGTAGGTCCACAAAAATTTGAATTTACTGGTGAAATTAAAAAAGAGAAGTACTATACCATTAGTATCCGTGGTATGAAACCCAAAATAAAAGTACAGGGAACTAATCGATTTATTCTATCGCTATAACAAAATCTGTTTTTAGTATTAATAAATACGTATATTAATAAAGAGAGTATAACAAAATGAGTTTTTAGCAGTAACAAACGCATACATTAATAAAGAGAGTTATTTTGTTTATCGACATTAGTTAATTGATATTGCATTCAATGTTGGTATAAACTTTAGTGACTTTCACAAAGAGTACTAGTTACCTCTAAAAAATACTGTATGTATATATAACAACAATCAAGCTATTATTATGAATTAATTGCAGTTAAAATTCATTTTTAATACGGTATATTTTACCGTACTTTTGCACAGGGGGTACAATTATCATTTGGTTTTGGCTTTTGTTTGAATAGTTTTAATTTCTAGCAGGAAATCTAGAAGCTAGTTTTTGTAGCTCTCACATGTGCATCACTATCATATAAGTGAATGTTGTGGACCTGAAATATACATTTAGCAATTCTTCTCTTTTCTCACAACCGTCAACTAATTAAAATGTGTTTAGTGTTTGATTTGTTTCAATTATCACGTTTAACCACTTAATTGAAATAGTCAATAAAATTTATCATATGATCAAAATACGTTTCGACACAAATAGAAGATGTGAAACGGGATTTTGAATAGATCATAATTTGTCAAATAAACAGATAGAGATAAATTTAAATTGAGTTAATAAATAATTAATTGATATACATGGAAGGAGAGTGATGGGTAAGTACACAAATAGCTACTTTTCGGTTCATGTTGAAAACTAATTAATGAGATTTCAAATTTCACAAATGAAAGTTAACGATATCGTTATGGAATAACCGCACCTCTTATTATATGCAATTTAAAACTCCATAATGACAATAACTCCTTTTCTATTACAAAATTAAAAAGTAGTTAGCTTGTGCTATTACTATGAAATAATTAGGGTCAAGGTGAGTTAAATATTGGATCATAGTTAAATCTATAAATTGAACTCTTGCAAAATTTTAATTTCATTATATTTTGAATTTTTTTTATGCAAATATATTATTGAAATTTTGAAAACTCTAGTTGGTTGTCTTATTTCTTTGTAGAAGGTGCTTGAGGTACTCGAAGAAGTATAAATCAAATAGAAGGGTCGTTCATAAATCAATAAAAAAGTATTTATCCAATCTGATTCGAGATGATTAACAATGTTTGTCTTACTATAATGGACATGAGAATCCCTCTTGAAGGGAAAGAATCCATTCAGAAATATAGTCATCTTTGTTCTTCACGTCAATTCTACAATTTTTTTTATTCAACTTCATTCATATTAGACTTAAACGCGCTATAACTATCTGACTTTATCTGATAGCTAGCTAGGGCTTTTTCTTTATTGATTTGTTATAATTTATTTGTTTACCTAATAATTTTCTCTCTCTTTATTATTCCTCAGAGTTGTACAAAATATATATCAAACAAGCTTTAACATGGTTTTTATTAATCAATACTCAACTCGGACTATATATTTAGTGCAGATCAGCATAATTTATAGATGGATTGTATTGAAGGAGTCAAAAATGTGTTGGTAAATCATCAACCCATTCAAATTTTAAAAAGTTGTACGTGTGATTAGTTTTATTGTCACCCCATTTAACTTGTATACTCATTATTTTTCCAAAGAGTATAACTGGTGACCAACGTATATATAACTTAAAATAAAATTGCTCCTCCTCTAAGTTTAAATCAAAGTGAGTGTTGTTGGAAAAGTTTGAAAAAATGATAAATATCATTATATTATAGTCAAATAAGTTAAATTTGAGGTTGTATTCACAAATAGAGATTATTAAGATTTGTTCTTTATAATACATAAAATTTATATTTTAAAATTGAGTTCATGAGGTAAAATTGAGTATTAAACCGCATGTCAGATAGCCAAAATTCCAAGAATAGATTGTTGTCTCTAGACAAAAAATTTATTCACCTAAATTTCATATCAAAAAAACTTAAAAGTACAATATTATGTGTTGAAATAACCGGAATTGGCCTTAGCAATTAGCTAGGTCAAACTTCAGATAAAAATATCAATGTTTGACTTTGATAAAAATCACTCTTTCAAACAAAACATGTTAGTAATTTTTTTTTTCCAAACTTCATATTACAAATAATTACAACTTCAATATCGTATATGTCCGAAGTAGTAATTCCAAAATTAGTATATTTTCCAAGAATGAATAATATATCAATTTCGACTACAACTTAAATGACGATATCAAAACCATATATTTGTACGCTGTTGGCCCCATATTCCAGTGTATGAATGAAAGACAAAATGCAAGTAGTAGTATTTGGAAATAAATAATGTGAACATTGTCCATTAAATAATATATGAAGCACATCGATCAATCATTCTTTGTTTCTGTTTTCTTACATAAAGTTAGACGTGGAAAAGAAGCAATATGGCAGGTGAATATATAGTATAGTAATTAATAAATATGACAGATTTCACATTTACAGTGAACATTTAAAAAAGGGGGTTGGTCCCCCTACCAAAAATTGTGATATATGTTTCTTTGTATCTTTATGGATTATTAAATCGATGTATCAGAAAATTTGAGTATAGAAGTGACTAATTCTTTTGTTTCTATTTTGTTGGATGTTTTTGATGTTCCATCCATCCTCTATTCTCTCTTACACTAAATGTGTATTCCCCACATAAATGTGGGGGTTGAATCATGTGTTAGATTATTAAAATTTGAAGAACGAGTTATATGTGTTATGCACATGCCTTAGTTAAGTTTAAAAGGGGAACTTTCAAAAACAACAAATATTCAGTGTTAAATAGGATTTCTTAGCTATAATTTGAGAAAATGGCTAGATGCCCCCTCAATCTATTACTCAATTCCCAACTACACACCAATATTTTATGGGGATCTTATTACCCCTCCTGAAATATTTTAAACTAAGATATTAACACCCTTAAAACGTCACCCCCAAATCTTTGTTGGCTAGTGTAATACACGCCCCTATTTTTCTCAGAATAAAAAAAAAAACCAATTTTCTCCACCATTCTTGCCCTAATCACCATTGCCAAATCTCATCGTCATTCTTCCTCTTACTAAATCTTCTTCTTCTTATTTCTTCATTGTTTCTCATCTCCTTCAGTCCACCTTCATCTCCACCACACCACACTATACCCACCAACCTTTGCCCCTTTTTGTTAATGTCTTTCCAATCATCTATTTGCACAAAATTCGATTGTTATTGGAGATCTCATTGTTATTGTTAAATTTGCGATCATCGTTATCTTTGAAGATAGTTCTTTTCCCATTGGTTCTCAATTGCACTTCTTGATGGATTTGAAGATGAAATTTTTCTTGGGAAATTCTCAAATTTTAATACCCATTTTCAATTGTAGTTAAGAAACTTCGGTTGCTACTGTAAATGAAAAGATGTCTCCGATAGAAGCTGCAATTTTATCTTTCGAGGTCGAGCTAAAATTATTTTCCGTCTAGGTGAAGGATTTGAAGTGGTCTTTTTTCTTTCTTTTATTGTTCTGTCTAAAATTAGGGAAATATTTTAAAAGTATTACTACGGAAAAGTATTGTGTGAATTAAAAATGAAAGTATAAAAAGATAAAATTCTTATATTGATAACCATGGCAGCCAGTCGAGTTGAATAGATTTGTAAAAGAGGGGATGGTTAGAGATGTGTGAGAGAGAGAGTGTGTGTTTGTGTGTGTGAGTTTAGTTGATTAAATTTATTAATTATTCTAGTATCTAATTATGAACTGACAGCTGTGAACTTAATTAATGTTGACTTGTTTATTTGTCTCACACTTGCCAATAGGAAAGTGAATACACTTGCTATGCCACATCACCATTTAAGAGTGTTAATATTTCTATTTAAAATACTTCAAGGGAGTAATAGGACTCCCATAAAGTATTGGTGTGTATTTGAGAATCGGGCAATAGAATGAGGGGGCATTTGACCATTTTCCACTATAATTTCATTGATTACGATTCATAGCTATACTTTGATTTTGCTATGCATTTGTATATTCTTGCGGGTTTTGGAGAAAAAAAATACAATAAACTGATTTTTATCAAAATGAATGAAAGAGGCGAGCGAGATCGAGAGAGGGAGGAGAAAGGATTGTATTTTGTATTGTATTATGTATTTATTTAATGCATAATTGTTTTGTATTCTGTGTCAATTGTATTTGAAATACAACGAATACAATTGTATCCATCATTTCTTTGATTGGATATAATTGATACATAATACATTTGACAGAGAGGATGAATGCACATTAAAAATATCAATATAATTTTTTTCTGAATACAATTGATATAAAATACAAAACTCTAACATATATTTAGTTGAATACAATTCCTACATAATACCTTTGTATGGATTCTTCTTATTGGGGTTGGGGAAGGAGAGGCAAGGGAGAGAGTTTGCTACAACATATAGAGATTTTTGGTTTAAACTGTAATTATTTTTCATAAAAATATTGACATTTTTACCTTGTTACATAATTTCCTTTTAAGTTAGATGCAAAAAATTGACTGAAGTTTAGGTATATGTATGTGTTATGTTCTATCAAAATTATAGATTGCTTGATGTCACACTGGTTAATTTAATTTTTGCAAGTTAGATGCTTCGGAAACAACTTAGACGTAGACTTTGGAATTTTTTGTCTGAATTATGGACTTGTGAAGATCAAATATGAAACATTTTATGCGCAGTTTGATATGACTTATCAAAATCAACTTCAGATATACTTTACTAAAATTTTGACATTGGCAAAACTTAAGTTATATAATAACTTGTCACGACCAACTTTTAGACACTTTTTACTAAAGATATGGCCTTTGCAAGGCTTTAAACATATATGGCTTGCTAATGTCAATTTTGGACTCTCTCTTTTTACTGAAAAAAATGTGACTTTAGTTTGCCAATTTCAGACATGTTTGACTGCGAGTATGGCCTCATAACAAGATCAAACTTTAAATATTTTTGTCTAAAATTATAGCTTTGCAGGACCACACTTCACAGACACTTTTGTTTGAAATTGGAGTTCCACTTATGCTACTGATCAATTTGACTTAGACTCATAGTGCTTACTTTTACTCATGCTACTTTTATATATATTTTACTCATGATATTTCAATCTAATTTATTTATGTTTGTCTAAAATAAATTCAATATATATATATATATATGGAGATTTATACTAATATATTAAATCATAAATTTTTTTTTTAAGTGAAAAAAAAAAAACTAGGACACACGAGTGCAAATAATTATTTGAATACTGAAAATCCAAAGGTGATTCTTTTGATGATGTTGAACCTGACAGAGTTGATTCAAAACTACCCCTGATTTTAATTCTGATAATACAAAGAAAAAGAGCAGCTTCTCATCTCCGACAACAACAGCTGGAGGGGGAGAAAATATTAACCAGATATGTGTATTTTATCTGTCTCAATTTATGTAATGTAGTTTCACGATATAAAATTTAAGAAAGAAAGAATTTTGAAATTTGTGATTTTGAATACGTCATAAATGTTTGTAAATCATTTCATTTATGATCTAATGGATATTTGAAAATTGAATTGTTATTAATCATAGAAATGTGCAGTTCTTTTTTAGATGAACTAAAAAAGAAATTAAGTTATATAATTGGGACATAGTGAGTACTATATACTCCGTCTGTCCCTTTTAGTTGTCATGATTTTCTTTTTTAGAGTTAAACGATAAGAATTTTAACTAACATTTTATGATGTATTTTTTCATCATATTAATATGCAATAAATTGTAATTTATATTATTTTTTCGTATAGCTTTGGAATATCTAAATTTTTAGTTTGAAATATCAAATTAATGAAATCTTATTTAACTTTGAAAATTAGTCAAATTGATTTTCAAAAAACACAACATGACAACTAAATTAGACGGAGAGAGTAATATTATTCTATCCATTTCAATTTGTTTGTCATATTTTGACTTGACATAGAATTTAAGAAAGTAAAAAAGACTTTAACTCTTGTGGTTATATATTAAATATCTGTCAAATGAATCAAAATAATCTTTAATTTTATGATTTTAAATATGTCATGTGAAAAATTAAAATTAAAAAATTATTTAAAAAATAAAATAGGATAAATAAATTAAAACGAAGATATTATATCTTTATACTGCTATATACAAGTACAGCAGCAACACGGATTTTTATCAAGAGACACCACATTGGTACTATTAATTATTACTATCATGCTCTAATTCGTTGAAAAAGTAAATAAATTTTTGTTTTCTTCGACCTTTAAACTTTTGAATTAGATGATAATTACACACTTTAATATGATATTGCAACAAGCATAGATATAAAAGTAAATAAATTTTTGTTTTCTTCGACCTTTAAATTTTTGAATTAGATGATAATTACACACTTTAATATGATATTGCAACAAGCATAGATATTATCAAAAAGAATTTCTACAAACTTGACCCATAAAAAAAGGGTGGTGGGAGAGGAGATGTTAGGAATATTAATTAGTGTTATCTAAGAAATTTTAGGCACCAACATGCACATAATAATGCAACATATACATGCCCGTAGCGAATTTATAGCCTAAAAAATCGTACATATGAACTCGTGCATAAAATTAGATATTTTATGTATATAATACGGGCACTAATGCTATAGAAGGCAAAATAGTGCGCAGTTAATTGAATGTTGAGTTGTTCACCTAAAGCCTAGAAGACTAGGGATCAAATGTCACTTGATACATATTTTTCTTCCTTTTCATGCTATAAAAATCCTAAATCCATCTCTGTTTAAAATACGTTATATATATTATATGTATCCACGAGGCATTAGGAAATTAAGTTCGTATTATTGGGGCCCAATAGTGATTTTAAAACTCTATAAATGTTGAGAAATGAACTTAATTATAATCAAGGCTTGAAGCAAAAATCTGACTTTCCTGAGGTTGAACAAGTGAAATTTACCCTAATGGTTTACAAAAGACATTATAGTTACATGCATATATCATTACAACAAAAATAACTTTTAGCGATAATAAATATACACATTAACAAAGAGTGTTAAAGTCTTTACCAGTATTAATTAATTGATATTAGATCCAATATATATTTTAGAGATACTTACAAAGAATGTTATAATAATTGCCTCTAAATATACATATTTATCGGCATTTAACTTATTACCATTAAGTAGATCTTTTTGGCATAACCAATATACCTTAGAGATAAAGTTGTTCCCTTCCCATACTCCTCAATTTGTATTGGATATCATATTAGACAAAGAATGTATATATAAGTAAAAAAATTGACGAGAATTAATCACTAGGCATATATTTCACTTCTTTAAAGTTCCCTTTGAAACTAGCTTAGCAGCTTTAATTTACACATTATTAGATAAACAAAAGTGGTCCATATATATAACTAAAGCTGAAACCAATAACATAAACAAGAAAGTATAATACATGCTATATATATCTAATAAATTATAAAGAGATGACTAATTACCTAGCTAGTAATATAACTCAAGCTAGAGAATGTCCTTTTACAATGAAAGATAAAATAATTTATTTATTATTATAGTAAAACCATATATAAACAAATCCCACAATATAGGACACTTCACAATCACACAGACATTTTTACTAGACTCTGTGAATATGACACAATATATAGCCATAAAATACTCAGACAATGACTTTTTTTAGTAGCTCAAAACTACTAAAAAGTCTATAAAAAAGAACCAAATTTATGGTCTAGCTAGTAAATTGCATGTGATGAAGAGAACTAGCTAGAAAACCCATAGCACACTAGTAGTAATAATAATATTTATATATAGCACACAATTTGTTTTTCCCCTTAGGAAAATTAGGTTCAAATATTTCCTCCTCCTCCTGAGGTGTTTTGATCATTCCAAGGAAAATAGCTTCCTCCTCCTCCATGATGATCATATCCCATTCTTCTACTAATTGCCATGTTATGAAGTGTTGATCCAATATTTTCTCCTTCATCATGATGAGAACCAATTAATGGTGGTGACACTGACACATCATTGCAATTTGAAGCATAGCGCATTAAATCCGCCTTCGCTGCGTCGAGCTCCTTCTCAAGGCGCTCGACCTGGCGTTGGAGGAAAGTTATTGCGCTAACACAACCATAAACGGGGTCCCTCACTCTGGCCTCCGCTTCGTAGGCCAGAGTGTTGACCGCGTCCTCCCTCTGGTGAGGGAGGACTTCGTTCAAAAGCTTGGTCACATTGCTAGCCCCAAAAATTTTGTGGACATTGGCAAATTTGTGTGGCTCCTCAGGTGGGAAATGAGGTGCAAAAATGCAACCAGGAAGACATTTTCTCCTAAGGAATTTGCAAGCAGCACAAGGGGAGTTGTAGCAGCTGGATGAAGCCATATAAGCTGCAAACAAGGTTAAAATCAAGTAATTAATTTAAACTCTTCTTTTAATAAACATATTTAAGCTATATATGAATTTTTTTTACTATTAGTGACTATAAAATTAAAATTATGTCATGACTTGTCATCAATTATAATTTCTAACCTAATTTCATAATTTTCTCCAACTCATGGATATATTTTCTTGAAATTCTTTGTGTAAAAAAAATAAATTCTTGTATTACACATCTAAGATTTAGAAAAGAAATGAGGAGAAAATATCTTTTAATTATTCTCGTAATTTCAATAAAAGAGTAATTAAATCACAAAAAAGGAGGAGCAAATTAATTATTTTATGAAATATAATCACTTGGATAAAAGCATGTTGGATAAATAAACGATGACTTCATGCTCAAATTATAAATATTTCTGACCATTTTCTGATTAAAAAAATCTTGATCTTCTTGTTGTTCGTCTTATTTTTCTTTTTTAATGACTACGAAGGAACTCTGCATGCTTTCTTCAAATTTATAAGTATCAAGAATTTGTCTTATCTATATCATCGATCCTGCAGCTACTGCACAAACACTAGAATGATCAGGTTGATTTCTCAAATTGTCACTCATCTAACCGTTATTAAGTCAGAAAATCACATTTCTTGTTGATTGTAATTTTCAACAAAAACATAAATAAATTTTGGGATAATAATTATTAGTTGAGTGGCCAGAAATCGAACTCAGATAATCAAACTCTACTTGGATTTGTTTGAATTGAGTAATAGGTAATGAGAAGTAAGCATATTGTAAGATCTGAAAAATGTAGTTCCGGATACATTTTGTAAATGTAAATAAAAGAACAAGTAAACCCTAGATCAAGAACTATATATGACATGTATATAGTAAAGTATTTAATGAACTTTATCTAAACCTTTAAAGAAAAAAGGTAAAGTCTAGCAATTAAATTTAGTTAACAAATAAAAATAACATAGAACAAAATATAAATTGAATTAAAACATTTGTGACTTTACCTATTTGTGTGAACTAGGTTTAATTCTATGATAAGAAGAATGAAAAAAGGGAAGTACCTTTTTTTTTTTCTGAGAAAATTTGTTATAACAAAAGTAGTAACATAAAAAAGGAAATTTGTTTACCACTAGTATTGATATTGATGAATTGAAGCCAACTCAAAAGGGAAAAACCCTAATTGCAATGCAGGAAAACTTTGAAAAATCCAATATAGAAAAAGTTGTTGTTGATGATAGAGAGAAAGGGTAAGGAGGCAAAGAGCATAATTTAGTGATGGAGAAGGAATGAAGGGCAAAAGACAAAAAGACAATATAATAATAATAAATGGTAGGGAGGCACATAAAACATTATGATAAAAAAGATGACTATGACTCTCTTTCGAATATTATTAATAATAATAATATCAAAAGATGACTATGACCTTGTTTCCCCATTTAATTTTACCTTCTACCCTTTCATTTCCTCTTGCTTAAATAGAAAAAAAATATATGTATTATTGCTCTTGGAAAATGTCTAGGTTATTGTTGACAAATTTGGTTCGAAAACAATGGTAGAGATCAAAGGGAGTTCATATAAGGTAAATATCATTTTTTTGATTTTGTATATATAAATTGTTGAATTTCTTATTTATATATATATATATATATCTAAGGAAAAACTATAGTTCAAAATTTATTTTAGATCACAAGTTCATCAAGTTTTTAATGTGACACACTAAATATTGAAAATGTGGTGAATTGAAACAATTGTCTCGCTTGTATACACTATGGCAAAAATAGCTTATAGCAGTAATAAATATACACATTAACAAAGAATGCTAAAACTTTTATCTGCATTAGTTAATTGTCATTGGATCCAATGTCGCATTATATAAGCTTTAGGGACATTTATAAAAAATGCTATTTGTCTCTAAAAATACATATTTAACGACAATTAAGCTATTATCGTTAATTAATTGCTTCTAAAAATCAATTTTGGCGTAAGTGTTTTCCTTTCCACTTCATTAGGGTTAGTCAGGTAAAACCTAACCCCCTTTACTTTTATTTATTCGTGAGATTTTTTATTTTTTATTTATAAAAGATCGCTAGACAAGTACTATCCACTATCCAGTAGCATAACTTTGCTGGAAAAAAACCCATAGCCACCAAGGATCTATTTGAGTATATGTGTTCACTTCTTTATTATTGTTATTTTTGGAGTATTATATACTAATTAATAAAAAAAAAAATTTGTTATGTTCATTAAAGGGTGCTATTAGTAGTCTAAAAGCAATATTTTTTTAGGATTATGATATCATAACTAATCTTTATACTCTATACCACCTCTATTAGTAGGTCATAATCAATGCGCATGGTCAACTAATTCTTCAATGGACTCTTTTAAATCCAATATTATACTATCTCCGTCTATTTTATTTGTTCATATTTGACTTGACACAATTATTAATAACAAATAATAAATAGAATAATAGTTTTACTATATATATATATTACCCTTATAAGTTATCTCACTCGTTGAAAAATGAATTGAAATTAATAAGTACTTAATAATAAGCACAAAATAGGTATAAAGTATTATCTCTTGATTTTTTAAACTAGCTAGACAAGTAAAAATGACACATCGATATATATATATATATATAATATATATATATATATATATATATATATATATATATATATATATATATATATATATATATATATATAATATAGTAGATAAGTAAAAGTGAACCGAAAGAGTACTAATATTACTTTTTTCTTGGTCGTTAATGGTAATAAGTAAAAAATGGTAAGAAACGGTTGATTTTCTAAACTAGACAAGTAAAAATGAATATCTATTGTTTATAACATAACAGATAAGTAAAAGTGAACGGAGGGAGTACTAATATTATTACTCTTTTCTTGGTTGTTAATGGTGACTATTATCTAGTGATATGGTCATTTTAACATGTGATCAGTAAGAGATTGATAATAAAGATATATAGATAATAATAATAATATATATGATCAATTTTTTAAATTTAATGCTCACTGATGATACACACAGAGAATAATGGAGACCTAAAAGTTGCTCTTGACAGGCTTGAGAACAATTATTCTTTTCCTACTCATAAGGAGAGGTCAACCATATCTATCTAGGCTATAAGGAACACAAAAATTAATGAACTATATATCTAAGTTACATGTATTGATTATAAAAAGATTTTTTGTAATATATATAGCTAGTTATTTACTCTTTTAAGAGTAAATTCTTTTTTAACTAGGAGTGATTTTTTAACCCTTTTTTGTATATAAAAATTAAAACCAAAAGTGGAGGGGAATAAATTAAAGTGGAAGAGAGAAAGATAAAAAAGATAGTGAAAATAATAGTGGTGCATATATATGATATGATATAAAATATAAAATAACGTTAACATTTGGCTAAGTGAGTGCTTTTTATATATACTGTAAAGGGCGTGATGTTTATTAAATTAAAATTAGTAGTGGATTAATCAACTTTTAAATGTTGATCTTGACGATCAAATTTGTTTGCACTTACTATAAAAAAAATCAAATCTTAATTAATCATTCAAATATTACCATAACTTCTATCATTAATGTTGACAATGTCTATTACGATTAGACATTACCATCATCAACTATCATATAATTTTCCAATTTCGATAGTTGGTATTCTGTTAAAATGACTATATATGGGTATAGTGTTGAAAAATTATTTGGTGACAAATGACGTTTTACCTTTTACGTATGAACTGTGGAGGAATAGTGAATGATGTCACTTATAATCGAATTTGATGACATATTCTTGGATCACTAACAGACGACACTTTTTAATTCTTTTTGCAGAGAATCGTTATTACTATTATATGGTAACACCACTTTAGTCATCTTGACGTAGCAGAAAAAATATTAAATTTTGGATAATTAATGGATTTGAAAACCTATATATAAAATTTGCATGAAATAACTAATTGAGTTATCTTTAAAAAAAAAAAAACGTCTAAAATAAAAAGGAGTGATATAAAAGAACAGTTTGCCACCAATTACATAGAGACATAATCCAAATTGGAATATATAAGTTCTATTGTATGTATGTATGTATATATATATATATATATATATAAAAGATAATTAGAGTTAAATATTGTTTTCTTATCTCATTTTAAGTGGTCTTGAACATGCCACGTGAAAAGTCGAAATTAAAATGTTACAAAAAAAAAAGAGGTCATTCTTTTTTAAACTGACTAAAAAGGAAAAGAAGTCATTCTTTTGAAACGAAGGAAGTATATATTTTTCTTAATTTATCCAATCAAATACGGTCACTTAAATTGAAACAAAGAAAAAAAAGTGTTAACCTGTTATACTCGTATGGACTATGATCGTATTTTATAAGTTATGAGTTTAAGTTACCCTGATGTTAGTTGTATAAAAAATCACTATCATATCTCCCTAAACATATTTGTTATCATAAATATATACTTATTACCTACGTACAACATCACGATCTAATAATATAAAAAATTTCGTATACTGGTCATGTATATACTAATAAGATGATAGTTTAAATAAAAACACGTGCTTTACCATCTCAAAACGTTACACAGATGAAACTGAATTACCAGATCTCCAAGCTTTTCTCATTTTCGATATCTAGGGAAATCAACTAAAAATTATTCTATACGTAAATTAACTCTGTTTTTTTTTTTCATATAAAATTTGCATGATTCTTTTGTGTTCAATATATTAAGTAGTATCTCTGTTTTTTTTGTTTGTGTTGTAATCAGGTGGAGATCAATGGCGGGTGCCATCTCCGCGCTGTTTCTTCTTGATATGAAAGGGAGATGCCTCATAAGTCGTGACTATAGAGGCGATGTTTCTGCTCAACAAGTCGAGAAATTCTTTACTAAGCTCCTCGAAAAAGAGGTACGTACGTTGTTGAACATGTTAATCTTCTCTGTATTGTTCCAATTGTTATTGTAACCATTTTGGTATAGTTAATTCTGAATTGTTAAGATATAATAGAGATATTAATTTGAATTTTTAATGGTGTTACAAGTTACATATTGTATCTGAGTTCATCAATGAATGAATCTTCGACTTGAAATTCCTATTTGAACAACTTTTTATTGTTATTGATCCTCAATCTTGACGATTGCTTATTCATAGGGTGACTTAGAATATGATGGACCAGTATGCCACGAAAATGGCGTGAACTACATGTTTATACAGCACAAGAACATTTACCTGATGGCAGCATCGAAGCAGAATTCCAATGCTGCTAGCCTCCTTTTCTTTCTACATCGGGTAGTTGACGTAAGTTGGTACATTAACTAAAATTACTTTTACTGAGTGATTGATTGAGAGGTTTTCTTACTGTCTGTATTTTCTTTTGAAGGTTTTTAAGCATTATTTTGAAGAACTAGAAGAGGAGTCTCTACGAGATAACTTTGTTGTTGTGGTGAGTATAAGGAACGCGTTTTAGTCTTTTAGAGATTTATGGTTTTAGATTATGGTAAGTCACTTATGGATTTTCAAAATGACAATATGTCAGTATGAATTGCTTGATGAAATGATGGACTTTGGTTATCCTCAATATACGGAAGCTAAGATTCTTGGTGAGTTTATCAAGACGGATGCATATAGAATGGAAGTCAACCAGCACCCTCCAATGGCTGTGACTAATGCAGTTTCATGGCGTAGTGAGGGTGTATATTATAAGAATAATGAAGTATGGCCTTGAAGTTTTCTGCTTTACTCTTTCTACTTTTGCCGTTAGTTTTGCTTCTGGTTTAAAAATCGCGCTTTCTTTGTGTTCAATCAGGTTTATTTGGATGTGGTTGAACATGTTAATCTCCTTGTCAACAGCAACGGACAATTGATACGTTCTGAAGTTAATGGAGCGTTGAAGATGAGAGCTTATTTGAGGTACTTGGTTATCAAATGATGTAATTTTAACGGATAATTTGATGAGTAGGTCTGTTCTGTTTCGGTGAACAATAGATTAGAGCTATCCTATAGTTGATCTTATTTCATTTCTACATTTCCTCGTTGATCACCGTGAGGGGCTCTTCTCATTGCAACGATCTGTTTTGCTGTGAGGGAACATGTTTTTTGTCTCTTGCAGTGGCATGCCTGAGTGCAAGCTCGGGCTCAACGACAAAGTACTATTGGAGGCTCAAGGTCGACCTACCAAAGGCAAATCCATTGATTTGGATGATATCAAGTTTCACCAGTAAGCATTTTCTAGTAAATATGTCGAAAGCTAGTCTGCTAATCAAGTGCTGTAAAATTCAGTAAATGAATTGCGTATACCATCCTTGACCCGAGCTTACTTTACTTCCAGATAATAAACTTCTTCTGTCTAAACCATTTAACGCGTATATTCAGGTGTGTGCGTCTGGCTAGGTTTGAAAATGATCGCACAATATCTTTTATACCTCCTGATGGATCATTTGATCTGATGACTTACAGACTCGGTACTCAGGTCAATTTCATTATCTCTGTTACTATATTCACATTGTAATGTAAAATGTGCTTACCATATCATTCTTCTTCGTTAGTTGAGGTGGACTAAGAAGTTCATAACTTTACTAGTAATGGATTCAGGTGAAGCCACTGATTTGGGTGGAAGCTCAAGTTGAAAGGCATTCAAGAAGCCGCGTTGAAATGTCTGTCAAGGCCAGAAGCCAATTTAAAGAGCGAAGGTAGTATTCTTAACTTTTGTGATCAAATATCAGACTAGTTGTAAGTTTTCTCAAGGAACTATTTCAACTGAACTAGCTAATATATATGGCAGCACTGCTGCAAATGTTGAAATCGAGTTGCCTGTACCATCTGATGCAATGAGTCCCAACATACGAACATCGATGGGATATGCTACATATGCTCCTGAGAGAGATGCAGTGGTATGGAAAATCAAGTCATTTCCGGGTAACAAGGTAGGGATTCAGCAAAATGATATGTGTGTAATGTATCCATTTGATTGTCTACTGGTTTTATCAGTCACATTTTAACTAATGTACAGGATTATATGCTGAGGGCAGAGTTTAGACTTCCAAGTGTAATATCTGAAGATACACCTCCTGATAGAAAAGCTCCAATTCGCGTTAAGTTTGAGATACCATATTTTACAGTCTCAGGAATTCAGGTAATTTTATCTCAACCTTGTGGAGAAAAAGTTCCATTGCATTTACTGTTTCAACTACTATATGAAATACTCCATGTTAACGTTTTGAGTTTGAGCAGGTTCGTTATCTCAAAATCATTGAAAAAGGTGGATATCAAGCTCTTCCATGGGTGAGGTACATAACAATGGCTGGTGAATATGAACTAAGGCTTATATGAGCAGGACTATCTTTGTGGCGCTGCGCTGTGCACTGCTGAAATCTAAGCTATTTTTGGTAATATTCCACTCTTGTGTTGCTTCATATATTTTCATCTTGGAAAAAGTAAATATATACTTCCAGCAATCCACATTGAGCAATGCATATGTAGTTTTAGTGATGTCTGCTCTTAAAGTCTGTTTCACTGTTCTTTCTCCTCAAAATGGTTTAAGATGTAGCAAGACCAGCACACAAATCTTATCTCGATAATGAGGATGTATTTGCATAGAGTCAATAAGTTAACAAAAACAAATATATACATTTTTGTGTACATCCTTCTGCACCATTTAGTCTTACAGAATATCTATGCCTACAAAAAAGACTAAACTCTATTCATGTGGAGAGCTCATAGAACTGAGCAGAGACAACCTTCGAATAAATTCATCATACTCTTCCTTATGGCTTATCAAACTGATCCTCACGTAGTTTTCGCTTGAACCAAAATGTGTCCCACTCCTGGTCAAAATCTTGTGCTTCTTCAGGAATCCTTCACAGTTGTCTATGGACTTCTCGCATTTTAGCCATGCAAAAGCTGAAAAGAGGAGAAGAAAAGTTGATTGACTTCACAGTTGAATCAATAAAACTGTCGAAAAAACATATATATCTCAATCAGTAAACTAAAATTACCAGGTTGTGTTCCAAATCTCTGACCACTAAAGTTACATTTTTCGACAGGGAAGTCAGGTAAACTAAAAGTTTGGCCTTTGCTGACCGCTGATCTCAATTGTCTCCATCGCTTTGCCATTTCATTGTAGACGTAATGGAAGAAGGGTGTAGCCTTGTCAAATTTCTCTGTGTGCTCGTAGGTATCAGCAATAACATCAAGGATTTTAGCAGCTCGGAGTTGTGAATCTTTAGAGACACCAATGCTGCTGATCTCTATAAATTTAGTCATCTTCTTGGCAACTTCTTTATCTTTCACTAGTGCCCATCTACAGTTTTGATGAGGATATTGCCATCAAAATATGCAACCATGTCGTTAACCAAATACCAGTATAGTCATAGTTAATTAATTTAACAGAACGCGAGAATGTCTTTATTTGTGGGGCACTGATATATAATCCATAAAGGAAGAGTAAAAACAAGATGTGCATCAACTCATTCAAACTACATGAAATTTGTCTTTTTATTTGGTTTCTGCTGAAATTCGTACTCGCGAAAAGAAAATTCTAGAGTCATGTGAAAGTAGTTTAGATAGAACGGACTCACTTAAGTTCCTAAATATTACTTCCTCCATACGTGTTTGACTAGGTACGGAGTTCATGAAAGAAAGAAAAGACTTTTACACATAACAAAACTACTCGTATAACTTGTGGTCTTAAACATGCCATGACATTTTTTTATAGCTATAAGATCATGTCCTCAAGGATAAAGTGAAAGGTATAAAGCTGAAGCGTCAAAAATAAGATAGTGTCATATAAAATCAGGAATCGGTTACATACCCTATACGTATCCCAGCATGTCCAGTGCATTTGGAAACTGTGAACAACATGATGTCATGATTTGCCTGAAATGAGATCGGAGTATATTGGGGCCAATAGTAGGCTAGGTCATGCACCAGTATTCCTCCACTTCCATTGACTACAGCTTGTCTGATTGATCCGTCAGGATTATTTGGAGAAGTCACAAGCTCAATATAGGGATCATCTTTGTTAAATTTAGAGGCATCACCTTTCCACTTGTAAAGACCAGATTTCAAGCAGTCAATGATCAGTGGATATGACTGCAAGAAGTTGAAAAGTTTGAATTGTAAGCTACAATACTAAGTTTCCTTTAAGTATTCTAAATAGAATATCTTAATTAACATGATATATGCTTCAAATGGAAAGACATGAGTAAATATTGTTTAAGTCAATTGAACAATAGAGTTGTGTATCCTGGTAATAATCAGTACCTTACATGAAAAGATTGTTACCTGTCTGATTGCTTCCTAAACTTGCAATGCAAACAGGTGATCATAGACGTGTGAAATAAGAAACGAAAAAAATAGAAAAGAGGAGGCAGATGTCTATTTTACTTGGAACAGGAAAATCTTGCAGAAGCATATGATTGTAATGAAAGATAATCGATGCAAATGGAATAGTGACAGCAAGGATTATGACAACTTGTATGAGAAATATTAAATACAAGAAACTTCAAAATTTAAAAGAATTGTTTGACTGGTTCAAGGAGTAAATGAGCAGACAAAGCAATCTGAAGATTTAAAAAATATGTTCTGTACAGTTGTTTCTGCAGAAAACTATAGTGAAAGTGGAGAAATGTAGAGCAGAAACATGAACCTCTGCAAATCTGAAATAAAATATATTTCTATGGGTGAAAACTAGGGTTGACTTGGTATAGATTTTAGTATTTACAAATCTATCTAGAACTCTGCCAAATGCTGGCTGTCCTGCTATTATTAAAGCACAACCAGACTACATTTTTGTTATTTGCCTAATCAGTTATCAGAGGCGGATCCAAGATTTGAATTTTATGGGTTTCACAACAACCTCAAGTTAATCTATAATTAACTAAGTTCATAGTAAATTTTTTATAGTTATTAAGTAGATTCCTTAACATGTAACCAGACCTCTAGATTAGCCCCTGTCAGCTGTATGCAACGAATTACATGTGATGAGATTCACTAAAGAAACCAAATAATCATAATCTGCATTACTTACCGAGTAAAATGGGGCAGCAGATACAATACTCATTGGCTCTGGTGCATTGGATGGAGAGAGAGCATATAACGCAGCCTGAAACAGTTGTGTAGATCCCGTTCCAACTACAATGTGATAGTTTCTAGTCTGAGCATTACCAACTAGATGGTGCAGTCTAGTTACTGCATTTGCAAAGCCTTGCTCCAGAAACCAGCAATGGTTCTTGGTATCCGAAAAATAACTAATGGATTGCCAACCTGATAAAACAAGTGTTGTTTTGTCTCCCATTTGCATCCAGTAGACCTCGTACATGGTCGGATCACCACTGCAGAGAGTGTAACAAGACATTAAAGCTTCTTCGTACTGTAATCATATTAGTTACTAAAAACCAACTTCCTTTCTTAAATGGACCAAAGATTGCTTTTTCACTTATGAATACAGTATCTACCTAATATTGTCCGCAACAACAAACAACATAAACCAAATTTGTCATTTCAGCAATCACATTTACATAAAGTTTTCAACAATGCAGCACAATGTACCATTAATTAAAAGTGGTACAATCTAGACAATAGTCCATGCTGCAACATCATTTAAGACAGATTAGGTGGTTAGGTGAGGCAGAGTTATGAGTCTTTTCCATTAAAGGAAGGATGGGAGATTTAAGACGAATCAATGGGCCATATCCTCGCGGCAGAAGTGCTGTATTAAGGATAACTAGTACTAGGTAGTAACACAAAAATGGCTCCAAAAAGTTCAGGATAAAGTAGTGCATCCACCTTTCCCAAGTGGTATAAAGGATGGGTAAGTGCACTTCCAAATTTTAATGGTCCCAAACTTTAGTCTTTTGGATATTCTCAAAGGACAATAGGGTTATGTATGTAGACCCACAAGGATCTAAATTATATTAACTTGTCTAAAAGTAATTTCCAATAGTATACAAGCAATTCTAATAAATGTATAACAAAGTGGTCTTTTGAATTGTTTGAGGGTCATCCAGCAAATGCAAAACACAAGAATGATTATGTCTGGTTAATGAGAGAACCTTGGACCACAATCAATAGTAGAAAAATGTTGAAGCAAAGTAATTAGTGAAGTAATTTCCACTGTAAAACAATCATAGCATAGTGTAAAGTGTAAAACACTCAGCACAAGTTATACAATCAGAGTTGTAATCCCTTATCATGCCCCCGTATCGGATTCTCTAAAATTATATTACTCTTAAAGGATCCAACACACCCGACAACATTTTTAGAGTCCGAGCAACATAGACTCCCACCACCAACCTCCCGGAGGCAGAAGCCCAATTCATTCTCATTATAAAGATTGCATCTTTTATGGCTCCTTGCCATTTCCAAACACCCAGCACTCCTTACAGATAGAATCCACCCCCATCCCACGCCCACCCCCACCCCACCCCACCACTAGGATAAAATTAACAAAAAATAAAACAAATACTGACACCCTTCTGTTATGCCAGCAAAACATGTCTTCACATCCCTGCCTCACTACTGATGATCCTCCATCACTGGCAAGAATACAGAGATTGCCAAAAAAAATTGTCTTTGCTTTGCTTGATGGCAATTATTATTTTGTTAAAATAAAATACTCCATCCATTCCAGTCTACGTGGCACTGTTTAACAAACAATTATAACTTTTGAAATTTGTAATCTAAAATAAACCTTACAGATTTGTATAGTTGAAGACGGTGTCACAATTCAACACGATAACAGAACAGACAAATGTCAATTAGGCCCACACACTTAACAGGAATTTTAAAGTTAACTTGTTTCTAGTTAAAAAAATAAAAAACTTTCTTTTGGAAACCAACTAAAAAGTAACGGACGCCACATGAACTGAGAAAAAGATGAGTCTTGGAACTTACTGGTCCAGATTGATGTACTGATCAGTTGCAGGCTTAGCCTTATGAAGCACATCCTTGACCAGCCTCACCTCATTCTTCCCATTGATGTCCGGGCCGGGGAGTCCAGCCCATTCACGTTCATGATGCAGTAGTTTCAACAGCAAGGCCGCATTGATAGCTATAGAGATGATGAGCAAATGTTTTATCGTTGGCATGAACTTCTGGTTCCTCATAAGGCTGAGGCCCATCTGTGATGTGATTTGTGAGACTTGAAACAGAGTAACTTTCTCTTTCTCTATGCTCTGTTCTGTGTGATATCAAGATGGTTCAAGGGTTGGTATTTATAATCATCATGTCCAACTCACCGCAGGTTTTAAAAGCGTAAATCACCACATACCTATTAGGTTTTACAGAGTGTGAATGAGAAATGAAGGATTATGACTTTTTTGAAAGATTGTGATCTTTTATCAAATGTTTTTTTTAAAGGTTGTGTCCGTTGTGAAGTTGTGTCTTTTCCAAAAGATTGTGATGTTCTCATTCGAAGGGTTGACCTCTACGATAAGGCACAATTAACATTTTTTATATTACACTTTGTTGGCTATAAATAAAGGATTCTCTTTTTTTCTTTTTATTAATACATTTTCTTACAAACAAAGTAGAGTTTTATTTAAAGTCTGAGGTAATATTACTTCTTTAATAGGTTATCCGTTTTATTTTGTGAGGAAATAATCCACAACCTCGAGTATAGTGAAGTGAATAAATTTCCTAAGGATACGAGGATCAGTTTTGTGGACACGAATAGTTTTATTTCTTTTCATCTTAATTGTTTCTAATTTACTATTCTGAATTCAGGAGATAACAAACTCAAGAAATTTAAATATTTTTTTATCTGTATTTGAGATTTCTAGAGATTAAAATAATTTGTTACTTTGTCTGAAACTGAAACTGATCAGAAAAATATAAAACTTCATTAAAATTTAAGATTCACTCGGTTAACGATTAGAAGAATATAAAAACTTCATCAAAATTATGAATAACAATTAGAAGAATATAAAAACTTCATCAAAATTAAAGATTCATAGGGTTAATGATTAAAATAATATAAAAATTTCATCGTCTAACTAGAAACAAATTATATAAAAATTGAATCATTACTATTAGTATTATGAATACTTAAATACGATGAGTGATGCAACAACATCTGTTACACCTCCAAATCGTTCAAATGTAGCTCCTACAATTGGTTTGACTTTGATTCCACTGATAAAGGAGAACAAAGTGAGAAGTTGAAACGTGACTCAAACTAAAATACCCACTTACTGGGTCAGCTCTTAATTTAATTAGGTTCATCACTAATCACTACCATTATCTTAATTACTCCCTCCTCCGTTCCTATTTATATGTCATCCTTACTAAAGAAAAATAGATGTTCCTTAGTATTTGTCATTTCACAAAATCAATACATAAATAACATTATTCTTCCTATTTTACCCTTGAGAGTTATAAGTCTTGTACGTATGTTAAATGATTAATTCATATTCATTGGTCAATTTAATTAATCAAAATAAATTACTTTATGTTCATTTATCGAAAACATGGTTTTAAAAGAATTAAGGGACGTGAAATCTAAAATAGTGATATATAAATAGAAATTAATTACCACATGAGAACTGACTTGATTTTCAACTAATAAGACTAATTAGTCTTTAAACATCGATTAACAAACACGTTTAATTAATGTTAGGCAATGATGAGATTTGATTTTTGAGTTCAAATGTGACCTTTAAGTAAAAGCACAATCGAGATTAATCTCTTGGACTAACATATTCTTTTTACAATTTGAATAGCAATTATGGTTTTTGTAAATATATTACTCCATACGTTTCATTTTATCTGTCCCCTATATCAAACATAAATATTTTATTTTATTTGTTCATTTGAGCAGATCAAAAGAGTTTTTTTTTTAATTATTGTATATTTTTCATTATTGTCTACAAGGATAGGTGGACCAGTTGACGATATGTGAGAGATGAGTTATGCTAGTCCATTTTTACCCAATAATGCTCACTAGTCCCAATAATTACATGCAAATAAGGGCCTAAATTTCTGCAATTAAGCTAGGTGATTATCAATTATTTTTTCTTGTGTTTAATGATTGGAGTAGATTTATGCAAATAAAAGCTGGACACTTTTATTTTGTCAGCCCAGAAATGGAATTAAGTGGTCCTATAAGTGACAATAATTCTATTGCTCTAGGGTTTGACCACTCTTGAGGCATCAATTATGGATGATTAGCCCAGCTTGCCCATTAATGAAATGTATGGTCCTCCACAGTGTATCCTTAAAAAAATTTAATGTTCTCCTGATATTTGAGGTAGATGATTATTTTTTATCGAGATAAATCGAATAAATACTAATATAGCGCGTGGTACTTCAAACTTAAAAAATAGTCAAATTACACTTACAACTTACTTTGCAATTATATAAAGTATTGCAGAAATCAAAGAGATAATTTTAGGATTTTCATAGTGAAAAAAAAAATAATGAAGGGAGGGTGAATATTTATAGCCAAATATTGGGTTTCAATTGAAGATGCACAACTTTTTTTGTTGGTGGCTTTTCGTGAAACTGTGTTCGGACGGGACTTTTGGGGAAGATGTCGATTTGTTTTTGTCCAAAAAATAATCGGAAGATATACCAATCAATTAATTCACCAAATTAAAATTTAAAATCGAAGTCGAGTTGAACAAGAATAATAACACAAAAGAGCCTCTTTACTCAATCCTTCATGAATTATTATAAATTTCTATATGTAAACACATGAGTCTTGCTTTCTTCACCGTCATTTTAAATTCTTTTATTTCCAATTCATACCACCTCCAAAAACCCAACACTATTTTGATCATTTTCTCCTCACTCTAGCCTCTTTACAAATAATTTGAGTATTCAATTCCAAGCATCGTTGCTGACTTGACACAATTCATAAAGGTTTTATTGAAGTTTTTTTTATTAAATAAATTTTATGAGTGATATTTTAAAATTTTAAATTTAATTATCCCTATTTCAAATAAGGGGATTAGGAAGAAAAAACAATAAATTTCTCTTTGATTTAATTAAAATAAATAAACAAGTTAAATTATAATCTATTTTTAGTACATATGTCCAGTAAAATAAAATGGGGAAGAAATATTTAGATGTGGGTTTGCTTAGGTATTTGGGCCGACGGCAATTTGCAGGACCTTCACAATCGCCGTTACCTCCCGCCGGTGGTGATTTTCCGGCGAAGCACCCAGCAACTCGATCAGCAAGGTCCTAAGTTTGTTTCTGAAAAAAATAGTGTAAGGTACGCTTATGTAGCTGTTTTTGGTGTTTCATCTTGCATCTGTTGTGATTCATTCACCATAAATGGCCTTAAAGCTTACTGAAAGAGGAATCCATGAAGCTGAAAATCCAATTGAAGTGTCTTTTAGAGAAGCTTTTGAGCTTCTTAAACCCCAACTAAACCCACCATTTACCTTAAAAGTGCTAACAAAAGAGGAATACTCAAACCTGAATAAAGCTTTAATCTTTGTCATTTTATCCCAACCCAATTTGGCTGAAGTTCATATTAAGCATCTACATGCAATTATTATTGATGGGTATGATTTCTTTACTTGTATGCTTGTCAAGATTGTTGATGAATTGTATGCAAAATTGCTTGACTCGGTGAAAATTCAGCTTATATGGGTTACTAAAGAGATGTTGAATGTATTGGCTATAGGATTTGATAAGTTGTTGGTGGCTCTTTTAAGGCAAATTGTAGGTGGAGATTTTAGTGAGGGAAATTTGTGGTTGTGTTTGGAGATGGTTGCACTGTTTTTAGCCAATTGGGATTGTTTATTAGAGGAAGAACCATTGATTTTGAATAAGGGGTTGTATGTGTTCCTTCGATTATTGGCCGATCATTATAGAGTACCAAGTAATCCAATGATTGATGGATTGAAGAGAATGGAGATTGTATTCTGTGTTCGACTTTTGAGGGAACAATTTCTTTTGTGTTTGAAGATAGGGAGGGACTTAATTAGGCTTTTGCAAGACGTGGTTCATATACCTGAGTTTAAAGCCATATGGAAGGACTTGTTATTGAATCCAAGAAAGTTGGGGGTGGATGGATTTAAAGATATTTCACAAATTTATCACACAAAAACTCCAAGTTCGTACTTTTTGCTTCGAGTAACTCCTGAAATGGAAACAAAATTGAGGTTTTTGCTTACACATGTCAAGTTGGGTAGTCAAAAGAGGTACCAGGTTTGGTTCGCTAAGAAGTTCCTTGGAGTGCCTGGGAGTGAAGTCATTTTAACCGACATTGTTAGGTTTATATGCTGTTCAGTTCATCCATCCAGTGAAATAATGCAACCAGATATCTTACCCAGATGGGCTGTGATTGGTTGGCTATTGACGTCGTGCAGGAAGAGTTATGTCGAAGCAAACTTGAAGCTTGCATTGTTTTATGATTGGCTTTTCTATGATGAAACCACTGATAATGTAATGAACATTGAGCCTGCACTTCTTTTGATGGTGAACTCTATACCCAATTATATTGAAGTTACCCGTACTCTTCTCGAGTTCCTACTAATTGTGGTTGACAACTATGATATTGAGAGGAAAGAGATAGTCTCCAAAGGGGTGTCAACAGCTCTTTCTACACTAGTTAAAAGAGGAATTGTCAGTTCACTTGATGTTTTGACTCGTTGTGACCTGATAGCACCAGTCCATAGGGAAATGTTTGGAAAATTGGTATTGGTCATGCAAGGTATCCATTCCAAAAAAATAGGATCAGCCAGTATCATCCATGATATGTCACCACCACCTAGCCATTTACTCTCATCAAGCTTGGGATCCCAACATCCTAATAGGGTGAACTGTAATTAATTGTGTCATCACAGGCATATCTAGGGAAGATCTGTTGATGCATCACTTTTGGCTCCCAAAGAATTGCTAGTGATCTTTTTGCTCCAACAGGCGGCTAAGTTCCACTCAACTGGATGCAAGTTTCATGGAGAAGTTTGAAATCAAGGTGATCGGAGAAACTTCTCTTTCACCTTCTGGAGAAATGCGTGTGAGCTTTTGCCCCAATAGCTAAAGTTGCACTCAAGTGATGAAAGTTTCAAGGAGAAGTTCAAAATCAAGGTGATAGGAAGTTTCTCTGGGTAATTCTTGATATCTGAAGATAAATATCCTCATCATGTTGCTATAAGTTTCATTAGGTCTTAAGTAATGCACATTCTTCTCATTCTTATGTTTATATCCGGTATTCTCTATTTCCAGAGTAGCTCTCTTTTTGTCAATAGTTCTGCATTCTGTAATTGTCAAATCACTTACACAGGGATAAACATCTTGAACAACTCATCTTTCATATACAATTTTAAGTTTTGATGTGATTTGGTTATCTCATCTGTGTGAGAGGTGATCACAATTTTGTGTTGTAGAGGACTCAAGGACAAGATAGGGTTCTCCCAACCTCACCGTTACTATACAACCCTTATATATGGCCAGATAGAAGAGAAATAGAAGTTAAGAACTTACATGTCTAAATTTGGTCATGGAAAAGCCTACTAGAACTGTTCTTATAGAATTTTAAGTGGCTTGATAAAATGAAACTAACAAGCGTATAATTTTGGCTAGTTTCTTAACTAACAGGCAAAATGGCGACTATTTATTTGAGAAAAGGGGTTGAATACTTTATTGGTAAAGTTGTCCAAACCTAGGGAAAACAAATGTATGTCAATCACAACTTCAATTTTCCTAGTATTACATTTAGTTTAGTCTTATAGATGTTGCGATTTCCCCCTCTCTCGCTTCCCCCTTTCATAATTCTATAGAGCTATGGAATCAAAATAGATAGAATTTTGAGTAGTTAATAGTATAGATGATCTTGCTAATATTGTTGGCCACTAACTTGTCAATTTCCTGCTAGATAAAATAGAAGGATTTGTGTAATATTCCTGAATTTGATTTACAGTGGGTCAATGTATTTGTTGTCATTGTAAAATCTTTGTTCATATTTGTGATGAGAAAGAACAGGTAAAGAATAAATGATGAATTTTTTTTGTCTCATTCCCCCACAGTGCACAAGTTACATCTTTTACAGTCTACACCGCCCCAACCTGCTAATCTGTCTTTGGTAAGTAACTTGATGAAGGGCCAGGTATAAAGTGAAGATCCATTTTGGGCTGGAAGCATTGTTGCATACTAGCTTCCTCCTCAGTCCTCTCAACCTTTTGGTAATCATCTATAATCCTCAGATATGATTGTTTTATTGAGAACTTCTCCATTTGCAATATTGTAATTTCATGCCATCCAATGGCCTCAGCTTCCGGGAATCTTCGTAAAGTCTATCATTATGAGTGTTACAATGCATTTGATTGGTAGGTCCAATGGATTCATAGCCTCTTGACCACAACCCATATTCATGCAAGGACTGGTGAAATACCAATGCGTATTAAGGATTCTATGTACCATCCATGAGGCTTGAGCAGTTTTAGTGCCCCAAATAGTTCCCTGCTTCCCATAGCATAGGTGCACCCATTGAATTCCACATCCTTTCTTTCTTTTTGCTCACGTTCCGAAGAAGCTTACAAATTGCAGCTTTGTTTCAGGCTTGTATGTCTGATATATTGAATCCTCCTGCAGATTTGGGACTACACAATCTTTCCCATGAAATCAAGATCTTCTTTGAAGTGTCTACATCTGCTGTCCATAGAAATCTCCTACATAGGCTCTCAATGCAAGCTTTCTTGGCAGCACAAAAATGTGAGACCAAAAGATTTGGACAGAAAATTACTTTTATTGCATTTTCAGGTTCTGAAATTTACTGCTGTTGAGGAGTCTGTAGTGTTGAAATTTTCATTGTTTTGACAAATATAATGTTATGCAAAATGATACTGAAACCAGAACTTTTAAATTATTTCTCAAACAAGTTCAGTCTCAAATGATTTTATGAAGCACAACTTGGGCGATTCATAATATTGTCATTCTCGATAATATATTATTTACCGTCAGCACCACCAACCATCTTTGTCAGCACAATCATTACTGGCAACCACCACTATTCCAACTACTACTGTCAATATGTATCACATCTAGCACCTCCATCATTAAAAAGGAAAATCTTTCAGCAATTTTATTGTCATACCTATTGCCACCACCATCATCACTATTGTCACTTCCAACACTACTGTAAGTCACTACAACCATTGCAACCAATTTCTATTACCAATCATCTTCATCATAATAACTAAAATCGATACGAATACCACTAATACATTATTAATCATTACCATCAATACCACCAACTACTAATATCAAGCAACCACACCATCACAATCATTATTAATTGACACTATTTAGTCAATCACTACAACACTAACCACATTTACTATCCCAACCATCATTACTAGTCACTAAAACAAATCATTAACATATCCACCACTACAAATCATCTCCATCATCTTTAGCAAACATATATTTTATTTTATTTATCAAATAGCTATTTTATTTTATAAAAATTATATATTTTTAATATTTAATTACTTTTTATTATGTTTATATATTAATAAATGATGCACATTCACAGGTTGAAAAATACATCATCTTAATTGTTTGGTGTTTAAATTTAAAGATAATATTTTCATTATTCAAAGATAGTTCAAATTCAAATATCATAATCCTAATGAAAACGAAGGAGACCTTAGAGAATATACCAGACTCCTATTTCTTTTGTAGGTATCCTTTTTTGTTATAAAATAATACACAATCATAATTCAACAAGGAATTCAAGAAAGATTTTATCACAATTTTGATTAATCCCAAAGTAATTTGTAGGTCGGTTCCTAGTTAACTTGGTCTCCAAACAATTAATTAACTTCTTTTTCAAGTATCTTGGAATTATAATTAGTAATACTAAACTGTTTAGCTTTTGGTAATCTTAATTCATAATTAGTTTAATTCATATTTAATTGTCAAAATTATCTAAAAATAAGTTTTTTCTTTTAATTTCTTTCTTCTAGTCCATTTGGGTTTTGTAGCATTATAAATATGGGTGTGCTAATACATTCAACCCATTCGTTTATCACTACAACTCAATTCACTCTGTGTTCGCCGGTAACTTTTGATTTTCCGAATTCCGATTGAATATGGCAGATTCCGGTCGTGTTCCAACAAGTTATTCCGGGCTGCATGAAGCGGAGTCTCTGTATCGGAAAATTGATCCCAAAAAGTTTGGAGATCGTGTTTGCCGGAGTTCGCCGCCAGAGAAAATTCAGAAGAAGAAGCGGAAACGATTTGTTCTCTCTGAGGCCACTATGCAGAACAAGAAGAGACGGAGGATTCCGGGAGAAGAAAGTTCTGTTCTTAATTGGAGGGAAGAGGAAGGAGAAGTTTACCAGCCGAAAACTAAGGAAACTGGGGCTGCTTATGAGTTCATGCTCAGTTTGATTCAGCATCAGTTATGTGGGCAGCCTCTCAACATTGTGAGAGCGGCGGCTGATGAGATTTTGGCAGTGTTAAAGGATGGTAATTTCAGTAATTCTGATAAGAAAAAGATGGAGATTGAGAAGGTGTTGTATCCATATCGAATCAGGTATTTGATAAGTTTGTGTACTGATTATCAATGTGATGGTGATCGTGATGATGTAGTGCTTTATGATGATGATGTTGGTGTAGCAGTTGATTTTGAGGAGAACGAAGAAGACGAAGAAGAAAGTGATCTTGATGTGGTGCCAGATGATGAAGAAGAGGATGACTTTGTGAAGCTGGAAGCTAATGTTGCAGGCACTATGCAGATGGGCAGTGGCGGCATTGATGATGAGATATTGCAGGAAGCTGATGAGGGGATGGCTTTGAGTGTTTGGTATATACATGCTTATTGGCTTCAAAGAAAGATTTCTCAAGCTTATGAGCAGCAGCAGATTGATCCGCAACAGAGTCAAAAGCTTGCTGAAGAGGTTCTTAAAATTCTTGCTGAAAGTGGTGATGATCGTGACGTGGAAACAAAGTTGCTGGTGCATCTGCAATATGACAAGTTTAATCTCATCAAGTATCTTCTGAGAAACCGGCAAAAGGTAGTGTGGTGTACTCGTCTCGCAAGGGCTGAAGACCAAGAAAAGAGGAAGAAAATCGAACAAGAGATGTTGGGGTTGGGGCCAGATCATGCTGCAATATTACGACAGTTGCATGCTACTACTAGGGAAACTGCAAAAGAGAGACAGAAGAACTTGGAGAAAAGCTTTAGGGAAGAAGCTAGGCGACTTAAGGATGCATGTGGTGCAGATGGTGAAGAGCTTGATAATGGCTGGTTGATGGGCCAGCGTTCATTGCTCGATCTTGACAGTCTTGCCTTCCATCAGGGTGGTTTGTTGATGACAAATAAAAACTGTGAGCTCCCGGCAGGATCATATAGGAATCATATGAAGGGTTATGAGGAAGTTCATGTGCCAGCATTGAAGCCAAAGCCATTAGCTCCTGGACAAAAGCTTGTGAACATCTCTTCCCTTCCACAGTGGGCACAACCAGCTTTCACTGGGATGATACAATTGAACACGGCGCAGAGTAAAGTATATGAAACTGCCCTATTTACTCCTGAGAACATCTTACTGTGTGCTCCCACAGGAGCTGGCAAGACTAATGTAGCTATGCTCACTATACTTCATCAAATTGGATTGAACCGTAAGGAAGATGGATCTTTCAATCATAACAATTATAAGATTGTCTATCTGGCGCCAATGAAAGCCCTTGTTACTGAAGTAGTTGGCAATCTCTCCAGGCGTTTGGAACACTATGGTGTCACTGTGAAAGAATTGAGTGGAGATCAGTCACTAACCCGTCAACAGATTGAAGAAACTCAAATTATTGTGACAACTCCGGAGAAATGGGATATCATAACCAGAAAGTCGGGTTATCGTACATATACACAGCTTGTTAAACTTCTTATAATTGATGAGATACATCTCCTGCATGACAACAGAGGTCCTGTTTTGGAAAGTTTAATTGCAAGAACTATCAGACAAATTGAGACCACGAAAGAGCATATCCAGCTGGTTGGGTTGTCAGCGACACTTCCAAATTTTGAGGATGCGGCAGAGTTTTTGAGAGTTGATCTGAACAAAGGCCTCTTCCATTTTGACAATGGTTACAGGCCTGTCCCGTTGGCTCAACAGTATATTGGAATTACTGTTAAGAAGCCGTTGCAGAGATTCCAGCTGACGAATGATGTTTGCTGTGAGAAGGTAACCAGTGTGGTAGGAAAGCAGCAAGTGCTTATTTTTGTCCACTCAAGGAAGGAAACAACTAGAACAGCTCGTGCAATACGAGATACTGCACTTGCTAATGACACACTAGGTAAGTTTTTAAAGGAGGACAGTTTAAATCAAGAAATTCTTCAGTCTCAGACAGATCTTGTCAAGAACATGATCTCAAGAATCTTTTATCATATGGTTTCGCAATTCATCATGCGGGATTGGTTAGGACCGATCGTCAACTTGTGGAGGACCTCTTTGCTAAGGGACATGTGCAAGTTCTGGTGTCAACAGCAACCTTAGCTTGGGGTGTCAATTTACCTGCACATACTGTCATTATAAAAGGCACTCAGATATACAACCCTGAGAAAGGAGCCTGGACTGAACTGAGTCCCCTTGATGTTATGCAGATGCTTGGCCGTGCTGGAAGGCCTCAATATGACACTTATGGAGAAGGAATCATCATAACTGGACACAGTTCACTGAAATATTATCTTTCTTTAATGAATCAGCAACTTCCTATTGAAAGTCTATCTAAGTTGCCTGATCAGTTGAACACAGAGATTGTCCTTGGGATGGTGCAGAATGCCAAAGAGGCATGCAAGTGGATCCTCTATACTTACCTCTATGTTCGAATGGTACAAAATCCCAGTCTTTATGGTCTTGCTGCTGCTGGTGTCAAAACTGAAGATGCTTTGGAGGAAAGGTGTGCTGACTTGGTTCATTCTGCAGCTGCATTACTGGACAAAAACAACCTGATTAAGTATGATAGGAAGAGTGGATATTTCCAGGTGACTGACTTGGGTCGCATTGCTAGCTGTTACTACATAACTCATGGGACAATTTCCACATACAATGAGCACTTGAAACCAACAATTGGTGACATTGAGCTTTGTAGACTCTTCTCTCTCAGTGAGGAGTTCAAATGTGTAACAGTGAGGCAGGATGAGAAAATGGAATTGGCAAAGCTTCTGGATTGTGTTCCCATTCCTATAAAAGAGAGTCTTGAGGAGCCCAGTGCCAAGATCAATGTTCTACTGCAGGCATATATTTCACAGCTGAAGCTTGAGGGGCTGTCTTTGTCATCGGACATGGTCTATATAACTCAGAGTGCTGCACGTCTGATGCGAGCCTTTTTTGAGATAGTTCTGAAAAGAGGATGGGCTCTGTTAGCTGATAAGGCTTTGAAATGGTGCAAGATGATAAGTAAGAGGATGTGGAGTGTGCAGACACCACTTCGCCAATTCCATGGCATTCCAAATGAAATCTTAATGAGATTGGAGAAGAAAGATTTGGCTTGGGAGCGGTATTATGATCTTTCATCACAAGAGTTAGGGGAGCTTATTCGTTTCCCCAAGCAGGGAGGAACACTTCACAAATTCATTCATCAGTTCCCAAAGCTCAACCTTGCAGCACATGTTCAACCAATTACTCACTCTATCCTGAGGGTAGAATTGACTATCACACCAGATTTCCAGTGGGAGGATAAAGTCCATGGTTATGTAGAACCCTTCTGGGTTATTGTAGAAGATAACGACAGGGAGCGAATTCTTCATCATGAATATTTCATGCTGAAGAAGCAGTATATTAATGAGGACCATACTTTGAACTTCACTGTCCCAATTTATGAACCTTTGCCTCCTCAATACTTCATCCGTGTTGTGTCTGACAGATGGCTAGGGTCCCAAACTGTTTTACCAGTTCCTTTCCGGCACCTGATTTTACCAGAGAAGCATCCTCCTCCCACCGAGTTGCTAGACTTGCAACCTCTACCAGTTACTGCATTGAGGAATCCAGCTTATGAGGCGCTTTATCAAGATTTTAAGCATTTCAACCCAGTTCAAACTCAGGTTTTTACATTCTTGTACAACTCAGACGACGTCTTGGTTGCAGCTCCAACTGGTAGTGGGAAGACCATTTGTGCTGAACTTTCCATATTAAGAAATCATCAGAAAGGACCTGATAGTATTTTCCGTGCAGTGTATATAGCTCCTCTTGAGGTTCTTGCTAAGGAGCGATACAGTGATTGGAGGAAGAAATTTGGGGACTCTCTTGGAATGAGAGTGGTTGCATTAACTGGGGAAACGACGACTGATTTGAAACTGTTAGAGAAGGGTCAGTTAATCATTAGCACACCTGAGAAATGGGATGGTTTATCCCGCCGTTGGAAACAGCGCAAGTATGTTAGGCAAGTAAGTCTTTTCATTGTTGACGAACTGCACCTGATTGGTGGCCAAGGCGGTGCAGTGCTAGAGGTGATTGTCTCTCAGATGCGATATATCTCAAGCCAGGTTGAGAACAAGGTTCGTATTGTTGCTTTGTCAACTTCCCTGGCTAATGCCAAGGATTTGGGGCAATGGATTGGGGCTACATCTCATGGGCTTTTCTACTTTGCTGCTTGTGTCAGGCCTGTGCCACTGGACATACATATTCAGGGTGTTGACATTGCTAACTTTGAGGCTAGGATGCAAGCCATGACAAAACTCACGTACACTGCAATAGTACAACATGCAAGGAAAGGAAAACCAGCAATAGTGTATGTCCCCACAAGGAAGCTTGTACGCCTTTCTGCGGTGGATCTGATGACTTACTCAAGCATGGATAACAAAGGCACACCTGTGTTTTTGCTGAAATCTGAAACAGAGCTGGAAACTTTTGTGGAGGGAATCAGCGAGCCTGTGCTAAAAGAAACACTCAAGTATAGTGTGGGCTACTTGCATGAAGGCTTGTCTGGCACAGATCAGGATATAGTGAAGACATTGTTTGAAACTGGATGGATCTAAGTATGTGTGATGAGCAGTAAAATGTGTTGGGGAGTGCGCCTCTCTGCCCAGATGGTGGTGGTTATGGGAACGCAGTACCATGATGGTAGGGAAAATGTGCACAGTGACTATCCAGTGAGTGATTTATTGCAGATGATGGGTCATGCCAGGCGACCTCTTGTAGATAGCTCGGGGAAGTGTGTCATCCTCTGCCATGCACCACGCAAGGACTACTACAAGAATTTCTTGTATGAAGCATTCCCAGTTGAGAGCCATTTACAGTACTATCTCCATGACAATTTCAACACAGAGATTGTTGTTGGAGTTATTCAGAACAAGCAGGATGCAGTAGATTACCTTACATGGACATTTATGTACAGAAGGCTCACTCAGAATCCAAACTACTATAATCTGCAGGGTGTTAGTCACAGGCATATTTCGGATCACCTCTCAGAGCTGGTGGAGAATACTATCAGTGACTTGGAGTCAAGCAAATGTGTTGCTGTGGTAGATGACGTTTTGCTTTCACCCCTGAATCATGGATTGCTTGCATCATATTATTACATCAGTTACATGACAATAGAACGTTTTACCTCTTCTTTGACCTCCACAACGAAGTTGAAGGGCTTGCTTGAAATTTTGGCTTCAGCAACAGAGTATGAACAGCTTCCAAATAAGACCCGGTGAAGAGGAGTTGATAAGGAGGTTAATTAATCATCAGCGCTTCTCTTTTGGGAATCCCAAATACACAGACCCTCATGTCAAGGCTAATGCTCTCTTACAAGCCCACTTCTCTAGGCAAATGGTAGGTGGAAATCTTGCTTCTGACCAGCAAGAGGTACTTCTTTATGCTAGTAGGTTGCTTCAAGCAATGGTTGATGTAATATCCAGTAATGGATGGCTGAACCTAGCACTTCTAGCAATGGAAGCGATCCATATGATCACTCAAGGAATGTGGGGGCACGATTCTGAGCTTCTTCAACTTCCACATTACGCAAAGGAATTGGCTAAGAAGTGCCAAGAGAATCCAGGAAAGAGTGTAGAGATTGTGTTTGATCTAGTGGAGATGAAAGATGATGATAGGCATGAGCTCTTGCAAATATCAGAGTCACAGCTTGTGGATATTGATCGTTTCTGCAAGAAGTATCCATACATTGATTTGACATATGATGTGTGAACGGTGGTAATGTGAGAGCAGGAGACAATGTGAATTTACAGGTAACTCTTGAGCGAAGATCTGAGATTGGACCTGTGCTTGTGCCTAGATATCCTAAAGACAAGGAAGAGGGATGGTGGCTTGTTGTTGGTGATATAAAAAGCAACCAACTAGTAGCTATTAAGAGGGTTAATCTTCAGAGGGAGTCAAGGATCAAGCTTGATTTCACTGCCCCTGCTGAAGCTGGAATGAGGAAGTACAAACTCTATTTCATGTGTGATTCTTATCTAGGTTGTGATGAGGAACACACTTTTGCAGTTGACGTAAACGACGTAATGCCTGAAGACGACAGTTGAAGAGAGTGACGTAGCTTTTACTTTTTGGTAATTACTACTTATAGACAATCTACTGAGACTAAGTGCTGTTTTAGCTTATTTTAAATTGTTTCACTAACTAATTTCTTCAATATTATGCAGTTTATTTTTAGCTTTAAGAATGTGATCTGAAATGCTTATGGTTACTTGCCTCATATCCTATATTTTTCTGCCTTTTCTTCTACCCATTTGAAGGCATTATATTTGTTTAAATGAATAGAAGCTAGTCATTTTAATATGCTTACACGAGGATTCACCTGTTTACATTATGCCTAAAGGCAGTTGTATGGATTGACATTCAGCATAGATATTACCTTTGTTTTTCTTCTTCCCCTTTTATATATTTCTGTAGAGATAGGGAATCAACATAGATAAGCTTCGAACAGTTAACAGTATAGATGATCTTTCCACCATAATTGACCGCTAACTCATCAATATCTGCTGTATAAAATAGGAGAATTTGTATAATATGCCCTGAATTTAATAATTGAAAAAAATATTTGAATAACAGCTTGTGCATATATCAGTAGAACCATTTTCTACCACATATAGAGGTAAACTTGTTATGATCAAGACAATGCACTTGATATTTTACAACACCAACAGTCCAACCTTTTCATGCATATTTCAACTGTTCATTAGTTTATCAAGCACCTGTTTCTGCTATAACATTTTGTACTATTCAGGCAACCTGATTACTGCATCACTTGGTTCACCAGTCAGGAGGAGATGAAGTTGGCAATACATGAGGCAAATGGCAATATCCTGGTTTTTAGAAGTTGGGTATTTTCCTTTTAAGTTTTGACTATTTGGGAGCCAGAAAGGAGAGAGCTGATGTGTTTTCATTGCTGAAGTGATGAGATCCACCGCAAGGGTCCATTTAGCATTCTGTCAGGTAATTCCATGAATGGCCTAACTGAGAGATGGTTTTTTGTCTGTTGGCTGAATACCACAGAGGAATGTTGCACCTGATAGCCACCATCCATTTTTCAAGGTTTGCAAGCCTGAGGTCTGTTTCTGTTATTCCTGTCTATCTTTTCATGCTTCACACCTGAACCTGCACAAATAAGATCATATTCATATTTCTTCTCTACTTTTGTGAAAGTTCACATAGACCTCTGAGAAATGAGCTCGTAGATCCTCATTTAGAGCATTAAGTCTTTTGTCAATCTAAGTAAAATACAGTATATACTGCCAATCTTGTTTTTAGTTAAAAAAAACAGCTAACTTCTGGAGACTCTAGCAGATGTATTTCCTCCTTTAGTTTCTACTTCCCTTCCTCAACTAATAGGAGCTTCTAACCTTCTAGCTTATATAACAAAGCTACAATATGTCCTTTTTGAAAAGTTTCAAAAGGCGTAAGGAGAAGTAAATAAAATCTTGACAATATTTAGCTACTTGGTCACGTTAGAATGAACATAGAAATGTACAAAAGATACCTCTTGCAGAACATTATCCAGTTGCCTCAGCAGTCAATCTGTTTTCCCGTGATTGTATTCAGTTGAGACCCTTAAATCACTTAAGACTCCTTTTTAAGAGCATAAAACATAGAGCAGCAAAACTGTCAGAATAACTAAAAGAATGAGAACAAAGCTGATCCATTAATGAGACTTACTAGATGCACCATTTGAAATAAATTAGAGCTTTATTTTCGCTTTGTACTTATAGTCTAAATGGACCTTAGAGCTTTTTTGCGCTTTTTGCTTTTGATAAAACTGTGTCGGGTTAAGTAGAAAATTGATGGCTCTCTTGATCGATGTAAGGCTCGTTTGGTAGCCAAGGTTATACATAGTCTTATGGTGTGGACTATGGTGGACATTCAATCAACTGCTTCGTCCTACTACTGTTAGACTGGTGTTTTCCTTTATTACCTTATCTTGTGGATGGCATATTCATTGGTCTGACATTAACAATGCCTTTCTTAATGGTTTATTGACTGAGACTGTTTATATGGAGCAACCGAGCAACCACAAGGCTTTCAGGACTCTCACTATCCCCAATTATGTGTGAGTTTTGTAAGGTTCTGTGTGGTCTTAATCAAGCACCTGGTGCTTGGTTTGCCTGCTTTGACCACTTTCTCATCTCTCATGAATTTCATAATAGCTGAGTTGATAACTCTTTATTCGTTTATGAATATGGTAATTGATATCGATATCTTCTTCTGATACTATCCTTGCAGATTTTGATTTTCTTTGTTATCATGGTTTTCTAGCCTGCTATATGCTCTGAGTTTCTATTAATGATCTAGGAAATGTTCACTTTTCCTTAGATTTCGTGTTTCTCACACTTCTGCATGTCTTCATATTTCTCAAGCCAAGTATATTCGGGATATTCTTGATTGGGCCGGCATTATTGGTTGCAGGCCAGTTGCCACACTGGTGTCTTCTTCTATTTTTCGTATTTGGACTTTTTAGTTGACAGCTCCATTTGTAATGCATCCAGATATTCCTTATGTTGTTAACACCGCTAGCCAGAATTTGCAGTCCCCTTTGGCCTCATCATTTTGCAGCTGTCAAAACGCCTTTTATGGTATGTTGCTGGTACATTGCATTACGGTCTTTTGCTACGCCCTTCAAATGCTCTCTTATTAACTACTATTTTGATGTTGATTGGGCTGGTTGTCCTATACTCAGCGCTCTACCTCCAGCTCTCTGTTATTGTTTGGTAATAATCTCATTTCTCAGTGTTGTAAGAAGCAGCATACTGTCTCTTGTTCTAGCACAAAGGCCGTGAGTGCAGTGGGAATAGGCTTCCCAAGAAACCAGGTTGGGCCGGGGTCAGGCATAGAATGATGGGGATGGGCTTTAATCTTGTATTGGTTTTGCCAACTTATTAGGTTGCGGATGGGGAAAAACGCCATGGGGACTGAGGTCATAGTGCAGCATAATTAAGAGATCCATTCCATTTAGGGCAAAAACCAAATGGGCGGGCATAGGCTAGGGGCTACGGGTGGTCTGTCATATGAGCAGATTGATCACTAGACCAAGACTACTATCAACTTGATGCACTTTGTCGGATTAATGAGTGAAGGACCTAATTATTAGTGACTTCAAAAAACGCTCTTTGTTTGGTTTTTGATAGTTCTTGGTCTTTCTTTTTTTTCTTTTTGAAATTTGTAATTTCCCTTTTTCTTAACATTTTTGGATGAATTTATTTTCGTACTCAAAAGATGATTAGTGGTGATTACTCTACTAAGCTAAATTATCTTTCAAAGCATTGTCGAGTGTGTTTCATTGTCAAATCACCAAAAGGAAAAAAAATTATCAAAAGTATAGAGCATATATATCGATTAGTATTAAAAGTGTCTAAAGAAGATTGGAAAAAGAAATGATTGAGCTTTGAAATTTAGTGTGAATAATTTCCACTAACTTTACATTTGATCATGCATGACTTGCCTTTTCCTCCACCAATCAAAGAAATTATTAAGTCTATAGCTTACTCAAGAATTTTGTGCATAATTTCCTTATTTTTGCTCATTATTTACTTTGTTCATTGCCTTCACACGACTCTCATTATTACCTAAAAGTATGGTGGTTCATGGTTATGGTTATAAAACCAAACCGAACCGCAATTTGAACTAAACTGATTAGAAAAACTGATATTTGGTTTGATTTGGTTAGGTTTGGTTTTAAATTTTGAAAAATCGATATTATTTTGTTTGATTTTGGTTTTACTAAAAGTTAACCGCAAAAATAACCAAACCTAACTGAGAAGTTATATATATAAATTTTATAATTATTTATAAATAAAATATTAGTATTTTGATAAATTTTAATTTATTTAAGTCTTTAATTTTACTATTTAACCCAACACTTAAATTTTAGCCAAACTATTATAACCTTAAGTCTAAACCCCTCAATATTCATTACTTAAAAGATCACACTTTCTATGTTCTTTATAAAATTTTCTAACGCAACATTGAATAATTTAAAACTCAAGCTAAAGAAGATGGTAATTGATTACTTTTGACTATGAAATATTGGTTTTTTTTTTTTAGAAGTAATTTCTCTAATATTTTAAGTGTAATTTTATTGAAAAGTCTATTGATAAGATGTTGAGATCTCCAGAATATTGAACCAACTTTATGTTATTGACAATGAGTTTTTTTAGTTTCTGAAACTTGGTACATTGGATGAATCATTTTGTTCGTGTAATAGCTTATTTATGAATTATTCATGTACTAAGTGTTTGTGTCTATCGAGATACGTATGTCCTCAACAAATTTATTAATTTCGAATTGAAAAAAAACCGATAAAAATCTAACCAAACCGACGGTTATTTTTTTGATTTGGTTTGGTTTGGTTTTAGAAATATAAAAACCGATTTAAATTGGTTTGGTTTTGGTTTTAACTAACAATCGATGCAAACCGAACCATGAACACCCCTACCTAAATGCATTTCAAAATCCTTTTATAAGAATTGTTTTCTTTGATATGTTTTACTTGAATTCTGAAAATTAAGATTGGTAGCTCCAAAGAATAATTACTTAATTAGCTTTTATGATAAGGCTATATAAGCACTTTGGTAATTAATCCTACCATAACCCTTTATTTTCCATCTTTATGGACCTACCAATAAGTGAAAGAGAACCAGACTACCAAGGAATGGATTATAATCTACGAATGTTCATTCATTCTTCACTTTATTACATCAAAGTCTCTCAATTTTATGTAAATACTGTAGAAGTCACTAATTATTTGAGTACTTTTTGGTTATGAAATATATATATAGATGATCTGGTTCAATGATTTAGTGGCTTTATCTGATACTTAGGTAAAATTGAGTGACTTCTTATTACAAAATAGTTAAGTAATTTCATGTGATATTTACTTAGTGACTTTCGTGCAACAAAACATAAGTTGAATGACTCATGTAAAGTTTACCCTAAAGGATTAGGGTATGTGGTGGACGGATGAGATTCCTATAGTGTTCTTAATCAGAAATTTTGAGTTCGAGCTTTGAGAATCAAAATTTTCCTATGAAGTGTATTGTCCACTTAAATGGGTTTTATGTGGCTCAAATCAAAACTAATCAAATCAGTGAATTTCAAATATTAGATGGTAAAAATAAAAAGGGTAAGAAGAACAAAGAAGATGAGGGAAGATCACATATGAAAATTACAAAGATCAATGTCTCCAAAACTTGAAGCAAGTTAATGAGAGTTGTTTACCTATTAGGGTCCTCATGGGACCAAAGTGCATAGCCAGTTCACAACTCCATTTTAAAGGAGTCAACCTCAATGCTCTCTTATAGACACTCAATTCCCTAGCATTTGTCATCATTTTATTTTATCTTTTACCGTGCATTTTTTATAGTAGTTTTAGTCCGTATCCTACTTTTTTTATATATAACGATAGAGAACGATATAATCTATCTAAATATTATATTCATTAAAACAATACAGTATGATACAATACAATATGATATTATACATTGTAAAATATGAAAGATGAAAATAAGTAAAAACTCTATTTTCCAAATATAAAATAAATGGGGCCTGTTAAAGACCAAAAAAGATATGTCAATGGCACGCTTTGCATTTTTGTCCCAGAAGTTTTTAAAATTCCATGTTTATTTGTCTTGTACTATTTCTCATCATCAAAATTTGGATTTTTTTTCTTACTTATCCAGACACACAAAATGTAATTATTATTCATAATATTTCCTGGTTCATCAAATTTATGTAGATGTTCACGTGTGAGATGCATTTTGAATCTACTTGATAACAAACATTTGTGGAGTTTAATTAAAATGTAATTAGGAAATTAATCATATTTACTTCATTCTTAATGTTCTTAATTCACAAGATATATAAAAAGAAGTATACGATCGATACTACCATATGCCTAATTAATTGGATTTATACTAATCAATGTATAGTAGACATCAAGTTCACAAAATTGTGTGGCATTTTCTTGAAATTTGTTCCCTTTGACAAAGATGTCAACTTTTTTCCCATGCTGTGACCACCGAAGGTTCGACAAAAGCAAAAAATGACAAGATATAAATGGAATCTTATTTCCGATCAATTTTACTTTGTCATGTCATTTTGTAAGTCCTTGAGAAAATATTAACTAAAAATATAATTTCATTAAATTATTTCTATTTTGTAAGTCCTTGAGAAAATATTAACTAAAAATAAAATTTAATACTACTACTCTTCTCTTCACCATATTAATGGACCTTGGCATAATTCAATTCAAAAGCTAGCTCATAAGGTTACACTAATAGTCATGGGCTCATCGAAGAGCTAGATCAAACCAGTTCGATCAAACTCAATAATTTTAACTTTTGACCTGGAAGGTTGGAAGTAAAACGGAAATCAAAACTTCAAGATCATTCAATAATTTCATGGAGGTTACTAATAGTCAAAAGTTATTTAACGAATCATATCATAATTATCTATTATAACAGGTAATCTGTCTTATTTACTTGAACACAATCTTATAATTTAAGGAGATTTGAGTGATCTTGATGGTGTATAAACTTAAAATACTCCTTAAACAAAAGAATTTGGTGGAAACACAGCAGTTAATGTTTGTACCCTAAAAAAAATTAACCTTTCCCCAACATGGTTGAAAAGAAAAAAGTAAGGAAAGACTAATAAGGGCAGACAACAATTATTCAAAGCAAGAAAGTTTTAAAAAATCACATAATTGTGTGCGTGTGCCATACTATATGACATAATATATTATATCATCATCTAATAGTCAAATAAAAACACCATAACTTTTTATGCCTTAGTTGAAATATTCTGACAATATTATAGGGATCTGTTCTGTATATATACTTTCTTGCATGGATTTTCACAAGGTTAATTACAAGGCATTTATATATACATGTTTTTCAACAATAGGTGCAATATTGCAGTTTAAGTTTCCAAGTTGTGACCTTATGAAGGCTACTCTTAAGTATTTAGCAGGCATTGCTGGTCCAAGTGGTTATGGTTCTAAAACAACTGCAGAACAAGTCACTCAAGTTTGTTCTGTTTCCTTTACTTCTCAGCTTACTGCTATTATCACTGGTTAGTTTCGAAATCCCAGTATGTTCGTTGTATAGTGAAAAATTATGGAAATAGATTGTTGCATCATACGTCTCATTTCGTTTCTATCTTATGGAAGAGAAATTCTTCTGCTCATATACATTCGTTGAATCCCCTCAGCTTCTTCGTGTGTTTTTCAGCTGTAGGGTACTATTGATGTCTCCACTCATCATTTTGTTTCCTGAATCTTGATGTTGTTATACTCTGTATATACAACTAGAATGATACACATAGTGATTAAATAACATATATTGGACACCCTTGACATAGCATGTTGTTGTAGCCCAGTGGTTTCAGATCCCTTGAATGGATTTCAGACACCTTGAATAAGTCAGTGCTCAGGTGTTCATATCTCACTAGCAACAATTTTTTCCCTTTTTAAAAAGAACTTTTGTTGTGCAATTTGTGGACACCCTTCGTAAAATTCCTGGCTCCGCCACTGCTGAGAATATCTTTAAAATATATTATAATTAATAAAAAACTCAACGAAGCAGCATCAAATGACACTAGTGGGTTCAATCTGCCTCCAAGAAAAGAGGAAAACAGGGTCTAAAGGTTCTTTAAAAAAAAATTTAAGGAAGATATAGTTTTGTCTCTACTGAGTACTATTCTATTATAGATTAATGTTTAGAAATATTCCGTATATATAATATAGTTTACATCTGGACAATACTGAGAGCTAATCATGTTATCTTTAACAACAAAAAGTTCAATATCTATTTATTTAAATCACAGTCTACACTTTCATAGATTACAATTTTATTCACCATACATTATATTAGTGCTCTATCCATAGATTCAATTTGTCATGTAAAGTTTAGACAAAGCGTGATTTACATTTTCTTCCTTTTTTTATTCTTATATGTATCCTCTCGAATTAGTCGAGGTGCACACAGACTGATACAGATAGCATGGTTATATATATAAAAAAAGAAAAGATATACCTGTAATTAATCACCTTATAAGTGACCAAATTATATAAATATTTTTTAATACTGACAGTGTATAGAACTTAAATTCGTTTCAATTTCCTTTCGGATTTTGATGATTGAAATTTTACAGGTGCAACATCTGGCATTGGAGCAGAAACAGCAAGGGTGTTGGCAAAGAGGGGTGTAAGATTAGTTATTCCAGCTAGGGATTTGAAGAAGGCAGCCATACTAAAGGAAGCCATAAAAAAGCAGAGTCCTTGGGCTGCTGACATTATTTTATTAGAGATAGATTTGAGTTCATTTGCTTCTATTCAAAGATTTTGTGCCCAATTCTTGTCTTTAGGATTGCCTCTTCACATTCTCATGTATGTTTCTAGTTTGTACCTTTCCTTTTTCTCTATAATTTGAATCCCCTCCGTAAAAATTCTGACTCTGACACTGATGACTTAAATTTTATCATGCAGAAATAATGCAGGCAAATTCTCACAGAAGATGGAGTTTTCTGAAGACAAATTTGAGCTCTCATTTGCCACAAACTACTTAGGTAACTCTTGTTCTATAATAACAATCTTCGTTTTGACAATCATGGTGTCCTGATTAACTTGCACGCACTTCAATTAATTGCATAAATCACGTATACATGCTACCTCCCATCAGTACTGGTAACTAATTAACTGTGTGTCCAGTAAGGGTTGCACAGATGGGAAGAAATCCCCGAGTGTTTTTGTCTCACTGGAATTTGAACACGAGACCTTACGGTTATGTTGTTGGACAGGTCATTTTTTATTGACGGAGATGCTGCTAGATAAGATGGTAGAGACAGCAGAGCAGACAGGGATTGAAGGAAGGATTGTAAATGTTAGCTCTGTAGTTCACAACTGGGTAAAAAGAGATAAGTTTTGCTTCAGCCAAATGCTTAATCCTAAAAAGTAAGTATAATATAAACCTAACTCATTAGTAATACACTAATACCAATTACCAGCATATCAAAGATTGTAAACAAATAGTAATAATCTAATTTATTTTGAATTGCTTGCTTACAGTTATAATGGTACTCGAGCATATGCTCAGTCGAAATTGGCCAACATTTTACATGCCAAGGAATTGTCAAGACAACTAAAGGTGAACAATATATGCCTATTTTTTCCCGTTTTCACTAGGGGAGTAGGGGTGTGGAGGTCGTGGATTAGGGTAGAAGGTCAATAGGTGGTGGAGTGTTCTCTTGCTTCCTAAAGGATTTAGGCTTAGTGTCCTGCTCAGTCATTTTTCCTTTTCATACTTGCTCTGATTATTATACTCGAGTTGAGGGTCTTCTGGAATCAATCTCTCTACCTCCACAAGGTAGTGGTAAGGTCTGCATATACTCTACCCTTCTCATCTCCCACTTGTGGGATTTCACCGGGTATTTTGTTGTTGTACTTGGGGTCGCTACGTCAGTTTACCATTGGTGCCAATACTTTAGTTTGTTTTGCCCAATAGCTCTGTTTGGATACTGAAAACTTGTTTGTTGGAATCTCTAAAACAGGCAAGAAATGCAAATGTAGCTATCAATGCTGTACATCCAGGCATTGTGAAGACAGGAATAACAAGGGATCACAAGGGCTTTATCACAGGCATGCATTTTAATTTTTTGTCGTTTTGAGCTTTTTCTTTGCTTTTCACTAAAATTTTGCGGCTGAAAGAAGTAAAGACAACTAAAAGAAACTAACTTTTGCTCATAAATTTACACAGATTCTCTCTATTTTATGGCATCAAAGCTTCTTAAGTCAACATCACAGGGTTCAGCAAGTACATGTTATGTAGCACTGAATCCACAAACAAGGGGAGTAAGTGGGAAATACTTTGCAGATTGCAATGAATGTCACTGCTCAGCTTTAGCTAATGATGAAATTGAAGCTCGTAAACTATGGAAGCACACTCGTGCTCTAATTCATCGAAGATCGTTTCCAGGAATCACAATCTTTTCTTAAATTATTTTTTCAAGAGAGAGAGACCTGTAAATATGCACTCCATTCCAACATAATTTGAATCAATACAAAGTTTTGAATATAAAAATGTGATTGGAAACAGTGTCACATAAAATGAAACAGTTGCATTACTTACTAGTAAGAGCATAAAATCCCTTCATTCGGTGGCCCCAGACAATTATTATGGACTATAACATGCTTTCCCTTTTCTCTTAGCACTTAGAAAATTCAATTGAGTAATTTGCTAGGTTCAAAAAAACACCATTAGTGGCCCTTTACCACCTCTGCTTCCATGTACTAAATACCTTTTGGATTATACAAATACCAGTAAAATGGATGCCATCAAGTTCATCAACTTTACCAGACATTTACATGACTATGATTTTGTCTTCGAATCAATATTGCAAGTAACTGTAACCCCAAAAGAATCAATATTATAATAGATTTTTATCATGTATCATTACATGAAAAGCACAATACAGAATGAAAAGTTTGGTTGTGTTCCTAATATCCACTGCTGCATTCTAAGCAATTGATCAATGAGTGTGCCTGCTCTTTTACTATCTTGATATTGAAGTGTTCTACCAATAGGACACAAATCAAGTACAAAGATCAGAGGCAGAACAGAAAAAATAACTGCAGCAGTCAGCTGTCTCTGTTCTATAACAGATACAACAAGATTTAAGTGTATAAAAGTAAAAACCATAAGTTCTTGCAAAGATCACGACCAATATAACTATAAGGAGAATGGAGTTGATAATTTGGAAACTGTAACGATATACTTCAGCAAAAATCAACGAAGTTGTTTTGACCTAAGTAACAAAGTCAGCTAATTCAAACCCTAGGAAGAGACAGCGAAGCTCCAAATCTGCTTAGGTAATTGTTGGTTCGATACTTTTAACTCTTTAGGTACAAGAAAATCAGATACTCCCTCCGTTTACATTTCATGTATCTTAATTTGACCAGTTTTTACCAAGAATATGAAAAGACTTCTAAATTGGTCGTAAACTAAAGGTGTATATAACATACTAAAAATATCTACTGAATCTTAGTCTTAAACATGTCATGTCATTCCTATAAGGGATTGTCCTACGGGTAACATGGGAATGTTAGAATTAAAAATTTACTAAATATATAAAGGTTGCATTTCTTTAGACAAACTATAAAGGAAAATAATATACATAAATTGAAGAGGGAGTATTTGCTAGTCAGTGTTCGCCAATTGAGAATATAGAATGGCTGATCAACTTCAAGAAGGTGCTTCAACGAATTCAGATGGAAAAAAAAAGGCTGATAATTATCATTTCTTGACCTGCCAAAGAAGAAAATTTTGTTCATTAGGGTCTCATGCTTGTATGACAAGCTTATTCAAATCCAATCTAGTTGACTTTATTGTTGTTATGAGATGATTCATTAAGCAGCAGTGTATTCTGGTAAAAAAAATTATTCTTGGAAAGGCATACTAAATCAATTGTTTGGGGTTAATTCACTTGCGTAAACATTCATCTAATGCTGTGAAATTAGAGAGAATGTTTGTTATCACTGTAATCCATTTCTGTTGCTATCATATTATTTTGTTGTAGTGGTTGTTCCTTCTTCTAGTATGATTTATCATGCTTTCTCTAGCATTGTCTTGTCTTCTACTCTCTTGTTGTTTTCTGTTTACGAACTGCTTTTACTTGAGCCAAGGGTCTATTAGAAAACAACCTCTCTATCTCCCAAGGTAGGGGTAAGATCTGTGTACACACTACCCTCCTCGGACCCAACTTGTGGGATTACACTGGGTATGTTGTTTTTGTTTGTTATCACTGTAAATGTTTTTTGGAACAAACATTCAGAAAATGTTATCAAATTATTGAATCTTGTTTATTTTTGTATAATTTTGGACAAACACAGGTCTAAGTGTAATATGTTCAGCAAGGATTCATAAAGCCATGCATGGTCTATTTTTTAAGAATCTATTTTCCGAACATAGGTGGTCTCCTGTTTCAGAGTAGTTTTCTAGCCATAAGTGGTTTCATATCACAGTGCTTATAAATAGAATCAACAATAAATGGATTGCTTATTTTCTATCTATTCAACATCTTCCAAGGGGAAAAAGAAATGAAGGGAGAAATAAACACTGAAATTGATTTGAGCGAATTGTCAAAATATGTTTGGGGTTAACAGAAAGATACCTTAAAACGAGGAGAACGGCGAAGAGATGATGCAGATACAGGAGAGAGAATGGCTGACCTATCCCTTTTACCAAGGGCAAGCTTCCTGGAAGCTCCTTTTTTATATTCATCAGACTGAGGCTCCGCTTTCTGGGGTGAAGATTCATCTCTACTACTAATTGAGATGGACGACATCACCGTAGGCATAGAGACCATAGAAGTATCTTGATCTTGCGATGTTAATCCTGGTAGGAACCAAATAAAACAACCCCTTAAGAGCAGCTTATCAAACATATCCAAAATCAGAAACAGTAACTGCATTTGCATGAAAGGTGAAAACACTCCAATCATACTTGTAAGTCTACAAACTATACCAATTACTTTTGAATGTCTTGTACAACTATCAATTTATTGCCATGATTTTATTTTATTTTCAAAAGAAAGAAAAAACTCGAAATGGGGAGACAAACAAAGAAACAGGCAAGACACAGGACATACCACGTGCTACAGCTTCTAGAAACTTCTCTCTCATAGTCCTGACAAACTTGAACATTCCATTGCTTTTATTTAACTCAATGATCAGTTCTTTTGCGTCATTCAGCTGTGGATCACAATCAATCACTAACAATCCAAACAAAGTAAAGAATTATCATTCAGAACTACCTTCAATTTATTAAAGTTGATCAAGACCAAACTTACAAGTATGTGCATCATTCTCACGACGAACAGTAAAAGAGTACTCATCATCTGGATTATTGGCATTTATATTGGTAAAGATGAATTTTACTCCTGCAGAGAATGTAGGCCGTGAATGTTCAAAGAAGTGTACCTGTATTAGAGTTCAGAATCTGTCTAGAAATCTGTCCTTTATTATAAAGCATGTTTTCAGCAAGAAAAGATTTGCTCTAGTATGCTAAAATGTGTCTAGCAGAGAAGATTTGACATACCTTGGCCACATTCAATACGTAAACCAAGCACCTTATTGTACCACACAGTAGCCTCCTCTATTGCCTCTCTATGTCCAGTGTTCTGGTTAAGCTTTTCTTCTAGTGCTTCCAGAGCTTTCACCCCGACATAAAAGAAAAGCACAGCTCAATTACCATACAATATGAAACACTTAATGAAAACAGCAAAAATTGATAAGAATTACATGTGCAAAAAGAACTAGTGGGATTGCACTAGGTTTGTTGTTGTTGTACTTCCCGAAACATTGCCACTTCCTATTTTTCTAATTAAAAGACTCAAAACATGACTCATGTTTCTAAATGGAATGAGAGAAGGAAAACATTTTTTGAAGAAGGTAACAGTTGAGAGAAGCATAACTTCTACAAAGATGAAATTTACCATCATCTTGTTGAGATATTAGGGCGGAATATTCATGTTTCCGGGCCCTTTTATCCTCCATGACCCCTCTAAGCTCTTCCACTCTAGCATTGGTAGTAGATATTAGTTCAGCTATTTCTATCCTCGTTGCCTCTTTTCGGGTCTTGACTGAAAATATCAAGTTATTAACAGAAAAAAGGAATGAAAAGAAGACTATATGAGAATATAAATATTAACAAACTTAGAGAATGAGCAGTTAGCACCAATTTTCCTACTAAAGAGACATATATGTGCTGATTAATTCATTAATCCCAAGAAAATAATCCCAAGAAATTGCCCTGTCATAGCTACTTTAATGTGGATCTTCATGCATTCTCCTTGTTTACATCAAATACAAACAGAAGTCAGTAAAACACTTAAAATTTAGATTCCATGCTTCATATACCCTTTAAGCCTTGAAGGTATTGTTACTTTGAGGTTTCAACATTGTTATTACTCCCTATGTTCCATTTTATGTGACATAATTTCCTTTTTAGTTTGTGCCAAAAACAATGACACCTTTCTATATTTATAAATAATTTTTATTTAAACTTCCAATTGTACTCTCAATACATGATTATATAGCCACACAAATGTCTATGGCATGTTTTAAACGACAAGTTTCAAAAGCATTTCTTTTTTCTTAAACTTGCTTCAAAATTTTACTTATTCATAGTTTTTGTTTTATTCTTTTATCAATAAGCTTTGACTTATATTTATCTTTTTTATTTTTTCATCATTTGTGTCTTCCTCCACTAAAACATGCACTTTGCGGTTAAAGCTCCATAAGTTACTGTATGTTTTTCACCTTTGTCAACACTACTCTTAAGCACTATGGTCACCCTTTTTCCATTGTGATGACTAATATGAAGAGGTGAATCAAAAGACTAGGACGGCATTTGCATAAATAAATCAAATTTGGAGAAGCAACAAGGACAGCAATGTCAGTAAGGTGAGTAAACCTATAATCCTCCTCAACCTAGACAACCGATTCTCTTCAAAGTTTGATCCAGAGATCAAAGAAAAATAGCAATGGACATAAAGATTAAACAATATACTACAGCATGAAAAAAAAATATGTTGTGAGAGATTGATATATACCTGCAAGTGCTTTTACTAAATTATCTTCTGCCTCTCTAAGCTCAGTTTTCAATTTCCCAAGCTTTGCTTCCATGAAGAAAAAAAACATCAAAACAAAAAATACTTAATTAGTAAGATTCCATGAATATGGGCACCCAGGAAAAAATTGATTCTTTTTTTAAAATAGAGTTCAGTTCAATCCCAAAATAGAAAATACCCTTCAAAGACTGATACTTTTTAGAATGTCTGTAAATGGAAAAGTTTGATATACGGAATGCGCTGCTAGTAAAACTCCGTCTAAAAAATCATTAGAAAAAGAGAACCCTGCGGGTACGAAAAAATCCCAAATGCAGTGTTTTCAATTTTACCTTGGAATTGAAGGGTTTGTTGAGCTTGGGTCTTCGTTGAATCCAAAGATTTCCGAAAAGAGATAGCGCCTGCATCTATAATCTGTTGTTGAATTTGTAAATCCCTGTTACATTTTAACCTAAGTTGCTCCATATTTGCTCGTAGAGTTGCTGCTGCTCCATTCTGCATCTCCTGTTAAACCCCTTTTTTTGGTGTTTCTTCACTGTATCTAAGAAACCTTACGCAGTTTTTTGTGAGATTTGAATTTGGTGGGAGATGAAGCTTTTCAAAGCCAGCGATTTTTTCCTTTCTTTAAAAATGGTGGATGACAATGATTGAGCCCCGAAAAGTTGATTTTGACGAGAAAATAACATAAAAGTCCCTAGTCTTTTGTACGTATGTGCAGAGTAATTCCTTAAATATACTCTTTAGCTGTTTTAGTCCTATGAGTTTATTAAAGTTCAGCAATTTTCATCTCCATCAAATATATACTTATATAAAAATCTCTAATGATTTTGATTTGTTCTTTAAATGGATTGTCTTTAATAATTTTTCTTAGAAATCAATCTTATGTCTAGGGAAGCATGAGTTTTATGAAGGTTTGGGGGCATAACTTGTAAATATTATGATGGAGAAATATAAATTTATGTCACATGAACGTTATTTACCTCAAGGAACGGAAATTAACGACCAACACAAATATACGTAGAAGTGCAAATGACTCTTTATCTTATCATAAAAAAGGGGATTTATTAATTTAAGAGACTTTATCAATAATTAAGTGAACCTCTTGAAAGCATAAGTAGAATTAGGGGGTCATTTGCAGTTTTACTTGTGTTTTGTGTTAATTTCCAACTTTTATTCCTCGTAATAAATAATATTTTTGTAAAAAAAAATAATTATATTTTTGTTTCATAATATCACATAAGTTTTGCTGAGACATAACTTTAATTTCTAAACAACGTATGCCTCATTACTCAAAGATAAAATTTAAAAATTAACTCATTTGAAAAGGATAATGTACAATTTAATGTAGAATTAATCTTGTTGGTTCAAGCGGTAAAATCTAGGTAAGCTCAGGTTGCCTGTCATACTTCATTAAAGAAACCATTTTATTTTGTTTATTATCAACTTGTTACCAATAAATTACATGGGTATAGATAATTGTGAGTGAACTAGTTATATGAGCAAAGCCAATTCATTCTTCTAAAAATATAGTAATGAAATATGACTCAAACACTAACACTATATATTCAATTGAAATAATACATGATATGTACCTACTCTACAAGACCAATAAAATGTTGTGATGGCATTTTCTTTAGGGACATTTTGAATTCCTACCAGGACCACCATAGTAAAAATAATCACCCCAAACATTATTTTTTCCAGATTTAATGTCATAGCAATAGGGATGGTCAGCTAAAAGATGAAGATTTGATAATGGGACCAAATTATTGTCCCAATCAACAACTTGCAAATTTCTAAAATAAGATGCCTTGCCATAGCCTTCATCTGCAAAATGACCACTTCCCATTTGTGTTGATGTGTGAAATCCTTGTATTGATGATCTTGAGTTCACTATTTCTCCTCCAAATTGTATCATGCTTGCATGTTCTTGCAAATGGCTGAACAAGAATGATGGCCAATACCCTACTAATTGCCCTGATCCCAATTCTAGCCACCAATTTCCATGCTTTGGGTCCTACACAAAACCAAATTGTGTGTTTGTAAGTGTGACTATATAATCTCAAAGAGTATACACCGGACATCGAGCCTAACTCAACTCAAAAAGTGTCCAAGTGCGCCTTATCCCACCGACGTCAGACCCCCCCCCCTCCCTCGCTCAGGACAGGACATTTTAAGAGGGAGGAGGGGAGAACATCCATAAACAATGAATTGGAATAGGTCTGACTCTGATGTCATGTTGAAGTGTGTGATCATCTCATCTAAAAGATTAAGTAGTTAAACAAAACAAAAAATGCTCAAAGATATTTGTGGAGGGCTTAAGTATACAGTATACCTTCCATATCATTATGCCAATATCCAATTGACTACCATCAGTTGATGATGTTGGAGAAATTGCAGCCCCCATAGCAATCCTGCTATTTGTTTGCACAAAACCTGAGCACAGTAAATTGTAGCATCCAGTGGTTTGGTATGCATCACTCTGCATTTTTTAAAATGTAGTAGTATATATTTTAAGTCTGTGAATGTCTAAAGCATCAACAAAACAAAGATTAACTTAACGTAAAGGATTTCTTTGCGTAAACAAGTCTTACCGTCCAATATGTGAAGAACCTTGGATAAATGTCTCCATATAGTTCTGGACTAACCTGACAATATGAACATGGCATGTGCAATTAAGCAATTTTTAATGTACCAAATCTCTGTTTAACTCTGAAATTTTGTACTAATTATTAGCTGTCATATGGTTAGTTTGATGTCACAGCTTAGCTTAGCAGCAATCATATTCTCAAACTAAAACCAACAAGTGTGATGAAGTTAAGAAGGAATATACCTCATCGATCATCGATGTTTTGACTACTTAGGACAACAGATGAATTTGCAAATAATATTTACCTGCCAGCCAGCTTCAATGGTATTAAGATCATCACCAAAAGTGCCAGAAATGATCCATAGTTGTGACAAACTGAATTCATATTGGTCTGTTACTTTTGGTGTCCATACACTAATGCTAGCCTTGGCACCATAATATTCTTCACCATTCACAAATGCTATTGCATGCTGCAAATGACAAAATTTTCACTAATTGCTTGTGTTATAATTATAAATTGAACATATCATGTATAATATTCGTCTTTCAAATTTAGACTAAATTTACATATACACAGACCTCATGATCATTGCCCATTGTGTCGCGCCTTACGCCTCTTATAATTTTTCTTCCAAATCGTTGTAAAGTACTAGCTCTCATAACATCTTTCTCTGTAGTTCTTCTAATTGGAACTGTCCCTTCCGGGCACGATTCTCCTAAAACTGTCCACAACTGATAGCTCCTAATTTCTGTCGATTCATTCGCGTTAGGCCTAGTTGGAGGTTCCTACATTTGGTCAAAAAACCAAAATTTAGAGTGAATGAGTTCTGCTCTTTAGACCTCGAGTATTTCTCATGTTCAGTGGCAGAGCTAGGAATTCAAATACGAGGACTAAAAAGGTAAGGGGGATTTGACAACTTATATATATATATATGCAAAACTACTACCAATGGCTTCATTCCTTTGAGGTGTGGATGATCAAAAGCTGGTTGAAGATGAGACAATACACAATCTATTAGATCTCCATCTGAACTCTGCAGTCACAAAACAAAAAACAAAGTGTACAATTATTTTCAAAATCTTGATTCATGAAAAAAGATTCAAACTTTAATCTTGAAAAAGAAGATAACAGAGGAATTTAACTTGCCTGAATTGTCTTGACTGCTGGTTTGTTGATGTTCTTGAGATAAGTCCTTAATCTCTTAAGTTTAATCAACTCTTGCTTTGGTTTAAAAGTTTGGTTTGTGAGCAAATGATGGTTTGAATGTTGCACAGTTGGATCTGAGATGACAGTACCAAATGTAGAAGCAAGAAACAAGAAACCAACAAATGAAAAAATGATTGAAAATGGCTTAGAATTACTAATCATGATGATTAATTTTGGAATGTTAAGTCTTTGTGTGGTTGTTTTGACCCTGTGTGGTTGTCTAGTACTGTAATGAGCAGCAAGACAAGAAGAAGCCAAGAGGATTTATTCCAAATTTTTGTCCATGGAAACACTTTCTCTAGCTATCTACAAATCCATACAAAAAAAAGAGACTTATAAAGGAAAAGTCCAAAGAGTAAAAGTTAAAACAAGGTCACTCACTCACCATTTTCAAAACCTTTTTTTGGTCTTTTTAAAGAATTAATTTGACAGATAAAAACAACTATCTGTGTATGTGGTTGTGTTGGTTTTGGGTTATGACAAACAGAAATCTCACTTATTAGTTATACAACATAATTGTAGTCCAAGTTAATTGGACCTTTTTTTTTTTTAATGAGTAACTTATAAGGTATTGATTCAATCGAATTCAATATGTGCGATAAGATTCTTTTTTCTTGGATCTCTTAGGGGAAATTTACTGTCGCTATCCTTCGGCTAGGCGTTGGATAAATCTGTATTTGTACAATGCCCACAAATAACACAAAAAATATAAGTCGTACTAGATAAGTCTGGTCAACGAGCTCGATTTAGAAGGTAGTAAATATAGTTACTAGAAATTATCTTAGCACATGGTATTGCACTATATTACTAAGCACATTTCACAGAGGCCAATAGCCATAGGCAATTTAGGTTATCTTTTTAATTACCTTTATGAGGTTTTGTGACAGTTGCCTCCCACTTCCTTTATAGATTTTTTTTAATACAAGTAGTAATATATTATTTCATCTCTTCTTTTTCTTTTTTAATACAAAGAATGAAATGTATGTTAGAAGGTGAATATTTGCCCATAAGTTTCAATCCCAAAATTCCAGTAATATAAGCTGAAAAATTATAATTATTTTACTTTTCTTTATTTGAACAAAATTAATGTTAAAAAATAGGCAAAAGTTTAGGGGAGGACTAAAAGTGCATCAATATTGCAAACATGAGGGACTATTAATGCTTCATGTGAAAACTTAAGGATAACTTTGAGTCTTAACCCAAAGATGAGGGACTATTTTGGGTCTTCTCTCTATACTATTATCATGAGCACTAAAGTTTTCCTTTTCTAAAGTAGATTCCCCACTCACTGCCTTGAAATTATAAATTTATTGTTTTTCTTTTGAATCTTCTATATCTTCTAAAAAAAAAATATCAAATTTATCAGTGGCCTCTTAAAGTTTGGCAGCAACTTTAACTTAAACACTTTAATTAAGCTTTGTTCATTTTAGACACCTCATGTCTGATCACATTGTGTCATTTTGACACTTTTTTCACTAGCACATGTTGACTTCAAGTGCGTGTTAACCAAGCGCGTCCACGTGGATTAGATGTTCAATTATATCATGCCAACTCATTAAAAATCTATCATACTAAAGAGAAAAAATAAGAATTAAAATACATGACAAAGTAGCCAATGAATAAATGACATGTGGTCTTTTTATCCCAAAAAAATTAAATAAAATATTTGACAAATTTAAAGAAAAATGCAAACCCCCACAACTTCCCCATTCATCTTCTCCATTGTATTACTCCATTTCTATTACTTTTTATGTCATAAACCCACACCCACACCCACACAATCTACTCTATCATATTCCTTCATTTCATTATCTTTTCCGTCACACCCACAACCACACAGACATCTTTCCCATTTTATTCCTCTTTTTCATGATTTTTTTCTGCCATATTCCCCATTCATTGCACCCTCCCTCCCATTTCTTCATTTGATTTAGGGCTAAAAGGTGCAAATGTATAACGACAATGGTTCATATTTTTAAGATTGTGTCTCTTTTACTTTAATTTTGTGATATTTGTAGTTTAATTAGGGCTCAAAGTTAGTGAGATTAACATTTACATAGTAAAAATTGAGATATTTTGGCTCCTATTTTAGGATAATTGTGGGTGAACTTTACATGATTTGGGGTGTTGTTGATATGAGTTCGATTTGTTGTTTTTTTTTAGGTCTACTTGAGTTTGTAGTGCGAAATTTAAAATTATTATAACAAAAGATTTAACCTTCATTGAAGTACTTTAAGCTTTGAGAAATAATGAGAGAGATAGTGGCTATAAAATGGGAAAGAAGAAGAGAAAAAATAAAATAAAATAAAATAGACTAAATAAGTCCCTCACGCGTCAATAGCGAGTGTATAACACTCACTTTGCCAAGTCAGGCGAAAGTGTCAAAATGACACAACGCAGCCTGACATGAGGTATCTAAAATGAATAAAGCCTAGTTAAAGTGTCTAACTGAAAATTATTGCCAATTTTAGGAGGCCACCGATGGATTAGGCCAAAAAAAATTGTGCTGCAACCTTTACTTGAATCTACATAAATAGCCATAGGTTGTTGCACAAATAATAACAACAATAACTAACCAATAAAATTTCATAAATGGAGTTTGAACACGATAAAGTATACAGAAAAATATAATTTCCTTGTGAAGTTAAGGATTAATATGGTAGAAGTAATTTGGTTAATAGTTGAATTTGCTAATTATTGAAGGTTTCAGATAAGTACCAAAGGTAAACAAGACAAATATTATTCATATTTGGAGTGAGACAAATCAGTATGCAGATTTTTTTGGCAAATGAAGATCAGAGACATACAACGAATTTGCTAAGAGAAATGCGCTTAAAGAAATGGAGTTCTTTCCGTGTAGCTTACGAAATACTCTCTATTCTAATTTATATAACTTAGTTTGATTCGATACGAAATTTAAAAAAAAAATAATAAGTAATAGATGTTTTAAAGTTAAATTTCTACTAAATGTAAAAATGTGTCATTTTTTCTAGCACCGACTAAAAAGGACAGCAGTAATTTATTACTCTCTCTATTTCAAAAAGAATGAGCCACTTTTCCTTCTAGTCTGTTTAAAAATAATGACCTCTTCCTTTTTTTAATAATATTTTAATTTCAGTTTTCCACGTGACTTGTTTAAGATCATAAGATTTAAAGAATAATTTTGTACATTTGACATAACTTTAATTTAGGACCATAAGATTAAAAGTTTTTTTTTATTTTCTTAAACTTCATGTCAAATTAAATTAGACCACTCTTTTTGAAACGAAGAGAATAACTTTTAATCATTTCCACTGCAAAAAAAACTTGGGCCTGAGCTGTTGAAGCATTAGCCATTAGGCCTGTGTAGGTTAAGTGGAGAGCATGTGATCATTTTATCTTTTTGGTATGTAAAGCGTTGCACTATTTTCATCACCAAAAGTCCCACTCAAAATCTCCCAAAGCAGGATTGGAGCCGGATAGGGTCAAGGACGCTCATTTGAACTGTTTACAGCTGAAATTTACATTATTTTATATGATTAAAATTATACTTTACGTGCATGTATATATATATAGTCGATATGGGTAGAAATACTAGCTCGAACACTGCTCCCAAATAAATATAGTACTACAAGTTAATGAGTGTTATTTTTCTACTAGTCCTCGTCTCCTTTCAAATTTCATCGTATATATAATAATTAATAATATAACTATATATGGCCAAGTCTTAAAACACTTATGTTACTGTTAGTCGTAACAAATTTCTAGTTGAATGGTCAAAATATACATTGATCACCCCCAATCAATCAATAATCACTTGTATGGCTGATTTTGGGATCCTATTTAAGGTATAGCCAAAAAAATTGCCATATCTTTGAACCCATTTGATGAAATTTTCCAACACTATACATGACACATGGAGATTCATGTTATTAGCAAAACTTTAAATTTTATGGTCAAATGCCTAGGATTAAAAATATTAAATTCCTATGTCGAATTGAATGTTTATGTAAAGTATAGAGTTTCACAATCATCTCGTCAAGCTTCCAGCCAAGAATTGACAATAGTCAGTGACTTAATTGAATATTATGTGAGTAATAGTTGAAGAAATTAAAATACTAATAAGATTTTAATATAGCTTGTGAGGTGTTTTGAACCAAACTCGACAGGGTGATACAAGAATCAAAATACTTTCTTGAACATGTCACAAACTCAAAAAAATGTACATAGGTCACGTAATCCCATTCATTTTTATTTGGATTAGATAACAATTTGTTGTTTTCTCTTGCAAGTGTTTTGGAACAAACGATTTTGAAATTATTAGTTGAAAATTTAATATTTTGTTATTGGTTTCGAGCATTTTATACTTGGTCAAAATGTGCAGAATCAAAGTAGGACAGATGCACCAATAACAAAAATTATTACAACATAGAGAGTAAATCTGAGTCCATAATTTATTTTTTTTTAAAATAAATAAATGGACTCAATTCTTAAATCTCTTAAAACAAAATTCAGAAAATCAAAAATAAAAAAATGTGTGCTACATGAATCTAGGAAGGTTAAACTTATTAATCAAATTTACCTTTTAGATCCAGAAGCAAAACACTATGAAGTGTTTCACTTTTTATAAGAGCATTTTTTTCACTTTGCGCAAAAGATGGCCGCTGTTGCCCATTATTATTTGGCAAGCGGATGGAAGATTTTGCACATAATAGAAATTCTACAACATTAAAATCCAGCCAGTCAATATTGTTTCCAGTTTAAATAACAAAAGTTCCAAAAGAGTAAAGTACTTTTTTATTTTAATTCATAAAAGCAATATTCGAATCAGAAAAGGGAAAAAGATTTGATTTCTCTAAAAGAAGTTGTGGAAATGACTTACAAGAAACCTAAACGATTCCACAAAAAGGAAGACGAGAGAGAGGAGGCAACGATTGAAGAGATGGGTCTCATTAGGGTTTGTTAATGCCTTTTATAGAGTGTTAGAATATGCGGGTGTCAAGGGCAATTTGGGCAGCCAAGTGGATCTGCCAACCATTACTAGTTTATCATTAACTATATACTCTATAAATTTTCCTTTACATCAAGAGCTGTCAAATGGGCTTAGCCATGGGACGGTCCAACCCAATTTGTTATTAGGGTAAGGTTGAGATATGATTTTTCAAGTTTATTTAAAATTAGGGCTTATAAATCTGGTCCATATAAGTCTTTGATCCTTGAAGCTTGATCAGGGCCAGGTCGAGGTCGGCCTATTAGGCAAATTTTTTTATTGAAAAAGAATCAAATATACTCCTCTATTATTGGAAATAGTTTAAATATACCTTTAGGTATACTTTCGGGCTAAATATACCCCTCCCATTATATTTTTGGCACATATTTGCTCTTATAACTAACAGAGGAATACATGGACGACTAGAATTAAAAGAAACCATCCAATTTAAACCATACCCAATTGAAAGGTGATTCACCCTGCCCAAATAAATTTCCCCCAATCCAATTAATATTATCCGACCCAATTTAAACTTCAAAGATAAAAAATGAGAGGACCAGTAAATATAATCCATTTTGCAAACAAAATTAGTAGTTTTTTGGTTTACTTAATCTCTTTCACTGGATCTGTATAATAATTAACAGACACTAGGGAGAGTACAAAATTATGGATGAGCTGACGCCAAGGCCAGCAAATTCAAGTCCTCTTACTCTTCTTACCTTCTTGGAAAGAGCCGCTACTATCTATGCGGATTGTTCTTCCATTGTCATAGATAATATTTTATTTAGTGACAAGGTAGAGACTGCACTCTCATGGAAAGTTTTTAGAAATGTTTTTTATGGTTTGAATTTTAAAATTGGGTTGGCTAAAATTGACTCGGGTGGGGTGGATTACCTTACAATTGGGTATGGTTTAAATTGGATGGTTTCTTTTAATCTTAGTTGTCCATGTGTAAATATGTGCCAAAAGTATAACGGAAGAGATATATTTAGCCCGAAAGTATAACTAGGATATATTTGAACCATTTCCTTCTTTTATTTAAAGGTAACTTATGACGATCTCACTAATATATAAACTAATTACTTAAATGTGTGTTAAGTTGTAATATTATGAATCTTACCAAATTTTGATACGTCCCGATACATGTACCTCAAAATATATGGATTCAAAATTAGGTTAATTTGTTCTAGATATACTCTGTCTAAGTGGATTTGCATGTATCTAGGATACATAGACAAATCCTGCGCCCCCACCTCCCTCTCATCTTGCTTGTCACTCTCTTATCTCATTCGCGTATCTGTTATACGAAATACATGCTAATTACAATAGATTTTTTTCTAGTGTTATTAAAACAACAACATTGTTTGTCATTTTTTATTTGAAAATCTTCTGATCTTCTTGATGTTATAGAATTTTAAGTTTGAAAAGAAAAAAAAATGAGGGTTTCCCCCCAACCCTCGGCCTTTCTAGTATTAAGTTGGGTTGAGCATTTTCAAACCCTTCCAAATGAAGGGCCAGCCCGCCCTAGCCCTTCAAATTTCTTGACCCGTGAAGCTTGATCGAGTGGGGCTGAGGCGAGATCCTTTTTAACAACTCTACTTACATCAATATCAAGAAAGATTAACATTGATGAATTTTTTTAAAAAAACTTTGAAATATTTCTATTTTTTTAAAAATAATTAATTTATAAAATTTAATTCTATCTTAATTTTATAAATTTATAATAATTTGGGACAATACTATTGGTACCATAGCGAAGTAATATGAAACAAAGGGAGTATATCTTTGGATTCATGCATTTTGGTTGCTTTCCTATTCTTCACTAACACATGAACAGAACTAAAGGGTTACTTGGTGTATTAAACTCTCGCAATGCACAAGGACCAAAGAAGAGCCAAATCATATGGAGAGTTGTAATGTATGCGACTTTACCTTACATTTATACCAAAAAGGTTGTTTCTATGGTCAGAGTTTGAACCATGACCTTCTAATCACGTGGCTACAACTTTATTGTTGCACCAAGAAGACAACATCTTAATCCCATTCCGACAAAAACAAAGAATACTTTCCCCAGCTGAAGTTGAAAAAGGGCAGGCAACAAAGGAATATCATTAGTTCCATATACTTAACAAGCACACATCATGGAATTTTTTAAAACCAAAAATACAAATTTACAAAAAGAAAGTTAGAAGCACTATAGCAAGCTTATCTATACAATTATAATGGTATGTTCCCTCTTGGAGTTCTCCAGCACTGCTGATTGAACTAGCAAACGGGCATATTTACGCTGTTCTTCTTTTAGTTCCTTCCTTAGCAGAGCAATCTACATACATAAAAAAAATAAAAATTACATGTTCCCAGCTGATCTTTCATAATATACTAGAGCAAAAACTTGAAACTAGATGCTGCTGTTCAACTGCTACGGATATAGCATGTGTCTTTCAAACATAAAAATATAACAGGTAAAACAATTCTATTAAAATTACCTTGGCATTAAATTCCTCTTCCTTCTTCTCAATTTCCAAGCATCTGAGACACAGAAAAAGCACATGAAAAGGAACTTCAGAAAAGAGAATCTGAAAAGGTAGTATGTAACAAGTTACAACTCCACGAGATTCTTCACATGGGAGAATGCAAACTGCTGGCAATTATGAACTTATGTACATGTACCCTTTCCTAAAGTTCGGCTGCAATTGGAATTCTATCACGTCTTTTTATACTTCTCCTTGGGAGCTCCCACCATTTTGCTTTCTTGGTGACTCGAACCTAAAACCATCGGGTTGAAGGTGGAGGGTGCTTACCATCTGAGCAACCCCCCTTGTCTGGAATTCTATCATGCTACTCCTTCCATTCCTTTTTTTTAATTATTTATTTTTTATTTATTTTATTTTTATCTACTCCTTCCATTCCATTATGTATATATTCCATTTGTTTCAATGTATGTATCTTAATTCCCTTTTGGTCTGTTTAAAAGAGAACGGTACTTTTTATTCTTAATAACTCTTTAATTACAATATTTCATAAAACATGTTTAAGACCACATGATTCAAATGACACTTTGTAAACTACATGTGTCTTAGTTTAGGACCATGAAATTCAAAAGATTTTGTATCAAAAGTCAAACTATGAACACATAAAATGAAACAGAGGGAGTAACATTATTCATTTTTGTGATACCTTTTTATTATTGACAAGTCATTTACTTTAATATTCTCATTCATCACTTAATGACATGACAATAAAACCAAAAAAAAAGAAGAAGAAAAAGACGTGACATTAAAAAACACAAACTGCTTCTATGTTATTTATCTTGTGTCAAAAAAATTTCGTTCTTTATTAAACTCCTCGTTCAATCTAACACCGCCATGGTGGTAATTATGATAGAGAAGAAGAAGCCAATTGACACATTTTGAACTTACCTTGCATGGAGCCTTCTATTCTCTTTAAGGAGGAGGACCATCTCTTGATCTTCCAAGGGACTTGTGAGAGTGGTCGCAGGCTATGTTCATTTAAACACAAAAAAGAGATTAAAACAGTAGCAGTAAATGTGACATCAAATGCACAATAGGACAATAACGATGTGGTAAAACATAATGCTACATTTCACAGCCAATTAATGAAGTCAAAGTAGGTGGAGGAAAGTTCAAGACACAAACCGGATTTTGAATAGACTCAGGATCAGGTAGATTTACACTTAATCCTGCCTTCTGTTTCAAAATTTCAGGTTCTATTTGATGATCACAGTTTTTCCTTTTTGCGGTTGCTGCAAGTCACAAGAGAGAGTACATGAGAGGATGCTTAGGACAAAAAGTGTTTAGAGCTGATAAAAACATTTAACATCACTTTTGTGAGGGAAAACGAAGAACTGACATAGCTAGCATGTATAGTGCTAACTCAAGGATCAATTTGTTAAATGGCCAAGTGTTAGACCTATTTTGATAGCAAGTGGAGGTAAAATGCAAATTGAACAAACCTCAAGAGATCATAGTGAAGTTTATACATCAATACTGTGTGTCCAATGGATACAATCATATAAGTACATGAAAATGGGATCTATGAAAACATGCAAGACAGGAGACAGCAATAAGTTCCCAAACAAACATTTAATATAAATTGTTATCTTCAGTCTCCATCTGTCCCCCCTAATCTGATCAGATACTTAAAAATGTCCAATTGGACATATTACAATACGTCAGTTTAAGCACTAGTTTTTCTCAACAGAATGGGGTGATGTGTACCATGTTTTTTTCTAGATTGCAGTGAATCCTGAGAAGGTGCGCGAAGCTGTTTAGTTGCATGATAACCAATTAATCCACAGTGATGGTCCCTGTCAAAAACAAATATAATACATAGAAGCATTCAAGCATCAGATAAAAACTCAATTACCGAGAATAACACAAAAAGACAAGCACAAATTTGAGATTTCCTTGCTGAAAACAAAAATCCGCGCATAGAATAGGCTGTCTAAGAACATAAGCAATTCAGTTCAGTGCCTAAACCACAGTTTACAAGTGTATGATCCATGTGCAGAAGTTAGATAAACTGGCTGTTCAATTATAGGAGCGCCTCAGCAGAGTGCTAAACAGAACTTTGGAGGCGAATTCTCTCTAAGAATAGCTTACCAGTACTCCCATGTCATCTCCTTTAATCTGTGCTCAAGCTTGTGAAAGAGGGGAGTTTTCTCAAAGTCCTGTTTATTATGAGTTGGCTTAATAAAATTTGCTTCTAGAACACCTAAAAAAGGCAAGTAAATTAGTTAGCACCTTTTCCAGCCAGTAATTGACCAAAAGATTGAACACCATACAAAGAGAAAAGAAATGTCCAAAGAAAAGCTCCATAGGCTTACCTACAACCCCTCTGCTTCTATTGACAGAAATGCCTACTACCACGTGCCAAAATGGCTGCAAAGAAATGAATGGGAACTTTCAAGAGAAAATATATAGGCTCCGAAGATCATTTATCTGTAACATCTGTTTTGGTAGAGGATAATTAATCAAAGGGATATAAACACAATGCACGTACACTTGTCCCAAAACCAGGTTAAGTGCAGAATGTACATTTAACATTAGTTGATAAGTATAAGACTTCAAAAAATGGAGGAAAACTTAGATGGAAGGAAAATTTGAGGGTTACAAAAGGCACGTTCAAGGAAAGGTCATGTGTACAGAGGAATACATAACTAAGAGTGTAACAGAACTAATACTGAAACACTTTTTCAGAACCGCAGCAAACAGTTTATATTTAGAACTCCTTTTCCTTAATCCTGCATATGTATCAGGTCCTCATCCATTTTCCTTCCTTTTCTTTTTTCATTTTCCTTTTTCATCAGATTATTAGGTTCCTAATAAGCGGTGAAGGTCTGAACATCTAGCTTTATAACTATGCAAGATAATTTTGTAGGAACAAAGGTGGGATTTTTACCATTTACAATTTTACTCATTAATTTCAGTCATTATCAAGTCCTAGAGTCAACCTCAGAAGCTATGTTTTTGAAAAGTGTGACCCGGCTTGGAAAGAAGTGCAGAAATTTCTGAAGGTGACAGACAAGGCAAAGCACCATTTACAAAATCAAAACATTGGATAGAGGAAACACACCAGTATCAAACGATTCCTGTGGTAGACATTGAAACCATGAATATTCACCAGTGGAGCTTCCTTTAGGAAACCAATGGAAGTAATGACGGAACCCTGCAAAGAACAGAAAATAACAGTTTAAGAATCTTAGAAAAACTGTACTATGTAGCTCTCCAAAAATACCATTTCTACAGTAGTATTATGTCCTCCATTTAGTTGACTAGAATTATCCTTTTTATCCTTCGGAGAAGTTTCATTAATGTTTCAACTCAAACTACCCCTTTACACGTTTATACATTTTGTTTCAAAAAATCTATATATATGTTGCGTGTGTAACTATATATAGGCCTCTTTCAATCATAAGCAGATTAAAAGAATAAATAAACAATATAAAGTCCCTATTTTTTTTATTAACCGAGAATTCCCTGATGGCCAGCAGGCGGCGCATGGTTTTGACAAATAAAATAGAGGAAAAGAGCATATACTGTTCTGAAAAACAAATAGAGGAAAAGAGCAGGCTCCGATCAATGTTGTCAATGATTTACTTTACAGTATGTTTGACTAAGTTCTCTCATATCAAAGACAAACTAGTGGAAACCTCTTCACATCCACCATTCTGAGGTTTGTACAAGATAAATTCTCGATACTTGAGATCATTAGCAATGTTATGATACTCTACAATCTGCCCACACAGCCATATGCAAAAGTTTTCTGGGATTCGCAAGTACAAGATAGATAAATATGCCTGTTAGAAGAGACCACAAAAGAGTTAGAAATTAGGATCTCCTTGAATGAAGAAACTTCAAGTGCATCTTGATCATTAAAGAACTTACTCGGAGTGAATATCGAAGAGTGTTGGCAAGATGCAGGTCACTTACTGACATGCGGGAGCAACTTTTACCACTTTCTGCATCACAAGAGATACGAATATCCTGCTTATTGTAATAGAAGTAGTCCTATTATGGTAAGTAACAGTGCCAGAAATTCCAAATGGGAACAATAATTTAGAAAGAAGAAATCAAACCTTAGGGTCTGAGTAAAAGTCGAGCTCCATTTCTCCTTCATCATTTAGCCACAAATTGTAGATTATGATCTTCGTGCCATGATCACCAATGCTATCAAACTGTGGATAGAAATGGTTGGTTAAAAAAAGGTTATATCAACAATAGTAACACAGAGAAAAAGAATCAAATATACATAACTCGGGATATTAAAGATCCAGAACGACTTCTGCAACAAAATTTATAGGATCTCCAAGTTATGCATGACAGATTCCCAGCTCACGTGCCTTCCAGTCCCAAACCCCCCTCTATTCTTTCTCACATGTCAAATTCCAATGTTATGCATTCTCCTTTAGCATTCAGATAGAAAACTCTCTAGAACGATAACAGTATCTAGTAACATCACCAGAATATAGAAAATACAATGTTTCATCTAATCAATATAGGTCCAACCATCCAGGAAACTTAGAATGGTAACAAAATCAAGCCCTCCAACACCTTGAGAAAAAGGGGCAAATGGCTTAAAATCTAAGACAGCTGGTCAATGGATAAGGTAAGTATTTAAACATTCATTATGATGAGGTGCTTAGAGATGAAGAAAGTCCATGAATAGAATAGTGAAGTAACTAGCCCTAGGCAACTTTCAGTGTGAACAGTTTCAAATAGACTCTAGAATTCTGAGTATCAAACCACCATGACATCCTGAATATTTCAAGCACCAAAGGAAGAAGAACCAGAACACATTTTCATGATGACAAGAAAGCACGTGTTTAGATGTTCTAACTCATGCACTAGATGTTCCCCTAGTCACATGCCCTTGCTATTCCACACACTTTAGCCCTCCCTTACATGTCAAATCACTCTCCAACATAACCAAAACGCCATCAGCATAACTATAATTAATTACACCTGTATATGGAAGAATGTCTAATACAAGATAAATCTGAATTTTATGGAGTATTTAACGGCATATGGATGAGAGCAATGCATGAAGCCATTCTAACACAGGACAACCTTAAAAGGAGGAAGATTTAGATTGTGAATAGATGCCACATGTGCAACAGAGAAGCAGAAACTCATAGCCATCCGTTTCTGCAGTGTCCGGCTGCTGCAGACTTATGGCACATGTTCCTCACCCTTTTTGGCCTCAGATGGGTAATTGCTAACACCATCAGGGAAGGTTTTGAATGCTGGAGCCACTGGAAAGTTGACAGCACCATCAAAAGGATTTGGACGATGATACAAGATGACATTTTTTGGACTATCAAGAATGAAAGAAATAGAAGATGTTTGGATGCCCTCTCAACTAGCCAATCTATGCTCAAAGTTAAATGCCTTTTGTATTTATACAGTCAGGTTTTTTGTCCCCAATGGATTCCCCTGATAGCTTTTAAGATTTTGTTTGCTCTATGATAGTGTACTAGAGATAACATACTAGTGCTCACTCTTTTGTAACTACCTAGAGATAACATACTAGTGCTCACTCTTTTGTAACTACCTAGAGATAACATACTAGTGCTCACTCTTTTGTAACTACCTAGAGATAACATACTAGTGCTCACTCTTTTGTAACTACTTTGCATCTTGCTGATGCCATGAATGGGATCAATTACTTCATCTTAAAAATAAAAAAAAATAAAAAAAAAGAACAGGCAAAGTTGATGCAGGTTTAGTCTCACTTGCTTAAGAAGCTCTTCCTCAGTTGAAAATGGAGACCACTGCAACAACAATGAGAGATTGTTCACAAAATGCTGTTCACTGCAGATTGAAGTCCATTTGCTAGCTGCTGACATGAACTCATATTCCATCTGTATCATATGAGCAAAGAAGTTAAAATAATTGACTGGCAACTGACTAGCCACTAATGAATTATTCAACTTCCAACAATCTACAATCATATCCCACCTCAATTTTCTCAAATCTCAAATTACTCGTAACAAATTTTGGTTTCACCCTGTGGAGGATGAGATGTTGCCCCAGTTAGGAGGTGTGAGTGGTTGGTCGTAATGGGCTTAAGAGGAGGGAGGGAGGGGGGGGGGGGGAGGCTAAGCCAAAGAAGTATTGAGGTGAAGTGATTAGGCAGGATATGGCGCAACTGCAGCTCATCGAGAACATGACCCTTGATATGAGGGTGTGGAGGTTGAAAATTAAGGTAGAGGGTTAGTAGGTAGTCGGGTGAATTTCTTTTCCTTTCCCTGTGTATCAGTATTATTCTTGTTTTCCATTATTTTTCAATTTCTATTTCTACATGTTGTTCCTTTAGCCTCGGTTATCTTATTATCTTGATGTTGTTTCTGCTTGTTGCTACTGTCTCTTTTTTATCATTCTTTGAGCCGAGGAACTTTCAGAAACTACCTCTACCTAAGGTAGAGGGTAAGGTATGCATACACTCTACCCTCCTTAGACCCCACATGTGGGATTACAGTGGTTTTTTCTTGTTGCATGTAAACAATTTTTTTCACTTTGATGATGCAAATTGCATGTAAATGAAGTAATACATGAAATAGATTCAAAAGTAGGAAGCAAATAAATTACATGGTTAAACCTTGCTATTCCAATTGATCCTTATGTTTTTTAAATCTCTAAAGATTGTCAATTTGTTATATAAATTACATTGCATATAATTAATTAGTACATAGTATTTTTGGCGCCTTTTAACTTTTGGGACATAAGGCAATGACATCATTTGCCTTGCCCTCAAGCTCCTCCTATTGGCGAGGGTAGTCTATGAGAGATAGCATCCCAAACAATTTAAAAGGATATGGACAAGGTAAAACTTGCACCTACATTCTAAAGGTAAACTTTACGCATTCAACGAAACCACAAATACACAAGTACCATTGCTCATGTTGTCGCAGGTGTGCTGAGAACATAAAAAAGAAAGGGACTGTCTTGAGAAAAAAGGGGACTGAACGGGATTTTCAGAATAAATAAATGCTTGTAGATCAAATAACCAATCCAATTACTTGTAAATTACACCAAAATGCTTCAAAGGCAAATGAAAACTCACCATAGGTACCACTATTCTGTCAAGGCCTGCTCGTGTCAAAAATGTAAAAGAGAGAAGACCGACACTTTGCGTCAATTTCCTGCTCACAGTGGCAATGTAAAGAAATTAAAAGATTAATGTTCAAAAGAGACGGTCAGAAACTCGTTGGACAAAAAAGATGATGCTTTCATTCACCGTTAGAATGAATATATGTAGTATCTTACATAAACTGATCATTCAGGAAATAGAAAAGAAAACAATAAGTCCATGTTCCAAAGGAGGAATAGCCTAAGGTAGAGTGGCATCCCCTAGGTATTCAAAGTAAAAGAAGAAAGAGCAATCCTTTCTGCTTTTTAAATGCTACCAGTCCCAAGAAGAGATTCTTACTCCCTCCATCTCAATTTTTTTTTTCCAAAAAGAAAACTTTGAGGTGGAAGGAGTAATATCTCTTCTGAGACTAGTGCATCTCAAAGTGTACATTCAACTTGTTTATAAAATAAAATTCTTTCCTGTGTTGAGTTATCCTAAAGTAAAACAAATCTCACTTTGACAGTAAACCTCTTTTTCTCTTCTTCTCCACAAGTGCAAAAGAGAAATCTAAAAAGAGAATGGAAAAATAAGAAGACGAAGGCGCGAGAGAAACAATACCTTGAATTCCTAAAACTTATGACCAACTCCAATTTGGTCTCAAGTTAATTTGGTGAAAGAGTTTGTCCTGGAACTCCTAAATCCAATTTTCTTGTTTTGCACAAAGAAGCGACAAGGCTCCTAGGGCTTGAAGTGGAAAGCGAGAAGTGAAGTGTATGCTTCGTTTAAGTAAAACACGTAATTTACAAAATAAGAATAGGTGAAATACATGGATAGACACTCTATTTTGACACCAAATACCATTTAGAACACCTAAACTTTACCCATGACTAGACACTTCTTGGCAGAAGTGTGACCGTGAACCCCTCATGCTGAAATAGCAAAAATTGTATTTTCCACTCAACTTCAGGCGCATGAAGACCCTTAAAATTATGTTTTTTTTTTCGTGTGAACCCCACTTCTTCACCCCAACAACACCCTCTGGCCACCATCCTAACAAAAACGATACCACCACCACATATTCACTCAAATAAACATATCCACAGCAGGGAAGGAGAGGGAAGGGAGAACAACAATAACATGGAGTTGATTTTGAAAGAAGAATAGAGGCAGGGAGGGGACGGAGGAGTGGAGAAGAGGAGACGAGGCGGGTGGAGCGAAGGGACGAGCATTGGCAGGGAGAGGGGGCTAATCTTGGAAGAAGAAGAGGGGGGTAGATCTGTTAGGCTCTCTGTAAGTAGTTCTCCCCTTCTCTCTTGTTTTTGTTTTGTTCCTCTTTTGAAGGTCTCCAGCATATCCTTAATGCTGAGGAATACAACATTACCAGTTTCAAAAAAAAAAAAGAGGGGGGCAGGATGAGGGTAGTCTTTTTCTTTAAGAAAAAAGTAATAATAAAAGTGACAATTACTTTTTTTTATACACTTGTCGATCACTGATTTGTTTGTTTGACACATCGGCAGCATTTGCACTTCACACATATGGTCTTGTCAGAGTGTTATAAGAGATACACTTCCTCTAAGAGATGTCAATTTGATCATTGACAAAAAAGGCGTCTAACTTTGAGTGAGACATCTATGAATTTCGCCGAAGTTATATAAAAAATAGTTGTTTTCTGTACTATAATAATCAAATTGCAATTAAGGTAACTACAATTTAAGGAATAGATCGCCTTCTCGTTGAGATCATTTGTGCATCATTATTTGAAGTGCACACTTCTAAGAGATGAAGCGATGGTTTTAATAACAACGCTTAAATCAGTAACATATCAAACCAAACTAACAAGCAGTTGCAAGCAAAATATTACCCCCTAATTTCAACTCCTTCAAGGTATACAAGTAGGAAGCTTCTTCCTTCACTTCAACAGTCAGAAATCAAGATTATTATGTCGAACACACAACCATAGACCCCTATTATACAAAGTTGTAATGCTGTGTAGAGATGCATGAGCATCTCTCTCCAACTAACTGCATAACCTAAAGGCAGAGACACACCACACTATTGACTGCTCAATAGTGTAAAGTTCTCTCAGGTCAAACGAAGGAAAAAAGGTATACAGCACGTGCAATTATAGTTCACTGGTATCAAACCTGTTCTTCATACAGCGGCTGAAGACAACAACGTCAGCGCCAAGTCTCATCGAACTCGTCTTAAAACCGTTTCCATCTGAAAAGGAGGTGTAATACTTGTATAAAAAGAAATGTGAGAACAAGAAAGTAACAATAATTACTTAATATCCATACACTGTCCAATGGCTGATTTGGACTTCTTATCTGAAAATCCAAAACTCAGACAGCATCGCATGGCTTCTTGGTCCATTCCACCACCATCATCTAGTAGAATATCAGACAGTCACAATCTCGTACTAACAGTTGTTCAACAAGAAGAACAAACTTCACAATCACAAACAAAGAGAAAACAGAAAGATGTGGAATACCTTGAATTAACAAAGCTGAAGTTCCATCCTTCGGATTTAACATTTTATCTATAATGGCGTAGGTGGCCCCATTTTGTATCTGTTACCATCAATGAAACATGGAATTCAAAGATAAAAATAGTAAGCACATTACCCAACTGCATGAGATCCATGAGTTACAATATTATCACATTTTTGACTGATTATAAGCCCTGATATTGTCATCTATATGTGAAAAGATAAAAGAGATCTCTAATTGAATTTAGAGGCGCACACATAAAAGAGCATTTATTTTTTTATTTACGACCACTTATTGGGTCTAAATAGAACAGAATGATTAAGACCTATAACAAAGTCTTATTATCATTACTATGCTATTCATTCAAGTATTTCTACAAAGATGACATTTCACCTCTAGCCATTGGCCACCGCCACCATCACCACTATCGCCACACACACTATCAACTATTACAGCAGCAACATCAGCCTCCCACCATCCACAACCACCACTGCCTTCAATAACTACAATCAACCTCACTACTACTAGCAACCATCTACAATCATCACCACCAACTACCATTACCACAACAATCATCCATCATTGCAAACAATCAGCACCACTACTACCATCAACCACTATATACTATATGCAACCACTATCACCAACATCACTCTCAATCAGCCGCCACAACCATCAATGTGCCTATCCCTACTATACACTACCACATAGTTTGTTTATTTTTAAAAAAGTTGGTATAGTATTAGATTAAGCAATGTTTTGTTTGAATTTCATAATTATTAATTTTTAAATAGCGAAACTTTTTATGCATTTCAATGTCGAGAAAATAAGTGGGCGTTAGGCCATGAAAACAAAAAAAATCACTTTATTTGGAATTCTCAAAGTTGGAGTTCGAGTTCGAGTTCGAGTTGTGTTTGGCCATACTTTTTAATATTTAGAATTTGAATGTATTTTTTAAAAGAACATGAAATATGATTTAAACATAAATATATAAATGAGGTTATTTTTAATAAAATTTTTCGGGTAATTTTAAAAATAAAAATTTATAAAGTGAAAAAAAGGTGAAATCAGGGTTTTTGGTGTTTTCTAAATTTCAAGTACAACATCAAGTGTATTTGAAATTTTTATGGGCAAATACTGATTTTCAAATTAAGTGAAATAAATTTCCTGAAAAAAGTGAAATTCTCATGGCCAAACGGGTCATGAACAATCTTTAGTTATTTAGTATTTAGATCTTAATACAATATCTAAATATTCAGTTTCAAACATCTTATCTTAATCTTAATATAAAACAAACAGGCCTTAACCAAAAGACAAGCTCATCAGATAGGCATATGGAGGAGTAGAGTAGGTTAAAGCTGCTCGGGACCGATTGCCTCCCCATCTCCTTAAGGAAGAGTACAGCTTATCCATGAGAATGATTTGTAGTTCTCATAAGAAAAGAGATTGCCTATGCAATCGGTACCTAGTGTCAGTCAATCAAGAAAAGAGATTGCCTATGCAATCGGTACCTAGTGTCAGTCAATCAAGATTCGCCATAAAAAAAAAGGGAAGAGCCTTGAAAAAGGAGTTAACTCACTAGATTAGAATTTACTCACTAGAATTATATCATATTATCTTACATTGCTACTCATGTCAACAGTTAGAATCCCCAAATGTTGAGCAGAATGGATTATTGTCTCCTAATATGGTCTTCATGAGCTAGTTTTGGGGGTCAGGTTAGACCCTAGATCCATTTTCTCTTATATGGTATCATAACCAGACTTATCCATATTGTTAGTTTACCAAATGTTTGGGTCATACATTATATCGTCTACTCTTCAAATATCCCAACCTTGGCGTACAGTGGGACCAGTGGGGAAGTTAGAATGTACCACATTGGAACAGACTCTTGTCTCCTTATGTGGTATTGGCAACTCTCACCTCATGAGCTAGCTTTGGTAAACCCCGTGTCCTTTTGCTCTACATCAACAAACTTAAAATTCCGATCAAACGGAGTGACAATATAGGTTAAACATAGATGTTTCACTTACTTTAGGTTTTTCAAATGAAAAAGTAGGTCAAAGACATCACAATTAGGACTTCTAAACAAAAATAGGGTTCAGTAGATAAGAGTATGAAGACTTCACAACAAGAATAACATCCATATACTAAGTATGTTGACAATTTTTCCCCAGCGCAGCGGAAAATTGAAGGGACTTTCATGATTTCATGACCAAAAAGGAAACAAAACAGAAAAAAACTAAGAAGCTAGAGCAGCAATTTACCTCATCAACAGCATTGTCAAGCAGTTCAGCTATGGCTACAAAATAGAACACAAGGAAAGCAAGTGAAAGTCAAAAATTCTGTTGGGTGGCTACTTGTGATATGTCTAAGCTCTTCAAGCAATGTAGGCTAAGACATTGACAAGAATACATACCCCCAAATGCCCATTTATGTGAAGTGGCATTTGAGTGAAGGAACTTTGGGTGAACACGCAGGAAACTAGTCCCATCTTCCAAAAGAGACCACAAGTCAGATAACAGATAATGGAGATGTAAAATGCATACTTGACCCAGAATCAGTTGGAGAGTTAATGGACATGAAGCCTCACATACATACTTTAACTAGCAGGAAAAGGAAGAAAATAGGTGAAAGTATCACTTCAAATAATTTAAAAGCAGTAGGCAATCACTGCCAGACTCATCATTAATAGAATCTTTAAAGTCATCAAAGCATCTTGAAAGAAGAATACTTTTAGAGGACGACTTGTAAATAAGCCCGGAATCATAGTTTCCAGCTTTCCAAAACTGGCGGCAAAGAGGTGCTGGACATATAGGTGACATAGAGAGGCTTGAGGCATCAATTGGAGAGTGTTCTTTCTCCAATAGAGTGGTTCCACTATGTCCAATGCTTTCAACATCTTGCCTTCGACTACTGGCTTGGTATTCTGGTTGCATGATAATTCAGTTTCTTGGTATTCCTTCAGTTGCATGACCTTCGAAACCAACTGCCAAAATTTAGGAGCCTTCACATCCACCCTTGCAGGATCATTGCTGAACAAGACAATAATGCTTGTCAAACTCCTTAAGGATTGAAAAGGAATTAAATAACTGAAAATAATATATTCCTCAAACAAAAGTCAGGAATAAGGATTTTAAAGCTAGAAGGTGACCTGCATAGGACTTTAAAGTTATGTTGCTCAGACTACTCAAAAATGTCGTGTGTGTTAGATCCTTCAAAAATAGTGCATTTTTGGAGGATCCGACACGAGTGCGGCAACATATTCAAAAGAGTCTGAGCAACTTAGCTTTAAGGACCAGGCGAACAAAAATTTCAGAGATGTCTGGAGACAAAGACAGACAAAAGGACATTGTTAGACGAAACTCTTCACACATGCATATACTATTCTTACTCCAGAAGTCCTGTAAGTTAAAGCCCAATTATTCTAGACCAGGGGACTAGTGTCTGTAGTTCCACCTCCATGCCTATAACACACCTAAACTTGTTTAATTTTTAGCAGGGAAGTTACAATTTGTACATCTAGAATTTCATTCAAAGGGACAAGATGAACTAAAGACTATTTTGTCAACTAGTAATGAGCATTATATAGGACCTAAAGCATGGAAGAAATACAACAACCAGTTCAGCTAACTAATTGTTGGAGCCAGAATCCTATCAAAGGATTCAAAGAAACGAAAAAAAAAAAAAAGAAAACTATACCTAGAAAGTTCTTTTATGCTAAGGGATTCACCAGTTATATATACAAAAGAACACATATTTTTGTACACTACTAGCACACTGTAAATTCCAGATGAAGGGGATTCAACTGAAACCGCTTCCCCTCCTCACCTTTAGCTCCACCACTGCATCCAGCTTGTCAATTCAACAAGCACTAAAACTTAACTTTATTTAGTTTCACAAAGTCCATCCAATATTAGTTAAGCAACAAACCCAATATAGTCCCACAAATGGGGTCTGGGGAGGGTGGTATGAATGCAGTCTTACCCTACCTTGTGAAGGTAGAGAGACGAACATCAGTAAAGCCAACTGGCAAAATAAGCAAAAACTGGAGGCAGTGAGGAAGTAAGTCTTTTCCAGGTTGACTTGTCATTCAAAAATCCAAACACCAAATTAAGCCAACACCTGATGTACATCGTGACAAGATCTTTATCATTGTCTTCTACTCCCTCTGTCCCATTTATGTGATGTAATTTGACTAGACACGAAATTTAAGAAAACTAGGAGGACTTCGCAATGTTTCAAACCCACCCTTAAAATAAATGAATTTCTAAATAAAAAAGTACACCTTTGTGGGCTTTTTGTCAAATAAGTGGGACCCAACATGGGTAAAATATAAGGAAATGTGTGAATTCTTTTTGGGACTAACTAGAAAGGAAAGTATGTCATAAATTTGGATAGAGGGAGTACTTTTTATGTTCTTCTTTATCTTACCGAAGAAACAATCTATAGTTTAGAGAAAATCTTATCTTTTCAAAAGCGAAAGCTACCATCAATCCTACCCCCTCCATTTTAGTTTATATGACAGTGTTTGACTAGCACAAAGTCTAATATAAAAAGTTCCACACATATCAAAAGTACCATTAGAAGTTGTGGATTAATTGACATTTCTATAGCTAAACGAGCATGTCATCCTGCTCATTAAGGATGTGTTTGGTATGAAGGAATATGTTTTCCTAGAAAATGTTTCCTTGGAAACCAAGTGGTTTCTTCCTTATTTTCTAGTGTTTGGTAAGTAAGCCAAAACATATTATCCCTATCCCAAGAACATTTATATGTAATCTAACAAAACACTGGGTGGGGAGTAGGGATTTGGGGTGGCGGGAGTGGAATGGTCAAAGGGCGGAGGTTGGGGACTTTGGATGAATGGGGAGAAGACGATGAGTATGGAATGTTACCTATGGGACTTGTTTATCCTATTTCCATTAAGAAAGTCATTTTACTCATTTTTAAAGAACTTATTTTCCTAGATAAAATATTTTTCAAACAATTTTGACCAACCAAATATGGGGAAATTGGAACACGTACCAGACAAAACCTAAGAGTAAAACAAAAATTTAAAGTTAATGACTTTTATAATATAAAAAGGGGCCATTTTTATGAAATAGACTAACAAGGAATGAGTGTCATTTAATATCAAAGGGAGAGAGTTACTTTTTAGGGGGGTTAAAGATAAGATAGAGTTCTAGTAGTTCCCACTTGTTCAAAACTCATCCTAGTATAAATAAGACACTCATATACTTTGTTCGCAAAGTACTTGAACAACAATTTATGCAACAATGCTTTAATTTGATTTATCCCCCTTTTTATTCCCACCGTGGTAGACAATTCACTCGAAAATCCAAATCCCCCCCCGGGAACAACAATTGATTGGACTTCCTTCCTCCCTTAGAGCCTGTTTAGATGGGGCTTATAAGTCAAAAGTTAGGAATCAAACTTATGCTTTTGGCATATTTTTATCTTTTTGGCTTAAAACAATTGCTTTAAAGCACTTTTTTCTTTACCCAAACACTATAAAAGTGTTTAAAAGCTATTTTGGCATAAAACACTTAAAATAAGTCTATCCAAACAGGTTCACTCGAACTTTCAACCTCATAGTTGGACTCAAAGCTCTCAAAGGAACCTCCTCTTGGCTCGGAGTATATATACACACACATGCATACAAAAGAAAAACCTAAATGTTAGCAACTATAGACCTTCAAAGCCACTACACTTCTTCTCCATCACTTCCTTTCACATACTCAAGAGGTATCTCATAAGCTCACTCAACAACCTACTTTTTGCTTGATAAGAGTTAGGGTATTAGCCAACTTAGTTGCACCTTAACTATCACACTGAATACTCTGTTACATTTCACCAAATCAAGTTACCAAGCATCTCACAGAGAAGCAATACTTCTCAATTAGGGCAAGTTCAACAGTCCAAAAATCTAAAATGGAACCAAACATGAAAAAAAGAATCACATTTACCTTTGAGCAGTTATCAATGTCCAGTACATACCCTACTAGTTACTTTGTTTGTGCCCAATCACCAAGAGTTTTGAGAAGATTGGGCTAAATGTTAGCCCTAATCTAATATTTTAGGTTTGAAATTGGGGAAAAGGTGATTTGAGAGGTTTAAGGCAACAAAAATGGGGTTAATAAGAAAAAATAAAAGATGGGTTAGAACTACAAGGCAAAAGGTGATTTTTTATTTTATAAGAAATGTAGCTTAAGAAAGAAGCAACTCCAAATATGAAAGTACATTTATACCCTCACTTCATATAACACTTCTACTCCAACCTAGTACTAACATCAGCACCAAAATTGACTTTTCACTAACAACTTCATAGTGAGTAACTGCCGGCGAAGCACCGTCGTGAACGGAACAGGTGATAAGCGCCTACCCAGTCCAGTTAACGGTGATGGCGAGTGCAGCCAAAACTTTCTTGATTTGTATTTTTTCTAATCAAAATGAAAATTTCATAATTCGTGAAAGATTTTTAAAAAAATTCAACTTTGATATTGTTGGGTTTTAAAGGTGTGAACAGAAAATGAAGGGTTGTGACTCTCCTGAAGAGTTGTGACTATGTCAGCGACGCGACTTTATGAAAGGCCATTCTTTCTAGCGATCATGACCGCTTGAAAAATTACGATTTTTCAAAGACGCGACCTTCTCGAAAGGTTTTCTTTCTAAGGGCCATTACCTTTATTTACCCTTTGTTGACTATAAATAGAGAGGTTTTCTCTCATTTTTCTACATCGAATTCTTCCCTTCTTTTGCATACATTTCTTATAAAACAAAATCTATCGATAGTGTCTGTGTGTGTGATTCGTTGCTGTCATTTTGAGTTCGTTGAAATTATCGAAGTTTGAGGTACCGCTACTTCTTTAATGGTTAATCCGTTTTATCTTGGGAGAAATTAATCTGCAACCTCGGATACTTGAGGAGATTAAATTTCTTAAGAACACACAGTGGATTCTGTGGACTCGAATAGTTCTTTGTGTTTTGCTTTTCATCTTTTATTATTTCTGGTTTGTTAATTTGAAATACAGGAGATAACAGATATGAATATGATACGAATGAACACAACTAGTTCATGAATAAGATAACATAGTATTTTACTCATTTTATATTAATAAAATTGTATAGTCTTTTATGTTATTTTTATAAAGAAATATTTGAAATTACGTGTTATTATAAATTTTAAAATACACAAATTTTACAAAAATTTATTATTTTAATAAATCAACAATAATAGTAACTTTTTATTATTTAATATAATCATCTTACATAGTATAAACATTAGATAATCTCTACACGAACATGACTTTTTTCATAAAGTTTTGAATGATGAATTTTTGTGTACCAAATATAAACTTAACAATCAAGTTTTATAGTTAAAGAACTTGAAATCTTATTTATTTATTTATTGGAGAATGTGAAATTTCAACATTAAATTTAAGTTTTAACTCCAATGACCATGCGATTTCAAATTATGATATGAAATCATAAGATGAAATCAACCTTTGGACATGTAATTTTACGTTGATGAAATATCAAATTCTCCAAAAAGGACGATTTTTAGAATATCAAATCATGATTTGGGATTTTTCAAATACAAAAATTGACCAACAAGTTTATATTTTGTAAGAAAAACTCACATTTACCTCTACAAACCATTTATTTCATATGTAAATAAAATTTATAATCCATATTGTTACTTTTTAAACTATTTTATTTCTCATATAGTGATCATTCTCACAAATATATATAAAATTTATTATTACTTCAAATCAATTCTTACTTTACCATTTATATTAACCAAATTTATTATTTTTTATCGAATTTATTTACCAATAAATGACTCAAAGTAACAATGTTGGTCCGTCTTTTATATCATATCATCGAGAAATGCAAGTTCAACGTGAGGAGATTGTCGTATTATGTGGGATGATTATATTAAAGATTAATATATTACAACTCATGTTCAATTTGTTTTATTGAATTAAAGTTTGATGAACAACTATTATATTTTTTAGAATAAATTTGTGATAGTATATTATGTTATTTTATAAACTTTTGCTTATTTGGTAATATCGTATAAAGAATTGAGACAATTTTAATAGTTTTACAACTTATAGAACTTTTATGTTTATAAGAAACATACAACATAAAAAGTTTCAAGTGCATCTACAAACAAAATTTTAACTTCATCTCATGATTTTATATTATGATTTCATATCTCATAGACAAACGGCCCTAAGTTTGAACTTTGAAGGAAAAAATCGTGTTTTGGAGAAAAGTTTTGAGTGTATGTGTACAAAGTCCCACATGAAAAGTGGGGGGATATTATTTGATGTTGAATATTTTTAATATTGTGAGACATTTTGAGAAAAACTCTGTGAATTTTGTCTAAAAAGGCAAATAGCATCACATTGTGGTGAGAGCATTTTGAGTTATTTTATCCAATAAATAATATAAAAATCAATTATTCGACGAGACAAGTATGGAGATGACAAAGTGATGATGTGGACCCGACTTAGTACCTTTGTTGGGGCCAATTTTGCTATGTAACATTGAAAGCACATATATAAAAAAAGAAGTTAATAAAACTTTGTTGACCATAAATACTCGATTGATATGGCGACACAATTGATTTCTGCATTAACTCATGAAGGGTGAGTGACATAATTTTCATTTTTCTTGTTTTACTTTCTATATTTGGTTCCAACAAAGCATTACTAATCATGAAAAACTACTATACTGTTTCTGCTGACTGAAAATTACATTACAATTTCATTTTGGTCTGTTCTTTCACTCACTTTGTTGTCACCTGCCCTTCCTTTGTACTTGTACCATTTTGCACACACAAGAAAATAACCCAAATTCAGAATCTCTAGTGCTGCAATGAGGTAATAAAAAGAGTCTAATTTCCCCTTGTTAAGGTCCTCAGCCAACCAATTTGATGTCTTATGAACAACTGATGTCAAGAAACTGCTCAAATAACTCGACCCTGCCATACCAACAAAGAAGAAAGACGCCGCGATGCTCCTCATGTTTTCAGGGCATTGTTTATAGAAGAACTCGTTCTCGCTGATTAATGTAAATGCCTCAGAAAGACCTGTATTCAGTCATGAGTATTTGAAGGTTAGAATTGTGTCTCAACATGAATTTCACTTGAAAAAAGAAGTTAACTTTCGTTCTTGATTAATGAAAACATCCTTGGCAAATGCTTTGTCTTTTATATATCTGAGAATTTCACCTCTAGCTAGGAACTACGAATGCCCGACTGTCCACTGGTGCATGATGCATGGACACATGCACCATTGGACAGACACCCGCAACAAAAAATTGTGAATGGAAAATGTTACTACTATTTAACATTACTCCTCAAACTAGTTTTTGAACTTCAAATTCTCCGATTCAAGTTGAAGTTGAAAAGATGAGCAAAATTGTAAAACAAACATTGATTTGCAAACGGTTACCTGATAATGCCATCTGAGGGATTAGCCATAGTCCTGACATCGATGAAATTGCACCTTTCCCCTGAGTCATTTGTAGCATTGGCCTAGTCATTGCCAGGGTCCTTCTCTTGTCTTCAACAATCCCTGATATGATCATTGTTACGATAGATAGAAATATCCCAATTCCCATTTTCTGGAGAAGGGTGATTCCATCTTCTTTTCCAGTGAATTTCCAAAGCCATGGAAGTAAAACGCGATCATATATAGGTAGCCAAATTGTTATGCTGAGCATGGAAATGACTATGAAAGATGCTGGTGGGATGTGGAAATTGATGTGGCCTAGTTGATTGTCACTTTGTAAGGCTTGGAAGATAACATAATTTTGCGACTGTACAACAGAGACATAATAGATAGTTCCAGCAACCCATATTGGGATTACTCTTAGTAAGCATTTCACTTCTTCCACTTGCTGAATGCTGCAAAGCCTCCATGGATCGACTGCAGATCCATCTGATGAGTTTATATGGTCTTCTAGGGTTTTCACTGCTGCTTTACTCAAGAATCTGAAATCATGAGCTGTTTTAGTTAGTCAATAATTTATCTTGACTTAGCGACTGTTAGAGTGGGTTAGATTCCCACGTTGGTTAGCTAATGGATTGGTAGTCTGCTTATATGAACTTGGGCAATCCTATTCTCATGAGCAAACTTTTGGAGCTGAGTTAGACCTGGTGCCATATTTTTACATGGTATCAGAGTTTGGTTCATCACTGTTTGGGCTTCCGGTCCACGCTCCTATTGGGCCTGAGCGTGAAAGGGTGTTAGAGTCCCACATTGGTTATATAGACTTTGCCTTTATGAGCTAACTTTTGGAGTTTGAGTTAGGCTCATGTGATATATCTTACAAGATTAAATATAAGACTATCCATAATTATTATGGTGGCAGGAGGAATTACCTAAACTGATTAGTGTAAGGAAGTATAGAATTCAAGGAATTGGAAGGCACATAGTTGAACAGGGAGAAGCATGGTTGCTCTGGCAGCTGCAGGTGCCTTTTCTTGAATGCAGCCACTAAGACCCGTGCCACACTTGACAAAGGGCTGCCTTTTGGCACAAACCTGACATATATTTTAGTGCCTACAAAGAAAAGTGCACAAGAAAGGAACATAGTAATTGTTGGGATGGCTAATCCCAGAGACCAGCTGATATTTGATTGAATATACACAATGATTGTCAATGAGACCATCACAGCGAACGTGCGAGTGAAATAGTACCAGTTGAAGAAACTCATAACTCCTGTTCTTCCAGATTCAGTATTGGGATCAAATTGATCAGCTCCAAATGCTAAACTACAAGGCCTTATGCCAGAAGCACCAATTACTAGCAATCCAAAGCCTCCTAGTAAAAATGTCATTTGTCCTGTTGTTGGACCAACACATATTGGTTCAGTTTCTTGATTTCCACATTCAGGTGGATGAAACTTTGAGACTGCAGCTGTTAAAGTCAGAACTAACATCCCCTGTAAATTATCAAATTGGAAAACAACGATAAATCTGGTAATTACAAGGACTTTTAAATAATGATTAAGTTAGTATGTGTTTGATACGACAGAAGTCATTTCCTAGACAATGTTTGTCTTTTTTGTTCATGTTGAATGATAAAGGAGATTATATCTAGAAAGATTTTCACTCCATATGATTTGTTACAACCATAACTTAAACATCATTATTAATCTTTACTACTCAAAACACTTTCCGATCTGAAAAATATTTTCTCAGGACATAAAAAATGACTTCTGTCGTACCAAACAACTCTTTATCTCAATATTTATTTCAACATGAATATTTCTTGTACCAAGAAGGAACACACTGAGGCAAATCCAAGGACGTTGTAACGGCCAAAGTACGTATCAGAAAGAAAAGCTCCAAGCAAGGTTCCAAAGTTGCAAGTACCATTGAAGATATTGACAATATTAGTAGCTGTTATGGACTTCAAATGAAGTATCCTTGTCAAATAAACCAAGAGATTTGATGAGCTTCCAATTGTTCCTAGCTTCTCAAATGTCTCATTCCCTGCAGTTTAACATACAACGATAAGTTGGAGTCAGATATATGAATCCACAGTTTCATTTAAGCTCATTTCACATCATCATCATACTAAACAGTTTAACATACATCGAAAAGTATACAATAAGTTTAGTAGACACAAAAAATAAAAATATATACCTATGACAAAGGGCATTGCTCTGATTCCTCTGTGTTTGATTTCATCTTTAGTTGATTCTTTGTTAGTTTCCTCCATGGTTGCTAGTCTTTTCAGTGAGGTATTATTTTATTACTAAGTAATAAGGCAAGGATGAAATGGTTATATAAGGGAGATGTACTTGAATCTTATTCTTTTATATCACTCATGATGTTTACCAATAGAAGAATAAGTTGACCTTTTCCTCTATGCATTATTTGTGGAAAGAAATTTTTGAAACTTTTTTTTTGTACTGCTGAGACATGTGGAGAAGGGTAAACCACCATAGTGGAATCATATTATATCATCTCTAAAATTCAAGGATATCAAAACTTAAATTCATTCAACTTCAGACTAACTATAAATTTACTGACATGTTTTGAATCCTATAGGAAAATAGTGCTTGTTCAAGAAATTAATAACAATTTTTATTTTTTTTGAATAATAATGAAGTGGGGTTAAATCAAGTTTTTTTTTTCTTGTATAAAAGTGGGGTGAAATCACATCATTTGTTGGCATCCATTAAAAAATGAAAAGCCAATGCTGTTGGAAAATGAGTCGTTGGTCACAACAATCCATCCATAGAGGGAAACCTACGTAAATGTAATCTTAGTCATTTATTATGATCAAAGTATACCCTAGAGAGGCATGTATATTATAAGTCTATTTAATATAGAGTATACATATCCTAGACACTATGTACATATTGTATAAATTAAATGGACCAAATGCATTGGACTATAAGTTTGCCATGATTTGATTGATTTTATATCGTTCGGTAGTAACACTGAAGTGGATTTAAAAAGAAATATAACTAGTTATCATAATTATACTATAAAATATTAGTAAATATAAATTAGAGATATTAGATAATAGAACGTAGAGATCATCGTATTCAAGTGTCTTAGTTACTGTTATGATAAAAAAAAAGGTAGAGCACATTCTATAGGATGAAAAATCATCCGTGAAGTACAGAAGCTAAAGCTTAATATTAAATAGGTACACGTACAACAATTGATCACTTTCAGAATCAAGCCTAGTTGGACCTTTTTGATGCTCATTTACCTATAATTGTACTATAGGGCACTACACTCCTATATTTTTTTGTTCTCTGCCATTCACACTTGATTCTAGGAGTTGGATAGATTTGTTGTTCCAACCCAACATCTACATACGTTTTGGTTAGTAATATACACATTGAGGTCCAAACCAAACCTCTCAGCTCAATAAGCGAGGCTTGCTCAAGTGATTGAGCACCTTCATCATCAATTGGTAGGTTGAGGGTTCGAGCCAAGCTAGAGGGTAAGTGCGAACACTATTATTGATCCTCGGGGGTGTGGGGAAAAAAGAACACACTCAGCTCCCACCATAATGGTGGCATTTAGTTGTAGGCCTAGTCTCTGGCACCCATTCACATTCAGGGAAAAGTAGGAAATGAATAATAAAGTAACACTGTAACAGTATCAACCAAAAATGTTTGCCACCTTTTCTTCTTCAGATGTGCACAAAATGTATTTATGCAACTTGCAAGTATCAAACTTCTGTGTATGCTATCTTGTAAAAGCATTCCATTTTTAAAAAAGGAATCGTTAATTTTTTTCAAAAACTTCCTATGGCAGACTGTTAACGGTGAGATTAGACCAGCCAACCTCCCAAACCGGCAAACGCGGTATATTGACAGGGACAAAATATGATTTTTTTACAGGAAGGTTATGACTCTGAGTCCTCTTCATAGCACTTTATGCATGGTACATGAACAAGCTGCTTCCACTGGAGCAAGCGATCAGATTGTGCATTGGATGCCAAGCCATATGCAGCAACTTGGACTTCAGGTTACAGGATATCTCATTTTCTGAGTTGAGATCTTGTCCTGAAATCGCCAACAAAAAGCAATGTAGATAAAGATGAAAACTAAATTGTGGTGGGGTGGATTTTCCACCATTTGATGAATTATGGGCCTTGCACAAGCATATGCGTAATCATTACTAACTACCTTGGCGATAAAATCCTCGTGCCAAGTTGCTCAATGATGACCTTCGAGGCCTTGAAGTAGTTTGAGAGGTTGGTTTTCTACAAATCAAGGTTAATGAAGTGTCAATTATTCAACAGAATAAAGACAATAGAAGATCATCTTAGTACAAGGGTTACCTATTTGATTCTTTTTTGACTTCCAGTGTGATGCCACTTTCATTCCCAGTTCCAAACGAAAATACACGAAGATGATTGCTAAATCAACAAAAGATTACCATAAAAATTCATCATATGTACAGAATATCAACAAAATGGAAGTACATAATTACACAACAACTGATAGAACTATTCATATGTAGGCATAGGTTAAAACTTTCTTTGAAGCATAAACCTGTAAGATCCAGTTGCAAATTGAAGTTCGTTTCCATTCAGGCAGCAATCGAACTTATCGAAGATGGCATCATTTGTATACAACTTAGGAAGCTGCCACACAACATGTATTAGGTCGCAAAATCAGAAAATGCTATCAATCTATTTTGATTATATAGCATGTTCACACATTACTAACTGTTTATATCACTAACTGTTTATATCTTTGTAAACCTCCGAGAAAAAATTGTGGCGAGACCCTCATACCTTAGGGCGGAGGTGTTCATGAATCTTATATGTTGCAACTGGGGAAGACTCCATGTGAGTGTCCCATAGCTATCAAACATTAAACAAATAATACATAATTACAGATCCATCTTGTGACAGTGAATGTAAAACATAAGAAGGCAACAGGCATGGGAAATATGAACCACACAAAGTCACAGCTTTGTCATGTCACCAAGATTAACAGAACAAAGAAGATTCCACTAATGAGGGATGAAAGAATCAAAACGAGGTGGCAGTTAAAAAGGCGAAAAAGGAAAACAGAAAAAGGAAAGCTGAAGTCCACAAGCTGAATACACTTTTAAGGACCCAAAAGATGAATCAAGGAAAACGTTGACACACAGAATTCCCAGGATAAAAAAGTGCAGGATGCACCTAATCGAGGATTGAAAATGTGTGAGAAGCACATACTATTACTAACTCTATCCTGTAAATCACTCGATCTAGTTCTTGAGTATTAAATTGAAAATTTTATATTTGGAAAACATTTCTTTGCCGAATGTAATTAGAGACCAATAAATGCAAAGGAAATTTAGTTCATGAATTAAAGTGCAGTGTACATATACAGTAGAAGGATTATCGAAATTGAGAAAACCTTCAGAGTCATGTAATCCCGACTTAAAATATGCCTTCCATCCATTGCATACTTCATGTCAGATATAGAAGCAATGATCTCACTGAAAAATGTTTTAGAGCCATGGCTCCTTCCATCTTGCAGTCTGTAAAAAGTAGTACCATAAGCTGCAGTTTGTTAGAAGTACTGTAAGCCTCATCAGAGAAGCAGATTAGAAGTCATATTGAGTCATACAGATGAGAGAAATAAAATGGAAATGGGTATAAAACTTACATTTTCACATTATGATCACATAGTGCAGACATCCTCATGTCAACAAGACGTATGAATCCCCGCGAACTACTATAAGCCAACAAATTGCAGTGAAATGGATGGAATTCTGCTGATGTAATCACCTCTACATAGACAACGGTGCGATGATCATTTTCATCCTTTATCAGGTGGCAGTCTGGTCAAACTTTTGATGAAGAATAGAAGCATATGGTGATGAAACTAAATTACCTAATGGCATCATTTGATCCAAGTGATAAAGTAGATCATCATTTCAAATTTACTGGTCAAGTCCTTTTCAGGGGGAGGAGTAAGGGCGGTTTCTGATTCCTTTCAAACGTTCATAAGAGTTTCTTTCTTTCTTTTCTTCTATTCTATTTTTCTGATAGGAGGCATTCTCCTTATATCAGAGGAGAACAAGATGTCAGAATGATAAATGAATGCACTTAAAGAAGAAGAAAAAAAGGCTTTTTCAGGGTGCAGGGTGGGGGTTCTTTTTCATTTTAATGCTTTTTCTAAATCACTGCTAATGATCCCTTAGATGTCATGTCATTCTTGCTTTGATTTTCTGCATGCATTTTTGGAATTTGATGATAAAACCGAAAGCAACATTTGATTGCTTACTCCAGAAACTATTTTGAGAAAGAAACCTAAAAGTCTAAAACCGTCACCTCAGAAATGTCATCCCTAGGATGAGTTTTAATAGTAGAGTGTAGATAACTTAAGATGGTATATCTCAATTCGCGAGGCTTATGTAGACTTCAGATACATAAATGTACAATCTAAACATATCCTTACGTTGTTACCTATGAGACCTAAAGTTACTACCTGAAACCATATTTTGCCTTCTATAAGTTCTTGAAGTGCTCTGGCATTATATCTAGCAGGTAATATTCACAAATTACATCTCCATACTTTCAGAGAATATAAACTGGAAACTTCAAATTGGGTTAACAGAGAGTAGCACCGATGCATGAGATAAGATCCAGTAGGTTAAAGCATGTGAAATGCTTCGAGAAGAGATCCACAATTACCTGTAAGATCTTCCATATCTTTTGGCTTCATATCAATGATATTGAAACACTGATCTCTAACCTCAAGGTTCCATACGTTTATCCTAAGGTCATCCCCAGAGAGGAATGTCTCACCATCGCTGTAAAAGTATTAAAACCAGAGTATTATCTAATGCCTGACACTTCTTCAGCTGGTAAACAACTTCCATACAGTTGAGTCTTTCTGGTACTGATAACTAAAGAAGGATAATCTGAGCTGATCGATCAAGCTCAATCAGAGGTGCTGGTCAAATTTCGTTTCAAGTGAGCAAGTTTGAAATTCATAATATTTGCAAGAACACAAGAATACCTATTATTTGAGATGGAATTGATGTTGAAATCATGAGCATTTGCATACACTTTTCGGGATCTTGTATAATCCACATTTGTGATATCTGCAAGCTACATACAATAGAGGCCAGAATTACAAGCTATGACAACATGTCAAATGCATAGAGTTTAGGGAGAAGTGAATTTAATAAAAATGCAAGAATATTTCACGTAACAAGTAGAATAATTTACACTCTCTGTGTCATACATGTGATGATGATGTGCCGTTCATTTTGTTAGTCCATTCTAGACTGTAACCATTAACATGAGATGATTCACTTTGTCCACTCATGTAACTTCTATCAGCTAAAAGAGAATTCTCTGAAGTCACAGATGAATTGATGTCCATTTGTTTAACTTTCTTTACTTTCTGTTCCTTGATCTGTAGAAGAAACAAATGAAGAAAATAGTACATTGATATGTACAACTTAGTAAACACAAAGTAATGGGAACTGAAAAGTCCATCTAAATTCATCCAGAAAGAACACCCATCCAGCCTTTTCTCTTAATACAACAACGTACCCAGTGAAATCACACAAAGTGGGGTCTAGGGAGGGTAGAGTGTATGCGGACCTTACCACTACCTCATGGAGCCAGCCTTCTTTCTTAATGAACAGACAAATTCCATCTTGGACAGACTTTTAACAGGCAATAGCTAATACTTCAATTTCATCACAGAGAAATCCTCCTTTATTTTCCCCTTGTTTTTAGTTTTGGTGTTAGGTGTATGTCAGAAAAGTATCTTAGTATGAGAATACTTTAGAAGATAAAAAATGATAGTACCACATGCATTTCTAGTTATCAATATTTTGATGATACAGGAAAAGGCACCCAGAATAGAACCTTCTATTTGGAGTGGCACCAGACACACACACACACACATATAAAGGATAGTCCATTTTGCATGCTCTATTTCTTGAGTAAATGTAGAAATGTAGTAGCAGCTGAAATATAAAAAAGCTCATGTAAGCAGTATTTGTCTAGTATCATTCTGATTCTCTGAAGGAGCTCTTAGCCAGCAAGAGCACAACCAGAGAAACCTGAGGTTATTCCATAGAACACAGTTCTTATCTTTTTATCACATGATTTATGCAGACACAGTTATGTAAAGAGGAACTATGTAAAGGCAAACAACTGATTTTTCAGGGTACATTGTAGTATTAAATCACATATCATAACCAATAGATAACTTAATCCCCTAAAAGGCCTAATCCAAACTTGCAGAAACTTATAAGACAACCATCTGTTTCTTCAATTTGACATTGTCTGAAGTTTCACAAATGCCACAGGAATTTCATACCTTCCAAAGTTTTATCGTCCTGTCGTTTGCTGTAAGAAGAAATAAGGATCTGTCGAGCTTCGTACACCATCTGATTTTATTAATCTTCTCTTCAATTTCCACACTCTTCAAATAATCAAACTGAAGAAAATGTAACATGATCAGCATCCGTAGTTCATAAAGATCAGCTATACATGCAGAATTTTAAGCAGCCTTACAGATGTATACCCGAAGGTAGATAAAATGATTATCTAATCATACCTCAGGTTCATGACTCTGAAATTCTGTCTTATATTCAAATTCAGGATGCTGCTTTTGTGGAAGGTTGAACTGACCAGAGTCACTTCGAGAACTGCACTCAAAGAGATCCTAAAAGAACATAAAGGTGAACAGGTTACATGTAATGCAAATTTTGGATATGACAAAAATGATATTTCTGAAAATTTTGTCCGCACTTCTTTACCAGCCTGTCGCTCAAAAATCATGACACGTCCAGCTTGATCTCCAACAGCCAGATTATCACCATTCTTGTCAAACTCCATTGCAGATATAATATCACCTAACATAAAATGTTTTTTTAATGTGTAGGTCATCGAGAAATATAAAGGCAGAAATAAAAGTGACACCAATTTCCTTCTTGTTCCTGGTATTTTTTTGGTTCATAATTCCTCTCTTTTGTTTCAGGTGAGAGGGTAAAATAAGGAAAGAAGAACTAGACATCTCTTTGCTGTTTTCATTTTTAGATAACTGAAATGCCAAAAATGTTACAGAAATACAAATCAGCAGTCACCTGCAAAGGTACCAAAAGCTCACAGGCAACTCAATTATCTTCTCCGTATATATGAGAATTTCAAGATAGATCTATTATTAGATGAAGAATAAAATGTGTGGGGATGTGGTCCAACATGCTCAAAAAAAGAATTATGTTCCATTATATAAACAGTATTGGCTTCAGCAACCCATCCCAACTTTCTGTTGTTAATAAACCTCATACACATGCTATCCCCTTCTCATTCAAAGGATACAAAAGTCCGTTTTCTTCTCACATTGTATGCCTCTGCAACAACTTTACCAGTTACAACAAGGTTCCCGTATATGTAATACTAAAAAAGCGGGTGGAAAATGCTAAAGGATTGTTTCTGCTAGCATCAACCAGTCTCTCATCTCAATTGAATATTAAATGTTCCAAATTCAAGCAATATCCTTCCTTCCACAATTAACATTTTCATGTATAATTCCACAGCATCTAAATTCTAATCTTTTCTTCTATGACAAGGAAACCCGCAACCTCTACCTTTGGGTTAGTGCACAGAGGGAAAAACCTAATAGCTCGCAAACACCACAAGAGAGGTAAGTTACTCATTCCATACGAAACCAAATTGAAGAAATTGAAAACTAAAGGAAGGAACCCATACATAAGCAGCAATAAAATAGATTGACATACTCCCACCCCTACCCCTACCCCTACCCCTTACCCTACCCCCAAAAGAAGGAAAAAATACAAATCAAATAGTATATTACTGAAATTCATTCACGTAAAGATTTAGCTATAAAGAAAAGTGAAAGAAAGTTACAATCTTGAACATCCTCATGGGGATTTTGTTCACCAAAGACTTGAGAGAACTTCCATTCAGACCCGAAAGTCATAACTCCTCACTCGAGAAATTAAACCAACACTCCCAAGATTTGAGCTTTGTCAGAAATTTACGATTTCTATCAGTTAAAGATTGAATTTTGGAGACAAGAATCTTGAAAATGTGTTTTCTTGATTTCTATTTGGGCTACTGAAGTTCAAGTGTATATTTTTTTCTTGTTATCCACTCGATGTTTCCCGGGAAAAAAGAGTTTTGTGCAATAACTGTTTTTTGTCTTTTCTGTGAGTAACCAAAGGTTCTTCAGTCGCTGATACATTATATACACGCCGGGTGTAACAATCCCCATTTTACATTTCATAAATTCTGCAAATATTATATTTCGAGATAACGTTAAACTCAGGTCTAATATTTACTCAAATTTATCTACTTAGTATGTCATCTTTGGAGTTTGAATCGTGATCTAAAAGGTCAGATAAATTACCAAAACAAAAAAATATTTACTAAATAATTGTTATATAAAATAATAGAAAAAGGACAAATATGTCCCTTATCATCAATTTTTTGAGTTGTGTATACCCTTAAAGCTAACAGATGAACAAAAGTCTTTATTTCAATAATTTACCCAATTTTCTAAATAATTGTTATATAAAATAATAGAAAAAGGACAAATATGTCCCTTATCATCAATTTTTTGAGTTGTGTATACTCTTAAAACTAACAGATGAACAAAAGTTTTTATTTCAATAATTTACCCAATTTTATTTAATTTGTTTCTCAAAATTAAAAAACTCACCCCTTTTTATATTTTAAACCCACCTGACTTATGACCCAAAAAAAAAAACAACCCTTCATCTTTTATCCTTTTTTAGGGGTATTAATAGTTTGAGGTTATATTTATCCTTTTTCTATTAAAAAATAGAAGAGGAGGGATATTTGGGCTTGACATTTTAGATCGCCACGCCAGTCCAATCGGAGAGTGTGGTTTTAAATTGTTGTCAACGTCATTTTTCAGCAATTCTCTGCTCATGAGCTAGCTAGCTTTTTAGGGTTAGAGTTAAACTTATCTACTCACTAGTCATGTCTATACATTTTGGTTCGTAGAGAAAGTTGTACAGAAATTATACATGAAGTACAACAGAACTTCACATAAAAAGACCCTAAGCCATTTATAATCATTCTTCCAGAAATGAAAAAAAAAAAAAAAATGCGTGTCATATCTTCTTCTTTTTCCCCCCCAGAAAAATTTAATGGCCAACAACTAACAAGGAGCCACTTGCTTTGCTTGGTTGTTGTCACAAGTAAGTATTACAAACAATGCTTTCCACAGAAATCTACAGTTGCCTTGCAAATTTCACAAGCCAAAGTTACATTTATTTTTTGTTCTTTTTTCAACCCCTTATTCTAATCTTTCCACCAACCAAAATTGCAAGTTGAGTTGTGTTATCCAGTCTTTCTTTGATTTTGAATCTTTTAATGATTACTCAGCAGGGAATGCTGTTGAGCCCCGAGAATATAACATGGTCAGCTTGGCGTCTTCCATCAGTTCACGCAGACTGCTTCCTTCACCTTCTGCAAGTAAGCAAAGACATAGCATGAGGTCAAGTGATCAAATTTCTATACGAAAATTACTGAGAAACTCTCCTTACATTGGAAACTTCTATCCATAGATCAAGTGTCTGCACCGCTTTGCCAGAGAGTAGTGTCTCACGAGCTAATTCCACTCCTTCAACCAGATTATCAACGCGTCCACTTACCAGGAGAGCAGCTGATGCATTTAGTGCCTGTGGATTTATTTGATAGAGATAATGTAAGAACTTTCAAGGTGAAAGGAAGTTTTTGAAAACGGAAACACGCTATGTCTATCTCTTTAATGAGGATTCACACATTTGGTAATAAGCTCATGAAGAAACTTACAAATGCATCAGCAATTGACCCTTTTTCTCCTGACAGCACACGTCTGAGCATCTCGGCGTTGTACTCTGGACCTCCACCTCGCAGGCTTTCAAGAGTGCAACGAGGGATGCCAAAGTCCACTATTGAAGGATAATCGTGTCAGACTAGTTTTTTAAAGAGACAAGGTTAAATGCTGGAGAAAAAGACATCAATCATAATGCATCATTCTTTACTGCAGACTGCAGAGTTTTTCAATGCATATTTAGAGTGGCATTCATTGTTTATCTATGCAAAGCAATAAGACAAAGAAATCTTGCACCAAAAAAGAAAAAGAAAAGTTATAACTGATCCTGATATTAACAGGTGACTTACATGGATCAAAGGAAAACTTCTCAATATTTTCTGGTGTGACGTCAAGGACTAATCCAGGGCCTGCAAAATAAATTGTCACACAAAATATGATGGAAATGTCCAGATCTAATTACTCACAATTTTTTTAAAGAAAAACTAGACAAGCAAAGTCAAAAATAAAAAAAACCATGAAATTACCAAACACAATAGATTCTGAAAGGGGACCATACCAAGAGGACTCATCTCATCTAGGCCTTCTGAGTGAACAACCAATGCTCTTTTCATGCCAAATCTTTGCAATGATTTAGCCATTTTGTGGACCTATAACAAGAGATTGCTTCATTCACCAAATGAATGTAAAAAATACTAAGAAGAAGATTGAAACGGGTCAAGAAGCTATGACCCAAAGGGCAGAATGGAGATGAGACCAGAAAGATTAGTACATCAGTTCACACAAGTTATGTTTACAAGATTCTTAAAGCCACATTCATAGAACAGATGGCCTTACTGTAATCAAAGTCGAAAATATACCAGGTCTTCTTTGTAAACTCCTACTACAGCAAACGGCACTCTTGCTGGGTTCAACATAGGTCCCAATATGTTGAACACTGTCTTTACTTTCAGCTTTTTCCTGATAGGTCTGACAATCTTCATTGCTGGATGGTAGATTGGAGACATCATGAAACCAATTCCAGCTTGATTTACACACTCTTTCACCCCCTGATCCGAGTAACAATCAGATACATCAGGATCAACCAAGTTAATATCATATATAATACCAGTTATCCTTAAAGTATCATGCATTTTTCAGTAATACTCTAACACCATTTATTATAGAAACTACCTCTTAACACCATTAACCATTGTCCCAAAAGACAGAGAACACAAACATATCTTTGTTGTCTCTTGGTGGCAGTTACCAAGAGCAAATAAAATGAGCACATGATGCAGACAACTTAGATCTAGAATAAGCACAAACGAAAGGAAAGACATCCTGCTATTGCCAAGGACAGCAGTAGTTTTAGCGGCTATCATCAAGTACAAATGGATTGGAAATGTGCGGGATTTAGCGCATAGCGTATTCTAAAAGGTGCTTTTCTTTAATAAATTACTTCTCATTACATCCTTGGTCGCTTGATGACACATTAAATTAGTTTGATAACTGATTTGGTGAATGTCACAACCAGTCTTTCTCCTTAAAAAACAGCTAACTACATAAACAAAAGCAAAAACTTCATTTGAACCTTCGATTTTTAAAACTACCATATGATGGTAAATGTCCTCAAGTCTACAGTACTTTTCAGCCAATAAAAGCAATTTCACTAACCTCAGGGTCCAGCTCAATGGCAACACCTAGTTCTTCCAATACATCGGCGCTCCCACAAGCGGATGAACTGGATCTGTTCCCTTGCTACAATTCAATTCCACAAACTTTCAGCCCCAAATGTACACAATTTTACAATGAAATGAAATATGCATTGAGAAGGAATAACTCTGTCAACCTTGGCCACTTTTGCACCACAAGCTGCAGCAAGAATTGAAGCACCTGTTGAGATATTCACCGTGTTTGCTCCATCTCCTCCTGTCCCAACAATATCAACTGCGTCACCTAAACCTTCAACTCGTCTGCAATGCTTTATCATTGCCCTTGCCAATCCCACTACCTAGCAATCATTATTAGCTCGATGAGGTTTAACGGATCAGACAGTAGTGACAAATTCATGGCTGATTTCAAGTTCTCAATAATGAAGGTGAGAATTAACACGTTCTGGCTCTGGTGAAATCAGATCCCTAGACAGAGAATCATGCCCCCTGACGCGAAGGATTGTTTATCAAAATGGAACCTTTACATTATATTTTGAACTACGAGCTCTGGCTTCAAAAAACATAGACTTTTCTGATTTTTTTACTCAAAAAGGAAATGCCACTTTTCTCTCACTACCATGGGAGACTACAAATACTAATGAACAAGGTAAAATATTCATTCACCTACATTATGCTTCAAGAGTATACATAAACCTTTACTCCGAATCTCATTGGATGCGCCTATAACTATTGGCTTATTTTGGTTTAAAAACTAGTGCTTAAATACACTTTTTTATCTTACCCAAATGCTATAGAAGTAATTAAAAACACCTAAAATAAGTCAATCGAAATAGGCTGAATAGTTGAAGGAAGGAACTTACTTCTTCAAAGGTTTCTCCTTTAGCTCTCAAAAGAACAAGAAAAGCACTAATCAAAGCTTCATCAGCACCATCCAACAAAAAATCAAGAGAATCTTCTGATTCAGATTCCGTCAAATCCTTCCCACTAATTAAAGCCTCAATCAACTGAAACCAAATCAAAATTAAAACACACCCACAACAAAAAGAACAAATCTTTAATCAAAATAACAAAAACCCAATTCACAATTGTATTCAACAATCAAAAAAAGTCAAACCTTTTATTACCTCACTAAGTGTGGATATGGATGAATGCTTATTGGAATCATTCAAAGCATAACAAAGAGATGAAAACTTCTTTTGGGTAGTTTTAGCAAATGGGTTGCTACTATTTCCAAGAAACAATTTTGTAAATTCAATTCTTGGAGAAAGAGATGGAGATACTGCTGAAAATGGTATTCGGCACTGAAACAGAGCCATTTTTGGTGGCAGATAAAGAATAAAATAGGTGATTCAGTTACCCAATTTAATGAAGTGAAGCTGAAGAAGGGATTATTGGGTGCAATAAATATGGGCAAACAAGTCGAGTCCGCGTGCAGTTTGCTCAAGGGTAACAGAAGGAATAACAATCATATATGGAAATAAAAAATTTATTAAAACTTAAAATGATACGGTTCAAGTCATTTTTGCTAGAGAATATTTCTATTATCTTCAATTAAAAGGACTCGTTTCAAGTCTTTTTGGTAAGGTATCATCTTTGTTAATCAGTGTTTTATTTTTGATATAAGACTTTTCCGTGCAAATTTAGATTTAGTCAGCAACCAATATGGATATTCACTACCAGGTAAGAAGTTAAAAAAACACAAAAATGGGGTAGGACTATTTTTATTTATTTATTTCTTATCATCATCGTCTGTCTATTGTTATTTATTCATATTTAACAAAGCAGATTGCTTAAAACCAATAAATAAAATAGTAATTATACGGTATTACCTCTAATTATTGTACGTCTTTTATTCATTGAAAAATGAAAAATAATTAGTACTTACTAATAAAAAGACAAAGTGGATATAAATTGATAAATTAACTCTATATTTTTTGAATTGGACGAATAAAAATAAATATTTTTGTATAATATAGTGCTCCATAAGTAAAAATAAAGTAATTATTGTAGTCAAAATTGCCAAGGGCCCAGATTCATAAATTAGGGTTTCTGACCAAACAATTCAAGACTTATCATTGGACACAATAAGATCAAATAGACCACGTGAGTGGACTGTGGCTTTATTCACTTTTTCTTTTAAATGATTTTTTAATTTGATATTTTAAAATTAAAATTTAGATATTTAAAAACTATATAAAAAGTAGTATAAATTGTAATTCTTATCATACCAATATAATAAAAATATATCTTAAAATATCGATCAAAATTGATATAATTTAAATCTTAAAAAAAATTGTGATACGAATTAAATATCATACTTAAAATTGATTGTTACATTAAACAGTTTTGAATTTGATAAAACGATAAAAATAAAAAATAAAAACTTCCTTCATTGATTTGGTTATAGGGTGGTAGAATATTATAGAGTATTTAATTTCTAATTAAGATATGTGGACGTATGGTGACAAATTGTCGAAAAAAGGACGTTTGGCTGTTGGCAATTGGCACCAACCCTAGACATCCATGTCATAATATATTGTTTTCAATAATATAGGGATTAATAATCAAACTTGAATAGCACATTTTACTGGTGGCATCCATTAAAATCATCTCCTGATAGGCTAGGCCTACGAAGACGACTTTATTTTATAAGAAAGACGTGGTATTTATTAGTGGACATTTGGTGGATCCATAATTCTGAATTGATATAGTTGAATTCAGTCCTTCTAAATGAAATTTAGAGTGTTACTTTTAGTGGATTACCAATTTGAACCTTTTTGCACCGGTTGTTTACTAAAGTCTTTGATACATAGATTTATCAATTAATTGTGATTACATGAAATGTATTATCACTTAATTTTTAATTGATTGAATTAAATTACTTGATAGTACAGGTGCATCAAACTTCTTAATTTGACTTGGTTTATCACGCTTGAAACATCACCATCGAGATTGTTGAGCTAGGCCTATGAAGATGATTTTATTTTATTAAAAAGACGTGATACTCATTAACGAGTGCATGATGACCAATAATTCTAGAGTGGGAGATGGCCAAATCCAATCCCTTCAAACAAAATCTAGTGTGCTACCTTTTGTGGATTAAAAGGGCCAATTTGAACCTTTTTAGACTGGTTATTTACTAATGTCTTTCATACTCACATTTATCACTTAACTGTGATTAAATGATACGTATTTTCACTTTAATTTTTAATTGCTTAGGTTAAACTGTGTGATTTGGTATAAATATTAAGTACGGATATATCTTAACTTGACCTGGCCTGTCATTCTTGGAACATCAGCACCGAGATTGTTGAGCTAGGCTTATGAAGACGACTCGACTTCACTAGAAAGACATGATACTCATTAGCGAGAGTCTGGTGACCAACAATTCTGGATGGAGAGCTATGGTCAAATCCAGTCCTTATAGACAGAACAGAACCTAGAGTGCTACCTTTTGTGGATTAAAAGGGCCCATTTGAACCAGTTGAAACATGAAAGCCAAGTCCCAAGGGACAATCTTTATGATATAATCATATAAAAATGATGATTCCAAACCCTTTAACCAGCTTTTTTGACTGGGATTGAGTTTCTTTTTCTAATATATCTAGTCATTGCCCCACCAAAAGATCTCAACACTAGTGTTGAAAACTCTACAATTTAAGTTAACAAAGCACATTGTAGTCAATACTACTCTTCTACTCCAAATACTCAACAACAGTGAAGATTGAATATTGTATTAACAAACTGAAATAGAGAAATTACAATAACAAAGTATTACTAATTCTCTCTTGTCTAACACCCACAACTCAAGGCGGAGCTAGGATTAGAAATGAACAAAGAAGGGGAAAGAAATGTTTACACTTCTTCACAAATAATATGGAATCATCTATACACATTGCAAGTAAAGAGCTCAATAATAAGTTATATGAATAACAAATCTCTGTTTCCATAGTTACCCAAAGATGTACATCTAACAAACCAGAAGTTTAAATCACTGTATTTTTTTTTTTGCCTAAACTTCTAAAGATCCATAACTACTTTGCTACATAATATTTTTTGTTTTTTTTTTTTTTTCATTTCGTCGTTCCTTCCAGAAAAAAGAACAAAAGATCCAAGTTTGGTGTTCAAAACACGAGCTGTTATCATATGCTCCGACATATATAGAAATGTGTTTCCCCTAGTATCGCCGTCTTGAAAGCTGAAAATTTGTTATTTGGCCTTGTACAATGAGGATTCATATAGCCGATCCTGACTTGGTTGGGACTGAGGCGCATGGAAGTTGTTGTATCATCTTGCACACTGATAAGACAGAGGAAACCACTTCGAAAGCAAATGGTGTTTCAGCTTCATTACCAAAACAAAAAAACCATAGCATGGTATGTGCATAAATGCCACCAACAAGTACCTGAAAATATCAATTGAATAGTTCATTTTCTTGATTAAAGAGAGCAGCCATCAAGAATCAACAGTAATCTGCTAGTTTATTTGCCAAAACAAATTCAGGACTTTTTGTCTATGCTACTCGGACTCTCCAAAAATGTCATTGTACCTATGTCTGATCCTCCAAAAATACACCAAATTTAGAGGATTCTGCATACACGACATTTTTAAAGAATCCGAGCAACATAGCTCTTTTGTATAGTTTAGGACATGATAGGGACTAGTACATACCACAAAGGTGAAACTGCAGATGATAGATCAAGAAATGGATAGGGCCACCTGTTTAACAAAATAACATCGATACTAATTAATTGATTAAACAAGATTGAAAATGTAACAACACAATAAATATAGCATTATCAATTACCAGATTGAAATGCAGGCATGAACAACCCACTGGAAAATAACATAAACTCCTGTCCACAGAAAGAAGTATCCAATCCGAAACCAAGGAAACCGCTGAAATAGCATAACAATGGGAATTAGCTGCTGATCAGTAACTATACGAACACCACATTTGGTATCGATAAAAGTATGCAACTTACCAAACAATTCAGAGCAGTATCACCAAGTACAAATACAACATTGACTGAATGCATACTTATAATCCACTGCAAGATAGATAACATAACATTTAGAAACAAAATTTGCACAACTTCATTGAGGTAATTAGCATACTTACAAAATTTAACTTGTAGCCTTTAATGGTTAAATATGGAACAAGTATGAACCAGAAGACACAATCCGTAAGCGTTACAGCTCCTGCATTCATCTATAACAACAAGAAAGAAACAATCTTTAATTCAAAAAAATTCAAAAGTTGCTTACTGAACATCTCAAATTTCATTGAATTGAATCGTGATATACCTGAAAAATTATTTGAAAAACATATTCCCAAAATTCAGCAATTTGTCTAGAAGGCTGTTCTGCTTCCGCATTTTCCCCCACATGTTTTGCAGCAATTGAATTTTTTGAATCATACTCAGTATCTAATCTCTCAATATCAGTTCCATCAATACCAATTTTATTGTGATACTTATAACATCCATACATCGACAGAATAGATCCAATCTACATAAAACAAACATCATATTATAACATAAGACACGAAAAATGTACCTATTGAACCATGAATTTTACTCTCACTTACCGAGAAATAAATAGTAATCAGCGTAAATGTCCACCTATTCCACAACAAAAATCAAATGTTAAAACCGTTTAAAACTACCATCAGACTTATCTATAACAGTCATTCTCTGTAACAATGTTACTTACTGAGTGTAATAGTAAAAAATCTCCCCTCCATCAACAGTAACATTTAAAATTAGCATCAACAGAAGAATCAAAAAGGCAAAAACTCTAAATGCAAGAAGCCAAGCAGGGTGTATAGTTTTAAGACATGGCCTCCAAACTTCATCTTGATACAATAAGCCAGAGGACTCTGTTTTCTGGGCTTCACTGTTTCCATTTTTTCGAATTCGAGGACCTTCATACTTCTTTATAAGTATTGCTGCAAAAATCATTGATGTTAAAACCCAAATGCAACACAGCAAGAACCTCCAATTAAGCCAGTACTTATGAATTGTTGTATCAGCAATCATCACTGGCTGCCAAGAATTCTTTGGGGCTCTTGTTAAAATACTCATTATATTTTATTTTATTTTACAAAGAATTGAAACTCTAAATTTTGTAAATGTGGAGCTTGTGATATATGATGTGTAAATGTTGTGGGGAATATGTTATGTACTGTAAAAGCAGATAAAGGAAGCTAAGGGCAAAGGTGAAATGCAGTATAAAGCAAGTTTCTCATGGGCAATGTATATAAGAGGAATATTTGTACAGTTATTGTTGTGCTCAGAAAATGCAAAACAGGTGGTAAGAAATTGACCAATATTGATGTTTCAAAGTAAAGTAGAGATTCCAAACTTTTCAGTATATATTTGTACATAATACGTAAAATTATCCCGAATTTTTAAAAAGACATGTTAACTGTAGAAACATATTATTACCTCATAAATAATTTTGAACTGATATTAAGTAATTAATTGTAAGCAAAGAAAGACAAGGTGTGGGGGGGGTGGGGGGAGGGGGGTTGTAAGAGATGCTTTGCTTCTTTACTTTTTTAAAAAATAAAATAAAATAAAAAGAGAAAAAAAAAAACTGATAAAGGGAAGAGAGAGAATAAAAAAGGAAGATGTTCTTTGAGGACAAGTTTCTTTATTTATTATCCCAATAAGATCTGCTAATGTCTAATAGGGTGTATAGTCCTACAATGTAAAGTCACAATCTCTATATGCCCATGTAAATATTAAAACTATACTGATGGTTGTTAAATGTATAGTGTTGTATTATATTGTATTTGTTTGAATAAATATAATATTTGAATAGATTATATTATTTTTTGTTCGTTATATATCAATAATTTGAAGGGTAAATCTACAAGAAAAAGTAGGGTACATAGAAGAGCTATCACAAAAAGGTAGGATAAATAATAAAATGAGGTTATTAAATTAATAAGTACAGATAAAATGAGTAGAAAAAATTAAGATAACGATGCAATCATATTGCTACACCAAATAAAATTTTTTGTCTATAATAAAATTTAAGTGATAATCAAGTATTGAATTGCTTGCTACACCAAATAGATTTTTTCGTCTATAATAAAATTTAAGTAACAGGTAGCAACCAGTAAGACACATCATATACCTTTTAGGAGTAGTCTTTTTTAGTCTTTTGAATTTTCAAATGGCATAGAGAGGAGGTGGCAAATGAGGACCCACCTCTCTATGTTGGTGGATTTTGTGTTGGATTGGTTGTTGAGTTTTTCTTGATAAACCCAAAAATGCATGCTACATAGTTTTAAAAAGAAACATTGCACTTTGCAAAGATTTAGGTAATTGAAATGATACTAAAATTGCAAGTCTTCGAGATATATCATTAGCTCAACGATGATTGTATTGACTCAAGAAATGTGTAGTCGTTTTTATTAGTTTCTTGTTATGTCCGATCAATATTAAATTAGCATACCAATTTTTTTAAACATCTTTATTGATTTATACGCTTATCATCGTACCACTACTCCAACTAACAATTATATGTTCCTTCAACCACGAGAAATTAAAAGGTGTTGTCGCATGAATTTAAATTAGTAGGTATGAGTAGGGTTAAAAGACAAATTCGTGAGGTGTGTTAAGCAAAGTAACAATACGTGTTATGAACTTGAACGGTAAAGTGTTGGGTGATAAGGACATATGAGGTGGGCATAGATAGAGAAAGCGAGACCGTTAAATAGTTACGCGTATAGTAACGCGTACACGCCATAATCCCTATGGAGAAAACGCATATTGCTCTTTGTTTGTTTTAAGTTGTCGGTGAAGAGTCCACATCCTAAACATCCTTGGGCTGGAAAAGACGGTCAAGCTTGATTCACAAGCAATACAACTTCCACCTATTTTCCTTTTCTTAAGGTCTTAGTATAAGTTTTCCAAATTAATTTGGAGGTAAAATATGTCGTATCAAATGAAATCACTTCTATTGGGATCTAAAGTCTGAGCACTATTAATTGTTTCTTGCAGCTCAAGTTTACAGGAGAGATATTAAACATCAAGAGTCTAGATTTACGTTCAAGTTACTAAACATCATTTTTTATCATTTTAGTACTAATTAATCTATAATCTTTTAATTTTAATCCATAATAAAATTGACAGAATTTTAGTAAATATATAAACATTTATGCATATATATAAATAATATAACGAACTCAAAGGTAATGATAGAATTTTGTGGGTGTTACGTTTGTTTTGTGGGTGTTACGTTTACCTTTGAGTTCACTATCAATCAAGAAAACTTAACATATGATTATCGGATGAGAAAATATAATATGAAATGAAGAAAATAATTCTGAAAAGTACTTTTTATATTATTTTTAGACTTTTTCTGTATAAAAATAATTCATTTGTCAAGTCAAATTTTTTTGATTAAAAATTTGAATGAGTAATTTTATTGATACAAAATAAAATTGAATTACTTTACAACGTAATTTCTAAAAGTTAAGGGATCTTTTGAGATATTTACTCAAAGAAGAACTAATCACAGCATTTCCAAGTTACTGAAAGCAAGGGAGAGGAAAACCGGAAATATCTTGCAACAAATGTAACTTCCACTACAGATTATACTTTGGTGACTGGTACGTACTTTTAAGTAGCTAAATAAACAAGGCACAATGGTCTGGTGGACCCTTGTACTTGTATAGGATTGTATTATGGACCCTTCTACTTATTCCTTTGTCATCTAGACCCTTGAACCCATCCAAACCCAACATTTTAAACACTTTTTTGGTTGTGGTATGGTGCGATTTGCACAAACACGTACACGTTGGCCAAAAAGAAAAAAAATTAATCCACGTATGATATTATGTTCCACGTGGCAAATGACTCACGTTAAACTAAGAATAGTCCAACCCCGGCGAAATTTTCCAAACCTTCGCGACTTTTCCACTTCTCCTCTCCGCGATTTCTCCACTAACACGTACACGTTCGTCTATGATTTTTCAAACCTTTGCTCAGTTAAAGCTCAGTTCCACTCCGATTTTCGTTGTAAGTTCTTGTCTTTTGCGTTAGTTCTGATTTTTTTCATTTTCTCGTGCGTATCTATTTGATTTTAGGGTCGATTGGCATTTGATTTTCTGAATTTTTTTGGGGATTTTACTTTGGTTTGGGTGTAATGTTAGTGTAATATGCTTTCTTAGTTGATGTATGACTTCGAGTTACTTCAGTGACATATTTCGTGAATTCGAGTAGATTCTAGGGTTTATTTGTAAAATCTCAATTTCGACTAAAATTAATATTTTATTTCTGGTCAATTGTCTTGGGTATTGATAGTGTTAGTGGTCCATTGTTACAGCAATTACATTCATGGTAAGTTAATGACTTTAACTGTTACATCAATTTATTATTTTCTTAAAAAATTAGGGCTTTTTATGTTATAGTCATGGTAAGCTTATGGCTTAACTGTAGTTGCTTTTCTTTTGACTTTACAGGCATCGTAAGGTAATAGCTTTAACTATAGTGACACTTCAATTTCACTATGGGGGCTGTTTTGTATCTGATCCTACTTTAAGGTATGCCAATCAAATCACTAGTGTTGAAAAGTTTAATATAGATGTAGATGAGTTGTATATTATGTTGTTTCATAAAATAGCACTGAATTGGGTGTTGAAAATGTTGAGACATTTAGATGTAAAGTTAACAAGAAGGGTACTTTTTACTTGTTAAATACTGATTCTGATGTTTTAAACTTTCTTAATGGTTTGAAGGGTGTTAATTATGTTGATGTATATGTTGTACTTCTCATTAGTATACCTTTAGTTGTTGAGGAGATACTTGTATTACCTAGCACTAATGTTGATGTTTCCTCATCTCCACAACAAGATAATGCTTATGTATACTCCTCCCCACACAAAAATAGGGCTGATCTGTCATCCTCCCCACAAATAGATAGGGTTGATGTGTCTTTATCTCAACCATTTGATGAAAATGAAAATAGGTTTAAAATCAGTTCCCTTTAGTTTAAGAGCAGTCCCCTTTAGTTGAAGAACAAGTCCCTGCCTCTAGAGTTGAAGAACATTCTGATTCTGATTCACTCTATGATGTTGATGAAAATATTGATGATTTGAGTGATTTGGATGAGGAGTTATTTCAAACTAGGCAGTCTAATATTCAAGAACAAGTTAAAGAGAAGACTGATAGAGTAAATCTAGATGAGACATCTGATCCTGTAGGTATAAATGCTGATTTTGAAGACATTTATAAGGAGATGAAGGGGAGATTTGAAGGTAATTTGGGTGGTGATGACTCTTATTTTGATAGCTCAGATCCTGGTAGTGACATTAGTGAAGATGAAGGGGATCCTGTTGAGAATGATCAAGTAGTAGATCCAGCACCTAGGAAGGAAAGTACAAAGATCTACTTTGATCCAACTGCTAAAAAAAATTTATTTTAACTGTATATGGTATTTTTAAATCACATTGAGTTCAGGGAGGCACTGCAAACTTACTCTATTCAGAAGGGTGTTAATATTAAGTTGAAACCTAATGAGAAGGAAAGGATAAGGGCAAAATGTAAGAAAAAGGATTGTCCTTGGCATATTCTTGAAAGTATTGATGGTAACATTGAAAACTTCAGTGTTAAAACACATTTTCATGTCCATAAGTGTTTTAAAAGAACAAGAAACTAACTGTGTATCCCATTTAGATTAGTAAACATTACAAGGAGAGGATTATAAGTGAGCCTACCATCAAACTACATCAGATTCAGTCTTTGATACAAAAGCAGTATGGTTTGTATGTTAGTAAGACAAGTTGTAGAAAGGAAAAACTAAGAGTTATGAATGAACATATGAGACGTTTCAGAGAGGAGTTTGCTAGGTTGTATGATTATGTTGAGTAATTAAAGACCACAAATCCTAAAACTACTATATCTATTAGGACATCCAAGAACACAATTCCAGAAAAAAAAGGTGTTTATGAGCATCTATATTTGTCTTGGTTCCTTAAAAAATGGATGGAAAGAAGGGTGTAGAAGGATTATTGGTATAGATGGTGCATTTATTAAAAGTGTATGTAAAGGTGAACTGTTATCTTGCATTTTCAAAGTTGAAAATAATCAGATGTATCTTATAGCATGGGCAGTAATTGATAAAGAAACCAAGGACACATGGTTTTGATTTCTCAAGTGCATCAAACATGATTTGGAGCTTATAGAAGGTGAAGGACTAACAATGATGTCTGATATGCTGAAGGTGTTACTATAGTATTTGTTAAATTTATTCTTTCATTTTTGGAGTAATTGATATTTAACATTGTTGTATGTCAAATATTCTTTGTTTGATAAGGTCTTCATCTTGCACTTATTGATGTATTGCCAAATGCTGAAATTAGATGGTGTGTTAAGCATATATGGGCAAACTGGAAGAAAGACTGGAGGGGTGAATAAAGGAGACTTTCAACAATTGAATTTTAGGTGCTAGGTTCAAATTAATAATCACTATGCTAGAAGAAATAAAAGTCAAAGTTATGGAAAGAATGAATAAAATGAGAGAATTTTCAGAAAAATGGATTACTGATGTATCACCAATGGCTATGGATATTCTTAGAAAAAATGTTGAAATTGTAGATAATTGTGAGGTAAAGTTTAATGGTGATCTTGGCTTTGAGATTCATGATCCACCATATAAATATGTTGTTGACCAAAACAATAAGGTGTGTAGTTGTAAGTCATGGTAATTAAAGGGAATTCCTTTTTGGCCATGCACTTACAACAATTCATTATAAGGATTAGGTTGTTGAGTCATTTGTTGATCACTGGTATAAGAATGAAACATACCTGAAAGCATATAATAGGTTTATTCAACCTATGACAAATATGAAGATGTGACCAAAAAGTGATAGACCAGCCATTGAACTACCTGAAATTACAGTCATGCCAGGAAGACCAGGAAAAAACAGGAGAAAAGATAGTGATGAGCCAGTTAAGAAGAAGTTTGGAAAGGCTACAAGGAAGGGAAGAAAAATGAAATGTTCTGCGTGTAAGACTTTTGGACATAACAAGAAAAGATGTCCAACTCTGGTAAGTTGTGCTTTAATGTCTCTTTGTTACTGAATTTTACTTTTGTTATACTTTTAACTTTAATATATGTTTGTAGAAAAATGTTGCTGCTGGAACAAGTGCTAGAACAAATGCTGCTGCTGGAACAAGTGCTGCAAGTGTTACAACTGCTGGAAATGCTGCAACTTCAGATTTTATAAATGCTGCAATTGAAAGCCAGTCAAATGTAAATGCAGGTCCAAGGGCAGGTTGCACTCCAAGTGATGTGAGACAATTAAGTACTCAACAATCAACTTCTAGTGTAGCTAGCCAAAAAAGAAAGACTAGCACAGCTTTGAGAGGTGGTGCAACTCTTGCATATAAGAAATCAAGACAAAAAAAAAAAAAACAAAGACAGCTAGTTACGGTCTCTTATTTGGATCAGGTGGCAATGTAGCTGAAAGGGTATGTATTTTATCATTTAAACACATTAAATTGCTTTAATTGATATTAGTCCATTTGATAGGGTATTACATAGTGCTACATTGTCAAGTTCAACTCCTACCAATATTGATCTTGGTTGCAAATCCAATGGACTAAGGTGGAAGGGAAGAACTACAATTACTCAAAGGGAGCTACTAGAGGAGAGTTACAAAAACACTCAAGACACTCAAGGCATACCAAGCACTCAAGGCACTCGAGGCACACATTAGATTTCACTTTGTTTAGCTTAATGGATTGATCCTAATTAACTTTATTTTGATTAATGACTTGATCCCAACTGTTTTGGTTCTGCTATTAGGAAAACTTTATAATTGTATATGAATGGCGCCAATATGAATTTGTGTTAAGTTGCTATTGGGAAGATTTTGTTTTTCTGTATGAATTTGTGTTTGAATGAAGTTGCTATTCAGATTTCTGCAGCAAATGCAGTCCATTTCATTATCAAATAACACTTAGTACAAATCAATATATATTAAAAATAACGGCTAGAAACCAAATAACAACAATCACAATAACAGTGATATCAATACTAGTGTTTGATCTTGTCGTCCTTGCATTCATTGTCCTCTATGTCTTGTATGTCTTCCTTGCCCTTAACTCGTTGATGGATTCTTGATGTTGTATTGTTCTTGGCATGTTGAATCATTTGCAGCAGCCCATCAGAAGAATCCACACTCATTACCAGATGAATATTTTTGGCAACTCCAAAACATTCTTCCAGGATTAGTTGGTGTTCTTGATGTCTTTAGTTCAGCATATATTCCATAGTAGCAACATCGAACCGTGTAGTGCCATAATTTTCCTATCTTTAGAAAAAATTACTTTTTGAAATGTTCTAAATATAAAACAATTTTAAAAAATACTTAGAAAAGAGTCGCCACTTAATTTTTTAAAGAAATTAAGAAAACTTATAATTTTCAAAGATTTAAAAAAAAATCATTTGAAAATACCAAAGAAGGTTCGGGGTTCGATTTACATTTCGAGAAGGGTTTAAGCATTCAAAGTGCCCGCTAACATGCAGTTGACCTGCGACTTAACTAAAATATATTAACTATTTTTTTAGAAAAAAAAGTGATTTAACATAAAACAATAAGTTACAATATTTGATTAACTTTGAGAAAATAATTAAATAAATGACACATTTTATTTTATTTTATTTCATTTAGAAAGGGATCCAAAAGTTTGACTTGAAATACAAGTGATTAGAATTTTAAGAAAACTAGATTAATTAGAATTTATTTAATTCATTAAAAAAAAAATTGAACTCAAACCATTTTAAATTGATTGGAGAGTAAATTGGGTTAAAATTTTGAGAAAATGAATAAAGTAAAGAAAGGAAAATGTTTTAATTATTTTTAAGTTTATTTGAGAAAGTTCTCTGACTTAAACAATTTTAAAAATGAATAAAAATATGATTTTAAGTGAGAAGTACCAAAGAACATTTTCCCTTCCTTTTTTATTTTTTAACAAAAGATTCAACTTAAAGTGATAAAATTTGATCAACTACTTGTTTGACAAAATAAATCGACACAAGAAATATATTGAAAATGAACCAACACAAATAAAATAACTCATCTTTGGGGAATCTAATTAAGTTAATCATCAATTCTAAAGTTAGAGTTAATAAACAATAAGCAATCGATAATTAAAGAGTAAGGGAGAAATTGAATTTGGGCCTCCTTTTGGGCCAATTTCGCTAGATTTTTTTTTTTGGGTTTTAATCCAATTCCCCTTTTTGTATACAGAGGTTGTATATCAGATGTATACATCCCGTTTTTCTGCTTTGCGAGACTTGTACATCAACTCCAAAGACTTGTTCTTCGATTTCTCAAGGTTAACTGACTCGATAAAAGAATTTGAGTCTTTATGGCTCTCTCGAAATGCAAGTGGAAGGAAATAAAAGTCCAAATAGGTGCGCCATAATAAAAGAAAAACTAATTAGTAATTGAACAATCCCTTGATAAATTAAAGAAACGTATATGCTCATTAAAGAACCCAAGAATAATCAATTCATGCACTTGATAATCCTAAACCAACCTAGACCCCATTTCTGTCAAAGAGCTAATACTTTAACGAAACCCAAATTTGTCCAACATCATACTGCATGCTTATCCAAATCACTATCAATTAAGGCACAAACTAACACATCTCAGGAGAAAAATCAACAGAGGGCCTGACAACAGTCTAATAAAAGTAGAGGTTAACAACAACTTAGAAGGAATAAGAATCGGAAATAATTGAAAACAAGATTACTTAGTTATGAGTGAGGCAGAAGACATCATTCCAAATTAAAATGAAGCAACATTACACTTTCCAGTAACCAAAGATATTAATGAAGAGCAAAAGGGAAGCTTTCGGGATAAATATAGTTGAAATGAAATAAACATAGCATGATCAAATTTCAGCTCCTTAAAAATTAATGGGAACTCAAATAAAATGAAAACAAAATGAACAAACCACAAGAGTCACTAATGATAACTAGTGAACAAAAGCAACTCTAGGCTAAATCAAGACATCACAACAATTTCAACAAAATCTATACAGAATCAAATCATAAAGGTTCCAGCAAAGTGCTTGAGTCTATATATACTTTTGCACTTTAACGGGAAGCTACAACTTACTACAGAAAAGAAAACCAAACAAGTGATCACTAATGGAAACTAAGAGGAAATCAGTGAAAGGAAATCTCAATCCAAAAGTTGTCCAGTAAAGAGGAAATTGAACCATGTTACACATCACGGACGAAACAAATAGACAGGAGTTGTTTCAAAGCCTAAAAATTGCAACTATTTTTTGATTACCAAGAGATTCGAGTTTATCCAAATATTTCAGACCCAACTGATGCCAAATAGTTTAAAAGCCAAACATCAAAGCAAGCAGAATCTTAAAGAGGTAAGATAGGATAGCAGTTTCACGACTTATCAGACTAGTGGATGAAATCAGAGAATGAAGACGGCAAGGCTATTGTATCCAGGAAGCGACAATGCTTGAATGAGGTATAACGAACAAAACGAATTCGATAATATTCAAGTAGACATATGAGAAGGAAAGTAACAAAGAAAGCCCAAACCAGCATAGAAATCGCAACACTAGATACAAAACGACAAACTTGAATCAATATTAAGGTTGAATCGGGAAGTCGATTAAGGACACATGTATAACATATTAAAGTCACCCATTGTCAATTACACATAACAGTGTCACGACGACAAAGCAGTGAAGTACATCAAAGACAAAAAAAGACGATGAGAAGATTATGGAGGAAATATTACCTTTTTTCGGGCAGCGACTGAGACGACGAGCTTAACCACGAAGAACTTCCACCCCTGTAAGTCGATTTCGATGAACTCCGGAAAACTAAACAAACTTTGAATTCGAAGAGAATAGACGCAAACTCTCTTTTTCTCTTTTGACTCCTTCAGCCTGTTTTTTTTTTCTTTTTATGTATCTCCTCTACCTCCCCCTTAATACAGTGAAGAAGAGACTATTTATAGAGAATTGAGATCAATTATTTGGGGGGGGGGGGGGGGGGATCCGTTGAGCAAAATTCAAAACTTTGAATTTCTTTCTTCGTTTCCAAGGGAAACAGTGAAAGAGATTTGAAGATATCTGAAAATGGGGGAAATGGAACGACTATTTGATCGATTAGGTTGCTAGGATTATGGGCATGCAGATGGGTGACGTACGGGTTTCTTCGCAAAGAAGAAGAGGCGTGCGATTCTGGGTTTCTTTCTTTGACCTTTTCGCGAAGAAGATGCAGGGGTGGGGTCGGGTTTGGTACTGCTCGTGATTTTCTGGGTTTGCAGAGTCTTGATTTGCTTCGCGAGGAAGAAGAAAGGTGCGTGGATCGCGTTGCGTACTGCTGACGGCGTTGGGTCAGTTTTTGGTACTGCTGTTGTGAGTATTTGTAACGTGGGCTGCTGATTTAAATGGAAGTTGGGCTGAATATTGGCCTAACTTTGGCCTTAAATTGATCCAATAAATGCAGCAAATATTGGTTGAAATTCAATTTTGGAGAATAACCATATAGATTACAAATTCGGCCGAGTGAAGTTAAGGACATAGCCTATTTGAATTAATTGAGGAATTCGACTAAGGTCAAATAAGATGAATTAATATGAATTTATTAATGAGCTTTTTAATCTTAACCAAATAAGATAATCAATTTTAAAAATATTAACTATTAATTAATTAAACTAATTGGCAAAGTTTAAAGCAAAACTAAAACCTTTGAGACAATTTTCAAATAAAAATATACTAATTATATACATAACTATAAAAACATATTTATTATTTTTAAAAATTATAAAATTGACAAAATTTACATAAAAATAACTCAAAAAATATTTCGAATTTCATAAAAGCTAATTAATTCAAAATTATAGCCATCACTTTAAAATACACTAAAAATATAAAATTCTTTCGAAATGACTTTCGAATATTTATAGGATATACTTATTTCATACATAATTATATAAAACATATATATTATTTAAAATTATAAAAAGTGATAGACTACTTTAAAACTTGCAAAATATTTTTATTTTTTAAAAAAGAGTTTATGAAACCAATTATTTTAAATCGTTTGAAATTGAAGAAACTTGACGATTAATCTATAATGTGGAGGTCCAAAATTGAATGTCAACAAACCGTCATCGTTAAGAACAACAAAAATACAATAAAATCACACACAAAAAAAAGATGAGTAGATCGAAGGAAAAAATAAAGGCGCCAAAAATAAAAGAGAAAATTTGAAGAGACAAAACCGAAAAAAAAGAGGAGAAAAAAGCTCAAACTTGTCCAACAATGGTGTTGAGTGAAAATAAAGAAGAAATGGCCTTTAAAGGTCAAAATCTGACCGTTAACGCCTTTTTAAGGCATCTCACGCTCTTACTTTGTGTGTATCACACACTCCATGTGGAGTCTTTCCACATAGGATGCCACATAAAAAAAAAAAGTGTTTAAAATATTAGATTTGGATGGGTTCACGGGTCCAAATGACAAAAGGGTAAGTAGAAGGGTTCACAATACAAACAAATACAAGTACAAGAGTCCACCAGACCATTTGACCAATAAACAATACAACACCGACATTCGAATTGATGTATTCAAGGACGGTACATCGGTTGAACTTTCTTGCCAAAGCTTAAGCATCATTGCATCAACAAGACAATCAAAACTGCTAAATCATAAACTTGAAATATTCATTTCATCTCCTGATAATATCACTGATTGAGCACATAATTAATCATGAATTGATAACATAAACTCCTTGACTACATTCAATATAACAAAAATATCTGAACAGTGAATAGAACAGAAGAGAAAGATCAAATTCTGCTTCACAAGCAATCTAGAAAAGAGAGGTTCCTTTTCCTTTCTTGTCCCCGCCAATCTCAAAATGCTTGCACCTCTGCACAACATCAAGAACAATGAATATTTATTTTTTTATAATAATGCTGCAGAGTAGAGATTTTTCAGAAACCAACCTTGATTGGGTGTTGCGACACATGTTTGCAACCTTGGCATTGCAATCTCAAGACAATCTTCTTTGTGGTCTTTGCCTGGTTTGGAATGGAGAAAGAAAGATAAACACAAATCAGCGATAAAGAAACTAGCCTTGAATGTCAAATATGCTCCCATACAGACTAACTATGACACTTAGTAATTGGATATCTCATTCTCTCCCTCTTTCTTGTTTTATCAAATGAATTCCACATTTCTATTTAAATAGATTAAGTCACTAACTATCAAATGTTCATTAATTATTGGATTAAGTGGGATCTATAGCCTGTTTGGCTTAGGTGGCTTGAAGTAGTATTTAAACACCAAATGTTGAACAAACACCTTGGAAGTGTTGGGGCTAATTTATTTATCAATAGGCAGTAGTTACATGTTTGAATATATGTACTAAAACTGAAGATAAACAATTAATGTATTTGCCAAGAAAGTGCCGATAAGCACTTCTTTTGTTAAGAGAACATAAATGTCTTTAGAGCTGTTAACACTATAAGTGAGATGATTATGTCAAATATCTTTTAACCTCAAATTAATTCCAACACAAACACATTTGCCTTTTAAATCATAAATGAACAAGATGTGATTATTTGGAGACTAATATCACATAAGAGATGGAAGCCTCAAAATCCATATCATTTGGTAGCCACTCACTTCAAAATCTCAAACATCAAGAAGAGAACTCTTACGGAACGATATTACTGCATATATACGTGAACATTATAACTAAGCATTCTTCAAAAATAGAGAAACTACCTAACATTATAACAAAGCATACTTAGATCAACAATCCTTTTTGACACTATTCCAATTTTAGCAAATATCTTATCAAAAAAAACTATAGTAATGATATTTTTAATCAAGAGTCTTTATTATTTTTATACAAAACATACATCATGTCTAATGAATCTCATATTTCTTTTAATTTACAGATGGTGATATTCTAAAATATAATATCTATAAAAAACAATACTATCTAAACAGTTTAGGACTTAGAGTGAATAAAGACATACACTAATTTGTACCTGTCTTAATTTGTAACCAAAGTTTTGCGATGCCAATGATCAGTTTTATCCAAACAGGTACATGATTATTTAATGCAGTATAGCTCATATAAATTATCATGTTGTATAATTGTAGTTTTTGTTCAGTTAATATCTTCTGTTTGCTATAATCTGTTGTTCCTTGTACTTCCGTTACTTCTTTCTCGAGACTGCATTGGACTGTCTTGTCATGAGACATGGGTCTATCGGACACATACTACACTACCAGACCTAGCTTTGTGGACTACACTGCATATGTTGTTGTTATAAATGACTATTTATACAATTAGCTACCGCACTTAAAAATTGGATTATTGGATTGATACCAGTGGAAATGTATCTTCTAGATCATATAACCAATACGCAGTAATTTGGAATTGAAGCATAGAAGTTGTTGTATGCTAGAGAATGTTTCTCACCTTTTTGTGAAAGACAGGCTTTGTTTGTCCACCATAACCTGACTGCTTGCGATCATAACGACGCTTTCCTTGAGCAGCTAGGCTATCTTTCCCCTTCTTGTACTGCGTAACCTTATGCAAGGTGTGCTTCTTGCACTCCTTGGACTTGCAGTAAGTCTTCTTTGTCTTAGGAACGTTCACCTTCAAAAATTCAACATTCATAAATCCATCAATAACACATCAAATCATTACTAGATTCAATGAAACACGTACAATTATACAAAATCAGACTAGCAGCATGCTTCTATACGAAATGATTAGTAAAGATCTGCTACTTTTCTCTTTCAATTTCAGAAAATTGCAATAAATTCTCGATATATCACTTAATCCTAAGCAATTTCCAGAGCAAAATACATTGCATGATATCACTTACCATTGTCGCCGGCGGAGAATCGAACAGCAATAGCAGAGAAGACTGACGCCGTTGAATAACCCTTTGATGTATGAAGAGATTGGGTTTTGTAGTGAAGCTTAGGGTTAGGCTATTAGTGGACTTGGGCTAGAGATAGTTAATGGGCTTTATATTACCTATATCTATTTTCACTGGTAACCAATTGGTGGTCCTCGTTTAAAAAGTGTCCACTTTTTCAAAATAACATTTAGCTTCTTTAAAATATATATTATTAATATATGAAATTTATGTTTTAAATATTTTGAGTAAGTTGAGTATCAAATTGTTAAAATTTTAAGAATAATTTTTTTGGGGAAAATAATTCAATTGCACTTCAGAGTTCAGACACAAATGATTGAAGTTTTAGTCGATTTCTACATCATACAAAATTAAAACGATGTCAAATGAGTTTGTTCGATTTGTTATTGTTTTGAAAGATTAATTATTGGAGTTTGTTATTTATGATATATGAAAATTATGCTTCAAATTTGAACTTACTTGAGGTAGATTTGAGTGCTGAGTTGTTGAAATTCAATACATTATTTTGGGGAATAAACACTTCACACACACGACTGTAGTTTCAGCTACTTTTTGCATGTACTTCAATAAAAAAAAAATGTTTGAAAATTAGTCTTGACAAGTAAGTAAAACTTCAACAAAAATGTCCAAAGTTTGGCTTCATTTAAAATTGATTGAAATTGTCAGTTAGTAAATTAAGTTCAGAGAATATAGCAAATTGGCTTTCACGGGCTACTGGTCGTGACATTGGACTTGAATCCAGAACCCGAGTTCAAGTCTCGGTGGAACCTTTACTTTTTTCTGATTTTTTTTTGTAACTTTAGTAGACTTGAACTCCATAATTTGAATGTTAAATTACTATAATACACCCAATTTAGTATATATTCTATATTTTATGTTATATTATATTTATTTTTTTATTTTCTATATTATATTAAAAACTAAAATATTTTCACATTGATGAGTAGTGACTTTTTCAAAAGATTGTGACTTTTTCGATGAGTTATGACATTTCTGAATGGTTGTGATTATTCTGAAGAGTTGTGACTTATCTGATAAGGCACGATAAGCACATTTTCATACTATAAGAAGTTCAATGATTTTATCTTGCACAAACTACAACTTGGTGTTCAAACTATGAAAAGTCTCAGACTGTTGGAGAAAAAGGATTTGATCAAAAAGATGTTTGAAGAGTCCAACCTAGATTTAATAAGTACTCCCATGTTTCCAATTTAATTGTTGTACTTTTATTTTTATTCAGTTTAATATCGAATGTTCTTTTTTTTTTTGTGGGGGTATGTTTAAGACCGTAAAGTTAAAAGACATTTTTATATATTCTACATATCCTTAAATTAAAAGTATTCTTTATTTTTTAAAATTTCATATCAAATTAAAATCAGACAAATCTATATCTATCTTTTTATCTAGTGTTTTAAAAGGCGGGGGCGTTAAGCGAGGCGTTTTATACAGTACAGGGCGAGGCATAAGTCCCATGGATCTAGGGGCGTAGTCTCATGTATATTCAATTTTATAGTTGTATTACTAATAAAATAAGCAATTGTCAACATTTCAATGATTTTACAAATAATTTTTTATAAATAACCTATAATCAGTGTTTTAAAAGGCGGGAGCGTGAGGCGGGGCATTTTACTTAGTATAGGGCGAGGCGTAAACCTCGAGACGTGGGGCGTAAGCCTTACGGATCATTAAATTTTTAATTTACAATATAGTATAATAATATAATAACACAAAATTATAAAAAAAATACATCAATAGTTTGAGATACTTACAAATATAATTAAGGAAACTCATAGAAAATAAAACTTTCAACATGATCATAATAGTATAAATAATCTAATATCTTAACTTTATAATTATAAAAGAATCATTATTTCTAAAAATATTTTTTTTATTATACTACACAATTTACCCCCTTAAAAAAATCAATAAAACTTACTACTATTATAATAAAAACATCACTCTATCATGAATAAAAATCAAATTAGTTTCAAATAGCTAAATAAAATGTGATAATTTTGAGACATATGACAAAACTATGAAGACCAATGATAAGTGAAAAAGTAAAATTTCACTATGTATTTCTAAAAGAAATGTTACGTACTAAAAAAAATCAATAAAACTTACTACTATTATAATAAAAGCATCACTCTATCATGAATAAAAATAAAATTAGTTTCAAATAGCTAAATAAAATGTGATAATTTTGAGACATATGACAAAACTATGAAGACCAATGATAAGTGAAAAAGTAAAATTTCGCTATGTATTTTTAAAAGAAATGTTACGTACTAAATAATTATCTGCACAATGTTACCAAATAGTAAAGATATGATACTACAACTTGTTATTTGAGTACTTACTCACAATCTTCTTATCTCTATATATTTAAAAATTATTAAGTATCATTCAATTATTCAAAAATTACGAACAATGTTAACTAAAGATTTTAACACACAATTTGTGTAAGATCTATTAGGCGAACCCCGAACATTAGGCGTTGGATGTGCTTAGGGCGTACAATCGGGCGCTTAGGGCGCAAGTCATACATAACTAAGCCCCATAGTTGAGTTTCGGGGCGTTTTGCTAGAGTCCTGCCTGTGCAGTCCTATGAGTTTTTAAAACACTGCTTTTGTAACACATAAATTATATTATTTTTGGATTTGTATATTAGTATTTATGTAATAGTGTAAATAGAATTTTGTATAAATGTAAAAGGAGGTGAAGGATATAGAGATAATTTATGTTTCTTCAAGACTTAGAACCTTACAACCCTAGTTTACCAATTGTTCTTCAAAATCACAAGAAAAATATGAATAAATATGATGTGGAAAGCTAATTCATATACCTACAACTCTTATGTTTATGTAAAACTCTAAATTAGATGTTATGGATTCAAAGTACAAAATATTTTTTCTGTGATTTCTTTTTGGGTTGCAACCTTAAGAGATGTATCTACATCTTGATGATAATCTTTTTTATTTTGATATTATTAAGATAATAGGAATTAAAAAGTTATTTAATTGCATTTCTTATTTTTTTTCTCTTGAAAAAAATGGTGCTGCGTTCTTGACATTTGGATCTCTGATATCGAAACTTAATACTCTTTATATATTGCTACTTGATTTATTAACCTATAGTTTAACATCATTAAGTTATATGCTTAGCGATATGAAATTTTGAAGACTAATCGGATCATGTCCATGGTTGTAAATATAAGTATGGCTACACATTTTGTTTATGTTGATAATTATATATATATATATATATATATAAATATATACAATATATGCATAAAAATCTTTTATCTATCTATATCTATACTATCTTAAAATGATGAACTACCTAACTTAAATGTTAAATTATTATAATGCCCCCCAATTTAAAATACCAAATTAAGTATATCTTCTATATTACATATTGTATTAGATTATATTGGAGGTCATAGAGAAGTGTCAAATCACCTTATCAATATCTAGCTTTATCTTACAAATAGTTATAGTTGTTTTTCGGATGTTGATTTGACAACTTACAGTAATCAAAAGAAAGTTTACATTCACTATTCAATAATATTGACATTATTTTTAAAATATTATTATACATGATATGATATTCATGTGTAATGTATGTGCATAAAACTAGTTAAAGAAAAAGAGCTAAATGATCCTTTAAATTTATATATAGGTAAGTTTACTTGATGCATAAAATAACACAAAAGTTCAATAATCATTTGTATTTGCAAAAGTGGAGCAAGTCACCTAATTGAAAAAAATGTGAAAAACAGAATCTTTTAAGAAAAATATTTTTAAGAAAATGTGTTTTCAATCTTGTTAATATTTGATTGGCCAATATTTTTGAATTCTAGAAAAAACAATTTCTTTAGAAAAACAACTTCTCCAAAGAATTATACATAAGACACAATGTATGATATATTAACTAGAGTCTTTCACTACATAAAGTTGGTAGAATTAGCATAAAACAACACAAGTAAACATTATCACTCCCTATTAACTAGTACACTTATTTTTGCCTTATTTAATATTTAAACATGTATAAATCTTCTAAAACATTATAATATCTATGGATTAATAATTAATTAACTCTAGAAATCATCTCCATCAAATCAATCTCCTTGTTGACTTCACCTTGCATCAATGTTGGCACTTCATAATAAGGCATAATCTCCATTCCCATGCATTTCTCATAATTATTCTCATTAACCATAATAGATGAAGAAGCAACACGAGGAATATTAATTTCTTCCATGAAAAAATTATCATCCAATGTAAATTCTGGGACTTCACTCAAATCAAAATCACCAATATTATTATTATTGCCTTGACAAAATTCAATAGCTTCTGGCTTAGGTGATACCTTAGCGTGGCGCTTATTAGGTCTGTTGACCAAATTTTCATTTTTCTTTTCAGGGACTGGACTTGTGTAGCTTGAGCCTTCTGGATAATTAGATAACTCTACAGGACTGATCAAATCAACGCGACCATTGGGATTTGTGTCATTGCTCTTTTTGGTGCTTCCTTTTTCTAAATTCAAACTTTTGATGTAATTTTGAAGGAGGGAACTAGGTCTTGGCCATTTGGTACGACATTTTCTTCTTGAAAATTGCCTTCTTTTAGTTGCATTCCAATGATTCTTAATTGAATTCTCAGTTCTTCCAGGAAGTCTCTTTGCAATTTCTGCCCATTTATTTCCAACTTCACCATGAGCTTGGATTAAGATCCTGTCTTCCTCCTCCGTCCAAAAATCCTTCTGGACGACACAAATACAGACAAAATTTAAGTTTTATGCACTGACAGTCAACACGTTCAAATCATTTATAAGATAACTGTGTGTTAAAATATTTATATAATAAGGTAATTATATATAAATTTTAATTTAAACGGATAAAAATGGCAATTAACCTGCTATTTAGGTAAAACTATAGTGATGGTGGTGAAAAATCTTAGTACTTGTATGTAGGTTGATTTATACAAATCTCCCCCTTTTATACTAGCATCTAGATTTTCTATATATTTTTAATAGTTGTGCAAATGTAGCTTTTGAAAAATTATCCTTCCAAAAAACATTAGATTTTGATTTTATTTTTTTCTCATTTATTGATCAACCTTATAAACAAAATATTGGACTATCGTCTAACATTTGAAATATTTAACTGACAAAATTTTAGATCGCCGTCTAACATTTTTTAATAAAATATTCAGTTTGTTCAAAAGGAATCGATCTTCAAACCATGATCTAAAAAGATGCACGCATGACATAAGAGAAATAGAAAAAGAGTCATTATATATAACTTGAATCAATAGAGAAATTGTTAACAAAATCCACCACAGGCACATAGATAGAAACAACAATCACAAATAAAGAAAAAAGAACCTTTATATGGGATGTGATAAACTTGTATTTAACAAAAAGATGAAACAATATTATTTTAATATTAAGAGAAGATCCTAAACAGAAAGAAAGATTAAAATTATTAATTGCAAAGAAATAAATTATTAATAAGAAAAAAATATTAAATACTTACTTTTATATCAGGCCTGAGATGGTTGTGCCACCTCTCCCTACATTGCTTGCCTATCCTCCCTTTGAGCATTTGAGCAATTTGAGACCATTTTCTAATTCCAAATTTCTCTACCAAATGGATTAAAAGCCTTCACAAAAAATATAAAGCTATTATTACTATTTGGAAAAAAATATCAATTAATTTCTTTAAAATATAGAAAATTAACCAAAGCAAGTTTTTAAGGGCACAAAAAAAAAAAGTGTAACAATCTAGGCACTGTTTCCGATATAATTCAATACTTATAACATAAATAAGTAACTAAAAATACATATCCACTCTGATGAGATGATCATATAATTCAATAGTCGACATATGGTTACTTACCTGTCTTCTTCAATCGTCCATTGTCCTTTAGACGATTTAGACTTCTTCGGCCTCCCTCTACCACCACCTAGCTTTTTCTTCATAGATGAAGATAAGTTGTTATGATGAATATCACCAGTGACACATGAACTTTGATCATCAGGCACATTTACACCATCAACAACATGAAAATTATTCTTCATGACTTTGCTACCACTACTCTCTCCATTTTCTTGATCAAATGGATTAAGCTCATAATTACTAAAGTTAAAATCCCCTAATGCAGAAAAATTATCCTCAATATTAGAAAATGGATCAAAGGGGTCATGATAAGTACCATTGGTGTTACCATCAATCACAAAATTTTCAGAAAGATTGTTGAAAGTATTAGAAAAATTAAGATCAAGGTGCTCAAAATCTTGAAGATAATCTTTTGAGTCTATGCAAAAATCATCATTTTCTTGTTTCAACATGTTGTTGGACATAAAAAATGGATCAAGTTCCATTGGAAGAAAATTAGTTTGAGAGAAAAATAAATTAAAGGAGGAATTAGAGGGGTAAAAATGGAGCTCTCTAGCTATCTATAATTAATTTCGTTTTCTCTTTGTTATCTTAATGGTAGTAGTAAAGGAGTGAGATTTATTGCATTGTTGAATGTGAATGTATCTAGACCTTTTGAAGTTTAATTTTATACTATGATATTATTAATAAGAAAAAGAATTTTAATTAGGAGGTAAGTTATTGATGTATATTTTATGTTGTTAAGAAATTTTAATTTGTGGTAGCTAGTCAATTATTATTTTTACAGACTTGTCAAGTGATATTTGGCATTTGTAATTAGTGACCAACTTATTTTTTAAAAATTATGTGTAAAAACTTCTTTATCTATATAAAATAATTGCAAGATCGTTAAAATTTTATCGTCAATATATATAAATTAAATTTGATATTCTTATACAAAGTGATCTAAATGGTAAAATATAATTTAAAACACCAGACTTGTTTTTGTTAGACTTAAAACAAAGTAGTTACTAAGTGGAGGTATAAATGATTGGATTTCCCAAGTTAGATATTTCTTTTCTTGAATTTGACTGATTTGATTACAAAATCTGTTTTTTGTTTGCTTTTTTATTTTGTCAAATTTTCCACTTTTTTCTTGGGTATGTATTATTAAATACAATTTACCTTTTTTTATAGATGAGAATATACATTAAAGAAAAAGTTAATTCAATATCGCTTCTCTTTTCCAAGAATTGTTATGACTAATCAACTCATGTTAATTTTGTATGTATCTAAGATTAGATCCAAACTTATTATCACAAAGAATTAGTAGATGGAATGATATTCCAAATTAGTATATAATATTTTATTCATTATTTCTTTTCCATTCATATATAAATTAGTGTTTAAAAATAGAAATTAGCGACAGATGAATTCGACAATTGAATAATAAAATTAGTTGTTAATTCTATTTAGTGACGAATTAATATATTTGACATAGTAAATGTACCACTAAATATCTGCTTCAATTGGTAAATTCACATAATATGAAATTTGACTTAGTATTGAAGAATAAGTCAATAACATTTCTTCAATTAAAGCAGTAGTCAATAGTAGCAATTCCTTGTTATATTTAGTGTAAATGAATGTAATAAAACTTGATTGCAATTTAATAAATTTTTGACTCAGGATAATAAAGTTTCTTTTGAGATAAGTGTTCATTAAAAACAATTTTCCTAAATACATTTACAAAATCAAAATTTTATTACTCTTCAATTTTAGTTTTGGCCATTTGCATTAATTAAATATGACCAGATGTTTCTATATATTTAAAATACAATAATATGATAAATGTTTTGAAAATGGATTTTTTCTTTCGTCAAAATATTCATGTAGTGATATGTGAGAATTTATGTTGAAAATCCATTTTAATTTCTGGAAAAGAGAACTTACTATAGGTAAAAAAAAATAAATCGTGTTTTAGCTTAGTATTATATTTTTATAGTCTTTAAATGTAATAAGATTTTTTACCATTATAGTCTACCAATAAATACTTTGACCATTTAATTGGACAATTAGAATGTTTGTCTTAGTACCTACGAATAGGCTTTTTGCGCAGAAGTAAATTCTGAAATTACTCCCTATCACATTAAAGTGTTATTTAAAAAAAAAAAACATTAACGTGTTATTAATAGTAAGAAAATTATCATAGATTACATAGTAAGACTTAGTAAACGAAATGTTGAGTCCATTATAATGAATTAATTCAGCAGCTACTTATAGTATTTTATTATTATATTACTATTAATATACTGTGCCCGTGCGATGCACGGTTATTTTACTTAAAAATTAAATAAAAAATTACACATTTAAAAAAGATAACGATAAAAATTAATATGATTTATGCGAAGTGTTCTTAGTACAAACAAAATTATATGTTCTACAATCTTTATTGTAAAAATTATTAATAACAATTTTTTGTATTAAATCATTATGTTACTTTAGGTTTAAGCGAATTCATTGTACAATTTTCATATTATCACTAATACTCTTTTTGTAAATATTGTTCTATTGTTCAATTAATTTTCCTCGTATAGCATTTTACATGTAATAGAAATAAGGTTATATTAAATTGTATCCAAAATATAAAAAGGAATATTCTTTTTTTTTTCAATATTTTTTCTTATTAAAAATTTACCGAACTGTTTTTTATATAATATGTGATAAGATGCTAAAATTTCATTCCACTTTATTTTCAATATAGAATTTGAGATTATATTCAAATAATTTTAAAAATTTCCTATATGAAAATTTAGTTAATTTTTTTTATTTTTTATTGTGTTACTAGAAATTCTTTCATTATATAATTTTGTTTATTTCTAACTTTATCTATTAAGAATTAAGTTACATGTATTATATATTGCATGATTTATTTATACATTACAATCCTCTTTTCTATTTGATTCTTTTTCTTTAGTGATAACTTTTTACTAACTTTTTTATTTTTTATTTCATTTATAGTTCAAATAATGTCATTACTAAGTTGTGATTATGAAATAATAATTCTCTTACATATAAAATTTGAGTTTTACCTTGGAAATTGAAATATTTACGTGATAATTTTGAATTTTATTTTTATTTCAAATATGTTTTTGGAGCGCTTTTTTATTGATTAAACATTCGTATTTTTGTTGTTATATAGTACGATTTCAATTACATGAGCTTATCCATGTAGTGATTTTTTTTATATTTTAAAATACTTTCTTATCTCAAATTTAAATGTTTATACTTTTACATTGAAATTATGTATTTATATGTTTTTCATTTTCTTGTTCATATCTATTGTTATTGTGCTAACAGTTGTCATGTGTTCTTTTAAAAAATAAAAAAATCATTGTCCTTCTCTATTACTCATCTTCTAATATTATGTAGATAAATATATAACTTCTTACATTCAAAATTATACGGAATTCTTATTATATTTTTTTTCTTTAATCAAAATTCTTTCATTATTTAAATTCAAAAAATGTAATTTGAATTACTATATGAAATATAATCTCATCCAAATTAGAGAGTGAATGTAGCACATTAGCCTTTATAATTAAAATTTAATAATCTTTTAGCATAACTTTTATTATCAACGAAGGATGGAGAATGAGGAAAGTACAATTTTTTTTTTTTAAAAATAAAATAAAGTAAAAAATTATATCAATTTTTACCTAAGGTATGACGACATCTTCATTTTCGAATCATCTCAAGTCTTTCATCTTCTCCGTCAATATACATATTGATTTTGTTCTTATTCATCATCATCATTATTTATATTAATTTTATTCTTACAAAATGAAACACTTATTGAATCGTTAAAAGAATATGAAAACAACATAAATAAGGCGTAAACTAAATTTAAATGGTAATTGTGTTTAGTATGAATATTCATCTAATAATCTAATAAATCACTTAAAAAGAGACCATTTTAATTTAGCATAAAAAATGAACAGAGAAAGGCTAAACTATGAAAAAAGAAAATATTAGATGTCATGCAAAGTATTGAATTGACAAAATAATTATCGTAGCAGTAATTTATGTACCAAAAATATTAAAAGGTGGCTTACATGGTCCACTATCATAAAATTCTTCAAAATTCTTCCATTTCTTTATCGTTAGTTTCTTCTTCTTCCTCGTTGCACCGGAAAGAATGGTGGTCCTTCCCTTCAATCATAAACAACTAATTTTACATAAAATAATTAAGAAAGAGGGCATACAATTAAGAAATAAGGTATACATACATACAATACACTACTATTTTGAAGAGTTGGTTTAAGAAGATGTGGATGATAATGTAGTTAAGAGTAATATTTTTTCACAGATATGACTTATGAAGTTTAACTGTTTTTTAGGGATAAGATTAGTTATCAGTTGAAATTTAAATTTTAAATTAATTAATTAATATTTGTCATGGCTAGAACTCTCTTTCTATTTATATATAAAATAAAGAACGTGGTTTTTTTTAAAAAAAAAAAAATTATGACTGAAAACTTTTTCTTTATATTATTAAATAACGCATGTGATAAGGATTGAATTTTAAATTTTAAAAAAGGAACAAAACTATCCCATTTTCCCGATGAAGATCCACTGTTTTTAATTAATTTTCTTGCCAATCAGTTTTTAAATTATTCTTTTTGATCAATAATTTTTTTTTAATAGTAATTATTGTATTTATCCTCCTTTAACATGATGCTGTTGTGTTTTTAAAATTTAAAATTATATCTCATTCTAACTTGTATTAAAAAACTGACATGTGTTTTTCCTTTTTAAAAAATAAATCATATTTCTTTTTTAAATACTGAAATTTCAAGATTGGTTGTGGTGCTGACACATATGATGTTTTTTCAAGATTTGTTTAGATTTTTTATCTTGTTAAAAATAAAATTTTGCAAGAAAATTTGTTTCACTAACGTTTGAAATTTGAAAGAATTTTAAGTTCATGCGTATTTGTAGGGATAGTGGGAACATGGGAGTAAGGACGCGCTAAATTAGTTTACTTATATTATATTTTATTTTATCTATTAATTTTTCTTTTTTTACAATTTTGTATATCTCTTAAAAATGCTTTATTATTATTATTATTATTATTATTATTATTATTATTATTATTATTTACTTTTTGGTGAAATTTCAATTTATAAGTTAAATAAACATTTAAAAAAGATAAGAAATATAGAAAACGTTATATTAACTATGATAACTTTCTAATTTTTAAAATAATATATTTAACAAATATATAGGCAGTTAAAAATAGAAAAGAGTTATATTAACTGTGGTACTATTTTTGTTTATAGATTTCTTATTATTATATAAATAATATTAAGCAAGCGGCCTTTTCGCGACTCAAACCCTGTTCATTAATAGGGGCTCCCGAATCCGACTTATTTGAGGAACAAAGTAGCTCGACCAACGAGAGAGGAACAACTAGCTAATTTCACACTTACCTATGAGCTATGAGAAAAGAGGTTTCTGGAACAGGTAATGGGTACCGGCTCATCGAAGACTCATTCTTTCTCGGGGATGACTTTTGCTTGGCCCGGCTTATTGTGTCAAATCAATACATTCTACATTTTAACAGTTCATTAAAAAATTAGGCACGTAGCATTTTATTAGGAACAAACATATTCAATTTATTTAAATAGAAAAAAGAAGAGATACATAAAAAAACTGTTTTTAATTTATTGTTTTTTTAAGTGTTTTGTTTTTTAAAATTATTATTTATTATTAAGAAAAAAGAAGAGAGATACGTAAATAAAAAAAAAATTAAAACTGTTTTTAATTTTTTTTGAATGTTTTGTTTTTTAAATTCTTATTTATTATTTAATATATCTACAAATTTTGTGGTCACCTCTCCTATTATATATACTAGATAATTTAAGGCCCGTGATATGGGCCCAATATAATTTCACATAATTTTTTTGAAAAAATTATATAAATTCACAACTTAAAATATCATAATCTCTAAAATCTCTACCATTTTAAAAAATTACAAAAATATCCTCTTGCATACATCCATCCCCTCTCAGATACATGTCTATCTCCTCTCAGATACATCCCTCCCATGAAGTTATGTATCATTTGCAATTTATAGGACAACCAATAAATGTATTTGATAGCAACGAAAAATGTTAGTTTTTTGTAATTGAAAAACTTCGGGGAGAGGATGTAATTAGCCCCTAAATGTATGGAATTTATGTACTATAATTTATACTAATTTTTTTTCAGTAAGCAACTTCAACTTATTACTTTACAATCTGTTTCAAATGTTCATACGACATAAATGTGTCGTTTACAACCCAAATTGAAAAAGTTGAATTTCAAGAATTCTATGCATCAAGGAAATAGAGAATTTTTTTAGATTAGGAGTTAAAACATTTCGTGTTCGAGAAATATATATAATGTTGTTATCTTTGAAAAATATCATCGATCTTCATATATTTTTCACAATGTTATTATCTTCTTTTTGTAATATTTACACCATAAACTCTGTGTTTGATAAAATACTAATCATTGATCAACCAATTCGTAAATATCGATTCAATGCCTTTCATATCTCTATTGCTTCAACTTAAGTATAATTTGTTTGTAGTTTGCTTTGTCGATGAATTTTGTAATACATTTTATTATTGTCTTCGATATATACAAATATTTCTATTCATTTTGATTTTAATATTGGAAGTTTTTATTTAAAAAAATTATTTCTAACTCCACAACAATAAAAACAATTATGAAAGCAACTTTATTTCTTTATACAATAACAATTATCTTGACGTTAAATTCTAAATTACATTAATAAGAAGTTTTCATACTAAACTCTAAATATCATGTCGTAAAAAAAAACTTTGAATCTTACCCCCACAGAATAACCAATATATTTGTTTTTTTCTATTTCAGTTTGTTTTTTCCTAATTTATTTATTTTATAGTTTTTTTCTTCCTTTATATTTCTCAACAGTGTCCTTTTCTATTGACATTTTCTTTTGTTCTTGTTTATTTTTGAACTCCTCATTTTTCTTTAGTTTGTATTTTACTATTCCTTAGAATTTGAATATTAAACTTTTTTTTCTTCAAATTTTCTCTGTTAAATAGTTGATCATATTTGATATTAAGAAAATATCATATATAGAAATGAAAAATTAATATTTTTTTAATCTTTCAATGAATATATTATCAAATTATTAATTTGTTGATAGTTAAACTTTTTTTACCCATGGAATTTGATATTTTCTTTAAATTAATTAAAAAATATTGATACATCATTTTAAAGACTATTTCAATAATCAAGATACGAACTTTAGTAGTGGTCATATTATGTGACCTAATAATACAAATATGTTTACGCAATAATTCTTAAAAGTATTTTTAGGAACAAAATATTAACTATTCAAAGACATTTTATTATAAATTAGTTAATATTTTCTTTCTAAAACATGTCAAAACAAGCTTAGTAGTCACTTATTATTATTTGTCAAAGTTAACCAATAGAAACTCTTCATTTTAACACAATTACAAAAATATTCTTATGGGGCCATAACAAAAGTAAAGACATGTATGAATTTTTCTAGATTTTCATTTTGACCATTAACTACACAATTATTATTTTGCCCTTAAATGATGTTAAAATTACTTAAGTGCCATTAGTCGTCCTTCTCATGGCTCTTCTATATAATAGAAGTATACATAGATTATTATTTATTATTAAGAAAAAAGAAGAGAGATACGATTTTTAATTTTTATTTGAATGTTTTGTTGAAAAATTTTATGGTGGATGAGGTATGCCATGTAATAGTTGTATGAAGAATTATTTTAATAGAAAAAAGTACATTTTGTAGGTCTCATGTCTTTTCAACCTCTCTCTTTCTCTTCTCACTCCTCCACCCCACCTTCTATTTACCCCTCTCTTTAATATGAAGTACTTTATATTATTATTTTTTAATTTTAATATATTTCATTACATAAATTTAAAATAATACAATAACAAGATCAAAGAAAAAAATAGTATTACATTAAAATTAGCATTTCATTATTTCTTCAAATTAATATTTATTTTCCTTACCTTTTTTATCGTTCATAATACTCAGTTGTCAAAAATTAAATAGAGATAAATATATTGATACTAATTTAAATTTGAAGTCAAATAATTATGTACTTAAAAAAGTTAGACTAAGATGCGTACACTTAACCTCATAAAAAATTAATTGTTTTAGTTTTAGGATAAACATAAATAGTTATTTAAATTACATTAATCAATTCTTTTTTTTCCATTTTACTCTCTCCATCATTTTATTCGATTATTTTTTTCTCGAAATTCAAGCTATAAAATGTATTTTTTTTCATATGCTAACATGATAAGAATTGCAACTTATAGTATTTTTGGTTGAATTGCAACTTAGTGGGAAGGATTATTTATGAACAAACATTATAAGTTGTAGTTCTCATGTTAATATAAAAAATAAAAATATATTTTAAAATATTAATTAAATTTCACATTGCTCGATTTCAAGAATGAAAAGATATCATATAAATTGACGGAAGAGTATGTATATATTTAAGTGTTTATGAAAATTTTTTGATTTTGGGTTACATTAAGATAGTACAAAAACTTATGTAATTATTTGTCAAAATTATTGATGCTCTTTCCATTATATTTTCTTGTGAATATTTGATGAATTTAAGTATATATGAAATTATTGAAAGAGGAAAAAAAATTTTTATGCCCCTTTCGTTTTTCGTATTAATTATTTATTTTTTCTTTTATGGATTCTTTATGAAATTATAAATAAAAACGATTCTTTATTAATTTACTCCTTAAGAATTGTTTTTGCAATTTTACAAATTTTGTTTATATTTTTAAGAATAATTAATTAAATAAAAATATAATTTAATTTGTTAATTGACAAATAATTTTTAATAATGTAAATAATCAATACATGAAAGAAAAATAATATCAAATGTTAAAAGTACGATGAATTAGACTAAATTTCACATTTTTTATAAATAAAATTATTTTTAAAAAAAGAAGAAAAAAGAAGAAGAAGAGATGTTGAAAAATTGAAGATTTCAATCAAAGAAAAAAAGTTAAAAAGGAAGAGAGAGAAATGGATTTGGCCCATTTTTCTGAAAATGGGACCCAATAATTCACTTGACAAATTCTAAGAAGAGCCTCATACAACTTGTGTCTGCCACATAATATCTATCCCTCATCCATTATAAAAATTTTCCCTCTCCTATTATATATATATAGATATAGATTATTATTATTATTATTATTATTTAAAATTAAAAAAAAACAATTTAAAGGCCTATTGGCAGAGGCGAATCCAGGATTTCAAGAAAACGGGTGCACCATTGCTTTAAAGATAAGCCATCTTGAGAATGGGTTCAACAAGTTTTAATTTAATATATTCTTTAATAATTATAGAAGTAATATATCGAGTTTAGTCGGATGACCACGGGTTCGGGTGACCCAAAATTACTACATAAATTCGCCACTGCCTATTGGTCAAATTTTATTAGAAGATGAAATAAGTATATTAAGTGAGGTATGATATCAACTCTCACATCACTACGAAAAATATATGGAAAAAGGGTGATATTTGTTACACCCTTATTCGTTGGGTTTGTGGTCTTGGCATTGAAGATGATTGTTCTTTGTTATCCTCATCCGCCGCTGCAACCTTTGAGGTATTCTTTCCTCTAGGTTTCAGCGTAATTTTGGAAGACATGTTCGTTTACTTGTCTTTTTATACAGAGATGAACTCTTTGATTCGGCTCAGTATAAATCCCTAGAAATGGACAATGTAGGCTTATAGCAAAGTGAATAAAAGCCTAAATTGTCCAGTTCATATATGCACAAAATGGCAAGAAAGAAACTAGGGCGAACATGTCTTCCAAGATTATGCTGAATCCTAAAGGGAAGAATGCCAAAGAAGGTTGTTGCGGTGGATGAGGACCATAAGAGCAAACCTTTTTTAGGGAGCACCTTAACCCCCCCCCCCCCGGCTCATATGTGGGACTTTACTGATCAAATCCGAATTTAGTCGAGCTCCAATGTGGATATCAGACATTGGATAGAACACCAAAAGAAAAAAACACCTGCCTTAATTTGAGACTTCCCAGAACAAATTTGAATTTAGTCAGACTCCAATGTTGATACCAAACACCGGATGGACAACCCAACGAAAAAAGGGTGTGGCAATATTGACAAGCTCTTTTCGAACAAAATGATTCACCATATTAAGCACCTTCTCCTTTTCATCTTTCGTGACACTCTTATCATTTTCATTTATTTTAAAATATTAGAACTTGTATTATTTATTAACCTTATCCTCCCATTTTACCCTGTCATAATTTGTTGCACTCACTTGATATGAAGGCAGATTTTTTATCATAGGAGAGAAAAAGATGCAAGGACATGTACAATTCTTACAATCTTTCACCTCACTTTTGGTAGTAAAAGCAATTTTGTTACTACAAAACATTAGTTGAGCTTTCTACTCTTGTTGCATTTCAAATCTGCTGATACTATTGAAGGCATAACATTTCATACCATAATGTTGAGGAGGTTGTGCACACAATCCAGAACATCACAATTAATCAAATCTAAAAGGCATTCTTTTGTTGATAAAACTAGAATAGATGTGGATTCAACGGTCATTTGTCTAGAATCTATTGCTAATGAAAATGTCTCGATATAATCCCTTGAAACCCAGGAAACTTGAAAGCAATTACCACTCTTGAGCTTGATGGGGTCAGGGAAGACAATACCCTTTTGCTGGTTTCACATTAATATATTAAGGATAGAATATAGGGTTAGATAGTAGGGCATTGTAGCTGGAAGGCCTTCTCGGGCTTTTGTCCATCGATTATTGAATGGTGAGGGACATCAGCAGGCATCTTTGCAGCAGAGAGACTTGTTTCATTGAACACTTTAATGACTTCTTGGTAAACAATGGCATTACCGTCTGGTGTGAGATGTAAGCCATCACTGTAGCAATATAAAACAAAACAAATGAGAATTTTCACATTACACCACTAAGAATATCGCATAAGTACTAAGAAGAGTAACTGTCAAGACACACGTATATTGATAATGTTGTAACAAGAATGTCAATCGCCCCCACCCATTCCCCTGAACCCCCAATCATTCTTATAAAACATATATAGGCATGATCATTCCTCTAACACCATATAGTACAACGAACTTTAAATATTAATGGAACTATGCAAAGTTTTACTTATAAGGATGTGCAGATTTTGTCACTTACCTGAGGAATTTTCTTTGCCAACCCTCTGTTTCCTGCATTTTAGACCACAGATTGACAGAAGGGAGACCTAGCTCCTCTGCCAATTCAACACACTGCTTTGCATACTCTCCGGCAACTTCATTTGTCCTTTCTGGCAATTGCATTGCTTTGTCTCCATATAGGGACCTGTTTTTAAAATTGAAAAGTAAGATATCCGAACACAATAATATTTGATTCAGTTGACAGTGACACACTTATGTTTAAACTCATGCAATACCAAAAGCTGAATAAATGAAATGAAAAATTAAATAGGAAAAAACACTTGGTTTCACTGATAGAGTTGATCCACTTGCAAATGTTTAAAACTGAACTGCTTTGCTTTTAGAGGGAAAATGAAGTGGAAAAAATTGGCTAAAAGGAAAATGACCAAAGAACAATGCAAAGAATATGACATGATGTCCATGGAGTACATGATAAGGAACATTTGCTCAACTGTTGCTGTAAAAATTATAGAAAGGAATGTCCTCTCTGATGAGGGGACACCGGTGTCGGATTGGTCTCGTGTAAAACTGCATAATGGGCTGCTATATGGGGTACTGTTCGATAGCCGTGACAATGGACAGTACCTAATGATGCTGAAGCTGTCTTCGCAGAAATAGCTGTAATCTATCATTCAAATAAGCACTGCGCACAAAAACCAATTAGCTCATTCCTGCTTTCTTTTTGCTTTCACTTTTTTGGATTTTTCGATGGATGTTAGATTATTCTCTCCAATTCATGTTTGAGAGGTTGGCTTATCTCTCCAGTTATACGCTGATAAGTTATGGATACTACTATCTACTCTGCTTTTGAACAGTTAAAGTCCTATCCCATTGCTAAAAGGAGCTCCGGGGTGTGTCAAGAAGTTCTCCAACATCTTAGATGCCATGGAATTTTTCTTTAAAAAAAAAAAAAAAAACAGGAGAGCAATAGGTGGCCTCATTTTATTTATTTTACCGATAAAGAGAAAGTGGATCGTACCTTGCATATTCAAACCGTCCTGCTTCATCAATTGGTGGTGGAGTTATCAGCAATACTAGCACTGACGGGGAGCATTTCTGTGTTATAAATAAGATGAATGAGATATACAAAATAAAGCAAAGCTCAACCCAGATCCATACTCAGCCTGCTTAGCCAATTTAGGAAAATAATCAGCCTGCTTCTGCCAATTTAACATTCCCATTTTCCTGCATTGTACTTCTCTCATTTATTTGTGGTAATGAATAGTTTGTAAAATTAAGATATTCCAGCAAAATTGAATGATTTTTTTTTTCTTTTGCAAATCATTTGGGTTTTAAGTGAAGTCACTCACTTATGATAGAAATTTACCATTTTAGCAAGAGTATGAACAAAATATTGGGCAGAATCTGCATGTCTTTCAACTAGCATAGCAACTAGGTTTTCTTGCAAGGTTACATACCATCATGGACTACCATAACACAACTTGCATAGCGTCTTCCAAACTTGGTTTAATAGATATTTCATTCTTTCTGATGTCACTAACGGATATGTGTTCCTTTGTGTTGCATTGGCTCCTAAGTCTTTCTGATGTTAATGAAGAATATGTGTTCCTCGATGATACACCGACTCTTATATTTGCCAAGACGTAATCATGTCAAACAGGTTTGATATGTATATCTTCACTTTGCATTAACCTTGAAAATACAATACAAATATGCTAAAAATTGCACATACCCTGCCAAGTTCATATCTGAATCTTATACTCGTAGTAAGTCCACCAATATAAGTGTTCCTCTTCTAAAGTGGGCAAGAAGAAGAAGAAAAGGTACAACTAAGAGGCAAATAACCCTATCAACCTTCAAGAATATAGTAGCCTACAATAAATTTATTTGATTAACACAGGATATCCACAACCACAGTCGGTAGTGAAGCTTCACAAATTACAAAATTGCCGGACAAGGAAGTCCATGAGATAGAAATGACTACTAACCTGACCTTAAATATTGTTCACAAAATTTCAAGCTTTAAATAACAGCTCAGCATCAGAGGCTCAATTTGATTCTTCAGTATCCTCACAATATGAACAAAAATTGCTGCAATGCTTCTATATCTAATTATGTGGAAAAAGTAGCTATAAATTATACAATATTTTCTTTTTAACAGTGGGATTAAGTAACTCTGTGTTTTACTTATTCCGCATAGCATATACTCCACTTTTTTCTTTGCTGCATTGGCCTAATACTACTTAAAAAAATCATTGTCACTAGTAACTCTATCCTTTTCATCTTCCAGATCCTCCCATTTTCATTATTTGACAAGTCCTCCACAGACAAACATAATTAGGAGGGAAATTTTAGCACGTACAAAAGTTGGCATTTAGCAACGAACAATCATGATTGAATTGAGAAATTCCAAACCTTGAAATGTTGTATCATTTTTCGTAGGTTTTCCTTATATTCCTCAAGTGGGACATGTTGTCTTTCACTGGTTCTTCCCAAAAGAGCAGCATCATTGGCTCCAAAAAATATAGTGACAGCAACAGGAGGTGTTGGAGCATCCTGTAATATCAACACAAATACACTAATCAAAAGATTTGGCAATAAGTAATAGTGCAGGAGGTGTTGGAGCATCCTGCCATTTCACCAAATGAATTCTTCCTTTGTCTGCATTACCATGTCCCATAAGAATTGACTTCACAAAGAGTTCATTTTTTTCTCCGTTGCAGCTCACATTGAGAATAGGGGACATTAGATAGGTAAACATACCATCCAATATACTATTAACAAGAGTAAATCTGCCCCATTCCAGGACACCTTGCCAAATACTTTGATCATTTCTTCTTGATCCTAATGGAATCCCCAAATTAAGAGTGGGGAATGTTTCCACCTTACATCCCAGGATATCAGCTAGTTCCTATATGCAATCATCTGCATTAATGCTGAAGAATACTACTCTTTACTAGCGCATCAGCACACTTCTAAATCATTACAACTCCCAAATATCTTATCACCATGCGGTATAGGATCCAAAATAAGTTGGGGTCAGCTATGTGAATCCTCGGAATCCATCAACTAGTTCGATTACAAAAAAAAAATAAAAAAAAACTTTCTTTCTCTTAGTGCCCATTGATTTTGCAAATTCAATAAAATTTCTGATCTTACTACTCTTCATCAAAATTACAAACTAAGCAATGTACTCTAACAAAATATCCTAAATAATTACAACCCATCAAATATTCTACTTTCAATTATAATATGATCCAAAAAAATTGTGCCAAAAAGGAAAATTCTGTGAGGATGGGGTTACATACCAATGAAAATAGGTGATGCAGCAAGAACAATGCCCATCTGGTGTTGTATCCACCGTAGCCACGATTCAATATATCAGCCTTTTACAATAATACATCAAATCCAACGACTTTATAGCATTAAAATGCCTATAATCATTCAATAGATCAACTTGACTGAAAAAAAATTAAAAAAAAAAAAAAAAACACAAACCTTGCGAGTATAAGTATCAGCAAGAGCAGCACCCCAACCACCTAATCTGAAGGATTGTTCAGTAATGGAGTCACCAAATAATACTATTTGTGGCCTCATTCAGTACAACTAAATTCCTGGATTTTTTTGTCTTGTTTTTTCTTTGCACAGATGAGAAGAGAAGAAGAGAATAGGAAGGAAAAATGAAAGAAGCCAATTAAACGTAAAAAGGATATATATTATATATTAAAGAAAAGGAAACAAATTAGGTATGTTATTGTTGTATTGACAATGACACAAGAAAAAATTGCATAAATACATATTTTATTTTACTATAATCTCTAAAATTCTCAATCATTTTTAAAAAATATAAAAATACTCTCTCGGATACATCCCTATCCCTTCTCGGATACATCCATATCCCCTCTCGGATACATCTCTATCCCCTCTCGTATACATCCCTCCCCTCTCAGATACATCCATATCCCTCTTGGATACATCCTCTGATGTATCTAAAATTCTATAATTTTAAGGAAATTTTGTAATTTTTAACAGAATAGAGTTTAATGGGATGTAGGTAATTTTTACATAATACAAAGATTTTTCTCAAATACAAATGTCTGGCCAAATGTGCAACTTTTCCAAATTTTACGGCCCAAAATCGACACGAAATAATAAACTTTTGGGCCTGTCAATGTACATCCAAGTTGCATGAACGGGTCAATGGCCCTATTGAGCTCATCTTATATATTGGGTTACTGAGTTCATTTTGACTTTATCTGCATTACAAGCCCAGCCCACTACCACTCGTGTTGAAACTTGAAGTGCTAGTACTAGTTTTCTAAATCAAATGCTTTGGTGTTTGTTTCAAAGCACGTGAAATAAGTTTTTCAAAAAATTAAAGGAGAAACTAAGTAAATATCCCATAAAATCAAAATAACTATAAATATATACCTTTTACATTCATACCCCACTAAATAATTACACTATATACCCCCAACTAATTTCGCTTAGCTGATATCATATAATGTATTGGTATCATTAAGGTTTCTTATTCAGAAATTATTCATTATTCAATGATACTATTAGAGTAATTTCTGAAGAAACCTTAATGATACCAATACAGTATATATATACTGATTTAATCACTTAAGTGAAATTATTAGCTTTAATGATACTAATACAGTATATGATACTAATTTAGTATCAGTTAAGTGAAAATTTTCAGGCTTAATGAATGGGGATATGAGCTGTAATTTTATTTTATTTTTTGAGAGAAAATGGGTATTTCTTGAATTACTTTGAATTAAAATATAAAAATGTAATTATTTTGAGTTTTATGGCTCATTTGGGTATGCGATGACTTTTTTTTTTCTCATTCAGATAAAGTGATAAGTTTTATTAGAAGTTGTGATCAAGTTTAGTGCCACCAATGTAGTGTACGAAACCACATGTTTTGAAGGATGCTTTTTCATTATCGATATTATTACTAATTCAGGAGTACTAATTATTTCATACTTTTTGCTTTAAAGTGGAGGTCTCTAATACGTAACACATTTTAACAAGTACTTTCTTCATTTTTTTAAAAAAGTTATATGAACGTGTCATATCATGTCCTAATTTATCAAGATTATGACTTGTACCAAGTTGATCTCTTTTGTTAATTTAATTATGTGATCTGACACTGGGGCAACTTGTTACACAAAAATTGAAGTGTAGTGTTATTAATTCGAAACGTGTGACCTCAAAGTCATTCTTGTCGAATATCCTTTTTATTTTTTCATGTTAACTCATCTACAAACACATATTATGCATCTGTATATGTATTTAGTCATGTTGGTATTGTTTTTGGATGCCGACCAATTCAGATTCACTAAAGCGCTTTCTATTAGTATTGTTTTTATTTTTAAAGCTCAAACCCGAGATTTCTAATTAAAGTTTGAAAGAATCCTATTCATCTCATCACATTTCGAGTATTACCCCTCCCTCAACAGCAATAGTGTCATAGTAAGTATACCTAATATAATCTCTTTTGCGTGGTACCTAAATCATGCGCATGTTGATTTTGACACCAAATTGGAATGCTCAGTATCTTGACATCATGATTCAATTGTAAGCATATACTTATTTTATGTAGTTTTTTTGAGTTTTAAAATCCTGTAATTGCTTTAATTGACACACAGATAATTAAACAAAAGAATAAAGTATCAGGTAATTAAGTATCAGGTTTAAGAGATCTTTTTTTATGACCCAAAGCGATCCAAAAGTGGTCATAAAATCTTTATTTCCCTCAAAAGTTTTATATGGAGTTGGGTAGGCAAGATACTTTGATGCTCTTTTGCTTTTTAGGTGTTCCGATCAACTTACACGCAGTTAAACTAATCCTCTAAGTAATGTTGTCCTCCAAAATTTAGACAAAGGAAAAATATCAGCCATTATTTCATATTTTTGTCTCCATTGAGATTTGACAAGATACTTGGTTGCTTTTAACATATTAGAATAATAATTAACAAGCTGCAGATAGAGTGGAAGGACTTGTATACATTCCACTAGGTTGTGCACCCCCTTAACCAATTGGCCAAGTTACATAAAGTTAGCCTAGCTTGTCATTATTATACTTATCTGATTAACCTTTGGGGTCGTCTGGTTGGTAGGATGAGATGGACAAAGATATTCTGGACATCTCGAAATTATTATCCTTATCCCACCCACCAATCGACGCCTGGTTTTAAAGAAGCTAAGCCGTGTAGGTGATGAGTGGAAAAGGTGACATGATAAACTTCACTGTTATTTGAAGGACCAGCATAAATAAAAGTCCAGAGTTAACTTTGTCTGTGCAGATTGCAATAAAAGATCAATGCAGATGCAGATGAAACAAAATGCAGTAACAGAAGAACTGTTAAAAGCTAGTAGTTGAAAAGCTTTGACAAAAGCAGCTGTACTTGAGAAAATTTTCACTCTTTTCTTCATTGATATAATGGTTTGTCTATCCTCTGCCCGGAGTATTTTGATTTGCATACAAGAATACAACACAAATAAAACAGTATACATTGTTAAAGACCAGTAAGACACACAAACAAGGAAACACAGATGCCTAGGAAAAGATTAATCACATAACTTAGACTTAGACAAGACCTCTCGAGAGCAACTAGAGACTCTAATTTCACAACAATATTTTAATACTAGGTGGAAGATGGACCGCGATCATTTTGACCAAGTTTAGAAGGCTGAGGGCTGGGAGTTTGCTTTATTTCAAGTCCCTTGCCATTCAATCTGGGGCTTCTTTCTCCTCTTAGTACATTGATTCTTGGACTATAAGCCCTTTGAGATAGCTGTGGGCTGTGTGTTGACTTGATTTCCTCAAGGGAGGTGGGAGTTGAACTCGTTACTCTTGGGCTGCATGAGCGCCGGATTTCCCCACGGCTTCTTGTGATCATATCATCAAGAAGCTCACCACCATCAATGTAGGCTGGTTCTTGATCCTGCAAGTGCATAAATCATAGGATTAAGAAGATAAGGACAGTTGCTATCATACATTTCCATCTAAAACTTTTTCATTCACTACTTTCCTAGGCCAAATTTCATATTCTGATCAATGGTTAGTGGTGAGCGTTATTTAAGACTGATGAGGATAAAAAGAGAATTTCTTTTTAAATGCTGAAAGATGTAGGAAGGCTTTTGACAACTTACTCCATAGGACATGTTGTATGCTATTGCAGGGGCTTCTTCATATTCTGCAGCGTCTAGATCTTGTAAATGTGCTCCTTTGAAAAACTTGGGAAGCAAATACTGGCGCACTGGGACTAGAAGCATGATCAACAAAGGAAAAAGAACACCAGCTATTGGTATCCATGTGATGCCGAAACATAGGAGCAAATAAACTGTCTGAAACAAGGTGAACCAGGCAATTGTCTTGAAAGGTACCGTCTCGACAAATGTTGCATGATTATCTTCCAAGACCCTGATAAATGTGCAGATTAGGAAAGGTATACCAGAGGCGATATCAGAGACAAAACTGACTACATTCTATATGTAGAATGTAAGAACCTTGCGGGAAACTGTAAGAGGTCATGGTGAAAATGAGGTTAGATTCTAACTCTTAAAGGTCTTTCAGAAAAGTAAGCTTTTAGTTAACTAAGAAGTCATCTCTTTTTTAAAGATTCTAATCAGTCTAAATTACTTTAGACCTCTCTCTGGGATGTGATCCGACATGCACACTTATAACTTATGAAACAATATTAGCACAAAAAAGATGGGAGGTAGAGTAGGGACTGAGATATTGGAGCATTGGGCAGTGACTTACTTGTATCTTCTACCTGGTGCAGTGAAAAGTAATAATATCCTCTCCCAAAACTGATTTCCTGGCAAGCTCTCTATTGCCATGAAAGCAAAGTATCCCCAGAGAACAGAAGAAGGAATCCTTTTCAAGATAGGCATAGCAGCCACACAAGCACCAACCATTAACGCCTGAAGGAGATTACTTAGACGCTGTTCTTTGACTTCTACTGGTAAGAGCTCATCAATATCCTTATCCACATCAAAGACTGTCTGATCAACTGGTGCATCTATGTACCCGGTACTCGATGCCCGTTGAACTGTGGTCTCTTTTAGCTCTTTCAGCCCCTGTTTGAAGGAACACTGTAACAATAAGCATTTTAACTATCTTAATCGTAGCCATTTGGAAATGACTCACTATTTACCAGGCCAGAAGGAGTTTGATACACAAGGGGAGTCTGCATCTCATTGTAAGCCTCCTGCATGCTCCTATATAATTGGCCAAGATTTGCATTTTTATCAATGTTTTTTCTCGCTGTTGATGCAAGTTTATTCCGTAAAAGCTGTTTCAAATAGAAGTGCGAATATTAGAATACTCTCTGACATAAGAAAATTAGACTGATCATCCTAAATTTACCAAGAAAGCAGGAGAAAGCAAATACTACTTGATAAACTAAAAAGCTTTTTCCATTATGGGCCCATCATGTGGTTTTGATTACATGATCCTTATTTCCTTACTCTTCAATAAAAAAATAAGAATAATTAAGATTTCACATGTGCCGAGGAAGCTGGTGTTTGGACTTGCATTATTCAGCAAGAATGTAAATTTCCATATTCAAGGTTAGAATTTGTGGAGAACTGTGTAGACTTCTATATTGAGAGATAATTTCAGTACCTGATGTTTCAGAGTGGCCAAGCTTTTTGTGTGCATTGGAGATTGTGGAATGACTCCATTTGAAGGAGGAATGCCAAGAAGACCGCATATTATGACCTAATGAACATAGAACGTAATTAATGTACTCTTATAATGTAAAATTGATGTTAACAAACAAGAAAATCAGAGCCAACAGCATACCAAGAAGCCCAAAAGAAGGAGGTCATAATGATACGAGGAAGGTTTCTTTAAATTGAACTCTTTTTGTTGGGAAAGTTGAGATGCAACACTGTGATCGAAATAGTAAAGGACAGCAATCATTGTGGCTGGGATAAACGCTCCGACAATATATAGAGGAGGAACATGCATCATTTCCTGTAAAACACATCATCTTGAGTTTTAAAATATGCTCAAATCTTAAATCCATGATCTTGAGATTGATCAAATACTACAGATATTTTTAGGAAAGCACCTTGATAACTGTCCAATTTGAGTAAGCTCCAGGTGACCATGGATTGGGGCTGAAAAGCCTCCGTGGTATCCCTTGTGGAACATCACGGGCTGGTATGTAAGATATAGCCGTCCAAACAAGCACCATTAGTGGGACACCATAGTCAGCAATAAATCCTCGAAGGCAGCCTTCGAACAACATTGAAGTGTCAGCAAATTAATTACCTTCTTAGTTTCAACAGGAAATGACCATTCTAAATTGATGACTATTAGCAAGTGTCTTACCTACAAACTATATTAGAAATTAAGAATAATATGTTTTTAAGACGATAAAATTTCATTCTGTTATCAGTAATATTCACATAGTTATACAGAATTATAAACCTGATCCATAGCGCCAGGATCTAGCTTTACGGCTCCTCAGTGCAGTAAGAAGAAGCCCGAAAGATAAAACTAGTGCAAACATTCCATTTCCAAAGCGCCAAGAAGGTGAGAATGCAGCCTGACGAGGATTTTCTCTTTGAGGTATGCCAAATTCCTCCACCAAACCCTGCATTTTTGCGACGAGCATTGAAATTTAGAAAAGTATTATGCTAATTCTAAGAATTTTGTCCCAATATGTTTGACAATTGTACAAATTGGTGGAAAACCCTGTCTTTCGTGCAAACCAGCCAATTGTGGAAAAACTCTAGAAATGGGCAATAACTGGCTTTACTGATGCTAAAAGGGAATTGGTCTTCCAAACCTCACCAAATACTGAAAATAGTTCGAAAAAGACATTTACTTCATAAGATTTTTTGGTTATTTAGCTAAGAGCTTCACAAAGATAAAGCTTCCATTATAGTGAACGGAAGTCGGCTGCTACTTTCTGAGAAAAAACAACAGCAGAACTAATATTTTGTTTTTATGTTCTTCGTGATTATGTTGGTTTGATGCACTCTGCATTGCTTTCAATTTGTTTTTTCTGATCAGGAGATTGACGGAAAACTAGGATCATACAACATATTCAAGTTTGGTTACCTTAATAGCCTCTTGCATAAAGAGCATTGCTATGAGCATGCCAAATAATTCACCAGCCAGACGTGTAAATCTGTTTATTATGGAGCACGCCCCCAGAACGGCTAGCAAGAAAAGCAGAAAGGCAGTCCAAACACAAACCCTGCACATAAACATGTTAGAAAGGGTGATGATGAAGCTAGGAGGAGTTTGAGAGTGCTCAGTAGTTACCATCCTGTCCAGGCTAGAAAGAGATTCGGACCCAAGTCCTTCCGATCTTTCGCAAAATTGAACATGAAAGTGTACATCAAGACAGTTGGCTCAGCTACTCCTAGTATAAGGAGTGGCTGTCCACCAAGAATGGAATGGATGACACCACAAAGTGCTGTTGAAGCAAGAGTCTGCACCGCGGTTATACTTCCATCTGAGATAACATTTGGCAGAAACGACATCTCAGTGACTAAACCATCAATAAGAGGTAGCTGATACAAGAGGAAAAGATCAAATCTAACCGGTGCTTCTTTCCAGTTGCTCCCCGAATGAAATAACCGGAATTGCTGATGCAAAGAAAATGTAGGTCGTTGGAGCCAGGATCCTGCGACAGAATATGATAGACAACTTTTATGCATCCAAATAAAAGTAAAGAGAATAAAATAATTTACTAGTACTACTTATGCACTACACTGTTAATAGCCCAATCTAACTGTAAAAGAAAGTTCTTCCAAGTGCAAATCATTGATAATTAAGTTGCACTTCAGCTAACCTGATACCAGCACGGAGACCACCAGTCCAGTCTTGCTTGTAGCATAACAATCTCCCCTTGAGATCATTCTTGATTCCACGTAGGGGAACAAATGTTTCTTCCATGATCACTCAAAATTTGTCCGAAATGAAGGGTGGAAATTTTGTTCTTTTTTGTTTCGTTTTGACAGATAAGAAAACTGGAAGGACAACACACTAACACAGAATCGAAGGGACTCGAGAGGCCAATATCAAACTCAACTAGACTTGCATAGGCAAAGGGAAAAAAACTTTGGGCAGGAAGACAACAACACCTACTTGATCATGACTAGAGTGTTTAGGATAAAACAGATTATTGGCTGATTCATTTAAGTTAACTGTATACTGACCTTCATTAAGGTCCATAAAATAAGATGTTATCTATCTAACTCTACATATTAACAGATTTACAAAGAATACAAGTTAGTATAGAACAAAAGAATCAGTTAGCAATGAATACTATATGTCTAGAGATATGTCAAAGACCTCCAAACAAGCCTATTTGAATTCCGTAGGACCACAACTTATATAAATTTAACGGAGTAAAGCCATAACTGATATAAAAATCAAGACTTAACGAAAGGAAATGAAGTACTCCATCTACAAAGATCTCGAATTAACGGTTGACTCCGAAAAGCTCTAGATCCATTACATATGTATATATAGAATACAAGTTGCCACCAAAATGCACTTCAACAATAACAAAGGGCAAACAGGGATCTAATTTTCAGTTACATGTCAGAACTTTATTACTATCTGACAAAGCTATTTGGTGACAAAAATACCAAGTATCACGAATTTAGCGAGACCCCATTTCTGGAAAAAAGTGATTTTTAGTGGTTGAAAGCGAGTTCAACAAAATGGGTATATCAAGAAAGCAAGAATCAAGAGATTTAACGAGAACCCATTATCAAGAAGTTGAAAATGAATGATTTAAACAAAAGGGGTACCAAAGATAGTAGCTTTTTACTCTTACATTACTTAGAATTAGAACCCTTGAAGAACAATTAGGCAGGAAAGTTAGTTATTTGAGCAGAGCAATAACCAGTTTACATGGGTCAATAGAACAAAGTAACAGAAGAAAATGAATAGGAAGTTCACAAAATGTACCAAGAAAACTCAATGCAGATATGGAGAAGGAATGGGGGTAGGTGGATTGCTGATGGAAGTTCTGATGGAAGTAAGCTTCTCTACGGTTGAGGGATTATTTGCTTGAACAAAGTGGAGGTGAGTCACTATAAATAACTCCAGATTTTTTAAAAACCAACAAACAAGTGATTGAAAAAAAAAAAAAGAAAAAAAAAAGGAACTACTAGTTATTTGGTGAATGAAACTATTAGTGTGTTTTTTTAAATAATATTTAACTCACAAGCAAGACCAAGATTATCATTAAGGGGTGTCATTATAAAGTATAATTATGAGGTTAACAGGATTAGAACACACAAGACCTCAAAGAATTTTCACAACGTCTTAATCATTAGAGTCATTAGACTAAACACTTAGAACTGACGAATGAGTATCACTTGACACCTTACCTAGAATGGGTCTGCCCTGATCAAAAGGATTTAGGCTGAGTAAGTTTACTGTCGTATTACAAGAGGCATATGGGGAAGTAAGAATTGATATACAAGTTATTTTCAGAAGAGAAAGTTTCAAAGTATTTTGAATTTTAAGGAAATGGGAAGATTGATGAGGATATCGCTCATCGTAGTGAAGTGAGATGGATGAAAGTGAAACTCGCATCTAGTATACTATGTAATAAGTATGTGCCCCTTATGAGACTTAAAGGTGAGTTCTATAAAGTGATTACTAGACGACCGACTATGTTGTATAGCGTAGAGTATTGGTTAGATAAGAACTCATACATTTAAAAGATAAAGGTGGCTGAAACGAAGATGCTTAGATGAATGTGTGGGTATATTAGAAAAGACAAGAATAGGAACAAAGATATACGGGGTAAGTTTGATGTGTCCTTCGTGGTCGACAAGATATATGAAGCGAGATTGAAATAGCTTAGGCATGTGAAGCACGTCTGTCTTCGTGAGTAGGTATGAGAAAAGGTAGAGGTATGAGAGGTTGACTAAATCAAAAATGAATTGTGAAGATGTGATTTAACATGACTGGACTTAATATCTTCAGTTCATCGAAGACGTGTCCTCATATAGGAGAGCCTCGAAGTCAAAAATTAAGATAGATAGTTAGTACATACTCCGGTGTTCTCTCTTCCTAGTGGTAAAGCAAAGTACACCTACTCGTTCCTTTTCTAGTATTATTATTATTATTATTATTATTATTATTATTATTATTATTATTATTATTATTATTATTATTATTATTATTATTATTATATTATTATTATTATTATTATTATTATTATTATTATTATTATTATTATTATTATTAGCATTATCTTATTTTTCGATTTGTCACGACTATTATTTTTTTGAATTTTTTTACTTTGATTATTTTTAATATTTTTAACACAACTATTTATTCTTACATTTTTGTCAAATCATATTTATAAAAAAATAACCTCTTTATCTTACAAAAATAGAAATAAGATTTGCGTATACCTCATTCTTCCTAAGTCCAACTTGTGGGACTATAAAATAGTTACATTATTTTAATCATAATTAACTATTTTAGAGTTCTTTTTGTAAAAGTGAAAGGAGATATTAATGTGTAGTTAGGAGATTGTAGTGTAGAGAGATAGTAGAGGGAGACAAAAACAGTGTTCAACTGAAAAGCTTATTTCATGACTAGGAAAGGGATTGCTAAAAAGGCTGATGATAAAACACAACCACAAACTCACCTTTAATTAACAACACTCCTCCTTTAAACTTCATCTAACTACTTTAGTTAATTAATCTTGCTTAATTTAATGCAAAAACAAATGGAAAGTAATATGAAAAGAGTATTTTGGCTGTTAAATTGTTACTCCACCCCCTAATCCTCTAATCCATATATTAAGTGAACTGTTAGAGTATGACATAATTTTTGAGAAAAACATTTAAGGACATAAATTAACGATTACTTTTCACTGTTATCTTTTTGATTATTTTCCAAGTATTCACCTAAAAAATGTGATGTAGTTGAGAACCCCACTAACTAAAGAGTAAATATAAAGAGAGAAAAACTCAACAATTCTCTTGAACTTCGAATAATTTACTTATTTTGAACTATAAAAAAAATCACAATGATTCAGACTAAAGCGAGTACCTTATTAATGTAATTCATGACACATATTTAAAAAGTTGAATTAAATGAAAGTAAAATTTACTTGTTAATATTACCGAACTAGGTACACTTCACATCATACTCAATAACACAAACGAAAATGACGATATTGTCATTTTTGCCATTTAGACAGAGTAATTGTATTTTAGTACAAAAATATAATTAATAATGCCTTAAGAACAAGTTATGGCACGTTATAGCCAGCTAATTGACGTAAGATTTAGTTAGCTAAAAATCTAAGTTAGTATTTCTGAAATTCATCAATTTGTCCACCCTCATTACTTTTTTTTTTTTTATAGAGAAAATAAATAAATAAAAGCACCGACGGGACATTTATTTTATTTATTATAGAAAAACGTTCACCTAGGTTGTCAATCACATTTAGGAGTCAATATTATTGTAACTGAACTTTAAATAATTAAATGTACATCTTTCATAGGAATTTTGCATATCTGTTATGACTTATGACCTTGATCAATAACTCATGTTAAGTGTTGTTATAGGTTTTTAAAAATTTTGTAAAAATAATTTGTGTGTTAGGTGTCTATTATATAAATAAGTTAATCACTTAAAATATGTCAATTTTTTGAATTGCATGTATTAAACTCAATAAGCCACAAAACCTCTTCTAAATGAGGCTATTTATAATTAAACAATGACATATTTTAAGTGATTGACTTGTCTATATTATAGATACTTAGAGAATATGCACGTCAATTGAAGATATCTTATTAAAATATTTTAATATGCGTTTCGATACTCAATTGAAACAAGTGTCTTTTCTTAAAAAGACGTATAGAATTAAAACGCGATAACTAAAATGAATTGAAGGGAGCCTGTGCGTACAGCAAAGCACGCATTTTAAGCCAATAGACAATACTTTTAAATATATTAGGTCAACTAATAATTTTCACGTCTCTTCCACCCCCCACCCCTCGCCCCCACAACAACCTTCCCTTGATTATGATATCATTTCTAATTATCATGTAATTTGTCCCTTTTCAATAAATATACACAAAATAATCATGATTAGATCTTAATTATGCAAGTTTAATGAGAAAACAAACCTAGGATTGCATGATGAAGTTTTTTTTTGAAGAGCTTTCAAATGCATGTAAAAGAAAAAGGCCCTTAGATACCTTTTTAAGTGTAAAGCGGGATTACCTAATTAATTAGAGATTCCCCTTTTTTTTTTGCTACATTTAAAAGGCACCCAATTGACACTTTTCGTTAATGCCAGCATGTACTTAAAGTTTAATTTATTTCATTTAATATATCATCTTTCATTTTCTAGTGGAAGATCATCAATATATATTAATTTGATATATACTATATAGTATTAATTTATTAAGTGTTATCAAAGAGATCTGCCTATCATGCTATCTTCTTAATAAAGCCACTAGCACACCCCTTCCATTAGCTACAGTTCTTATTTACTCTCACGAGTCATGGTGTTGACCATTAATTTGTTATTCCATCTTGATCAATTAATATTGTCAATCTTTTTAAGTTATTGCACCCCCAAATTTTAAAAATATATTTACTTAATTACTCCCTATGTCCCAATCAGGATTAGACAAGACATAGTGTAGTTTTTGCTTACACAAGATATGACCTTAAATAAAAGAATATAGGAAGTTGAAAATTAGGATAAAAGGTTGATATAAGCTACTAGAAAATAAAAAATTAGCGATAGACAAAATTTAATAACTAAACATCAATAATTACATGCTAATTTCATTTAGCGACAGATTATAAGCAAATCCAATAAGTTTGGAGTTAGTTAGCAACAGATTACCTAGTGATTACTAATAAATTTTGTAGCTAATTTCATGTTTTCTTGTAGTACATAGAGTTTTGTCTCGCCTTTTGTTTGGATTAGGCTTGGTGGGGTCTGGCAACATTGTACCTATTATAGTATTTATTTTCCTTTTCTTAACTAATACATGTAGTCTCTTGCATTTGTTATTTATTATCATCTATTGTTTATTATGTTTCAGTTAGCACATTATTTCGCCGTTCTCATTGTTCTTTTTTGGTAGGCTATGTACCATTTTCCTTATTAATTAAATATTTTCTTCACTATCGTATATATTTTCTTTTTCTTAACTAACACTTGAGCTGAGAGTCTTTCAAAAACAATTTCGTTATCTCTACAAGCTAAGAGTAAGGTCTGCGTACGCTTATCCTAACTTATGGAATTGCATTAAATATATTATTCTTTTTAAGCTTTTAATATTTCATTTTCTTATTTTACATTGGCCAAGTACACAATAATCACCAAACAGTCGGTTCAGTTTTTGGTCCTACAAAATTATATAATTGAAGTCTACTATATCTCCATGATTGAACTATATAGAGGAGATATATTTAACCCTAGCTAGGATTTATCTCTTATGAAAGTAGTAATTTAATGTGTCTTTATTTGCCTCCTTTGTTGGTTAGTTAAATCAATCCCAATTATATTTTTCTTTCGGTGAATTATAAGTCTTATTCCTAAAAGGCTATTTGACAAAAAATCAAGGTTCATCTTCATTTCATTGGCTTATAATAATATTAATTTCTCAAAACATATACAAGTGTTTGCGTCAATTGCATAACTACTTCAAAAAGTTACCTTACTATGAGTTTAGCCCATAACGTCACGCACCTATGAATAATTAAAATATTCATGCATATATAACAAAAACAAAAACTTATTAATGTGGATTGTGATGGAATGATTGAGATCTTTCAATGATTAATCAGACCTTTCAAATTCAAGCTCCAAGGAATGGAAAAAAAGATTTTGTTAAGAGCATCACCCCAAAAAATAGACCATACAATACATGAATCAAAATTTAATCGACTCTATACAAATACCAAACATGATTGGAACTCCACCACCCAAAAGTTGTTCAAATTTCCTGTTCTCTATTAGGACCCGTTTGGCCATAGATTTCCCAAGTAAAATTTGGGGGAAATTTGGCAAGTAGTGTTTGTCTATATAATTTGTCATTATTTGGCAAATACCCCAAATTTTCAAATACTAGAAAAAATTAGTATTTGAGTCAAATCTCATTCTTTGGGATCTTTTAAAAATTCAAATTCTACACCAAACTTTTATCTTTTACAAAAACACCCTCTATAGTAGATGTATATGATTTATTGCATAATTTTTTACATGAACACTAAATTAGTGATGAAATGTTTAGTGAATATGAAAGTGATGATATGGTTATTGATGAAAATGATGAACAATCGGCTTATGGTAACAAAGTCATGTGTTTGTCTACTTCACGTTGTATGGAACGATGCTTGTTGCACTCACTCCAAACTACCATATTGCTCCAGTGTCATGAATACTAATTGTTATTTGTTGTAACGAAGATCATATTGACTTGTAATACAAACTTAAGGTTAGTTTTATTAGTTTTTAAAACTTATGGGTATAAATCATATTTTTTCTAAAAAAGTGAAATATTTTTCCCAAATACTATGGCCAAACACATGGTAAAATTTCGCACAAATAATATTTGCCAAAAATATTTGAAAATCTATGGCCAAACATTAGCTTAGTTTGTCGTCTTTCGCCAATATTTTTCATTTTTAGGCGTGTAAAATGGGAGTGATATTATTTTATAAACAAAACAGTATATATTAATACACTATATCAATGTTTCTTAAAAATAATCCAAAGTAAATATTAATTTTACAAAAAATCGTCTCATACTCAAGTCACTGACACCGCTAAATAATCCTAACTATTTCTACATCTTATTGTTTTCAAATATTTACTCAACTATATGAGATTAATTATCTTAACGCATTATTTCTTTTATTTGTAACAAAAAAGTCAATTAACTATGCATATAGTATTTGAAAGATCACTCAATCGATCAAATACCTAATTTATCCTCTAAATTATCAACCTTTGTCGCATTTTTCAAAAACCTATTTTAACACTATGACAAAAGTTGAAAATTTAGAGGATAACCAAGGTATTAGGCAAGTTAATTATGACCTTCTGAGTGCTACAAGTATAGTTAAGTAATTTTTATGTTACAAACTAAAAAAATATATACAACTTCACTAGATAATTTCTGATAGTTCATGAGTGATCGTTACTCTATTTCGGAAAAAATCATTGAGGTAATGTTGTCAAACTTTAATTTAACGTAAAGAGTTGATTTTTCGATCCAAATATGGTTCATTGAATTGATGATTGCAATTCTCAACCAACATCCATGTGCAAACAAGTAATAACAGCAATCTACTTACTATATATTAAAAATATATAAATTAAAGTGTGAATTATTTCTAATAATATACTCGTAGTACTTATATGTATATGATTGATTATAACCACTTAGAGTCAGCGGGCGGTTTGTAAGTCAAATCATTTAAATAAATAATATATAGTCATGATAATAATGAGAATAGACATTGCAGGCTTATGTGATATTTTCTATTTTCAATGCATCAGCAGTTTTGACTTTTAGCTGCCAACAAAATTGATTAATTATCTACTTTTGACTTTGCACTATCCTTCCATAAGCACATATGTATGGAGAAAATGAATATTATATAGTTCATATAACTTCATATGCATGAATACTAGCTGTTAATGTTAGAGTTTTGCCCGGTTAATATTTTGAATTTTAGTATAAGTTTTTGTCATCTAATTTATCAATTATATGATTTGTAATTTTAAGCTTCCGCATGACGCCCTAATCACTTTTAAACCCAACAGTTAATTCATATATTGTTAGATTATCACCGCAACAAAAATAGTTTTTAACAATAATAAATATATTATTGGGCCGTTCTGGCACTAGGTCCTTAGGGAAGCGCGTATATTTTATTTTTAAATCACATAAAGTTTATATTAATTATTGAGTAGTGTTTGGCTTTGAATAATATATATATATAGGCAGATCTAGGATTTGGAGGTCCTGGGTGACACATCGTTCAAGTTAGATAAACGGGTCGGTTGTTTTAATTTTGAGTTACAATTCGGGTTATTATCCTTTTCGATTTTTATAAACAAATTGATCAAACATGCATGCTAGTAATATTTTCTTTTAGATATTATGTGATTAGAGATAACTAAACAATTCAAATTTCTTTTTTTAGGAATTAAAGGTCTTATTCACTTAGACTTTGAGGAAAAAAGAATTTTTTTCACATTAAAATTTGAGCTTGTATAAACCATATTATAGTATTAACTGAATATATTCATATTTCATTGACTTTATGTGTTGTTGCAGATATATAGTAGAGAGAATAAAATTGTAGTTTCAACCTAGTTATCTTACTTAGCAAGAATGCCGGTGAAGATTGAAAGAACCTTTAAATTGAAAGAACTCTAAGTAATAATATTCATCATTTTTAAAACTTATATTTTTTAAAAACTACTATTTAAATACATTCTTAATAATATTTATCAATAATTAGTGAATGTTAAAAAAAAAAAAAAATTAACTACGGTGAAAAGGAGTCAATTTGAATTAATAAAGTATAGTAAATAAATAAGAATGAATGGAAGAAAAAAAATAAAGCCCTACGCACACTAATAAAAAAAAGACAAAAAAGAAAAGAAAGAAAAAAGATTCACTGCACACACGAACTTGCATTGCACGTATGGCATATCATGCCCTTCGCCACTTGAACCATTCATCACTTTATTTAGTGGGTGACAAAGTTAATATATATTAATTTCTGATACATATATACATATATATACAAAGATTTTTTTGAAATCACCGGGTGCCATGACACCCCACCCGTACCCTTAGATCCGCCCCTCTATATATATATATCAAACATGATTTAACTTTGTTAATAAGAACTTATAACTTGATAATTGTTACACTGCTTAAATAAACATTTTATTTGGATGATTATGGAGGGTTCAAGTGAGAAATTATTATAGGCTCAAACCCAAAAATCGAAAATAACTAAATCGATCCAATCCAAACTTATTTGAAATATTGAATTTAAATTTATTTTTTTAATTTAAAAACTGAAAATTTAAATCAAAATATTCATATGGAAGCCAAACTGCCTAGAAACCCACAACCCCTACTTTTTGTGTTATTTAATATCTTCATAGATAGGAGATTCTTTACCTTAAAAAACAATGCAGTAATGAGATTTTGAAGTGACCATTATGGGTTTGTCTCCCTCTTTTGATGAGATAACTTTAATTTTAAGTTAAGAAGATGAACAAGATAAGCATTACAAATCTTGTTCATTTCATACCTAATCCTCAATATATATAATTAATTGTGTATATATACATAGTACTAAAAGTTTTTAATTATGATGCATGAAACCTAACATCTTGATTGGATGTTTTGGTTTCTTTTGATTGTTTTGTGCTTCAAAGGATAAATAACCGGCAAATTAAATAAAATGTCTATTAGGTTAAATTTTGTATATAATAAATAGCCTATTTAATATATATATATATATATATATATATATATATATATATATATATATATATATATAAGTCACTTACTATATAAAGTGATCATTCAACACTTTTTTAGTTACAAAACTTGACCAACGGCTGCTAGTCGACAACTTCATCGCCCCCCCTTGCTCCCTCCTCCTCCTCCTTCCTCTTCTTTTTCGTCGAGCAATTATATATTAAAAGATTCAAAATATCGAGAGAATTTCATATTTAAAATTTGAAATTATTTAGAGGAGATTCTGAGTTGACGGTGATTGAAAGTCAATGTATAATCTATGTACAGTTAGTATATACTTCATGTACAATCAGTATATAAGTCAAATTACTCATTAGTCAATGATACTATAAGAGTGTATATACTCTTATAGTATTATTGACTAATGAGTAATTTCTGAACAATAAACTTTAATGATACCAATACAATATATATAGACTAATTTAGTATCAATTAAGCGAAATTATCAGCATTAATGATACCAATACAGTACATGATACTGATTTAGTACCAGTTAAACGAAATTAGTTGGGAGAGGGATATATAGTGTAATTATTTAGTAAAGTATAAATGTAAAAGAGTATATATTTATAATTATTTTACTTTTATAGGGTATTTGCTTAGTTTTCCTTAAAATAATTAACTATGAGAAGACACAAAAGGAATATGCTTATGTAAGATTTTTTGTATTTTATTTAGTTATAGCAAGTTGTACACGAATTATTGGCTTGGGTGCGACCGTCACTAAAAAATTAAATCGCTCGCAGATCGCAGCTAACATACTTTTTTGATAATTTGTTAGTACTAATCGCAAAATAGGATTAGTGATCACATGATATTTTGTTAGTTAGCTACATGGTTTGTCTGTCTCTAATTCTTAATTTTAATAATTTGTTATATTTTTTTAGTTAATAGTCAAAAACATATCTAAAATATCTCCTTTTTTTAAGTTTTATATCTGAATTATCAGGTATGTTAATTTCTTACATGAACTATTATCAAAAATCATCACAACTACTAGTTTTTCAATTTTTCTACTTGAAAGTTCGGGTATAACTCAAACAACTAATAGTTGAAATGCGTTTTGCTAAATGGTGAGTGATGTTTTAGGTGAAAAACTGACACGCCAAATAATTCAGATATAAAATTTAAAATATTAAAATATTATAGATATATTTTTGACCGTTCACTCTATATTATTTACGTTATAGCTTGGAAATAAAATGGTCCACATTTGCATATAGAAATATTAAGGAGATGAATTTGATCTTAATGTAAACACGCAAGCTGTCAAAAATTGGTCGTACCAAAGAATTGATTATAAAACTCATTATAGGACAATTATAACGAAATAATTCTAAATGATCATCATTTGACTTCTTAATTAATTAAAATCAATATAATTGGAAGTGTTAGAAAATGTTTGTGTTGATTAAGTTTTTTTGTTTAATTCATCAAGCAACTAATTTGGATTTTTATGTTTATTTATATATAATTTAATAAAAGGACAGAAACTAAAAACGACATTTATATATAATTTAATAAAAGGACAGAAACTAAAAACGACAAGATGACCTGCGTCTATCGTACTAGTTTTTAATGAATATCCCAAATAAGTTGACAAATTAAAACTGACGCCTAACTGCATTTACACAAAATAGAACCAAAAATCGACACAGTATCCAATTTATTATAAGTGACAAATGAATTTAGAAAATTTAATAAATTGAAGAAATTTATCTTTGAGTCACCAATCACACTTGGTGGAGATGTGACCTCCCTTAATGTTGTTTTTGCAAATGCTTAGAACGGTAGCTAAATTAGGTTTATGAATTTGATGAATAAATAATAAGATTGTTGAGTTTTAAAATATTCCCTCAGTTCCATTTTATGTGGCAACATTTGACCAGACACGGAATTTAAGAAATAAATGAAGACTTTGAAATGTTTACCAAATTGCACCTTCAAAAAATAGTCATATTAAAAAGTAGATTCACTTTTCTCTCTCCTCATAAATATATTAGAGTACTATCTGTAAGATTAAGTGGGATCAACAAGAATAAAAAAGAAATTGTACCTTTAAATACTTATCATATAAGAAAATGTGACATTCTTTTTTGGACTGTCCAAAAAGAAAATGGTACCACATAAAATAAGACGGAAGGAGTATGTGAATGAGAAATAAAGTAGGTTATTTTTCTTCGTAAAAGACACCAAGAAAAATGACACAATTTGAATAGTACTTTTTACATTGAATGAGTTGTGATTTCTTTAGCATATTTTCCTACAAACAAAAAATATAGAGTACTTAAATTCATTAAGAACACACAGTAAATTTTGTAAGCTCAATACTCTATATATTAATATTTTTACTTTTTGTTTTTTTTTTAAATTTATTTTGAAAAATAAAGTTAAACATCTGGAACTACACGTTAAATTTTTATTATATATATTATCTCTATATATAGATTAAATTCATAAATATGATTACTATACAAAGATGCCTTTATTGATACAATTTAAATAAATCAATTAGAAGGCTCCTTTTTTACTCTAAAAAATTAAGCATTAAGGTCCCCACGGCCCACATGTTTTTCTCTTTAACAGCACATCTTTTTTTAATAAGTAAAAAAAAGCATTAAATTATTTTCGTTTTCACTAAAAAGAACTTATCTCAGCAGTTTTTTTTTTTACCCTTCTTAGGAGGGTCCACCTTTTTTACTCCCTTGATGACTCGAACTTGCAACCTTCAAATTGAAAGTAAGGAATATTTACCATCCGAGCAACTCCCTTTCGTCATCTCAGCAGTTATTAAATGAAAAGAAACATAAATAAGCTATTTGCAGCACCAAAGGACAAGTTTACTTTCTCCCATAACAAACACCATGGCTGTACGGACAAAAAGAAAGTAAAAGTTACACGTGCAAATTAAGTATATACTCGTCACACGAAATTTAAGAAATTAAAAATAATTTTAAATCCCGTAATCTAAAGATATGTCAAACATTCATATATGATAAACTATACTTCGATTCCTAATTTCATGATGTTAAACATATCATATATTTAATTTGTAATAAACTAAAAAAGACAAATAAATTGACACAGAAAGGAATAACTTTAATTTGTTGTAACTAAATAGTAGAGCTTTTCTTTTGCATAATAAGTTGGTAGTCACAAGAATTACACGACAAACACATATTATGTATTGTTTGTTTGATTATATAAAAATAATTATATATTAAGTGTACCTTTTCCTTTCCAGAGCAGATCTTTAATTTTTACAAAGGTTGTGACAATAATTGGTAAGTATATACTTCCATCTATATTAGAGTTTTGAGAAATTCACAATATATTCTCAAAACTTTAAAGACAAAGTAACTCCATGATAGAAGAAGAAAATATTGAAGAACAAGATCGAATTAAATTAATTAGACTCTAAATAAATATCAAATATCGAATAAAAACCAAAAAAAACATAATTAGAAACAAGACAAGTTTATCCTAAAAAAATATTTTCCACCCGTTGTTTAGTATTCGCACTGGAGCTTATTTTATATTCGCGCTATGGAGGACCCCATTCGAGGGGGAAGGGGGAGAGAGCACTCTCTATCAAGAATATTGTCAGACTCAGGGCTCAAACTTGAAAACATTGATTAAGAGACAAACAATTTTATCCGCGGCACCATATACTGAATAGTAATAGTATATGAATGTTAACCTATTCAAACAAATCGACAGTAAGACAAAAGGACGTGTGTAATCACCCTCTACTTGCATTTTGTTTGCAACTTGCAAAATCCTACTTATATTTTTTTATTTATAAAAAAATAGAGTAAATTGAAATTTTTTATTTTGTGCCTCGTATAATTGATACCAATTGTATGAGTTCAATTTATTTATTTTTGTACAATTTAGTTGAACATAAGCAAAGTTTTGTGGACCTAAAGTTATAAGTTTTGGGTTCATCAATTTGTGAGATGAAAAAAAATCTCGTATATGATTAATTTTAAATATGTGATAGATCTTAATCTTCTCAAAAGCACTTATCGTCCTTATCTCCAAAGTTCAGTGAGCATCATGTCTAATCTCTCTATTATTTTCTTCTCTTTCATTTAGGTCATCAATTATATGAGTTCACCTGATACTAGCTTCTTTATCGGATAATTTTATTTTAATAGGAGTTTTTCAAAGAAATAACTTCATAACTACATCAATGCTTGAGATGATTTTAGGCGCAACCTATTTCATTTACTCATTTAATTTGACATGTGTATATTAATTATCATTTTTATCATACTATCAAACGCCCCCACATAAGCTAAAAGCTAAGACGAAAATAATAGGAGCAAAAAGAAGAGTTGATTTGATTGAGAAAAAATCATTTTTCCATTCATTGGCATATATAATTTCCACTTACATGATTATTAATTTACACAACTTTTTTGAATACATGCAACGCATATGCATACCTTTTTTTTTAAATAATCCAATAAACCTCAATAATGCAATGTAGATTGAAGTACATTTCCAAATTAGAAAAAAATGTTCATTACATTGAGAAAACTTTTTCTATTTGTTTCTTCTTTTACAGCAAATTAAAGTTGAAAATAAATATAGTCTACTAGCTAAATTGTCATTTATATAGGGGAAGACCCTATACATTATTGTTTCCACTAACATCTTTTCATTTTTCTTATCTTTGAACCTATTTGATTAATTTTCTTTTGAAGTATTTTTTGTGTTTATTTTTATTTGTCCACAATAAACTTTTGATATTTTTAAAATAATAATAAATGAAGTATATATTTTATCATGATATATATTCATATTAATTGATGTATGATCGTTAATTAATTTGAAAATAATTTAAAATAAGTAGTTAATATTAAGAGCAAAACAAAAAAAAAAAGTTTTTCACCTTTAAAATTGAAAATTATTTTTAATATAGTGGATCAGTAAAAGACTAAAAGTAATCATAATTCAAGTCCTATCAATTAGTTCTCATTAAAATTACCATTGTCTTGTCACATGTTTATGATGTGATTATTTTCAAGGTGATTGATTGGAAAATGAGAAGGGAAATGATAATTTAAACAAAAAAAAAAAACTTTTATCGTTTATTTTTATTTGTCCATTATATTAAAAATAAATCATAATTTTTACTTGTTCGCAATAATATAACAAGAGAAAAATATATATTTTGCACTTTAATAAATAAAAAAGAATATAATAAAAATATACTTTATTTATTGGGGTACAAAGTCGACAAGTAAAAACAATAAACAAAAAGAATACTAAGTAATCACTTTAAAAGGCCGCTACTCATGAAATGCAAATTTTGGCCCAAGTTGAAATTTAGTTAGGGTAAATTACATAAATCTCATAATTTTAATATGAAATTATAATCTATCCCTAATAAGTTTTTAATTACATTAATTCCTTAAAAATTAAAAAAACCGGATACAATAATTGAAGCTCGGATACATTAATATATAGCTCGGATACATTAAATATTGTCTCGAATACATTAATATGTAGCTCAAATACATTAAAAACTAGCTCAGATATATAATATGTAGCTTGGATACATTAAATACTGGCTCGGATACATTAATATGTAGCTCGGATACTTTAAAAACTAGCTCGGATACATAATATGTAGCTTGGATACATTAAATACTGGCTTGGATACATTTATATGCAGCTCAGATACGTTAAAGAAATAAGAGATTTTGGAGATTTTTAAAAGTAATAGGGGATAATAGAAATAAGTGAAACAAAAAGTGTGTATTTCTGTAATTTGTCCATTTAGTTATAGTATTGGGCCTTTGTACTAAAGCTTTACTTGTCAAGTTCAATAAATTAGTGTAGATTTCACAATCTTTTACAAATAACAATCAATTACAATAAATTCAGTATAATCTTATAAATGAGGTACGGAGAATGTATTGTGTAAGTAAATTATAAACTACCTTGTGATGGTAAGGATATTTGTTATGAATAAACCCTAGCTTGACATGAATTTACGTCACAAAATCAGTTATTGGTCAAGAAAAAGTTATAAGACCAAAAGACCTTCACAAAGGTTGATTTGGGATCCAAGCTTAATTAGCAACTAGTTTAAAAGGAAGAGAAGTTAGAAAGAACGGTTAAGTTTATTTTTGTGTGAAAGTCTGGTTCTCCTCATCTCCCTTCTGAAGTGTTATTTTCTCATCTCCCTTCTTCCATCTATCAATCCCTAGTCTACTTTCGATATTTTTCTTTATGTTTGTTTGGGGCTTTGACCATTTTAGTTGTTGCTTTTACTTTGGAGAATTGTAATTGAACTTTATGTCTTATTAATGTACGTAGTTGAGAAGTTGGTTACTATTACATTAGATTTGAGTTCATTACAAAATTGTTTTCGATTAATTCTCGGCTCAAAACCAAAATTAGGTAGGGACAGTTTCTCAAAATTTCACTCACTAAATATCAAATTTGTTTAAAAGTCTATTCAAATGCTAGTTTTTTTTTTATAGAATAAAGAAGAGTGTAGTAACAGAGCAGGGCATTTGGTCTAGTGGTATGATTCTCGCTTTGGGTGCGAGAGGTCCCGAGTTCGATTCTCGGAATGCCCCTCTCTTTTTTTTCTTTAACTTAGGTTTGATCGGGATGAAGGAAAATATTTTTTGAAAAATGTTTTGCTTGACTTGTGTAGACTATAGAGTTCTATAATTGAGGAGTAATTGTTTTTACATATAGCTTTTTCTTTCATTTTATAGTGTATCTTTTATACACATAGTGAAAGGAGTGATGACAACCCTCTTGATTAATCAACACGAGTAAGTTAGAATTTTAAGACGTCTTTTAAGTTAGAAGAAGAAGACTGGGCCTAGTAGGTATGGTTCCTCTACCGGGACCAAGGCCCACCATCTATTTTAGCTAGCTAATGATGGGCTTGAAAGGCTCTATTACTAAAAGAAAGAAAAATGAAAAAATTACGTAATCTAAATGTTTCAACATTTGAATTAATTGTAAAAATCCCTTTTTTTCTTTCTCTCTCACTTAACATCTAGATATATCACTCCACCACTCCACCTTTTTCCGATACGTTACAACTTTGTTAGTGCACAATGTATCTGGTACAAATGTTATTCTTGATACATTACCCCAATTATTTCAAACCTAAATCAATAGAATCTGGTTTATCGTTTTGTATCTAATAAAAAAATATATCTTATACATATTATGTATTGTTTGCTGTGTATTGGTCGAAGGAACAATGAATCCGTGAGTTCTGAAAAAATTGGGATTATTATAATTTTGAAAACTTTCGGAACAGAAAGTAATTAGTGCCCAAATTATCGGGGTTTCTGTACTTTATACCAGAAAAATATCTTCAATCCGTAGGGGAGATTTGATTTTATAGCACTTTATAAACTTGTTTTTAGCTATATTTGCTTTTACGAGAATGCTTTATTTTACATTTAAGAGATCTTTAATCTAGAAATAATAATTTTTTTATTCAATTTGTAAATGACTATAAAAGATCATTTCCATTTTTCTTTTTATACTATACAACAATGCAATAAAGTTAACAATAAAATAATTTTAATTGTTTTTAATTATAATGTTTAGCTAGTACAATGTATAATCAATGTATACACTTGTATATTGAGTATACACACATATAGTAATTACAAACTACTACGATTAGGTGATGAATTATTTTAGCCGTTTAGAAAAAAATGTTAAGATTACTCGATCGATCTTGCCAGTAACTGTAATAATCCATTCATTTTAGGTTGTTTGTTGTTGTCTCAAAAGCTTGTCAAGTGTTGATCTTCATATGTTTTTGGTTTTGTTATCGTTGTATCACTCTGTATCAAATTATTTATCGTAGTTTTTTACATGATAAGTAATCTGAAATTGAGGAAGTAATAGATGATAATAGGGGTGTGCACTATTCGGATTAAACCGAATAATCAAATCAAATCAAATCGAATTTTTATTTGGATTTGTTTTTTGGTTTTTCGGATTGGTTTTGAATTAATAAATTACTTTGTTTGGTTTTTTGGTTTCATTTTGGATTTTCAAAAATAAAAACCGAAAAAAACCGAAGTATATATATATATATATAATGTTTTAGGTTTAGAATTAAGTTGGAGTTAACCACTTTTGTCCCTTTTTGGTTATTGCCTTCCATAATGATTACATTTATATTTTATGTTTCAATTACATCTATAATAGGTATACTTATAAGTATTGTGTTTTAAGTTTTACTTATGATTTATATTAGAAAGTATATTTAAGAAATTAAATATTATTACTTTAGTTATGTTATTAATTATTGACATAACCGAATAACCAAACCGCAAAAAGCCGAACCGAGTAGAGGAAAATCAAACCAAACTAAATTTATTTTGGATCGGACTGTACACTTTTACAAAATCAAAAACCGAATAGTGCAAAACCAAACCGAAAAACCGAATGCACACCCCTAGATGACATCGAAAATAAAAAGGTGCTCAACAAAAGAAATTGAAAGATATCAATGCTGGTAAAAAGATTGACACTTCTTTTAATGTTGACATCGAATTAATTTTACGCATACTATTATTATGTAGTTATAGTAATCACTAATCACTATATAGTTTTACCAAAATTAATTATTTTACCATAATAAAAATATGACTGGAGTATATATCAAGTGAGGGTAATTTTTTTATTTTTATTTTTAAAAATCATGGTGTACCTTATACTCCATTAATACATTTTCCATTTTTGAACTAGATAACTTTCTTGTTAAAATGTAAGTATTCTTTTTTTCTATATAAGACTTGTGGTGGTCCACCCCCTCTACCCCCCCAAACCCCAAAACCCCTAATAAAAAAAATGTAGTACAGTTGGCAGATTAATTTAGTAGTTCCAATCAAAATGACCCAAAGAGGATCTCTTTTGTAAAATAAAGGTTTATCCACTTTAATTTCATTATCATCCACCAACATTGGCATTAGTACCCTATTCTTTCCGTTTTATTTTATTGGATCCTTATATTAAAAATAGATCGTTTTTACTTGTCTATTTTAATAAATTAAGAAAAAAATATTATTATTTTCCAACGCTACAAAAGTACTAATAATTAAATTTAGATTTCCAAAAAAATTAATAAAGTTAATTTAATAATTATTAAACGTTTACTTGATGTTTTCTTCAAAAAAATAGTGAGTTAACAATATGAGCCAAATAATATGAAACGGAGAATGAGATGAATTAATTATCGTTATCGTGTCTTTCCTAATATCAATTGATGTAGGGTAGTATTTAATATTTACTTTCCCCCACCACATAGTTAGTTATCTTTGTTTCCGGAGGAAGGCCTCCTCCCTCTCTTCATTTTCTTATTTTAATTTGTACTCGTACACTTGATTTTATCGCTACTAAAAACAAGGTCAACATTCATGTGTTAAGTTTTGATTTAAAAGCCCAAAGTTATAATTTTGAATAATTAAAGCATTAAATTTACTAAATCACTCAAAGATGATAAGATTTTCCTTATTCATTATATGAAAACAACAAAATAAGAATAAATACACTGAGATACATAATCCTTACTACTTCGAATCTCAAATATTAAATCATTTTAGTAAGTTGAATCTTTTTCAAAATATGTAACGTGCCGAAAAAACTTTAAGATACAAATAATATTGATACGTGGAATTATCATGCACTGTTGTTTCATCTACGTAAAAATATTTGACTGATCACAAAGTTAAAATTTAAGCTTCTATTTTATTTACGTAAAAAATTTAACTGATCACTAAATTTAAGCTTCTGATTTAAAACAAGTCGTATTATTACTATTATAATTACAAAGCAATAATATTTCATAGATTAAAAAGGACAAAAGTCATGTAGTAAGATAAAAAAAAAACATCACATAAAATAAAACCTATGACTAATTTATACATGTATAATGCATAAAAAACCAAACGAGCCTTAAAAGTACTAGGAGAGAGTAAAAATATCTAAGGTTTAAGAGAAGGAATCCAATTCCAAATGAACAAAATTGTCCCAATTCAAGAAGTGTCACTTTGGCGAAGCTACTCAGTTGTTAGGCTAAAGTAGAGCTGTAACACCGACTCACATAGAACACAAAAACACACTGAAATCTGCAAGATTTAACCAAAAAAATCCCCATTTTGATATACAACAAAACAAGAAAAAACATCCATTTTGATTGCTGTGGCAGAAGAAGAACAAAGAAAGAAGGTGAATATCACATACCCTTTTTCTATTTTTACTTGATTTGTTCTGATCAGATCTCTTTTAACCCTTTTTTTTTCTAAGTTCTGTTTAATGGTTTTGTTAATTTGTCATTCTTGATGTGTATCTCTGTTTGTTTACAGTAAAGTTCATATCTTTAGTTTGGTTTAAGAGTTTTTTTTTGAATTCTGTTCTTGATTTTTGTTGGTTGTATGCTTATTTCTGTTTTGTTTTTTAATTTTAATCCAGAGATGAACTGAGGGGTAGCTTTTGATTTGTGGAAAAGTTGAGACTTTAAGGTTTTTGTTAGTAATGGAAACACAGAAGGTTTCAGAAACCCTAGTGGAGGGTTCTGTCGACTATAAACCAGTTTTAAGCCAAACCCCAGATGGTAAAACCCTAGAAAAGGTTTCTGTTGTATCTAGCTTAAGTGAGAGTGGTGCTGTTTCTGAATTGGTCACAGTCACAGAGGTTCCATCAGGTGTTGGAAATGCTAATGTGCACAAGAATATAGTAAATGTGGTTGATGGAACTGAATTAGAGTTACTGGATGTGGGGTTTGAGCAGAAGTTAGTGGATGGATATGATAACATTGATTCAGAGGGAGTTAAGAGTGAGGAGAAGTTAGCAAATGTGGATGATAATAATGGTTTGGAGGGTGTTGATACTGAGCAGAAGCTAGTGGACAGGCAGGGGACAGTGGAGAGTGAGAATAAGCTTGCAAATGCGGATGATTATAATGATCTTGAGGGAGTTGAGATCGAGAACAAGTTTGGAGATGTGGATGATACTATTGATTTAGAGGCACTTGGCCTGGCGAACGAGGATGTTACACTTGATGGTCTGATGGAAGGAGGGACTTTGAAACATGAAATTCAAGAATCAGGTGCTGAATTTAATGAGTCTCTTGATAATGGGGTTGAGAGAATTGGTGTGGCTGATGCTGTGGAAGATAATGACACGTCAAAGGTGCACGTAAATGATTCTCCTACAAAGATAGAAGTTTCTGGAGATGGTATTTCTTTGACAGTGGATGTATTTGGTCCAGATTGCACGTTTTACATGGAAACTGACAACCCTATGGGTGTCAATGGGAATGAAGCAGAAGGTGATGTCAGTGATAATCAAGAACACAGTTTTGCTGTAGGTGACTTAGTATGGGTAAAAATGAAGACTGACTTGTGGTGGCCAGGAATGATTTGTGATCCGCACACATCAAAAGATGCTGGGAAGTGTAATCAAATGGATGGTTTCTTTGTTAAGCATTTTGGTAACACTAGTTCTGTTTGGTGCCGGCCATTCCTGTTAAAGCCCTTTATAGAGTATTTTGAGCTGATGTCTCGCCAGAATAAGTCTAGAAGCTTTTATGGTGCAATAGAGAAGGCTTTGGGTGAGTTTGGTAGGCGCGTGAAACAGGAGATGACCTGTTCTTGTTTTTCAAAAGAAAATCAAGTTGCTGCTCAAAATTTTCCTTCAAAGGAAGATGAGAATGGGGGTAGTGTTTTTTCGGCATCTCAATTTGAGCCTTCAAACTTGCTCGAATTCATCAAATCACGTGCTTTGGGTCTTCGTAGCCCAGGTAATGTTGAGTTCACAGTTGCTGAGAATTGCCTATTGGCCTTTTACACTTCAATAGGCCATAAGCAATTGCCTTTGTACAAACTCAGGCCAACAAATAATCTGATATCAGTAAGCAAGGATGAAGATCTGGACAAGCTGTCTAGTGGTGATAGTGTCCTTAAGAGCTGTAGAAGTGGTTCTGATGATATTAAAATGACTGAGATGGAGCTGTCTGGCTCATTGGAGTCTCCTAGAGGAATGAGGAGCATGATATCCCGTTCACAGATTGCGAATGAAAATGCCGGAGGAAAATCTTTTGAGTCGCGAGAACGGAAGAAGAGCAAGTACTTGTCATATCCTTATGTAAACAATTGGGCCTCCCGTAAGAATTCACTTGGCCAGGGAGAAGATGAAACTGAAGATTGTGAGGAAGTTACTCCTGGTGGAGTAAAGAGCTCCTCCAATCCATCTATGGTCTCCACATCAATTGGTAACAGCAGTAACAAGACCTCACTAAGGAAATCGAGGAAATCTGTTAATGACAATGATATTTGCAATAATGCAGATTTCGGTGCTGCCTCTTCGGCAGAAATGCTCCAAGAACTCCATCAGACAGCTCTTGATTGCTTCTTTCCTATTCAAAGCACGTGTCCCATTCCAATCCGGGTTTTTTACTTGAGTTTTAGAGCATTCAGAGATCCTGAAGTTCAGATGGATGAATACAAGGAAGCTACTTTAGGGTGTCAGGAAACTTTTCAGTCTGATAATATTTTGGCCTCTGGAGGATATGATCTGCAAGTAGAAGGACGGCCTCCTCCGAATGTTCTCCCCAAGAAGAGAGGTAGAAAGAAAAGTGATGGCATAAATGCAACTGGTCCCAAATTTAGCTCTAAAACCAACTTACCCAGGATGACTGCAGATGGTGCCAGTATGAATGGCTCTCCCCTTATTGATTCTGTACAGACAGGACCAGATACACTCAAAAAAGGAGTAGTTCACAGACAGAGAAAGAAGGCGGCAATTGCAGCTGTGGTTCATAATGAGATTGGGGTATTAGGTGGACTACCAGACTTGAATGTGAACAACGCGGGCTTGTCAGTTGAAAATATGCAGGTTATAGGTCCTGCTCCTACTCAAGGTAAACTTGAACCTAAGAGGAGGAGGAGGAAGAAGGAAGAGTTGGTTTCTGAGAATCTGCCAGATGTGAGCAAAGGCAACACCCAGTTCATTCCTATGCTGAAAAGTGTGGAAGTCACCGGCTCGTTACCCTTGGAAGGTGGTCCTCAACCAGATAACATGTTGGGGGTACAGGGGGCGTTTTCCCTCCCGAATGCGGAAGGCAAGAAAAGGAAAAGGAAGGAGAAAACATTAAATATTCAGAATAATTCTTCAGCCCTACCAGATTTGAATGGACAGGTCACCGATCCGAATTTGAAGGGAAAGGAGGTCACAGAAATGAGTTGTGTCTCAGGTCAGGCTAAACCCAAGCAAAAAAGGAGAAGAGCTACTAAATCTGCAGCCATTGGGATACCCAATCCTAATGGAGATCACAACACTCTTCTGCTATACTTTACACCGGGTTCACCAGTTCCTTCTAAAGAGTATATCACTGCTACTTTTGCCAGTTTTGGTCCGTTAGAGGAATCCAAAACTTTGTACCTGAATGATTCTACTGCCCAGGTTGTCTTTGAAAAGGATAGTGATGCTATGGAAGCCTTGCAGAGTTTACAAAGCAGAAACCCGTTTGGACCTTCCCTTGTCAGTTATCGTCTCCGTCATGTTTCAACTTCTAACAACACACAGACGTCACATCCTTCTCTGCCCGCGGATGCACTTCAGCCCCCTTCTGTACTTTCTGGAGCAGTACCTTCAAATGGTGAGGGACCTGATCTGGTCGTCATAAAACAGAATCTGGAGTCGATGACAACAATGCTTGAGAAGGCTGGTGATAATATTTCCCCCAAGATAAAAGCCAAGTTGGAAAGCGAGGTGAAAGGCTTCTTGGAAAAGGTAAGCACCATGGTTGGTTCTTCTTCGTCGTAGTTGATAATAAGTGTTGTAGTTTTTTAGTTGTCATTGAAACTATGAATCAAATTAATTAGGATATTTATGCGAGAGGCTAGTGACTGTTGTTGAGAACCCCGTGTTTTATCTCGCCTCGCTAGCTGTTTAATTTCAGTAGAATTGCTGGATCTGTTCTCTCCTGGGCTACTGCTCTGTGTGTTACTGAGCTGTGTTGCCTTCTTTATTGAATGGATGTTGGACAACCTCAATGCCTAATTTTCTTTCTGTCTGTATGGATTAGAAAGGTTTATGAAGTATAATCAACTTCATCTTAAGTCAAAAGATGGGAGTCGATTATATGAATCGTCAATATCCGTTTTGCTCTATGCAGGTTTTGTCCCATCAAATTCAATGGTGTCAGGGTTCACCATGTTATATTTTTCTACGTTTGTTGCAACTTATCCTTCGTTTCGGTTTAAAACCGACAGTGTGATGCTAGTCACCAATCTGTTTAGGCTTTCTCTAAAACATGGTGGTCCATGTAACAGTGAACATATGCTCATACAATTATGGGTATCTGTTTCTTCTTTTTTGTGTGCGAGATGCGACTCACGATATTTTCCTCTCGCTCTATTCCTTTTCTTGTGGTCTGCCGGATACCATTTCTGATAGTCTTCTTCAGTGAAGTGTATGTTTCAGCTGTTCGTTGAAGATCGTGAAAGACGAGTGCCTTCATGTTTTTCGATATGTCGTAAGGGTATGGTATGTAGTTATGTACAAATTCAAATTTATTTTTACTAGTCTTTTGTGCGACTGTTAACGCAAAGTATTCTTTAAAAATGGCGCGACCATAGTGATTACTTTAGCTTTTGTTTTCGAAAAAGAATTAACGTCATAGAGTTTTAAATCTGGGATTAGACATAGAAGCAAATCTAAATTATAGTCGGGTACCCTTTATCTAGGTTGTGGTGGAGTGGCAAGTACTCCTTAATTTTTAGCTAGAGGTTTTGAGTTTGAGTTCGAGTCTTCTTCTTTGGGTATATAGTCGCTTTTGTTAGGGAGTGCTTTAGGCCCCTAATGTGGGACTTTACAGCGTGAATTTAGATTTAGTCGGGCCTTAATGTGGGTACGGAATATCGGGTGGGAACTAAAAAAATAAAAAAAATCTAAATTATAGTGAAATTGAATCTGAGTGGAGATAAGGAAAACTACCAGGTGATTTTTCATTGGTCTTAATTTTGATGGATAGAGTTATGACTCTCCGATAATAAAAAAAAAAAATTATAATGAAATTGTTGATACATATCTAAACTATGCGAGAGTTCTAGCATCTCTCCTGAGTTATTTTTTCGTTACTCCCGCACTAAAAATTTTTAGATGACATTTCATAAAATAATGTCCTGAAATTTTCACCTATGAAACTAATATTGTCCCAAAATTTTACCATGCAGTTTAAGATTCTATGACGTTATTGACTCTTTCTAATTACGTGATGAACTGTAAAGTGATAATATTCTCTCTTTTACTGTCATAAAAGTACTAGTCCAAACTCCAAAGTTCCAAATCCAAACTAATACGTCGACAAATAAAGATGAATATGATGCTAAAATAATTGCTAGTACATTCTCCCGCATCATCAAGTACTAAGCACATTTTTTTGACCAGAGACAATAATAGACTACTCTTTTTGTTCTAATTTATGTAATATATTTTTATTTTATATAAAAAAAAGAATGAAGAATTAATTTAGATCATAAATTTTAATTTTTAAATTTTTTTTGTGTCAAATCAAATAATATTACATAAATTAAGACGAAGAAAATAGCAGTGAACAACAATATCTTCCTCGATATCTGATCAAATCCTACAAGCAACAAGTCTACAACTTTGAATTCCTCAACACTAGCATTATTTATATATAGTGCCAGCTGACCAAGATTTGCAACATTACAAATGTGAATAACCAAAAACTTGTCGAAATTGAACAGCTTCTACAAATATCCCATTCACACTTAACATCCTAATTGCTTTAATTAATTTAACTAAGCAAAATCCTTCGCAAAAAAAGGAAATATTGATCAGTACAAAACCAGTACATAAGTGATAATTCAGGACTAGTAATTATACCTGATATAATCTCAACCACTCATGATTACAACATGAGATTAACATAGATTGAAATTAAGTAGTTACTAAAGTGAAAAGTAACTTAGCTTAGTGCTATAACGATAATTGAATCAACACCTATATATCCATCGATATCACTTGACTGTAAACCTTGATGATTTAATTTAATCCTCATACTAAAGAATTCGTCGTCGCGGTTGATCCATAACCATTATTCATCAATCCACTCCAAGTTCCTAGTCCTCCATTCAAGTAACCTTGATCATGCCATTCAAGTGACAAAATCTTTGGATTAGGCTTAACATCCATTGTAATATTTTGTCCCTCATAATTAATTATATTTCCATTCATATTAGGCAACCCAAATGCACTAGAGCAAAACCCTCCATTATAATGTGGTCCAATTCCCGAATTATCCATCTCACCATAACCGTTGATCAGACCAGTACCAACATTGACATTCCCAAGAAAATCTTGATTTCTTGTACTAGTAGTCCCCATCAAAGCTTGATACTTGCTCTCCATAAAATCAATAGGTGCATGATGCATGAAATTATGATTCATATTATTATTTCCCATAAAATTACCAAAGTGGGAATATGACATTTCAGGGTAATTATTAGATGATTCAACATGAGGGGTAATATTGTCATTAGACAACTTTGAATTCTTGGAAGATACTTTTTTGTTCTTCCTACATCCACCACCTACAGGAATATTCCTTAGAGTTCCCCCTTTAGTCCAGTACCTTCTACAAGATTTACAGAAATACCTTGGTTGAGAAAGGCTGTAATTGTTGTAGTAGCAAAATTTAGTGTGTGTTGAGTCACAACGAGGGCAATTAATAGGTTTGTCATGTTGGGGTCTTAGTTTTCTTTCCATTAATGGCCTTGAACATGTAAAAATGTCACCACCTGAAGGAGATGAAGATGAATCAAACTCATTCTCCTCGGGAACTGTGTCCTGACAATAGAAACACATAGGTAAAAGTTAGAAAAAAAGGAAGATATTACTCGGACTCCAAAAAAAATGTTAGTGTATTTGTGTCGGATATTTCAGACTTACTTTACTTTTTGTCTCAAATTAAGTGACATACTTTTCTTTTTTAGTCGCTCCATAAATAAAAAGACATATTTCTATATGTAGCACTAACAATTTAACTATAAAATGCTTATTTAATTTAACCGTTAATAAAATGATTAATTCATAGCCACACGAACATTTATAACTTGTCTTGGACTGTCAAGTTTCAAAAGTTTGTCTTTTGCCTTAAATTTCATATTAAGTCAAATAACATCAGATAAATTGAGACGTAGGACTAACTTTAGATGGTTTGGTTAGTCAAAATCAGATTTTGAAGCATCTGAACAATATGGAAAGAAAAAAGAACTATGTTGTTACTGACTCTCAAAAAAATGTTATAGCATTCATATCATATTCTTTAAATATGCACTATTTTTGAAAGCATGCATCAACATTTTTCTAGGAGAGGTACGTTTAGGTCTATTAGAAGGTGCAAAAATAACTAGAAATGAATGCTAAAATATCTCGTAATGTATTTAGCCAGATAATAGATTATGTATACTCCTACAAAAGTATCTATTCGTAACGAAACTTCAATTGTCAAAATGTGAATGCCATAAAGGAACATGAAAATGTAACAACATTGAATTTAGTAACACACAAACCTGTAGCCAGTTAGATGAATCCATGCAAACTTGCAAAGAAGTAATCCCCATTGCTACACTCTTGATATTAAAAGGAACAAACTTTCAACAATATGTAACTAAAATATTTCAAATACAAAGTTTCTTTGTTACAACTATATATAATATGTGTATATCTGTATATCCATAAGGGATCGTGAGAAATGAAAAAAAATTGAGCTTAAGAACGTGAATATGAAGGAAGAAAAAGGCCTTTTGTGGTGGGGACAAAGACAACTTATGTGGGCCTACCTATTGTCGGCCCACTGTCTGTTGATTGAATAGGGCCCACATTGGGTTAATCTTGACTGTATCATCATCAATAAAGGAGATTTGGACGGCTGTGATTTTGTCAACTTTGGATTTGTGGTTTGGTGGGATACATCAGACGGTGACAGTTATATTGAGAATATTTGGGTCCTCGATAAAGAGTAAAGGGTAATGGGCCCAAATTGGGCTTCAAAAACCGAAACAACACTCTAAATTGTGGACCCGGGTTAGAATTGGGGGCCCAATAGACAGTATGGACCCTTTCTACTTCGACTCTTACAAGCAAGGCATATATTCTCTCGTATGACGTGTCCTTTCTAATGACACCATATATGGTGTTGTTAACCATGTTGAATTAATTGTCCGCGATCATATAATCACAATCCTTTAACTCAAACAATGTGATAGCATATGATATAACACTTGCTTCATTGTTAGTAATGTTGAAATCATGATGATTTAATATGAATTGTGAATTTATCTTCCAAGATAACTAGGTTGAATATAACATGAAGTCGTACTATCTGTCTTGATTATATGCCGTAATTTTGAAATCTGTTTCTTATGTCTTTTTTGTTTGTATTAATAAAATCATGACTATTCGATATGAATTGTGAATGATCTCGTAGGATAGCTAGGTATATAGCATGAAGTCGATCATATCGAGATTTATGATGATTTACCTTACAAAGTTGCTAACAATCACTTTACTAATCCAAAAAAATTACATTAAACTTAAAAAGATCATTTTTACACAAATATCAAAGTTGGGGGATCATTAATATGTAAATAACATCACAAAAGCGAAGTGGGACTTGACAATTACCACATTCGTCCCAAGCGAATACTCCGTATTAGATAAAAATAAGTAATACGGAGAAGATGACATTATACTTCGCCCTCATACAAGTACTACAACATAAGATAGTCTACTACTCCCTCCCTCCGTCCCATTTTATGTGGTATCCTTTGACTTGTCACGGTATTTAAGAAAAAAATAATAAAGACTTTTGAATGTAAAACAATCCTTAGATATTTGTGTGGCTGAATTATTTTATTAAGGGTACAAGAGGTATTTTAAAGACTTTCTTTCTAATTATAGTAAAGTGACATTCTTTTTGGGGCGAACTAAAAAGGAAAGAGCGTCACATACAATGGGACGGAGGCAATATATTTTTATGCTAATTCTCAACCTTCAATTCTTTTTATCTCTAAAGTAAATAATGTGACATATTATGTTTGATCACATCTCCCCAATTTTTATTTGACGTATCTCTACCTTTATTAGAACCTGCTATAGTCACACTCTCACACCTCCTTACTACTGCTTTTGTGCACCTCCTCTTTCCATGTTCAAATCATCTCAATATTACTTTCCTCATATTTTTCTCATTTTGTCTCGTATAACTTTATTTTTTAATCTGGTCTCTCATGATATATATGCTCGCACATCCCTCGTTATACTCGATAATCCAAATGATCCACACATGAAATTTAGCGCGCGGCTAGAAAGAATGTAATTACTAGTGTTTTCAAAAAACAAATGGAAAGTAATATAGTGATAATGATATCATATCATATCCTTTGTGCTTTTCAAAAAGATAAATAAATAAATGGTTCCCTAAGCCTTTCACCATTTTAGAACCCTAAAATTGGTATAGGAAAGTGACTTGAAAAGCTATAGCAATAATTAGTTCATCTTTTCCAATTAATCTTATACTATTACCCAAGCTTGAAAAAAAAAAAGAAGAAATTTTCCATGTTACTTTCTTTAGCCAAATGACAAAAAGAGAGAACAATCATATTTCTCAACTTGTAAAAAAGATCTCTTCATCACATGTTATTAGGACCAATTTCATCATTACTTTGTCCCTTTTTTTTTCTTTGTAAATAAAAAAGAGAAAATTCCAAACTTTTACGATCAAATTTGTGTTTGAAAATAGAGGAGGGGGAAAAAAGCAAAAGAAAATCAAGCATCGATCGTAAAATCCGCTAAAGTTCTAATAAGAAGAGGACCATAGTAAAAAAAAAAAAAAAAACCAAAATACCAAAAGTTTTTGCTATCTTTTAAATAACGTGTGAGATACTCCTAGAATATATTTAACAAAAGTTGAAAGTACAAATCACATGATCATCATGAAGATGCTCAAAACAAAAATAGTAATCCCTCCATCTCATAACTTGATACAAAGTTTAAGAAAGAAAAAATAATATTTGAAATTTGTGTTCATATGATTATAAATCATTTGTAAGAGTAAAATGAACATTTTAAAGTTAAACTGTAACGTGTCATTCTTTTTAAAGAGACTACAAAAAAAGTAAGTCATATAAATTGAGATTAACCAAAGGGGTATATGTTTTAATATATGTATTTCGAGATTTAATATATAAATAAAGTTAAATATATATTTTAGATTTCAAACTCTAATCTAAGAGCCCATAACATGTAAAATCTCAAATTCAATTTAATCAAAATGTCGCAGATGTCATTGAAATTTGAATAAGGCTTCCAAGAAGTGTAAATATTCTTTATTTCTTTTTAAATTAGGAAGAATACTCTTTGGCGTCCTCAATATTCATTAATTCCTTAAAGTGCAAGTATATTACATGAATCTTGATTCTTGATGCTTGTTATTCCCTTGACAACAGTAATATAATTTACGTTCAAATTACTATAAGGAGTTTACTATGATATTATATTACTAGTAATCTTGATATTCAAGCTTTATATCCCAAGAGGTGTTCTTTTTTTTCTTTCTTCCTAAGGTTATTCAACATATATTATTGAGAACATATACTAAATGAAATCTTTTTTTTTTAAAAAAATTAACAAATGAGATTTGAATAAACCCTTCACGTCCCTTAACCCCGCTTGTGGCTGTGTACTACTAATCCTTTCATAGTGTCATGCATAGCTCATGAGTTGATTCCTAAGACGGTTAGTCAACTAATTGAAACAACAAAATAAATTTTTTTAGCTAATAGCTTGGTCATCTGAAAAATCAATATCATAGCACACTTTATTTTTAACCTAAAGTACCCTCCAAATATATATATATATATTTATATATATATATATATATATCCCAAAAGTTGTAGATATATAATATATAGGTGTGGTGAAACTTTAAAATGAAATGATTTGATCTGCCTTTCTTCTCATGCAAGATTGTCGTTGCATGGTATGCAACATTATATAAAGAGAATGAAAGAAAAAGTAAGAGAATATATATTATCAGCAGCTTGCATTGTGTGCATGGAAATTATATTATTGGACCATATAATATATGCATGCATGTGAAATACTTTTATCATTAATACTAGGGAAAAGAGTCTGAAAAATATTTCAATTTTTGTTGAAATTTCTGTTACGATACCAAACTTTATGGATGACCTTTTACCCTTCTGAACTATTTAATAGTGTATTTTTTACCCCCCGAATTATTTAATAGTGTATTTTAAAGGTATATAATATGTGCCCACGTGGGCACATTACTACTTACAATTATGCAGTATTTTTATGTCGACGTGGGCACATATATACCTTTAAAACACACTATTAAATAATGCAGGGGGTAAAAGGTCCTTTCCAAAGTTTGGTATCGTAACAATAATTTGCGGTCAAAGTTCGGATATATTTCAAACCCTTCTCCCTTAATACAACTACTACGTGTAATATATGTTTGATATCTTTAAAATTTTGAACTTCTGTGTTGGCTCGTCGAATCTATAAAAATAATGGACCTGGTTTTATTTGGGACCATATTATATTCCTTAGCCAACAAAAGTTTAATTATTTTATTCTTATTCCACGAATATTTTGATACACATCAGGTTTTTTACAAAATAGGAGCAGGACAAATACTTACGCGAGGTTATATTTATGTATTTCGTATCAATTTACATGATGCATTTTAATTAGGGATAATGGTATAAAATAACAAATTATTAATTTATATTAAATGTTAATCACAGTTTCATTTAATTATAATCAGTATCAAACACTTGCCATTCGCCTCTCTCCCCAGAAATCTCATTCGCCACTATCCCTGATCTCGCTCGCCACTCTCCCTCGGCTCTCTCACTTTTACACAAACACAAATGTATAAATTGCGTTTGTGTTTGTATAAAGCGAGAGAAAACTGTATATACAAATACATATATTTTCGTCCTATACACTTATAATTATACCAATACAGATCTTCCCCTACCAGTTCTCTTTTGCCTTTCTCTCTTTTTCGCTATATACAAACACAAATTATACAAATTACAATGTAAAATTTGTATTGTATAAAGCGAGAGAGAGAGAGATTTGATATACAATGTTTTATTTCGATTCAATAGCATACAAAATCAAATTTTATGCAGATATACAAACACAATCATTGATACATATATATTGAAGTTACATATATACAATTATCTAACCGATTTACATATGCAATAGCTGCGCTTTTATACAAACGAGATGCCTGCCTGCGATTTATACAAATCTGATGCTCCATAGCAAACATAAAATTTGCTATGGAGAGCAATTACACAAACTATAGCTATAACATACAAATATATTTTTTATGTTTGGTAAACCTAAAATTTACTCATTTAATTATATGGACACACAGTGCTTTGTTTAAGAAAGAGATTGTAGTAGAAAGACTCTTGAGTACGTACTTGTCATGTGATCTAAAGCAAACTTGTGATGATGAATCATCTCATTAATTAGAGATAGAACTATATATATATATATATATATATATATATATATATATATATATATATATATATATATATATATATATATATATAGATATATTTGGATCAATTATAAATAAATGTACATATAAGTTGGGCTAAAGAGGATAAAAACACGTTACATAAATTTTTTTTAAAAAAAATCTAAAATACGCAATATAACCATATGACAAAATTATAAAATGGAAATATATACATTTAATCATATTATTAAGTGATTATTGAGAGTATTAAAGACACTTCGGATTGTGCATTTAAAAATTATTAATACTTTTATCAATATAACTTAACATGTCTTATAAAAATCGATTTGCATTATTTGTCAGATTATTACTAAAACAGAAAATACCAACAGTTCAACATCCTAAATTTTTTTTTTTTTTTTTTGCGACAAAGTGAGTTTGATTGAGGACTAAGGGACTAGTATGAATTGGATAATGATATTAACCAAAGTAACAAAGAAGTCTGAACATAAAATCAAATCATCCATTTTTATAGCACTGAATTTTATACTTCCACATAGTTATAGCCACGTTTATATGTGTTCAATTTTTTTTTTAAAAAAAGAAATATAACTTATTGAAATTCTGAATAAATTATACAAATAAAACTTTTAGATGATAAAAATTACTGAGTATTTTTTAATCTGTAGATAGAATTGTATGGTGTGATTGATGACATTCCTTTACTTTTTTATTCGTATACTTTGTTTGGTTATGAAAAATTCCCTAATTAAACGACACTGACGGCCAGAGAAGATACGCATGCGCAGAGAAACTAATGAGCGATGACTAATATTGTTCAAATAGACAAAATCTCCATTTAGTCGGTGGCACGATCTTTCATTGCACACGCGGTTGTGATTTGTTCTATCCTGCTATCCAAATATTTTTCTGTCTCAAATTATATATGACATAACTTAATTAGATATGAAATTTGAGAAATATGAAATCTTTTTTTTTTGCAAAGTTTCAAAAACTATCTTTAAAGCAAATAAATTTTTAAATAAAAAAATTACATATTAATAAATTTTTAATTTTTTTCAAATAAGTGAAATCTAAATAAAATATTGATAGTACGATTAAATATTTATCAAATAAAAGAAAATGACTCCAGCATGGGTCCATTCATGAAATGTGACAAGCCGACCGTGCGTCCATCAGGCTGTCGCATTTGAATAATTTAATTGTTTGTATCGTACTATTTAATTTTTCCTTGGAATTTCCTAATAGTCTACACATATATTTGGCTCTATTCTTTTGGACATTTATTATCTATCAATATGCATGCATGTATCCTTCGTTTTTATTTAATTTATTTTATTTGAATTTTCAGTGTTTGATGACCTTACACACAGATAAGATTTTGTTGACTACTAGTGTTTTGCCCTTACAATTGTGTGTTCATACTCTCAATTTAAACTTTCCAGCATTTGGCTAGCTAGCTATACTCTTTTGTCATTCTAATATTATACCGGACATATTATTGTTGTTATGCACATACATCATATATGAACATTCGTTAAAATACAGTTAAAATAAGAGAATATGTGCGATGTATTTAATGAAATATATGGGTTGATACATTTAGGTTGAAAGAATACATATAATACAATGAAATTGTATGTATTGATACAACTAATTTAAGTGAACAGATAGCAAACAAATAAATATATACATTGAGAGAATGTACAACGAATTTGAGAGATAAATAATTCTCTAACATAGTAGCTTTGACTAGTAAGTAGACAAATTATAGGTACTAATAATAATTATGCTCCAAACTGTAGTTATTTATGAAATTTCTAATCTTACTTTGAATAAACATTATCATATTAGATTAACCTATAGTCGGGGGCGGAGCCACGTCCATGTCATCCAATCATCAGTTTTTTTTTTATATACAAGTAAAATGACACACAAAAAGATTAAATAATATATTTTGAACAACCTTAATACAATAGGCTGTTGTAGCCTCTAGTGTTGATACTCTATCCGCCACTCTTAACATATGCATAAATATCGTATATGTTGGCTTTAATGCTTAGCATGTAAAGCAATATTTTAAAATTAATACGTACTCAGCATCTAGTAGTAGTTTGACAAGTATATATATAGTTAAGATACGAGACAAAGCAGACAACGGAAAGTTGGTCGGATGGTAAGCAACCCTCACCTCCAATGCTAAAATTGTTGGTTCGAGAGACACCAAGAGAGCAAAAAATGATGGAAACTCGTAGGGAGGGGTTAATTTTATTTCAATACTACTACTATCGTTTAGCACTTGACAAATTTGTAAGATCTTGAAATCTGTTATAAAATAACTAACTAAAATTAACACACTAAAAAGAAGGACAATTGAGAGAGTAATGTATTTCAATACGTATATCTTGCTTTGTAAATGTAATGGCTATTTATAGCCAAAAGATGACTTACAAATGTATAACTTGGCCATTTTAATTGGACAAGTGATGGTGGCCCTCCAATGGGTTAGTCCACCATGGCATGAGCCTTGGCTTTACACTATTACAAGTGATGTCAGTCCTCAAATTGTTGGGGGCCACATGGCATCCATATTTTCTTTACGACACTCCCCCTTGGATGTCCATATAAAAGAAAAGTTGAAGAAACAAAAATATTCACAGACATACATAATACACATTGCTTGCTGCCTCATTAAAAACCTTACTAGGAAAACCCAGTGAGACAAAATCTAGACTAAGGAAAAAAGAGTACAACACGTATTTTACCCCCTCTAATAAACAAATGGTTAAGTCTTCGCATTCTAATCTTGTGTACCATCTTCTCAAGAGTTGAGGCTGGTAAAGACTTGGTGAATAAATCTGATGAATTATCACTTGAGCAAATTTGTTGTATATCAATATCACCGTTCTTCTAAAGATCATGAGTGAAGAATAATTTTGGTGAAATGTGCTTCCTTCTAGCTCCTTTTATGAAACCTCCTCTTAATTGAGCTATGCATGCAATATTGTCTTCAAAGAGCACTGTGGGTACCTCGACATCACACTTCAAACCACATCTTTCTTTGATGAAATGTATCATTGATCTCAACCATACACATTCTGTACTTGCTTCATGAATGACTATTATCTCATGAATTGAAGAAGTAGCGACAATAGACTGCTTCGTAGATCGTCATGATATAGCAGTACCTCTATATGTGAACAGATAGCCTGTTTGAGATCGAGCTTTATGTGGGTCAGATAAATAACCTGCATTTGCATGACCAATAAGATCTGCACTATCTTTATTAGTATAAAACAGACCCATATCACTAGTCCCCTTTAGATATCACAATATATGTTTAACTCTATTTCAATGTCTTTGTGTAGGGGAAGAATTATATCTTGCTAATAAATTAATAGAAAATGCTATGTCAGGTCACGTAGCATTAGCAAGATACATAAGTGCGCCAATTGCACTAAGATAAGGTACTTCAAGACCAAGAGGTTCCTCATTCTCTTCTTGAGGTCGGAATAGATCTTTATTCACTTCAAGTGATCGGACAACCATTGGAGTACTTAATGGATGTGCTTTGTCCATGTAAAATTGTTTCAAGATTTTCTCAGTATAGGCAGATTGATGGATGAAGACCCCATTTGCTAAATGTTTTATTTGTAGACCAAGACAAAGTTTCATCTTTCCAAAGTCTTTCATCTTAAATTATTTCTTTAGATATTCAATTGCCTTATGGACCTCTTCTAGAGTTCCAATGAGATTAATATCATAAACATAAACAATAAGAATAACAAACCCCGATGTTGTTTTCTTAATAAAAATACAAGAACAAATGACATCGTTTATATAATCTTGTTTATGGACCTCTTCTAGAGTTCCAATGAGATTAATATCATAAACATAAACAATAAGAATAACAAACCCCGATGTTGTTTTCTTAATAAAAATACAAGAACAAATGACATCGTTTATATAATCTTGTTTTATCAAGTACTCACTGAGGCGATTATACCACAATCGCCCTGAATGTTTTAAGCCGTATAATGACTTTTGTAATCTGATTGAACACATTTCTTGAGATTTTGAACTATATGCTTCAGACATTTAAGTCCTTTTGAAACTTTCATATGAATTTCATTATCAAGTGAACCGTAAAGATAAGCTGTAACCACATCAATTAGATGTATTTCAAGATTTTCATGTACTACTAAATTGATGAGATATCGAAAAGTTATTGCATCCATAACTGGTGAATATGTTTCTTCATAGTCGATATCAGGTCGTTGAGAGAATTCTTGTGCAGCAAGGCGTGCCTTGTATCTTACAATTTCATTTTTCTTATTTCTTTTTAGTACAAAGACCTATTTATAGCCAACTATTTTAACATCACTAGGCGTTTGTACTACTGGTCCAAAAAACTCACGTTTAGCAAGTGAATTCAATTCTAATTGAATTGACTTTTGCCATTTTGGCCAATCACATCTTCGTCGACATTCTTCGACAGATAAAGGTTCAAGATTCTCATTGTCTTGCATAATGTTAAGTGCAATGTTATATGCGAAAATATTATTCACTATAATTTTCGATCGTTCTAAACTTATCCCATCACCCGTAGAACTTATTGAACGTTCTTCATTCACTTGAGTCTCGGGTTCACTAATTTCTTTAAGAATATCAGGATTAATCATATCTTTCTTCATGAGACTCTTTTATAGTGTCATCTTTATTACTTTTCGCGCTTCATTTTCTAGGATTTTTGTCTTTTTAACCCAATGGTCTACCATGCTTCAAGCGTGTTTGTGATTCAGAAGCCATGACACTTGTAGATGGTCCTTTTAGGACGTCAATCCGGATAGACACATTCACTGCAGAAATATGTGACTTTGTTATACTTTTCAAAACAATAAATGCATATGGCATTTGATTTGCTATTTTTGCAAATGGATGATCTTCTGGACCTCTTGTTCACACATAGGGGAGCGTGGATCAAAATGAGATAATGATGAAACTTTTCATGCAATTTCACTTTTAAGTTCCTTTTTCTCTCTTCCTAATTGCGGAAAAGTTGTTTCATCAAATCAACAATCTGCAAATCTTGCAGTGAATAAATCTCCCGTCAATGGCTTAAGGTAGAGAATTATGAAGGGTGAATCAAACCCAACATATATGCCTAACCTTCTTTGGGGGCCCATCTTAGTGTGCTGAGGTGGTGCTACTGACACATATGCAGCACATCCAAAAATTCGTAGATGAGAAATATTTGGTTCATGACCAAATATCAATTATGACATAAATTATTTAGTATAATGAGTCGGTCTGAGATGAACAAGTGATACTGCATGTAAGATAGCATGACTCCAAACCGTAGTAGGCAACTTAGTATTCATAAGTAGAGGTCTTGCTATCAATTGTAACCGCTTAATAAATGACTCAGCAAGACCATTTTAAGTATGAACGTGAGCTACAAGATGTTCAACTTTTATCCCTATTGATAAACAATAATCATCAAAAACTTGGGATGTGAATTTTCCAGCATTATCAAGGCGAATTGCCTTAATGGGATAATCTGATATTTGCACTCTTAATCGTATTATTTGTGCCAATAATTTCACAACCGCCAGGTTGCGAGATGATAAGAGGCATAATGAGATCGTCTTGAAGATGCATCTATTAGGACCATAAAATATCTAAACAACCCACTAGATGGGTGAATAGGTCCACAGATATCCCCATGTATACGTTCTAAATATTGAGGAGATTCAATGTTAACCTTCATTGGTGATGACCTAGTAATTAATTTGCCTTGTCAACAAGCAGCACATGAAAATTTATCACTCGTAAGAATCTTCAGGTTTTTTAATGGATGTCCATTTGAGTTTTCAATGATTTGTCTCATCATTATTGATCCAGGATGACCTATTCGGTCATGTCAAAGCACAAAAGTTTTTAAGTCGGTAAACTTCTGGGTTACGATAGAGTGTGCTTCAACTGTACTTATTTTTGCATAATATAAGCCAGAAGATGAAGTTGATAATTTCTCCAACACATATTTCTGGTCTGAGACAATCTTGGTAATACCAAGATATTCAACATTCATTTCATTTATTGTCCTAACATGATATCCATTTTGGCGAATATCTTTAAAGCTTAACAAGTTTCTTGGGGATTTAGAAGAGAACAATGCATCTTCTATAACAAGTTTTGTCCCCTTAGGCAAAAATATAGTAGCTCTTTCGGAACCTTCTATTAAGTTCAAATTACTAGAAATTGTAGTAACATTTGCTTTTCTTCTAAGCAAGTAAGAAAAGTATTTCTCATCTTTGAATATGTCGTGCGTTGTTCCACTATCAATTACACAAATATCTTCATGATTGATCATTGATCTAAACAAAATTTGAGAGGTATCCATATATTCTTCAAGATAAAGATATAAACGAAGTAAACATTATAATTTTATTACAAAAAAAAAAACATTACGCAACCTTTTATTTATTAATAAGACTAGAAAAACATATTCATACTAGTTCATACAAACGACGAAAGTGAAATATATTTACATTATTACAGACCCATCACCTATCAGGTGATCTGTTTTTCCTTCGGGATTCTTAAAGAAATCCGCTATATCTAGATGCATGAGTTAAACATTATCTTCACAGATAAAATTTGCTTTTGCGTTATTTTTCACCTCCTTCAGGGAAGCTTGATACAACTCAACCAGTTGCCTTGGCATATGACAAGTACGTGACCAATGCCCTTTTTCACCGCATTGATAAAATTTGATGTCTGAATTTTTCTTCTGCACCACTTTATGCATTTCATCCTTCTTTTTACACTGTTGGTGGTGAAGGTTATTATTTAGTGCAAGACGATTACCATGATTGAAATTTCTTCCCCGACCACGGTCACGGCCACGACCTTTTCCACGCTTAGATTGGTGAAAATTTGTCGTATTTACTTCAGGAAATGGCATAGAACCAGTGGGTCGACTTTCATGATTTTTCATCAGTAAGTCATTATGTTGTTCAACAACAAGGAGATGTGAAATTAATTCTGAATATCCCATTTCTCGGTATTGCTACTGCAAAAGCATACTCGAGGCAAGAAATGTGGAAAATGTTTTCTCCATCATATCATGGTCAGTGATATTTTTTCCGCATAATTTTAATTGTGAGATGATTTTAAACATGGAAGAGTATACTCACTTATAGATTTAAAATCTTGAAGTCTCTAATGGATCCAGTCATAACGTGCATGTGGAAGGACGACAAACTTCTAGTGGTCACATCTATCTTTTAAATTATTCCACAACACCAAAGGATCTTTAAAAGTGAGATATTCCATTTTAAACCCTCATCAAGGTGATGACGGGGAAATATCATTGCCTTAGCGTGATTTTGATTCGATGCATCATTTTTTTTTTCTTGAATGGTGTCTGCCAGACCCATTGCATTAAGATGAATTTCTGCATCAAGTACCCATGATAGATAACCTTTTCCCGATATGTCTAAAGCAAGAAATTCAAATTTTAGAAAGATTTGACATTATTTAGGAAAGGAAAATTTATATCTTCGAGGCTTTTAAAGTCTTTACTTGAATTGACAAAACTCGTGCTGATAACGTGTTATAAAATAACTAACTAAAATTAACACACTAAAAAGAAGGACAATTGAGAGAGTAATGTATTTCAATACGTATATCTTCCTTTGTAAATGTAATGGCTATTTATAGCCAAAAGATGACTTACAAATGTATAACTTGGCCATTTTAATTGGTCAAGTGATGGTGGCCCTCCAATGGGTTAGTCCCACATGGCATGAGCCTTGGCTTTACACTATTACAAGTGATGTAAGTCCTCAAATTGTTGGGGGCCACATGGAATCCATATTTGCTTTACAACAAAATCAACATATTGATCATGGTTCACTTGTTTGCCTTTACTCAAATAGTTCATTTGAGTTATTTAGGGCCTCCAGGATAGAGTATTTGGGCCTGAACTCTTAAGTGATCCATTAAAGCTTTGGTCCATACAACTTTAGTAACAGACCCAAAACCAAGAAATTTCTCCAACTCTGTTAACAATTAATTAAGTAAATTAATGAATATAAAAATTACGTTTATTTTTGGAAAAATTATAACTGTTGCCGCCACCAAAATAATAGCCAGCAAAAATAGTTAACCTAAATAGCATTGCCTTCAGCCACTTAAACTAAAGATGACTGACATAGGTATAATATATGTATATGTATTTATTATAAAAAAAAATTACATATTCCTAAATCCTACTCTTTTCAAATTATAAATATACCTTAAAATTTAAGGATTTCAGATACATCAATCAACATCCCTATACACCGGTCCTAATATGTTACCTTTGTTGATACAAAATACACCTATATATCTTGATACACCGCTCAACATCTGGTACATTACCTTTGTTGATGCAAGACACACTTGTTCCGATACATCGCGAAAGAGTGATGTATCAAAGAATAGGAGTGAGAGTGAGGAAAATAAAGATTTTTGTAATTTTTTCATATGGTAGGAAATTTTAGAGAATATGGTAAAATAGGTTGTGCATTTATTTTTCTATATTTGTAACCATGTTTAATTTACGTATATCGGGTCATAATGGGTTAAAATATCAATCGGGTCAAGACTCAATCCAACCCAAATTTGCTTGGGTCAAAACAGGTGAGGTAATGGATTATATAATGAGTCAATACCCAATCAATTTTTACTATACTTAATTGTTTTATTTGTTTTTTAAAAAAACTATTTTAGTACCTAATAAAACTATTTTTCTATTTTATAATGAGTATATATAACTTATCAAATTGAAAAAAAAATAAAAATATTTTGACAAGATTTCTCATGAGCCAATTTGATTACATATAACCTAATTTTTAATGAATTGAAATGAGTTGAGCTAATGAATGAGCCGGTCAATAACCCACTCAAACTCAAACAAATTAGATAAGTTGAGTTGGATTTTGCCTCCTCTTACTTTTAAATAGTCTTGTTTGTGGTCTGTGTGCAGTAAAGTTAAAAGGGCCTGATAGCTTGGACCTCACAATGGAAAATGGTTTTAGAAGCCCAAAGGATTTTGTAGACTAGACATCACTTAACTAAAAGGACCATTAATTAAAGGGAACTTCAAAATAAATATAAAGGATCGTTTGTAACGTGAAACATTTAACTTAATTTAATTAACAAAACATTATTTATTTATTCGAAGTAGTAGCTTTAGCTTTGAACTTATAAATAATCAAAATTATGAAATTATATTTTATTAGAATTTGTACCTTGGTTAGGTATTAGGTATATATATATCCGTATATATATGAATCAAGCAAAGAACTATGTATATACAATATACATTACATATCTACTACAGTTTCTACATCATATATATATACGCGTTGACTCAAAAGTCAACTTTAATTTCCACCAACTTTTTTCTTATATATTCATGATTCATGAAATTCAACAACTAATCTTTTGGCTTTATACGATTGTTAATCTAAGAGTCTGATATATAGTTAGACTAAAAGAAAAAAATAACTAAGCTTTGATATATATAAATAAATAATAGTTAGACTAATCCATCAAAAACATTACTAGTATTTATATCGCCACAACTTTAGCTAATTAAACCTTATTAGGACTAGTATATTTTATTATAACTTGGTTAAACCTTCATCTTTAAAAAGTATAGTAAAGTGCTTAATTACTTGCATATAATATAATGTGCATGCATCAAAAAAACCTTATGTACTGTTCTGCATGTTACTCATATCGTATGTTGAAGTCTTAAATTGATGCAAAATTTAGCTACTAAACAATGAATGTGTATTTATTTTTTTTTTATAACTATATGTATCATTTAAACACACAATATTTATCATTTAATCATCGTCGTATTAACGAAATTCAGTGCATGCATTATGTCAAAAATAAAATAAAATTATACATATCTCCATCTTAATATGAAAATTCAGATAATTAATCAAGTGAACTATTAAAATTATCTTCTGTCCATATTACAACAATCACTTGTCACCTCTCTATAGTATAGCCTATATATATATATATATAAATAATGATATGAGATTACACACTTTATTCTCTCTATCTATTTGAAGAAAAACAGAGGGAAAAAGTGTTTCATCATTATCAGAAATATGCAAGCGAGTCCAGAACTATCTCAGTCTCCGAATTTTGCTCGTACTAATCTTACAGAAATTGCTGCTAGAGTTGTAGAAGAATTCACAGCTGAAAATGAAATCGACTCCGAATTTTCCTTTAATGATGATTACAACAATGAGAACCATGAAAATCAAGTACATAAACATGATGATGAAGATGATTCTGAATTTGCTTTTGTGACGGAAGGATCTGATCAATTTTCGCCTATTTCTGCTGATGAAATCTTCTACAACGGTCAGATCCGCCCAATTTTCAACAGAGATCTATCGTTAAACGATACCGGTTATAATAATTCGGAGAAAGTTTCGACTCCGACGAAGTCGAAGTCAAATCGAGTTTCGTTAAGGAAGCTTTTTACCGAAGATCGTGAAATTGCGTCGTCGTCTTCATCGTCGGAGGGCGACGATTTAGAAGGAATTGCTCCGGGAACATACTGCGTGTGGAGGCCGAAATCGGTGGAAGAGTCTCCATGTGAATTGCGTAAGAAGAGCAATTCCACTGGCTCCTCTTCTAAACGGTGGAAGTTACGAGACTTCATTCACCGGAGTAACAGTGACGGTAAGGAAACTTTCGTGTTTTTGACAACTCCGTTCAAAAAAAGAGAAGAGAAAACAGAGATTACAAGGACTGACTCTGGTAAAATCACCGGAAAAGTTCCCGCCGTTGAAGATTTTCCGGCATTTCGTTGCTCGATAAACGGAAAAGATAAACGGAAGTCATACTTACCGTACAGGCAAGATTTATTAAGCTTTTTTGGGTAATGTGAATGGGCTAAATCGGAATTTACAGCATTTCTGAGAGTAATTACAGTGAACGGAACTTCGTTGTTAATCGGTGATTAATGTCTATATAAATGGATTATGAATGAAATATCTGAATTAATTTAAGAGGTTATCTATATATTTAGCATCTTTTTCTTTTTCATATCATGATGCAACCAAAGTAATACAATTTAAAATTGCATTTAATATCTTAAATGAAATAAAGATGTAATTAGTCATTCATAAACATACACAGCTTCCATCAACACAAGTTGGTAAACCACTTTCACATTTCAAAAATTCAGTACAATCTTCTCTACTCAGACATGTATTGTGCATGCTTCCATTCTTCCTTCTTCATAATTGGAATGTACTAAACATATGCAAAATCCATCAACACAAGTTCCGAGCGCACCTTGACATTGTAAGTCATGACAATCTTGACTAATCTGACAATAACACATTCGTCCCGTCACTATATTTTGTGAAATAACCAAGAATGAGACTACTAAAAGCAGAGTCACCAAAGTCTTGGCCATATTGTATAAAAGAAATATTTTTTTACTTTGATCATCATTTTATTCTTAAAAATCAGCTTATAAAAAAGTGTATAAATTTCAGTTACAAGAAAAATTATCTTCTTCGTATTCTATACTGAAAAAAGTAAAAGAATTTTAGTGGGACTTAACACAAATATCTAAACTAAAAGCAGCGTCAGAGCGCAATAGCATCAAATTTGGGTTATTTTTAATTTGGAGATGTTAAGTTTGGCATGTACAAATTATGCACTCTCAATTGTTAGCTAATGATGAAAAGGGTTACATAGACTGCGGAGCTAGGTAGAGTTAAAAGAGTTCATTTTAATCCCCTTTAATAGAAAATTATATCACATTTAAATATGACTAATTTTTTTTAATTATATACTATATAATAGATAATGAACTTTCTTTGACATATTCATATATTTACTTATTTATATCTTGAATCTCTTAATGAAAATTTTCATTTCATTACTAATTACATAAGGACATCAAATTAACCCGTTAAAAAGGTACTCGATTGGAATATTAAATATATGAGTAGTATTTTTTTTTTATTTACTTACACCTTGTTTGGATGGTTGTTACCCATTATACTCTATACTCTATAGTATTGTTAGTTTAAATACGATATTTGTTTTGATTGTTACTTAAATTTTATTGTATAGTATTGTTTAAATTCATTATTAGGTAACTACGAAAAGACTCATTTTATGTAATAACCAGTTTGGTGTGACCGTGTCTTTACCTTAATATTTTTTTTTATCATTTTGTCTTATTATTATTTTATCCTCTACCCCATAATTTCATAATAGCTCTACCTCGTATCTTACCTTTCTTGTAGGTTTATCATTTAAATTATGAATATGTGACAATTATGTAATGATGGAGAGCGATACAATCTATCCAAACACTATATTCATTAGCAGAATATAGTACAATACAATATAACATGATATAATACGATACATTATGAAATAATAAGTAACAACCCCTCTAACCATAGTGTTAAAAGGGATAATTTTAATTTATTAGTCATTATCCGCAAGTTCACCAACCAATAAAACATTTGGTCAGGAAACTTTCTTTCCTATTCTATTCCAAATTTGCATTCCATATCCGCTATTAGAGGCGGATTTATACGTGAAACATGACTCAAAGTAATTAATTAATTTTGGCTTAAATTTTATATTTATAATATAATATTATAAAATTTACTGAGTATTTATAAATAATTTATTCATAAACTTACTAAATAAAAAAATTATAATACAAAATTCATTAATTTAAAATCCACTTCTATCATATACTTATAAATAATCAATTAATTTTAATTCACGTCGATTAGACCATCAGATAAAATCCTTTATATCAAGAGATTCCTCCATTTAATTATACCCAACCGAAGACTTCCTATCATAGCTTATAGTTATAGTTTGATCATATTGTCATAATAATTTATTTAGAGAAAACAAGACATGCACAGACATTTTAACCACAAATTAATTACTAATTATATGAAGACTTATCCATTCTTGTAATACATATTTCAAGTGGACAAATTCTACCTAAATTCTCAATTATTTATTTCTTGAAGACTTGTTCATAATAATAAACTTTTTGATTGTTTTTTTTTCCTTGTCGTTCTAGAGGGTATAGATTTTTCTAATATTATCAAGAATCAGACAATTTCTTCTTATACAAGTTTTATTAGTACATTAATTAATTATTCTTGTGTACAAAAATAGGAAATCAATAATAAAGTGATTCTCCACAATTGTTGATTAGTCAAGTGTAAGATAATGAATAGACTGAATTATTATACTTGGGGCTGAGCCAAATCTTACTAATCTTTTTTTTTTTTGGTTCTTTTTAATTACCTAATAATCTTTTTTTTTTTATTATGACTATCTATAACATAATAAATAAAAAAGATATCTTTTAAAAATATCGTTCATGCATCAATTTGAATTATATTTTAGTGTAGTCGTTCTAGTGCATGAACTGAGAATTGAGCGGGTTAAAATGGGCTGAATCAATAAATAAGTGGGTCATGATCTGCTCAAACTTGAACGGATTGGATGAATCATATTTTCCTAATTTTTCCATTTCTAATTTACTCGTTTATTTCAAGATCTAATCAACACTTGATCATTGTCTCTGTTTATTTTTAATTTGTTCTATTTAAACTTGCATATTTTTAAAGAAATAATTATTTATTTAAGTATTTTATCACAACCTATATTTGTATAAGATTTCTTGCAAGTAAGAGGAAGATTTATCTTGATGAATTTAATTTCTCTAATTAGCATCATAAAAGTTTACCATTAGTAGGTTTCTAGACGTACTGCAAAAGTCTATCAAGATTTAATTTCTTCTCAGGGTTAATTAGCTCTTTATATCCTTTTCATCTAATAATATAATAATTAATAATAATATAATATTAAGACTTTAGGAGACGTTCTAGAAACAAAAAGAAAAAAGAAATACTGTTGAAGTAGGATATATAGTATATAGTATATTCATTTCTCAAAAGGGAAATCTATAGGCTTGAATTTCAGGAAAATCTATATATATAGGAACGTGGAGTAACTATTCTACTAAAAGAAATATTTTATCAAAACTATTAAATTCAATCGAACTCGTAATTAAAATTCTATCTTAATGCCTAATAGCTATAAGCACTGTATCTACTTTGCTCGTGGTGACTAGATGATTCTTTTCATCTGTCTTAATTAATTTGATGGAATCACTCGCAAAAACTATTTCGAACACTACGATTGTTAAAAAAAATAAATAAATATAAGGAACTGTATCAACTTTAGTACGAACCAGTAGTGTACTGTAGCAGGTAGTTTTGATAATTTTGGGGGGCAAATAAAAAACATATAAAGTGCCAAAAACTTTATATTCATTAATCAGTGTCCTAATCATATGGCCAAAAACTTCCACTATATTTTGGTAAAGAAAGTGCAAAGTGCACGTCTAATGTCTACTCTTTATCATAATTTTTGAACTAACAGATCCAAAATAATCACTTCATACATATTATTTTTTTCTACGTTTCTGTTTCTTTGTAACATGTAGACATAAGATATAAACATGACTCTTAACTTGGCTTCAGCGAATAATTATGACCTTTAATTTTGAGTGTGCGCAAATAGACACTTAAACTTGTATAAAATTGAAAAAGTAAACACATGTGTCCTACATACATAATACACGTACGATGCCATATAGGACACTTAAACTACGTGTCTATTTGTGCATAATTAGAGGCGTCACATGAATAAATTAGACTAAATTTGAACAAGTAAAAAATAAACTGAGTTAATAAATAGTCTGCATAATACTGTCGCTGCTTACATAGTTGGTTCCTTTTTGTCACTATTACAAAACGAAAATACTTTTGGTAGTTATATATATATTTCAACATGACGAAAATACAACACTCTAACCATGATGTCCTACTTACCTAGTACTATTATGATTTAAATTGAAAAAATAATACGATAATCGAAGGATAAGAAACGTAAACAATAACATAAATTGAAGGATAAAATATTACAATAATACTACACATACTAATATATAAAGATACATGCGATAACGCTTAACCATCTACTATGTTTAAATCTCTTATCTAAAATCATATACTCGATAAATATATAAAGAAAAATACAAGGATATGACAGGGAGGACATGTGAAACAACTTTGTTAGGGGCATTATCACATCTTTTCTAGTAGTCACAACTCATCACGCAAAAGCTAAAATCCTAATAGCAACTTCTAGGAAACCTAACCAAATTTCTCAAAATAGCTCTATATTTTTCAAATGCTCATTTAATTGTCTATGTAGTTATTTAATTTAATTATCTAATAAAGTTACTTAACTAATGGGTGGATAATTTGATCACAACTTTTTTATTTAGGTTATGGGGTCCATTCTAGTTAGTTTTAGGTGGAAAAAAGTGGCTTATTTGGTTAGATTTATTGTTTTTTTGTTTCGAAATATGGCGACTTTATTAATACAATAATAAAATAAATACTCATACTAGATAATTTTGATAAATTTACTCTAGTAATAATGTCTACCAGCCACTTTCAGCCTTAGCATCGTGTCTCTAAGAATTAGTCAGTATCATGAAGTTTCAGATTCTAACATATATAGAATAACTTTAACAACCACTTCAATGACCTCATGTCTATATTCTAGATGAAAATGGAAAAATCAAGTTGATGTGTACACATTTCTTTTTCTTTATCTTGTTATTTGCTTTTTGTGCCTTTGATTGCATATCTGAATTAGTAATAATACCAAGAGAGTACAGATCATTATATATTATTCTTATCTTAGTTATAAGTTAGAATCAATAAAGAAAAAGAAAGTTAAAAAGAAGAAGCTCTATTTACTGATATAACATGTGAACTTCCCAGCTACAAAGAATAATGAGAGGGATAAGATTCTTATGAGCTGCCTGTAGATAACTTTGAAGTTTGATCTACTTTTGAGCAACTGCTATGTGCCTTTCACCAAAACATAGGGCCCCATGACTGATGTTATTGGAGCACTTCTTCTTTCTTTTTATGACGATGATGGTCGTGCCAACTTGTACACACCTCAACTAAGTATCTGGTAACTCTGTCCACCAAAGCTTAGACAGATAGACAAAAATCATGGAAGACCAATAAGTGTTCTCAACCGACTACATTGACCATTAGGCCACACTTTTGTTTATTGGAATACTTTTTGTATCCACCAAATTACTGAACACAAATTATGTTATTCTCATAATCTAACCTTTATTTCAAACTGTAGAATTATATAAACACAATTCTTAAGTTCTGCAGCCAGTTTAGAGTGTATAGTGAATAGACCACCAACAAGAAATATAGTGGCTTTGCTACATTTAGATGATCTTTTTCCCATATACCACAAAGTTGATAAATGTAACTGTAGATTTCACTTAGGGGTAAACACGAAATGAGGCTCAATTCATCAAGAACATGTAGCTGTAAGATCATGGTGAACCTCGATACTGAATGCCCAGCCTTTTATAGCAAGGAAATTAAATGATCTTTCAGCTGCTGAAAGTTTGATCACCTTCTCCAATTGGTGTGGTCTCACTCATCTGTAGGCCAGAACTCGAACCATTAGCTTCAGGGGTACCACCAGATTCAGAGATTCTTGTAACCCTCTGCAACTCATCTGATGAACGAGCTAACAACTGATCATCAGTCAATTGTTCGTTCTGAGATGCAGACTTTTTAGGTTGGCGGATGGCTGCAGCTGCTTCCGCCATTGCAACTGGAGGAGGCTGGGGAGGAACCCATGATCTCTGAATTGGTCGTTCCTGAACTGGTGCAGCTGGAGATCCAAAGTTTTGTTCACCTTCAGTTTCAATTTCAGTTATCCTGGCATTCTTGCGTTGCCACCAAGGTGCTGAACTGTCTCCATTCGTCAGATTGTCTTGGTAACCATAATTCAAGCCATCGCCGCTCCCTTGAGATTGAAGGAAATTGGAATTATTTTGACTCTGGCCAACTTCCCAAGGCTGTTCACAAGCACAGATTATTAAATGGTTATTATTGCCATTTCGAGCAAATCTTACTAGTGAACTGCATATTGCCCTGTCTCCAACCCCACCTTTCCTCCAGAGAATCCAAGAAAAAAAGCCGAATGTATTGAATAGACAGTTCTATCTAGTAAACCATAACACTTGTATCCAAACCAAAGTGACAGGTGTTCATAGAACTTAATCCATACAGTATTCCTGAAATATCCTAGTTGCAGTGATTAATTCATCAAAAGAAGTACTGGAATAGGATTATAGATTCGATTAGTAAATTGTATTTTTCATGTCCAGCTGCCAGAATGTGGCTATGGTTCTTTTTAAAAGTCAATCATGCAGAGACAATTCTTAAATTGACCCAATCCAACCTTCAAATTTGACCCAATTGCAACATTGTTAGTAGAAGAAACAGAAGGACAAGACAAACCTTAGGCTTTGCAGCAACACGATCAGGTACAGGCTGGTTAGGATTTGGTGGCTGATCATTTATATCCTGCACAAAAGATGAATGAACAAACATTCAAGAAAACTTTATTTTTCAAGATACAAGAATGCCACTGGTGAGAACCATGGACTTACTCGGATGTTGGAAGGCTTCTCTCCTCTTTGAACCATAGCCATAATCTGTAAAATGATAATGAAGTTAGAAGAGCCGATTTCCCTAAATCTTCCAGCAAGCATCTGACTCATTTTACTAGCAACTTCATTGAAGAGAAAGAAAGTTCAACTGGTGCTACTCATTGATTTGTTCAAAGATAGATGCATACATTACAAGGTGGAATTATCACAATTACCAAATGCTGTCATAAATCATAATACTATCAGATCTCATGAGTTGTGACTGCTTACTGCCATACGCATATAGCACCTCTTTTAAAATAAAGTTTGTCTTTCCAGCTTGGAAGAAGAGAAGCCACCGCTTTTGCATGATTAAAGAATCTTAGCATATGAAACTACAAATAAAAATAAAGAGGAGTTGATCAGGGAAAAAGAGATCCTTGATAATCTGGTTGGCTAAAATACTGTCTGGGCGCCCTCCCATCCATACACTCCCTTCATCAATTACCTAGTGATCCAAATCTATCCAAGTAGATCTATTTTTTTTTTCAAAAGCTGATTTGGAAAACTCTACAGGAAACCAAAAGGTAATCAAGAAAATGTTTAACATCTTGCACACCAGCCAGAGAGTTGCATGATTTTCCTTCTTAGAATGGTATGAACATAGGATGAAGTTACTAATAGATGAGCTGACAGTTAGGAAAAGGACCATTAATTAAAGGGAGTTGGCTATAATACTGTCTGGGCACCCTCCCGTCCACACACTCCCTTCATCAATTACCTAGTTATCCGGATCTATCCAAGCAGAACTATATTTTTTGGGAAACCAAAAGGTAATCAAGAACATAGGATGAATTACTAACAGATGAGCTGACAGTTAGGAAATACACTAACAAGCCAGAGAGCATAAGAGTCACCTCCATATAAGACTTTGGATGGGGTGCAGCAGATGGTTCAACAGATGCAGGTGGTGACAAAGATCTCACTGTATAGAATATTCCACTCATGCGCATTAGTATTTAAAGAATCAATAAAAACTGATTTGAGAAAAAAAATCCAGCTAGAAACAGAAATTAGAACCTGAATGTGCATCACCATTTACTTTTCCATTAGCATAAGATTGCTGGAGCATAAAAGAAAATTAGAAACCGAATCTTAAAAGTCGACAGAGATATCAACTACAAGATCCAGACTTTTTTGTTGCTACACAGCTTACCCTAGATTGAGTAACTGAAATTCTTCGATCATCTAGTTCCGAAACAGGTATTCTTCCAGAAGTAGTACTTTGCCCTGCATGTGCGGAACACTGAAATTAGGCACCACTTCCTGTTTGAAGATGATTTGGATCCCTTTTTTTTCTTCCCCTTTAGAGGTGGGATACCCACCCTAAGGGTCAGGGAGTGCATGATATATGAAATTTAAGCTATACATGACAAAATCTAAAGAACCTGACATTTACCTTATGATTGCTAGAATTCCAAGGCAATGAAAACATTATAATAAAGACGAAGCTAGTACTGTATATGTAAAAGGAAGTGCCGACGGAGAAGAGAAAGAACTTAGCCAGAATTGCAGGGACCAACAACCAAAATGTTTTTCGAGGAAAGAACTTAGAAAATTCATGCGATAATGCATTTTATGGAGATGTAGAGGTCAATAGCCACCCTGGTATGCAGATGGTCACAAGCCCGCCTGATCCTCCATTAGGAAGCTTCAAATGATTCTTTGAACAAGTTCACAAGTTTCCATTCTGTGGCTTGAGAGTTAAAAACTTTTACAGAAACCACCTAAGTAAATAAGTATCATCACATATACTAAAAATACTTTGACCAGTATAGCACCACAAAAACTTCATATAAACAATGACATTCGAACACCAAGGTTATTGAGCCAAAAAGATCCAGAGCCGAAAAGTAATCCAGCCTCAGCTGAAGCTGGAATCAGCAAACTAAAATTACACAGGTTATGCACAATTTATTATCTCTATCTTTCTCCATTGCTCTTTCAGTTATGAACACTCAAGTTATTCTTTACTTCTCAGTAGGTAGCTAAAGTTTACCTCCTTTCTAACCCCCTTTTGTTTCATAACACATCCTTTTTAAAGTACACGACCCCCCTAAAAGCAAAAAATGGTCAATATGCAAAAAATCTATTGATTAAGTAGAGAGTTTCTACTTTAAGAGCAAATGGAGAGGCACACCTTCCAGTTTCTCTATAGCACTTGTCATTGATTTCATCTCACGTACTTGGTAGTTTAGCAGGCTTGTCAGCTCCTCAAAATACCTTTTCTCTGTGGAGGAACACAAGTTAAATCACCAACATGATTATTGATGGTAAAAAAAAGAAGCACTGGATAGGAAAGAGGATGAAAGATTTAAGTCACCAATGCTGAACAATATTTCAGTTTATTTTATTTCAGATCCAGTTCTTAACTTGTTATTACATAAGATTTTACATTAACCAACCTTCGGATTTTGATGCCAACATCTCCTGGCTTGCTCGGGCAACATCAGCAGCAGCAGCTTTTGCAGCAACAGCAGCTTCTTCTGCTAAACTGGGTTTTCCTTTGACAATACCTTTTTCATCTTCTTCTTCATCCATTACAACCTTGCGTATCCAAGACTTCAACCGGGGAATAATAGATTTCTGCAAATGGACGTGTCACTTAACAGTGGGTGATAAATATAGTGAGTAATCCATGAGAAAAGTTTCCAATAGATTGTCACAAGCACCAGAATCCTACTTTAGAGATGAATCTAATAAGATAAGGCATCGGAGGAGACCAAATAAATCTGGAGAAAATCTTCATAACAGGGATATTTATAATAAAGAAAGAAGGAAAACAAAAATCAGAACAGGGTTAACTAAAAATTTTCAAATAATTCTTCAGTTAAGGTACATGCTTTTCTGAAATGACCTGAATCTAGAGTATATAGGTGTGGTCAAATTTTCCATCACCATGCAAGCTTCTCACATATGAGAGGCCAGAGTTACATCTATGAGATACCCATCATTAATCGAATACCACCTTTTGTATGAAATCATTAGGCTTCTTTTCTTTTCTTTTCTTTGTTTCGGTCAATAAGAAACAACCAATTTACCAAACTACATTGAACTACCACAAATAAAAGTTTGAGATGTCTCGTGTATGAAAAATAAATCTACACTGAAGAAATGGGTAAAGACAGAGAAGAAAAAGTACAAACATGGTACCAATTGGCATGACAAATAGAAGGCTTTTTACTATGCAATACCTTGAAAAGTACAGCTGTTCCAGCTCCTGAAGCAGCGAGTAGACCTACAGCAATAACTGCATGAGTCCAATGGAAATGAGAGAGATACCCCATTTTTGTCATGCTATTGCTCGGAGCTGATGCAGGCTGCAGATTTTGTAAGGCAGCCTGTGGTGTACTAGTCGATGGAGGCTTCTGTGTCCCATCTGTCATCAAAATATCAGGACAACATGACAAGTATAGGCTCCAAACAGTATCAATCTCAAGAAAAGAATAAAAGGCCAAACACTAATTTTATTTCGAGAACAATATGAATTACCTTCATTAGCAGCAACTGGCTGTGTGCTAGTAACAGTTGGGGTAGGATCCTGTAATTTAGGAGCAAAATCAATATACATCTTAAATTTCATGTAGATGTTTCAGTTACATTTAAGTCAATATTAAATGTAAGAAAATCTAAATGTGGCCTACAGGAACTCGACGAAAGGCCTCGTCAATTTCCTCCTTTGTAAGCCCCTTCCTCTCAAGAAAAGAACGCCTATACATGACGGGAGATCCCCTAACTTTCGGATGTGAAAGAAATTTCATAGCATTCTGGACTTGGTCCTCCCGAATTGGTTCTGAGTTTACAAACACAGAAGCTGGAGAGCTCCCACTTGCAGCCTCAGGCTTGGGACCTTGATGATCTTCAGCTGCTGGTTGCGAAGCTGTTGCTTCAAATTAGAAATTTAAGTTTGGATTACAATATAGCATGAAATTCTATTTACTCAACATTATTAGCACATCATTATAAATATAATTCAGCAATGGACTTCATCGAGCAAAGTATGCGAGTGCTGCATAGATAAACTTATAAGAAATTAGCTAAAGTGGAAGACACTTATTAGATCTCAACCATGACATAAATTCACTGGAAGCAGTTCTCAGAGAACAAGAAACTAGTGATCTAGGCTTCTCCAGCAAAGAATCATGCATGCCGAATTTAGAGCACATTTGAAGTTCCACATATGCTAATTTTTATCACTTCTCTTCGTATGTAATATATATGTACTTTCTTTTTGATTTGGTAATATATATGCTTTCTTTTGATTCATAACGTATTTGCGCTCTCATGATGCACATTGATAATTGTTGTTAAGAAGTCCATCATTGCCATTCAGAGATTGAATGCAGATACAACACCCCCCAACATGTTGAAGTGTAATGAAAAAGAGAATTTGACAACAAAATGTTAATTTCAAATAGACATGCTTTGTGGCAATTTACGTACTACATGCTAGCAGCTCAAGTAATTAGGTATTTCAGTATACAGATGCCTCCTTAATCAAAAGTCGGTTTATCTTTAAATGCAAGGGAACCAAATTATTGAAACTTGAAATTAACCTCTGAGTTCCAATAGCTCTGTTTGTTTGCTTGACCCCGTGTACAGACATTATCTAAATATTCTTCTGCTTTTTTTTTTTTTTTTTATAAGGTAAGGTTTACATTGAAGTAGTTGTTCCTTGAGATAGTTTATGCGCTGGATAGTGAGCTAATTAGCATCATGTTTCTCAAAATGCCATAGAGGCTTGAGGTTAACAAAACCTCATTTGAAAGTGGTCATGGAAATTGCATTCTCTTCTTCTATATAGAACCTCATTATTGACCAAAACAACATAGTATTCTTGATTTTGATATGAAAAGCAAAACTACTTTTTGTTTTTCACTAAGTTCTCCTACTATCCATTCATTCTTGGGCAGCAGTTTTATTTGGGTATTTCATACAACGTCATTTCTCTTGTTGAGAGGGTTTGCTGGTGCAGTCTACTCTATGATTGTGCGAAGCCTCATAGAGAAAATTATCTAGTTAATGAACCTACCATCGTCAGAAGCCTCACACTGAAAACAAAATCACCTAGTTATCAATATGCACATTATATACAGTTACTGGATATCAAATCAATCCATTTATTTAAGAAAATTAGGCTAATACCTGTCATTAGTTGCTAAGGGAACTGTTCAAGAACACAGAAAAAGACCTAATTATTTCGAAGATTGCACTACACCAAAATCATACAGCTTCTAACAACACAAGCTCCAGTTTTAAACAAATGATCATTAGATGTAATAATATCAAGTTAGTACTACTTTATTGCTTGACAAACCAAAAGTAGCAACCATCCATAAAAGAAAAAATAAGCACAATTACATGCTCCTATCCCAATTAAAGACAAAAAGCACTAACATCATAAAGTACAAAAAGATTCGATCTTTATGGACAATATTTCTTTTCAGATAACAAAATAGCAGCAAGATCTATTTCTCCCTGATATTGAAGAACCAACTAAACAGTGGCAGAGCAACAATTTCATCAAAGAAAAGCAAATAAAAGGGTACCTGGATTCTGGGTATTCTCATTTACTGAGTTGGGTGGAGAATCTGATTGAGACGCCATGTTAACCAACTCCTATTGAACTGAATTTCAAGAACAATACAAGAAAAAGAACATACCAAGATTAGAGGAGAAGCAAAAAAGGAAAAAAAAAATCCAACTTTTTTTGTTTACATAGAAATAGGCACCGAATTACCTAAGACGAATTGCTTATTGATGACAGTATGTCAGAACCCACAAGTGGATTTTGCTCATCTCGAAGCAAATACTATTACGATCTTTTCTGTGTGCGAAATTGCTGATTGATAATAAAAATAACAAGAAGACAAAAAACCCTTTGCAGATAACATGACCCTCAAAGAGTCAAGCTCCTTTTCTTTTTAATTATTTAAGTCTAAGACGTAACCTATAAAATTATTATTATGTGTACAAAAGATTACGGTTCAAGTTTTTACTTAAATGTAGAATTAGGTTATATATAATAGATTTATTTGATCCTTCTTTGGATCCTGCTTAGTGTAGTATGTTTCCTTTAGTTTTGAGAGCTAAAGTCGTGAAATTTACTAATCGTTTAAAAGAAAATAAATATCAAGACTGGAGAAATTTAATAAAATTAATTCTATATAGTGCCAGTGCTAAGAAAAAAAAGAATAGTGTGTTAGAATCTGAGGGATAATTATATGATAATTTGGATTTGGTTAAACAAAAACTAGCTCACTTATAATAAGGCGTGAGTAGAAAGTTGTTACTCCTTTTTTTATTCAAAGTATTTTGATGTTTTTTTATTTTCTAGATTCAAACTTGAAAAAGTATCATATCTTTTCATTACTTTGATAGGAGGAAAATTGTTTTTTTTTTCAAAAAAACATAAATAAATATCTAAATTTATACAAATTTGCATGTTATAGTAACCTAAAGTATTGCAATAATGAAATAACTCATCAAATATAAATGCAACATAGATTTTAAAAGTTCATATGAAATCATCAAATATTTTCTTGCTTCCCTTTCTCTGAGCTGGTGACGGTAACAGGTACCTTGTTAAACGAGTCAAGATCCATGCATGCTGGCACAAAAACCACACACAAAAAAAAAATGAAGAATAAAAGAGACTGTTCCTCCAAAAAATTCAAATCTGTTAGATGGACAGAAGATTGGTTTGAAGAATAAATACAACACCATGGCCAAAATGTTTGCATAGACAATCCTCTTGGAAAAATCAATTCTGCTAATAATGTTACATCTTTTCTCTATACTCTCACAAGAATCACATAAACAAGCAGGACGGTTTCATGAGCGAAGAACTGGAAGGACGCAGGCCAAAAGTCCACGAGGAAGAAGCTAAATTTACTTGTGTCACATTTATGTTCCGCGGTCTGATTACAATCACATTATCCATCACTTCATTTGGCTGCTAGAAGCTATATGGTCGAAATGCTAAATCCAGTTCAATTTACTCTGTCAAGCAGCCTCTCCACCATAATCTTTTGTTGCACTGAGGTCAAGGACTCAGAGTTCATTATTGCATTTGCAGCAAGGATGATTGACGATTTGTGCTCAGCATTTACCTATTATAGCAGAACAAGTATCTAAATTGAGGCAAAAGTATTTGAGACTTGGAAAGAGATGGATGGACCAACCACAATAAATACAGAATGAACAGATTTATATACCCACACACGGCCGTTTAAACCAACAGCTATCTCAAAAGCTAGCTTCTTTCCAAGACCTTCAAGAACTGGACATGTTGGTGAGCTCAGCAGCCTAGGAAAAAAATACAAAAAGATGAACATGTAGCTAAGGGAATAGCATGCAACAAGACCTTCACCCTTTTTCTTGTTTCTCTTCTGATGAGCAAGTTAAGGTTACAGTAAAATCTAAACCAAAGATCTCACTGTTGCAAGTTAAAAGCCAAAATAGAATCTTACATCCGTGACAAACCAGTTGATGATTCAAACATATAGCCATCTTTAAGGGGTCCAAACTCGGCAGCTTTTCCAGAAGCTGTGTCGAATAAGATATTTATTTTTAAATTAAGAGTAACAGCAGATAGATTAGGAAATTCAAGAAATTCTGTTGCAACTTAGAGAAAGCACCAACCATCCATGCATGATAACTCTGGGTTTATTCCTGGGTTGGCCTTGACAATACGAGTATAAATTAGAGTACCTACCTGAAATAGCAAGATAGGTCATCAGAAAATAGTCCTCGATATATGCATGATGCATTAGAAAAAAAATGATTAAGAAGAATCCTGTGACTCATTGGTGCTGGCATATTTTCAAGCAAATACTCTGCCTGACCCCCTATGAAACATGAAAAGCTCTATAGTGGGTGTGAATGCCTCATAAAGCTATCTATCCTAATGAACTTGCAATTTGAGGCCAGTTTCTAAGAGGCACAAGCGTTGATTTATGAGCCAAGTAGTTGAGGAATTTGCTTGCACATGAAGGAAAGAACTGCTCTCAAAGGTATTTATCACAATTTCTCCCCTTACATTCTGAATCTTATTTTACAAAAAGAAAGGGGTGGGGTGTAAATTAAACTGCTATCAACGAACTAATGTGATATCTTCTAATTGCAGAGGCCACATCAAGCAATTCTTGAACAAGCAACCAACAATTAATAAAATTCAACTTTTCAATTAGAGGAGAGTCGAGTTTGCCCCATTTGCAAGGAGCCTTCCAATTCATCTATCTCCATTTAAGTTAAATAATAAAGCTGTCACTCAATTTCAAATGATCAAGATTCATAGGGTAAAAATTTGCAATCAGATAAAAATTGCAAAACAGTATCTTCATTTTGGTACAAGTATTTTCTATCATAATAAAACATAAGATGAGAAAAGAACAAAGAATATGAGCTCAAATATCATGGAACTTAGGATTACACCTCAAATTTGGGTATGTTTCTCCTAGTCCCTCCTTCAAATGCTAGCACTGGCAAGAATGCCATCATTGGCCCTTTTATGTCCACATAAAAGCTCTGCCAGAAAACTCAAAAGTGAATTTGAAGTTCATAAGGAAAAACCATAGATCTTAATGACATAAGCTGCAATTTCAGATAAAAATCGATGAAGTCTCAGATTTTATGCATGCTACATGGACCATCATTACAAGAAAATAGACAAACACAGGAAATCTCTCATCATAAGTACTAGAAACAGAGAGAAATTTTTTGGACAAACTTTTTTACCTCAATGAATGTAATTTTGTATGGTCAATGATCAACATATAGTCACCACCACATTAATATGAATGTCATTCTATATGGTCAATAACCAACACATACTCTAAACAGAACTTTTTTCCCTGCAGACTTGGTTCACTACCTTTCCCTTTTTACACGACTTCAATTGATATGTCCTTACCAGAGACACGGTGGTTTAGAACCTAAAACCCTACAGTTGACTTCAACCAAACTGTATCAAATGAAACTAAGTAGTCAACAAACACATAAACCCCCTCAAATATTAGGAGCAAAAATTATGCATTGGATGCTCATTATGTCTTAGATAAGTGCACCACAGATCTGATTGATCAAAAACAGGAAGCAGAAAGACACACTAAAGCAAAAGATCCAGAGCAGCAGGAAACTCCTAGTTAAAGCACCAATTATACATAGTTTAACAGCATCAAAGGAAACTCATCAAAAGATGATGAGATTAATAAGTTAAGGAGTGGTTTGGTGTGAGGTATAAGGTGTAATAATCCCAGATGACTATTTTATCCTGCATTTGGTTGGAGGTATTAGGCAGTCCTAGGATTATTTATCCCACTATTTATACCTTAGTGATGGTTTCCCATACATGGTGGAATAACTTATCCCGGAATAATTTGTTCCCAACCAAACGACCCCTAAGGTTATTATATATCAAAAAAAGGAGTATCAATATCTTGACTTTGACTTTTGAACTCATTAAAAAAAAGGATAGTGGGATACTGAAAAAATTAAGTTCTTAAATGCATAACATACTCAACTACTTAGAAGTGTAACTGTTACAGAGTTCATGCTGCAGCAAGTAGAATTAAGGACATGGCTAGGAGCAATGTTAACATAACTATTCACCAGAAATCAAAATAAAGAAGTTATCACAATAAACAGTGGTATTACTTACAATAAGAATAATAAGAAACAGTTTTGAAATACTTAAAAATGCTTACATCTGCTCTTTTGTCCACCACAATTCCAAGGACAGCATCCCCCACGGTAGGTATATACTGTAAGAAATTACAGCGGATCAGCAAATTAAAGAAAGTTCAATTTGATTATTCTTTTAAAAAAAAAAAAAAGAAGGAAAGTTGAACACTTCAACTCGACCAGAAGAGATCACCCTAATTTTTTTTCACTGAATATGGTTATTTGTAAAAGATCTGTATAAATCTAGAAATTAAGTATTCACGGATGGAATCATTAGTACTATGGCTCCCATTTGACAAGGTAAGTACTATAGCTCCCTTGTCAGTCCATATTTCAACACAATGCATTTAACCTTGTAGTTTCATACTTCTATCCCTTCATAAATTTTTCGCTGATTTACTGAGCAAAAAGAAAAAACATAAAGGACCCTGCAATTCAGAATTGGAAAATCTTCCTTTATCTCTCAAATATAGTAGCATTAACTTACTTGTGCAATAGTTGACAACATCTAAATTTTGCAGATCCACCATAACGCACATTGGCTTATTTATTCTAGCAACTTATCTATTTAGACTATATTTTGATTTCACAGTTGACGAGTTACATCAATTTCCAAAGTTCAACCTAAACAATGAATATGTGCTGCGTTATTTAGCTTCATACACATTCCCTACTGTATCACTCAAAGAAAATCCAAAGTGCAGTTTACTATCTCTGTTTCAATCACGAGAAGAATGCATAGTGAAAAGAAATAGTTTCAGGTCACTATAAATGTATTAAGATATTGGCCAACACCTGTAGTAAGCAACAAACCAAGAATTTTTCCAATAAAATCAAATCTACTAAAGTAAACAGCAGAAGTGTATACTTGGATAATTCTAGAAAGATAGCACTGCACTCACTCTTTTGTGTGAGCTTTCAATCCAGTACTTGTTTGGCTTTGAAAATCTCAAAATACCTGCTTTGACGACAGTTACAGCGTCATGGTCCTGCCAAAACGGGGAAAATATGTATAGAACATCAGATATATTTATCTTGAAGGCAGTTAGAAAATATAAACTTTACTGCATTGCCTCCTTATACTTAGAGCGCAGCAAGTAGGATAGAAATTTCTCAAGTACTAATATTCAAATAATGCTGAATAGAGTACTACCATCCACAGAGGAAAACAACCATATACAGGCAAAGTGCAAGAAAAGCCAGCTTTGAATACATTAGCTTTAGGTCTCTTTTTGATACATATAGAATGAAAGAAAAAGAATATTTTTTCTTTCAAAATAGCAAGAACTAAGTGTCCTCAAATGTTGAGTTCTTGGTGTATCAAGCAAGTAAAATTGTAATAATCCAAAATCAGAAAGAGAATTGATGGATTCCCTGAATGTGAGAAGGAATTAAAGCATTCTACATGTAAATAGTTTTTAGCAACTTTCTTGGTGCTCTGAACAACAAAATTCCAACTCACTTACCAGAAGAAAAAAAAAGCAAGAACAGTGTATAAAACTTAAAAAGAACCTTTCTTTAAGCTAAAATTTGTATATACAAGAGCAAAAATCTATAAACCCATGAACCAGAAATCAGAGTTCTGAGAGGAAAATTAGAAGAAAAACCTGTTGGAGGCCGCCACCCAGTTTAATCGTTTGGTTAGTCATGCTGGAAAGATCCAAAACAACATCACCAGGAACCTAATCCAAACCAAAAATACAATCTTTTTAGCATTAAACGATTAATTCACTATAATCTGGCACAAGAAATCGAAAAAAAAAAAGTTTGTACTTACTACTAGTTTATCAATGAAGCAAGGTTTCGAACCCATTGTATTGTGTTTTTCTTGATTGAACAGAGTGTTTGTGTTAAGTCCTGGGTTTATGCCTCAACAATTTTAAAGATGGCTAACCTAGCAGCCGTTTGTTATCAACATAAATAGTTTTTATACAAAAAAAATTAAGAAAGGAAGAAACTCTAATTTGGGTTAGGGGAAAATTAAATAAAGTTATATTTTACGCAAATCACGTGATATTAAGAGTTAATTACATTTCATCCTTATTATTTTTAAATTAAAAAAAATCTCTCAAGTTTAGTCGATTCCGGATATATTCCAAAACATTCTGATACATCGATTTTAGATACATTGCTCAACGTCCCGATACATCGTGCACGCCCTGATATATCACGTAAAGTGGTGTATTCAAGTGATGTATCCGAGAATAGGAGAGAATAAGAATTTTTGTAATTTTTTTTTTCAAATAATAAGAATTTTAGAGAATATGAATAAATAAGTTGTGTATATAATTTTCCTAAAAAATAATTAGTAATTATTTGGGTTAGGGGAAAATTAAAAATAAAGGGAATTAGTTTTTTTTTAAAAATAATTTGGAAAATTTAAATAAGTAATTATTTGGGTTACGGGAAAATTAAAAATAAAGGGAATTAGTTTTTTTAAAAAATAATTTGGAAAATTAAAATAAGTAATATTTGGGTTAGGGGGAAATTAATAATAAAGGGAATTAGTTTTTTTTAAAAAAATAATTTGAAAAATTAAAATAAAAAATTTGACAGCCGTGGGTTTTGAACCCACGCCCTTTCGGACCAGAGCCTAAATGTGGCGCCTTAGACCACTCGGCCAAACTGTCTTTGTTGTTATAATGCGATGTTTTAATTATGTTTCTTAACAAATCAACTATACAATTATTATACTTTTTAGTTCTTACTTCCTTACCACCGGAGGACTAAAAAGGCAAAGCCCGACAGTATATTGCATCGGCGACACTCTCTACACTGACCGGTGAATTCAGGTTTATTCCATCGGCGGCCATGACTCCGGTGTCATCCAAGCTTTACGCAGGTCTGTCTCCTTCTCTGTCTGTGTAGCTGAAGTATGCGTACATGCTAGTAGAATAAGAGAAAAATGTGTTAAATTAATCTCTTTTGAGTACTTTCAGACGATGTGAGTCTATTGATGGTTCTGGTCGATACAAATCCCTACTTCTGGAGCTCAATGAAGAACACTGCCTTCACATTCCCTAAATTCATTTCACACGTAAAAATCCCTAAAACCCAAAATTTGTTTCTTTTTTTTTTTAAAAAAAAAAGAATAGTCTTGGATTTTCCATTTATTGAATTTTGATGCGGGAGTGTATGGGGAAATGCAGGTTCTTGCTTTCTTGAATTCGATACTTCTACTGAATCAGATGAACCAGGTGGTAGTGATTGCAACTGGGTTCAATTCATGCGATTATGTATTCGATTCGTCTACTTCGTCAATGCAAAGAGCTGAGTGTTTGTTGGAGAAACTGGAGGATTTTGTGGATAAAGATGAGTCCTTGAGTCAAGAAGACTCTGTTGATGGAGTTGGATTTTCTCTGCTTTCTGGATCACTTTCTATGGCTTTGTGCTGTATCCTCAATCAGTTCATGGTTGTTGGTTTTTTAATTCTTATTGAATTGCAACTTTAATGATTTTTATCGAGAGGTGGAACCAAGTGTTGGACTTGCTAGGTTTATTCTTTGAAGTTCTTAGCACTGAATTTACTGACTTTTGAAATTCTAGATACAAAATCTAATTTTTTGTTAGATTTTAGTTCTTCTTACTTATGTATTCATGTTCCGTATTTGAAAATACTGAGTTTGGTTGAACCGCAGCTATTAGCTATATCTGCCACTGGTTTTTATCTGTTATGGTGCATAGCTTTGAATTCATGTTTGTTTAGAGGAAGTGTTTCTCTTGACCTGTGTGAACTGTTAGACATTCAACGGGTATTTCGTTCAGGGCCTCTTCATCCACAGCCTCGGGTAAGTTCCTTATTTTAGAAGAAACTGAAAATGGGTTCTTCTGGGATTTTAAATTTGTGGAATTTGTTATGAGAATTTATACTAGTATTATTTTGTTTATCCAGTTACATTTGTAGATTTTATGCTTATGTGATATTTTCCTGGTCGATCCATTTGGGATAGTGAACTTTAGTATTTATTAGCATAACATGTTATTATGCCAAATACCTTATCCATGGAAATATCTCTAGTCCAAGGGGAAAAAGAACTTCGAGTTTTTTCCAGTGATTTCTTTGGCCTTTTATGTTTCATGTTACTTCTGATAGAGTGTTTCTTAACCCCAAAGGTGCATAACCAACTTAATGGGGATTTGGTGGGGTAATACTTTAAGTTATTCTATGTTTTATGTACCTTAAACAAAACCATCAATTAAATTTCAATGTGCCCTGATTTATTTGTACTGCAATTTTTATCCAATGGTATAGTGAAACTACCATTCCCCATCCTTATCAAGAAAAGAAAAAACTACCATTCCCTATTAAATGCCTGCATTTTAACTGCCGTTTCCGGTCTCATTTCATGGGCAATTTCTTAATGTGATATTATCATATATTACTACATCATTTTTGTGTTTGTTAATTTGATCATTTATCAGTAAGGTAGTTGTTAGGAAAAAATTGTGTCTTTTCTTGTTTTGTACTTTGAAATTTGATTCCTTTTTTGTTATGTTGGATATGAATATTGATATTTGCTAAGAAATTGTGCTTGAAATTATGGCAGATATTGTGTTTGCATGGATCTCCAGATGGGCCGGGACAGTATGTTGGATCTTCACAGCATCTACAATCTTCTCATTGTTAGGTTCTCTGCTGAAACATGTTCTTTTTTGCAGATATGTTGCAGTCATGAATTCAATTTTCTCAGCTCAACATTCAATGGTATATAGGATTTAACAATTCTTTCCTTCAATTTTCCTTCTTGATTAATCAGAAAGTTGTCACATTGTCTTCATAAATGTAGAATTTTTAAAATTAGGGATCGGGACTTAGATTGTTATATTGTGATTCTACTCTAAGAAGCAATGCATTTTTATTGCAGGTACCCATTGATTCATGTGTAATAGGATCTCAGCATTCTGCTTTTCTTCAGCAGGTAGCATTTCTGTACCTGAAAGTTTTGGTTGAAAATCTATTCTTTCCCAGCATGAGTTATTTTCTGGCTCACTGATGTTATGGTGCATATCTGGGAACAGGCTTCTTACATAACTGGTGGTGTATATTTGAAACCCCAAGTATCAGATGGACTGTTTCAATATCTCTCTGTAAGTGTTATTAAAATTATTAATACTAAGTTGTCTCTAGCTTATCATTTTAACTCGTCAATAGCATGGATCCAACATTGAACATCTACGGTTGTCTCCAGTGCTGCCTTCAAACACTAGTTTCTGTCTGATGTGTAAGCATGTTGAACACGTCACTATACTTTGCTTTGTTTAGTGTATGCAATTTTTGTTTCCAAGGAGCTTACGCTAAAAAGACCTTCCAAAAGTTTTACCTATTTTAAATCTGGTGTTAAATATTTGATATGACTGAAAAGTACCAATGTACCTTTTGTGGACTTAGAAAATCTTCTCCAAATGTCATCTGGACTGCCACAGTTTGATGTCTTGTCTTGAGATCTAATTTTCCATTTGAAAATACTGACGAGACTGTAATAAATACAGACAGTTTTTGCGACTGATTTACATTCTCGGAGCTTCTTGCAACTTCCCAGACCTGTTGGAGTTGACTTCCGTGCATCGTAAGTGATTAGTGTGTCTATTATTTAAGTTATTTCTCATATGATGAGCTGGTTATATTATAATTGGTATGTATCCTCACTTATATTTTATGTGCTTGTTTGAATGGTAGTATTCAACTTTTCTGTTGTCAATGTTCAAGTTCTTTGTGTTAACTTATCTAATTCTTCTTGAATCATCTCAAATTACCTACGGAGCTGAAGTGTTTTATCCATCTAGCTCAATGTCATTTACGAATAGTCTGACTGTACTACCTTTTCTCTCGCATTGTGAAAGCTCTTTCCTATTGTACCTTTTTTTACTTCAATTAAACGAAAGCTTTCATCATCCACTTGTATTTTTGGCAGACAAAAATTCTCCTCAGATCTTCTTATTTGAGGTTGTATCATCTGTTAATTTTGTCTTAACCATATCATATGTTAATTTGTCTTAACCATATCTTTCCTAACTCCAGCAGCTTTGAGTCATTACGAGTGTTATGAACTTACAACTTACTTTTGAGAGTGCAGCTTTTGATAGCATACTTATCCTGAAAAAAGAAAACAATGTTTATCAAGGAGACCCATTCTCTACTAATAGCAAAAGTAGAGTATTTATTGAATTTCCTCCTATCTGGACTCAAATAAATCTGTGCTCCAATTTCTAGTCCATTCTTACAAATTCTTGAATTTAGCCCCCAATTGGTATTGGGTACTCTTCACCCCTTCACAGTCCATTAAGTATTGCTGCTCATCTGATTATGTTTGCGACTAACTTTCAGGTGCTTTTGCCATAAAAACACGATTGACATGGGTTTCATATGCTCTGTTTGTTTATCAATATTCTGCAAGCATCACAAGAAATGCTCAACTTGCGGGTGAGTTTTCATTATAAACTTATTAAAGTGTCTCATTGATGAGCTTTTCATTTTCTCATTAATTATGCTGCATTAAGAATAATGTTCTGTCCAAAGAGTCCACATGACCTTGTGATCATGTCACTGTTACTGGCAGTACTGGTTACTTTTTGATCAGTAAGGAGTTCTATTGTTGTACACATAAGGAGTTGAGGTAGTCTAATGAACAGCCCTCTTATATTATATTAGGGAGAGTTGCCATGATTTACATGCCCTAGCTCCATTACATCAAGGTTTTCACACTAACGCTAAAAGATAATACATCTTTTCAATCTATGTACACTCATGTTTTCCTTCAAAATATATGGCTTCTCACCTTCTAGACCGCCCACCAAATACGAGAAGGGAACTGGAAGTATTGGTTACTGTTCTGTATCAATCAACGGTTTCTCATTCCCTTTTTAGTTGGAATTAGGTATATGAATCATTTGTATATAGTTTCATATTATTTGCAAGGACAAGGGTGGCATGGACATAATAATGCGTATGTTAGTTATCTGATTTTCACTTATTTGTTTTGCGACATAATATCTGCTAGTTTTCTAGAAAGGTTGAACTCTGAACAGCAAATATAGGGATAATAGGTGCACTTTCTTTAAATTCGGCTGGTAACCTTTTTTGCCTTCTGGTGATGTTTACTATCTGAATTACTTAAGAGAAGATGCATGAACATCACTCACCTAGTAAGTGCTAATGGATAACTTGTCATTACATTTTAAGGATTCTTTTCTTGTTTCCTGAGAACATTCCAGACAAAAACCAAAGGCACAGGAAAAAGGGTTGCTAAATTCCAATTCAATATTGTAGAAGTTTATCATGTAGTAGCATCCTAACTGTTCTTCAACCACTCAATCCGCTGATAACTCAATTCATTGAGTTTGGGTATCCTAATATTTTAGTTCATGCCATAAAATGCAGATCAAATTTTGGAGAGGCACGAAAGCAGGATCCCTCAGCCTCGGATCAGAGGAGGACTTCAGATGGTAGTTGAATAGATAATCCTAAAGCCTATTTAACACCTCAGGCCGTTGCCACAACTGTGTTTCAATAGATTTCTTATGATATGAACTTCCAGATGGTTATATCAAAGATGGGTCCAAACTGAGACTAATGATACTAGACTATGTTTCAGCAGGAGGAAGAGGAAATTAAGGAAATGAGTCGTTATGTGTTCGGATCAATTTTGGAGAGAGGAAGGTGAGGAGGACAGGTGGAAAGAGGAAGTTTTTTTGTAGCTGACCTTTTTCAAGTGTCAAGAATCTCCTTTTCTAGGTGAAGGAATACATAGGATGATTCTAATGAACTTGTCTGTATTTAATGAACTTTCAACATAAAAATGTTATTGTCCAAGTTGAAAGTTGAGGTAGAATTCCAAAACAAGCTAAAAGGTACAAATTGCAAGTCACAGTACCAGACTTTACAATTTTCATTAGTTATGAAGCTGTATGTTTCCTTGTAAGTTGTAACAACTGGTCAAATCAAGGGAGAGTACATAAGTTGCTCTTTAAAGTTATCTGAAAAAGTCATTTACACACCCCATTTGAAGTGGTCATTCATCACAGGTATCTATTTTCACGTAGGTCATCAAATTACCATAATCCTCTTAATTTACCTGAACTCAAGATTTGATTATGTCTCTTAATAAAAAGGTTTCACATTCACACTGTTCAATACATCATATAGATTTGACATATACCATATCCATAAGAATATATATGCATATTTGACATTATTTTTTTCACGTACTCAACAATACAATTTGCTCAACCGGATTTGTATACTTTATTCCTCTGCAGTAGGAGTGGGAAAAAAAGAGATTATTATACAGCTAAATCTATTAACTACATCTGTACAACTTCTGATCCACTAGACATAAATATTTCTTGCAGTAATTTCTCAAAAGTACGCAATGGATGAATAGTTGTAACTCATTTCAAGATCATGAGGAACTACGGTTGCAGAGGCTATAACCAGATATGATAGAGCTGAAGGCAAAAGCAATGAACGCCAGGAAAGACAGCGCGATTGATGCACTTGCCATTTCTGTGAATGCATCTTTTCCCCAATTTGATGCCCAGTCGTCTACCCTCGTTGCAGAAGAAGATGATGCAGACATAATAAGATATGCCAGTATCTGCACAGGTACGAGAACAAACGACTATCATCAGAGCATATATGCACAGAACAGTAGCAAGACTAATAAAGCCAGATATGATGATGTACATACAAGACAATTTTGTTGTAACCTGGCACAATAACAATAAACTAAACTGACCCAGAAGTTTTCAACTGGCTAAATAGAACCTATACACTTAAGAATCTTTGAGTAAATGTCAAGAACACTGCAACATGCGACAACACCTTAGGGTCCATAATCAGATGTACCAGGTCGTTTTTGAGTCAAAACACACTACATACTAGATAAGATTAGCCAACTGTTATTGGGCCAAGGTGTGCTTTGATAATTTTGGCAATTGAAGGAAATTTCATTCTCAAATACCACTCGTCATCTTAGTTCCGTGAAAAGTATCTAGTACCTTCCTAATGATGAATTCATCCATAAGTTATTTAGCCCCGAATTATTGCTCTCCAAGTGCTGAACCCTCTTTACGGGAGGGCCCAAATATCTTTAGGAAGTTATGACCATGTGTTATAATTTATTCTATAGGTTATCCATTGTTGAGCTCATCTCAAACAAACAGTTGTATGGATTAGTAAGCTACCTATGATTCTACCCTACCTAGGTTGTCCAAAGCCTTCAGCTAAGATGAGGCACTGAAAGGTTTTTCTTCAACACTAGAGCTGAAAGAAGTTATCTAGTTGCTCCTACATAAGGCACTTGAAAGTTTTTCTTTCTCACAAACCCCACCATAAGAATTCTGATAAACTCTGAACTAAAATAGTTTCCCATCTCCCAATGGAGCCGAGCCATCTACTTCTCTAAGACCTGTTCCCAGGGATCCAAATCATATGTCTTGGAGTGGGAAGGAAAATCGTTTTTTTTTTTTTGACTGAGCAAGACTGAACTAAAATCTACATAAAAATAAAAAAGCAGGACTAAAGAAGCCACTGAAAAATGCTATTTTTCCTTCAAACAAGCAGCTCAATTGAATATATATATAGGTGGAATAATCCAGACTCTGCACCCTTCCCTGTTAGCAACATTCTAAGAGCTTATACGAATACCTAAGAGCAAAACCAGTACCAGTTACCAATTTCATCTCAAACCAGAAACACTTATGTATGAGAGTACACCAGTTGAAATGGTATTACTTGCCTGATCCATTGAGAAATTGAAATGATATCGCATATGGTAAGAGAGAAAGTGTTTCCCAGTTGCCAAACTGAGTGCTAGATCAAATGCTTGAAATCCAGCATATGCAAATCCAATGACATTAACAGCTACCAAATACCTGTGGCAAAAATTAGGTCTAACATTACTTAAACCTGTAGAAAGCAAGGAAATAGTAAACGAGAAAAGAAGGATAAACATGAAAGAAAGAAATCAACTGTGAATTCCTTGGATCAAACAAAACAGAATTACAGTCAGACCTCTCTTGGGAACCGACTTCCATATTACTCTATCCATTTCAATTTGTTTGTCTAGTTTTGACTTGGCACGAAATTTAAGAAATACAAAAACACTTCTAAATCTTGTAGTCTTAAACTAAAGATATATAGATTGTACCAAAATGTCCCTCAATCTTGTGGTCTTAAACAAGACACGTGAAAGGTTAGAATTGAAGAGTTGCCAAAAAAGCAAAGATGACATTCTTTTCCGAACTGACTAAAAAGGAAAGTAAGACTATCACATTGAATCAGAAAGAAGTATGCTATATATAGTATGTTCTTTATAACAACCATGTTGTTATTAAGAGGTTTGACTGTATTTGCTTCTGATGAAAGGAGACTTCAAAGTCACAAAAATTTCATATTACAGCTAAAATCTATCAGCGGAGGTGCACACAAGCTTTGTTCACACACTACTGCTTCTGTGCAAAATTTGCTTCTCCACTTAAAAATGCTTTCTTTACCATTGAAACAAAAATAACATAAACAGAGGTATAGATAGAAGCAGAAAATGGTCACCTGTACTCTTTGTAACGATCAAATGAATCACCAGTCCAACCTTGAGTTTTATCAGCTGCCATAACCGAAAACGAAATCAAGCAAAAAATAACCTCACAAACCCTAAATCCTAAAGCCATCTTGTTCATCATAACATCCCTTTGCGACCTTTCAAGAATCGACTCTACAGCCGCCCTCGACCGTCTCTCACCTCCAACTTCTCCCCCTTCCACGTCAGCACCACCACGTACCGGACCCACCTTCGTCACCCCAGGTGCCATATCCTCCCTAACCGCCCTACTTACATAAACCAGCGGCGACCTCCTTTCCACCGCCGGCGGTGGGGTCGCCGGCAAACTCAAATTTCCCGACGAAAGTTTATGCGATGATCTGAGTGGGGAAAAGTACTTGTCTACTGCTACGATTGCCTTTGAAGGTGATTTGGGGTTGTTGGGTTCAGGGAAAGGATCATCTGAACGTAATGGCGAGTCGGATCGAAGTGGTGAGTGGAAAGAATCAATTTGACTCACCTGTGACTCTGTATCCGACATTGATATATGACTACTGTTCTGTTTATGAAGATTTCGATTAATAGAACTGAAATTGGGTTCTGGGTTTGGATTTTTCATGGTGGGATTCTTGAAAAATCTGATCTTTATTGGGAGATTTTTGAAGAACTGTGAAGAAAATACTTTGGAAAAGAAAGTGGCTGTCTTTGTCGATACTTTTGAATCACTGGAGATGTAGTGATCTATATATGGAGGTCTATAGGTATTATGGTGTTCCCTTCTATTAATCAATGTGAGAGTGCCAGGTGGATTTTTTGGAATGTAGTGTGACGTGGCGAATAGCGATTGGTTGATGATAAAAAAGTGTTCCGCTTAAGTTGTACGTGAATCTAAAAGGAAAGTGATTCTTTACGTGATGTTATTGAATGGTAATGCATGCTAAAATACGATGCTGTTTTTTTTTTAATCATTAAAAATATTTCTTTAAAGTTGATGTCAAAACATAAAGATGTAAACACACAAAAAAAGTCAAACAAAATTCAACATCAATTATATCCCTAAGATATAATTGTAACTAGTTATAAATAATATAATTTTTCGCTGAAAGAGATTTGGATGAATTCTCAATCTTATATAAGACGGGCTATATTCTTTTTATAAGATTCTCTTCGTCTATATATACTTGTTCATATTTAATTACACATCTCGTAAAAATAAAAAAAATTACCATATTTGTGACTCGACTATAATGTAGAACACTTGCTACCTCAAGTGACTTTTCCTTTTTGGTGTTTACACCAAATTACCATAAATAAATATAGCTAAATCATTTAAGTGAGGCAAAATGTGTGCATAATTAATCACGAGTAGTACTATAATTAATGTAAAGACACATATATACATTGATTAAGTTAGTGTAAATATTGATGGTTAAATACTACTTCGTTGGTCTCATATTAATTCTTATATTTGATTCTCGAAAGTCTAATTATGTGAACTTACTATAGTATTTTAAAACATATTTTTTCATCAAATTAACAAGAAAAAAATTGTAACTTATAGTACTTAATTATCGTATAATTTTTTGAATTTCTAAATTTTAAATATAAAATATTGAGTTGGTTTAATTAAATTTAACAAAAATGAGTCAAATTGACTTTAAAAAAAAAGGATTAAGCATGACAACTAAATTTAGGTAGTCTAAATGGTGAAATTGAACTGTTAAACCTATAGTATAAACTGTGAATTGTGATTCTTTATTCACGAACTATTTCAAAATTTGAACAAGCAAACAGCCAAAAAAGCTCATGCCATTTGTTTGTCCCACCTTATCTCTTTTGGTATTTTTAATAAAGTTTCATGCTAATAATTTGCTATAAGGAGCTCCCCCGTCCCCGTTCTCCATAAACGAGAGAATATACTTTACGCAATATCTTACACGATTTCCAAAATTCAATACTCACATCATTTAGTCGTCGTATTTATAAGTAGTGGGTGATTGAGCTCTTTTTCCTTTTCTTTTTATTCCACGATATGACACCCACAAGTTTGACTCACAATCAGTCGATTCAAATAGACAAAATACCTAAATTTGATGTATTTTCTTCAGATTCAGTAGTCTTAAAGATTGTGACTTGCAGAGTGTGTTGACTGCAACAAAGTGAAAGATAGTAGCAGGTGTGTGTAGGTATAAGTGGCCAAATCAAAAATTCACTAGCATACTCACGTCTCTTTGAGGGTCCATAAAGTATTTTAAATTGCCAACGTGCTTTAAAATTGATGGATATTTATTTACCATTACCAGTCCCTTTCTTCAATTGATTTCAACCTTTTCAATTACATTTTTAAGGAACAAAAGTCCTCTCCTTATTTTAATCAAGCAAAGGTCAGAAACTTGTGACACTCTTGCTTTCTTAGCACTTCAGTAGCAGTGTCCAGCGGTGGCGCGAACAAGCAAAGGTACATAGAGTTTTGTCGGAGGATATAGACATACTTCAGGCAAGAGATAGCATCATGTTTTAAAAATAGATTTAAGGTTTCTTTCACGTTAGGCTTTGTTGCAACAAAGACAGATTTTTGTGTGCACAAAATATTTTTCTACTCCAAAAGGAGTCCTTCAAAACTATGTCACATAAGCTCATACATACAGTGTGAAGAGGAAGTAAAAACTGAAAAGGTCTCTTAATGCATGTGATTCCTGGGCCCTGGGTAATCATGGCAGTTAAGCAAAGGATCACATTCTTTTCTCTTATGTCTTTCTTACATGTCATTCTTTTTGCAATTCCAGGTTGACCACGGTCAACATTCGATCAAGATGACCTCGGATCAGTGAGTTGATGATTCCAACAGGTGCATATGTGTGTATATGTGAGAGGAAGGAGAGAAGAAGAGAACAATCCAACAAGTTATCTTTCTAAAAAGTGACAAAAGGGACTCTTTTGATGTGTACCGCCATTCTGCGTTCCAGTTAGCTAATGTGAACAACTTTCTACGACCGTAGAGAAGAGGAACTCATTAATATATATGAATTTCAACTCCGCTAGAATACTATTATCCACATCATCTCTTAACAAAAAAAAATGCATTACAAGATATAAGTTTTTAGTGTTTATGATGAAAACTGAAAGGATGTATCATTATTGGACAGCAAAACACTCGCTATGGCAAAAAGGGAGGGGAAAGGGTTGGCTTTTTCGATCACATTGCAGGTTGATTCCCCTCTGATAAAAACACTGCAGAAGTTTTCTGGCGAAAGGGAAAAAACCTGTTGGAAGAAGGAATATGATCTTCTCCTAGCCTACCGCACAACTGGGTTCAAAGTCATACAATCAACTTGTGTCTTTACTCTGGTAGTTTCAAGCGATTGAAGAGTACAAGAAAGCTGTGCTCCGGAATGACATAAAGAAAGCCAAGGTCTGCACCTTTGAGGTGTGGTCCCATACCCTAAGGAGAATTAACAAAGAAATGAATAGAAACCAGGACCTCTTAACTTACGCCTTTCAACAAGCTGTGAGATAGAAAATAAGGGCAAAAAAGACATAAGTTACCTTTCCATTGAGTTGTAGAAGCTCTCCCTCAACCCACCTTGGGTTTTTGAAACCATATTCAGCTATTCTTCCTTGACCTTTGTAACCAGCAAGCTGGAAGAAACAAACACGATGAGTCACACCTGTAATTCTGGAGCAATCTAAACTGGATCATTTGACTGTTCTAATTCTCAATGCACAGCTGACTTCCCATATAGCCAAATTAGTTGATGCTAAGTCATGCTAAAACTAGGGCTCACCAAGAAGAGCTGCATTCATCAGTGTAATACAGTATCATGGTTAACAACTAATACTTTATGGGCACAAAATAAACAAACCATGCATATCGTCTCTCTACCTTCCAAGGTAGGGTAGGTCTTTGTACAGTGTAGACACAACCCTCCCCATACTCCATTTGTGGGATTATACTGGGTATGTTGTTGTAATAGTAGTAATATTTGTCTCCACTCTCCAGGCCACTCAATTAATGCAAAAAGAATCTGTGACATCATCCCAGTAGAGGTAACGGTCACCATTCATCAAGGCTTAGACGGATGGAAAGATGTTAAGATGTCTGAAATGTTCGACACCATTCTGTTTCCATAACGCTTTTTTATTAACCTTTTCAAATCTTAAATCTTGGAGTGAACTCACCAAATGCATTGTAACACACAGGGTGACCTTCTTTGTCTACTCCATGAATGTACACAACTTTTTCAAGTCCTTGTCCTAATTCTTTCTCATCCAAGAGTTCATCAATCTTGAATTCTTTTATCCATGCAGAATTCCCTTACTATCATCTTTCTTGGTTACTAAGGCTGTCATTCTTACTCCAGCTCCTTAAGTGCTAGGCAACCCCTTTTACAGCACCTATCGTCAGTAATATTTTTCATTGTATCTAACTTCCATACCAAAAAGATTAATGACCAATTTGAAATTGATCACTTTGACATCAATAAATGAAAAGACACGAGCACTTTTGAACGGAGAGTAAAAGCATAATCATCAGGAATCCTCACCAAGTAGCACATATTGGATTGGTAGCTTCATCCGCCTATAGCAGTGAAGTAACTTTTGACATATTAAAATTTAGATGGTCTAAAGCAATTTCTCAAAACAATGCTGAAGTCCATTAATCAGTCATCTTTTAGAATTATGATCACAGAAACTTAAACATTCTCTTCTTTCAAAAACAAAAACAAAAAATCAACATCTTCTATTAATAGCAACTATAAATTTCAGGAAATCTCTCTTAACCATTTAAGTCAATCAGAGCATGGAACAAATAATAAATAGCATGAAAAGGGGGACAGTTGAAGATACTTATGGTATTTTTGCTCAACCTGGGAAATCTAAAACAAGCTAACCACACAACATAAGAAGTGACACTCAAAAAAGCAATTATCGACCAACTGTTACTTACCACACCAAGTTCATCTGGATACATCCCCCTGTTGGACAAGCGACTTCCTCTACTTATTTTAGCTCGAAATGTCACCTGAAAATCAAAAGCTTTACAACTCATTAGGCTTTCGTACAAAGAAACAAAAAATAACCTTCAGAGTAAACAATCGAACCTTGCCAGCAGGCACATTGATATCCCCTGTTAGCTTTACTGCCTCAACATACTCAAAGAACTCCACATTAGAGGATTTATCAGCATCATTTACATTCCAGTTACCATATTTCCGCCTTAATTGCACTACCTCAGTTCCATAAGGTCCAAATGCACCAACATATAGACCTAGAATTAAGAGAAAAAACTACATTACTGACGAAGTCCCACATATCTAGCTCTCTCCTCGTCTCTCTCCTAGTTTAGGAGTTGATGTTAAAGAGACAAACAAAGCGATAAAGGCATACAAACACATATTGACATGGAGGTCTAGCAAGTATGGGGGGAAACATATTTTAGTGCGGGACATGACGGTGTTTATATTTGTGTTTACAAAAGAGAGAAGTGGGCACAGGGGAATGTCTTACCTTCAAAAGGATCTAAATCCCCAGGGGAGGTTATTCGACTAAAACTTGTGTATTCAGATAATTTGTATCGCTTCTGTGCCTGACTAACTGCAAGCTTTAGCATCTCCTTAACATCTCTAGAAACCTACAGCAAGTGTACATTCAATGAATCAATAGGATAATACACCTAAACTATCAAAGCAATAAAATCTTGCCAACACGAAAGCTAAATCTTAAACTAGAAGGAGAAACATAGAACGGCAACAATCTGAAATAGGCTATGAGTCTCCTGACAACTTTTCTCGCTTAGGACCCAGATACTCTCTTCATATGACGAGGTAGCTGGTTGATTTTCCATCATTTTACTTTGTTACTGAACTCACTGTGACATGAGATGATATCCTCAAACCACAGCTACAAGCAGAATGTAACGATTCTATTTAGGAATATGTTTGCATACTTTTGAAGAAGCTTTATCAGAACTCCAAAATGCTTTGGCCACATCAGGAGGCATTAGTTCAGAGATACTCTGAGCTGCAATAGCTGCCTCATTAACGCTGGACGCAGTATTTTCTTCAGCATCATGATCTCCGGGTCTAAGAGGAATGTGAAGCACAAAGGAATCCCTTGCCACATCTTTGATCTCAACAGGGAAACGAACAAACTCGTCCTTTAATGGATTGTCTTCTTTATTATGTAATACACCCCCTACAAAAAGCTTGGTATCTACAGTTTTTCCTTCTTCACTTGTGCCACTATCTCCTCCTACTGTAACTCGGTCAGAATTCATGTTATCCAAATCACTAGTTGTTTCATCCGTCTCCTCACTGGAAATAGTGTTCTCATCTTCTTCTTCCAGAAATTGCTTCACTGAATCACCATCATCTGTTATTTCTTCTGTAATATTGACTTTCATTACTTTCACTTTCAGATCAGGTATTTTATCTTTAAGAAAATTTATCACACTTCTTATTCCCTCTTCAGCAGCTCCCTCAAAATCTATGCTCTTCTCATTGCTTTTTTCTACTTCAGCTTCATCTACTTTAACATCAATTACAGCTCTGTTCTCAATTTCAGCAGATGAAGGTCCCTTCATTGGCTTCGACTTGGATGATGGACTTGAACTTGCTGCACTTCCTTTGGCTCGCTGCAACAATACCACCTGGCAGGGTAACAGACATCAGAAGCAGCATTAACACAGTCAAGGGGACAGTATAACATATAGAATCAACCCTGAACAGCAGCAACATTTAGATGAAGTGCAAGACGCTGATAGTTATCAGAATACACCTAAATATGACTAGTAACTGAAAGCACTATTTTTCTGATTTGAGTTTAGGAAAAGGTAACAGTGAGTTAGCTCATCTTGGAAACATACAGTGAAACCTTCCAGCACAATGTTCTGATTATCACGGTGGATTGGTATAATGACACAAAACAAGCTATCACTTGGTGCACAAGTGGATATCTGCCCATTGTCCCACTTTATAACAAAAATACACTTGAGACTGTGTGTCAGCATGATGATTTAAATATCAAGAAATCTGAAAGGAAATCCTCATTTTGGTGGTAGCTCAGTGACAGACAAATAGTACACACCAGCAAAGTTAAAAGATAAAAAACTAGATAAAAATGAATCACAGTTGCACGTCACCTGCACGTTGTAAGTGTTATTTCCATCTTTGACAACAAAAATCTCAAACAGTGGAGTTCCAGGAGAGGCTTTGACCAACTGTCTGAAATAACCAACTCAATTCATCAAAAATCAAAAAATGACTAGCAGCTTTAACTTCCAGCTTTGTATTCTTACTTTGGAGTATAACTTCTGCCGATAAATCTGCCCACACCTGGAGTAATACGTATTAGTCTACCAAATGGATCATCTGAATCTTTTGAATAGCCAACCCACCAACCAACCTGGAGTTTTGAAGTGAAATAAGAGGTGAGGGAAGGTCAGTCATGAACTTAACATTACTATTTAGGTGGTTCTAAAGTGAAAAGGTACTCTATCATATATAGACATAAAAAGACTCTAACACAAATTTGATACATGATAAATAAATTTTAAAAAATTGTATGCATTGTACAACAAGGCTCACTAAGGGGCCTACAGATTTAAGCGTTAGATGATAAGTATTACCAAGCCACTTCCCGTACTTCGGCACAATCTTGAAGCATCATGATAACGCTCTTCATCTATTGCATTCTGGAGGCAGAAGGAGAAAAGAAATCATTGTCAGTATCCAGATGCAAATGAAGACCAGTGTCCAGTGGAGACAGTTAGAAACTTGGTGGATAATGGGAACTTAATGCTATTTTAACTGCAATTAATACCTTCAACATGGACATAATTTCAGCAACTGAGTCCTTCGATGTAACTTCTGCAATAGATGCTTTCAATTTTGCAGCTTCTTCAAAGTCTTCCTTTTCTATAGCTTCTTCAAGTTGAAACTGTAAAACATACAACCAGTTAGAACTCATAGGAATAGAGCTTCCTGGGACATTTTTAACTAAAAAAATATAACCATCTGAATTTCTTTTACATTGGAACCACATGTTCCATAGGGAACCTTCTCAAACATTTAAAAGAAGCATACTAAAATTGCTCTCAGATAATCAATAAACAGGATCTGCTCATGATAATATAAGAGGAAGCATTTGGCGGTCACTTATATGACGGAAAAGCAGCAGAAAAGAAAATCAAATATCAATTGAATATGACGACCTATCAGACAAGATCGTGTCTACCATTTTCTTGGTTGTCTAGAAGAGTTTCTTGGACCAGTGCATGGTGGAGATACCAGTGGAATAGACTAGACAAATGGATCACAATGTATCTAAATTCTTCACTAGGGAACTGAAGTGTGATGTGTTATAAAGTAACAATCAACTCGTAAGTTTCCCATCTACACACCTATTTCCAGTTATTGAAAATTAAAATACGGAGACCATATATGTCTACCAGTCCTAGAAACACCTGAAAAACAAGTATTTCTCCTCTTTTATAAGAACTGAGGAGTTTCATCTGGACAAGAAAATAATGAAGAAGTGGCATGCCAACGCTGATTTGTACCACTAAACTTGGTTTTTGAGAGCGGTAAAGCAAGATATGCATTCTTTAGGGACATAAAAAGAGATGCATTGCATTATAAAATTTGCATGCAGATCAACTCTGTCAACTCCCTATTAGTCTTTCTAATTTTTTTTTCTGCTGCCCAGTTTCTAAAATGACACCTTTACACAATTCTAGCGATTTTTCTGAATTGGATGGTCAAGCAGCTGGTTTGACTTGATAATTCAAATATCTTGAATATGGAATTGTGAATCCCTCTTTGTGAGTTGTTCATACTATAGGACCTTTGCCCATGTCCCACATTGGAAGAATACGACAGCCTTGGGTAGTTATCTGCTATCCCCTTCTCTACTCCTTGAGGCAGTTCTTTTAGCACAAGACTTCCTGTCAATTCTCGCGTGAACTGTTGAGATACCAACACTAAGTGTGTAGAGGGAAGAATGCCTCACAGTACAAGAGACTATCTCCTCAGGGTACTCTTGGCCTTGATAGATCGGTTAGTCAACAACTTAAACATAGGACACAGCTAACTGCCCAAAATGTACAAATTCCATACCAATCAGCTATTGAAGTTTATTTCTGTCCTAGGTGATATACTGGTTTCAAAATCATAAATGTGAAAGTTCAATCATAGCTAGTAAGTTCTAGATTCCTTCTTAATAGCACAAGCAACAGGATAGAATAAAATTTCTGAAAGCAAAATGACAAGGTGAGGGATCAGATAACTCCACAACTTTCTTTTAGCCAATAAATTAGGAAAGAAGAAAGACTTGTCTTCTCGCTTTCTGGCTTGTGCATTTATGATTGTCACAAAGGGTATACGCACAAGGGACCAATCCAGTAGTCTTTTACGTCATTCTTCCATCAACTGTGTGGGACATATGCAATGGAGTGTACATGAATTAGAAAGGTGATGCACTAATTAGCGCCACTCACATCTCCTAAGCTATGAACAGAAAGCATAAACCTTTCGTAACTCCTCCTTTATCTTCCTATGAAGACGGCCAAATTACTTCATTTCTCTATGGTCACCACTCATCCTCTTTCTTTGTTTTATAAGCATGTCCAATTAGCAACAAGCAAGTGTGAAGTCCATCTCCACAAACTATGAACCATATAACTGATTAAAAACATAATTCTATGTGTATCAGAATTCAGAGAAACTACATCATAGACTTCGCAGATTCCACTAACATGTTGAAGCCTCCATTCTTATACAATTATTAGATACAGTTATTTCAAAACAATTATTAGATACAGTTTCTCAAGTTCAACAGCCAAAAGGAAAGGAATTTAACATGGATTCAGGAAAATCTATGGTGGTCCACAGAAGCACCTGATGTTAAAAAACACTGCCTGACAAAACTGCAACAGATATCCTCAATCCAGAACCAGATAGAGTCAACTACATAACAACATACCCAGTGAAATCCCACAAATGGAGTCTAGGGAGGGTAGAGTATATGCAAGCCTTACCACTACCTCGTGGAGGTAGAGATGTTGTTCCCAAAAGACCCTCGGCTCAAGTATATGAATACTCAATATCTATTCAGCTCTAATTGTGCCCATTGACTCAAATACTCAAGAATTTGTGGTTATTAGGACAAATAAGAATATCTCTTTTACAGACTCACCAAATCATATACAGACTGCTAACCAAACTAAAAAGTCCCCCAGCAAACAAAGACCTTAGTTAAATGTACCAACAACCGCTAAAACCTTGGCTATACAGACTCCAAAAGATGCAACACATCTTACCAATTTCATCAAAATACAGAGTTGATTTCAGTCACTCAATTAATTGTTATTATCTCATAAAGTCACTTTCTTTGTTGAAAAAAAATGGAATCGAAAAGTGACTTTCTGAAATAATAACTATTAGTTGATGGACCATGAGAGAAAGGGATAAAAGAAGGGACCTTTAACACAGAGGCATAGCTCTCAGCTTGTTCAATTTCAGAGAAATAGCGAGTCCACCGATTCCAATCCCAATCCGACGATGTCGAAGAAGAAGAAGCGAAGCAAGTATTGTTACAATTTTCATCAGCAGAAGGAGTTGAGGTGCTGTTTACAGTAACGCATCGGCAACAAAGCCTGGAGTTTTTGGGGATTTTAAGAAATGATTTATTTGGGAAATTAACAAAATAAGTAGAAGAAGGTGATGAAGAAGATAGTGAAGTACGGACGGTGACGTGTCCCGCCGCAGCCCAAGCGTTGGCCACCGCCATATCTACTCTTCTTCTTCTTCTTTGCAGAGATTTTCTATAGAGTCTTTAGAAAATGGTGTCTGTATTTTGTGGATAAAAGAAGATAATTTACGGCCGATTAGAGAAACAGAGAGAGAGACTTCATGGTTTTGCACAAGAACCATGGGGCCTATTCTTCTTGTCTTTATTTTAGTTTATTTTTTATATAAATTTTAGAAATCGCATAATTTTAATATGAAATTACAATTTATTTCTATTTAGTTTGTAATTACATTAATTTCTAAAAATATAAAATAAATTGGATATATAATATGCAGCTCGAATACATTATAAAATAAATCGAATACATAATATGTATCTCTAATACATTAAAAACTAACTCTGATACATTAAAAACTAGCTCAGATATATTATAAAACAATTTAAAATTAGGAGAGAAATAAGGGATTTTAGAGGTTTTTAGAAATAAAAGGAAATATTGGAAATAAGAGAAACATAAGAAGTGTATTTCAGTAATTTTTCTTTTTTTTAAAAATGTTTTCACATTTTATTTTATCTTCATTACTTACCTCAATTGATGGCTCATTTTTATTTTATTTTTATGCGGTGTCCAGTATCCTTAATTCCTTATTAAAGCCCGATTATTTTGAATTGATACTCACTCACATTGGAGCTAGATTATTCGAGCCACATAGGACCCCATTTGGAAGGACACGCTTTCTACCAAGGATATTTAGTGATTCCTTCCATTTTAGTTAGAGACCACGAATTTCAATCTCGTATCTAAAAATATGTTAAATTTATTAATTTATATAGTACAACTGTGTAACTTACACTCCCTCCATTTCAATTTATATGACCTAGTTTGACTTGACATAAAGTTAAAGAAAGAAAGGATGACTTTTGAAATTTGTGATTTAAAATAAGCCACAAATATTTGTATGGCTGTAAATCATTTCATTAAAAATAAAATAGGTATTTTAAAATTAAATTCTTACTAAATGTAGAAACGTGCCATCCTTTCGAAACTTGATTAAAAAAGGAATGTGAGTCCTGGGACAGAGGGAGTACTGTATAACTTAATATTGTATAAATTATACACAACAGCTGTAGAGCAGGGCCCAAGCCCAAGTGTAAAAGTTTGTTCCAAAAAGGACAGATGCGTCGTCTATTTACAAGTGGTTCTTAAGATTAATTTAACTTTGCAAGTGCAAATCAAGTACCGTTGAAGTTTAGCCCCCCCCCCCCCCCCAAAAAAGGTAGACTGTTGAAGTCACATCATACTTTATGATAAGAATTGGAAACCATGCCTTAACATGGGGACCATGTGTTACATGCAGTTCCATGGCCTTATCAATTGATTTGATTTGATTTTATAAATAGACAACAAATATACCTTTGTAGTATTGAGCTGTTACACTTGAAGTCGATTATCAACATGGAGATAGCTGTTTTTCCTATAACACATAAAATAGTATATCACTACTTTAGTATTAACAAGTAGCAACAGATTGTGTTATTCTACAATTTTACTGATGGGAAAATCAGTCTTGAAGGTTCATTTAGACACAGAATAAACAGTATGAGAATTAATCGATAAAACTCGTGGTAAAACAAACATATATTGCTCCATCTGAACAAGCTGGCTGTGAACATAAATCATTGCCATCACATTTCCAATTGATGAAATTTGGTTGCAATGAGAAACCACTTCGAACACTGGACAATGGCTACAAGTTGTTAGGAATCACCAAGTCAGACATTTGAAAAGGTAAAGAACCTCCTCAGGAAGTATGGTTATTGCTCCCTCGGAGACTGTTCCACTACAACTTGTACAGGTTCCACGTTTCCATGACTATGAGGTGTGGATGCTTGGTTGCTGCTATCAGCTGGATCTACCTCACTGCCCAGGCCAGTATCCTGTGTGCGTACAGGGCGGAGCAAACCTTGCATTCTTAGCAGATAGCTCTGGCTGGAGGGTTGGGATCTCACATACTGTGCTGCTGTCACAACATTGGCTGTTGACCCCTCTGAATCGGTTTGGATATTGGATAAAGCACTGAGATCAAGATTTGATAAGACAGAAGAGCACGTTTAGGCGAAGCCATTCATCAATGCATTCCACGTGGAAGTTGTGAGCACAAGGCAGACCGCAAACCTGCATATGAAATCTTGTAGTAAGATAAAGCGATACTCCTGCCTAAATTAAGCACGGATGTAAGATTCGTATGCATCTGATACCATGATGTTCTAGTGTTGACTTTTTTAGGGGAACTACCATCTCTCTGACACCAAAAGAGGGGGGGGGGGGGGAGGAAACGTGCCTTTGGGTCTGCTTAATTAAAATCAGTATGCATTCAACTCAGCAATATCCCCAGATCCCTAACTCAAGTGTAATCTGTAGGCTGAGCAATAAAAAAACAGAGAATCGACAAGGCAGAATCTCCTCAAAAGTGAACCCAAACACAAATCATCCTACTTAACAGTTATGCTTTTGCTTTTTTCTCAGAGTGAGCTAGGGATATGGACATTACATGAAAATAAATACTTCCATGCTAATTGAGCAGGCACCTTTAAATTATATCTCCAGTAGTCACACACAATTTGATCTAATTTACTCTGTAAGGATATCAAGGAATTAATTCGACTTCCATAAAATTAGTGTGCTAGAGCATTGGCTAGGTACTCAAATATAATTTTGCCGGAATCATTACATCAGGGTATGGATTTGAACACACTTGAGAATGCTCTACAAAATGTTTACAATTTCAGTAAAGTTATATGTTTAAGGGCATGGTGGAAGAGAAAAGGTTAACCACAAGTTCTATTTTTTTCAAGGGTAGTACAATAAAGTAGTATTTACACAAAAGAGACAGTTACCACATTTCCCATGCGAAACTCTTCCAAACAGATTAGGCACTCGCTACAGTCAGTAGGAACAGCCTTCAGCCGGAACTTTGGTAGTTCCTGAATGAGTGCTTCCACTGCTTCTGTCTGTGTGCCAAATAGAGAGATACTACCAAGTTAGGATGATCCAAAAGGATTTCAGTTGACCAAGCGTAGCATGGAGATTTATGATGACCACCGACTAGTGACTCCAGCTACTGATAGTAAAATGTTAGTACTTGTTACCTGATCTTGGGTTAAGTAAAGTCCTGGATGATAAGAAGTAGCATCAGGGCCCATTGCTCTCATCTCCTGTCCTGCTGCTGCAAAAGTCCAATCTGGCACTCTGATCATGTCAACCAGCACCTGTATTGAGGCAAAGGTTAAACATGTCACCAGAAACAAATATCTAATTACTATATCATTCTATGAGAAACAAAATCAGACATCTATTACCAATGTCAAACTATGTGTTAAGAAAAACAAGTCGGGAGTGATACCATATTAAGAAAAATGAGCCTTGAACTTAACTCTAAAATCTAGCTCATAACGTGAAGATTGTCTAAGACCATATAAGGATATTACAGCTTATACCCTCACCTAATTTGGGACACTTGACACTACGAAAGTTCATACTCTAAAACCTAAAAAGTTAGATAGAGTCCAGTTGCACTCTGCCTCAAAAGAAGAAACAAGCTAATCTGAACAACTTAAATTATTTGAGTTCATTCTTGACATTGCCGTAACTTCCTAAAACTAGCTCACCAAAACAAAATTGTTAAAGTGCTGATTAGTGAATAAATTTACTAGATTATATCATGCCAAATATCTTACAATAAACAATTCTATTTAATTGTAAATCTCCCCGCGGAAATAGTATATATCCAGTAAAGTAACTCGGAATTGATCATCTTACTCCTGTGATGACTTAAATTGGAACAACCATCCAAACCTTAAAATCAGACCATTAGTTAAGCTAATATGTCTTATAATTATCAAGATCTATAAAACAAGATGCACAAGACCATGATATTTAACCTAAAAATTAGAAGATATAGTAGTGACAACTACAGAGTACCACCATTAATGTGTATAAGGAAAGGAAAGACAGTTGCAGTTACAGTTCTTGTGGCACAAGTACTAGGAGCTTTCCGTAATCCTATTTTTTAATCACTCTGATTTCATGCCCAAGTCAGATATGACATGATAAAGTTTATGCGTTAATATTCTCATATCATTCGTGCACTAGAATTTTCTTTGGAAAGAGGCACCAATTTGCAGCTTTACACATTTTTTTACAAGATCAAGATTTGTGTGTCAATAAGCTTAATTACAATAAATATCAATACACCAACTATGCTTCAATCCAAAACTAGTTCAGTCAGCTATGTGAATCCATTGACTAAGCGGCCCATTTGAGACAGTAGCTAGCTTCAAAACTTCAATTGAACTCCTGGAAGCACCAAGAAAGATCCACATCATCTCTTTGTATATTAGACAATGCCTAATTTTCACCAACCAAGGTCAATTCACAGACACGTAGCCTCATAGCTTAAAGAAATTTGATGTCATTAAAGTGCATTAATCCCCATGAGATTTTAGAAAAATGTATACCACTTTAATTTTCTTTTTCATTTCAATTTTTGGTACTTCTATGCAAAGAGCTGGTGGAAGGGGGTTTAGGAAACTTCAACACACAAAAATCTGAATCAAAAGAGAGAACCTTACACAAGTCCAAAAGCAAGGCTATCAATGCAAACTACAATCATTATTTTTTCACATCTAAGCCAAGAAAATGGAATTATGGGACCTTCAAACTTTGAAGGAAAAATCAATTTAACATCAAGAGATAGCACTGGTTACCACAAAATTTTAGCTAATAATAATGATGAAGATATAACAATACAATTTAGATTCTAAAGCATACCCCGAATTTGGAAGTAGGAATTCCTTGTTGAGCACGTAAAGAATGGGCTTGCCTTCTAGTTAACCACTGCAAAGAGAAATTTGACACTTAATAGATGTAGTATTGATATCACTTCAAATGCATAAAAGTCATTTGTTAGACCATGGACTTCTATGTGTACGTACGACAAAATTACCCCAAGAAATAATAAGAAGTTGGGGGTATTAAAGGTTACTATCCTTCTTACAGGTCGTCTCAACGATTTTTTGGGAAAGAGGAGGTCAACACTGCTGTCGAAATTGAATCAGGTAATCAGTTAAACTTTTTGGACTAGTTTTTTGTCTGGAAGACTAACCTTCCCAATTGATATGCAAGCTGTGCCAATGAGTCCACAGTAGCTGAACAGCAACCAAATAAGGAAACCCCACTTTTGACTTCTTCTGGCAACTGAACGAATTCAACAATCATATCAATCCTAAGGTTTCAGACCAGAACATCTAAAGTCAATGAGATCTTCAGAAACTTACACAGTTTCTCGCACTAGTGAACCATAAAGTCCCGATAAGGGTTCAAGCCCAAAGAAAAGGATACAGAAACAGGGCAAGAATTGAAAGAACAACTATTCTTCCACGAAAGCGAGTGTATCTCTGCTGCCAACCCAAATCCCTAAAATTGAATAACACCTATACTTCAGTCCTTGTCATCTGAAACCATGATTCATATCGGGTAAGGAAATGACCATAAGATCCTCATGTTAACTAAAAATAATTTAATGAAAATCCACTAACTATTAATGTCATGTGTCACTCCTAGCTTTGATTAAAAGGTGAGAAGGTTGAACATCAAACATGATTCTAAAGGATACTCCCAATCAAAGTAACAACTCTGGACAGGGGCAGATGAAAAATTATACTATGAAAAATAGGGCAAATTAAAATGCTTTTTTTTTTTTTTTGCATATATATAAGTTGTTGAATCCGTTGGTATAATTTTTTTTCTTTCAACCCCTTATTTGGATTCCTGGCTCCACCACTAACTCTGCATGATATTCATACTACATGCACAAAAGAGGAGATTGTCAACCACCTAGGTAAGACTAATATCAAAATTAACGGACTCTTAATGAGGGAAAAACTCCTAAAAATTAGCTCTGGACGAAGGAGAAGACAAGTAATAACTTTTTGTAAGAAAAATTGAAAGTATACTATAGTCCTAGAGAGGTGGCCTTACAGTCCCATTCCAGCAGCAAGTCCATTATCAACAAACATCAAGAGCCGAAAAAGCAACACGGTTGTGTAGTCAACCTGGATCAGCAAAAGGGAAAACAACTGAGTCTTCCCAAAACATACTACACCAATTTTCAGTAAACAAAGCATTGCTTTAATACCCACCATGATCCAAATGTGCAACGGATATATACAAAGATGGTACCGCTTCCAATTTATTGCCACAATGATTCTAAAAAAGAAACAGTTAAGGAAAGACAAAACAATTCAAGACAAGGAACACCAAATATACTAGCCCGGGAATCTTAGTAGCTGAGTTGGTTGGCTACATGAACTTTCACTTGTTGGTGAGAGTTTGATTCCCCACCTTTTAATCCACTACCCGGCTACCCCTACCCCTAAATTCTTTTTCAAAAAAAGCAAAACCCCAAAGACACTAGTCAATGAAACTACAGATGAGAAACCCAATTTAGCATCCAGGGTAACTCTCATTCATAGAATGGAACTCAATATGAATATTGAAAAGGATACATATTGGTTGCTAACATTGACAGGAAGAACCCATCGTACCTGCAAAATTCAGTTTCAACACCAAACATACTCAATAAATTTATCTTGAATCTTGAAAAAGCAAAATTCTTCGAAAACTATAAACTTGGAGTCACTAAAAGATGGAAAATTTCAAGAACTGACCATTTAAAATCTGCCCCTTTCATTTCACTAAGCAAATGTTTGAAATTGGAGCGACAAAACTGAGAAAAATTCGAACTTTTTTAGCCTCCGATTGTGTTACAGTTCAAGAATCGATGAGTAGAAGAATTTTGTACAGATTTGAAGGCTCTCGAGGAAAAGGGAAAGTACAAATTCTCCAGACTGAAGAAGACGGACTAGTGTGACGTCCCGCCAATACCGCGCGTCCCGTCCAATAAGATTAGGAGAATGAGAGGGTGAGAAATGGGATCAGATGCGATTCTTTGCTTTTAAAGCTTCGAGCTTGGTTTGAAAAGAGAGAAAATGAAAAATAAAAAAAATAAAAATAATTAGAAATATTATTATTATTATATTACATTTAGGTGTTATAAATAAAATATAAAATGTAGATCAAGTGTCGAGTGTTTAAAAGCAAAGTTAAATAAAGCTGAAGCCAAGAAGCAAAAAGGCCTCTAAAACTCTTCTGTTCTTTCTCTTTCTTCTCTCTTAAATCTCTCTCTCTCTTCTTCTCTCAGATCTTGGGTTTACTGCCTTGAAAGAAAAGAAAGAAGAGTAGAGTCGTCAGTCTTCATGTGAAACTTTCCATCAGCTCTCTAATCAGTGACACTAGGCTCCTCTCCAGTACAATGAGCATCCAAGTACAATGAGTATCCAGTTTGTCCGATGGATCTTTATTTTATTGACATCTGTCATTTAATAATCTAAAGGTCAATAATTAGTTAATCAAATTAACCTCTTAAATTATGGTTCAGCAAAAGTATTTTTATAATTTATTTCTTTCCCATATTGACAACATGTATATAGAAGAGAATCTTGCTCATCACTGCTCCGTTTTCTTTATCCGACAATAAAAATTAAAATAACCTGAAATTTCATTGTGTAAATCTACAAATTTAATTAATTTCCACTCCTAAATCCAACCTCTTTCAAATTAAATGTTCCATTTTTTTCATATTATTTAGTAACTCTCCCCAGATTTCTTCATATATCCCACTTATTCTTCTTCTTTGTGCTTGAAATATAAAAAGTAAACAAACAAAATGGTTAAAGGAGTTCAACATTTGCTAAACATACCTAAAGATTATTTTAATCATGTATAAACGGTGTAATTTTCTTCCCTTATTCATAATGATAACATTCCTGTTTTTTAGTTAAGCTAGAAAAAAAATTATGTAGTAAATATGTTCATAATTATCATGTTCCCTATTTTTTTTCAAATAGCAAAATGAAAAAACGGAACAACATTATTATTGAGCAACAAATTTGTACTGCAATTGTTGATATTAGACAATATACATAGAAGCTTTCTCTCTTCATGAACAAATATCATCCCTGATAAGAAAATCTTTTTCCCAACAAAAGAAAAATCCTGCACCAAAATTTTTGAATCTGTGTAATTAGCAGAAAATATTCAGCATCATTCTCAGATTAATTTACTATCTTGAGAATAGATAATAAGCCAAAAAGTTTTGGTAAACTTAACCATGGTTTAAGAGGTTATTTTGATCCCATTATTTTTGACCTTTAGATCATTATGGGACAGATATCAGTAGATGAAAGCTCCACTGGACAAACTGGATACTTCTTCTACTGGAGGGGAGTCGAGTCCGAAGAAGACTATCTGATGTCATCCAAATTATATACTTGTCCACATATTAAAAGAAAAGAAAAATTTATATAGGGTATATAAAAAAAATAACATCACTATATGTACATAGTTGTCAGCGCGGTATGTAATGTACATTCTGGAGTCTAGCAAGGGAGAGAAACGTCGTTGGTCATTTGTCGTAACTCTTATTACTTGTTGGAAAGGTTCAATCGAGGGAGAAAAACAAGAGAGTTTCACAATTGAATTTGTTACAAAATTCAAAGCATAGCCATGAATTATAGTTGGGGAAAATTATGCACAATAGCAAAAATTTAGCCTATAATAAGTACTATTGTTACAGTTTAAGAAAATTGTAATTTGCGGTTACAGTTTTTCCAATTTTATTCGCCTGATTTATATAAATTCAAAAACCTAGCTATTTGTATACGATTTATGAAAAAAATTATAATAAATTGCCCCGATTTGTATATTGACAAGCGAAATATGCAAACGGAGCTTTGAAAAATTCTTAATGTATAAATACAGAATTTGTATATACTTACCATATTTATATATTCACAAGCAAAATACAATGGACAGAAATATACAAAACGCAGCTCCATAGCAATTGAACTATAGCTATAGAGCGCAATTATCGAAACTATATTATAGAGCCTTATTATATGTATTATATTTGCTATTTCTGAAATTTTCTTTATAAATTAAACCATATAGTCTTTTGTGAATCGAACTTGAGAATTGGGACGGCCTGTTTTTATCACCTCATTGCTTTCGCTAAATGGGCTGATACATGGGCTGGGGTGTCAATCGGATCAGGTATATTCGGCCCAAAATTCTATTCATCTATTTTTTATTTTTTCAAGTAAAATAAAGACATGTTTTTATATTCTCAAATCTGATTTAATTGGATAATTCTACCTCTCTTTGATGGCACTTGTTATAAACATAATTTTAATACCTTACCATACTTCTTTACAAGTATATCTAATACATTCTAATCTACTAATTAATATACACATCAAATGCCAACAATTCATACATTTAAACTAACTTTGGTTTAATTAGGTCGATTTTTTGTATCAAAAGTTCATGGGAAACTACTTATAATCATATTCGAGTAATTAATTGATCTTTGCCCAAACTTAGGTGTCCCAAACTAGACGTATTGTGGTTTAAGTCATGATCAAAACTCACAATATATAATTTGACTCAACAGACCTCACAGATTTGTCCCTTGAGTTATTGTCATCATTAAATTCCAAAACATGCATTACATCATGTGAATTTATATTATATCTTATAAAACTTTTCATTTTAATGTGAAAAATCTCTTAAATTGTTATGCGTCGTTATATTAAAAATTTGTCAGTCCTTTTATTTAATCCACTCTCATTGACCTACCCTCCGTCACAAGGGAAGTAAGCTACGTTAAAGGACCAGAACCAATCTTGTGCTTGTGATTTGTGAATTGTAAAAGTCAAAAGAAGTAGGCTTCACATGCAAACTGAATTTTTCATCCCTTTTGTACGTCTTAATTATTACTACTCACTAGTTTTTATGTCGTGTGACATCAAATTTCTAGTGGAAAGGGGTTAGTCGGTTCGAATCGAAAAGTTATATTATAATCCAAAAAAGAAGATCTATAGTGATTCTGAATGTCGGTGCTATTTTTAGGATCTAGTTATGAAAGGTGTAATTCAAAAAATAGAGCAAAAAATCAGAGAATACAAAAGAGTATACTTTTGATTGGTCCCCCGGGCCATCCCAATTTCAAATGAATAAATTATGAAGAGGTCAGTCAAGTGATTCGCGTAAAACAATTTTAGGTTATAATATTTCATTTTTATTAGTTAAAAATCCTACTAGAAGCAAAAAAAAATAAAAATGGAAAGAAATATTTTGCTTTCCTAATTAAGAAGTAAAACATTTCTGAGATGAGTTAATTTATAGGTAATGGATATTGCAAAAATAATGTTACAAATTCTTTTGATTGGAGACGGTAATTAGTAGTGTTCATTTAATGATAAAGAAGAAAGGTTGTTGAAGAAAAAATCCAAAAATGAACAGTTGAAATGAAATACTTATCCATGTTATATATGATATCTGTTGGCTACATCACATGATGGCTCAATTATTGGCAAAAAGGGGGGGAAAGGAAAAAAAAAATATTAGTAGTATTTTATTATTTATCACAAGAATTGAATGTATGTATGTAAAAAATAATTGGTGTAAATTTAAATTAATCTAGTAAATGACGTGAGGTTATGTATATGTATATATATATATATATACACACATATTATTCTGTCTATTTATTTAGTTTTTTGCCTTTTTGCTTCATTAGTTACGACTCAAAATTTTAGAATTGCAAAGTATTTACCATATGGACAACTCAACGTGAACAAATGTATAAACAACTCCTTTATACCTTTTTTTGGCAGGTGAAAATCAAAGCACTTGTTTGTTACTCATTAAGGGCTCGGAAATAAGTTATTTCAGAATTGTTATTTTATTTTTAATATGGAATAAAAATAACACTAACTTATGATAATTAATTTTGGAATAAGTTATTTCGTAATTTTATCCCAACTAAATATGAATAAACTCATTCTAAAATAAATTTTAAAATTAATTATTCCTTATCTCTAATACCACCGTAAAACTTGCCCACTTAAGACCTAAAAATTGTCATAAACGTTTAAATCAAATAATGGTCAATCAAATGTTAAGAAAGCTCCTCTTGAAATTAAAAGGGACAACAAAGGTCAACCCTGACATTTCAAATAAAAAAATGCTGTCGTCATTATAATTAAATTGCCAGGTTTTAACTTTTAACTAATCAAAATTGTTTTTTTTTTTAAAAAAATAAAATCTAAAACGTGATTTTGTTAAAAACAAAACAAGTTTATAACAAAAGAAATATTCATTAAAATTGAAGTGTTCAAGTTAGTAGGTATTTACATACGTATTCAATTTGAATAAAGAGTATATATTTATAGTTAAAATCTTTGATATACATTTTATTATTTATAGAAAAGTTGAACCTATCTTCAAATAAGTTTTGTACTTTAATATATATATATATATATATATATATATATATATATATATATATATATATATATATAATGATTGTAATGATATTTTGTGTCCATTAACATAACATTACGCGTTTAAGTTTTGTGCATCAATAATAAATAAATTTTCTTAAACATTCGTACTAAACTTTTACAATCACATATAAATATAGTAAATTCGACACCCGAATCAGACTAATAACCTACTATAACTCATTAAATTGAATCAATAATATAATCTTATTTTTTATATCGATTACATATGCTTCAAATTTTTAAAAATATAATATTTTGTAAACTATCAATGTATAATTTTTTTTCTTTTCATATTATTATATCATCATTACGTATCATAGATAATATCATATCTTATTTATAAGATTTTAGATTTTACGAGTTATTTATTTGTATCGATGACATATAAAAGAAGATAAGACTTTTTCAAGGAAAAATTACCTAAATGCACAACTTGTTTATTATATTCTCTAAAATTTCCCATCATTTGAATTTTTTTTACAAAAATCTCTACTTTACGCGATGTATCAGTCGGATACATCATTTTACGCAATGTATCGGGACATACACGATGTATTGGGGCGTTACTTTACGCAATGTATTAATCAGATACATCATTTTACGCGATGTATCAGGACGTATGCGATATATCGAAATATTGAATGATGTATTCGAAATCAAGACGTGATGTATCAAGACGTTTTGGGATGTATCTGAGAATTCCACCAAATTTAAGGAATTTTTATAATTTAAAAATGAGTAGGAATATAATATAATTAATTCTTAACACTAATAGATTTGTATAAAATCTATCTTTTTTTAAATATGATGTTCCATATTCATATTAGTTTGAATTCATATCAAATAGGATTTATTTTGTGTAACACTATATTCTAAATCGAGACATCTAATTAAGAAATATTAGGAGATTGGTGGGTCAAAGAGCACACATTGTCTAGAGGCAATTCCATGTGCCCACATGGCATTGCTCTTCTCATAATACGCTCTTCTCTTCCCCCTTCTTCCATACACATACATATTACACCACAAACTCTACTCTCCTCTCCTTGCACCATATACCTCAACAAGCCCTTCTTCCTTTTCAATTCTTCTACTGTGAAACCGCTAAAAATCCAATCTTTACAACTTTGCAGAAGCAAGATTTTGAAACAAAATGGAGAAGGGCAGTGATGGGTTTGTGAGAGCAGATCAGATTGATTTGAAGAGCTTGGATGAACAACTGGAAAGGCATCTTATCAGAGCAAGAACTATGGACAAGGACAAGAATAAGAAGAAACCACAAGATGATTCTTCCATTAACTACAACATTTCTACTGCTACAGTGGCCAACCACCCCACCACCCCCAACCCCAACCTCTCTCTGTTTAGCTCATCTGTTCCTAGGCAAAGATATGAGTGGGAAATTGACCCTTCAAAGCTCATCATCAAAACTGTTCTTGCTCGTGGCACCTTTGGTACTGTCCACCGTGGCATTTATGATGGTCAAGATGTTGCCGGTCAGTTCTTCATTTTCCAAATAATCTTTTAAACTACACAATTTCTTGTATTTAGCTCTAATATGACAGAATGGTAAAAAATGGTTCTTGCAAATACTAAAGACTTGATTTTTTTGCTTGTCTGGTGGAATTTTTGTGTTAAGGTCCATATTAATCTTGTGGGGTTCAGTTTTAAGCTTGTGGGGTTCCTTTGAGCTGCTGGAATAATGATACTTTTTTTTTTCTTTTTTCTTTCTGGGGTTGTTCTTGTTGTTAATTTTTTTTTCCTTTTTCTTGATTGGTGTTTGGGGGTGGAGGGGTTTGGATTTTACAGAATACTGGTTAGTCATTTTGAGCTTTTTCTTATGCAATCCGTGAATAGAGGCACGGGTTTGGGTTGACTTTCTTGCAAGTTGCAGATGACGGCATTAACTTGGCTGTGTCTTGCATTTGTTGCTGTATATCTGAACTTTCATGTGAACCAATCTGTTACTCATTTAAGTGTTAAAGTACTGCATGACATCTTTACAATTCTGGATCTCATTTTCCTGTTCCCTCTTTATTGCAGTGTTAGTTTTATTGTCATTGTCATTGTCATTGCTACAGGGAATTAACATTGTCCAGACTTGCTCTTTTTTATTTTCCCTTTTTCCTGGTTCAATTTGCAAAGTTTTGCACCAGTTAAAAGGGAAAAAGGGAGAAAGTAACTTTTAGTTAACATGTGAGTTATTTTGTTACCCTCAGTTAAACTGCTGGACTGGGGGGAAGAGGGACACAGAACAGAAGCTGAAATAGCATCACTAAGGGCAGCTTTTACTCAAGAAGTTTCAGTGTGGCATAAACTTGACCATCCTAATGTAACCAAGGTGACGTTAAGCTTCTTCAACTCATAATGTGTAGGAAGGGTTTAGAGCTTGTTGAATATTGCTGCTTGTTGTTTAAACTTCATAGAAATATGCCTGGAGTATAAGTCTAATTTTGTGTACTGTCTTATTTCAATCCTTAAAACTGTTATATAAGAGTCAATTTTTTTTATGTACATGAGTCGTCAACGCCCCTATGTGTGCATGTTGATTTCTTTTTGCATGGTTCAAGCACTCAACCATAGAATTATAGGGATTCCAATACCCTGTTCAATTGTATAAAACACCTCATCTAGCTTTTAACCATAAGCGGGTGATGGGAGAAAGTGTTGCCCAACCTTCACATCGGTGAAGTAACTGTTGAATGAAAAGATGCCACCAAATAAATTCAGGAAATGATAACAATTCTTGACTTGCGTATTATTTAAGGTCTGCTTGATTGGAAGATTATATTTTAGGCTTAACAATCACCTTACAATGTTATCACTATGTTTCAATTTTGTCATTCTTTCTAAAATCCCAACAACTTTTGAGTTCTTATTAAAGTTGCAAACTCTGAAAATTTGCTGCATTTGAGCTGTCGCATTGCACAGGGAGTGCAGAGTTCTTTATTCTTAAAACATCATTGCCAAGGCTCTTGTAGCAATGTGGTTTACCTGAGATAATTTATTCATCGATGTAGCAGAAACCTATGTAAGTAAAGGAAAAAGTGTGTTCCTTCAGGGACACTAAGAGTTATGTGAAGCTTTCTCATGCTGTTATTGGTAAGAAAGAATTTCAAGTCGAAGTTTACAGGTGTTCTACTTTACGGGCTACTATTAATCTTTATTCATTATGTTCTGATGATTGGATGCATTGCTTTTTAGTAGCTTATATTGAGCATGATTAAAACCATGAGAAATATATAACTTTAATTTGTCCAGGTTCTCATCTCATTTAACTGCCAATCATTTGCAAGAGCACAATTCCTACAAGAAACTGCATATGCACTGATTGTTGCTTAGATGCAATCATAGCTTATTAATAAACTGTTTATCTTACATAATAAAATAATCTCTTTCATGTAGTACAGTTCATTGGGGCGACCATGGGGGCTTCTGGTCTAAATATACAAACAGAAAATGGTCATATTGGCATGCCTAGTAATATATGTTGTGTTGTTGTGGAATATCTTCCGGGTGGTGCCTTAAAATCTTACCTTATCAAGAACAGAAGAAAGAAGCTAGCATTCAAAGTTGTAGTGCAGATTGCACTTGATTTGGCCAGAGGGTAAGTTGTACCTTGTTTCTTTTCTGCCTTTCTAACGCCCAGGTCTTTATCTAGGATCTATCATTTATCTCAACCAGGTCAATCAATTGAACTTTGTAGGTTGAGTTACCTTCACACTCAGAAGATTGTGCATAGAGATGTTAAGACAGAGAATATGCTGTTGGACAAGACACGTACTGTTAAGATTGCAGACTTTGGGGTTGCACGAGTTGAGGCCTCTAATCCTAATGACATGACGGGGGAGACAGGAACCCTTGGCTATATGGCTCCTGAGGTACATATTTGAACTGGAGTAGGATTTTTACCTTTTTTACAGATAGCTTTCACTTATGTCTGTTTGTTTGTTCGCTGTCCAATAGATGATATACTCTAATCACTTCTAGCGCTTACAAACCTATTTTCCTGCTATCTCAATGTACCTGCAATGCACTTAAACCTGTTGATCCACTATAAAATGAAATCTGATAGTGTTAAACCTCTATGTTGAATATTTGTTACAGCGTCTTTTTGTTTGTCTAATCTTCCTTTATAACTCCCGGAAGGAATGGTAAAGATTAAGGGCTGTAGTCCCCAAAATCAAGTCAATTAATAAAAATGTGATCCAAGAATAACGCATTGCTGTATATTAAGTCGAGCATTGTTGATATATGTGCTTAAACTGCAGGTTCTCAATGGCAACCCGTACAACAGAAAATGCGATGTGTACAGTTTTGGCATATGTTTGTGGGAGATATACTGCTGTGACATGCCCTATCCTGATCTCAGTTTCTCAGAAGTGACTTCAGCCGTGGTTCGCCAGGTAAAGTCTCTTAGTCAAGCACTTTTTGGAGTTCCAAAAAAAACACAATTAGTGATGTTGCCAAGCACATGAAATATATAGAGCAAAGAGAACATATATATTTTTCTCTTGTAGTGACTAAGCTTGTCGTAAACTGAAGACGTTTAATATTTCTTTTTTGTTTTGAGCTCCCTTTGTTTAATGTGATTTATGCTCTGTCACACAGAATTTGAGGCCAGAAATACCAAGATGTTGCCCAAGTTCCCTTGCTAATGTGATGAAACGATGCTGGGATGCTAATCCTGATAAGCGGCCTGAGATGGATGAGGTAGTATCCATGATAGAGGCTATTGACACATCCAAAGGCGGGGGAATGATCCCCGTTGATCAACAACAGGGATGTTTCTGTTTCCGGAAGCATCGTGGACCTTGAACACTCGGAATCCGTGGAGATATACATATAAAGAAGTAGGTTAATTCTATCTCAACTACCAAATATTTCAGAGTCCTGAACTTATACAGTGCCAGATTCTCCTGGTGATTGTGGATATTGGCTGGCAAATTGCGCTGCATTTCTCAATTAGATGGTGTAAAGCTTATACCTTTCTTTTCATTTTCTTCATTTCACTTGTAGTTTGATTTTACTTCTTTTAAATATATAATCTTCCCCAATATTTGACATTGGTGGTTTGGAATTCAAATGAACTACCACCTTCTTCTATGTATGATTTACACAAGGATAATAGTCAAAACAAATTGAGGGAATTTGCAGCTTCTTGTAACATTTCAAGTGATGCAACCAAATATTAGTCCATGTTATCTCTATTGGTTCTTTTTATACCATTCTATTTGGAATGAATTGATTGTGTCCCATAGCATTCGATAATAAAGATCCACTAAACTCAGTACCTCTCTTCCTTACTAGTACACCAACTAGATTCATACTCATTACGTATATGTTCACCAGACATCTGACTTAGCAACAATAAGGAATTTATGGATATCAGGATATAGAAGTCAGATGATCAACTCTCGCCATAAGAAAAAGATGTCTACAATAGGAGATCTCATGCATATATTAACTGATTTGCTTTAATGAAATAAAGTGAAAATGTAGGATAAATACATCACAGTATACTGTTAAAATGGTAGACTTTTTCTTTTTCTCTCTTTATCACACCACATACATATACACACATAGAAAACAGTGTGGGAGTTTCATCTCTGCAATTTTGTTTATCAGACATCTGACTTGTTGGATTTGGAAGTACTTAATTCAACTTCTTTTTCATCCTCATCCCAATTTGTAGTGCGGTAAAATGCTGCAAAGAGGATTAGCTGCACTAATCCAGACAATGAACCCAATCCATTGGGGATCTGTTTTATAATCACATAGACAAAAAAAAATAAAATAAAGAGATCAAATTTGAACCTTTTCACATAAATTAGGATAGAAAGAGTAATAAATTGCGCACCAGTATATAGGGATCAAATTTGAGAAGTGCATAGCATGCCCAAACAATGCCATTAGCAAAGTTCGCTAGTGACAAGTAAAATGGCATGTATTTTACACTCTTGGTGGTGATTACCTTCTTCTGCTCAATACAAAAGAGATTATATTAGTGCATGTGGTTGCTTGATGTTGTTATAGAAAGATCTGACTAAATTGATAAACGAACTCACCATGACGGTCAGTGGTGAGGTGTACATGATGACATTGAAGACTATAGCCACAATTCCGATAAGCATTGATCTGTCCTTGGTGCCATGGAGGAATGTTAGTGTAACAAAGATGAGGACTGCCATGAAGACTGCTTCGACAATCAAAGCAATTATGATCTTTTGCTGCAGGTACGTTGTAGCAATGTGTTAAATTCAACATGTGAGACAAAAAAGTAATTTTAACTTATATACATAGACAGTAAGCTCGTATATATATATATATATACATACGCGCTTAGACCAATCGGAGTAGATGAAGAATATTGAGACATAGAGCAACTCAATAGCAAGACCAAATCCGTTAATGGTGATGACAAGAAGACTGTCAGGGTGAACAAATGGCATGCCATAAAACACCCAAACTGCACAATTCAGAACTGTTGCTATATAAGGATCTGGCCTGAATTCCATCACTGACTTTGCTTTCAAAATTTTCACAAATGTTGGCCTGCGTGGAGAGGAAATTTTATAAATAGCGATATTTTGAGTCTTACGTAAGAAGAAAAAGATTAATTACGAAGAGATTAGAGATGAACTTACCCTGGGGACAAGAAGAGGAAGAAAGATATGACATTACCGATAATTCCTACAACTGTTCTAATAGTGTCTGTATCTGCCATCTTTAATTTTTTTAATTTTATATGATGCTAGAATTATATGATGCTAGAATTACGAATTTAATGCTAGGAGATGGCAAGTATTATTGAGTATTGAAAATTGCAATTTGCATGGAGGCTGTATTTGTTTTATTGTTTTTTTGTTTTGTTTTAGACAGCCATGCATCCAAACAGCAACAATATTCACAAAATGTTTCAGCTAATTCTCCTTTTATAGGCCTTTATTGAGAGGTTAATTAATCCAGATTAATGGTTGATCCTTATTACTTGCCGCTTACCCTCTCACTTAACCGATATACCTCTCTTTTCGCTTATCTTCATCCACTAAATTAATTTATAACCAATTTTATCACTTTTTGTTTTTAATTTTAAATGTTAAACTATATTATACGTGGATGATAATTCTCACCTATTTGTGATATATTTCACACTCAAGACAAAAAACAATTGCACATGCATGGTAAACATAAGAGTTAAGACCAACCTCAAGCCAGTGGCAGCTTAAGCTAATTAATGGTCTATAGCCAAAAATAAGTTGGAGGCCTAAATTTTAATTGTTCTTTTATATTTGAGATTCAAATTATTTCTTTCTTTTTAATAAAAAATGTTTTATTTTTTTATGATCTTAAACTAAAAAGATATATATATATATATATATACCAAAATATTTTTTAATCTTATGGTGTTAAACATATCATATGAAAATTAAATTTAAAAATTGATCCATAAAAAAAGAAACATTCTTTAATGTTTCAAAACAAATTAAAACACTCTTTACTTTTTTTTTTTATTAAAAAAGATTAAGATAATTTTATTATTATTAAAAAATTAGGCCCTTCGATTTTGGGGCTAAGGCATATGCCTCATTTTTAAAGGGCATTGAGCCACCCTGCCTCAAGCTTTTTTCGGCTAAAACTATGTTGGTAGAGAACTGCATTACAGATTAAGAGCATCCAGATTTATCAGTACAAACGCTTAAAGGCGAAAACTAAGGTTCATCGCGTTTGGTGAAACAAAGAGTACTACCATAATGGGAAATATATGAACCCGAACAGAAATCTGTGGTCAAATCTTGAGAAAGAGAAACAATCCTGTGAAGGTTTGGTTATTTCTTCTCCGTGTTGCTTTCCAGTTCCCTTTTCAGTTGTAGAGAGAAGTCATCATTGACATCATCATCATCCCAATCATCTTCCCACTGCTGGGTAGCTTCTTTCCCTTCCTTTTTCGCATCCCACTCTGAAAGATATAGACGTCAACACCAGATGTTAATGAGGCGGCAAAGTGGCAAATTAACCAGAAAATCAAAGGCAAAGTGGTCATAGAGTCTCAAACTAGGTTGCTTGGACACTCCAAAAATACTGTTGCACCCGTATTGGTTTCTCCAAAAAGGCACTACTTTTGGAGGATAGACAAGCACGTGACATTTTTGGAGAGCTAGAGCAACATAAGTCTCAACTTAATAATAGATTTTCCAGTTTTATACATAATTAAATAAAAGATAAAACAAAAAAGGAGAATATTTAAGTTTTTTAGGGAACAAAATCTAAGATGATTTTTTGTGATGGGTGGAACAAAACCTAAGATGATTAACGCTTCTCCAAATTGAGAAGATTGATGCAAAAAATCATTACCAACGTCACTTGGAACCAAGTGCCAGAATCAGACACAACGGTTTCTATGAAGTTCTTGGGAGTTGTCATTTGGTAAGTTAGAGGAATACCTATCTAGTGCTTGCATCACTGAAGTTCTTTTTAATAACTAAGAAATACCTGGAGGGCAGTGGTGCACGGTAAACCTATATGGCTAACGGGACCACCCCTTTACCCTTTCTAACATGGCACCAAGCACTGGGTTCAAAACCATGGTGTTCTCCTAACTCACATTATCACATTTTGCACTCTTACCACTAGACCAAAGCCCTAGGGACTAGTGCTTGCATGACTGAAGATGGGGAGATCAAGCAGTTAAGATATGTATAAGAATGAGTGAACTAATAATTGCAAAATTGTCAATCTCCAAGAGTTATGTCTTCCTGCGCATCTTGAACTGAGAGGTTTGGAAATAAACTTGTCGAGAGACCTATTAGAAAACTAAACAAGAACAGACGGCTATTATTCGTGCACCATTCATCTCCATATTAAATAACTAGGGCAATACACACAACTACTTACCCACCCCCACCCCTTGTGTTGACATGAAACCTCAGGGTTCAAACAGAACACTTCCATTTCTTAACATGTAAGTAAGGGTGTATCAGACATGCAATATCCTAAACTAGTTAATAATGTCAAGAGAAATAAAACAAACAAATTTCCTATTAATTTGATATGACTGGGTATTGTCCCAAATTTTCCGCTGTGAGGCAGCTTGAATCAACTAAACAATGAAGCTCAGGACCAGCAGGAAAAAAATCACTTTGCAAGCAAACAAAAGGAACAAACTACCTATTCACTTGTATATATATTCATTCATATCAGAACTTCAGGTGAGCTAGGACACCAAAGACTACTAGTATCATACAAAACAAACTCAAAATTCTCTTCTGAAGTGACAAAGTATAACAGGTATATTGTTTATTTATTTCATCTAGCAAAAATCTCTTAATTTTTAGAATCAGCAATGCTGAAAAATCAAAGTATTGCAACCAGAGGCGCACAACACAGGATTCATGCAAAACTCCTTTTGAACAGGACTTCATCACAAACAAACAGAGTTTGCACAGTTATCAACCAAAAATCGTCAATCTCAAACTAGTTAAGAGTTGGTCAAATGATTTCTCTTCATCTAATCAGCTCTACTCACTGTTCAAAGTATTCATCATAGTTTGACTATTTCACAGTTTGATGCCAACTTACTGAATCAATCCTCCTCAATACGGATTTGCTACCAACTATAATTTGCAAAACTCACATAGGCAGAGTTTGCACAGTTAGGATAATGCTTATAAAAGTATAATGATTCCATTAACACTAAAATAACACAACGATCCTAAATCTGAAATTCCAAAGCAAAGATAATCATCAAGAGAAAAATAAAAATAAAAATAAAAATAAAAACTAAAAATAATGAATGTTAACTCACCCTGATCAATGTCAAACTCTTCAAATTCGTCATCGTCCTCAAACAGATCCATTTTCACGTCTACAGTTGCTGGTTTTGGTTGTTCTGTTGCCATTATGATTTACTAACATAGAGGACAAATTTACACTATCAACAAATAACTTTGAGATCGGAAAAAAGTATAGGAAAATCCAGATGCTAAACACTAGCTGCTGTCAATCGAAAACAGAAATGCATATGCTTCAAGTAAAAATTGAAAATCAAAGAGAAAAATGATTAATTGAACTTACAGTATGTTGCGAAAATGAACGATTAATAGTTGGCTAATTTTTCTGGGCTGTGGAAGGAAACTTTAAATTTATACCCGCGAGGTTTTCTTGGGAATGGGGGAACCTATTTAAACCGAGGTGGACCGAAAATGAGTGAAATTCGATTCTTTTTTCTTTTGTCCTCTTCTTCTTTTTTCTCTATGCTCTCAATTATTATATAATAGAAACTATAAATTAAATGTTCTTTTATTCGCCACACGGATGAATCCTACTTTGTATTTTTCAGTGGATAGTAATTTGTCTAAATAAAATAAACGGATAGTAACTTTCTCTCATAACATAATGAAAGCAAACAAGATCGATTGAGACATGGCTTATGCGACCGATGAAAGGGATCTAATTTGAAAAAAGAAGTCATTTGTAGACTCATTCCGACATTTTACCAAAAGACGAAGAGATTCACAGTATGACTTTAAAAAAGGTACTAATTGCACATATATCATTTAAACGAATTATCCGATTGCTGCACCTACAGATTCAAATACATATTACATAATGAATTCATTACACATTTGAAATTATGAATTCCCAAATTTAAATTTTATTTGGCTCAGTTAAACATACTGTTCAAAAAGGCTTCATTTCTCCTCTAATCAAATACATTACAGGTGAATTTAACACGAGGTTTAGCATTTGATTATTATTAGTGATCAATTAATTAATTTTTTCAGCACGTGTATGACAAACATATAATATACGGTCTTGTAAAGTACTTTTAATATTATTAAAATAACATTTTATATAATTAATTATACAGATAATAATAAGGTTCAAATTTTTATAAACGATCAATGTGGATCACGCAAGTTTTGTCGAAGTCAAAATGATAAAGGACTAGTAATAATTGCATGATCATATAAACTAAAAAAAAAAAAAACTTAAGTTACGTGCAATTAACTTTAAAGATTTTACGTACTTGACCTATTCCAATAAAAAGCTCGATGCACAAAATATCACGTGTTCACGCAGGGCCACATCCCATGGGGTTAACTATTACAAATTCATTTGGGAAAACTAAAGGACTAACTTCATTTTCATTCTAATCTCATTTTCTATCAAGGCGTGATACCTAAAGAAGGGCAAAAATGTAGAGAGTTGCAATTAAACAATCACATCAAGAGGAGCTAATTCATGTAGCATCTCCAATTTGTTTATTTGAATGCACAATGAAGGTATAAATATGAGCTAGTATAAGTTATTTGATCAACAAAACCTTATAACGTCTACGTTTTTTTGAAATATTTTACTAGGACCTACCATACAGTTAAATCTATCATCCCCAGGAAGAAAGGATGCAGCTCCAAAATCACTATCTCTACACTTTGTGGAGCCAGGAAAGGAAGTTAAATCTATGGCTAGCTGATGCCAGGAACCTTAAAGAGCAACATATGCTGCAATGGAACGGCGAAAATTGACTAGTTCTTCTCCTCGACAAAATGTTGCTGGACTTGGCTTCAATCATTTATAGCCTTGAGATTTTTTTCTATGTCACTAGTCACTATGCTTTCCATTTAGTCATAAGGGCATAAGATCTTGGGAATCTCTTGAGTTCATGGACTGAATGCATAGCCAATGAGGGAGGAAAAAATATATTGCCATAAACACAAGAACTCCAAGATCAGCCTCTTCACCAACTGCTGGCCGACGAGGTTGAACCAAGTATATTTGGGTTGCACACCATAAGCAGTATAAGGAAGCAATTACTAACATCAGCTTGACAGAGTTGATAACTCGTAGTTTGAGCAGTTTGAGCGGCTTCACTCTGCAAGAGAATTACGAGAAAAAATAAGACATGTTAACGACAGAGCAAGCAAGTGAAATGAAAACAAAATCTCATTGAATAATCCATCAGCAAACACCTGTTGATGTAAATAAAGTCTGCGATCAAGCAGCTACATAAAATGCAAACCACAACAACAGCATCTGGATTGATTGGTGCTCGACCTTCCCACCAACCTGTGCTCAATATCCAAGTGTACATAGTAGACTTCCCATTTTCCTGTTTCAAGAGGTATAACTTATAAGGAATTAAACAAAAAGGGATTTGCTGATTTCAGGTAGGAGACAGAGAGAGAGAGTTTGTACTAAAAGCAAAGAAAAGATGCACTTTGTTGTTAGGGAAGTTTTGAAATGCATTTATGACTGACAGAGATAAAAGCATTTGATATATGGTCTCCAAACTAGTTTTAGAGACACCAATAAACAGGTGATTTGGAGATCAATATGACCTTTCTTAGAGAACTCTAAGAAATAAGGATTAAGCCATATGAACTATAAATTGGAAGGAGGTGAGTTCACTAGTTAAAATAAGTGACTTATAGTTCACTAGTTAAATAACAATCCATGCTTCCAAATAGTAATAAAGTTTCCTCCTTTGTCTACTATAGTACAACAACGTCTAGTTGCCACCTTCCTAGAGGATTAACCTACTGCCTTGACGGGACACACTATTATAGTTTTTCCCTTTCATCTCACCAGTCAAAAGTAATTTTAAGATGACTAGAGGCACAGATTTATATATACATTTATATATGCAGAAAAAATCTTTTCTCTTACAAGACAAGGATGTGTCTTCGAAAATAATTGAAATCTTTTAAATTTGTACTCTATACTTGTGTTAGTTTCCTTCTTGCGGGAGGACAGGAAGCAACCACTTCATGGTCCCTGTTTACCTCATCCTCCCCTGTTCTATGCCTGCAAGTTTACAGATGTGACTCATATTCCCCCTCCCGTAATACATAACCAAAGTAACTAACTTGTACAAGCTACTTCAAAAGCTGGTTAATCTTGGAACTATAATTTTGATAAGGAAAGATACTTGTATAGCTCGAAACTATCTTTGCTACAGCAAAATTCTCTTCAGAGACTCAAAATACTCTTTTATTTCTTAATGACACAACAATATTTATACAATGTGGACTTACAAAGCCTTTCCTCGAGCAACAATACCAGTTCGAGAACCACATTCAAGTCAGTAAAACGAATAAAGACATACTATCAGCATTTGCAAACATATCATACAAAACTTTTTGCAGGCACATCCAGAACGCTACTTGTGCTAAACCTTATATGCAGTTCTATTCTATGCTGCCATTCAATAACACAAATAGCTACCATTTTCTCAGAAATTTCACCAAGATTTCATAAAAAGGCCAGAGCAAAATATAGCTCACAAGAAACATGACCATATATGATATCAGACATTACCTCAAACAAATGGTCCAAGAAAAAATGTGACAAAGAGCCAGCAGCCGCCAGGAAAAGACACTGTTTCCTTGTAAGTGGCACCTGTTTGCATAGAAAATCACAATCAGCTACGACAGGGAACAGCAAAAAAGAACGAAACAGAGTTAGCATGTCCTCCCAAAAACAGTAGCTTTTCTCAAAGAGGATACACCAACACAATCAACATTCACAATTCTATCAATTTCCACAGAAAAAGTTGTTTGTAAAGGGAACAGATAGAGAAGCTGAGAGAATAGATGCTGACCCCAGAAACGGAATCAAGCGTAAAAACACAATCAGTTATGAAAGGGGAACATCCAAAATGAATGAAACAGAGTTAGCCATGTCCACCAGAATACAATAGCTTTTCTCAAAGAAGATACACAAACGGAATCAAAATTCACAATTCAATAAATTTCCACATTAAAAATTGTTTGAAAAGCAAACAGATGCTGACCCCAGAAACGGAATCAAGCATAAAACACAATGAGCTACGAAAAGGGTAAACAGAAAAATGAACAAACCAGTAGCTTTCTCAAAGGGAATTCACCAAAAGAATCAAAATTCACAATTCAAGATAGATACGCAGAGAGACTAGGGGACAAGGGGCTGACCCCAGAAACGGAATCAAAGGTAAAAACACAATCAACTACGAAAAGGGTGCACAAAAATGAACGAAACAGAATTATCCTAAAAACAGTAGCTTTCTCAAAGGTGAACACACCAACACAATCAAAATTCACATTTCAATCAATTCCCACACACAAAATTGCATCAACATAGAGAAACATAAAGATTAGGGGGCTGACCCCAGAAACCGAATCGAGCAATCCCTTCTTTAAGAGAAATTTGGAGACAGAGCTGTAAAGCATGGACATGGGAATACCAAGAATAAGTATATAATAAAAGGGGTCATGGATCCAGGGCTCAATTGCATAACCCAAAGCACTTCCTAACCCAAGGGTTGATGTAAACCACTCAGAGAAAGATCCAATGTCCGGTCCAAAGAAAGCGTTAATGGAATAGGTTAGGCAGTGATGAGGACTAAACCGGCCATTAGATACACTCATCAATCCTAATCCTGAACCCAATGTGTACATCATATGCGGTCCCGGCCCTGGCATTTCTGTTTGTTTTTTTTTTTGTGAATTCCGCCGCAGTGCCTGTGCATGTAAGTGAAACAATTTCTGCAAGCAAAAAAATCGATCTTGAATTTTGATCGTTTGTTGAAAGGGGAAGAAGAACCGGCCAGGCGATGGTAAGCTGTAGAGGTTCATATATAATACCTACGGTATCGGAGAATTACATATACCTATTACTTTACAGATGAAATTTTGGTTTTTGCCCATGTTTTTCGGCCTTTAGTCCAAGGCTTGGTACTCCCTCCGTTTTATTTTACTTGGCCTATATTAATTAAAATAAATTACACAAAGATTCAAGTTCATTGCAACGCTTCAGATTTTTATCTGTTAACTACATAGAAGTCCGACTAAATTCGAATTCACGTCGAAAAACTCTACATTAAGATTAAAGTATTCTCTAATAAAGAAGATTTCATATCCAAAAGGACTCTGAACTCGAGACTTCTTAATTAAGGATGAAGAAATACTTACTACACACATCACCACAATCATTGTTGGTTACACTTTAGCTCTGTCCTTGCTCAACAACAAATCAAGATTTAATCCAGATGTTACTCAATTTATGTGACACATTTCGCTTTTTGAGAGTCAAATAATTTAAGTTTGATCGAAAATGTGCTCATGAAATCTTCAAATTATTTATGAAATTTATATATTTGTAAACTACATAAAAAGTATTATAAGTCCCAATAATTGATAATTTAAAATATTTGAACGGTCAAAAATAAACGTGTTTGAATTTCGAAATTCACATAAATTGGAATAGAGAGAATAGTTCATTTGAATTGATTAGGAGTTGAAGTGAAAGGCATTCAAGCTACACTAACACTATTATTAAGGCATGACTTTTAAGTTACAATTTCATGAATAGCATATCAAAGTGCTATAATCTTAGGGTTAGTTAATTCCATACAAAATTAGATAGATATCTTTAAAATGGAATATATTCTATCACGATTCAATAATATTCAAATTAATCAAGCTCATATATGAATATCGAACAACAAATATCTACTCAAACGACCCCCTCAAGAGTCATCTATCTACTCAAAGGGCCCTTTAAAAACTTCCATTACATCATTTCCCACCAAATATACTCACCACCCAAACTTCTATTATTAAGCTCTACCAGTTTTTCCTTTCTCCGTCTTCTCTAATCACCAGCGAATGCATTAACCGATATTTCAATGGCCGGTTCTGAATTTCCTCATGCATATGCAGAAACGCCAAGCATCGATAATTCCGATACGCTATTTCGAAGACGTCTTCGTTGTTTCTGCTTCCCATCTTTCCGTTCTCCAAATCAATTAACAAAATATGTTAAGTTGGACTGGTGGCATAGGTTACGTAGCGGTGCGGTTACGGAGGGATCTGTATGGGCGAAAGGAATCAACGCTTTGAAGAAGCTTCGAGAATGGTCGGAGATCGTCGCCGGACCGAGATGGAAGACTTTCATCCGGCGGTTCCATCGGAACAAAAGCTGTAATAGGAATGCGAAATTCCAATATGATCCTTTGAGTTACTCACTGAACTTCGATGAAGGACGGGGGAATAACGGAGAGGAGGAGGAAGAATTGGTGCTTCAGAATTTCTCGACGAGATACGCATCGATTCCGGCGTCTAGTAACTTCGGCAAAGATGGGCCCAGTTTCGTTTGAGTGCCAGAGTCGCAAACAGAACTACTATTTGATAGTGATTGGATATCTACCCTTTCCGAGATAAAGATGAAATATTTCAAATTAAATTTGATTGATAAATTTATATCGTGAATCAATAAATTAGTCTCAGCATATAATTTCGAGACAATTTAATCCGCAAGGAACCCTTACAGGTCAGTAGTGGGGCTAAGAAAGCACAGCTCATCATAAAAGATGAGTAGATTGCGTGCTAGTTTCTACTTTTTGTTGGTACAAAAAAAATTATTGTGGTTGGTGTTAGTTGTCTAATGTCTTTTTCCTTGTTTAATATAATTTTCTTCTGTTGTTCGTCTTCATAAGCACTGTACATAGAATATCCATTTTTTGTGTGATGATTGCTGAGTTGATACTAGGTGTTATTTGAATTTAAAAAACCCAATATTGAGTATAAATTGTGTGTTGAAATTAATTCTGATCAATTTTAGCTATACAGAGGTAATAAAGTTATCTGTCAGGGGCCACCATTGAAGAAATCAGTGGAAATTGACTCATTGATAAAGCAAACATAAACTATTTTTGATGATCCAAATCAAATCCAATGACAATGAAGACACTACGAACAATATATGCTTTTTTGCGTTATGAAACAGAACTCTTAGGCTTTGGCTAAGTTGCTAGATCGATATCGAGCCCTTATCCTCAAATTTTGTAAAGGGAAACTGGGTTCTTAGATCCATCCTACAGACCAATTTCTCTCCATACAACCAGAAGGAAGATCATTTGTTTGAAGTAACATTTCAACAAACGAATACAATCAGCTAGGCCTATAACATGATTCATTGAGGCCTTGTGTTCGCTGCATCTTACAGATCAAAAACACTTAAACAGATATATATGAAAACTAACGTGACAAGTTAAGCTTATTTGTATTCCAAAAGCACTTTGGCATTGAATGAAATCATGTATCTCACTACTCTGCATTGATGAAGAACTACCATACCCCAAAAGATATAAAAGCCACAAGAAGACAGGAAATTTGAAGATGAATTTTTGCCACAAAGCTGATATGTTCTCAAATATGCTTGTAATTTTCTAATAGAGACTAGAGTTGAAAGGAGAAGAGGGGAATTCAATTAAATTAAGTAGATGCAACAAACCATAATCCACAAATAAGCAAGCATCCAAAAGAGTGCAACAATTTGGTCATTTCTTAATTTAGGGCACCTCGTGAAAATGACCAGCATGTGAACGGCCAACTACACGTCCACACAGAGATGCCAAAATTGGCCAATTCTGGTGAATTAGCTGGAGCAGGAATAAGAAAAGTTAAACAAACAGATTAGTCATGAGCATCTGAGACTTACTATTGGAGAACTAAAGCAGATATACCAAATACTAGGGATGCATACGGCTGTTTATGTATTAGATTACTCAACCTCCCCGCCTTGGTTCAATAATACTCTAGTTGGAGCAAGATAGAGGAGGTGAGTCTCTAACCCGTTGGCTGACTGAGGTTAGGCTATGGCAGGGAATTTCTCGGTTACCAAAGACAATATTAAAGATCTACTCATTCACAATCCCCACTCCAGTAATCAGCAGCCAACACGGGGAAGAAACCACCACAGTATGTAGATTGCAATAAACTTATGCTCCAAATTCTACACCTTTTGGTTCCTCAACATAATCAACGTATTCTTTTTCTAGCTCTCAATAATCATTTTGTACACAAATAATGGCTAGAAGGTAAAACACACTTCTCTGTGAATCAGACTAAAGCTAAAGTTAGGAACCGAGTGAATTTAAGGTACAATGCAGCTGTATTAAATAAAAGCATGGCAGATGGACACTTTAGAACCAAAATTTGGTGTCAACCTCTTTATATTTATGTAATTGCCAAAAAAGAGGAGAGAACAGCCAAGAAAGTAGGGAGAGAAATATCATTAGCAACAAAGAACATAGAAGGCATTCCATTTTACTCTGTCCAGAAATCCAACCTCCACTGGCAATATCTTGGTCAAGGATAAGACAACTTATCCGCAGTTGCCGGGTGTTGCAGATTTCAAGCCTTCCAACAGTTAAAATATTTACAGAGGGAAGATTCATCTGTGCCCACCCAGACAATACGGCAGACAAAAGTGCTCACAAACCGATTGAAATCCTCCTTCCTTTCATACATTGAAAGAAATGGTGGTTGGAGACTGAACACATCATTGGTCACATCACACAACCACAAGAGCATACTAGAATCTGATACTTTTGAGGAGCCCACCATAGTCCATCCTTTGATAACTGCAAGAAGCAATGAAAAAGGAAAGAGTCATACCAAATATGCAGCAAATATACTTCATCATGCTTAAATTCAAAATATGGTACTAAGAATTATGCACAAGCTCTTAACACTTCAAAGCATTACTCTCCACAGAATGAAACTACTATTTCCTCTGTTTAAGGATGACACATATCCTAATGGCATATTAAGATCACATTCTCAGGAAGGAGAAACAGCCCGAGTGTTACTTGATAAAAGGAGAAACATCCCAAATATATATATATCCAAAATTTTGAATTATCTTCATTTTCTCCCGATCAATGAAAACTACAATTAAAAGATTGTGTTGTCAAACACCTTCATAGATCTTGCATGTGTACAAGGCCGGCAGAAGGGACGCGAGTTCAAAAGGAGCAAAAACTACATGGTAAAAGGAATGTACACAAACAAACAAGCAGCTCAACCACAGCAGGTCACATGCAATTTTGACAAAGCATTTCCAAGCACATGCCTAGAATCTAATCACTTTCCAGTGCTTATACAACATAACAGACAAAGATGGTTAAAAGTCTAAATCATAAAGAAGACCATCATAACCACAAGTAAATGAATCTCATATCACCTTGATGATAGCCAAGTTGCAGTTTTTTTGCATTCCTACTGCCACGGTGATTGCTTGAACCTGTAGCTCTCACTGTCCCATCCTCCCTCGGGTTCCTTCCTCTTCAGTAGACTCCCAGCTACAGGATACATCCTCCCATGCTCGTCCAGTTGCCTTGATACCAACGAAACTGACTCTTCTTTCCCTTCCAAGTCCACAGCTCCAGGGCCTGCATTCAGATCCAGACCTTGCCGGCTGCGTTTTCTGTTGTGGTCTGTTGCTCCATTGCTGTTAGCATCGGGAATGGAAACCACATAAGGCCTTGGGTATTGAGGTGCCACAGCACCTAGCAACTGTGAATTCATAGGTGGAGTGAAAAGTCTTCCACCCGAGGATGAATCAATATAAGAGGTTGATCCAACAGCATATGTTCCAGAGGGAAGTGGGAAAGTGGTTCCAAAAGGGAACACAGGATACTGGAATGGGGCAGCGGGGAATGGCATAGCAGGTGATGATGACAATACCGAGCCCCTAAAAACATCTGGAGTAAAGGGGGAACCACCAGCAGATGGACCTAACATTCGTGGGGCACCGGGTTGGATTATTGGAAATGGTGGCTGCTCCCCACGATCAGGCAACATTGATGGAATTGTCATAGTTGAGTAACTATTCCCTGGAGCAAACCAAGACGATAAGTTTCCCATTTCTGGATTGTTCATTCTGAGGCTAGAAGCATTTAGTTGGGAACGCATGTTTCCCTGATGACTCTGGTGGAATAGAGGCTGTTCTGCACTTGAATCATCAACTCCAGGCCCATTATTCAAATCAAAGTCCCTCCTCACTTCTGTAGTTGGCAAGATATTGGATGAAGATGCTCTTGCAGGAAAAACAGCACCCTCTAATCTATGACTGCTACTCAAGGAGCATTGGCCTACATCATTAGGTTCATCAACTCTATTCAAATCAAGATCAAGTCCTCCAAAACTACGAAGAGCAGGAGAACCTGAACATCTATTTTTTGATGAAACAAGGTTAGTTATATGGTCCACCGCAGATCCTATTGCTAAAGCACAATCCTGAGAATTTACGTCCTCAAAAACTCTTTCATCAGCTACATTCAAATCAATATCTAGTGGAGGACGACCATGCTTGCTGGTAGAAGCTTCAGTAACAGAGATGGTCATGGAACTTGAATGCATGTCAGGGGGTTTTCTTGGCTCAGCCGGACGAAATGCACTTGTGGCTGCTGATCCTTTCCACCCAAACTCCCCTTTGACTCTCAATAGATCTTCTGGCGGGACAAAAGGTCCTTTGGCAGCAGCAGCCACCGTAATGGAAGCAGGAAGGCTACTGGAAACAGAAGAGACAGCAAACGTTGATGGGCTCATTATTTGGACGTTTGACAAACACCCAGGGCCTGTCGAGTTGATTGGCTCCCCATATTTCCCTTCATCAGAAATGAAACCTTCATTTAAGTCAAACTTCATCTTTGAAGCTGAATCTGGGGCAGCAGCAGCATAGCTTGAAGAAGCTTCCCCTTTGATGGATACGCATTCCTTTGGTCTATCTGCCTCTACACCAGAGTATTTAGATTCTCTTGATTCCACATTTTCCACTTCTGCATTACAAAATCCAGGTGTCTCTTTCTTAGTAATTAATCCACTGTCAGAATCATGCGTAGTCATCTCTTCAGCATTAGGTTCATCCTTTATCAAATTCGTTCTAGCTACATTAGATTCAGAAGCGGCTTTATCCTCAATAACTGAAGTATCAACAGTTTTTTTATCAGAATTTGGCTGTTCTGACTGAAAAACAATCTTTGCATCCATGTCATCAGAATGTCCACCTTTCCCTGCAGTAGAATCTCGACTAGAACCAGATTGTTGCAGCTCTTCCTTGTCACCCCTCTCTGTAGAGTCAGATTTCGCCACAACCGAAGGTGGTTTAACCTCTGTACTAGCAACACCTAACACCCTACTCACGTCATTTTTGTTGTCCCCCTCATATTTAAAAGCAGAAACTCCAACTGGTGGTTTCAAGTCTTCTATGCTTACAAGGCCATTAGTGACTTTGTCCTCTCCTATTGAACTACCATGTCCACCTAATTCACCATCTAGAACATTATCAAGCGTCTTAGTGGAAATTACTTTTTCCTCATGGAATTGTTTGCTCTGTTCACCATCACTCGCTTTTTCTGATACACTGCAAGGAGCCGCAGCAGACTTTGTCATCTCAACCAACTTCTCATTAACATCTGATTTCAAATTTCCGGCTGTCTGTGAATCAGTGCAGGAAGAGTTAAAGCACTCTCCCGTGGTTGTTTCTTCAGAAGGAGATGAAGAGGGTCTTCTATCTCTGTTAAAATCCGTCACTGCAATTCTATTAGCATGTAGTTTACCCTCAGACCACGACATACTAGCAACAACAAACTGTTTCTCTTTATCACCATTAGCATCACCGTCATTTTGCCCACTATTGTCACCTGAAGAGTTATCCCCAGGAGATGTCTTTGACTTAAGCTCATCACCTGTGCAGGTCTCCCCACCTGAAGGGCTATCTCCTTGGGGAGAAACAAAAGGTGAAACCCTCCCAGACTTGGACATTTCTTCAGTAGCCACACTGGCTAGCAGATTCATTCCAACAGCATCACTTAGTGACATGGATGCGTTTGCTTCAGAATATTTTGCACAGCTCTCAATCAATGCATTCATGGAGCTGAATGAAGCTTCGTGTAGCTTTCCTGACTTCAGTTCAGTTCCTGATGACGAAGAACCAGGTTTGGCAACTTCAGCTGATTTCCTGCCCTCACCAGCAGTTTTACTCCGTTCTTCCTCCAGAACAGCAACAGGTGATCCATCACCCTCATCAGATCCAGTGAGTACATCTTTCAAAACATTGCTCTGCCATGATTCTGCATTCCCGTCAATAGTAACATTTGATCGATATGCATCTTTCTTCTCCTTAGAATTACGATCAAGCTGATCATTCTTTTCAGAAAGCACAGGAGAAGAAGCTCGGCTGCTCATGATTGTAGGGTCTTCATACGATCCTCCACTGACACTCCGCGCAGGACTGCGGCCTTTGTTTGATATCTTTACTATCACTTTGTGACAACTCCCCTCAACAGCTGGCACATCAACCGTTTTTTCACCACTCGATGCAAACTGCAGTGACTTCTCAGTGGTAGGATTCCGGTGCAATGAAGAACTTCTGTTTGTAGAACCTTCTTTTTGACCTGCAGAAACTGATGGTCCAGGACCACCATTTATCGATTTGCGGTGCCGAGAACCACCACTAGAGATCTTAATGCTGCTCATTGAAACAGCAGTTGAACTCCTCGCATCCTCCTTCCCTGATAAGGACTGACTGTGATTGTGAGACTGACTAGAACTGCTGCTCTTATCTTCCCTTGCCAGAGGAACATCACTGGAACCAAAAGCTGAAATTCTTGGCTGACCCACTTTTCCGGATGAAGGAGGTGATGCTTGTTTTATTGGGCCTGGGGACGAGCATGCAGACTTCATATTAGTTTCCACTGGTGTAGGCTTAATTGAGGTTGTCTTGGATGCAGAAAACTGTGTAACTGAGCTCCTTGTTGCATCAGTGGAACCACCAGGATTTTTGTCACCACTATGTGAAGCCTCAGGCAGCCGTGCTTTAGAGGGCCACGTGACAGCTTGATTTGAGCCAGACTTAGAATCAATCATGTTCATTTCAGCTTCGACGCGTTTCTTCCATGTGTCAACTAAGCTTCGCGCCTTCCTCTGAATTTCCATGTTTTTATGTTGGCGCAAGTGATTAACAGATTTACCAATATTGCACATCTGTAGTGCTTGAAGATTCACAGGAAGCCTATCAAGTGCTCGAAGCAAAACCAAGAGAAATTCCTCAATTGATATATCACCGTCCTTACTATTACTAACTTCAACAATCCTCCCTCTATGAACATCTTGAAGCCATCCATCTAACACAGGCAAACCCTTTAACTGTACAAACCTAGCAAGGCAGTCAAACTTGTCAGTTGCAGCAACAACACTTGCAAGCATCGAACGACTAGTCAAATCCATTTTCCTGTCCACTCTATCCGGTTGCATGAGCTGAACAAGCTTTGCAGCACCTTCACAGTCCACAAGTCCTCCTTCCTCTGTTATTTTAGAAATTTCTGATTTTAAGACGCTTTCACTATCATCAGATTTAACTGAACGTTCCCGTTTGATGGATTCAGAGCCCTGTTCTCCTCGCTCCCTTTTCTTTCCCTTGACTTGTGAAGGAAAAGATGCTACACTATTTTGTACATTATCAGAACCAGTTTTCAATTGTGACGCCGACATAGAGCCATTCATCGGTTTAGGAGAACGACCACCAGGCTGCACTGTTGCATGCATCTCTACTTGTGTCTTGTATAACAGCTGATCTACCTCTTTTTGTTGTTCCTGCAGAGGAAAAATAATATTTGATTAGTGAAACAATAAGCGAGATCACAAAAAAAATGCCTGAAAGTTTTGCAATTCCTCTTGTTCTCACACCATTTCAAGGAACCACCCCGCAAAGCAGCCCAAAACCTTCTTTTTCTTTGATGAAAAACATATCCAAGAACAAGACACACTCTCTCTCTCTCCCTTTTCCATCCAACATTTCAACCCTATTTATCTATATCATCTGTAAATTACCTGCCCATAGTTTAGCAGAGGAATACTTAACTGTCAAGCAATGAAATGATAACTTACGTTAATATAATCTTGATCAGTTAACCAACGTAAGCACTTGTTTGAAATGTCATAAACCCGCCTGCAGACAAATGAGGATATCCCTGTTGGAAGTTCAGCCCCTTTAGGAAGGAATGCAACTTTACATGGATGGAGTAATGATGCAGCTGGAGTCTCATCCCTATGGAAGGAATAAAAGATTTCGTTCGGCGTGGTGTCCAGCAAGATGCCCTTATTAAGCTTCAGCTCAGCAGGACGATAGAGCCAATTAAGACCTAATTGCAAGTTATTATCTTTACCCAATCTTAGTCTACGTATTATTCCAATGAAAGGCGGTGAATCATGTGGTGGTTTGAACAAAGCGCAATCTCCCACATGAATTTTGCGACCATCCTGCAGAGAGAGGATAACATTCACTTCACCAAGAAAACCAGAATAAAAAATACCAAAATAAACTAACAGAATATAAGAAAACTACAAATAGCATAAAAACATAAGAAAACTACACGGAGGATAACTACATATATGAACTAAAAAGCAATAGTGAGAGATGTTGATAGAGTTGAAGACATGGAAAGGGGGAAAACCCATAGCCTCTTCATTCTGAACAAAAAATTATAGTAACACACTTCCATAGTTTCTAGGCACTTTTTTGTATTGACAGCACTTCATCATTGTAGAACCAACTCTTATCTACCCAGAATTTGGAGGACACTAGTTTGAGGTACATTTGCAACTTAACTGCTTGCTTTATCTAATCCCAGTATCTTCACCCAAAAAGATACAACAACCAAGTAGTGAACAACCATACACGACCACGACCAAGCTTTCAAGATGCACAAGTGCAGATGGTGGATGAATAAGAAGCTAACATAATACTAAAGAACACATCCGCGCACCAAATACCTAACTATACACCTCTCTGCAAAATTTGACCAAACATATAAGCATATTTATGACATAAAGCCGCAAGAAGCTAGCTAAAATGATACAACCTCCAAAAAAATCACACGCAAACAAAAAAAGCTATCTTTTTTATGCACTATTACAGAACTCCCCTCAGTGAGCGGACGGGCACATAAAAGAAAACGAAATAGAAAAAAAAAAAAAAAAGCAATCAAGACAATACCTTACAGAAGGAATCAGCAGTAACAGTATTCACAATAGAAGAACCACCGACGTCTACAGTCCTCCTTGTAGTCGTCGCCGGCATGTGCTGACCACCGCTTCCACTCCCCTTTTTACAAACCTGACCTTCTTCCCTTTGTATCCTCCCATGCATAATAAAACTCCCCTTGCATTTTCCCCACTCACTTCACTCTCAACCATCAATTAAACCATCCAATTCCTCAAACAAAACAAAAATCCCCAATTTTCCTCAACCCTAGAACCCAAAAAAAACCCTCGATCGCCCAATTAACACACCAAAACCCTAACTTCCCTCACTCAATTTCAACACCAAAACATCAATTCACCGATCTGCAAACATCAAATTGTTAGATCCAATTCATACACAAACAACTCCTCGTATGCTTCCACACAACAAACAAACACCAACACAAAAACACAAAAAAAAAAAAAAAAACTACTATATAAAATACAAACCTTAATTTAAGTTGTGAAAAAATACGAAGTAGGAGTATTTGAAGAAGAAACTGAAATCGCGGAGTGTTTATGAAAGGGTTAAAAAGGAAAGGTGGTGTTGTTGTTGTTTGAGAAGTTTCGGGTTGTAGAGATTAGGGGAAAACGGGCAGGGGATTTTGGGCAGATTGGGCAGACGCATTGATAACGCTATGTGGGACCCATAAAAGATGAGTTAAAAAGACTGAAATGTTTTTGTGACTGACTGCTACTACTATGAGTACTGATGATGTGGTGCTAGAATGTGACTGCACTCACTAAAAAATAAAAAAATTTAAACTAAAAAGGCTAATTCTAAACACACCTGGCAGAGCTATTTTTTCTTTTCTTTTTTTTTGGTTTAATATCGCCGTATTTAAGAGTGTTTTCTATGATTGGCGTTCAAAGATTTCGATTAAAGAAAAAGATAGAGATAAATAGAATTAGTATTTGCTATTAGTGGTTTTGATTATAGGAGTGTTTTCTGTGGTCGGCGTTTTGGGGGAGAGAGTGTACATGCGTCACTCGGTGATTAGATGCACAATCTTTCATGTGTAGGGATTTGATTTGCATTTGAGGATGCTTCTAATTGGCTCTTTTGCTTCTTTTCAAGATCATGTCGAATCACTCTCTCATACTTTTCATAGGTCAGTCCTGATATCATTGACATTCGTCGCTGATTGAGGAGAAGATAAGGTTGTAAATTCTTCCTTTTATTCTATTCTTGCTTCGTTTTTAATACGATAAGTTCTTCCTTCTATTCTATTCTTGCTCCGATTTTAATACGACAAGTTCTTTCTTCTATTCTTATTTTGCTCCAATTTCATTACAATAAGTTCTTCCTTTTATTCTACTCTTGCTTTGATTTCAATATGATAAATAAAGGTAGCACTAGCTATAAGGTTTTGTGATTATAAGCGATGCAATCAGCCAAGGCGGTGGATTTGCCTTCGACTTTAGTCAATTCTTCTTTCATAAGGGACATTAATGAAGTAACCTTTATCATCATATCCATCGATTCAAATCATATACGTGTCCCTGACAGACGTCATTATCAGTAGCGGACATCAATCAATTCTTTTTTCACAAAGGACATTAATGAAGTTACATTTATCATCGTATCCACCGATTCAAATCCTATATGTATCCTTGACAGACATCATTAACTCATTATAAAACCAACTTCCATTCAAAAGTCAAAGCCAAACTCACTCTAAGAAATTGAATTGAATTAAGCTGAACAAACTCTCAACTAAGGAAAGAGCTTAATAACGTAAAAAGAGATTTTCCAATAATATATAAAAAAAAAATTCCCATTAAGAATCCGAACAATATAGGTCCATAATATCTAGTAATTTGAGGTGGTGGGGGTTGAGCTAGCTGGGGGGGGGGGGAGTTGACAGATGCGGGTGAGATATGGTGTGAGGTATTTGACTTTTAATTTTTCTAAGAAAGCAACTCTCTCTCTCTCTCTCTCTATTTCTTTCTTTTCATTCATTTTTTTTCCTTATATTTTGTTTGGCATCAGATTCACCACTGACCCATTGTGTTTTCTGGTTCCGTAAGCATGTGGGTGGGTGGGTGATTGATTGGGTAGCTTCCTTTACAAGGACAAAAAAAGAATAATTTTCCATCTTCATAAAGGGCATATATGTAATTTGGCAATGAGGTTCCTAATCTTGTTTAATCACATATTTACAAGCTTGTTGAATGTAGGATCGGTAAACAATTCATCGAATTTCATGTGTCTATCACTCTATTTATTGTTTCCTTTGTTTATGCACGATGGAAGTTGTTATGTTATGTCACGTCGTATTTCTCAACTATTACTTAAATGATGTATGAAATTAATTGTGTCAAGAAATTCAATTCATTTTGGTAACAATTAAAACGATAGCACCCCAAAAAAAGGAAGAAAAAAATAGAATAGTAATAAAGGAATAGTTTGCTGCCAAAGAAGTTGCTTTGCTTTAGGCAGTAGCAACCAAATCTGCTTTTAGTCAGAAAGATGGTACAAAAGCACTACGTACCTTATAAAAAAGCTGACTCATACACATGGACTACTTGCCCATGTCTTTTTATTTAATACACACACGTTGACACCAGATTTTGTGCCCAACAATGACCACTAATTTAATGAGTCTCACGTTTATACAACGTGAAGCTAACTTACATCTCATCAAACCAATCTTGTTGGTTTTCACATCTCTCAGATAAGAAGCTGCATCCATAAGCTAAGCTTGAATCTTGTCATCTTCAAATAGTAGAATATCTCAGTTAAAGAATCTAGATCGATGGCATGGCTCGTAAAACTTCAACACCTGCTTCCAAGGCTGATACAAATACACCTATTCTTGGCCATATAGGCCTAAACTGATAATTGTATATCGCGATGAACACAACTATGCTCGCTATAATATCATACTATCACATACAGACACTATAATACTGAAATATATCAATAGAAAGCAAGCACTTTTTACCCCTTTCTCTCAAGAGGCATGAAACATAGAATCCTAGTTATGGACTTAAATTTTGAATTCATTCATTCTACTGCCATCATCTTTGTTCATTCTTTGAACTGTCATTCAAGACGGCACATGGGACAATGTGCTTGAGCAGATTGAGAATTCACCCACTTCAAGATACAATGAAGATGAAATGCATGGTTGCAAGCACCCCATACTGCAAAGACAAGTAAATTATCAAAACATAAATAAAAAAAATAAAAAAAAAGGTGTCGGACTCCTGAGAGGTCATGTCAATACTAACCACAGAAAGATTATGAACCCTAACCATTTCAAAAAATCAAATGTCACTTCTTCCTCATTTTCAAAATCCAGTGACACTCCTAAATTTGCTGTTTAATTAACATTTAATCTGAATTTGTTAAGAAATAATCAGAAGGGGAAAATAAAATACAGCAAAATGACCAGTAGACGTTCTTTTGGCAATCATCTTGCTTAACCTTGGTGTTTTCAGCAAGTTTGGTTGCAAGGTACTACTCCCTTCTCCCTTCTGGTATTGCCCGTAAGCAAAAGGCATCATTCTGGTTAACTTACTACTACTGCTGACAAAAACTTGAGTATAGCCTGTAAAACCATGGCCTTTTACCACTCCCAAATTTAGCTTGGGTGGGCATGTTCCATCCCCTTTTATACCAGGGTAGCCTTGTAGAGCCATAAAGAGATACCAAAAGACCTACTTTTTTCTCCCTTGTTTTCTTTTTGGGTTTTAAGGGTGGTTAAGGCTAAGGGTTTGTGAGTTTAGAATGCAAAGGTAAGTAAAAAATTCACTTTTTTTCTATAGTACAGGAAAATTGTATAAAGAAGGTGCAGATTTCACATGGTCTCTGAACAGAGACAACGTCGTGATCATATAAGAGCTTTTGTTTTGTCCACGTAAGATTGTTAGTAGTTGTACTGAAGACAACTTTACAATTGAAACTTGTGATACATCTGGAGCTATCCAATTATCCTCCACTGCATCATCTCTGTTTCTGGCATGTTTAAATGTGCCAACAGAGACTTTCTCAAGACAGTTTTTCTCCCCTTATGAATTTGTAGTTAACACAAGCGAACCTTTTAAAATACAGGCTTTGAAAGAGACTCTGAAGATAATTATTAATATAGGGTGTAACTTTGCAGCTTACTGAGTATTTTGATCAAATATTTTCAACATAAGCTGTCAATAAAAAGATAAAGAGTACAAATACTTGTCAAGAATCTTGTACTTTTTGAAAATCAGTATTAGCAAACAATATGTCTGTGCTATAGAGCATTTCAGTTCTTGGCTAAATCTTTCTATGACTAGCTCACTCTATCTTTTCAGCATGTGACCAAGGAATCTCAATTGCTTTAGTAACATGTGTTTAAGTGTCAATGAAGCTATTTCCATAATTATCTTCTGAAAATTTTATGTTGCACAGTATTACATTGCTTTCAACACACCCATAATTTCAGTTTCCATATTTGTAGCCTCCTCTATTATTTGTGACTCCGCATATATTAAATCTCCCCTATTATCTCGTATGCTGAATCCGTATGAGCTTTGTCCAGGATTCCCTTTGCATGCACCATTTGTGTTGCATTTCACCTAATCATAATCTGGTTTCTCCCAACACACTATTCTATAGTATAATGTTGGCTTATATGCGCTTAGAGTAGTGAGCATCTCCTTCTAATTCTGAATCTCTCATCTTAACCATGGATACTTCACTTTGATTAGCATTTGAATTGTTTGGTGGCATTGCCCTAGCAACCTCATATATGTCACCTCCTTTCCATACTTTCTAGCATTCCTCATTTTTCATAGTTTCCATAAAATAATTACTAGTATTGCCTTGAAAATTTGTTTCACCTTATACTGTCCTAGCCAATCCCACCAAATAGTAATCAATTGTTATAGGTGAATTCCTAAAATTTTAATATTTGCACATGAAGCAAAGTGCTTCCATAGCTTTTGGGCTATGGGAACTGTTAGAAATAGGTGTTGTATTGTTTCCTCCTCCCCCACATTACAACAATAGCATTTTGATACCATATTTACCCTCATCATTTTAAAAACATCATCTATGGGAATTCTCTGTCTCTATACTCTCCAAAAAAAAATGAAAGTTTAAAAGGTAACCCCTCAATCCAGAAGTTAGTCATCCATTCAATTTCTTCCCTTTTTTGCCTAGTTACATGAAATGATAACCTCACAGTAAATTCCCTTTGAGAATTACCCATCCACCAGGCCTTATCTTGAGCACCCACACTCATGTTAGGACTGATATTATTCAAAATGCAATCTACCATATTGTGAGACAATAGTTGACTTAGTCTTGCTATATCCCATTGCCCATTCTGAATCATCTCTTTGACCTCCATTTCTTCCTATACTCCTTTTGGTTCAATGTAATAAAGAGCACCTTGTTTAGTCCAGTTGTCCATCCAGAAGTTAGCATTCCCTGCCTTCTGTTGCCACCAAAGTTCATGTTCCACATCTTCCCTGACTCGTATCATTTTTCTTCAGACCTGTGATGCACATCTGTTATTCGCCGTTGTGGGGTAGTGTTCTTTACAATACTTGTTCCACATAAATGTGCTCCATATCGATGTCTGAGTTCTAAACAACCACCACAGTTTAGTGAAAATAACATTAGATTGGGTAGCACATTTCAGACCATGCAACCCAATGTTTGTCTCTTACTTATGTATGGTCACCCCAGAAGAATTTAGCAAAAATCTGATAGATTTGATCTATAACACCTTTTGGTGGAGACATAGTTGATAACATGTAAATAGGTATGGACTGTAGTACATGATTTATCAAAATGTATTTTCCACCAAAAGACGGGAATCTATTATGCCATAAGAAGATTCTAGCCGCAACCTTCTTAATTAGCCCTTCAAAGTAGCTTTTCCTTTTTCTTCCATAATATATATAACACCCTAGGTATGTGAAAGGAAAATTGTCAGGCCTAATACCAGTCAGCTTCCTCAGCCTTATTGTTATAATCAAAGGGGTCTTTTCGTTAAAGTAAAAAAGCTCTTCTCCTTGTTGACCTTTTGTCCCGACACTGTTTCATAATCTCTCAAAACCTTCATCATTTGAATCATTGAATGCATGTCTCCCGATTCAAACAAAATTGTGTTATCTGCATAGGCTAGATGATTGATTTTAGGACTCAATTTTGGCATTCCAAATTCCTTAAAAGATTCTTGCTCATTAAGTTGGTTAAGACTTCTAGATAACACCTCCGCAACTATAATGAATAAGGTTGGAGACAATGGATTCCCTTGCTTTAACCCCTAGTTGAGTGGAAGAAGCCATGAGTCTGTTCATTAATTAGTACATAGTACCAATTAGTCGAAATCAACCTTCAAACAATTTCTATTATCACCTCTGAGAATCCAAACTTCCTTAGCACTTTTGTTAAAAATATCCAAGTCACTCTATCATATACCTTAGCCATATTCAACTTTACCACTACATTAGCCTCTTTATTTCTTAGGTGTATATCCCGTATGATCTCATGTGCTAACAAATCATTTTTCGTTATGCTTCTTCCTTTCACAAATTCGGACTGGTTAGGAGATATAATATTTGGAAGCACTCCAACAATCCTCTCATGAAGCAGTCTCGAAATCACCTTATTAGTAAAATTGCTCAGACTTATGGGCCTCAATTCTTTGAATTCTTGCACTAACTCTTTTTTTGGAATCAAAACAAGTTTAGTATGTGTAATGAATTTGGGCAACTCCTACCCACAGAAAAACGCTTGAACTAATCTCGTGAGGTCCTCACCCTTTAGACTTGTTTGATTGAAGATCGTTATTCTATCCTCAATGTAGGATAAAAATAACACTATAATCCTGAGATAACTGATTCGGAACCAATTATCATGTGATTTTATCTTAACCAAACATAAAATAAACTCATCAAAAATTAATTATGGGATTAAGTATATCTTATTCCTAGTACCAAATGAGCTCTTGATGTGAGGCAAAAATAACACTATAATCTTGAGATAAATCTACAATTTATTTCAATCAAACGTAGAATAAACTAAACCTAAAATTAATTTCTAAAATTTTTAAATATCCGATAATTTCTAATGTACAAAAACATAAAAGGTATAGTTTGCTAATTAAAGTTCAAATCAGATTAAACATACCTTCATGCACTTTATTGCAGATCAAAGTCTCGTGTGAATCAAATTATTCCCACAAATTATGACTTCTAATCGTTAGATTAATTATTCAAACAAGTAAATTGAGAAGTCCCCAATTTGATGCACTTTGGATATGAATTCTATTTAATCTAAAGGCTTCGCTTTCAATTAATATATTCCTATGTACCAAAAAAATAAGAAATTGTAGTCGTTAAATTTTTAATTTCAAAATCTATAATTAAATGGAAACAAAAAGACATAATCTTCAAAATTGTCTTTTTATTTTCTTTTTCTTATGAGATACATTGAGAATGTCCCCAAAAAATAAATACCGAGTAGTGTGATCTTAATTCATTAAACTACTATACTCCTTCTGTTTCATATCAGATATACACTTTCTATTTTACACGATAATTAAAAAATATTAATAGATTGATCAACTTTAAATCTATTAATGATTTTACCCTTAGTTCATATTAAGTAGCTTTTTGAAAAAAAATATTCTTGGACTTCAAAATTTCTTTAAACTTTCGAAGGTCATATTAATTATAGGGGTAAAATGGAGAAAAATAATTAATTCTATCATAATTTAATAAGTTATCTAATAAAATGAGACAAATATTTTTAATAAAGTGCACATCTTATATGGGACGGAGCGGGTAGCAATTAGGTTGAAACACATTTTTTAATTTCAAAATCAAATTGTATGTTTGGGAATCTTGCATTAACTTTCTTTGTCTTGCATTGGAATTTGTGCTTAATTTAATTTGAGATTGTTGTACGAACAAATCCGTCATTAGAATAAATGTTAATCCTCTTTTTATTTGAAGTATATAAAAATTTAAAATATAAGGCTTAGATTTAAAAAAACCTTAGTCAGATTGCTGACAAAAGATAAACTATTTTTATTGAAGTAATAAATATAAATTAGCACTTAAACTAATACACCGGAGCGTGGGGGTGGGGTTGGGGGTGGAGGGGTTCAAGATTCTTTTGATTAATTTCTATTTCTTACAAATATTTGTTTATAGATTTATTTTCGGGAAAAATAATAATTCAAATTTTGTGCTATGATCAAAATTCTGTTTTCGTTAATCGTGGTAAAAATATTTTTGTTGTCATAAAATTATTCTAAATATGTCTTTATTCGATTTTCAATATATAAGCCTTTTTAACAAGCAAAAAAGGTCAAACTTATTCTTGTAATATGCGAAATAATTCACATTTGCTTATAAAACTTTGTGAATTAGCACAAATATTTTCTAATCATCAAATATCAATAATTATCGCTCAAAATCAATAACGAGAAACGTCTTCCTTGACATTTTCTTTAATGTATAGTTTCATTTTCCTAAGGTCCTTTTAAATTTCAAAAGATTTGAGTTTATAATAATTCGTTATGAATTTATTTAAATATTTTCATTTTACGTTAAAATATCATTTTTTTTATTCAATTTGTAAGTGATGGTAAGTCGTAAAATATAATTTCCACATAAATTTCCTTATTACATTAATACAAAAGTGAGTGGGGTGTGTAGTAACTACACCATGTGGCCTGGCTGGTCCATTTTTGTCACTCTTCTTCCTTTTGAGCTTCATTTTTCCATTTCTCTGTACTATAAAACCTTTTTCTTCAGTCTTTTGCTCTCTTGGTACTTTCACAAACTTTTTTTTGTGACATTTTTTTTTCATAGTTTTTTCCGAGAGATTTGCTGATTTGGGTGTGCTGTAGATTTGGGGTGTTGCACTTGTTGGTGAAAAGAGAGAGAGAGAGAGAGAAATGGCAGGAGGTGGAGGTGGAGGAGCAGCTCCAGCAGCAAAGGCAAGTGAACCAGTGCCACATCCACCAAAAGATCAGCTTCCTAATGTTTCCTACTGCATTACTAGTCCTCCCCCATGGCGTAAGTTTCTTTACATCTCTTTCCCTTTTATGCTACCCCACTACATTGCTTTGTGTTTTTGTTATCTTTTTTGATTTTGGGGGTTTGATAATGGGTACTTGTTAGTTTCTTTGAGCAGACGACTTAGTGAGTGGTTCAGGTTCAGGTTCGAATCTCAGCTAGCTTAATGTGAGCTCATAGGAGCTTAGGGTTGGGACAATGTGGGATAGTACGGCTAACAGGTGGATTAATCGAGGTGCATACAAGCTAGTCTAGACTCTAGATGAATATGGCTTATGGGTTATGATTCTTGTGAACCCATTTTCTTTCTTTCTTGAAGACTGCACTGTACAACTTGATAACACAATCACTTGTTCTGGTTTCACATTTTCTATTTTCTTCAAAGGTGTGTGTCATGTTATGCTTTGGGTTCATGGGGTTTATGTTTTTAGCCAGCAAATTGGAATCTGAAACTGGTCTGACAGCTCCCAAAATGTGCACCCTATTTTTTTGGTACTGGTTGATGAAGAATCATTGGATTGTATTTCATTCAACAAATTGAGGCTAATTTGGTTGTATTGTTGATGGAGTCTATTTTGTTTATACATCTCAAGGTCTGTGTGTATCTTATAGTTGAGAAAGATGCCTTTACCATCGATATAGTCTCAACTAATTATAGAGAGCTTATGGCTATAAAGCTGACTGGATAAGTTATTTCTTTGTGGACCGACATCGTATTTACTCTGCAAAGTATTTGCTTATTTTCCCGTTAGTTCTATTGAGCTAAGCGTTTTGAAATGCCACTATGTAAGTGGTGAAGTTATATGTTCTAAATATTGTCTTAAATTGGTTTCACCATGTGTATTGTGGACCAAGCTGATTCTGTCTAATTGTTCGAATGTTTAATAACATGCCCTCTTATACCGTAACCAAACGGCCCCTTATTGTCTTATGGTACATGCCACCCAGGCCTAGCAAACCTTAACTCTACCCTACCTAATATCTGACATTAATTTTTCATGTATGTATTGCATTTTAATTATAATCATATGGGTTTTCCATTCTACTAGAAGGATTAATCCACCATTCAATTCAATACATACATAAGAATATAAACGGTAAAATATGGGTTGTATTCATGTTGGATCAACTTATGATAAAACAAACACTATAAAGAAAAAAAGGATTTACATATCAAAGATAAATCTTTCAACTGTAAATCCTCGAAGACACAAAAAAAACACACACCATCCCAACCTTTAAAACATTCAGAAAATATACCCTAAAAAAACCATACAAATAAATGACTCAATTCTCTTTCTTTTCCCCTTATCAGCAACAACAACATTCTTGTTCTCCAAGAAACGAATTCTCCTGTTGACAGCATCAAACTTTGATTCAACTAGCGTTAGGAGATCTTTCTCTCCTTGTTCTTCTTTTGGTTCTGGTACTGGTGTTGATGATTCCTTGTGCTTCTTTTCGGGTTTCAGATTTTGAGAGTAGAGATCAAGAACTTCTTTACATGCATCCAAATTGTCAGGCCAAGTTTGCGGTTCCCATTAGGACCAGTAATAACAGTACAAACCTTGATATCGCAGAGAGTTGCAAGCTCCATTGATTTCCTCTTTATGCATTCTTTCCTCACTTGTTAAGACTTGGGATTGTTTGTTTTCTTCTTGCTTTGATCTTCTTCTGCCTTCTTGCTTTGATCTTCGTTTGCCATAGCTTGATTCAATGTAGAGTCCTGAGAAGAATGAGTACGTATATATATGTGTTTTGGGGGAATTTTATACCTTCGGTAATACAGGTTGCCTATTTAAATTATAATTAGTATTCCTTAACTGTCAATCAACTTTGGGAAGTTACAATTACTATTTTTCTATATTATATTTCTTTCCCAATTCGGGACACTTACATACCAAAACTTTTAGCAGATTTTTGACCAAACCTGCCAAGAGCATTCGATTCTCTTTCCAATTCCTTAGCTGTGAGTAAACTTGGGAAGTTACAATTACTATTTTTCTATATTATATTTCTTTCCCAATTCTGGGACACTTACATACCAAAACTTTTAGCAGATTTTTGACCAAACTTGCCAAGAGCATTCGATTCTCTTTCCAATTCAAATTAGGAATACTAATTATAATTTAAATAGGCAACTAGTATTACCGAAGGTATAAAATTCCCCCAAAACACCTATATATATACGTACTCATTCTTCTCCGGACTTTACATCGAATCGAGCTATGGCAGTCGAAGATCAAAGCAAGAAGGCAGAAGAAGATCAAAGCAAGAAGAAAACAAACAATCCCAAGTCTTATCAAGTGAGGAAAGAATGCATAAAGAGGAAATCAATGGAGCTTGCAACTCTCTGCGATATCAAGGTTTGTACTGTTATTATTGGTCCTAATGGGGAACTTCAAACTTGGCCTGACAATTTGGATGCCTGTAAAGAAGTTTTTGATCTCTACTCTAAAAATCTGAAACCCGAAAAAAAGCACAAGGAATCATCAACACCAGAACAAGGAGAGAGAGATCTCCTGACGCTAGTTGAATTAAAGCTTGCTGCTGTCAATAGGAGAATTCGTTTCTTGGAGAACAAGAATGTTGTTGTTGCTGATAAGGGGAAAAGAAAGAGAATTAAGTGATTTATTTGTATGGGTTTTTTTTTTTTTGGGTATATTTTCTGAATGTTTTAAAGATTGGGATCGTGTTTTTTTTTTTTTTTGTTTCTTCGAGGATTTACAGTTGAAAGATTTATCTTTGATCTGCAGATCCTTTTTTCCTTTGTAGTGTTTGTTTTATCCGCTGTTGATCCAATATGAATATAACCCATATTTTGCCGTTTATATTCTGATGTATGTATTGAATTGAATGGTGGATTAATCTTTCTAGTAGAATGGAAAACCCATATGATTATAATTAAAATGCAATACATACATGAAAAATTAATGTCAGATATTAGGTAGGGTTAGGGTTTGCTAGGCCTGGGTGCCATGTACCATAAGACAATAAGGGTCCGTTTGGTTACTGTATAAGAGGGCATGTTATTAAACACAATATGTATTGACCATCACATTTTCTATTTTCTTCAAAGATAAATCACTGGCAATTTGTGTGTGTCGTGTTATGCTTTGGGTTCATGGGGTTTATGTTTTTAGCCAGCAAATTGGAATCTAAAACTGGTTTGATATGGGAAGCAGCTCCCAAAATGTGCACCCTATTTTCTTGGTACTGGTTGTGAAGAATCATTAGATTGAATCTATATGTTTTAAATTGGTTTCGCCATGTGTATTGTGGACCAAGCTGATTTTGTGTAATTGTTGGAATGCAGCTGAAGCTATTCTTCTTGGATTTCAGCATTATCTTGTTATGCTTGGTACCACAGTTATCATTCCTACAGCTCTAGTTCCCCAAATGGGAGGTGGAAATGTGAGGCCTCCAGACACATTGAACGACTTAACTACTTAAGATATGAGTTTCTCTTTTGACCTCATGTAGTGTTATACATTTTAACTGGAAGAATACCTGCCCGTTGCAGGAGGAAAAAGCCCAAGTTATTCAGACATCGCTATTCGTCGCTGGGCTGAACACCTTGTTGCAGTCTATCTTTGGGACTAGACTGCCTGCTGTGATTGGAGGGTCTTATACCTTTGTTGCACCTACAATCTCGATTATCCTTTCTGGACAATGGAATGACGAAGATCCTGTGTCGGTTAGTGTCCTCAAACACCAGTCATTTTCTCTTTATTCTTTGGATCATCTGGTGAACTTATTGGTTGATTGTCAAGGACAAAAGTTGAGATATTGGTTAACTTATATACTCAAAAGCCAGCTCCCAAAATCCTTTTCGGAAAGTTAAAAATTAAATTATGGCCTTCCTTGTTTTTCCCCTCTTGGGTCATTTAGGCTCCCAATTCTAAACAATTTTTTACACTCCCTGTCTGATCAGATTTCGTGGCACAATCACTCCATCACTTTTCTTCTTTTTTCTTTATTTGGTCCATATGGTGTAACAACCATTTTTTGTTACCTTTTGACTATTCGTAAATATGTTTAGTCCATTTTTTCTCATAATTTCAGCAATATGAAAGCGTGTACAGTGTTTTAGGGTTGTAATGATATTTCTCCAAACAATTGAATGAAAATCACAACTTCTCAATTTTGTAAAAATTATACAAGTACCAATTTTTTTCAATAACCAAATGCAAACACTAACAATAATTTTCCATAATATCACTTTGAGAAAACAAATTTAAATACCATCCAATCGTCAAAAGAAGCTGATGCACAAATTTAAACCTTTTTGGAGTAATGTGGTCATGCCAGGAGATGTTAAAAGTTTACTACAGAGCAGTGTCTAGGGTTGATAAAAGACTGAAGTTACTACAGAAGACGGTTCCTCCACATATTTTGTGGATTGTTTGGATAGAAAGAAAAAGAGATGTTTTGAGGGAAAGGTAGAGCACCTTCCTTTTCTTAAAAATAGATGCTTACAAATTTATACTCATGGTGTAAGGGTCGTGTCATATGACAGATGGTTTAGTTCAGCTGTTTTGTTCTTTTCTCATACCTTCTTGGTACTGAGATATAATTAATTTTACATTACCTTATCTAAAAAAAAGGAAGAATAAAAAACTGATGCAGAAATAGTTTACTTTCAACTTGATAATTCATGTCAGTGCATATTCCTTTAACTTCTTTAATAGTCAGGAAGATGCTTAGAGACACAAAGGAGGTCATCCAGTGCATCTTGGTGATATTGGGTCTTAATTTATTGTTAATATTTCTCTGTTTATTCAGAAATTCAAGAAGATAATGCGGGCCACCCAAGGTGCCCTTATTGTTGCTTCAACCCTTCAGATTGTCCTAGGCTTCAGTGGTCTCTGGCGCAATGTTACAAGGTTTGTTATATCACAAGATTTCTCCCTCCATTTGAGCGACTTCTCATAATGCTACCTAACTTTATACCATCAATTAAGCACGTACTTGCCTGCTCTTGGATATTCTTATTCTATACTCTGTGAGCAAGTTCTCTAAGTCTAAGGGTCACTTTCTTGTGGTTTAAGGTCTGCTCAGTTATGTTAAGTGCTTTGTGTTCATACAGTGTGCTAGCTCTGATTGTCATTTTACTTCATGTGGATTCTTAGGTTTCTGAGCCCACTTTCAGCTGTTCCTTTGGTTTCTCTTGTTGGCTTTGGTCTTTATGAGTTTGGTTTCCCTGGGGTAAGCAGAAACTCACCACACTTATCTTGCATTGATATTCATCCAATGATGATTGTTGAATTTGTTTCATCTCTGTTTAGGTTGCCAAATGTGTTGAAATTGGGTTGCCAGAGCTAGTGCTTTTAGTTATTTTCTCTCAGGTGGGTTGCTTTGTCGAGATATCATATATTTCTCATAAACATTATTTTAAACACACAACATAGTAGGATATAAGTTACACATTCTTAATAAAACACTGGTTTTTGCAGTATTTGGCACACCTGATACGTCCAGGGAAGAATATATTTGATCGTTTTGCTGTTCTTTTCACGGTGATCATTGTATGGATTTATGCACACCTACTCACTGTGGGCGGGGCTTACAATGGAAAGCCACCGAAGACACAAGCAAGCTGCAGAACTGACCGTGCTGGACTCATTAGTGGTGCTCAATGGCACGTGCTTCGCTCCTTCATCTCTAATGTACTGGCATGGGTCTAAATATTTGTGTGGATACACACATAATTTTTTTAGTATTTTAACATTTATGCGGTCCCAAAGATACGGAACTCCTTGGTAAAAATTGCAACTTTGTAAGTGTAAGAGTGGGTCTTGCTTCTATTGCTTACATAAATTCAAAAAGGATTCTATAGTATGGTATAAAAGTTGTGTTCTAGGGAAGTGGCACATGTTAGCACAGCATAAAAAGGAAAGTAAGATGCTTATGTTGGGACATAAGGGTTAGTTTCTCATAACCTATATTGCATTACAATCTTCAACATAATAACACTTTGTTTTGACATATGGCATAGATCATTGTCTTCCACTCTTGAGTCCTTGATTTTAAGAAATTTAGAGTGTAACATGTCATGCTCTTTTTGCCTCTCTAAAGTGACTACCCCAGTAGCTCCTGTGAGCAGTAGTTCTGGAACAGACAAGAAATTGGTGTGTACTTGTCCATTAAACTAACCTTGCGTAATTTGATTGAAACAATAAACAAGAAGAAAATAAGAGAGATGCATCTAGGTATTTTAGCTATATGATTTTGCATGGAATGATGCTTTGTGCTTTTTGTTTCATCGCCAGTTTAGTCACAACTAATCAACTGGTTGTGCTGGTCTGTTATTTCCACACTGAGCATAACTGGCAGATATCGTCATGGTGCTACAGATTAGGAAAAGTAAGCACAAGTGGGTGTCCCAAAGTAACCTATCTGAGTCTTATATTATCGACTGCATAGAGTGTTTGTTGGTCAATTTTGAAAAATGGAGCATAACAAAATTTAGATTTCGTTATCCATTTCATCTTCTCTTACTATTGGTCTTATGGTTGTGACATGGGATGCATTTTATTTGAAAAACATTCCATTATGTTCATTACTCATATAAAGTTGTTTTTGTTGGTTCAGTATTGTTCTTAATTTGTTACTTTAGTCCATTAGGAAAATATTCCTCTAGAATTACGAGGCAACTTATTGTAATTTTAATAATTTTCTCTTTTCTTTTGCTGGCTTGAACCTGCAGGATTAGTATTCCTTACCCTTTCCAATGGGGACCTCCTTCATTCAATGCTGGTGAAGCATTTGCTATGATGATGGCTAGTTTTGTTGCTCTTGTAGAGGTTTGTTCACCTGTCAGAACTTGGTCAAAGATATTGAAATATTGTGAATGCTTTATTATCTTGTTCTGGCAGGTTTTGTAAATATTTTAGTTTCAGGCTGTTTTCTTTGCTAATTCCACTATGATCCGGATTGTCTTATATTTTGGCTACTTTGGTTATTGTTTATATGAAATGTTTAGTTGTTGTTACAGATCTTCCGAGTTACTTCTCAACCTTCGTCTGCTTCCTCTTTCTTTGTGCTGTCCCTTTTTTTTTTTTTTTAACCTGTTTGCATCCTTTTTCCAATTTTTGTGTGGTTTCACACCTCATTTTAGCCATTTTTCTGAAGAAAAAAAAAGAGATACTTATAAGCTCTGAAAGAGATAGGCTTTGAACTAACTTCCTTTCACGCTTGTGCTTTGGTGTTTTCAGTCCACTGGTGCTTTTATTGCAGTTGCAAGATATGCAAGTGCCACTCCCTTACCACCATCCATACTTAGTCGTGGTGTTGGTTGGCAGGTAAACAGGATTTCTTTCCTAAAATTTCTCCTATCCCTCTCGCCCTCTTGTAAAGTGAAAATAGTAAGGGAAGTTCTGTTGCATTTCGTTGAAGTGGAGCCTTGCTCTGAATCAAATGCATAGAGTTTTTAGGGAGGTTTATGTGAAGCCATAAGTAGATTAGGAGAACTACACTAAGTCGGAATGTCATCGCACTCATCCAGTATCAGCATTGTCAACACACATAAATTCACAGTAAGAATTATGAACTGTTTTTAGTTATCCCAACGCCCAACTCTAACTAGAATGCTTTCTTTCCATAACTAATAAAACTATTCAAAATCTTTGACCGCTCAAATGCAATTTTGCTACCAAACATGTCTATCTGTGGTCCAATTTGAGTAAATTTTGCAGTTGATCCACTTTGGGTGTGACAGTACATGGCGGATATGATATTTCTTCTGTTAGTGGATATCATACGTTATGTGGTTAAGGGATTGGAACAGCCCAAAATTCTTGCATCCCTTTCTAAAGACCTTTGCCTTGGAACTCAATAATTCTCTCTCTTGCTTCCTCACATGTTTTCTGAAAATATTCATCTTCTTCTTCCACGCGTTGTCTTTCGTTTTCTACCATTCATTTAGCAACAAATTCTTTTATCTTGGAAAATTAGACACATAAATTAAACACTTACATGCTGTTGTTACAGGAATATTCTCCTATAAACCTTTCATGATAAGTGAGTTTTAATATGCGATATCATGGTAGTTATCATTTTTACCAGATTATGAATTAAAACATATCAATAGATTTACCTGTATACTTTTTACACTTTCAGTGCATAGAAGTTAAACTCTATTGCATTATATCATGTTTTTGCAGTACATAATTTATTGAATGCAAGTAAGGGGCTAGAAAGACAGCTTAAAAAGGGCTTACTCAGTTCATCAAATGCTCCCAGACTAGTTGGGGGTAGAAGAGAGAGTGCACTGGATGTATATTTAGCAACCTTCCCATCTCCCTCATTGAATGATACTTTGGGATCATGGGAAAAAAGTTTTTTCAAGTTATTTTTTTAAAGTTACATTCTCTTTTAGGGTGGGGGTAGGTCAGATTGGAAAAGGAAGAAATCTATTTTGTTCATCTTAATGAGGTTCGTGGGAAGTGTGATTGTTTCTCTTCCCCTACCATTTGCTATTTCTTCATACCTTGCTTTCTTTAATTTAGATACATTCTGTTTTTGCCTCAGGGAGTTGGCATTCTACTATCAGGATTATTTGGCACTGGGAATGGATCTTCTGTATCCGTGTAAGTCCAGACAAAAACCTTCTGCAACTTGACACTGCCTTGTTATGATAGTTGACTAAGTAGACTCACTTTTGTGTACATGCAGGGAGAATGCTGGTCTTTTAGCATTGACACGTGTTGGCAGTAGAAGAGTTGTTCAGATATCTGCTGCGTTCATGATTTTCTTTTCAATTCTCGGTAAATCACCACTCTTAACACTTCGTTAGAGCAATTCTTGTGGGTTATCTTGATACTTGATTCTCTTTATCCTCTACCGATTTGTCTTGACAACTGCATTATCATCAGGGAAATTTGGAGCTGTCTTTGCTTCAATTCCTGCACCTATTGTTGGTGCTTTGTATTGCCTTTTCTTCGCTTATGTAGGTATGTATATCTTTTAAGGCAAGCATATGCCATGGATCACTGTCATGCCAAAATATTTCATGTTGTGGAAATCTTGGGAATTTTGGTTTCTTATGATGTTCTTTCTTCGCAGGCGCTGGAGGCTTAGGCTTTCTTCAGTTCTGCAATCTTAATAGTTTCCGCACCAAGTTTATATTAGGTTTCTCCGTCTTTCTTGGCTTGTCCATTCCACAATACTTCAATGAGTATACTGCTGTTGCTGGTTATGGACCTGTTCACACACATGCAAGATGGGTATAGCAAATTAACATCATTTTATAAATGTCCTAACATTTGACTTATGTTGCATTCCATTTATGTATTAAGAGCTTTTGTGGTTCGTTATTCTTTCAGTTCAACGACATGGCCAACGTGCCCTTTCAATCAAAAGCTTTTGTGGCGGGTATCGTGGCCGTTTTCCTAGACAACACAATGCACAAAAAGGATGGCCAGACGAGAAAGGACAGAGGCAAGCACTGGTGGGACAAATTCAAGTCCTTCAAGACTGACACAAGAAGTGAGGAATTCTACTCCCTCCCTTTCAATCTGAACAAGTATTTCCCATCTGTGTGATTTGGCGACGCCACGGAGACAAAGGTTCATCTTTCTACTAGTACTAGAGTTTTGCTTTCTCCCTTTCCACCTAAAGCTGTGCTTGTTGGAAAGGGGGGTGTGGGGAAGTAGGTTGCTGCTGCAACATCAATTTTCTTCTTTCATGCGAAATGAAGTATAAAATAGTCTGATCATTTTGAAGAAGCTTAGAACAACAGTTATTAGTTTAAGTATTTCCTACTGTTGTAAATTTATGGATGATTGGATTCAACTTTAACTAGCAATAGAGCAAACAATCCTTTATATGAATTTTAATTAGCAGTAAATCAGACTGGACAATAGAGCAAACAATCCTTTATATGAATTTTAATTAGCAGTAAATCAGACTGGACAATTTGTGATAAGTAGGAACAACAAAACACTAGGACAATTTTTTGACTAACATGAAAAAAGAAAGAAAAATTGTAAGAGGGTCAAAAATGTTTTTAAATTATGTGAAATTAAACAAAAATGTCTTTAATTAATAGTTTGGTTCAAAAATGCTCTTACGGGTACGACTAACAGTTTTGTTAAAAAATGTCTTTGTTGTTACTTAATGGATCAAAATGTTATTTTCCTAATAAATATATTAGTTGAGTGCATTTTTATTTAATTAGAAATCCTAATAATATATTTTAATTTCGTAATCTTTTCCAAATTGAAGTAAATAATTTGCTAACAATTAAAATTATTTTTAGGAAAAGAATACGTTTAAAAAGAAAATAATAATATATTTATTTAGAGAAAAATACATTTTTTATCCATTAAATCATTTTCGGATCATACTATTAATTAAAGATATTTTAATTGAATTTTGCATAGATCGAAAGTATACAACCAAATGATGACTGTGTTGCACTGGTACAGAAGGGGAGACCAAGATAATAGGACCACTGAACCACTATGAATTATTATTTGAAGACAGAAAAACAAAAAAAAGTGAATTTGGATAACTTTTTTCCTATCATTTTCTTTTGTTGGAAAGGAAGCCACTTATTCTATACCCTTTCCTATTTCTTTCCAAATTGGATTTCACAGATAAAAGTAGAATTTTGAAGAAATTAATTGGTCAATATTGGCATTGTCATTGTCATTATGAAGTTCATTCAAGCATGAATTGAGTGTCATAATGTATTAATGTTTCAAGTACACTCAAATTCTCTTTTGTTGAAAGGGAACTACTTCATATCATTGTACTCAAGAGTATATATAGTATATGAAAATCATGTGATTTAAATGATTTCTTATTATTTGTCCTAATTTTGATGGTACAATTACTTAGTACATGTTTTAGTGGCCGGCAAGTAACAAGTATTATCAGAGACAAACTTAGAATTTGAAAGATTGTGGGTTACCATTGTTTTAACAGAGAGGTTAGAGAAATTTTCAATGATAATTGAGGGATAATGTTATGTCCGACTAGTCAATAACGACATGTGCAGCGGCAAAAATATAAATATATAGGTCATATATGGATTCTAATTAGTTATTTCCTTCATTTCAAAATGAGTGGTGTTTTAACCGTGTGTTAAAATTTCAAGAAGAATTAATCTTATTCTTCCAAAATTACCCTAGTTTCAAAATAAAGAGTTTTACACCATTAAAGAATCACTTTTTTCCTTAATGACATTTTAGGAGCAAGTTAGTAAAAACACCCCTTAATTTTTTTTTTACCGTTCACTTTTACTTATCCACTTTAATTCTGCACGCCCGTTAATAAACAATTATTGATATAATTAATATTTTTTTAATTTGATCGTGCATTATATTGTGTGGGTATTTATAATATGAATCTGAATCATATCAACAAAGCAAACACATAATATTTGAAGACAGCGGAGGCATGATTATCATAACATAGACACTAGCGAAGCGTTTATTAACAATCGAGAGTTAATATCGTATTCAACTGATCGCTAATAACAATAGTAATAACGAAAATACAAATATATAGGTAAAATATGAATTTTAAGCACATTAATTAAAAGAAGAATATGCATGGTTAAAAAAGATGCGCATGCAACAGACAGAAAGAAGACAAGTATATTTTTATGGTCTTTCTGTAACTTTGAGGGGAAACAACAATGGGAATTAGCTCAGTGGAATATCAGAGGATGTTGGATAAAGTTAGCTACAGCAAAAACAGAATTGTTCCAATTTTGCACTATCCAAGATCTATCTAGAGAAAGAAAAAGAAGCAAAAAGGAATATTTTTGTATGATGATTTGTTTGGGGGAGTGAGATCTGTGCCATGCTGGTGTAAATCATGTCTTCTTTTCACGCCTTTCTTTGTTCAACCATGCCATACCATCATCACTATCCATTCATTCGATATCTGAATCAGCTTATGCGCATATATATATCACATTCCACAATCATATCTATTATATAACGTTTTTATCAATAGATAGGTAGATGTCAAGGAATAACTTTATTTGTTTTGGTTTTTACAGAAATTTAAATCTTTTTTTTAGTCGAAAACTTATATGGTATATAAATAGATTAAATTTTTTCAACTCTGTATAAATATATATATTAAACTTTAAATATATATATGGAAATCCTAGTTGGCAACTTATGTGGAGGAATCAGTCCTATATGGCTTGCCACGTCATTAAAAATTTAGAATATTAACTTTTGAGGGGTATTTGTGGTCTCTTGGGATAACGACGGGGTTATTTTTAATCCTAAAATGTAATGGATGGGTATAAGTGATCTATTTCATATAGTTCAGGGATAATTTTGACTCTTTTCCATATTTTTTATGAAATTCTGACTTCACTACTAAGATCACACCGTAGCCCTCACCTTTGAAATGAACGAATAAAGTAAAATCTCAGTATGTTGACTATCTGAACATTTTTACCTTGTTGATAAGATAAAGATTCCATTTCACCTTGTATCCTCTTCCTCATTTTCCCCTCTCCTGGCCTAGTTTTTTTTTTTTTTATAATTTTCCATTATGTCTCCGGTATTTATATTAGAATTCAATTAAATTTGGATTCACATCTGATATTTATATTAGAGTCTAACTAAATCTGAATTCGCGCCGGCAAGTTTCACATTGGGGTAAAGTGCTCTTTAATAATGGTGACTCCATACCAAAGAGACTCAAATTCGAGACCTCTAAAAAAAGGAAAGAGTACTTACGATTCCATCACAATCCTCATTAGTTATCCTGGCCCGAGTTGACAGTTGACACTTATATAAAGGTCAAAGCCTAGCACATTTTCAGCAGCAAAGTTTATTTCCCCCAATATTTACAGAGAATTAAAGCAAACAGCATAACTTAGAGAGATGGGGAATTGCCAAGCAATTGATAATGCAGCTTTGCTATTACAACATCCAAATGGCAAAGTTGAGAAGCTCTATTCATCTGTCACTGCTCACCAAATCATGAAAATCAATTCTGGTCATTATGTTTCTCTTCTTCTAACTACCACAACTACCACCACCACTAACAATAATACGCCCGTACGAGTTAGGCGAATAAAGCTTCTCAAACCTAATGATTCACTTGTTCTTGGTCAGATTTACAGACTAGTTACTGCTCAAGGTTAGTTAGTTCTCGAGAATCTTAGTAACTCAGTTGAATGACTATCTGTACATTTATCTGGTTAGTAATGATTTGATACCCTAAGTTGTAATCCCTCATTTTTCTTGTTTATACAGAGCTAATGAAAGGATTGTGCGCAAAGAAGTATGCAAAGCTGAAGCAGTTAGAGTATTCATGTGAAAAATTGACTCAAACATCAAATTTGAATGTTAAAGAAAGTGTTAGAAGATCTGTTCAGGAGAATTCTAAACAGGTGAATTTTTAATCTTCATTTTAATTCCAAAAAACCTGTTTGTTAGTTTAATTTTTATTTTATTTTTAATTTATGAGATGATTTTTTTTCTTCAGGTTAAACAGGAAAAACATAGAAACTCAACAGGTGCAAGATGCAGAGCATGGCATCCTTCATTACAGAGCATATCAGAAGCTGCTTGTTGATTTGGGACATGATTCTATTATTTGATTAATTAAATTGTTCTAGTGAAAGAGTGTCGTCTGGTCCAATTTTCGTGCACCTCGATCAATTTCACAAGACACCTGGCACCTCTCACCGACAACAAGAGTGACCCTTTTTATCACATGTATAGCAAAAGAGAAAAGAAAAAAAGAAGGAAGATATTTCTCACATTTTAAGTTTTGAATCATTTGGAGGCATTTGTTCAATTGGAATTATTGTAGCATGTAGGCTTTGTTGTATGCACCAAAGTTTGTGTACTTGAAGTACTACTATTAATTTGATAAATCTAATGGACTTTAGAACATTTATTTGAGTAACCTTTCTCCATCAGAATTTGAGTTTGTGGTTGGATGGATTACCGATTTACATGAAGTTAATAATTTTTTCTCCGATTCTATAGATGTTAAGAGAAATCTATTAAATATTCATAAGTATTTGATTATGGATATAATTAGTATTATAATATTAATTTGAGATTGTGATAGAAATTCATAAAATTAAAATGTTACAAGGTTGGCAGCATTCCTGCAAGGCAACACAAATGTGAAAGACAATGTAGAGAGAAAGAGACTAAACCTAATAAAAACTGATCAAAAGAAAGAATAATTTGAAAGTAGGTGAAAAAGACAATGTAGAGAGAAAGAGACTAAACCTAATAAAAACTGATCAAAAGAAAGAAAAATTTGAAAGTGGGTGAAAGAACACATCAAATTAAAGGCTAAAAAAGGACGAGAAGGGGTCACTCGGATGATAAACACCCCTCACTTTCAATCTGAAGGTTATAAGTGCGAGTCAGCAAGAAAATAAAAAGCTAAAAAGGAACTACAAAAGGGAACAAACACATACCAATTGCAGGCAAAAAGAATCATATGCATGCGTGCATTATTGTCTGAGTAAGATATATGTCTAAGAATTCCACATCGGATTGAAGCGCTCTCCTTATATAGACTCGGACATGAAATCTTGCTAGTTTTTGAAGTTGAGTTAAGCCTAAATTCATTTCTTTACGTGTTATTAAAACAAGATCCATCCCAATTATAAATTATTGTGTACTGATGTTGGAATTGCTCGAACTAGATGTCCAGCCTTAAACGTAAAATAAAGTGTTGAAGAGTCCTACGTCAAATCAAATGAAAAAAGAATAAATGGTCTTGTGGATTTTTCTCTCATGACCTACTTTTTCATTTAAGTACTATGTATGGGGAACCTCTTCATAATGCTTTTGATTTGCCAAGAAGAATGGGGCCTCACTAAGATCTAGTCAATGTCTTCATCACAAACAAACACAATAGCTCATGAAAATCCTATCTAATCATTCCTACATTGGCCAATCAGATTTCTGGAGTTGGTGTCCTGCATCTCGTGTCTGATTCTTTCTTCTGATAACTAGAACACCAATAATTTAATATTCATATTCTCATTCCACACATCTATAATTTAATTGATTCATCTGAACTCAAAATTTTTTACGCAGAATATAATTGAATGTGTAAAAAAATCATGAAAATTGAAATAAATAAGGTAATGAACCCATAATTTTAAGAATATAATAGGTTTAATACTAAAAAGCTAAGCAAAAATCTTGAATTCGCCATAAAAGTTATCTCATAACAATAGTTTCTTATTGATTTTGCCAGGTCACTGGAAGCTGGAAAGAACAATATTTTTTTATAGAATCATTAGCTGGATATAAATATATAAAAAAGCATTCTTTGTGACTGATTATAATGAATATGGTGAAACAACTGATTAAAGGTAATTTGCTAGTAATAATGCCTTGTCCAATTTTGACTTCAAGCAATCATTTCACCCATCTTTGTTGCACTGGAAAAAGTAGGGGTTATCCCTCCTCTGTCCTTATAATGGTGGTAACGGTGATGAACTGGTCCGCTGATAGAAAATGCTCACATGGACTATTATACTAGAATTTATTAACTTTGTGCGAGATGAGTAGAAATTTTGTGCCTTTTAGTTGAAATTTGAATTCTGGTCTCTCGTAATTTTTACTTACTTCATTGATCGAGACCACATCTTTATATACAATAAGTTGATCTATCTTCTCTCTTTATAAATGGTGTCACATAGACCAATTTGTGTGCACATTAACTACTCTTTTGGGATCCTACTATCTCTGACCAACAGAAGTACCAAATTTAATTATCAACTAGGGGAAGTAAACTCTCTCATCATAAAAATCCATGAGAATTTTCAGAACAAGCACAACAGCAATTACAATGTGTTTGGTAGAGAAAAAATAAGATTGTATTGGTCAATGGTGGCATTAAAGCACAAACCCATAGACATATAAACACAAAATGAAGGAAACTCATCTCTGGACTCTCATGAAGATGTCATATATAGATATATGTAATAAGTCTTGAATTGTATGTATGAACCAGAACAACAAACTGGTCCAGCTCCCGACTGAAAGTCGATTACCCTTTATGTTTCAAACTCAAACTCAGATGAAAAAGTTCACGGCAAGGCTCGTGATATTGTGCTCTCAGTCATCCCTTTAGTTTTTCTCATGGTCTTCCATTTGGCTGAAGTTGCCTCTCTCCTTGAAGAGTTGAGTGTGATGGTGCCTACAGTACAATCTATGCTCATGAGCTACATAGTTTGATGGACTGATCACGCAGCCTCCATGGCTGCATTTGAAACAAGGCCTGTGGTACGAAGTGCCATCCACTGCTACCTATAAAAGCAGCAGTGACATTAATCTATAAGCTTGATCTAAGAAGAAAATAGCATTTCAGATATGCCGAGTTAGAGGCACAGGCACTAATCCATGGGTTCCTAAAGAGAGCTCAGCTTTTCAAATTTGTACTAAAGTATTTTGAAATAACCTGCTCTGTCTTAGTCTGCACCCTGCGGCTTTTCAGATTAGTTACCATTAGACAACAAAAGAAATTGTCAATACCTTTTCCAGGGGATAAACAGTTTTCTTGCAAGCAACACATTTATCTTGAGTTCCGCCAAACAAACTTGAAACCTTACTGTTTGATCCCTGGGAGATAAATACGAGGCAATTAATTATAAGATCAGCAGGCAAACTGAAACGGTCAAACATGTATGCTGTAAAATGCTAGAGGAAGAGTGTTCAAATAATACCTGATCCGCAGAACGTTCCCTGACAGTTTTCGGAGCCCCTAAAAAAGAGAAATAACAAACAAGAAGAAACTAGCTTTAGAAGGAGTAGCGATGAAAAATGAAATAGAAGAAAAATCAGCATGCCAACTCTATCTTAACTACCTTCGAAACTTTTATCCAGACTTCCTGTCATTTTGAATAGCTGGTCAAAGTGAGGCCGGCAGTACAAAACTCCTTCGAAGGAGTTATAATTACTCAGCTAAAAAACATTAAAAATGACAAGGAAAATAAGATTAAGACATCTTATAATTAACCACATGAAAACAAGGTGCTAAAGAGATGCTAAACATATGAAGGAGAAAATGGAGATATACTCCAAGAACTGTGTCCGTCTGAGAAGTTTACACTAGATTTTGTACTTTTGGTTGATAGAACAAAATATCTTCATCTGTATAACCAATTGTATAGCACTTCTATGCCAGATTCCATGCTAACAAAGTTGGATGAATAAAAAGTCTCATGGCCTCCGCAAATCAGAGTTGAACAACAATTACAGTAGCACAATTACTGATAGATAGAGTCAAGTTTCAAAATCAATAAAGTTAGTACAGTAGGATGCAGTTGCAAATACTCCGCTTAACTTCTCAGGTAAAGACTAAAGGCAAAGTTTTTGCATAAATGATATTTTTGATGGAATGTCTGATAGTCTTCTCATGCCTCTATAAATGTCAGCATTCTTGCATATTTCATTCCTAAAAGAAGAGAAAGAAGAACAGAGCTCATGTATTCTTCACCCAATAAAGTATTCTTGTTTAATTCATAGCTGTAATTTGGAACTTTATCCCTAGCTGGTTGTGACCAAGAAACCACTGGTCGGTTTCACTTACTTAGATTAAGCATATATGAATGGGGAATAATGTCAAGTGTCAACTAATAAATCAGGATTCTCAAGTTAATCAGTCAACATTGGTCGACGTAAAGGTGAAAATGGGAACACAAACACAACTCATTGGCTGTTGAGATGATATTAACCGACGTGAGACATTACGAAGAAGAAACAACTACTTCTTCTATATGGCTCCCAAGTTCAAGTGACAAAAGTTGAAGGGCTTGTAACTCAGGCCACAAGTTTGAGCCCTGCGCAATGTGAACTAAGCCTAATATTTAAGGGGGGAAGATTAGAGGGGGAGGCCCATTAACCCTGAGTTTCGAGAGTTGCGGTTAGTCCTAAAGGCTAGCCTTAGACGATTTCTTGGTCATAAAAAACAGCTTCTTTAAATAGATCATGTAAACTTCTACCAAATCTCATTTGAATGTTTATATGTGAATCTTAAACCCATAGTTCCCTAGAGTCCATGTAATTACATTTCACAGACCAATTTTGATCAAAATTTTACGCAGTTAGGGAGTCCAAATATACCCCCGATAGATGTCTCATTTTTCATCAAGTTACCATCACATCGGTTAACCTTAATACTATCAAACAATCACTCTTCACTAACAATTGCTGAAAGCTTACATAAGTATCTAAAACTCAAACCTTTGAAAGAGGCAAATCACGGTTAACCTTAATACTATCAAACAATTACTCTTCACCAACAATTGCAGAAAGCTTACAAAAGTATCCAAAACTCAAACCTTTGAAAGAGGCATATCAAAACAATCTGACAAACATAGCCTAACAGAGAAAGCATCTATTTGTCGAAATCTATGTTCTTTTGGGATAAACAGAAGAGCATCATGGATCTTCCAACCAAACCCAATCATTCATTTCTAACAAAGCACAGTAAGACATCGAAGTTGCAAGCTTGCAACTTCTTGTTGCAGATTCAAATACTAAAACTATAAAGAAATGGATCTTGGACCTAACTCAACCCCCAAAAGCCAGCTCACGAGGGGAGGATTGTGCAAGTCCATATAAGAGACCACCCATCCCCTTTTCATCTGATGTGGGAATCTTCAACACCCCACGCCCACGCCCACGGCTAGAGGTCTAGTATGTGGGCAACTTAAAATGGGAACCCAACATCATACACAATAATTGGGATGAGTCCTGATACCATTTAAAAAAATGAATCTTGAATCTAACTCAACTCCAAAAACTAGCTCAAGAAGTGGAGAATTGTCCAAATCTATAAAAGGACACCACCCCTCCCTTTTTCACTATTCAACACAAACCCTACCCTCTTCTTGCTTTCCTTGCCCCCTCCTCTCTTGAAACCAATTAGAACATTACAATTCTATCTACAGTAGGAAATAACATTGATTTCACATATAAATGTACACCACATACAACATCAAGCAAGATAAAAGCACAAAACCACATTTAACAAGAAAAAGATCAGATTTTTAGTGTGTATCACCTTGAGTGTACCCTTGCAATGGTGGCATCTGAAACAAGCTTTATGATAAACCTTATTGTCAGCAGTAAGTTGATCCACCAAGTAAACAGTTTTTTCACAAGCCTTACACTTCTGAGTTGTCCCTCCAAAACTTGCCATTTCCTCTGCAGATCTCCACTCAATTCAATGAACAAACAAAACAAAAAAAGAGACCTTTTTTTCTCTCTCTCTCTCTCTCTCTGTCTCTTTCTACTCACAGAGTCCTTCAAATTTGAGTACTTTATATTACTCCACCTTTACATTATGGTGTTTGAATTTTGAATTATACTTTATGTCTAATCAAAAAGTTGAGAACAAATATTAAATTCATAATTAAAAATCAAAATAAAAAAATCATACTTATATATTAAGATTCTGAAAATTTAATTACTCAGATTATTTTTTTCGTTTCAATTTGTTTGACTTATAATTTAATTATCACCAAGTTTGAGAAAATAAAGTAAATTTTAAATTTTATAATCTTAAATTAAAAATATCTTTTAATTTTGTGATTACAGAGTTCGAAAAAATATATTTATTAAATGAACTAAATAAATTAAAACAAATTAAGGGGAAATATGTTTTTGAATATTACTAGTGGTAGCAGGGACCAGGCAGGGTTTTGATCAAATTAGCTGTCCATAGTGAATGATTATTCTGTCACAGGGATTTATTTACAAGTGTATACACATTAAACAGGATTATTTAAAATTAATTATTTTGAAGTAATCTGATTATTATATGTTTAACTCGGTTGCGGTTATTGATGCATTCGAGATATAGCATAATACATCTATGGAAATAGGTAGTGCTATCATGGCCTCTTATAGCGTAACCAATTGTTCGAATGTTTAATAACATGCCCGTTTAGAATTCCTTACTATTCAAATTAGGAATACTAATTATAATTTAAATAGTGTAGAAAATAAACCAAGATCAGGATTCCTAAGTAGTTTAGGATTCCTTACTAGTTTAGAATTTCTTACTAGTTTAAGATTTATTATTTAGGGTATTTCCTTATTTAGTTTAATTAGGATTTGTTAGTTTTATAGGTTCCTAGTCCTACTTTACTGTTGGATGTTAGTATTATAAATAAGGATGTCTTATTACATATTTTCAATGTAGTGAGAGATACATTGAGTGTAGAGAGATATACAAGAGTTATTGAATAAAGTCTCCTATCTACTATTTGTATATTAATAAGTTTCTTCTACAAAACCGTTGTTGGATCTTTCGTACATGTATTATTACCTTGACAAAACACCTATATATACGTACTCATTCTTCTCAGGACTCTACATCGAATCAAGCTATGACAGACGAAGATCAAAGCAAGAAGAAAACAAACAATCCCAAGTCTTATCAAGTGAGGACAGAATGCATAAAGAGGAAATCAATGGAGCTTGCAACTCTCTGCGATATCAAGGTTTGTACTGTTATTACTGGTCCTAATGGGGAACTGCAAACTTGGCCTGACAATTTGGATGCCTGTAAAGAAGTTCTTGATGTCTACTCTCAAAATCTGATACCCGAAAAGAAGCAAAAGGAATCATCAACACCAGTACCAGAACAAGGAGAGAAAGATCTCCTGACGGTAGTTGAATCAAAGCTTGTTGTTGTCAACAGGAGAATTCGTTTCTTGGAGAACAAGAATGTTGCCCTTGCGGATAAGGGGAAAAGAAAGAGAATTGAGTGATTTATTTGTATGGGTTTTTTCTTTCTGTTAGTGGATATCATACTTTATGTGGTTAAGGGATTGGAACAGCCCAAAATTCCTGCATCCCTATCTAAAGACCTTTGCCTTGTAACTCAATAATTCTCTCTCTTGCTTCCTCACATGTTTTCTGAAAATATTCATCTTCTTGTCTTTAGTTTTCTACCATTCATTTAGCAACAAATTCTTTTATCATGGAAAATTAGACAAATTAAACACTTACATGCTGTTGTTACAGGAATATTCTCCTATAAACCTTTCATGATAAGTGAGTTTTAATATGCGATAGCATGGTAGTTATCATTTTTACCAGATTACCAATTAAAACATATCAATAGATTTACTTGTATACTTTTTACACTTCCAGTAATAGGTATAAAACACAATTAGTTGCATACTGCAAAATAAGCTATTGATACAAATTTGTTTATGACTTTATTCTAATAAATATTATCAAAATTTTGTTGCTTATGAAATACAAGGAATCATATAAGATTTATCGTAACATATATATATATATATATATAAACACACTTATACACTATTTCTGCAATATCGATACATTACATAACCAATATGTATACAATATCAATACACGTTTATATACATTTATACAATATTGATTTTTCAAAAAAGGTTTTTATGAAAAACAATAACAAAATAAGTTTTTTTTTTTTAAAAAAAATTAACTAACTAACGCTACAAAAAAAAAAAAGAAGAAGCAAAAATGACCTAATGGTCTTGGGTCGATTTAAGCTCCGTTGAGCCCATGACCCTTTTTGGCTATTTTTCTGTAAATAGAAAATTGGCTATTTCTTTTGTAAGCTTTTTACTTTTTTGTATATTAATGAAATTTCCCCTTTTATATTTTGGCTTTTTTATCAAGTGTTATTGACTGTCCAATTTGTCAATTCTTTGACTAGATTTGATGACTTATATTTTTATTATAGATGCTAAGTAATTAAACTTTTGTAAATCTCTTATTACATAAATCTAAAGTAACATGAGAATAATTAGTACTATAAATTAGACTCACAACAACACAAAAATACACAAACCAAAACAAAAACCTCATGAGTCATGACTTCCTCATTATTTATAGCATGTTTCCTACTTATTTTCTCGTGTTTAGTTAGTTCACAAACCATCTTATACTCAGTTAATATCGAAAACAAAGCTTCAGAAGCAGCAGTAATCCATTGTTTTTTGAGAGGGAAAAATGTTTTCCAAAGTAAATTAATTCCTGGAAGTGGTCCAAATTACATCGATATTCCCATAATTCCCAAAGGAGATAACACACTCACTTGTGATGTAGATTTAATTGTTTTATTAAAAAAACATGGTCATTTTGAGTTATTTAATTTTGATAGAGATAAGGGTAATTGTGAAGCTGTTGGACATTTTTGTCGTTGGGAAATTCAAGATGGAGGAATGTGTATGGGATCTGGAACTAATTGTAAGCTTTTCTTAGAGTGGAATAAGTAATTGATTAATCTACAATTATATTCAATAAGAAAAAAAATAAATTATCACTATATAGTTGAGTTTTTCTATTTGAATTATGTATGTTTATTCTAATTACGAAATCGTTTTTTTTTTCTTTCAAAAATACAAGAAATAACACTATAACCAAAATCAACCTTTTGTGGCGATTGAAGTCACTCAAACGCGCATATAATTGCCACAAAACCCTATAATCCTTTACTCTTATGACGATTAAATGAGTCATCACAAAAAACATAGTTTTTGTAGTATAACTATGATGGGTTTGGAGGTCTCTCTTTGGGTACATAGTCATCATTGTTATAAGGGAACGTTTTATTTCCAGGACTTCCCAACACATTTAAATTTAATCGGACTTTAGTATATATACCAAACTCTGAATGAGAAACCAAAAAAACAGAAACTATATAATTGATTGACCTTAAACATGAGATGAATAATATTCAAGAGTAGTGTCTGGTTGTTCTCTAATAAGTTAAAGCCTACACATTGATGCAATAAATTAAAATAAAATAAAAGCTCGTATTAAAAAATAAAGGAATAAATCAATTCATGGCGATTAGCAATCCAGCAAGGTCAAAAGATAAAATTTAATTATATGATCCTATAATCTATAGATTTATGTAACATTCATAAGTTAGTCAAATTTAGGTGTGAATATACAAACTCAATCGAGCTAGATCAACTATATTAATGTCAACTCAATCCTATATATGTATCATAGATCCTATATATATAACTTACAAGTCCGTACTAATAGTAGTATTCTTTCTGTTTTAATTTTTTTTTTAAAGTGATTTAGCTTGCAAAAGATTAATATATATATATATATATATATATATATATATAATAAACTTGTTATTAAGAAATTAAAGAAGATTTTAATTGTTGTGATTTTAAATTAAAGATAATGTTGAATGTAATTTTGTATATATATATATATATGTACATGTAATTTAAATTAAAGATTTTATGTTGAATATATATATAATGTTGAATGCATATATATATATGTACTTTAATTTTGTGGTAAATTATACATGTCGCGTGTAAAATTTGAGTTATTGAGTTATCCAAAAAAAAAAAAGAGAAAGAGAAAGAAACATTTTTTTTGAAATGGATTAAAAAGAGAAGTAAGAAATTAAAATAAAACAATGAAGGGTGTTTACAGTTTAAATAAAAATCGATTAAATAAATAGATTTTATTTGCGTTTGGTTTGATTTGGTTCCTTTTCCAATTGTTTCACTTTTTTTGCGGAAACAACGAATATTTATGTTGTTTTACCATTTTTTGTTTTATTCATTTATTTATTAAAGTGAAAATACATGATAGTCAAATAAACATGATATAAATACATTACATAATTGTTTATATAATCTTGATACTAGTTTATATACTATATATCTCATATAGATACACAGTTACACCATTTATACAGTAGCAATACACTACATAACTATCTATACAATAGCAATACACGTTTTGTAGACTTGAATTATTTATACATGGAAAAAAAGTTTGTTTTTTTAATCTTAAAAAAAACACTTTTTAAAAAAAATAACGAACACTGAAAAGAAGAAAAAAAAGGGAAGCAAAATGGCCTAAAGGTCTTGGGCCGATTTAAGTTCTGTTGACCCTATGATCCGTTATGACTATTTTTTCTGTAAATAGAGTTACTTTTTTTGTATTTTTTTTTTTGGTTTTTCTGTATATTAATGAAATTTGCCTTTTTCTGTAAATATATTTACTTTTTGTAATTGTTGGACTAGATTCGATGACTTATATTTTTATTATATATAGAAGATAAGAAGTAATTAAACTTTTGTAATAATTACTCTTATAAATTAGAGTCACATCAACACAAAAAAAAATACACACATCAAAAATGAACAAAAAACTCATGACTTTCCCATTATTTATAACATGTTTTCTACTTATTTTCTCATATTCAGTTAGTTCAGATCTCCTCTTATATACGGTTAATATAGAAAATAAAGCTTCAAAAACAGCAGTAGTCTATTGTCTTTTGAGAGAAAATGTGTTTAAAAGTATATTAAGTCCTGGAAGTGGTCCAAATTACATCGATATTCCTATAATTCCCAAAGGAGATAACAAAATCACTTGTGATATAGATTTAATTGTTTTAGGAAAATTACATGTCCATTTTGAGTTATTTAACTTTGATAGAGATAAGAATAATTGTGATGATGGACATTTTTGTATTTGGGAAATTCAAGATGAAGGAATGTGTATGGGATCTGGAACTGATTGTAAGCTTTTCTTCATGTGGAATAAGTAATTGATTAAAGAACAATTATATTCAATAAGAAAAAAATATATTAATTATCACTATATAGTTGATTTTTTCTATTTGAATTGACTAATTAATTTGATATTTGATATATACATTCAAATTACGGAATCATTAATTTTTCAAAAATATAAGAAATAACACTACAACCAGAATCAACCTATTGAGGCGACTAAATGAGTCATCACAAAAGAACGTAGTTTTTGTAATATAACTATAATGAGTTCGGAGGTCTCGAGTTCAAGTCTCCTTGAATACAAAATTATCATTGTTGGGGAGCACTTTAATTTATTTCTTAGAGTGGACTTTCTAATACCAATCTAAAATTAATTAGACTTTAATATAGATATCAAATATCAAATGAGAAACCATAAAACAAACAAACTACAAAATGAGTTCACCTTAGACCTGAGATGAATAATATCCTGCTGGTTGTTCCCTAATTAATAGTTAAAGCCTAAACATTGATTCAAGAAAATAAAATAAAATAAAATCTCATATTTAAAAATAATTGTATAAATCATTCATGACTATTAATTAAATAATCCAGCAAGGTCAAAAGATAAAATTTAATTATATGATCCTATAATCTATAGATTTACGTTATTACATTACATTAATAAATTAGTCAAATTTAGATGTGAATACACAAACTCGATCGAGCTAGGTCAACTATATTAATACCAACCCAATCCTATATATAGATCCTAATCCTATACATGTAAGTCCATTCTATTTAGCATGTAGTTTAATAAATAAAATCCTAAACCAAACATATTTTTTAATCTTATGAATTCAATACCATGTGAAAAATTAAAAATTGATTTGTTTATTTGTTTTAACAAATTTTTAAAAATATAAAAAAAAAATTAAGGAGAAATGTGTTTTTGGATATTACTACTGGTAGCAGGGACCAAGCAGGCTTTGGATATATATTAGCCGTCTATAATGAAGGATTATTCTGTCAAGGATTTAAGTTTATATATAGAGAGAGATAATTATTATATAAAAAAAATTACAAGTGAATACACATTAAACAGAATTATTTAAAATTAATTATTTTTAAGTAATCTAATTATATATTATACTCAATTATGGTTATTGATGTCTTCGGGATATTACATAAATCAATGGGTGCGCGTCCGGGTTTAAGACTTTAAAGAGGATTTTGTCGTTCCCGACATGACAATAACTTAGTTTTTGTACATCAATCCAACTTTATTAATCAGTAATTTAACTTGATCAATATGTCATGAATATGACATTTAATTCAAATTTAATATAGATGTATATAAAACTTCATTCTCTATAAAGATAAAAAAATCGTATTACATGATTATGTAGTAACATAAGAACATTTGTTATAAATTAGAGTCATATCAACACAAACACTCACTCAAAAACAAGAAAAAACCATCATGTCTTCCCGTTATTTATCATATGATTCTTACTTATTTTTTCATGTACACTCAGTTCATAAATATCGTACATGATTGATTTTGCAAATAAAACTCTAACAATAGCGAAAGTCCATTATTTTTTAAGAGGAAAAGATCTGATTAACCCGATTTATATATATATAGAACCTTCAAGGGGTTCAAATTACATGGAGATCCCTATTAAAAAATCTGGTCATTTCATGTTGTTTAATTTTAATTTTAATAGAGATGAGAATAATTATGATGATGTTGGACCTTGGGAAATACATGATGGAGGAATGTGTTTGGGATTTGATCCTAATTTTAATCCTTTCCTTAAGTGGAGTACTTGATTAATCTACAATTATATTCCATTTAACAAATTATTGATTATTAATATTTGAGTTTTTCATTTAATTTATTACTTGTTATATGAAGAAAACTTGAGCATTGGAGCGTTGGAGCGCCGCAACAACAAAGAAAATTGAGGGAAAGAGGAGATGTTAGGGTTTTATTTATAAAAGAATTAAGGTACAAAAGTAATATTTTTGGTCAAATTAGAATAACTTTTAAGTTAAAAAATAAAAGTTACTTTTAACTTCTAACTTATTTTAAGTCATTTTTAACTTATTTTAAGTTATTTTTATTAAAGGTAAATTTCATATATGCTAAAAAGATTTAAGCAAATAATGCTCCATAGCTATAGTTTATCTAATTACACTTCATAACTATAGTTTAGTTTGCTATGGAAACTTGTGTTTGTATATCCCCCATTTTTTTGTTAAAAAATTATACAAATCATCCACTTTTAATTAATGAATACACGAGCGTTAAATACAATAATAGAAATAATAATGAATCTCATTATTCATGCTAACAAATATTTTACCTAAAATGACTTCTACTATGATAATAACACTATATAATTAGATTCATCATATTGGAGAAGCTCCATTAAAAGGAAAAAAATTATGCGTTTTATTTTGGATACATATAAAAATTATACGTTTTATACCATTCATTTATCATAGAACGTATATATTTCATATGTATATTAGAATTATATATGTGTAGGATAATATTTGAATATGTATATAGATGGTTGAATTTGTATATAATATAAATTGTATATGTATATGAATATGAATATGCATATACATATAATGAACATATAAATTATATATACAAATATATATAGGGAAAGGGGTCAAAAATACTCTTCAACTTTGCTGGTTGTCTATGTCCTTACCGTTAAAACGAAGTTATTCTTACCCATGCCGTTACTAATTTCATAATTTAACCCTTCAATTGAATGGAAAGCCCCAAATTGACTTAAATTAACCTGATTTCAATTAAAATTATCTTATTTCTTCTTTTTAATTCGAACCCGACCCATTAAATCATAGAAATTCATATCAAAATAAATCCCTAATCTCATCTCTCAAATCTTCTCCTTCCTTAATTTGTTGAAACCCTACATTAATCTGAAAAATGATTTTCGCACCTAAACAAGTCTCCTCCCCACAAAGCACTCTCCTTTCAATTTAATTGTTTAGTGGATTCATGCTATAATCTTTTTCTTCCTTCAATTCTCTTTCGGTACATAGTCATCATTGTTACAAGGGGTGTTTTATTTCCTAGAATGGACTTCCCAACAAATATTCAAATTTAATTGGACTCTTATATAAATACCGAACTTTGAATGAGAAACAAAAAATAAAAACTATATAATAGGTTCACCTTAAACATGAGATAAATAATATCGAAGAGCAGCGTTTGGTTGTTCTCTACTAAGTTATAGCCTACACGATGCAATAAAATAAAATAAAATACAAGCTCGCATTAAGAAAATAAAGGAATAAATTAATAATCCAGCAAGGTCAAAATATAAATTTAATTATATGACCTATAATCTATAGATTTATGTAACATTAATAAGTTAGTCAAATTTAGGTGTGAATACACAAATCCAATTGAGCTAGGTCAAGTGGTCAACTATGTTAATTCGAACCCAATCCTATGTATAGATCTTATACATATAACTTATAAATCTATACTAACATCTATATTCTCTGTTTCAATTTATTTTCTTTTAAGTGATTTAGTTTGCAAATGATATATATATATATATATATATATATATAGAGAGAGAGAGAGAGAGAGAGAGAGAGAGAGAGAGAGAGAGAGAGAGAGAGAGATTAAATAAGATTTTTTATTGTTGTGATTTTAAACTAAAAATGTTGAAGGTAACAAAATGTAGTTTAATTTTGTTGTATATTATACATGTCACGTGGAAAATTTGAATTACTGAGTTATCCGAAAAAAAAAAGAAAAGAGAGAAAGAAACATTCTTTTTGAAGTGGATTAAAAAGAAAAATAAGACAAATAAATTAAATTAAAATAAAATAATTGAGGGTGTTCACAGTTTGAATAAAATCGATCTAAACCAATTAAATAAATCAATTTTATTTGAATTTGGTTTGATTTGGTTCCTTTTCTAATCGTTTCACTTTTCTGTGTGGAAAAAACGAATATTTATGTCTTTTTACTATTTTTTGTTTATTCATTTATTTATTAAGGTGAAAATACATGATAGTCAAATAAACATCAATATAGACACATTACATAATTATTTATATAATCTCGATACTAGTTTATGTACTATCTCACATTGATACACGTTTACACCGTTTATATAATATCAAATACACTACATACCTATATATACAATAGCAATACACGTTTTCTACAATTTGTACAATATTGATACATGAAAAAAAGTGAATGGAATTAATTTTTTTTTTTTTTTAAAAAAATAGAGAAAAGTTCCTTTTTTATTTATTTAAAAGAAACACTTATTTTTTTTTTTAAAAAAAATAGAATTACTTTTTTTTTTTTTTTTTTTTGTAAAAGTGCATGATCCTTTTTGACTATTTTTTCTGTAAATAGAATTACTTTTTTTTTTCTTTTTCTGTATATTAGGGTGTGCATTTGGTTTTGCACTATTCGGTTTGGATTTTTCGGTTTTTGATTTTGTAAAATTGTAACCCAATTCGATCCAAAATAAATTTGGTTTGGTTTTGCTTGGTTTTCCTCTATTCGGTTCGACTTTTCTCGGTTTTGTTATTCGGTTATGTCAATAATTAATAACATAACCAAAGTAATAATATTTAATCCCTTAAATATGCTTTCTAATATAAATCATTAGTAAAACTTAAAACACAATACTTATAAGTATACCTATTATAGATGTAATTCAAACATAAAATATAAACGTAATCATCATGAAAGACAATAACCAAAAAGGGACAAAAGTGGTTAACTCCAACTTAATTCTAAACCTTAACATATATATATATATATATATATATATATATATATATATATATATATATATATATATATATATAATTTGGTTTTTTTTTTTGTTTTTCGATTTTTATTTTTTAAAACCTGATACCAAACCAAAAAACCAAACAAAGTAATTTATTAATCCAAAATCAATTCAAAAAACCAAAAAATCAATCCAAATAAAAATTCGGTTTGATTTGATTTTGATTATTCGATTTAATCCGAATAGTGCACACCCCTACTGTATATTAATGAAATTTGACTTTTTTCTGTAAATAGAATTACTTTTTGTAATTGTTGGACTAGATTCGATGACTTATATTTTTATTATATATAGAAAATGAGAAGTAATTAAATTTTTGTAATAATCAATATATATATATAAAGGAGAATCTTCAGCCCGCTTACGTGGCATGCCTCAATGATCAGAAAAAGTATTTATCTATTTTTTGAAGAATTTAGGGCCTTTTTTCTATTTTACATATATATATATATATATATATATATATATATATATATATATATATATTGCTATTAATTAGTTACTTAATGAGCATTACACCTCCCTAAGATTAAGAAATTTCAAAAGGCAACCATTTTGCCTCAACGTCAAAATCTATTTTTATAATATTTCTTTTCCTTATGTCCTTTTTCTACCTATTTTTTTTTTTTAGTTTTTATTATTATAATTTTTTTTCATTTCTTATTATTATTATTATTATACCTTCTATTTCTATTATTTTTTTAAAATAAAAATATTTCATTTATGTCTTCTCCTTATGAACATAAATGTGTTCTTTTTATACCTTCTATTTCTATTATTTTTTAAAAATAAAATATTTTATTTATCTCTTCTCCTTATTAACATAAATGTGTTCTTTCTTCCATTATTTTTCATATCAATCAATCTCATTTAATTTATTGCCATTAAAATTGCAGAACATTAAAGACAATTTTCTTTTTAATATCTTCATTAATACTATTAATTCCTACGACCCTTCCTTTTTCTTCTGTTGTATTTCTTTTATTTATAAAAAAAAAAAAAAAAAAAAAAACACTTCTTCAATTTTAAATCTTAAATTATGACAAATTTCAATCACATTTATTTTCTATTAAATGAGTTTTACCAATTATGCCTTATAATTTCAAATCAGTTACACAATCTTTTTATCTTCCCTTCATTTTTATATTTTCATAAAATTCTCATATATAAATATATTTTCTCATTTCTGTCAGAACCTCATTTACATGTTTATTCTTTTTAATTATTCTTGATTTTTTTTTTTTTTTGAGTTGTAGGAGCTTGAATTTTCGTGTGACAAGAATGAACAGGAATGTTGTGCTAAATTTTTCCAAGAATGTTAAGGTTCGAAGGTGTATTTGTAATTTTTTTTCTTTTGTTATTATATTATTTATGCTCTTTTTTTTTTCTTGATTCGTTGTTATTTTAACTTTGAGTTGTAGGAGTTTGGATTTTCATGTGACAAGAATGAAGGGGAATGTTGTGCTAAATTTTTTCCAAGAAAGTTAAGGTCCGAAGGTGTATTTGTAATCTTTTTTTTCTTTTGTTATTATATTATTTATATTTATTTTGATCTCTTCTTCTTTCTTTTTCTTGATTTGTTGATATTTTAACCTTTTGAAAACTTATGTATTTTATTAGGACATTTCAATATGAATGAAAAATTTAGAACACTTGAAAACATTTAAAAAGTTTCCAATTTTATTTTTCGAATCAAGACGCATATTGTAATGAACTTTCACTATTCAAAAAGTAAGAATATAATTATTGTTCTTCTCGATTTATCACATAAAAATATTAACTTTATCATCCAAAATATGGAAATGATAGTTACTCACAACTCTAGAAGCATCTACTTTCTTTAATAATAGTGCTTACAAATTACTACCAACATACTCTTTTTAAAAAAAAAATAAATGTACCTCATGTGAATCATAAATAAAATATAGACATACTTTTTTATTTTTAGGAAAATAAACACGTAGAAAAATATAAAAGCCAGAAGATTTTCAAAGTTTATTCTTTACATTCTTTGTTTTTACTTTTTTGGGTTCTTTTAAATGTTTACAAAAATAAAATTAACGAAATTTTTTGTAGTTTCACCTGCATTAATAATGGAAGAAATATATATATATAAAAAGGAGGATCTTCATCCCGCTTATGTGGCATGCCTCAATGATCAGAAAAAAGTATTTATCTACTTTTTAAAGAATTTAGGGCCTTATTTCTATTTTTTACACAATAATATTTTGTATATATATATATATATATATAGCTATTAATTAGTTACTTAATGAGCATTACACCTCCCTAAAATTAAGGAATTTCAAAAGGCTACCATTTTGCCTCAACGTAAACATTTATTTTTATAATATTTCTTTTCCTTATGTCCTTTTTCTACCTTTTTTTTAGTTTTTATTATTATAATTTTTTTCAGTTTTTATTTATTTATTTATTATTATTATTATTATTATTATACCTTCTATTTCTATTATTTTTTTTAAAATAAAAATATTTTATTTATCTGTTCTCCTTATTAACATAAATGTGTTCTTTTTATACCTTCTATTTCTATTATTTTTTAAAAATAAAATATTTTATTTATCTCTTCTCCATATTAACATAAATGTGTTCTTTCTTCCATTATTTTTCATATCAATCAATCTCATTTAATTTATTGCCATTAAAATTGCAGAACATTAAAGACAATTTTCTTTTTAATATCTTCATTAATACTATTAATTCCTATGACCCTTCCTTTTTCTTCTGTTGTATTTCTTTTATTTATAAAAAAAAAAAAAAAAACACTTCTTCAATTTTAAATCTTAAATTATGACAAATTTCAATCACATTTACTTTCTATTAAATGAGTTTTACCAATTAAGCCTTATAATTTCAAATCAGTTACACAATCTTTTTATCTTCCCTTCATTTTTATATTTTCATAAAATTCTCATATTTATTAATTTTTTTTTTTGAGTTGTAGGAGCTTGGATTTTCATGTGACAAGAATGCACAGGAATGTTGTGCTAAATTTTTCCAAGAATTTAATTATATAATCGCATGACTATTAATAAAATAATCCAACAAGGTCAAAAGATAAAATTTAATTATATGATCGCATGATTTATAGATTTACGTAAGTACATTACATTAATAAGTTAGTCAAATTTAAGTGTGAATACACAAACTCAATCGACCTAGGTCAACTATATTAATGTCAACTCAATCCTATATATAGATCCTAATCCTATACATATAAGTCTATTCTATTTAGCATGTAGTTAAAAAAATAAAATCCTAAACCATTTTTTTTTTCAATCTTATGGATTCAATACCATGTGAAAAATTAAAAAAATTGAAAAAAATAAGATTTGTTTTAACTAATTAAAAAAAAAAAAGGAATCCAATTGAACTAGGTCAAGTGGTCAACTATATTAATTTGAACCCAATCCTATGTATAAATCTTATACATATAACTTATAAATCTATATTAACAACTGTATTTTTTCAGTTTCAATTTATTTTCTTTAAGTGATTTAGTTTGCAAATAATACACACGCATGCACGCATGCAACGCAAGCACACACACATAGAGATTTTTTATTGTTGCAATTTTAAACTAAAAACAATGTTGATGTAACAAAATATACTTTAATTTTGTTGTATATTATATATGTCACGTGGAAAATTTGAATTACTGAGTTATTCAAAAAAAAAAAAGCGAAAGAAACATTCTTTCTGAAGTGGATTAAAAAGAAAAATAAGACAAATAAATTAAATTAAAATAAAATAATTGTGGGTGTTCACAGTTTGAATAAAATCGATCCAAACCGATTAAATAAATCAATTTTATTTAAATTTGGTTTGGTTTAGTTCCTTTTCTAATCATTTCACTTTTTTTTTTTTTGTGGAAAAAGCGAATATTTTTGTCTTTTTACTATTTTTTGTTTATTCATTTATTTATTAAGGTGAAAATGCATGATAGTCAAATAAACATTGATATAGACACATTACATAATTGTTTATATAATCTCGATACTAGTTTATGTACTATTTATCTCATATTGATAGACGTTTACACCATTTATATAATATCAATACACTACATAACTATCTATACAATAGCAATACACGTTTTCTACACATTTATACTGTAACAATCTGTTCCCGTCGTTATAGAAATGCCAACGGGGGAAAATTTGGGGCCGAAAACTTTTTCGTCGTATTTGAATTTTTCCAACCTTGTCCAGATTTGGACAGAATCGGAGTCATCGAGGTGTAGGGAAATATGGTAACAATCAGGTGAATTATTTATGGTTTCGATTACATGAGTAGATAGTTAACACGTTAAGGGATCCGTATGACTTTACGAAATTGAATACTGGCGAGTAGAGCTCCCAAAATCGATTTTAACGTGAAGGGTATTTTCTAAGCTTCGCTGATTAGAGGGGTGTTGTGAAATGGGGATTTTGGAATTCTTTAATAAGTTCATTGCCTTGCATAACCCGCTTTGGCGGGGCTGCTACAGCGAGGTGAGGGCAGCTGTGGCGGGCTTGACGCGAATTAAAGTCGTTAATAAACCCCTAAACGACCTCATTATACACTTTTCGACTTTTACAGCTAAGGAACAAACCCCAGGTGACTCCTACTCATTTTTCACCATTCTTGAGGCTAAATGTAAGTTTTTCACCCCCGAATTCATTTTTCGAGTAATAGAATGGGTGAATATTGATGGAGAGGGGTTTTGATATAGATTCTATGGTGAAAACAACCCTAATTGGGATACTTGGGATAATGGGTTTGATCTAGGGTTCATATAATTGTTGTAGTTTCGGGTAATTAGCGATTGTTTGTTGATTCCCGTATTGTTATGATTGTTTGTAGAGCAAGAACAAGCGGAACGAATCCGGAAAGGGAAGGGTCAAGTTTCTTAGGATTTCAAGCTTGTTTCGAGGCAGGTGATGGTTGTGATTCTATGATTGTGTGATGTATGTTTGTTCTTGCTTTATTATGATATATGTATATATGCGAATGTTGTATTATTGATCACACTTGTTGTAAATGAGATAGATGAATGACTATATGTCATGAATCACTTCTTGATTGTATGATTATTGAGAATGTACTTGTGATTGTGATAGTGGTGTGTTGATGGGATCGGATACCACGTTCTGGCATAAATATGGGATCAGTTGCCATGTTCCGGCATAAATATGGGATCGGTTGCCACGTTCTGACATAACTATTGGATCGGGTACCACGTTCTGGTATGCTAACTGTTTGGGTTTGGGTTCCATGAGAGGACTAATGACTTGTCATAATTGAGAATCTTGAAAATGTGAAGTTGTTCGTTGTTCGTAATGTTGATAATATTGTATATGTTCGATATATACATGTGATTATAATGTTGTATTGACTTGCTTATGTTACATTTAGTGGGATAGCCGCGTGATCTTACCAATACACTGTGGTTGTGTACTGATTCTGCACTTGCTCTTATTTTTGTTGAGTACATGGCATCTTCAGGCGGCTATTGATAGACCTCGTCCAGACGATTAGTGATCTTGTTCAAATCCAAGGGTGAACCAATTCTTCTGGGCTGCCATGAATTCTCCTTTTGTCTATGTCTACATTTCGGACTTAGACTTTTCTAGTTAGTTATAGTTCAGTAGTTTGGGGTTGTAACCCTTCTTGTTTAGACTTATGGATCTTGTTAGATGTTTTGGTATATTGACTTTCAGGTTCTAGGTTATACTTCCGCATTTGTTTAGTTTCTTGTTAGATTTTTGTTGGAGTTTATGGGAACTCCTTATTTATTTCCTAAGTGTTTGACTTAAATGCTTTAGTTTTTAGATTAGTTGCTTGGTTTGGTTGTAGTAGTGGTTCTCCCACCGAAGAGTTAGTGTGAGTGCCAATCACGTCGGTCTGGGTCGTGACATATACAATATTGATACATGAAAAAAAAAGTGCATGGAATTAGTTTATTTTAAAAAAAAAATAGAGAAAAGTTTCTTTTTTATTTATTTAAAAGAAACACTTATTTTTAAAAAAATAATAACGAACACGGAAAAAAAAATAGAATTACTTTTTTTTTTTCTTTGTAAAAGTGCATGATCCTTTTTGACTATTTTTTCTGTAAATAGAATAACTTTTTTGTGTAATTTTTTTGTTTTTCTGTATATTAATGAAATTTGACTTTTTTCTGTAAATAGAATTACTTTTTGTAATTGTTGGACTAGATTCAATGACTTATATTTTTATTATATATAGAACATGAGAAGTAATTAAATTTTTGTAATAATTACTATTATAAATTAGAGTCCTATCAACATAAAAAAGAAGACACACATCAAAAATGAAAAAAAAAAAAACGCATGACCTCCCCATTATTTATAACATGTTTCTACTTATGTTCTCATGTTCGGTTAGTTCAAATCCCATCTTATATAAGATTGATATCGAAAATATACCTTCAAAAATAGCAGTAATCTATTGTTTATTGAGAGGAGAAGTTGTGGTGCAAAGTCAAATAATTCGCGGAAATGGTCCAAATTACATCGATATTCCTATAATTCCCAAGGGAGACAACAAACTCACTTGTGATGTAGATTTAGTTGTTTTATTAACAAAACATGTCCATTTTGAGTTGTTAAATTTCGATAGAGATGAAAATAATTGTGTTGATGGACATTTTTGTATTTGGGAAATTCAAGATGAAGGAATTTGTATGGGATCTGGAACTAATTGTAAGCTTTTTTTCCTGTGGAATAAGTAATTGATAAAACTACAATTATATTATAAAGAAAAAAAATGTTAATTATCACTATATAGTTGAGTTTTTCTATTTGAATTGACTAATTAATTTAATATTTGATAAATACATTCAAATCGCGGAATCATTAATTTTTCAAAAATACAAGAAATAACACTACAACTAGAATCAATCTTTTGTGGCGACTAAATGAGTCACCACAAAAGAACATAGTTTTTGTAGTATAACTATAATGAGTTCGGAGGTCTCGGGTTCAAGTCTCCTTGAATACAAAATTATCATTGTTAGGGATCACTTTATTTCTCGGAGTGGGCTTGCCAACACGAATTTAAATTTAGTTAGACTTTAATATAAATATCGAATATCAAATGAGAAACCAAAAAAACAAATAAACTATAGAATGGGTTCACCTTAGACCTTAGATGAATAAAATCCTGCTGGTTGTTACCTAATTAATAATTATATGATGGCATAATTTATAGATTTAAGTAATTACATTACATTAATAAGTTAGTCAAATTTAGGTGTGAATACACAAACTCGATCGACATAGGTCAACTATATTAATGTCAACCCAATCCTATATATAGATCCTAATCCTATACATATAAGTCTATTCTATTTAGCATGTAGTTTAAAAAATAAAATCCTAAACCAAAAATATTTTTCAATCTTATGGATTCAATACCATGTGAAAAATTAAAAAAATTGAAAAAAATAAGATTTGTTTTAACTAATTAAAACAAAATTAAAAAAAATAAATTAAGGAGAAATGTGTTTTTGGATATTACTAGCGGTAGCAGGGACCAGGCAGGCTTTGGATATATATTAGCTGTCCATAATGAAGGATTATTCTGTCAAGGATTTAAGTTTATATATAAAGAGAGAATTGTTATATAAAAAAATTACAAGTGAATACATTAAAATTAATTATTTTTAAGTAATCTAATTATATATTAAACTCAATTGTGGTTATTAATGTCTTTGGGATATAATATAAATCAATGGACGCGTGTTTGAGTTTAAGACTTAAGAGGATTTTGTTGTTCCCGATAGGACAATAACTTAGTTTTTGTACATTAATCTAACTTTATTAATCAATAATTTAACTTAGTCAACATATCATGAATATGACATTTAATTCAAATTTAATATAAATTTATCAATAAAACTTCATTCTCTACAAAGACAAAAATAAAATAAAATCATATTACATGAATCTCAAGTAGCATGAGAACATTTGTTATAAATTGTCACATCAACACAAACACTTGCACAAAAACAAGAAAAAGTCATCATGTCTTCCCCATTATTTATCGTATGCCTCTTACTTATTTTCTCATGTTCACTCGGTTCATAAATATCGTACAGAATTGATATTGAAAATATAACTTTAATAACAGCAGAAGTCAATTATTTTTTTAAGAGAAAAAGATATGATTAACCTCGATTTATATAACATATAGAACCCTTACCTGTGTGTTGTAGTTATATTAAATTTATACAAGAATTATACTATTTTTTCTCACCTATTCTATCATTCTATACAGTTTTCATATAAGAAAATTGTAAGCGAAATTCTAAGCCTCAAGAGAGATATAGATATTTCATAATAATTTTTATACACAAAACGTGAGCAAAGTTTTAAGTTTTGAGCAAGATATATGTATTTTATATTGATTTTATTCTATTTTCATACACAAAATATTGATAGAATTTTTTATGCCTTTGAGCGAAATATTTAGGTCTGAGTGAAATTCATATATATTTTATGAAAGATATTCTGTTGTATTTTGTGAATTGAGTTTTTTTTGCTACATTTTGTAAATACGAGTCTAGTTTCATATATAAAAACCTAATAAATTGAAAGGGTTAGACGAATTATTTGGGCTCAAGACACCCATTTTCTTACTTTTGTTTTTATATTGGAAAAATCATGCAAAATGTTCATTGGATTAAAAAAAAACAATTCACTTGCACAAAAAATAATTCACTTTTTATTTTATTTTATTAAGAATGTCCAATCGGCCATTTTTTGTACCAAATATAGTCGCTCGACTATTTGGTTTACAACTGGGAATGTTAATTTGGCCATTTTCCTTGTTTTTTTTTAAAAAAATATTTATTTCAGTTTTTTTTGCCGTGCTATTTTTTTTTTAATTTAAAAATCACTGTGTAAAATTTTTTGTTGCTCTTTTTTTATTTTTTTTTCTAATTGTTTCACTTCTTTTTGAAAAAAAATATGAATATTTATGTAGTTTTATTATGTTTTATTTATTAAGGTGGGAATGTATGATAGTCAAATAAATATCGATATTATACATTACATAATTATTTATATAATATCATACATGATTCTACATTATTTATACAATATCGATACACATATGTATATACTATTTATATAATATTGATACATGCTTATACACCATTTATACAATGTTGATACATTATATAACTATCTATACAATATCAATACATATTTATACATTAAAAAAGTTTCATGGAAAAGTTCTTTTAAAAAGAAAGGGAAAAACTTTTTTTTTTTTTTAATACTTGAGCTCATGACCCTTTTTGGCTATTTTCCTGTAAATAAAAAAGTGGATACTTCTTTTGTAAACTTTTAACTTTTCTGTATAATAATGAAATTTGCCTTTTTTATATTTAGGCATTTATCAAGTGTTATTGACTGTCTAATTTAATTAATTCTTAGGACTAAATTCAATGACTTGTATTTTTATGGATTGGAAGTAATTAAACTTCTGTAATCATATTACGTGAATCTTACTACTTTAAATTAGAGTTGCATCAACATAAAAGATATACACATTGAAAACGGAAAACAGACCTCATGACTTTCTCATTATTTATAACATGTCTCCTACTTATTTTCTCATGTTCAGTTAGTTCACAATTCATATACTCAGTTGGTATCGAAAATAAAGCTTCAAAAATAGCAGTAATCGATTGTTTTTTGAGAGGAAAAGATGTGTTCCAAAGTAAATTAATTCCTGAAAGTGATCTAAATTACATTGATATTCCTATAATTCCTAAAGGAGATAACAAACTCACTTGTGATATAGATTTAATTGTTCTATCAAAAAACATGTCCATTTTGAGCTATTTAACTTTGATAGAGATAAGGATAATGGTGATCCTATTGGACATTTTTGTATTTGGCAAATTCTAGATGAAGGAATGTGTATGAGATCTGAAACTAGTTGTAAACTTTTCTTTCCCTGGAATAAGTAATTAATAAAACTACAATTATATTCAATAAGAAAAAAAAAATTAATTATCACTATATAGTTGGGTTTCTTCTATTTGAATTGACTAATTAATTTAATATTTGCCTATTCTAATTGTGAAATTGTTAATTTTCAAAAACATGAAAATAGCGCTACAACCAAAATTAGTCTTTTGTGGCGATTGTAGTCACTCAAACCCGCATATAATTGCCACAAAACAGTAAAATCCTTTGCTTTTGTGGCGACTAAATGACATAGCAAAAGAACCTAGTTTTTGTAGTATAACTATAATGGTTCGGAGGTCAAGTTTCTTTGGGTATAGAGTCATTATTATTAGGGAGCATTTTTTGTATTAGAGTGGACTTTTCAACACAAATTTAAATTTAATCAGACTCTAATATAAATATCTGGATATTCTCTAATAGTTAAAGCCTAAATTTTGATGCAAGAAAATAAAATCTCACGTTTAAAAGTAAATGAATAAATCAATTCATGGCGACTAATAATCCAACAAAGTCAAAAGATAAAATTTAATTACTATATGATCCTATATTAATCTTTATATTTATGTAACCTTAATAAGTTGGTCAAATTTAGGTGTGAATACATAAACTCCACCGAGCTAGGTCAACAATATAATTAATGCCAACCCAATTAATTCTATAGATTGATCCTACACATATAGGTCCATTCTATTAGTAGTACGATATTGGTTTCAATTTATTTCTAGTTCTGACATTTATATAATTTTAGAAAATTAAAGTAGAATTTTGATTGTTGTGATCTTAAACTAAAATTATGTAAAATGTAACAAAATGTTATTTAATTTTTATGGTTTCAAATATGTCATGTGAAAAATTTGAATTAATGAATTGCTGAAATTGTGAGAGAGAAACACTCTTTTAAAAAAGGATTACGAAAGTAAAACATATAATAAAAGGCGGAATGACCTGGGAGACCCATGTACTTGGCTCCGTTTGTCAGTTGAACCCTCCTACTCATCACTTTGTCAACCAAACCCTTAAACTCACCAGGACACAATATTTTAAACCCATTGACCGAGCTTATGTGACATTAATATTGGTGAGTTGGAAATATGCGTGATTACACGTATTTGAAAGCGAGTTAAAATAATATTTTATTTTTAAAAAAAATTAATTTAACAAAATTAAAAAATAAGATTCATCTTCTTCAACCCTCCTTCACCCACACCCACCCTTTCTTCTTCTCCACCAGCCCTCTCTCCTCTACCCCTCACCACAACCCTCAACTTTCTTCTTTTTCCAGCCCATTCTTCTTTCTCCAGCCCAACATTCACTCTTCTCCGCCTCTTTTTTTTTTCATATACAAATCAGTAGCCTCAACATTTTCTAAAATTTTCGGTTTTTAGGTTTGGAAAATATTAGTATCATTCTTTTATTAGATGGTTTCAACGAGGAGATGTGGATAATGTGAAGGATGATTGTGACTATTGAAAATTTTAAAACTATAAGCTTGAAAAAGCTTAAAAAATAATAAATGAGTTTTGTGAATTTATAAAATTAATTAAAATTTTTGATTGGGGTTCATTGAGTTTGTGTTGGTGAACTTGTAGTTGAATTTACAAGTTAAATCAAGAAGAATTTGATCTAATGGATATGAATCTAGTGCCCAATTTTTGACCAAATATGAAGAAGATGACTATTTGAAAAGTTTAAGAAATAAAAAAAATTGATCTATTTGATTTTTTTTATTTTTTTAGCACTTAATTTCGCATGTGGCACTAAAAAATGATGTGGAATTCCACGTGTAGTCGCGTCCATTACATGCACACTAACCGGAGGAGAAAAGGACTTAAAATGTTGTATTCTGATGGATTTAAGGGTTGGCAAAGTGATGAGTATGAGGGTTCACCTGACAAATGAAGCCAAGTACAAGGGTCTTTCAGGTCATTCCACCTAAATAAAATTATGGAGTATTGTTTTACCAAGTAGTAAAATTACTTCAATTTTCACTACCGCTTGTTACTTCGTTTATTTTATATGTCTTATTATTGTGTTGTTCGTTTTAATTTCTCCTCATTGATTTTCTTTAATTACATTTTTTTGAATCAAGAATGTATCTAAAATCATCACTAATTAATCCAACCTGATAAATCATAAAAGATAAAGTTTAACTAAAATAAAAACGCGAACAACATGGCCTGAAATAATACATCCAAAAAATATTTTTAAGTATAAGTCAATAAAAGTGACCGTGCTAGAACCACGAGACTCGAGGGATGCCTATTACCTTCCCCTCGTTCAACAAAATTCGTTACCCGAATTTCTAATTCGCAAATCATATAAAAAGTCATTTCCTTTTGATTAGGGATTAAACAAAAAGGTGACTTGGAACACAATAACTCAATTCCAAGTGACGATTCTGAAAAAAAAATAATTCCTAATCAATAACGTCACTTAAATTGGAAAAAGTCTTTCGAGTGCGGGGGTGTGACAGATTTAAGTGAGAACTGAGAAGCATCTCTTTATGTTACTGTCAACAAACAAAAAAACAAGCAAAAAAAAAACTGAAATGTCAACAAGTGATGAGTACTTCATTGTAATCTTATCTGGTTAGGGTCCCCCCATTGCCTTAAATCTCTTTACTATCAACATCTTTAGCGTTATAATTTACTTATATTCGATATTTATATTAATTTAATAAATATATAATATTTATCGTTTATACATAAATCTATTGCTCAATTATAGTATGTATTATCATGTTAATTATTAAGATTATATTTTATGATTTGACTTAAATATTAAGTTAACGTAAGCATTTATGATTGCCTTAGTTTTGACGTAACAAAAGAAATATCAAGCTGCCTAAGCATTATTATTGACCACTCATTAACAATAGCCCCACCGCCCCAATCTGATCATGATGAAAATGAAAGATCACGACTTACATGAGCATGTGCACCTTGGGATATTCGAAGAAAAGGTTCACTTTCACTTCTTAAACGCAATTACAATATTTAGTAAAATTTCACAAGTAGGTTTGAAGAAGATAGAGTGCATACAAATATTAAGACGTTAATACTATTTCGTGAAAATAGAAAAATTATTTTTAATAGATGAATTCTATTTTAATTTTGTAAATAGTTATAGCAAAAGTTTGGGTCGTCGTCAGTGGTCACTAAAAGAATACCACTTTGTCAAAGAATATGGATTATCAGTGTTCCACCTAAAAAAATATAGGACTATTTTTGGATTAAAGTCTAAATATAATGAACTGTTTTGAACCTATGTGAAAGATAAGAGACCATTTTAGTAAAATAGTAAAATGGTCTTTGACACGGAGAAAGCCTTGCTCACACTATTTTGTACCTTTCTCCGTGCAATAGCACAGCGAGCTTATTGACCACGATGTGAGCCAGGCTTAACCGGTTGTACATTGTAAGTTGTAACTAACTGAAACATCCGTTGAGAAGTTACAGAAATATCAGTCTGGTCCCTATCAATATTTGTATTGCACTTATGTCCTCATCATAATATAAATATATGACACTCGAATCTAATCCAACTCTAAAAGCTAACTCATGAGAGGAGAAGAGTTGACCATGCCCAACTGGAGCATAGATCAGAAGTCCAAACATGAATAATCCTGACTTTAGTAACATGTAAAATATAACATATGAGCCTAACTCAATTAAAAATTATAGCACCAGTCCATTATCTCAATCAATGTGGACTCTGACCCACACTAACACATGAAAAAGATGGATAAGTGATGTTACTAATCATACATTACCCAATGAAGCACAATTTCCACTTTGGAGCTATCTTTTCTTTTTTCCGTCTTTCATTCATTTCAAGATTTCTCTCAAAAATAGTAATATTATTTCCTTAATTAATTTATTTCAAAAACAATTATGCATTTCTACATTTGAATTTAAATCAACATTTTACTTTTAATGAAAATATTTCGTCGTGAAACATTTTCATCAGTACCCTTTTTGTAGTAAAATTACTCTATATATAGGTTAAAATTGTAGATGTTAAATCCTTTCGACTTCTTTGTATGCTCATTTCTTTATATAGTGGCTTTTATATGAACAAAAATCACTGATCTAATTACTCCCGGCGCCATTTTTTTGTGATGACGTAGGTCAGTTTTCTCTACGTAACAGTCTTAAACTGTGAGGGGATTGTATCGAGTTATGGCAAATCGTAATGTACCAATCCCACGTCGACAGCTGTACATCGGCGGAGAATGGAGAGAACCGGTCAAGAAGAAGCGGATTCCGATAATCAATCCGGCTACTGAAGAAATCATTGGTACGTCAGTAGATGATTAGCATACTCTAATCTATCCGTAATTGTAATCTGATCGTACTTCTCACTTCTTTTTCTTTTCTGTTGAATGTTGGTGAAGCACGTGAAAATACTTTTGTTCCGATGAGAGATTATGTTTAAATTGGATTTTCAGGGGATATTCCGGCGGCTACTGCGGAAGATGTGGATATAGCTGTGGAAGCAGCACGGAAAGCGATTGCTAGGGATGACTGGGGTTCTACGACAGGGGCACAACGCGCAAAATATCTCCGTGCTATTGCTGCTAAGGTTGTGTACTGTTCTGCATCGGCATCTTAATTTTACATATTCATGATTTTTTTCAGGAATTTTATTAGAACCCTGGATGAAGGCCATTACTAGTCCAGAAACAGAGAAATTATCTATATTTCAATGCTAATTTCGTAATTATGTATGATTTCGGAACAGTGTGAGCTCAAATTATGCAGGATTTAGGAACTGTATTCTTTGAGTTACATCGAGATCGCGGTTCCTTCTGTCCTTGAAGGATTGAACTCAGGTGTAGTCAGTGGCGGATCCAGGATTTAGAATCCGTGGTGCCAAATAGACTTATCTATTAATGTGCCAGCTTTTTTCCTTAAAAAAACGTGGTTGGAGCCTTTTTTTTTTTCCTTAAAAAATGTCTGCAGCAAATTTCTAAAAAAAAAAATAGGTACAAATGGAATTCAAACCGCAACATTAGCCATCTAAAGTTGCCCTCCTACGTGGCACCACAAGCCAATTTTGTTTACTGGGTGCCACGCTTTATATTTATATAAATATTATATATATATATATATATATATATATACCTATGTATATATAGAGTTTCCGTCGAAGTTCGGGGGTGGCGTGGCACCCCCACACCCATGCATAGATCCGCCACTGGGTGTAGTGAAACTTTTAGGCGTAAAAGCTAGTTGATTGTCTCTAAGTACTGCTAGTGTGTCGACAGATAATTAAATCTTTCTCCATTGAAGGATAGCTAGCTCTGAGAATGCCAAGTCTACTACGTACATAAAACTCAATTTTCTTTTTTATAGATAAACTATTCAGTATTGGAGTGAAACAAGTCTCCAACTGGAGCGAAATGAACGTAAACGATTTGATTTGAGATTAAAGCATAGTAATAGGTTTAGTGTATATGTAATATTACATTTGTGATTCCTCCAAGCTGTGAGCGCCTTTTAGATTGTCCTAAGCACAAATATTTATCCACTATAGATGCCTGAAAAACTGTGCAGCTGTAGATGTCGCAGAGGAGTTATTTTAGGGGCATCTACCTTACTACTTTGAGAAAACAGGAAATTTCCACTCAAGTAGATTATGTTCTTGGATACTAGTGAGCTACTGTATATATTGCATTTCACCTGGTGTTGGCAAGATCTCGGGACATTCTTCAGGACTAATTGACTATTCTGCTTTTCTTTAAATGATTCATTTGCTAACTGTTTTAGATTTTTTTTCATAGGTGCTGGAGAAGAAATCCGTACTTGCAACACTTGAATCCCTTGATAGTGGAAAAACATTGTTTGAGTCTGCTGCAGATATGGTACTTTCTTGCATAAATGATATAAATAAATAGTTTGCTTCAACTTGATGTGCACAAATTTATTCTATATGCTGTCTTATATTTCAGGACGATGTGGCAGGATGTTTTGAGTACTATGCAGACCTCGCTGAAGCTTTGGATTCGAGAAGGAAGATTCCTGTCAATCTTAATTCGGATTCATTTAAAACTTATGTTCTTAGAGAACCTCTTGGTGTTGTGGGATTGATAACTCCATGGTAGGTGCCATTTTTCAGAGTTATTACGGTTTTTTTAGTTTTACAAACCACATATTGATCAGGCAGATGTTTGTGGTGGAACTTCTGCATTTAACTAATGTTTTCTGTACATTTATATATCCACTGGTTGTTTTCGTGTCATTGACAACCTAAAAGTAAGTCATTATACTTTATCTGGGTGGTCTGGTTAGTTCTTAAAATGTTGAAATATGGCGAAAATGAAGAATATTCAGTTAACCTAGTTGGCTCCTAGTTCAAAAATATATTTCATTGGAAAAGTTGGACCATAATCCTAATAAATGAACAATGAGAATGACATTCAAGTATATTTTTTCAAGTCAATGATCCTTTTGTTTTCATAATGAAGGAATTATCCATTGTTAATGGCCATATGGAAAGTTGCCCCTGCTCTGGCTGCTGGTTGTGCAGCAATACTTAAGCCGTCTGAACTAGCATCAATGTGAGACCTTATAGCATATCATCTTCATTATCTATATCCTTGATCCGCATCATTTGCTTCTTTAATTAAATGACTCTGACATTCAATTGTAGTACCTGTTTGGAGTTGGGTGAGATCTGTAGAGAGATTGGTCTTCCTTCTGGTGCCCTTAACATTTTAACAGGATTGGGGCCTGAAGCTGGTGGTCCTTTGGCATCTCATCCTCATGTGGACAAGGTTTGCCTGTTTCTTTTTCGAGTTTGCCTTTTGTATGTTTATCGAATCTCACATAAAATATGTTGAAATGATTTTTTAAATTTTTGGTGACAGATTTCATTTACAGGAAGTGGACCTACAGGATCTAAGATCATGACTGCTGCAGCTCAACTTGTTAAAGTACGCTTTGATGTAAATAAGTAAATCTTTTAGGTTCTAACTGGCAAAAAACTAGCTGGCGTGCGGGTGGATTAATTATTGCTAAGCCCTTATGTTTCATTTGCAGCCAGTTAGTCTTGAGCTTGGTGGAAAAAGTCCAATAGTTGTGTTTGACGACATCGATAACCTTGATATAGGTTTGTTCTTTTTAAATTGTACACACGACCATTTGGTTAAGAAGTTAACTTCACCCTTTTGTTTAGGAATATAATCTTGGTTCTTGATCCTATGTTCTTCGTTGTCTAATGCAGCTGCTGAGTGGACTCTTTTTGGTATCTTTGTGAATACTGGTCAAGTTTGTAGTGCAACATCACGGCTTATAGTACAGGTAACAAGTGTTAAATGTGGATGAGGTCCACATATTTAGTCACAGTGTTTTCCTTTGGTTAACTCGGTCCTGGATTGGCACTATTTACAATTATCTAGAAAGTACCTCTCGGAACACCTGTGTGTATGTTTGTTCGTCAAGTCATATTGTGCTTGGCAGTATAATAGGAATGTGAAGTTCAACTCTTTAGCACTTTGTGAGAGAGGGTTATGCCTGAGAGAAGATCACCAAAATTGCCACCCAAAGATTCAAATTGTGTGACATTGTCTTACCTGCTTATTTCTTGGAAAAATTTGGGACTCCAATTCATTTACTTTGTTTTCTTATGAACAAAAAGATTGTTCAGGGTGGGAAAGATAAATTTATTTCCTAAACGTGAGCTGACGTGGATTGCTAGGGTGCAATTTTTTTGGATATCAATTGATTTATCTAATGTAAAAACCTGTATAAAGTTATACATTGCATGGAGAGTACTATCAAATTACATACTAGAATTCAGAAAATAGTAAAAAAGGTGTAGCAAATATGAGTATATGAGATAGGATGTGGCCTTCCCAAGAAAAAGATGATCTAGTAGATGTTTTACTATACTTAGCATATCAAGGCCAGACGCGAATGCTGATTACATTAGTTCTAACTTACAAAAACTGTAGCATTTCCCGGTCTTTTTGATGTATTCTTTTGTGGTATTTTCCTTTCTGTTATCTACCATGTTGAAACTTCTCTTAAAATCAAATTCCGAATATTCCAGGAAAGCATTGCTTCTGCATTTTTGGACAGGCTGCTTAAGTGGACCAAAAACATCAAAATCTCCGATCCTTTGGAAGAAGACTGCAAGCTTGGTCCTGTTGTCAGTGCTGGACAAGTAAGAAATCGCATGCTTTTGGGTAAAATAGAATATGTGGTTCAAACAATAAAGTGCTTCAGAAAACAAAAAGTAGATATTTAACACTGAGTTGACACAGCAACTCATTAGAAGACACTATATTTGGTTTGTTATTTTCTAGCAGATATTGTAGATGGAGTGGTCACACAATTTGTAGACAACATCTATGTACTAATTTTTGTTAACCTGCAGTATGAGAAGGTATTGAAGTTTATCTCAAATGCTAAAAGTGAAGGTGCAACCATTCTGTATGGTGGCGAACGGCCTCAGGTAAAAAAAAATCCTTTTATAGCAAAAGCCTGCAGATGCTTTAATTTGTTTGTCAATCTTTTTTAAAACAATTTAAGTCATCACAATTGAATTGCAGCACTTGAAGAAAGGATATTATGTTCAGCCAACAATTATTACTGATGTTAATACCTCAATGGAAATCTGGAAAGAGGAAGTATTCGGACCTGTTCTTTGTGTCAAAACATTCAAAACTGAAGAGGAAGCCATTGAACTAGCAAATGACACCAAGTGAGTTGCCTATTCAGACTGATGTTAACCATGTTTTTTTGTTCTTCCATTTTTACCTTTTTAGTTAGTTGGAACTACGTTTTAGTCATTTTAGTATGTTTTCTTTGGATCCACTATTTTCTAGGAGTATAGTTCTGTCAGACATTTATATGCCAATAGAAAATAAAGCGAGCTTTAGATGTTTGTTGTTAACTTTTTTCCCCCTTTTTTCATAGGTATGGCTTGGCTGCTGCTGTTATGTCAAAAGATGTTAAAAGGTGTGAGAGGTTTACAAAGGTGGGAGCTTGTGTTTCACATTTGCTACAAGCAATTCCTTTATATTCAATATCAGAAGGCGATTGACCTGTTGTTAATTGACTGGAATTTAATTTGCAGGCATTTCAATCAGGGATCATCTGGATTAACTGTTCACAGCCAACCTTTAATCAGCTTCCATGGGGTGGTAAAAAGCGTAGCGGTTTTGGACGTGATCTAGGGGAATGGTAAGCACTCACTAATCTGAACTCACATTGTATAAGATCTATTAAAGTGAAACACGCTCTTTACCAAAAAAAGTTTCATTTTCAATACTCGAACCTAAGACCTCTGATCTGATCGGACTGATAAGTGATGATCACTTGTGTTCATTGATGCAGGGGTCTTGAAAGTTTCTTGAACATTAAGCAGGTGACAGAGTATACTTCTGCGGAACCATGGGCTTTTTACAAGTCACCTTCAAAGAACTAGTGAAAGGGAATTTGTCCATAAAGCAGTTTTAATAATGTGCAAAACTAAACTCTAGTCTATTAGAATTGTTTGTTTTGCTCGTTAATCAATAAACAGTTGTAATAAACCTTAATCGAATAGAGACAATATCAAAATAACTTTTCTATTCTATTTGTATCTCGTGTTAGGCCCTTCTTTGGATCATGTGTGAACGCGAGATATTTTGTATATCATACCCAAAATTTTATTTTTCTTCAAAACGAGTTAACTTTTCTAACTTCTCAACCTTTATTTCTTATAAAAAAAAATTTAAAGAAAAAACAAAGAAAGTACCAAGTTGTCCTTCAGTGGGTACCCACTTTGCAAAATAATCAAGAGAAAGAATATAATAATAGCACCAATATACTCCCCCACTCCCCCCTCCCCCGCCCCCCCTTTTTCACTTTCTATGTCACATTTGATGTGTAGTGTGCATAAAAATTAGAATATAAAGAAAAAGATTCTTTTAATTTTGTTATCTTAAATTAAATACGTGCATAACAAAATAAAAGTATCTGTATTCTTAAACATTACATATTAGCTTATATTAAAGTACTATTTTTAAAAGTAAAATAGAAATATGATATATTTTTTTGAAACAAGCTAGAACAAAAATAAAAGTAAAATATACAATGTCGTTGAGACTTTTCAAAAATGTCAGACCAGTATATGAAAAGTGTTGGCGGAGAGCCCATCCCTCTTGTTCTTATGGAAGACATAAAGGGGAATTTACGACAAATAAAAAGCGAGTGCATATTAAATCCTTCCACAGTAATCATTTCTATAAAAATAACAATATTTTTGAAGAGTCCGTACATTAATCATTTTGCAGAACAATTAGTAGGAAATTTCCTTGATAGATACTATTTATCTTCCTATTACAATTTCCACAGGCAAGAGTCAAGCAAAGCAAAACAAAGACTTCAAAAGTCAATGACTCATTTCCCTCTACATTTCATCCAATCACCAAAAGCTTAAATACCCATTTCCCCTTTACCTTCATTCCATCTCTCTATCCTCAATCTTTCTTCAAGATTCTTGAAAACTAAACAGTAAAGTTGCAATCTTTAATCAGCTAACAAAGCAAAAATGGTGAAAATTGGAGAAGGAATTGAAGTTAGAGAAGAGCTAATCAAGAAAACCTGTAACTTAGCCATGGAAGCTCACAGTTCATCACCTGGGAAACCTTATATTTACAAGAAAATAAATGGGTCTACTGATGTTGTTTTTGCTTTTGCTAGAACTTTGTCTTTTGATGGTTGGTACAGTAACACTTCTTTTGGAGAGACACAGATTAACACCAATCTGTTTCCATCTTTGAGAAGTGTTGGCACTGATGAGGTGGCTAAGGTCAATGAAGCATTTGCTAGAAGATTTCAAGACATACTGGACAAATCTTCACTTAAAAATGAGGTATACATACTGGGGTTCAATTATCTTCTTCTTTTTTAAACTCCTTCCGTTTCAATTTGTTTGTCTTGATTTTGTCTTGACACGAAAAAACTGTAGTGTTTAATGTTAGTATAACCTATAGTTAAATGTTTTTTACTACTTCGAGTGTATACCAGTTAAAGAATCAAATTCTGTGTGAGTCTTTAGACAAAGAATTTTTCTTTTTGATTCAATTTTTTTCAAGAGCATTGGAAGTTCTATTCCTGGTAGTTCAGTTTGATCAACTTGATTCCCTTTAGTGGCTTTTATTTATTCCCTCCGTCCTAATTTTAGTGCCTTAGTTTGACTAGACATGGAGATTAAGAAATAAAACGTGACTTTTTAAAACTTGTCATCTTAATCTAAAGATATGTAGTCCTATAAATCTTGGTCTCTTAAACTCCATGTTGAGTGTTGGGATTGGAAAACTAAACTTACAAGATATAAAAAGACACTCTTTTTTGGAGAAGACCAAAAAGAGAGCAAGACACTTAAATTGCAACGAAGGGAGTATTAGTTCAGTATTAGTTTATCATGTCAGCAATATGTTCGAAGTCAAAATAGAGTACTGAGTCCTATCATAGATCCTTTCAGGCTAATGACTCTGTAGACTAGGTTAATGGAAATTAATCTTCATACCTTCATCTTTGATTGGAAAGTGAATAGTTGTGTTGGTTTTAGGTGGAGAAGGCAATGTTAGAAGGAAGACAAGTAGTGTTTGCAGGGCACTCCTCCGGTGGCGCTATAGCTATTCTGGCAGCTCTCTGGTGTCTGGAATGTTGCCGCACAAGACCAAATGGTGACATGTTAGTCCATCCATACTGTATGACTTTTGGATCCCCTCTTGTTGGCAACAAGATATGGTCTCATGCCCTCAGGCGCGAAAACTGGGCTCGTTACTTCATACATTTTGTCATGAAGTACGACGTTGTCCCCAGGATGATGCTTGCTCCTCTTTCATCAATTCAAGAATTGCTTCAAGCAATCTCTCCCTTCATCAATCCGAAGTCCCAGTATTATCAGCACGAGGCTGTTGCACGATCAAGTAATGCATTGAATTTCTTTATGACTGTAATGAGGAATGCATCCTCTGTTGCAAGCTATGCTGCATGTAATCTGAAGGGATGCACAAACTTGCTGTTGGAAACTGTTTCCAACATTGTTCAACTCAGCCCTTATAGACCCTTTGGAACTTACATCTTCTGCACTGGAAATAGGAAACTGGTTGTCATTGAGAATCCTGATGCTGTTCTGCAGCTACTGTTCTATTCCTCTCAATTGAGTTCCGAAGCAGAAGCTGCAGTAGTCGTTGCTAGAAGCTTAAACGATCATCTGTTATATAAAAACGAAATGCAAGATAGCTTAGAGATGCAAGATGTTGTTCATCTCAACAATCTTACTGATATTCCTTTATCTTCAAATGTTGATCCAAGGTATGAAGTTGCAAGTATGAATTCAGCACTGAATGACCTTTGCCTGGTAAGCTATAAATATGGTTAATTTTTCATTTTCCACAGAATCGTCTATCTTGCTCAAGCTAATAGGCGTTTTCACATTATCTAAATCTCAGAGTACAAGAGCAAGGCTGTGTCTTCGTGCAGCAGGAGAGTGGGAGAAGCAGAAGAAGAAGAACGAGGAAAAGATTGAACAAAATAAGAGAAGCATCAGGGACGCATTAAGCAAGATACAGGAGTACCAGACCAAGTGTGATATCCGTAAAGTTGGGTATTATGATGCATTCAAGATTCAAAACACCGATGACGACTTCAATGCTAATGTGAAAAGGCTTGAGCTAGCAGGTATATGGGATGAGATCATTGAAATGTTGAAAAGGTATGAGCTCCCAGATAGCTTCGAGGGACGAAGAGACTGGATAGAACTAGGGACACAGTTTCGCAGGCAAGTTGAGCCCTTGGATATTGCAAACTATTACAGGCACTTGAAGAATGAAGATACTGGACCTTACTTGATCAGGGCTAGGCCTAAGCGTTATCGGTTCACACAGAGATGGTTAGAGCATTTTGATAAAGTGCAAGCTGGTGCACGTTCCGAGTCTTGTTTCTGGGCCGAAGTGGAGGAACTAAGAAACAGGCCATTTGCACAAGTGCAAGACAGGGTTTTGAGTTTAGAAACAGCTGCAAATGGCTGGATCCAGAGTAGCCTTCTTGGCGATGATGTTTTCTTCCCTGAATCTACCTATACCAAATGGTGGAGAACACTCCCTACTCAGCACAAACAGGCATCTTGGGTATCAAGGAAAATAACTCCTTAGTGCCTTGCGCCTTAATATCTTGATAAAGATGGTATCCAAGCCACCTTACAGACACTTACAACATTCCACCACGTATATTCCAATGCCCCTAATAAGAGCAGCCAGATGGTATTTGCTTAAGATAATAATAAAAAAAAGATAGACTAGCAGCTCCACGTTACTTCAATGAGAGTGACCAGATATATGTAGCTCAGATAATTGACGATATTTCAATTTTCCTGAGAACTGCTTTACTTGTATGGTAGATTAGTAGCAAGAATAGCAACATTCAAGTATTTAAGGTTGGGATACAACAAACTCACTATTTTTCCATGTACACCAAGAATTTCCAACATTTTTATGTTTTAAGAACCTTAAAGTAACGAAGCTAGCAAAACTACAATTTTACAACTTCTAATAGGAAGATATCTAGACATCATAGTGACAGCAGAAGGTTTCAAATGCACCTTCGCCTTGTATGAGATTTTCTTTCCTCTATCTAAGCCATACTTGGGACTCACTGACAGCCAAGTCAATACAGAATTTTGGAAATGAATAACCTCATGAAACTTGTGCTTGTGCAGATCATAATAATGTATAAATCATATAGAACCAAACTTTTATCTCTTCCTGTATACACCTCAACAGTCTTATCAGCCATGGTAAACATGCAAAGATCTCATGTGTTAATCCCTGGAACAAACCAGAGGCTCTAAAGGAATTGAACTTCAAGAACAGCAAGGAGAAGATTAGCTGTAGCACAAAGTCTTCTGTTTCTGTTCCATGGAAAAGGAATCAATTTGTACCAGGAAAAAGGAAGCAACACCACATAATTGCTCTCCAAAAATCAATTGTCACACTAACATAATCTTGTCAAGATCCAGTAAGTAGACTATATAAAGCTTAGAAAAAGTCTACACGTAAATGTTAGCTTTCAACAAAACTAACCATATTGAAGGACTTGATATTTTTACCAGCTTATGAGAAGCTCAAGGTATAGAACATTTTTCGAGATACTTCCAAATGAACACCCCCAAGAATGATCTAATCCACATGTCCAGTGAGCACACAATGAGTGCACAATTTGAATATAGAACTGTTAGGGAATACAACAAAGATAACAAAAAATAAGAACGTCAAATATACAGCTGAACAGTCTAATCTCAACAAGACTACTTCACTTCATAAATCCCTACACTTTAAAAGTGACTCCCAAAGCGCAAGAACTTAGCATTTCGCAAGAGAATCTAAATATCTATCCTCAAAATTCACTTCTTTATTACCTTGATGCAGAGCATTGATACATATCTGGTGGCAGTAAACTTATCAGTACATATCTGCCAAACTAAAAGCCCACAATGTGGTAAGGATGCATTTTGTGGTTCGATCCCAAACTGAATTGAAGAGAAAAGTGAGAGCAATAGACCAGTTAACAGCTAAGTTTGAGGTGTATATATGCTGTGTATTTTATCAGATTCATAGCAAACAGTCAAGATGAAGAGCCGCAAAAATATTCAAAAAGAAAGAAATTCATGCAAAGATTGATGCCCCATTGTTCTCTCATTTTTATTCATGGTAATCTGATAGAAGGTGACGAAGTGCTCAAAGAGACGAGGACATTTATACCATCAAATTCAATCTATCTAACCTTTATCCACCTTATCTATTCACATAAGGAATCTTCTACATCAGCACAAGCATCATATCTATAATGAGAAAATTTATAAGAGAACTATAACAGTTCCCCTGTGCTTTCAGAATCTCGATCCTATATCAACATCTAATGCTAAGAAAAATTGGAGTCTAACAAAGACAAAGTCAAGCCACACAGAGAAAGAGGACACAACATACACATTTATAGAAAAACAGAATCTTCCTACGACCTTGAGATCATGCTACAGGAACGAGCCACTTGAAACATCAAGCCACCTGCATCTTTGGTTGTCTCTCCCCCAACCGTGTCATGTTTATACTGCTTCCTGCAAGCTGGACAACGCCCATCCTCCTCAAGAATCTTCTTGTGACAAAAGAGACAAAGCCTAAACCCACAAGGACAAGGGAGAAAACTTGTATCTGTAAAATCCAAATCCTCACAGCATATAGGACATGATGTGGGTATTGCTGCACTTTTACACCCCCAGACAGAGCCTCCCCGGTAATGCCGCTCCGAATTCATAGGGAAAGTATACTGTTTTGACAAATTTGGAAGACTTTGGGGACGGAATTCATCATCGGGCCTCCACGCCCGAAAGCTGACAGGAAATCCAGGTATAGTTCCTCTGCCCTTGGGATTCTGCTGTGATGTATCCATCGCTGGTACCTTCCCGTCAGAAACTTCTAGTTGAAAGCTCATATGCACCTCTGGAGGTGAATCCAAGCTAGAGTTATGCTGCTCCTGCTCCTTATCAGTGGCTGCTAAAGCATCAGCAACAGCTTCCCAGTCATCCAAGCAGTCATCATCCCCTTCGTTATCTTCCTCACTCATACTTACTGAGTAACACCCACCACTGCTACTACTGCTGCTACTGCTGCTGCCACCAGTGAAATTGGTCCCAGAATAATTTCCTTCCAACACACTACTAGTGTGGCTGGTGGGGCTATTAGAAGGTGAATCAAAATCACTGTAGGTGTTCGTGTAACCCCCATTTTCCTCTGCTTCTCCTCTCGGCTTTATAGCTAACTTCTCCATCAATTGACCCTTTTCATTAGTAACCTGCATCCCCTGCTCACAAGCCTCACCCCCACCATTAAGTTCCTGCTTGGAGCCTTTATTCTTCCCTACACAAGCCCCAACCACCAAGAATTAGGCACATAAATATAGGAAAGCAACATAACTAATCACAGAAACACAGAAAAGTACCAATCTTGAGATTGATTAATTCAAACACCAAATGCACATACTTTTTTTCCTTCAAAGATTTTAGGCTGTAGTCATAAAGTTTCATTTAGACACCTCAAGTAGACTGTGTACCTACTACACACTAACAATACATGAATTTTGTATCAATAAGACACTTGTTGCTGGCATGGCATAATGAGTTAATACATTCATTTGTAACGCATTTAAGGGGTTTATTTGGCAAATTTTATTCTATTTTTCTCTTCTTCCTCCCCATTTTTCCAGTCACTACCTCCCACCATTTCCCCAAGCTTAAACTCCTTTAATGGAGGTCAAATTTTCCGACTCAAATTTATTCTAGGATTTGTGAAATAGTGATTTGCTTTATTTTGTCGTTGACATCCAATTTACTTTTTAAAAGTCAAGGAGCTTCTAAAAATTGTTTCAGCAAATCCATCTACCACTATTCCATGTAATAAAAATCCTGATGCTTATATTGGACATGTTATTGCAGATTTTTCTGTGTAATGGAGTAATAAACATGCAGAAAATTGACATTCTTTAAGATCTATTGCTGGCAAAATATTGAAACATTGAGTTCCGCTTTTCCATTGGAGCAATGGACGAGTAGTGTTTGTGGTGAACTTTCTTGCTTTTTGTGGAGGACGAAGAAACGGGAGGATGCAGAGGGCGGCAAAGAAGACAACAAAATGGGGGTGGGGGGGGGGGTGTGTGGAAAAGACAATGAAAAAGGAGGGGTATGGCCGCGGAAAAGACAACTTGGATGGGGTTGGGAGGTCTGCTTAATAAACATGTTTTCACTTTAATTTAGGACAATATTTTAATATTCAAAATTTTAGTTAATTTGGAAAGTCCTAAATATAAAAAGATACTTAAATGACTATTTTGTCTAGTGTGAAATCTATTTTTTACATGATAAAAAAAGGAACTTTCCAGACACGTCTTTTCCGGATGTCTCCATTCAAGCAACACAAACCAATTAACTTAACAGGTTGGAGTAATTCTCCACCCATTGACACTATTTTACTATGGACATCAAATTTTTCAACATAGTCATACTCTAAATCATAATATATGCAAGGCGCCACAATGAGATAGATGAATACTACATGTATATATAGGCCAAGAACTGGGGAACAAATTTTGTTCTTGTTCTTGTAGAATTGTTATGACTTTAGAATCACAACAATTGGTATGAAACATATAGGTTAGAAGAAGCCATATGTTCTCCATAAAATTAGGATTTCTTACCTCGTAGATTTGGGCAAAAAGGCCACATGTCATTGATTCATTGGCCGCTTTGCTATGTGTTTTGGCCTACATTTTCTCTTTATTTATTTATTTTGGGTGTGACGTGTGCATAACATGATCTAGACAGTTTAAGTAACATGACACAACTTAAATGACCAATTAATCCACATAAGAAACATTTTTGCACACACGCCTGAGATTTTTATAAGCAGATGCAAAAATTATCAAAATAGCACAGGCAAACCCTACTTCAGCTGTTTAAACTGTCTAAGTGAAACTTCGCCCCAAGTATTGGCATATGACTTCAGCCAAAATTTTAACTCAATGGGTGTGAAATACCCCTGACTAGAACTAATATGACAAAATATTTATTTAAAAAACTTGGTAATTGTATATATTCAAGTCCAAATTCCAAAGTAATGAATTTTAGCCCAACCAAAAAGAGCAGATTACTAAATACTAAAATACATGAAAGATATGCTAAAAAAGGAGAAACTTTAACAACCTTGTGAGAGCCACTGTTCACGTCGAGCATCAAGCTTGCACTGCTTCAACTTAGCCGCCCGATTAGCCTGAAATTCCACAGCAAATGTCAGAAATACATAACACAATCAAATTAGGGAAAAAATATCCATCAAAGCTTAAATTTGATCAACATGTAAAAGTAAATAGAACAAAAAAAAACAACAAATTTAACAAATTGTTACCCTTTTTTTCTTGCCAAAATCTCTGGGATTAGAGGAAGCGACAGGGATTGAAACGTTGGCAATTGAATCGGAAACCATTATTGTTAGCTGAGTGGAATCGGTAAATCAAAAATTTGGGAAAAACCCTAAAATTGATCAGAGAAATATATCTGAAGAATTTAGGTGGATAGGTTTAAGAGAGAAAAGATAACGGAAATTTGCTTTGTGTAACGCTTGGCTTTTTCAGTATTAGAAAAGTTCTTTACTATATATAAAATAGTGTACCGAAATTGCCCTTGGTTGTTACCAAATCTATACCGCAACCCTGTTTTGTTGAAGTCTTGGAACAAGATTCTATCGAAAATAGTCTTTTAATTCCTCATAAATATCATATCTTAATCATATTATTGGATATGTTATTATTGTTGAAATGTACATAATCTCAAAAAGGACATTCAATAAAAAAAATTATCATGTCCGTCCTAGTTTGTATGACATTATTCAGATTTTTGAATATCAAACAAGAAAATCTTTGATCGCGATTTATTCATGTGTTTTAAATTTATAATTTGTGTGACTTATAGTATTTTTATGTAGTTTCTAAATATGTAAATTACTTTTCACGGTCTTCGGACTTTCATGTTGGAGGTCTCAAATTCGAAACCCCTTGCCAACAAAAGCAAGAGGTTTGTTCATTTTCTAGGTCGAGCTCGTTACACCGGTATGCACCCGAAGGATAGCGACTGCGAATTTCCCTTATCATAAAAAATAAAAATAAATCTTAAAAATTATATGTCCAAATTTAATTAAAAAAAAATTGACTCTCGATATCTAGACAATGTCATGACAAGAGAAACATTGACATAAACAAATAAGATGTTACTCTATTGTGTCCTCATTATTTGGTTAATCAAAATTATTCTCCAACTATAACTTCTCTAAACTTCTTACAATGTACTACTACTACTTTTAACTAAAACGAAATTATGTACACTAATTCAATGTTAGTTAAATATGTAAAGTTCTTTTAGAAAAAAGAAATTAATATTCAAATGTGATGTTTTACCATACTTTCACATTTGAGTATATACGCAATGGAAAAGCAGTTGGCCTTGCTTTTTTGCTTATGGACACAAGTTTCCTTTTGAATTGCACCAAAAGAACCATGTGGGAAACAATACAAAATGGGCATGTAAGATATGACAAAAGGGAATTACCTAATTTACTATTTTCTACATTATTTTTCATCTTTTGGTTATTGTATGACATATGATGTGTTGTAATATCTGAAGTACCATAAAATGAATTTTGCCTTTTATGGGTGATCGCATACTCAAAAAAGAAAATCCATTTCCATGCTATCTATGTATGTTACTTGTGAATAGAAATAATAATGAAGGTAAATCATAAAACTGTGGAACTCCAAATATCGTTGTGGAGAATTTCAGCAACAATATAGCAATGGAAAATGAATAAACATGACATACTGTCCATCCAATTTGTTTGATGGACGGAGAAGATTATGAAGTGCTGCTGTGTTTTAAGTATCCTATAGAAGAACTGTGAAAAAGTCGTTACATAATGCGACAAGATTCAGATATACTCCTAAATTTCTGGCAGGACCTCAGCTAGCAACATGATGACCAAGGGTAGGACTTGAAGACAGATCATTCTTCCTGCTGAACTACAGCTCCTTCTTTCTCATTTTTCTAAATTTACAGGAAGAAAAAGGTCATATATCAGAAAGCGTTCTTGTAGAACTAACAATTTAATTAATGAACCATATGATACGTAATATTCAGATTCAGCAAAGATGATCTAGGAGAAACGGTGCACTGTCAGCATTCAATAGGCCAAAGGCAGAATATGTACAGAAGGTCACTAACAGAAATCACACAAAATGTGCAGGGAGCATATGTGATGCATAGCCAGGTGCCTGAATCTAGAAGGACATAGTGTTTCAAATTTCATACTAATTAGCAAATATAGCACACTAGCAAGCACAAAACATGAAGGATGGTCTAGCTGCTTACTTGACTCATTACACACATCAGCCGTAAAGCAGTTGCACATACACAATGAGTGAAGTAGCCAACTTACAACTAAACAACTCTTCAAGTATGTTCTCAATCAGAACCCCCATGCTCAAACACATCTTTCAGGAACTCACTAGATCACTAGAAACAATTGCACTTGAATATATCATTAGTGCTCAAGAAATGAAAGCACTTGAGTTGCTAGAGCCTTATACTACTAAAGCAAAAAAAGAGATGCATCAACCAACATAAAAACATCAGTTTTTGTGCACCAGTACTTGGTAGTTTGATAACTAAAATCATTATACCCAATTGGAAAGACTCCAAGAAAACCAAAACAACCATCCACCTATGTTGCTTGGACTCTTTAAAAATGTCGACAGGTGCATGTCGGATCCTCCAAAAGTAGAGCATTATTGAAGAATCCAATATAGGTGCGGCAACATTTTTGGAGGGTCCAAGCAACATAGCCATCCACCTTGCATGTTATATGAACTCTGAAATAGGCCAGCAAAGAGTTCCACTGATCAATGATCTCTGGCAGCAGAAAAGTTCCATTTTTTATCACATTCTTTTCCACTTTGGAAAAGTCAATCATTTACAGTCTGTTTCAAAGAGAGAAGAAGGGTGGGAGATAGGAGTACAAGTGAAAGGTTCTGCTAGATACCTATCCAAGTCCGCTCTTTTTGCCCCTTTAAGGACTAAATGGACAAAATATATCTCTTTAACCCTTCGACTTATTCCAAATAATGGGAGGGAGGGACATAAACTAATGAATTTCTCCCTCCTTTACCTTCTCCTACCCTTAAGTAACTAAACACCTCCACATCCAGCAGTTTGACGATTAAAAAGACACAAAGACAGGTATTTCTTCGTATTAATTTTGATAAAAGTCACCAACTGACTGATGTTTATCTCAAATAAATCTACCACGGTTACGGGTTAACACAAACTAAATATTAAATTAGAACTTCTTGTGTAAGTGCACAAAAATATTAGAGCTAAATCATATGGATAAGATTTAGGGGAAAGGTACACGCTCTTCCAACGCCTAAATGACAGCTGGAACTTCAGTCCTACTTGACTGTCTGGCACACTGAACAGCATGGTTTTCAAGTAGAGGCCAGTAGCCAGCAGAACATGAGGTACTACTCTAGAGCTGAACAATCCTCGTTGATGTATTGCGTCAATACAAAGGGGCAAATATACAAAAAGCAATAGACAAACAATTGTTACAAGAGAAAGAAAACGATAGTCAATCTTTCAAATAAGTACTAGAAGACATTCTTCATGACATACTAGGAGCTACTCCCTCCATTTCAATTCATTTATCTAGTTTTGACTTGGCATGGGGTTTGGAAAGTTAGAACTAAAGAGTTGCAAAAAAGGAAATAGATTTTCTTTTTAAAACAGACTAAAAATGAAAATAAGACAAACAGATTATAACAGAATGAGTGTGTTAAAGTAGGTAATTCGGCAAAGTATCAGATACACTCAAGTCTAATTCTTCACTAAGTTTAAGCGTATTTTCAACAACCCAACCAAACCCATATCACACACGTTCTACATGGGCAAATTAAAGGCAAATGAATAATCCATGTAACATAGATAAGGAGATAAACGCACAAAATCAAATAAGCATGATGGAAGATCAAATAGGGATACTAAAAATGGATCGAGATATCTTCGCAAATAAATACACAAAACCCATAAAAAATCTCATTTCAAAGGTAAAGGGCATCACAGGTAGAAATCCCACAATTAGGTTTTCCATCAAACAGAAAAACAACTAGCAATCATACACTAACTGCTTATAAGGGATTGGGGAGGTTACCGATTGGGCTTTATGCCAAGAGAGACCACGGTAGACGTTGACGGAAAATGTCGCCGTCAGATAAATGGTGGTGACGCCGAGCCCTCCCACGAAGGCCTTAAATACCAAGTCCCCTACCTTGCTTGCTGCTCCCATTTTCAGGCGCTTGCCTTTGAACGTTTAGTTGTTGGGATTGAAATGGAGAAGATGACTTCAATATTGCAAAGCACAAAAAAAACCGTCTTATTTCAAACTTGGAAGGGGTTTATGATTACCACTTTTTATTTTCTTTTAAAATTATTGATATTTTATATCTAAATAATTATTTTTTCTCGAGTTTACCTCAATTGTCATGGTTCCATTTATCAGTTTAAACTATCATTCGTTTTGTATTATGATGCGTAGTTGGACAAATATTTTTTCACTTAACATCAACTCAGCATTGATGTGTTCTAATATAGACGGAAGTGATAGATTAATAAGACAATGTATAGTAAGAAATGTGATAGGTTTTGGCCATTTACTTTTTCTTTTATTAATAAAAATAAATCAGGCAATTGTCATCTTTTTTTACTACGGATAAAATTTGATTACTCTTAATTTTTTAGTTTGTCGCCTAATATTCAGTACTCACTTTGGAGCTCAACCAATTTGGATTTGCATTCTCTTCCAAAGAAGATCCCATTTTTAAGGCTCAAATAGGAAACCTTGATAAAAAAGGACGACGTACTTATTCCTCTAACACAATCTTTTGATTATAAAATTATGTTAGTGAAAGGTTATTTCAAAGACATAATACTATCAGAAGAGACAAACCATCAATACTGTGAAATGTGAATATAGGAATCAGCAGAGGCATTCCACAATAAACTACCAAAAATGTGATTCTTTATCAACAGAAGTATTCCATCAGTTATCTTTGAAAGTCCCATTCTTAATCAATAGATACATTTCACAATTACATATGTAGAAGGATGATCTAAAGGACAGTTCAGTGCACTAAGCCCCCGCTATGCACAAGTCCAAGAAAGGGCCGGACCAAAAGGACCTGTTGTGCACAATTTGCATTTATGCAAGAAGCTGTTTCCATAACTCAAGCTCATGACAGTTACGCAAATGCTATCCTAAAAGGATGATTAAAGAGGAAAGATGAGCATCATTAAGTTTGAAAGCTACATAATATACAAGGTTAGCATCCAAATCCAAACAATACAATAATGATAGTTAACCTACTGGATAACAGAGGCAGATCCAGGAGTTGAAGTTTACAAGTTCCTACAGTGATCTCAAGTTAATATACAATAAAAACTAGGTTCACTAATTAGTGGATTTCTCGATACAATACATGATCTGGGAAAAAGTTATCCGGTGCATTAAGGCTAGATACGGCCTCTGCTGGACATCATGATTGTAAACAATCAACTGGATTGTGCATCTCACTCGTAAACCTCCATCCTTAATGACATGATGGATCTCAGAGATAGCTGACAGAAGACGTTCCTTATTTTACAGCACAGAAGACATGGCACACACAATTTCACTAGCACTTCTTAGACAGACACATTAGCTGCAGAGAACAAACAGAGAAGATATGAGCAACCAAGAGACAATCAATATATTTTCAGAAACCATTAACTAGTTTGACATGTTAACAGTCATCAAAATTTGCAGCACGCCAACAAAAATAGGGCAATATGATAACATTACTTAACAGTACTGAGCATTAAACCAACATAAGAGTTGATAAACTCACTATTCCTAAGTGTTCTTTCTCCAAAAATTTATCCTGGTGGAATATTCCAACTCCCATAACATCTTTCTATGAAGAAGCTTACTTGCGTGTTCGACCAAACTATTCAGAAACTAGAAGCGTGCGCTTATTTTTCTGTTTTGGCAAAGAAACTGAAAAATAGTTTCTCCTTATGAGTAGTACCATAAGCTGTTTTTTGTTTTTTGAAGACAAAGTACCCTTAGCATATGGATGAAAACTAATGTCATGCATTGTTAACAACCCATCTATGACCAAAGTCTCATAAACATGCTCCCTCTCTCTATTTTGTGAAGTTATCTTTTGTATTTTAATGAAAAGAAGTTGAATAACTAGAGTCTCATAATGCATATATCAAATCAATTTACCTATTCAAAACATATTAATTATAAAGTGAATCTTTACATGTCATTTTGTGTAGTTCAACGCAAAAAGATACTTCGGAAAGATTGGTCAAACACAAAAAACTTCTACAATATTATCCAAAAGTTCTTCTAGTGAAACTTCACTTGACATAAAGTCCTCAAAATAAACAAGTTCCGAATTTGGTCGACTAAACTATAAACATAGTCCTCTTTAAGAGTAGAAGGTTTGGCCTTTCCCACTAGAATGATGCCTCCTTAGTATAAACTTTGTAAATGCTAGGAACTGATGAAATTGTGGAAGGCAGTCAGTAAGTCCAGAAAGCAGATAACCTTAATGGAGTTGCAACATATTCTCAGAACTCCTGGCAAATTCCCCACAAAGATCTAAAAATAGACAGAACTTCCAAGTTTTCTATGTATTAAAACTTTTAGATAACCAAAGAGACATCAAATTTGACGCCTCTCCTTTCTCTTGTTTCATTTTGGATGGGAAAAAAGCACATTATAACAATTGGACGAGCTCTACAGCCTGCCTTCTCATACCAAAAATTATACATATTGTCACATTCATGTGAGGGAACACTTGCTACATATCTCAAATTGAAGGTATACCAGTTAAATTAGTAAATAAACAAAGATAGGTATACAACATAATTATCAACTGATCAAAGGGAATAAATAAGCAAATAACCAACCTGTTGAGCAACCTAATGCCATTTGCCAACTGTCCTGAGATGATTCTGTCACTGAACTCATCCTGTGTCTCGAAAAGACTATCTAGTTTCACTCATTTTTTTTTTGTTTGAGAGCTCTTTGCAATTGAAGCTTTCTCATCAGATACACTCAACAATTCTCTTTTCCTCTTTCTTTGGTATGTGTACTTAAACACTCTATCATTTAGAAGTTGGCTAGGGACCCGATTGTTTACATCAGTCACCCTTGACGCTGACTTTAACAGTTGACTGCAAAGATCTTTTATAAAAAACAACTGATTGCAAACATTTTCAATATCTTCTTCTGAAAGATCCATCTTTCCCATCAACTCCTCATGCTCATCTATTGCATAATGAACGCCAGAAGCCTCAATAGACTGCGGTTTATTATCAGAACTTTCTGCATATCCCATCTCCATGCCTTGTTCACCTTTTCCTGTGGACAATACTTCAACCATCTCAGAAGGATCTTCACTTGGAGCATTGCCTCTTGCTACAGTTGAATCATCTGTCAAGAAGTTATTGGTTGGCATGTTTTCCAACTTCAAAGAATGTTCAGAAAATGTTTCATTTTGAGTGATTTCCCTATCTGACAGGTTTCCTTCAGCAGCATGAATTATCTGTGTATGTCCATTTTGGTATAACTCTAGCGCTTTGCCTGTCAAACTTAAATCCGAACTAGCAACAAAACAATTTCCGGGGTTAACCTTTGTATGACAAGAATAGTAGCCCTCAGTTTTCTGGTTCATACTGTCAACTTCCATATTAGAAGTTGTCACTGAATCATCCTGAGATTCAGGAGGCAATACAACTGTGTTGTCCTTTGTTAGTTCTCTAGGATTAGTACTATCAACATCCAGTGATTGTTTTTCTTCTTTATCTTTGCTGGCGACTTTCTCAAGTTCAGCTTGAACTTCTCTCAATTCAACCCTGAGATCACTTACAATATCTTCTGCTTCCTCAAGTTGAGCTTCAAGTTCTTCAATCTTCCTCTGTTGACTCAACGATGTCAACTCTGCTTCAATAATCTGTCAATAAGATGAAAAAATATAAACAGTGGATACTGGCAATGAATATGTTTGCAAGATGTCATCTAGATATATGATATATAAAGAAAGGAGAAAAGTTAAAGTTGGTTACATCTACTAAATAATTGGCCAGAGGGGAATCGGGAATAAAAGAAGTTTCTTTTGTAACTGAGAATCAAAGAAGCTTTGTAAAATCAGAATGGGAAGAACTGGTGTTTATCTCTCCTTATTAAAAAATAGAAATAAAAAAGGCTCAGTTTTATCTAATTATTTTTTGATAAATCCATTATTTCAGTCCTCGAATAACAATAACACTATTGTCATTACTCAATGTTTCTATGCAACAAGATTGGCCATGTTGCAAGTGTCTACCGATCAATACCACTGCCAATCCTTGGTAAATAGACTCCAGTGCCACTCATCATATCGCAACGGAGCTGCACAACTTACATCGTATCATGACAACAAGGATGTCAACGTGCACGATGGTAACAACTCCATATCACATATTGGCTCTACTGACATACAAGAATCAAATTATATTTTATCTGGGTTTCCAAAACTATGTCAGGATAATCTAACATCTGTTGGATGCTTTCCTTTTCATTTTGTTGTGAAGAATCTGAAAACTCAGACATCGTTGGCATGCGGCTGGAACAAAAGTGGACTACATGAGTGGCCCATTTCACCTCCACAAGCTCACATGTAAGCTCATTAACATCCATTTTACAAATTGACTCTGAAAAGCTCTAAACCGCTTTAAATTATTTGAAGTGATTTGTCTTGTTCCATCTCTTGATAAAAACTTGTATTATTGCATCTTTGTTGATCAATACACAAACACTTCCTCTACACACTAAAAAGGTAAAAATGAAGTCAAATAGCTTTTTCAAAAATTTCATTCTTTGGTAGAAAAACATTTTGATACCAAAATTTGAACATCTTCCTCAAGAACATTTTTATGTGAGGAAGAATTAGGAATCAATCAAATCACCCAAGTAGGATTCATTGAGTTCAGATTCAGAGCTGACTATCTTCGACACGTTTTTGGTCCTTGGCATGTCACCATGTTGCTTATCTAAAAACATCCACTCACCTCACTTTTAAATAACTACTCCCGCTTTCAAAATTATTTGACAAGACAGAAAACTGCCTCTCAACGAACTTGCTTATGTTAACCCTGACTTAAACTATACTCCAAAAATAAACATGAACCCAAATCTACCTCATGTGTTCATCTCAGATTTTTCTCGGCCTTGGACCTAATCTTTGGGTTATAGCTGTGAGAAATATAGGAAAAGAATATTATTGAATTGTTGTTGTGTACATTATTACATTGAGACCCTATTTATAGACCGTAGAATACAATTCTTTACCAAGTAGGATACTATTTAGTATTCCTATTTCTATTTCTATAACTATTCCTATTCTAATAGGATTGTATAAACCTATTCCTATTCTAATAGGATTGTATAAACCTATTCCTATTCTAATAGGATTGTATAAACATATTCCTATTCTAACAATAGCGAGTATAGCCTACTCTTGTATATTAATCAATAAAGATTCCATAATAAACCTCACGGGGTCTTATACGCCATGTCCCGTCTAGGGTGTACTTTGGGTCGTGACACACACCCAACTTAGGCTTTTGGCCTATGTTTTCTATTCAAACAAACCAATGCTTGGAATAGGATTTAAGGGTGAGAAGTTAGGGACATATTTTGTTCAAGATGTTTCTATGAGGTTGACAAGAAAGGTTTTAGGCTCAAATGCTGCCAAAATGGTTGCGCACCTTCACAAGGTAGTTACCAAAGGTATGAAGATTTGGGTTCCCTCTCAAATAAATAAATTATCAAGCGATAAAATTGAACAAGCCCCCATTTAGAACTTATCAGAGTGAATTTGTGAGACGAATGTTGATGTGCTTTAGTAGACAAACAAGAACTACAAAAGATAAAAGCGTCTTGCTCAGAGAATGGTAGCAAGAAGTTATTCAAGATGTACTTAAGAACTCTAAAGTGGGATGACCAAATGGAAATGGGAGTTGCATTGGAGGACATGTGCACTTGTGGAGGAAAATGAGACACTCATACAGTCCATATCTTTTGGCTGCATGCCAATGACGTCTTTGTTTTCAGGTCTTCACAACAAAATGGAAAGGAAAAAATTCACAGAGGTTAAATTTTCCTAACATAATTTTGAAATAAAGATAAGATTATGTTTGATAGTTGGAGAGCACAGAGTGTTAGTTAGCTTAAAATCATTATTTGATGCTTATAACTTATGTGTCAATATTCTGAGGATTGGTTGTAGTATTGAAAAGTGTGAGATATAGTTGGCTTTGGCTTCAAATTGATTGTGGGACTAAGATCAGCAGACGCTTGCAACATGGTCAATCTTGGTTTGAGCAAAGAACACCAGTGCTGCTAGTGAAAAAATTTCATGGCCAAATGCCTAGTGTTCAATCGAGTTCACCTTAGAATCCATCATCTCTTTGAGCTTCATCAGCGTCATTAGCCCCTTTTCTTTCACCACTTGGAGCTCCTCTTGAAAACATTGAGCTTTCTGTTCCGACACCATAATCCTCGTCGCTGCTTCTTTCTCTGTGTTCAAGACTACATCCATATACGCCTTTTCTAAAGCTATTAATCTCTGTAACCCAAAAAAAAACATTAACAAATGTAACAAAAACACCAATATACTCATTGCAATCTCTCTAGTGGAGTCTGGGGAGGTTACGATGTTAACAAATGAAACAACAACGATAACATACTCGGTGCAATCACACAAGTGGATTCTGGGGAGGTTACGACGTTAACACATGAAACAACAACAATAATATACTCAGTGCAATCTCACAAGTGGAGTCTAGGGAGGTTACAAGGTTAACAAATGAAACAACAACAATAACATACTCGGTGCAATCTCACAAGTGGAGTCTAGGGAGGTTACAATGTTGACAAATGAAACAACAACAATAACATACTCGGTGCAATCACACAAGTGGAGTCTAGGGAGGTTACAATGTTAACAAATGAAACAACAAGAATAACATACTCGGTGCAATCTCACAAGTGGAGACTAGGGAGGTTAAAATGAACGTACACCTTACCACTGCATTAGACCAAGTGGCACAACCGAAATTTTCATTAATGACTTTCTAAATATGAATAAGTAAACACATGAAGAAATCGAAGGCGATTTCAATATCTACTACCTATACATAAAAAATAATTTTAACCACGTATAAATTCGAATAAACCCCTTCAGCCCTACTTGGTTCCACCCCAACTTAGATTTTAGCACACTACCCTTTTTTATGACCATGGTATTCGGACCAACTTTCACGCGCTTGGACTAATTCCACAGGATACCTGTCACTGCCCCAACTTAGACCTTACCACACTACCCCTTTTTTATGACCGTGGTATTCGAACCAACTTTCATGCACGTGGACTACTTCCACGGGATACCTGCCACCGCCCCAACTTAGACCTTACCACACTACCTTCTTTCTTTTTGTGACCGTGGTGTCCAGGCCAACTTTTGTGCCACCTACCCCCACCAGGAATAAGTATCAGGTAACTCTGTCCACCAAGGCTAGGACAATTGGGAAAAAATCAACTAGTGTTTTTAGTCTCCGCTAGTTTTGAACCTGAGACCTCAGATTTCTCAACCACTTTGACTGACCACTACGACACACCCTTGGGTGCCTTACCACACTACCTTTGTGAGGTAGAGAACACGATTATTAGAAAATAAGACAGCAAAAACTAAGATTTAAAGCAAATGAAGCAACAGATAGTAACAAACACATACAAAAATTATCAAAAAAATATATCACTAACTTTACAACTAATTAATACTACTACTCCTCAAACCTCAATCCTAAACTCGTTCTGTTATACTCCAACATAATATAAGAAAATAAAAATAGAATTTATCATAAAAATGAAAACATGCAAAAAAAAAAACGATTGTCACCTCGTCGGCATCCATTGCTGTTTCCTTGAACTAAGCACAAAACTATCGTTTGAGGTTTTCCAGACCGAAATGTGAAGAACAAAATTTGCGAAGATGGTTTTTTTGCTTAAAATTGTTTTGATTTAGTAAATTACTCAAATGCCCCTGAAACCGAATTAAAGTACATTATTGTCACTGGTACTCAGTACATGAGGAAAAAATGGAGGGAAAAGAGGATCTTGAGCGGCAACGGCCTAAAAAGATTTGTTTCTTTATAAAATATTTGACGCAATTCACAAAAAATAAAAAATAAAAGTGTTTAATATAATCATTTTAAAAAAGAAAATACAAGTTTGAATCAAACTAAAATGAGTTATGGTAAAACAAATACTTTTAAACTATCACTTTTTTGCGAGTTTCATACTTCAATTATCACTCGATGTTAAGTTGATTTAACTAACATACGGCTATTGTCAATTGGAAATAAATTTTTGGCTAACTCCATGTAAAGGTGCATATTAATAGTGATAGTTTAAATAGATAAATAGAACAATGAATCGCTGAATAGTTAAAGTCTATTTTTTAACCATTAATTCAACTATTTTGCTTCTTTCATAATTGGGTAAAGTAAATAACTTGTTGTAATAGGTAAAACATGCTTAAAAAAAACTGCTAATGTATAAAAAGTTAAAATAAATTACTTGGTTGGTCTTTGATTTAGGTGATTGGTCAAAGAGTTTTGGTTTAACTGATTCATTTTTCTATCTTGTAGCAGTTGTTGTTTTGTATCAATCTTGGCCACTTACAAAATGAGCAACAGAAGAAAAAAGTGACATTTTCAATGTCTCTTGTGCGTAAAAATGAAGATCTCTTGGAAAGCATTTAAAATCCAGTTTCTCCAATTCAGCTGCACATTGAGCTAAATCATCAAAGTTAGAATGAAACGCGAGCCCTTTAATCGCCCAAGCCAGTTGCCACAACACCCATTTCTCTATCACCATTCACCAGCAAGCTTATTCATCTTTCAAAGTTGATAAGGCTGGCTAACTTTGTACAGAAGCTGCCGCAGATCAAATCCTTTATACTGGCTCTGACTACTTGGCTTTAAGGTACATGGATATGGAAACGAGTAGGCATTCAGGACGGGTATGTATATCTCTCTCTCTTTTTAAGGAGGATCAACAGTGTTGTACTTACCTTCCAGAGTGACTCGAACCACTTGAGCAAGCCTCCTTTGTCCGTCTATTGATGGAATGGAATAGTACTTAAAGAAGTCCTTCACTTTGTCAGCCACCTCTGCACGCGTCAACTTTGTGCCCATTTGTAACACAGATTCTGCAATATGATTCAGTAATTTGTCAAGAACTATGAAATCTGTGGAAGAAATGATCTTACAGCAAGTTTGTTTCCATAGACTTACAGAATGAGAGGACAAACCTTAAACATTGATACGGACAGGTCACAGGTCCACAGCAAAAAATCTTCCACAACCTTCCATACACTGAAAGTTCACCATAGGTCATACCCTTATCCATTTCATTCAGTTGTTTCACAAATATTGTAATGCAGAATGAGAACTCTCCCTAGTGAAGGATAAGAAAATACTAGAAACCAGAAACAATGATCACCCGCAAGACTAGAAAAGGCATTAGAAACTGAAAATAGGCAGTACACTGAATCAATACCTGACTATAATTTGAACTTATAGGTTCCATAGGTGGTGCAGCTTCAATCTTTGTCGAGAATGAGTACCAAGATGAATGGCAGCCCATTTCAGAAATGTTCGAAGATCCATCTTACTGATGCTTCCAATTGGATATCTATATCTGCTGAACTACAATCATACAGCAAATATAGACAGTTATCAGCTGAATAAGTGTTAGAAAAAAAAGAGAGAGATGCACTAATATACAATTCAATCTGTTATCTGTTTATCAACATGCTCTACAAGCACAGAAGATCAAAATACACGGAGAGTTCAGGCCAGCTGCAAATAAATTCAAACAGTAGTTAGTAGGTGGCCCAAAAATGTCTGTTGAGTGGATTCAACAAAAAATTCTTCTACCTTTGTTAAGTAACCACATAATCCTTCATCCATCCACATTGGAGCTACCAAAAACTAGATAAAAACCAGGTTTATTATGAAGCCATGGTAGCAGAGATGCTGACATGAACGCTAAGACCATTCAGACGCGAGCTTGAATGTTTTGCTACCCTCAGGGGTTGTTTGGTATCGGGGATGGGACAAAGTGATCCCATGGGATTAGTTATCATAAATGGTGGGATAAATAATCTCGGGACTAACTAATACATGTTCATTGTCTGATCCCCCTATCTACCTACAAAGAAATAATTAGCTTAAAATTGCACCGAGAAGCAATTACTTGGTCTTTATTTCAGAAATGGTTCTTATTAGTCCAACCAACTATTAGTTGGCCAAACAATATGAGGGTAAAGGTTTCAGTTCCTGCATAAAGCAAATAATTAGATAAGGGTAAAATTTTTCACATTATAACCCTGTAGTGTGGACTTTCCAGTAAGTGTTTGAAACATAAAATGTAGTGAAGAGACCAAAATTAAAGAGGCCAGGATCTATCTCATTAGACAACACCTTTGCCCGATTTTTGTGGCTTCTGAACCGTCACACACGTAAACAACACTGTTTGGCTCAATAATCAATTCAAATAAATCATTTTCAAACATAGAGTTCTGATAGAACACTGTGTTGGTATTCTCCAGAAGTGAGGAAACCCTTAGGACTTCTCCGCTGAAGGTGACATATATGAATCAATAGAAAAGGCATGAAATCTTATAGTAGATCATCTGCTTACAGTTGGAGACAGAGGAGAATCCAGGATTCCAAGAAAACGGGTGCACCATCTTGCAGTTGTACCAGTGAACCATCCAGCCATCTTGAGAACGGGTTCAACAAGTTTTAATTTAATATATTCTTTAATAATTATAGAAGTAATATATCGAGTTTAGTCGGATGACAATGGGTTCGGGTGACCCAAAATCAGTACATAAATTCGCCCCTGGTTGGAGATGATCATTCTCTTTCTAATTTCATCCGCCAGTAAAAGTAAAAAACTTGCAAAATTTAAACCCTTAAAGTTCAGATCAAAGGTGTCATCAGACTCTACGGGAATATTCACTTCTCGGAATTTTAATGAGTCCTTGATATTAGATAATGAATGTCATTTAAGAACAAAATCTAAGTAGGGTTGACTCCTAGAATTCATGAGGTTGGTTGTCAGCTTTGGTTTAGCACAGTGTTTTGGACGGCGAAAGGCAACAAACGGAGACAAGGGTCTGACTCGCCTCGCCTCGCGCCAAAGGTGCAATGGTGATCGCCTTTGAGAACACTGGTTTAGCAGGCAGTAGCACAACAGGTCTAGCCGAGATTTCATGATGACCAAATTCTCATCTTTGCATTGTTCAAATTTTCTACATGTATTAAGATTACTAAAAGGGCTCTCAATTCTGGACCAGAAATATGCTGCCCAAGGCAAGGCAAGAAAAAATCCATTTGCAAATTGAAAATGAGCAAAGCAACTTTAAAGTAGTAAATTATTACTACAGTTGTAATTAGAGAACACCTATAAATCAGAATAGAAAATCTGATAAAGGAGAAAATAATGGCACTTTGCTGATTTTATTGCCTATTTTCAGATCCCATAAAAAGTAAAAACAGTATAAACAACGTGCTCAGCAAATTCTTTGCTTCCCGTTGAAAACTAACCATCAGTGTATTTGCCAATTCAAAAGTCATCAGCTTTTACCTGTTCATCGCCATTTGCAATTTCTGCATTGACATCACTGGTGAGTAAACTACAGAGAAAACAAAGCTAAGTGCTGTTTACTTTTACCTTTAACAATAAGGTAGACAATCTGACCAGCTCAATGCAATTTATCAGTCAGAATAGCGTAAATGAAGACAGGGTACATGTATTACTGGACATGCACGGATAGGATAATAAAAATTCTTGCCAGCTCTAGAACACTATAGACGGAAAATAGCTGGTGTGTAGCGGAAACCTGACCACTAATGTGACAAATCAAGGATCCCTCAAAATTTGGCCATGCTGTAGCATTTTAAGTTTAACTACACCATTGGAAGTTCAATCCCAAAATTATATAAGTGAGACCATTCTTTAGTAACTAGTACATTTTAACAAAGCAGACTTCCACACTTATCATGTTTTCTCGGTAACAATTCACCAAATACGAATCCAGTTAATAATTTGAGTACTCAAACAGCACTAGTAATTATCTATCATTTTTTCACTGAAGGATGCTGTTGGTTCATGTAGGAAACTACCAAAGGTTCAAGCGACTACACGGATAGGGGAACATAATCACTGCAATTTCTTTCTTCTCAGCAACTACAACGAAACCTATTTACATGACAGCAATGTGATTGTCAAACACTACCTACAAAAACAGGAAAATAGCTAGAACTCAACAATATAGATGTTTAGAAGGGAAGAGAATCCAATAAACCTTTTACTACAAGATGTCACATTGAAAAACTATAGCAACAAGGAAGGAACTATCAGCACCACCAGACACTGGAAGCAAAAATCCAGATGCACCACTTACTCTCAGATAATCCCATAGCCAGCAAGAGGTTCAAGTGCTATTTCCTCCTCGTATCTAATCTGGAAACAGAAAGCAATTCACTAAGCAAACTTAATTAAGAAACGCTGAATACACCAGACAGTACCCAAGGGGAACTAAGAACCATTATCACTTGATATACAATGATAAAGCGAAATACAATAAAGACTTGATAAACTCAAATTAGAACCATCAAAGCAAAACAGACAATTCTTTTACACTCTTGGTTTGGTTTTGATATGTAACTTTAAAGTCTGTTAAAAATTGGTTTGCTTTTTGGTTAGGAAAAAACATGATCACCAAAACTATGCACATTTCCCATGAAACTGAAATTTGAAAAATTAGTACATTTTCACAAATGTATTTTATTAACTTTAATGGCAAAGAATTCCTACTTATCCATAGTTACAATCAGATCCGAAAAAATGATAAAATTTTATTCATACAACTTAATAAAAGATCGTTCTGAATATCATTGAGTTTACCACTCTAAATTCTATATATATAACTACTTTTCACTCATCACTCAATCTTTTTCCGCAAAGCTTACTAATACTGAGTGACTTGGGAAAGACAGATTCCTCAAACTACAACTAGATCCAACAAAACCGAATAAAGGGAATACATTTTCGTAGACTGAGTTGGCTAAGTGTAGGCATACCATCACCATAATCTAAGCAACCAAGACCAATATAAATTCTTTCTTTAAGCCACCCAATCCGCAGCAACTAGAAAGAGAATGCAGAAAAGCAATAGATCGATTAAAAAAAAAAAATAAGTACCATATGTATGTGTAATAAAGACTGCTACTCCACAACAAAACCAAACATTCATATGTGAAAAGTAACAACAATTACTACTACTACGCCTCAGTCCAAAATCTAGTTGGTGTCGGTTAATTGACAAGTTATACACCAGTTGTCACTTGTCAGCCCACTGCAATCCTCCTCCTTTATTCAAGCTTGAAACTGTCAATTTGAGCGAGCTCACACAAGTGGAATCAATAATTCATTTATTCATATGTGCAAAGTAGTAGGATTGCCCGGATTATTAACATAGTTATTTGGTTGTTTGTTAAAGGTATGCATGTTATGTCGAGTTTAGTTATTCCATCTTACGCCCTACATAAATACATGTTTTAGTTTGCGGGATTGTAAACTGGTAGCCAAACACCGTGCTTGGTGTGTCAAATTTGATACATAGCAACTAAAATGCTACCAAACGCGATTCCAATTATGCTGATTTTGATACCTCAATAATTCACTTCCTAACCAAGAACAAAAACGACCCGAAGAAATGATGTTTAACATAGCACATATAGAAACTTACGTGAGCATAACAGGTTCCACAAATTGCAGTAGAAATTCGTATCCCATTGGTTCAAACTACACGTTGCAACCTTCAATAGCCTCAGCTTCGATTTCCCTTCCAGTTATCTGTAAAAAAATTTTTGAATATATTACTATACTGTAATAGAAAAGAGGTCTCGAGATACAGCTCTGCTGAATAATGTTAGGCTCTCGATTTTTCGAGGCGAATTCAAATTTAATAATCACTAAATGTGAGTACAAACACTCAGTGAGAAACCGGAAAAAAAATGAAATTCGATTCCTATCGAGTATTGTAAAATTCGAGAATAGTGTACATCCTGTCAAACTGCATTAGAGAAAGTTTTTTCAGTTTCTCTTTTATAAAATTTATGGGAAATGTTCAAATGTGTCTAACTTTGAGATAAAAGTTTATTTATCTCCTTCTTTAAGTTTGTGGTTGTGCTCATTTATGTCATTATTTATTAACTGAAAATAGTTTCGATTTTGCACAAATATTCAAACGAAATGGCATAAATGAGACAATTTTTTAACGGATAATATAGATGAACTTTTTTTCAAAGTTTAATAACATATTTGAGTCTTTTCTTAAATTTAAATATATCCGGTGAAAAAAGATTTAGCAATAATTTCGAGAAAAAGAAGTTCAACACTTTGACAATCTTTAAATATTGTCAAGGATCTCAAATAATATGTCAAATTGGTGCGATGTTGTTGTGATTTTATTTTTTTTAATTAATCATAACAACTTCATCATGTTGTTATGGCTTTTGATGAAGTTGCACAATTAATACAAAAAAAATAAAATCATCTTGCAATAAAAGTATGGCCAGACACAAGTCATGATAACTGAGTCAATTTATAGATTTAAGATGTGAAGAAGAAGAAAAATCTACTCATAACATCTATGTCATTTTTTGGTATGTATAAAGATAAAAATAAATGGCTTTGTAGATGATCATTTTAAAAATATTTTTAATTATTCTGTTCTCAATTATTTCTAATTAATAGTATCATGAGGAAAAAGATTTTGTTTTCCACCAAGCTAAAACAATGTGTTGATATCTTTAGTAAATCAAAATAATTATTTAATATAGCTATTTTGCTTTACTTTCTTCTTTACAAATAAGAAATTGAAAATTTAGTTACGATTAGAATTCAACTTTCTATCTTCCCTTTATTCATGCTTATTCAATTTGCCACATATTAATTCAATTCAAAAAAATATATCTCACAATTTCATAATTCAGTTTTTCAATGTTTAAGTAACCAAATTAAAAGGAGAAAACTATGTAGTATTATTTCCCATTGCCAAAATAAAAAATATTCTTTAGATAAATGTAATTAACCCCAGGTCTGATTCTTGGGGTCAATCATTCATTTTGAAAAAAATGACATGACTATTCACTAATCATTGATATAATGCAAGAGCATCTTTAAAGGTACAACCTTATCATGTAAATCCACTTATATCTGAATGATGGCCAAAATTTGGAGACTTCAAACTATACTGCAAAATATTCTGTTGCTTATAATATACCACTATAGGTTAGACAATTTTATTATGTATATAATATAATATATGCTTCCAACACATAATTGTCCATCCAATGTGGGTGGACAGCTTTATAATTGTTAGGTCACATAATCTAACTTGTCTTTCTTAATTACTTTGACTAGCTAGTGAAGCAGAGTCGCAATTTAGTGACATTTATCATTTTATGTCAATTCAAATTGTGGCCTACATAAAAAAATAAAACTATTCGACTAGTATGCTTTTCGGCCGATCCTATCCGTTGTTTTGAGAGAATGCAATAGGTTTGCCTTTTAAAAAAACTTAATCTTTTCCTAGGAGCTTCTACCTTTTTGCTTTCTTGGTGACTCAAACTCACAACTTTCGTGTTGGAAGTGAGGAATGCTTACCATCCGAACAACTCTTTCTAGTCAATTTGATTTTCACTCATTTTTGTGCGAAAAAATAGACGTCCGTCAATCTTCTTTTTTTAAAAAAAAATTAAATTATTTGACAAGATCAATTTCTCGAATATTTTTTGGACCGCTCTTGTCCGTTGATTTTTTGTATTGTTTTCCAATAATTTGTAGTACTTCTTCCGTTCTTAATTACTTGTCCACTTTTTCTTTTATAGGTGTCCATAATTACTTGTCCATTTTGACAAATCAAGAAAGGATAAAAAAATTTTACCTATTATACCCTCAATTAATTACTTTGAAAAAAGTAGAACTTCTTGAAAACTTAAGTTTTTAATTCATTCACTTCCTAATTAATAGGAGTAAAATTGTAAACTCACTATGTTAATAATTGTTTTCTTAATAAGTGTGTCAATTCAAAAGTGGACAAGTAATTAGGGACAGATGGAAGTATTATTTTTAGAGCCCCGTCATTCTATTTTACTTTTATATATATATATATATATATATATATATATATACACACACACACAAGGTAATTTAAGCAACAATTTCATGTGGATATCATGTGCTTGTACAACTATACAGCTGTGATAACCTATCCCTAGTCTAGAATCTAGATTAAACTAATTAACTCCAATTAAATAATATTGGCTAATTAATCTTCACCCTAATAAATGATTAACATCCCTAGTTATGGACTTATTAATTAAGTCTAGGGCCTAGGTATATATGAACATGGAACACATTCAATCTATTGGCTATAAACATAAAATAATGCAGTACAAATGAGAATATATCTGGTCCATAAAACAATAAATATCCATCAGGTGAGTATTAATTAGCGACATACATAATTTAATTTTTAATTGAACTTTTAGTTCTTGTATTGTTTAATTTGGTAATTTGAGGGTTATAAGAGACAATATAATGCCTCTCCCTATGACATGTCCTGCAGAAGTTGCCTATTTTAATAACTTTTAACAAGATTGGTATAAGATGTGTTATTTAAATGTCATGCAACCCTAAGGGTCCAACTTTAGAAAAAGAAAAAAAAATGTCAATAATGTAAAGCCCCTTTGTGGAATAATGGAGGCCCTTCTTCTTGACCTAATTTAGATCTCAAATGGGGGCTTTATAAAGCTTCTTCCACTAGGCAACACAAAAACGTGCACACGCACAACATATATTATGTGTCTACATACATAATATATATAATATATGTGTTCGCTGACCTGTATTGAGTGCTTTCAGTTAAGAAAGAAGAAAATACGATGAAATTTATAGATATTGTGATGTATGAAATATTGCTTAAGTAAAATGGTTGATTGTTGATCTAGAACTTCTAATAATAAGATGGTCAATAAGACAATAAATAATATTTTTACTAACATTTTACATGTAGTAATTCTTATTCTTTAATACTTTTTTTTTTTAAGTTGCATGCACCATGCAACGTATTTAGGGGTGGCTCTTGCATACAAAATTTGAGGCATATGCCTTAGGCTCAAATTCTTACCAAGAATAATTTTTTTGTTGATTTTTTTTACATAAAATTATATTATTTTGTTCTCCTTAATCCATTCAAATGGTAAAAATCAATTATTTTTCGCTAAAACTCATATTATTTATCTGTTTGAACTATTTTTCTCCAAATTTTTGATAAGGTAGAATAATAGTCAGTCAAAAATATGAATCAATAGTCGAAAAGTGTTGAACAAAGTAAATTACAATTTTTTTTATTTCTTCTTAAATTTTCAAGCAATGCAACAAACATATTAAAGTAGGATATACCAAGTTATCAACTTCTTGAATCAAATTCGTTGATTTTAACTCTTGTTTTTATGTAAAGTTTGTCAACTTATTACTAAGAATTATGTTAACAATTCATACAGTAATGGCCCTAGTAAAAGAGTGTTTTCTAATGTTGAATTGATAAAATCTTACCTAAAACTAATAATAATAAAAAAAATATTTGAAGAAATCATCTATAAAGAAATTTTAAGCAAAAATTTACATCTAAAGAGTTAGAAAAATAATTTTTAAATAAATACATATAAAGTTTAGATTTTAGGCCTCTAATTGAAATCTAAAAGTTTAGAATTTTTTTTTTTTTTTACCCTTCCTAGGAGCTCTCCCACATGATATTTCGGCTACATGGCCTTGGGTTGGAAGTGAGAAGTCTTCTATGAGATTTTTAATAAATATATATGAAGTTTCTTTAAATTTTAGGCCTCTAATTAAAATTTCGCTTTAGGTCTCTAATTACTTTGAGCCACCCCTGAACGTATTATGATAAAAAATTGCACTTGGTTGAGAGAAAAAGCACAAAGCCACTAGGGGTGAAATGATATCTTTTACAAAATGTCAAAATAAAACTTTATTTAGTGTTTAAACTTTAAAGTTCTAAAAAGTGGAGAATTAATTAATTACCTCATTTTTCATATTGTGATGGCTTTGGTACCTTAGGCATGAAGAAAACTCTTTTCTCTTTCCAAAGAAGTACAGTCGAAATCATGAATTTTTATTAAAAAAAAAAAAAAATTGTGTGTGAAAAGTTGGTGGGAAAGTCTAAAATCACATGCCTAATACATTTCAAAGGAGAAAAGGAGAAGAATAGAAAAGACATAAAATAAAACGAAAAGGCATATATATATATATATATATATATATATATAGGAGAGGCTCAACAGAATTGGTGGTCTAAAGTCAAATTTTAATCAGAGGTTTCAAGTATATATTCAATAAAATTAGCTTTGTGAGCATCACATATCTCTTGCCCCACATGTGCATCTTATACGTGTGTTGCACATATATCTTGTGCACTACATATACATTTTACGTCGATAATTAGTAAAAAAAAATAAATTAAATCACATATATTGGTGTTAAACATGTGTGCGTGTGAGGTATACATAAAAACAAAGATAAAGGATAATCCTATTTCGACAGACTTTGATATCTAAATTTAAAATTATTTGACAGTGTTTTAATTTGGAAAATAGAATATATAGTTTATCAAGCACATGAGACTATGAATTATTTTCTAACTTAATTCAATATATTTTTAAAGAAAAAGAAATTTACACACGTTGCTTTACTTTTAATAACTATTGATAGAAATAGGCCCCAAAAATTTGAAGGTCTAAAAGCCTTTACCATAATGACTTGTCTAATGAATTGACCCTATTTTATTCAATAAATAACTAGTAGAAAATAAGTATCAATATATGCAATGTCAATTCACAATTGGGTTTTGTAATAACAAGGGCATGATTGACTCAAACGCAAAAATAGACCATTTTGCAAACTACAAGGACTTTTTTGAACCTTTTTCCTATTTCTATTATTTCCTGTCACACAAATGATAAAGTTATACTCCATCCATTTTTATTTATATGTCACCATTTTTTATTTCATCATGCATTAAGAAATTATGTAATTTTACTATGCTACCTTTATTTAACTTTTTATGAAGTTAACTTTTCAATCAATGAATATAAATTAATTTATTTTGATAATTTGACCAATGAACATGAATTATTCACTTAATTTTTCTATGTTTGTTAAATATATATTTTCAAGGCTAGTAACTCACAAGGGTAAAATAGGAAGAATATTATAATTTATGCATTAATTTTATAAAATGACAAGTATTATGGACCAATTATTTATAGTAAAGATGACATATAAAAAGAAACGAATGGACTTATATTCTCTAAGTTCATTTTTCATTGAGAAGAAATAAAAAAAGTTAACTTCGAGATCACAATATAGTGCAATATTTATTGAAACTGATGATGATAATTGTAAAGTAGTCCATAATTACAGTGCATTATGTCTGAAAACAGTGGTTGTTTAATGAAGTTTAGAAACATAATGAGCTGGATTAACGAGCTTTAAATTACTACCAGTAAAATTTAAAATTTTAAAACATACCTCCATTGTTTCATATTATTTGGCTCAGGTTTATTTGGCACATGACTTCTTAAGGATTTTTTATTACGGATATATTTTACTCAATTAACCTTATTAATGATATTTTGAAATTTTATATTTGACTACTATTACTTTATCTAGTTTTTTAATTCTACGGGTGACAAGGAAAAAATTAAAATGAAACATCTTAATTTTGATTCAAGTAATATGAAACAGAGAGAATAATTAATAAGATTAGATAAGTGTACTTTTTGTTTAATTTTTACTTGTTCATATTTAATTTGACAATTTTCTTAAAAAGTAAGTAATAAAATAATAAGCTTGCTAAATCACTCTTTGAATATATAAAATCAATATTTTCACTAGTGCATTGGAATACGAAAAGTACTTCATATTAAGGATAAAATAGGTATAAAAATGGTAAAATATCTCTTAATTTTCAAATTGAAGAAATAAAAGTGGTTATCTATTTTTATTGTAGTGAACAACTAAAAATGGATAAATAAAAATAAAAACAAAATAAAATAAACCCCTAATAAATACTTCCTTCATCCATTTTTACTTATCTACTATATTCAAATTAGAAATTAATTTTCATTTTTACTTATTCAATTTAAATAATAATAAAAAATGTTAGCTTACATATATTTTATTCTTACTAGTTTTACGGCACGTGTGTATCATATATATAGTAAATGACGTTGTAAGATAGAATTAATATTACTAAATTAAAGTTTTTTAGTAAATAATTATAATTGAACGAACATAGGACAAGTGTTTTTAAATTATTAATACATATTATCATAGAGTTACTTGTATTTTGAGATCAAAATGACCAGATATTATTAAAACATTTCAAAATACATTCAAAGTTTAACTATGGGAGAAAGTGACATTTCTTTTATAGTATTATTTCTTACTTCACTCAATTTTGTAAACAAATCTAACCAACAAAATAGAAAAAAAAATATACATTCAAAAAATGTCACAAATAGCCTTTAGTTTTGAGGTTATGAACATAAATAATGTACACCGTTTAAGTACAAATTTTTTCTTAAATATTAATATTTGAAATTTAATAGTGCATGACACTAATAAGGCTTATCATAAGTATTTCAATATTTTATCTTTATTTAAATTTTTCAGTAATAAAAATTAATAGATGAATAAAATGTAAAGTATTATTTAAAGAATCATTAATTTGATTTAAGATCATTTTATGATCAATCACTATTTTCTTATCTATTTTTATATAGCTAGTAAGGAGTGTATCTTGTGACATAAATAAAATATGCGATAATACATAGTCAATGAAGAAGGAAGACAAAAATATATGTTCATGCTATATTCACTTTAGTGTTCCATTTGATTTAAATCTCTTGTCACCAACACTTTACTTTCTCCGTTCATTTTTACGTACATATCTATTAAAAATAATTATTATCATGGCTATGTTATCATATTATAAGTAAAAGTTAAAATCTATTTCTGAAATAGTGAATTTAACATCAAAATTAATAATTCAATGGACTACGTTGATACGCATTGTTTTAGAAAAATTAGGAAGAAACTCCATCGTTTGAGGGAAAAGAATAAAAAATAAAAAAACAAAGAAGAAATATCTTACCCAAATCATATGCCTTTGTTTATATCTGTTTAATATTATTGTCTCTCCATAACTTTTCATCATTGTTAACTCATGAAAATTGTAAGAAAAAATACGACTGTGAATTGATGAATGATTTGCTATAATTTTTTCACCAACTTTTTCTTATGAGGTACCTCGAATTTCATTAAATTTGAAATTTAATCAATTTTTGCAAATAACACTTGAGATTTTTTTAAGAAGAAGAAGAGTAGAGAACTTAAAGAAATTGTAGTTTAAAAGTGTGAGGAAACCCCTCTTTTTATAACTACCAAATAGTAGTATGAATAGGTGTTAATTGTGTCTTATCCGAAAAGTCATAACCTTTCGAAAAAGTCACTGCTTATCGAAAAAGTAACAACCCTTTAAAAAAGGCACAACTCATCATAAAAGGTATTACCCTTTAGAAAAGTCACGACTCTTCGAAAAAATCACAATCCTTTGAAAAAGTCACAACTCATTGAAAAAGTTACAACCCGTCAAAAAAAGTCACAACCTTTTGAAAAACTCACAACTTATTGAAAAAGTCACAATCCTTTAATTTGAAAATTTATCTACTTTCAATATAATAAAATTAATTAAATTAATAAATAAAATAAATTGAGTGTTTTTTATTAGGAGTATTATAGTAATTCAACATTCAAGTTTTGGAGTTCATGCTTTTAAGGTAGTATAGATAGATAGATATAGATAGATAGATTATTAAATACTAATTATTTCTAATTCATTTTTCACTAATATGACTTATATAACAATCATAAATAATATAATAAAATTATTACTTTATTTACTATTTATCAAAAAACGCATCCAATTAAATATAAACAATTAAAAACAAATGGAGAAAATATTTCTTTTAAGAAGTGTCTCAAATTAATTTGGATCAAGTAAAATAAAACAGAGTAAGTACTAATTAAATTTTATAATTCCCTTTAATAAATGTGTGGATAGCATTTATATTCTGTTTGAAGATACTTACCTAATAATCATCTTATCAAAATTGTTTCTCAAAAGCTAAAATATTTTTTCTTGTATAATAATTAAGTGGTAGGGTCCATGCAAAAGAATGGAGACAAGATAGACACCTCTATCTCTAGTTATCCAGATGAGGTGTGAGCCCCATCATCAACTTTTGTTTAGTTATTTATTGTCTCCAATTAACTAAAATAATAATTAAAAAGAAAAGAATATACCTCCAAATGAATATTCTGATTCCGTCACTTATCGCACTATTCACACACAAAATTAAGAAATGGAGCATTTGACAAAGGCATTGTATTTATATAGCATACCATTAAAAAAAGGAAAAAGGTTCAAAAATGTCATCGAACTTTGAGAAAACATTTATCTATATCATTCGTTAAAAAATTAATTTATCTATGCTATTTCTTATCTGTTAGAGAAAAGGTTCATCCATATCATCATTTGTTAACTTAAATGGCGTAGATGAGACAAACTTCTAATTGATAACATATATGAGCCTTTGAACAAAGTTCGATATATATTTGAGTTTTTTCCTTTTAAAAAAATTAGCCCATTCAAAAAAGATTCTGCTATTTGCATGATTATATCAAAGATCTATTTGTATATATATAATATATATGTCGAATACAATTTTATATCGATTTGTCATATTCAAGTAACATTATTTTTTGATTGGAAGTTATATTGTTGTAGTCAAGTCCATAAAGATCATATATACAAATCTTTGATATGTAATTATCGAATAATTTTGGAGTTAGGGTAACAAAAATCTAAGTATTTTTTATTCTAGAATTAGGTGTGGAAGTTGTTGTGTAGCTATTAGTGATTAATGCCCAATTACTCTTTATCTTTCATCATTGTAAAGAATAACCTATCTTTTCAAAGTAAAGATAATTAATTAATATCTAAGTCAATTTCCAGCAAACATATTATGCGATAATTTATTTTTCACCTATAATATGCCAATATATAACCCCATACTTAATTTAAAGAAGAATTTTAGCATAATATATAATTTCATACCTAAATTTTCAACTTTAATTCGATCAATCTGAAATTGATTAAAAAATGACTAAATAACAAATATTTATTTTTTTGGATATATCTTAAATAGTGATATTCCAAGTGGCTATCTACGCATTTGTCTCAGATCTGATTAAGAATAAAATGATCACATCAATTTCACTTTATCTCTTGATACTAAAACTTTTGAAAATTTATTCATATACCTGGTTACCAACTAAGCCAAAAAAAAAAGAAAAGCACTTGATATAATGTGCGGTGGGTAAACTCGCTCCTATCTAAATTTCAATAGTTTGCGGGTATTAGATATCCATAAAGGATTGAAAGGTACTTTACATTACAGATATTAATTCATAAGTAATTTATTAGTGAGGCCCTAGCAAGAAAATTAGCATTATTATCTCTAATCAAATAATTGAGGAAGAAACACGGCTAACCATCCATAGTTGCGTTGTAAAGATTTCAATTAAGTACCTAACTAATACTACTCAACTTAATTAAATAAGTTTAATTAGACAAGTTTGTCAGTTAATCAATCACTAAGCATTTCCTTTTTTCACGTGATTCTTTAATTTTTTATTTAATTTTACCATCTACTTGTGCCAATAATTTTGATTATTTTAAGTTCATGTACAACATTGGTTCTTGTGCATGATAGAACCAAATCACGTTAGTATTGATCCAAGTTTAATTAATTAGTACTAATTATTATTATTATTATTATCTTAATTAAAGTCAATTTTTATCTTCAGAAAAAAATAATGTTATCTCTTAGTAATGGTAGGTGGGCCTTTTTAATTAACCTGCTTCTTTGACCATTTTAAAACTAATTCCATTCACCGACTAATCAGAAAACTTAATGAAATTAGTTTCTATGTCTTCTGATAGTTTTTATTTGTTCGTTTATCGAGAGTCAATATTAAAGTGAGCTTCAAGCTTTTGAATCGCAAATAAAGGATAAAATGTTTAAATATATTTTTTACATAACTAGAGAATAATTTTTTTTTATATAAAATTTAAATTTTGAATCAGTAAATAAAATTTTATGAGTAGAATTCATTATTTTCTCCTGCTGGATATTGCAATTTACGTCCAAACAAATACGTGTCTGACAAATAAAAAATGATGTTAATTAGGATTTAGGAGTAATCTCTTTCCCAAAACAAAAGTTCGACAAGACAACTGCCCACAAAGTCAAACTTGATCACTTCAGTTATCTTAGCTAAATATGCAATTAAATTACTTAGCTTTCCGTATTAATACGGTCAGTAGCGAAGTTAGAATTTTTAATAAGAATGTTCAAAATTTGAAAAAATAAATACACAAACTAATTAATGAGGGCTTCAATATCTACTGATTTATACATAACAAATTTTAACGTATAAATAATAATATTTCCGTTGAAGGGGTTCGTATGTTGGCTCCGCCCCTGAATACAATACTTACAAATAAATATAAACACTTTCAAAAAAAAAAATAATTGCAAGAGTATAATATGAAAATTTTAATTAATATGTTCTTAATTTAGTAAAATGATCAACTAATATGAGATAATTATTTTTAGTAAGATGGTCAACTAATATGAGACAGAAGGAGTATATACTTCAATCAAATCAGGAGGAACTATGATGTCCTAAGTTCAAATTTTTTAGTACAAACAAAAATACTATCTGATTTCTTCTCATCTATTTTAGTTTTGATGAGTAGAGTTATTTGATACTTATTACTGGTAAAAAGTGATAAATATCTCATGAAATTAGTTTCGAAAAGAAAAGTACCACTAGAATATTACTCACTTATATCGTGAGAGCTCATTAAGAAGAAATTAAGAATGTTTCTTTTTTCATATTCATATGTCATATTTTTCTTTTTAGTTAATTTCATTAATAAATATTTAATGACATTATTAATATTTTACGTAATTCGAGTTCTACTTATTTGACAAAGTTCATAAAATATATATTTTTAAGAATAATTTTAAGATGAAAAAAATAGTAGATACAGTGGAGATATCAACATTGAATATCCAAAATAAAAATAAAAATAATGGAAATTGAGTATGTGGATAGGCCCATCCACATAAAAAATGGTATGCCCCTCTAATCTATATGAGTTAGTTGAAACTTCCCATAAAAATCAGACTCAGCTCCACACCGAAGATTCGGATAAACCGTTAAATTATCGCCACGTGTTACTCTCAACTTTCAATACTTATTAATGGGGGAGATTACTTGGTTCATATTTAACACCTTGTTTGGATGGTTATCCGTTGTATTATATAGGGAAAAAGAATAAATATACCTCCAAATTATCATAAATGATATATAAATATCCTCCGTCATACTTTTGGGACATTGATGCTATCGTCCAAAAACTAGAGCATATACTTTTTATACTAACAGACATACACATGTCATAATCTTATTCATCAATCGACATTTATTAAATATTGGATCGACGGATAAGATTGCGCCACATGTCCCTATTTAATCTTCCGTTAGAGTGAAGGGCATATACGCTCTATTTTTTGGATGACAGAAGCACCAATATCTCAAAAGTACGACGAAGGGTATATGCATATCATTTACGATAGTTTAGGGTATATTCATTATTTTCCTACATTATATTGTGTCGTTAGTTTAAATACAATACTTTATTTGTTTTGGTTGTTACTTAACATCGTTATTTTAATATTTTTTTTTCATTTTTGTATTTATATATTATTTAATTATCATATTTTATTTTTTATTCTATTTTTTCATAGTAACTCTATCCATATCTTACTTTTTTGATAGGTTTATCACAATATAGTCTATCTAAACAATGTTTTCATTGAAACAATAGAGTAGGATACAACTATTATTATTTTTTAATTATTATTATTATTATTATTATTATTATTATTATTATTATTATCATGTAGTCCTTATCACCATCACACCTGTCTCACCCCCTCTATATATTTCCACATCTCTATACACTCGACGTTCCGCTTTATTCGCTTCTTTCTTCCATTCAATTTCAATAGGTGTGTACGGTTCCCGTTTGACGGAGTGTATGTTTAGTCATCACCACTTTGTATCAATTGATTTTTTATTGATTCGTGGAATCTTCCAGAACGATGTCGAGTGTTTGCAGCGTTAAGTCGTCATCGACGCCGGCAGATACCGGCGGCGGTTTTGGAGGAGAAATCATGTTGTTTGGTGTGAGAGTAAAAGTGGATCCTATGAGGAAGAGCGTGAGTTTAAACGATCTTTCACAGTACGAGCAACCGAATGCTAACAACAACAACAACGGCGGTGATAACAATGAATCCTCTAAAGTAGCTCAGGATGAAGGTTATGCCTCTGCAGATGACGCTGTTCAACATCAGTCCAACTGTGGTCGCGAGCGTAAGAGAGGTGAGATCTCCGATCCTCTTCTATTTTTGTTGATTTCGTGAATAATCGCTGTGTTTTTATGATCGTCTTCATTTTACATCTGATTCAGTTTTTTCTGTCTGTTATTAGTCAATTAATGTCTTCTCTGAGTCAAGTTTCTATTAAGATTCATCAGTCGTTTTCTTCTGTTATGCACAAATTTTTGAGTCAAATTCATAGTTTTATCATGTAATTTATATGTAACTGTTTGAAATTAATTCCAAAAATGATGACCGAATTCATAAAAAAAACTTTTAGATTCTGTAAAAGGGAACCTCTGTCTAGATTTCAGGGCCATATATATGGTTTTGATCCAACCTGCTAAGCTTTCGATCCATAAGAATTGATTTCTGATGAAGTTGCGTTGATTTTGTTTGTATTTAGGAGTTCCGTGGACAGAGGAAGAACATAAGTTATTCATTTTAGGATTGCAGAAAGTGGGAAAAGGAGACTGGAGAGGAATCTCTCGTAACTTCGTAAAGACTCGCACACCTACACAGGTTGCAAGTCATGCTCAGAAATACTTCCTCCGGCGAAGCAACCTCAACCGTCGCCGCCGTCGATCTAGCCTCTTTGATATCACGACTGACTCGGTATTTATTTTTTCTTCATGTCTTCCATTTATCAAACTTGTTACTCACCCTTATTATTACTCGAGTACCTTTTAATTACTATGATTATATTTTCTCTCATTTTGCCATGTATTAGTGAAGTTCATTTGAGTAGGTGGTAAATGATTGTGTATAGAGATAGAAAATTAGATGGCTTGATTTTAGTACTTCGATCTTATCATTCTTTAACAGGAGTAGTAGTAATTTGATTCGTTCATTTTTCTTGTTTTGAATTGATATTGATGCTGGGTTTTGTTGTTATTCTTTTGTGTCTTTTCTCTAAAAGATTCTTTTTTCATTGGTGTCAAGTTCTTTGTTTATACTTGCCTTCTGGAAAAGATAAAAAAATTGAATTCTGATGAATACAAACTGAAATCTTTGCCACTTGGATATTTTGTTTCAGATTTCCATTTCTAAGGTTCTCTTTCTTTGACAAACAGGTATCAGTAATGCCAATAGAAGAGGTGGAAAATAAGCAAGAAATCCCAGTTCTAGCACCAGCAACATTACCAACTACCAAAACCAATGCATTTCCGGTGGCATCAGCTGTTGGTCCTATCATATTTCCAGTACAGATTTCCAAGTCAAGAGAGAATCCAACTCTGTTGCGACATGATCATGGGAATTCATCGATGCTAGTTGGTCCTGTTCCTATGTTTTCAATGCCTAATCCATCAACAGCAATTGACCTTAACGCCAACCACAACTCAACAATTGAGCCATCCTCTTTGTCACTGAGATTATCATTGTCACTTGATCAGGGACAAGCATCATCTACTAGACACTCGGCATATAACGTGATTTCAAGTTTCAGTAATGGAGAAAGCATCATCCGTGTGGCATGAGATCAAAGGATCTCTGGAGAAAAAAAGAAGCAGAAAACACTAGGACAAGAGTGGAGTAAGGTGGGTTCATAATTATATTAATCTTTATATATTGAGGAAAAGTTTATGTAAGGAGATATCCATGTGATTACTTGACTAGACTTTTGGTCCTGATTTGTACAGACCAGAAATATGTCATGCTTTGTGGTACCTGTTTAATGCCTACTGTTATTTATAACATCAACTAGTAACATTAAGTAAAATACTAAAGTAGTTTTCCATTGAAAATCACAATGAAGAGTACTGATACATAGTGGTCCTATAGATGTGTGTGGGTGGTTGTATGAGCTGACCATGCGATAACGTTATCCAAAATCCTGATTGGGTTAGTGTCGTGCATGTGTTAGGCAGCAATTATGATTTTTCTTGATTCCTTGTGTATTGTTTGCTAGGACAGTGGAGCCATTCATCTAATTGGTTGCTTGCTTCTTCTTTTGCCCTCTTTCTTGTTTGGATTCTACTTGGATAACCTTTTTTTTCTAGGGCTGCCAATAGTTTTGCCTTAAACGGATGGAAATCGATCCTTATTTAGATAATTTTTAATTAAATTATAGATTTAAAAAAAAAGATAAATAATAAATACTAGAGATGATTGACACGTTTTCAAAAAAAATTACTCCCCCTCCATTTTAAAAAGAGTGGTCCAATTTGATTTGGCACGGAGTTTAAAAAAAAGTAAAGAAGACTTTTGAATTTTGTGATCCTAAATTAAAATTATGTCAAATGTACAAAATTATCCTTTTTATCTTGTAGCCTTAAACATGACATTTGGAAAACGAAATTAAAATGTTATCAAAAAAAAAAAAAGTCATTTTTTTTGAAGCGGATGAGTTAATTTTGATTAGACATGATAGAGTAATTTAAAAACCAATTTGATATACATTTTCTAAAATAATTGATCGAATTGAGCCATTCAACAAGAGTAGACACGATAGAACCTTTTTTGTACTTATTGTCAAATGAGTTGAAACACCAGTACTATTAAGTCGGTATTGCTGCTTATGAATGTCATCAATTATTGATCGTTGATAATGAAAATTAAAATAAAAATAGGTCAAACTTGAAATATTTTGGTAACGATAAACAAACAGACAAACAAAAAAATCTTTTGAGTAGTGGTTCCAGTATTATTGGTCCCCGCACTCAAATATGTGTTTTCTTTGTGCATTTGTGGCCAATGAAGCTGGAAATGGTGATCATATTAGATCAGAAATTCAAATTTTACACACACAAAATAAAAAAATCAGGTGATTGATTTTTATTTATTTAAAATTTGAAGCATATAGTTACTCAATATTTAATAGGAAAATCACATGTCATGAGTACAAGTTAACTCGGATACCATCATTATTAAAAAAAAAATATATGCTTTGTTGTCGAAATGCATTTACATATTGGAAGGATGAATTACAGATCGTCACGTTTACAGGCAATAAATAAGGTTCTCTATTTGAGACCAACAGATGAGGTGAGGGTTTGTAGGGTGAAAGAAAGATATTCCCATTTTTTCTTCAACAATATTCTCTTGCCACATATATGCATTTATTCCCTCTAAGGAAACTTTTATTTACTTGGGTAATGTGCTTTTTATAAAGACAACTGTATTTATGACGAAATCTCTGACTATATATGAAGGAATAGTTACCATCTAAATAAAAGTAAGAACACATCAAATGAAAGTTTAGTCCCACAAGAATTTACAGGATTTTGGTGAACTGCATACAATACAAATATTAGGGGTGTACATAAGTCGGATTGGTTTGTTTTTTCATTAAAAAAAAATCTAAACCAATATGTCGGTAAATCTAAAAACCAAATCAAACCACATATAGTCAGTTTTTTCGGGTTTGGCTTTAGTCGGTTCTTTCGTTTTTTTTTTCTGATTTTTTACAATTATACGGTATTTGAAAAAGAGATCAAATATGTTTTCACTTACCTGTGTGATAAGCTAAACTTAAAAAATGTTAAATGAATAGAAATTTTAGAAAAGACAGTAAAATTCACATGAGTACAAAATATTTTTTTTTTGAAATATCAACGTTCATTATGTTAAATTAATAAGATTAAATGCTACAAGCAAACTGAATACAAAATAAAATATTACAAAGTGAATTGTTAACTTCGAATTTGAAAAACCATAACAATATAATTGTAACATCGGATCTTAATACAAAATAAAATATTTACAAATTTTACATGCCCAAATTTGAAATAAATATATAAACATTGAAAACTATAAACTAACTAAAAATATATAAACAAAGTGGATTATAAATAATATTTTTAATATATAAATAAAATTAAATTATGTTATATATATATATATATTATGTCGGTTTGGTTTGGGTTCGGTTTGACTTTTTTCCTTTTAATACCAAACCAAACCAAGAGTGGTCGATTTTTTTTTTAACCGCCAAACCAACCAAACCAAACCACAAATTGTTTTTTTTTTGTTTTGATTTGGTTCGTCGATTCAGTTTGACTTTACTGTTTCGCTTGTACACCCCTAACAAATATCTAAGTTATACATTAGAAAGATACCTAAAAAAGTGATCGTTAAGAGAGCAACAACATTTTTGGAATTAGGTCCTTTAAGTCTCAACAAGTTGAAGATGAACGGGTCTTGACACAACATTGGATAGTATTAAATATATTGGTTATATATGACAGACGTTGCAAATAGCACACATAGAGGAAAACTAAGATAAGGTCACATACGATAAGAGTCTAAAGGATGTTAATCAAGAACCGATCCCATCTTAATTGCTACTACACTGTTATATCATATTCTACATAGACCTCCATGTCATAAGTGCAAGAATAACATAGCTAAAAACAGAACACAGTGGGACCTATATAAACAAAACCAACTTTTTGGAGTCATAATATTCCATGTAGAAACTTATAGTATGTAAATATCAAAATAAGTGCAGGAAAATAGATATTGATAGTTTTGGAGAAACCTTAATTCACCTAAAAGACAACTTGTTTAATATCAGAATGAGATATGCTTGAATAAAATGGATATGATTCATATAACCGATTCCAACTAGATTATATAACAAACTTCAACTAACTAATTTGATTGAAATGATTATATGACAGACAGAAGATCAATATCAAGATGCAAGCTTCTTATGAACAAAAGCCTTCGGTAGACGAAGCCCAAAGGGACAGAAGGAGAAGATTCTTCATCACTATGGCACTAATCATAAGCTTGTTCTCAAGAGAAGCAAAGCATATTATCCAAGATAGATGAAGACAATTATTCTACGCGAAATAGTAGAAGATGGAAATAAACACATGGTTAGTAGTACAAACTATGACTACACGAAACGAGGTGGAGGTGGAATGATGAATGCAGAAAGTTTCATTGCCTCGTTTGAATCATGACGATTCTTCTCATGCACTCTTCTAATGTAATCAGAGGCCCTACCATCTACACTCTCATCATTAACTGCATACAAGGAGGATTTACCATTTTCAGTTGGCTCAATAAGGTAGGCAATCGGCTTTTTGACGTTCACTTGCTCCTGTGAACTTAAGCTCTCAGGGAATTGTGCTGTTGGTGAGCCTTTGATGAATGTTGCAGGGTATGATGCAGTAATTTTACCCCCTGGTGCTGGTTCTGTTGCGATTCCGAGGCTCATCCTCGCAATAGAGAATGACGATAGCCGGATGACATTTGTTACCATCTTCATTGACTTCTCACAGAGGGAGTTGTTGCTTCTGCTTTTGTTCTTCATGGCAAATGCTACAAATTCTTAACTGCCAAAATACTTTCAGGAACAGAGAAGGTGATTGCATATATGACAAGCCAACGACGATGGATATATATATATATATATATATATATATATATAAGTATAAAGTTAAAGAAACTTGCTTCTAAAGCATTGTAGGGTAGTAGAGTATAACCTCAGCTGATTACTCATTTGTGTTGTTAAAAAAATGACAGGAATCTCCCTTAAGTTTCATCCATCCTAACAGTAACTTTATTAGTGCTAAATCCTTTTCCCATTCATGCAATAAGATGTTTTCTCTATTTTCTATGTGTCCAAATGGAACTCAGAAGAATAAAAGGAATATATGCTGCTTGCCTATCTAGTATCTATAAGCAATATTAGACTTTTGGGACACTGTGACAAGAGCTAACCCTTAAAGAAACAATATCTGATGATCATATTAGCTATCCACGTGATTAACGAGTCTCCCCCCCCCCCCCCACGCACACACAACAAACCAGGTAGTTGTTAATGAGCACAAACTAACTTATCCACTTAAAAGTAACTGGAATGAGATGCCTTTCTACTTTCCATATACCATATGAAGCTATAATTTATTTATGTTTCATCAAGTAGTCACCACTCACAAGTGCTCTTCCTCTGATTCCAACCTTTATGCAACTTTTTCCACAATATCCAGATAATGGATATGTACTGAAAACCATTCTATTGACAGTTCACAAGTGTGCCTCTTAGAAGTTTCCTGAAGCCAGCATTCAGGAAAGGAGCAGATCGAAATTATATAACCACAAAACTTTTGCTCCACATGGTTATATGGTTCATATTTTAATAACCATGTCATATTTCATTCCTTTCCGGATTGATACCATTAAGCAACTCACCAATTAGAGCATCTCTACACTGTTGTTAATAGAAAAAAAATGTCACATCCTTAAACTGTTAACAGTTAATTTCCAAGATAAACACCATAGTATAGGAAGTTAGATCTATGGATGCTTATTTTGACATGTGTTCAGTTATTCCTTTTAAAAACCTACTTAAGGACAGTCTCAGGTTCCAAGGGAAATAATTCACATGGAAGAACAAAAAACTCTTGCAAAGTCTGATACAGAAGTTTGATCAGTTTATATTTGTTTATTTATTCATGTTATAGTTAGTATTAACATGAAGAAAGAGAGCAAAAACAAAATGCTGGAGGAGCTAGGTCAAATACAAGCGAGATGTATAGCATTTCTTGAGCTATAAATAGCGAAAGCTGGTAATTTGCACATACTGAAATAGTAAGCAGAATTAGCAACGGACAAGGTACAAAAGAGAGTGTATTTGATATTCAGGCAGAAGAAATAAAAGAAAAAAGACATCTTTCGAAATTTCATACGAACTATAGACGACTTTAACACTGCCATTCATAAGAATGACACTCATCTATTCATATAAATAAAAATAACTGAAGTTATGTCCTAACATAGTTCAAAACAGCGCTACTCATCACAAAATTGAATGCAATTTTTCCAGTTGATTAATTTGATGTCGCAATAGTTTCTAGAACTAGTAGTTGAGCATACGCCTTCTTCTACTTTTCTCAACTACTACCACATAAGATTGTGCAAGACTCTAAAACAACCAGGCAGACCCTCCCACAGACATCCACAATCAAAGGACATATACAAGGAGAAAAATCAAAAGCCAATTCATTCCCCTGAAGGATATCTACTCATATACTTCATTAATGTACTAACACTACCCTCAATTTGCTCCTCTATTAAGTTGTTGAACCATATGCAGAACTCATTAGCATTTTCTATTCTCTAGAATGCAACAAAGCCCTGGAACATCCTCTCTTTTCAGCTCCCCAGTGTACATATTTGTAATGATTTTATTTCAGCTATTTCTCATTAATCATTTAGAGTTCTTGAATACTGAACAACTTCGAGTAATTTTCAATACAGATTTGAATTTGAAATATAGGGACTAAAATCATCACATGAGTGAAAAGTGTGAACACATTCTTAGATTCTCTTGCAGTAAAAAATAATAAAAGAATTTATAACTTCCAGAGAGCATCGAATAGACGAGGTTGAGAGGAAACATAGAAGAGCAGGTAAAGAAAAGGGCTACACAATCAAAGTCAATTGATTGATTTCACATCTTGTCCATAAAGAAGAATGAGCTTACAACAGTACACAAAAAGAGTTAGAAAGATTTGCTTTTATCATGATACAATCTGATCCATACATTTCTCATGATCCTCTCTCTAACAAAGAATGACTTACAATAAGCAAACTAAGAGTTTGAAATTTTGTCAGGATAAAGACTTAAATCAACTAGAGGAGAGCCAAGGATTTGGTGCTACATAAGTGTAACCTTGAAAGTGTTCGCCTGTTGTCGGAGTAGATGCTGGTGAGTCATCCGGTGGCATCGTAGTCCAACATTTGTCGAAATTGGCTGTGCAATCTCTGCCAATTACATCTGGTTTGAACTTAGGCTGTAGTTCTCTGGCATCAAGTTTCTTCCAATTGATTGTGCGGAACCACTTGTGACTTTTGATCTCATCCCCTCCTCTTGGTCCACTGCCTAATCTTTTGGATGGGTCCTTCTGTAGCAACTAGGGGAAAAAATTGCAAGTTTTCATTCAGTTGAATTACTATCACTTATTTAAGAAAGTATGGGCAAGCAGTCAATTGATAGTTTGTACATACTCCTTTGAGCAGAGAGTGAGCTTCACCAGTCAGACGTGGTAGAAGTTTCAGTTTCTCGCTGATGATCTTTTCCTGAAGCTTCTTTCTATTTGCATGTGTGAAAGGTGGCTGAAAGAAATGAGAGTCAAAAGCATTCTAATTTACAAAGGAAAATCTGTCTAGGAATAATGCAATTTATAGTACATTTCACATAAAATAGGCTCCAGAGAATGTCCGTTGAACTGTCTATGCTTGTCACATGCTTTGGCATTACTCAGCACTGCATGATTCTAGTGTCCTAATATTACACTGCAAACAAATGTTCCAACCTGTACTTAGATTACCTGACCAGTCAGCATCTCATACAGAAGTACCCCAACGCTCCACCAGTCAGCATCTTTATTGTGGCCCTTGGACTGTATAATCTCCGGAGCCATGTATTCCATGGTTCCACACATTGAATTAGATCTGCTTGATTCATCAATCTCTTTTGCCAGTCCAAAATCTGTCAGCATGACCTGGGTGGAAAATGAAATGCTTAAGAAGAGGAATGAATCAACTGCAATGTTCAAAGGAAAAATGCTACGTATTTCTTATTTCTTTTCTTCTTCCATGCATGAATCATGTTCCTGCAGTAGAGTACAGCAAGACTATTACATGTCCATCACCATCCATGAGAATATTTTCAGGTTTGAGGTCTCGATGCACGATCCCTCTCTGGTGAAGATGTGAAACAGCAGAAACTATCTCAGCAGCATATATCCTTGCCTGGTCCTCACTACCCAAAGCACACCCAAGAGCTGAAGTTAGAAGAGCAGAATGCATATCATGACTGGTTAGTCAATAAGAAATACAAAGGTACCTGAAAATCCCTTGTCTGTAAAGATGATAGAAAAGATGTCCTCCATTTATAAAATCCAAAATCAAATACAGCTTAGACTTCGTCTGCAGCATATTCCAAAATAAATGACCCAGGAATGATATTGTTAATAAGAAAAAACACATCAGACGGCAAGAAAGCTTGGTCTGAGACTGTAAGGCATGTGATTTCGAAAATCAAATCACAGTAGAAAAATCAATGACAATGAGTACACTAAAGAAAGACAAAATCTGTGCTTTAAAAAGACATCGAGAAGTATGGGAACTAAATAGAAAAAGCCAACAAAAGTTCTAGAAAATCATTAACTTCACTTTGAAATTGTCAAAAAAAAAAAAAAATCATCTTGGACAATGCCTAGCAAGATTGTTGACACTCTTTCTAGCTGGGAGAAGGCTGGGATTGGGGTAACGACTAGAAGCTACCATAGGATCATTCCAGCTTGCATATGGTGTGCTATCTGGAAAGAAAGGAATTCCATTTGAGGCTAGAAGTAGCACTTTACAGAAACAGTGTTTTGCTATTTTGCTTTTTGGTGAACAAAGAGCTCCATTGTAGATGCAGATCAATCCTAAAAGTTTTAGACTCATGTTAGGGTTGAATTTTCTTAGCATCTTTGTTCTCATACTTTCATTTGTAAATGGGTTTTCCAGTACTACCTAAGTACTGGTCTATAATACAAAAGTTGTTACCCGTTCAAAACAAATATTGTCCAAAAAAATCTTTGCAAATATTGTTTCCGAAACAAAGACAATTCTGCATCAAAGGCAAAGAATAATGGAAACTAAATATAGAAAATCGCAACAGAAAAAGTTAATGAACTTCTCTGAAATTGTCTAAATAAATCTACTAAAAGATCCTAATCAAATATTCAGCAATCTGACTAGATTCTAGACAAAAAGAACAGAAGTTCCACTTGAAATTAATTTCATTAGCATTAATGATGTTAAATAGTACTCCTAGGACTAATAAAGTTCAAAACTTGCTCATGTTGTCCCCGCTCAAAAAGAAGGAATGAGTGACACCAGAATTCAAACAGATTCCCAAAAGAGTTTCCTCTTTCTATGAAAAGCTTTTCCCCACAGAGAGAGGCAAGGAAAAGCTCTCACCTTTTAAGTACTTCTGTAACAGAAAATTACATGAAAGGACAAATACCATAGTACTAAATTTAGCTTCTGACTTAAAACCAAATAATTCCTAATACAAAAGATTATCTTGCTCTTGTACATGAAAAAGAAAAACAAGTAACATCAATTCAGATTGATAGCTGGAATAACACTTAGCTAAGTCCCTTAATGTGGATGCACTATTCTCACCAAGATATCCCTGACTATTTATGTACAGTTTACAAACAACAACAACAGAACCAGTATAGTCCCACGAGTGGGGACAGGGGAGGGTGAGTGTAGGTAGAGAGGCTATTTCCGATAGACACTCGGCTCAAAGAAAGCAAAAACACAACATTTATGAAGACATAAGTGGTAACAATAGCAGGATAGTAAGACTATTTATGTATACATTTAAGATAAATACACCCATTAATCTGAAACTGAATAGACAAGTTTACTAAGTTCAGTATAAGCAACTATTACCTGAAATGAGTATCTAAGCTGAACAATAAAAGGGTGCTCAACTTTAGTGAGAATATCCCTCTCAGCTCTCATATAATCCACATGCTTATTCTTGATTACCGTGTCCTTCCTCATCACTTTCATTGCTAATATCCCATCACCCTCACCCTCACCACCATACCCCTTCATCTTCACCTGAAAAACCTTCCCAAAAGAACCTTTTCCAATCATCCTCAAGATCTCAAAATCCCCTGGCCCAAATTTTGTTACAGCTAACCCCTCATCTCCACTAATCTCTTCAACCCCATCAGTACATTCAGTTTGGTTAGTACCTACATGAGTACTAACTTTATCACTATCACTTTCACCCTCAGAATCAACTTCTTGGTGAAAAGGCAGAGGCTTTGAGAGAGTGATCCTTGGAGATGGACCCACAAAAGAGTGGGACCTACTATGAATGATTTGTGGGTCAGTTAGAAAACTTGAAGAAGATGAAGGAGATGAAGAAGAGGTAGGAGCACCAAAAACATCAGAAAAATCAAAGTCTGGATCAGTAGAAGGAGGAGATGATGAAGAAGAGTCAGGGATTTTGAGATGGGTCAGCTTGTTTGCTAAGATGGAATGAATAGCCTTCTTCTGCTGAGCTGCAAAGGCCATATTAACAAGAATTCTTGAAACCCCTTTATCAATTGGTCAGCAAAAATAACAAAGATTGCATCTTTACTATTGTTATTTTGTGAATCAAGAATGTGATTTAGGCAAGAAAAGCCAGCTGAGATTGAACTCAGAGCAGGCTGTGAAAGAAAAAGGGCTACATCAGGGATCTGCAGGGACTAATTAATGGAAAAGAAGAAATCAAGAAAGTGAAAGGTTGCAACTTTGAAGGGTGTTTGCTTGGGGGAAATAAGAAGAAGAAGGAGGAAGCCGTGATTTATCAGCAGAGAAGTAATGGGTACAGTGAATTTTGCAAATTACAGATGCATGAATGAACATGAAAGACAGAGAGGCAAATGAAAGTATAGAGAGAGACGGGGCAAGTGGGAAGTGAAATCCAACACGGAAAGGAAGTTGTTCTAAACCCAACTTGTGCTGACCAACGCCACTTCCTAATAGGACATGCGGGCGGTGTGTCATCCAAATTTAGTCGGATCTGATTTTGTACATTAGAGCATAAACAAAAAAAAAGCCCAAATTATGTTGATGCGCCTCAATTTGTATTATGTTGAATAGAACACGTATTTAAGTTAAACATCATAAATGCTATCTAAGATCAAATTAAATAACAAAATTTTTAAAAGTAAAAAAAAATATTGATCTTTACAATTTTAAATCAAAGATATATCAGATGTATTGAAATGTTCTTTAAATCTTATAATTTTAATCAAAACATATCAAAAGTTTAAATTAACAAATTCAAAGTTATCTTTAGTAGTATAATACTCCCTCCGTTCTTAATTACTTGTCCATTCTTGAATTGACACATTTATTAAGAAAATAATTATTAACAACCCTTTTACCCCTATTAATTATGAAGTAGATGAATTAAAAAAACTTAAAATTTTCAAGAAGTTCTACATTTTTTAAAGTAATTAATTGAGGGGATAATAGGTAAAAAAAATTGTTCTTTTTTGATTTGTCAAAATAGATAAATAATTAGAGACAACTAAAAAAAAATGAATAAGTAATTAGGAAGATAGGGACTAATAATTTATTGACTAGTTGCACTGCCATATTATTGACTTATTTAAGGCTATATATCACGTTTGTATTGATACATACATCACGTTTATACTGAACCTGAATAGGTAATTTGCATGCACACATTTTCACTTAATTATGTCAACTGATATATTCTCACTTTAGTTTTAACTACTAATATATAAAAATATTTGATTTGATATGAAATACTCTACCTAAGCATGCACAGTTTCTTAAGATTTTGAGAACTATTCGTATTACATGTTAATCCTATCAATATAATATAATATAATATAATATTATAGATGATTTTGAGTGGAACTCTCAAATCTAAGAGAGGATTTTCAATTTTTCTTTATTTATTTCAAGACCCACGTAGAAGATGGAGCAAGCTAAATTATTTATTGTCATTTGTTAGGTAGAGTTCAGACTTCATAGTGTTATTATGATCATTAAAGAAAATGTGCCTCAGAGAATAGTAGTCCTATGAATATGGAATATGTCCCATAGGATTTGTAAACATTGGTGCACCACTGAATAAAAGAAAGAAACGCATAAAGTTAAATAACTCAACATTCAATTCTGTTAATCTACTTATAAGATGGACACCAACCGATAATATTAAATAATTTAAAATAAAATATATACATAAATACCTAATTTTATGGAGAAACCACATATTCACACGTCCCAATTTTAGTGTATAAATTCACCCCTGGCTCAAAGTATAAGTTTCATATAAAATCAAACATCTACCTTCTTTTCTCTAGAAAAGTCGCATACCTTATAAAACAAGACAGAATTTTTCTAGTCACAAAGTAAAGTTTATCAAATTCCATATAGTGACACAATACCCAACGAAAAGCTGGATGAGATATATTTATAACACCAACACTTGGAGGTCTGAGAAACCAAGCAGGAAAGTAAAATTGCATCCTCCATAATGTAAAAGAAAACAGGTGATAAACCAAATGCAAATTTGCATATAAGAGATACCACATTCCTTCCTGAGCATTCATTATCTATTGAACTGAAAGAAACTGCACATTCTATACACAGTTAAAAACTGGAAAATCTTACCAAATACAAGAAGCTTATACATTGAACTCCAGGATTAAAACCTCAAAACTGGAAACTCCTCACCCTCGAAAGAAAACCCCCCAAAATGAAAAAGGACCAAAAGTGAAAAAGCCAAACCAAGTGAACTGCGTCTGCTTGAGTTCCTCTATCACTTTCCACAAGTAGAAAAAGTAACAACAATACAACACCCTTTTGCTGCATAACTCGTATATATTCCCAAGCCGCACAATGGACAAACGATGAAATAAGGCCTCCAAAGAATCATGAAAAACTAGTGCCCGCAGAGTAGGGAGAGGTTAAAAAAGCCCCTTCTGCACCCTCTCCACTATGATACAGCTACTATGTTCAGATCAAGTGGCCTCAAAGCTCCTTGAACTATCTCCTGAACAGTTCGATTACGTCGGCAAACCTCTGAAATCTCGTCAATCGGAACTACCAGACCGTTCATATTTGCTCCAGAGGCTGCATCTGACAAGGCCTGTAAAAATCTGGTCCTTTCCAATTCTGTAACAGCTGTTGATGGAATTAAGGACACAGAATCCTTTGCCCACTCAAGAGCTTTCAACCCATACGCCCGGGTCAATGCCAGTAGAGCGTAAGTTACCTACAAAGAAAACAGCTCAGAGTAACTCTTGAATGCAACAAACTAATACTACGTTTCTCTTCACCCATCTGCCTTCTATAAAAAATAATGATTTGTACTTACTGTTTCTAGTCGTGAACTAGGAAGGGCTCCAGTTAGGCAAGCAACCAAAATTCTGGTGATAGTGGGCCCTCGAGGAATAATTACACTGTCCCTTATGGATAAGCAACTTTCTCCGTTTGTAGAGTTTGCAAGATCGAATATATCAGACACAAAGTTCAATATTGAATTGCAAGCCTCCCTACAATCCAATCAATACTTCGAAATTTAGAACAATCAAAACATAATAAACTATCATACCAAATAGATAATAGAATTACTAGAGAAGGAGAAATCCAAATCTAAAAGGGCCAGAGTTCCCTTGCAGTTCCTGATAGGTTCTCTAGTAATTAGATAGATGAGTGGACAATGATATACTCCCGCCGTTTCAATGTAAGTGCCTTACTTTCGGTTTTAGTCTGTTTCAGAAAGAATGACATTGGTAACTCCCTAATTCCACCATTTTACATGGTTTGTTTAAGACCACAAGATTCTACGGAAATCTTGATACATTACCCACATCTTTAGTTTTAGGCCACAAGATTCAAAAGTCTCCATATTTTCTTAAACTCCGTGCCTAATCAAACTAAGACACCTTAAATTGAACAGAGGGAGTATCAAAAGATGATTCTACGCTTGACAGAGTAAAATTCAACTACAAGTATACTTTTACTAAATATGTTGGGTACTCGGCCTCTGTAATTCCTATTGTAGGCAATGGACTTTAGAAACAAATATAGCGCCATATTGATATGGAACAAACTGCTGCTTATATTGCATTGAGAAATGCAACAAAATATGACAACCAATGCAGTGAATATGTGTTCCTTCAGCATCAGACCAGTTAATGTCTCATCAAGTAGTTCATGCTAATCAAACTGGCCGTGTCCTCTGACTCAGTTCTTGTATCATTCACTCAGGTACTTGATTATAGTTATCTACATGAATCCTTTTCCTCCGCTCTTTTCTGACAGTTATATTTGTCAATGTCACAAAAGCCATGGTATTTTTGTGACTAACTCATAGGGAAGAAAATCAATTTATGATGAAATAAGATTTTGGTCCCCTTAGTGATCTACTAGGTCAGAGGAGCCTCTTGGTGTTCCAGGGAGATATAAAAAGTTGGTAAACTAAACTACCTCACAATGACTGACCTAATTATCTTTCTAGTTAGGACTACAAATTTCAGTCTCTAGTGATATTCATCAGGATGCATGCGTCAGGCTTCAGCATATAAAATAAGCTCCAGATGAAGTACTACTCCACGTGAATCAAACATGAGCTGTGCAGATTGGATGGTGACATACTTTGCTGGACGCTACAAGTCTAAGTATAGCATTCTAGTTGGAGCAACTTCTCTTAGGAAAGAAAGAAAGAAAATGTGATTGCAAAATCTAGTGTACAAAGCACCACAGCCACAGCAGCTTGGACTCATGCTGCCAAACTACTCGAAGAATTGAAGTTCGTAGAGCTAGCCAGATGCAACTTGTGTGAAATAATTAAATTACATTTTATGTTATACCGAAGCCATTACATAATAAGAGGTCAAGCAATTGTCAGAGAAAAGATACTCTCATGAGAGGCACTATAACAAAATTCATAAAATTAAATGATTGGCTCACACAGATGTCATCAAGTCAGTTACAGTTCCTGCACTAATTACATCTGTAACAGACATGGCATGTATGACATGCAGCCACCAGCTTGAGGTCTGTATCAGATAGTTAAATAAAAATGTTAAAGTTATATATGAAATTGATTTTTTGCCTACGAAGGTATATATCTCAACAATTGTATTCTACGCATGAAGAGATAACTTATTGGCGCTGCCAAGATTCAACCATAAGACGTTTGTCCTCACAAATTCTACCAATTTATCTCACATTTCTCACAATTTTATGTTATTGTCCAGAATACAAAATCTTCATCACTCTAGACGTGTAGAACCAGAGCTTCCTCTTTACATCAAAATAGATGTAAACAGGCCATAATGTTCATGGGGTGAGGAGGAAATGGAGAGAACTTACCTGTGCTGCACGGTGATGCCGATCATGGCACAATCCACCAATGATGGAAACACAGTAGAGGGAAAAAATAGTTGAGGACAGTATCGGATACATCTTGATGCCAGCAAAAAACAATCATCTGCTATATCCGGACGGGAAGTGAAATCCTGTAACCACACTTCGGAGTTAGTTTACATAACTAGTGGTGAAATGCAAAATAAAGCAACAGACTGTACCTGAATCTTTGTAAGAAGACATGCTGTATGGCTAAAGAGAGACTCAATGAGAACTTTCAAGTAATTTGCACAGGATGGATCTGAACCAAATATCTGCGGCAGAAGTTCCAACTGTTGCTTAAAATGGAAACTGCAAATTTGGTTAAAATTTTGCAATGTAAGAAAGAATTCAAATACCTTAATGACTTCACTAGAGAGATAAAGGAAACACGGCTGATGGTGTTGTGCATATAGTCCTTGTATTTCCTCCAGCATCGCCCCAATTGTAACCCCCATGAGCCTCTTAGAAGTTCGTACCTAATGGATGAAATCATCAGAGTTAGGAAAGTTATAATACCATTTGCTCATTGTCGGGCTCAGACTAGAATCTTGATCATCCTTGTCTTCAGAGTTCAGAACAGGCCACTTTAAATAAGCTGTAGGGAATATTATCAATCACAATTTCAAAGAGTAAAATAAAAGCAGTTTGAGGTCATACATTAAGCAACATAAGACAGCAAAAATTCACAGAAAGAAGAAAAAATCAGCTACGGATGTAGATGTCAAGAGGCACAAGAATAAAGAAGAGAAGAACACGAAGCATTCAAAGGACTATGAAAAACGCCACATATTTACAGGAGAAGTTGTCACTACAACATTTTTCAGGAATAGGCAGCTTGATGAATGATTTCTTGAATCCCTTGGCAGGAGATGGCATAGATAACTGAACTTACAGCATTTTTACAAGCCCGGCAAAGAGACTCCATTGTCCGCATGTCCCAAGCACGACTATGTGAATATCATCAAACACTACCATTAGGGAAGTTTATAATCAAAGAGTTATCCTGAAAGCAATATTTACAGCAAATAGCTTTCTTACACATCAAAAATGGCTTTGAAAATTGGCCAAAGTCTTTGAATTGCATCTGCAACCGCTTCTGGGTGATTTACATATCTGCAAACGGTTTCAGTCCCAAAATTGACAATGCAAATAGAATCAAACAGATGAAAAACGGAACAAGGAAATTGCCTGTACCTGAATATATTTGCAAGTCGGTCAAAATGAACTGTTAATTCCCGAGCGTTTTTTTCCCCCAAAACTTGGGGACCTTGATTGATCATCTCCTGGTAGTTAAACTCCAAGTATTTGTAAATTGACACTTAAAGTCATTCATAAAATTTTAGAAGGAAACTTACTTGTAATGGAGCAACAGATGGCAGGCATACTGCCTCAAGGGCCTTCTTAGCATGTTCCGAAGGAAGCTCTGTAATAACCATACTGCAAAAAAAAAAAAAAAAAAAGACCAGTGTGTTTATTTGGCAGGGTGGGTGGTGAGAGTAAGGATTTAACAAGATAAAGAACTTAACTAACTTAGGGATCAGCTTCTAAGAAATAGATAATACCTTAAAGCTTCAACCAGATGCAACGAATCTTCGGCAGAAACTTTGAAGGGACCTTCCCCAATGACTGCCGTTTGGTAAATTTGAAACAGACCATCTAGTGACCCACAAAGCTTCTTCTTGCAATCTATAATGACAATAAAAAATTTGAAACAAGATTGAACTAAAGAACTATTAACTCTGGCCAGAATGTTAACTCTGAGAAAGAGCAAATTCACCAGGTCATATATCAGATGCACTGAGTAACCAAGCTACAATTTCACAAAGTTAAGAAAAGATTAATCCTAAAATTCTATTCGGAAAAGGGCCAAAAATACCTCTATCCTATGGAAAATGGCTCATCAATAATACCCTTCATCCACCTTTTGGTCTAAAATACCCTCAACCTATTTTTTTTGCTCAAGAATACCCCTAAAACTAACACCTCAAACTTGATGATTTTTACTAGTTTTTAGAAAAGCCACGTGGCCATTTTAATTGGCCACTTATATTACTTGATTTAAAAATTAAAGCCACCCATTTTTTTAATTCAAACTCGCGCGTAATAACCTGACCCTAATTGCTGTCTGTTGCAAGTTCAAAATACCAATGCCTGCTAGCTGCACAAGAGACACTATTGCATTTGTTGTTTATATCCCCGCTTAAAATGCTCATGTGCAAGGAGATGAGATAACAATTCAGTTCCAAGTTGTTGGATAGCTTGAGCTGGAGATTCAAGAAGGGAAAACAGAGGCTCAATCACCTGGCTAGGAGAGAGATTAGAGTTGTAAGACTTTGTGGCTTCTATAGAATATTTACAAGAGTTTAAAATGGGTGGGAATAAAAATATCAGTGGGTGATTTTAGATTATAGAGAACAGGCCAGATTATTTGGGGCAAGTTTATATTAACGAAATGGGTGGGATTAATTTTTGAAATAAGTAATATCTGTGGTCAATCAAAATAGGTCACATGGATTTTTTCTAAAATTAGGAAAAACTATCAAGTTTAAGTGTTAGTTTTAGAGGTATTTGAATAAAAAATATAAGTTGCACGGAATGTGCACTTTCGATGCTGCACCCTTGTCGGATTCTCCAAAAATACACGACTTTCACAGAATCCGACATGCTCCCATCGATATTTTTGAAGAGTCCAAACAACATAGAAAAAAATAGATTGGGGGTAAATTTTAGACCAAAAGGTGGATGGATGGTGTTGTTGAGCCATTTTCCCTAGGATAGGGGTATTTTTGGCTCTTTTCCAAATTCTCTTTATGAAATAGCTGCCACAGATAAACTGGACGTGAATTTGAAACAAGAGGTATATCAATATCCACCAACTAGTCTCACAGATATTAATTATATCGTTGACAAAGCCCAACCATGAAGTGATAAAATTTCATCAATTATAAAATATTAGAGATCTCTTGGAACGTAAATAAAAGAGAATGATTATTGAAAAATAATCAGTTCTTTTACAAAAAGGGTGGAGTATCACTTTTTTTTGGATAAAAGGCAGAGTTACTACAAGTAACACTAAAAATGAAAATAAATACAAACATGAGAAACTGAACGAAGTATTTACCATTGCATATGTGTCTGAAAGCTAAAGCAGCTGCTGCTGCGGAATCTTCGCACATGCTCATGCCTCTCACAAGAATATCAATGAGTGTGGGCAAGTATGAAAATCCATTTGATGCAGCATCAAGCCACTTTGAATAAGCCCCGATTGTTAAGCAGACTGGAAATTAGTAAATTAAAAGTACAAATGAGAACGATCAAATCAGTATTTCAGCAGCAGTTGAAACTTGAAAGATATCTATAACAATATTTGGCAGAAAATGACAGTACACACCAGATTGCCAACAACTGAGACATATAACCCAAAATCACCCAAAGGGTGTGGCCTAGTGGTTGAGAACCTTGAGGTCTCAGGTTCAAAACTCAGCCAAGACACAAAAAGCCCTAGGTGATTATTCCCATCTGTCTTAGCCTTGGTGGACAAAATTGCCTGGTATCTATTGTTGATGGGAGGTGACAGGTATTCCGTGGAATTAGTCGAGGTGCGCGAAAGTTAGCCCGGACGTGTTATAAAAAAAAAAAAAAACTGAGACATAACCAAAATAGGAACACTCAAAGAAGAGAGGGTGGGCAGTGGACACTCTTGGGGAATGTTTGGTTCGTGGTATGGGACAGGAAGAAGAGGATAAGGATGACGACATCCATATCCGTCTCCAATGTGGTACTTAAGAGACCGTGATATGGTGTCTACATTACTCCTTATTCTTTATCAATTTGCTTATTGTTGATGAGGTTTATCCATTAAACTACTATCATACGAAAATTTAACTAGAATTCTATACCTAATTACTGGACTAAATATGGTATAAAAGAATTATTCAATCACATCATCTCCTCACTGTATTCTATTCACAGTCCCTTGCCCTTCACAGAAATTCGAAATGAGAGAGAGAGAGAGAGAGAGAGAAGGGTGGGGGTGGAAAAGGCAGGAAGGAGGGGGGATGGTGTCTAGGGTGGTTATGGAGAGTAAGGAGAGATTGGAAATTGACTTTGGTGCTAATATCAATTAGAATCCAACCACTATTTGGATTGTTAATACCCTCTATACGTTTGTGACTGTTATCTTAAGTCACAAAATAGGTAGGCTAATTAGCCAGGACATCCCAATAGGTCAATCGTATTACAATAATCTCAGAGGTTAAAAATAAAACGAACCAATTCCAGATTATTATCTGGCCTAATGCAATCCCCCCAATATCCACGAATCTAATCACCTCTCACTTTGATGGGAACAATTAACTACCTGTCTGAAGTAGCTGGGGTTGATTAGGCAGCTTAGGAAGCAAAGACATAATCTGCAAGTTAAAATAGTAAGGCAACAAAGAAGAAAAATCAAATTAACACAATTTCTGAAGTAAAACAAAGTTGAATGGGCTTTATTTTCAATCATCATTCAAACCTGCGGCATTACTTCGGCTTCAATATCAGAAACATAATCTGATATAGCTTTTATACAATACAAGGCAGCCTCTGCAGGACGCCAATCAGAATTCTGATCTTTTCCACAGTGACTGATGGCCTGTAAAAATAAGCAAACGTTAATATCTAAAAAGAAAAACAACTTTACCGCCAAATAGTGTTAACCAAGACCTTTTTAACTGAAAGTTTGAAACTGTTTTTAAGCGAAAAGTGAATAGTTGATCTAGTATCTGAGACATAATGTTCTAATGTCTTTCACAATTTTCATAAGCAGAATGCAAGGTCAGGAAGCTCTAGTGAGAGGTTATAAAATAAGCAACACCCAAAATCTCCAAGAACCAAATGAAAACAGCAATATCCAACTTTATGTTGTTTAAATCTGCCTTGCTCTGCAACTGCTCTAACTTTATTTAGATTACAACAAGTTGAATTGTCCAGAACACAAGGACTTGAACTGACTTGAAATTTGCGAGAAAAATTGTAAGAAGAAACTTCTTCTCAAAAATTAACACCTAAGTGCATGTACAATGAATCCAAGAGTTTTTTTCTTAGCAGAGATCCGATAACAATTCTAAATGAGCAGAATATGCCCCAGGACTTCAGGCTTTCAGGTTTTACTTGCAGTAAGAACGTTTGATATGTTAAATAATAGAAGATTGCAGCACAATTTTCTTTGATATTATCACAACTTTATGTGGGTACAATTGGTTTCTTCACTGTTCTAGTGTAAATCGGTTGTCATTTATCCAATTCAAATAGATCAGCTATGTAGAAATTTTGTATTCAGAGTGAGAGAGTCGAAATAAATTGTCTTTACACACAAGACTTTGTTTAGAATTGTAAAGATATGATACTTGGGCCTAACTCAACCTCAAAAGCTAGCTCATGAGAGGAGGATTGCCCAAATCCATATAAGCAAACCACCAGTTCATTCCCCAACCAATGTGGGATGTAACCCACTCCCCCAATCCCCTTCACATCCAGGTCTGACTGGAATGTGGATCGGGAGCCGGAACAGGGAAGGACCTGGCGCTAATACCATGTTACAACAAAGGTATTGGAGTAATTTCAATCTGTTATCCAAGGAATACAATGATCTAAATTTAAATACAGGTAAGGAAAAGTCTAAGGTAACTAGATATCTAAATCCCTAAAAATCAGCTAAAGTATTATATACAACACAAGGAAGCCAAGATGAAACCACCTCTAAGACGGGCCAAATCACAAGCTTTTGCCCAGCACCTTTACAGTTACCACTACAACTGACTCAACCCTTAGGCAGACATCAACTTGAAGGACTCTCTCAGCAAGCAGAACCACCCTTTAGTAAAAAAAAAAAAAAAGTTTTGTACAAATTCCAGAACATATCAAATAAGTCAGTTTCACTGATGTACCAAAGCTTATTAATGTAGTCAACATGTCCACTACCCCAAAGGGAAGACTTCAAAGTTAAGTGCATTAACCTAGTTTTGACTCTCTCAGAAGTGGTGGGTTAAATTTTTCCGGTCCGTATAATTTTGGTGGCTAACATTAATCAAATGAAATTGATACATTAAGTTGAGAAAGTCAACCATTTCTCCAGGATTACAGTAGTAGTACGCACCTCAACTAGCTTCATATAGAGAATTTTCAAGGTAGGTTCACCTCCTAAAATCAATGCTGCATCAATCAAGACATCTGCAACAGCTGATGCATGGTAGAATCACAGAGTAAGTTAGCATGGTGGAAAATTGGATCTCTTACATTTCTTCTCAACACAATAGCTGATGCACATTCATAATTGATTTTCCAAAATTTCAAGACAACATGGTAATAAAGAAAGTGCCATCAACAAAATAACTGATAAGGTACATAGATGGTACAGACTGAGCTAGACACTTTACACAAATCAATGAGCTAAGAGACTAGCTCTTTGAGAATATGCAATGTCTTTCTTGAGCAAGACAATAAACCAATCAAATATAAGCTTATAAATGCAATCAAACCATTACTGTCCCATATATGAAATGCATTTTTCGTTTTATAAAGAAAAGAAAGCCAAAATGATGTAAATTGCCAGAGAAATAATTCAAACCAAAAAGTTAGGTGCTACATTAAAACAACGAAGGCATAAAGCGCAACAGAGAAGATTCCGGATAGTGATCACGCAAGCGAGGGGGGCACATATAAGATATTTTGATGAAGTACAAGATATTAAGAAAATTGTCTTCACTAGTCCCAAATCTTGATAGCATTGGCAAGAGAGAGGCATCAAGCATAGTCCACTACTATTGCTTCTGCATTTTAATTTTGGTAGTACTTTTTCTTAAGAACAAGGTGATAAGGTCATTGAACATTATTTCCTACATTGGCCTCAACCCTTCAACATTGGCTTTTTCTATTGTTATCATGAAGAATTAGTTTATAAACTTAATGTTTAGTGCAAGACTTCCCTAGAACTAAAGGTCATCTTTATCAATCCTAAAACCAAGGTTAAAACACAATGTAAATGCACCTAAATTATGTTTGCTAACTGCAATACAACAGGGCAACAGGTAATATACAATCTTTCCATTTGGGGCGGAAGGGTCCTCCAGTACATAATAAGCAACTGCCAGAAGCTCCAAAAATCCAACATGACCAACTAAATATAACCTCCAGTTCATGAAGCAAGAGAAAACCAAACCCTTTCATTTTATTTTTTTTGGGATAACTGTGGTGTCTGAATCAACACCTCAACTAATTTCCATGAGATACCTACCTCTACCCACCAAGGCAATGACAGATAGGAAGAAATCACCTAGTATTTGGTCTCCGCTGGATTTGAACCCGAGACTTCATGGTTTTCAGCCCACTTCATTGACCACTATGCCAAACTCTTGGGTTTCATCTTTTATTTTTTTGGGAGGTGGGGTGGGAAGTGCATGGTTACATAATGGATGTTTAATCATAAAATGCAACAACATTAGAAAAAAAAACTTTAAGAAACCAGAATAGTTTTAGGGCAAAAGGCGGATGGGGCAAGGAAATTTCACTTGGTGCGGAGGGAGATTGTCACATCTCCTAAAAAATGGAGAAAACTTGGAATAAAAGGCTTAAAAGTCTTTAATAAAGCTTTATCAGGCAAATGGCTTTGGAGGTTCGTAATAGAGGTACAAGCTTTGTGGAGGGGGTGATGGTTAATAAATATGGGATTATGGAAGGGGTTAGAGAACTAGAGATATCACTTCTCCTACGGGTGTGGTATGTGGATGAATATCATGAAGGGATGAATTATTTTTGGCAAATATCTCATTCAAGGTCAAAGACGAAAGGATAGTAAAGTTTTGTGGGCAAAGCAGGTGTGGCAGCATATTACGAAAGGATGAAATACAGAGATTGTACAGAGTATCTTGCTAAAGAGACTTGACAATTCAGAAAGTTAGGGAGACACATGGTGGAGAGACATTTTGGAACTTGAGATTTAGAAGGGAATACCAATATTGGGAAGTGTTGAGTTTCGAAGATTGTTAGCCTTACTACATAGGTAAATCAATCTGGTTGATAAGCCCAATGCTTAGCGGTAGGGCTTGGGGAATAATAGAGTGTTCTCTATAAAGTTTTTTAATGAGAAACTTTTGACAAGGGAGGAGCATGTTTTTCCATGAATGTAGTATGGTTTCCAAAGGTACTGAGGAAGGTGTGTTTTTCCACTTGGTTAGCCGCTAGAGGGGTAATTTTGACAGCAGAAAATCTTAGAAGGCGAAAATGTGAATCACCTTCTCCTACATATTGCGGGCTTACCATGAGGTTATGGTGGGATATGTTAGGTGGGTTGGCACTCCATGGGCAAAGGATAAAAATTGTGAAAGACTTGTTGGGAGGAGGAGGAGGAGACGAAGTGCTTGGAACATAGTTCCACTTGCGTTATCGTGAATTGTTTGGAGAGAGAAATAGGAGAGCTTTTGAAGGAGTAGAGTTGAGTTTCTCTCCATTGAGGAGTACCGTTCCCTTATTTTCTTTTGGTGCACACAGAAAGTTCGTTGTTGTATAGACAATTGGGTGGAGTTTGTAGAGTCATATCTCCTTGTAGATTCTTTATCTTTTCGTGTACACCTTATATACAGCCAGTTTGGCTTGTTTATGAATGACAATATATTTACTTGATAAAAAAATAAGTTAAGGGCAAGATCTATAGAATAATGGGTACCATATCTTGTCTGCTTAAAATCTATCTGGTCCTCCATGGAGATATCAAAGTAATCCGGAGGATATTGGACTCTGAAAGTAACCTGAAAGAGAAAATACAAACATAAACGTAAAAGTGGAAAAGAATGGGCAAACAATCTTTTTTGACAATGAGAATGGTCAAACAATCTATGTGATTATAAACAAAGGGTATCATGTCCAGGAAGAAATTGCATTAGTTTTTGTCTCCTGAAATAATTTAAGATCAATATGAAGCCATGCACGATAAGTAAAAAACCAAACTGCCTGCTCCTAATTCTAGAGCACTCACCAAGGAGACAAGTGATTCATATGATGAACGGAAAACCTGCAATCTACGAGTTTTCTCTGCCTCAATGGAAGTTTCATTGCCGCAAGCTAGATATGACTCCCTGAATAAGTATAATTTTAGATGCAAAAATTGTTTTGCAGCAAATAGACTGAATTGAAAATTTCAACAGCATTCACCTTTCTGTCAAAATCATCTGAAGATTGTGCCAGAAGTTAAAAGTCATGGAAGCAATATCGAACTCAGGATGTGAAGCAACTTCAAGTAATGCATGTACAATCAGCATTGATTCATCGGAACCTGAATACAGTTGTCAGTTTTGCTTATACATAAGTAAGAACAAATATCACATACTTTTATGCAGACCAAACTTCTTTGGGAAGTCGAAGAAAAAGAAATTGCATCTGGAAGGAACTAAGAAAGAGAGGAAGTATAGATACCAGTGGCAATCAATTCAACATATGCATCGCCCATGTCAGAAAACAAACGAGCAATGGCTTTAATATCCTCCTCATCCTGGAAGTGAAGAGATAAACAACAGGATGGTCAAACAATTAAGAGAACAGCAATTTCTACATAACAATTAAAAAAACAAAAGAGAGAATACCAAACAGTAACTTTAAAGCTCAATAACTTATCATGTCACTGCAAAACCCCTTCACAACGGAGAAACGGACAGAAGATAGTGAAAATAGAAACAAGGGCATATACTCCCAAGAACATCATAAATATGGATAGAATTCAGAGTTGGTAATAGCATAATTAAGTTATGGAAGTGAGATTGTGCGGGTGACAGTACTCTGGAGGAAGTCCCACCTGCTTATAATGTGGTAACCAACAACAATGCATGTGTGTTTGAATATCTGAGGTAGAAAACCATGAAATTACATGGGTGATGGGACATAGCTTTCACATGGCTATAAGAGGGGAAGGGCAAAGAGATTGCTAGTATGAATGAGACATTGTATGTGCTGGATACACTAGACAATACTACTGATGTATGGAGGTGGTGGGAGAGTGGAAATGATTTTATACTATCAGGGGTCATTTGGTAGCTGGTTAAAGTTATGAAGGTATTAGTGATGTAGGGATTAGCTATAAGTGAATCTATGTACTTATTTTATGCAGGTTTTAGACTATTAGTTATTCATGTATTAGTTATACATATTAGTTATTCCACACCCTATGGGTGCTCAGTCTGGCGAGCTATCAGGTACCTATGGCCATTAATGCAGATCAGAAAAAAGGTGAAGATTGGGAATGGACAGCAAACATGCTTTTGGCATGACAATTGGGCAGGGCAAGGAACTATGAAACAACAACATCCAGAACTCTTCACATTAAGTCGACACATTAAGTCAACAGCAACATGCCACAGTTGCAAACTTGCCATGATGTGGACTAGTCAGGGATGGAACTTACTCCTAAGGAGACATCTGAATGATTGAGAGATGGAAAGAGTTGCAGAATTTTACAATTCAGTAGCAGGTTTCAATAACCTCAATGGAGAAGACAGACTGAAATGGAGCAAAGACAAGAATGGAAAGTTCTCTGTCAACTCAGCATACAAGGAGCTGAATTCAGCATTAGTGAAGGAAAGAGATTGGCCTTGGAAGATGATTTGGAAGCCAAAGATTCCTTACAAAGCTAACAGTTTCACCTGGATTTTGAAGGCAGCCTTGACACAGGAAAACCTAAGTAAAAGGGGTCATCAATTAGTTGCTGAGTGTTTTCTATGCGAGGAACAAACTGAGACAATCAACCATCTTTTTTTGCATTGCAAGTGGACAGACCAACTATGGAGGATGTTTATATGCCTAAAAGGGATCAGATGGGTGAAACCTGGAAGCATAGCGGGTGTCCTAAGATGCTGGAACAAGGATGGTATGGTAAGTAAGAAGGAGGAGAGATGGAAGATTGTCCCGGCTTGTATTTGGTGGTCAGTCTGGATTGAGAGGAACAAGAGGTGTTTTGAAGGAGTACAAACTACAAAGCAGCTTACAGATTCTTAAGATGAATTGCTTAGGCCTATTTTATTTTGGTGTGAGCAAAAACTATTAGCTCAAACAGAAGATATTTTTGATGTTTTAGACTTTTTGTAAGGATAACTTGAACCACAAGCTGTAAGTTGTAATACTTTTGTTGGGGAACTATACCTGTTGGTGTAGGATGCCTGTGGATATATAGAAGTAATGTTATCTTTCTCAAAAAAAATATACCTACCAAACGTCATATAAGTTATAAGGAAATTAATACATGAATAACTTGTTTCTTATCCAACTATCAAACGGCCCCTCGATTCTTATTACTAGCTTATTGGTGAGAGAGAAACTTATTTTTCCTCATGATGCTATTTGGATCCCTAGAGCACCAAGAAAGGTGTATTTCTTTGTGTGGTTAGTAGCAAGGGTTGTGATCTTGACAACAAAAAGATTGAGGAAGAGGAAGATCACATGTGTTGGTGTTTTATCTGCAAAAACTTGGGTGAAGAAGAGACCATCCTCTATTACATTATAAAACGGCTATACGATTATGGCAGGTGATCCTTAATTTGTTCAGAAAGCAATGGGTGATACCGGACACGGCGCTATAAAGTTGGACTCACATGAGGGAGAGGAGAAGTCAAGGGCATGAAGTGTGGCCCCTTTAGCAATGGGTTTTTTGGAAAGAGAGAAATAGAAAGACTTCTGAAGAGTGGAACAGGACTTTGTAAAACTGCAAAGTAGGTTATTATCTCCAGTTTCCTTTTGGTGTACTTGTGAGGTCCCGATTTGCATAGAGGATTAGATATCTTTCATTGAGAACCATATTGTGATGCAGGTTCTCTTCTTTGGGTATCGACTTGTACAGAGGGGATTCCCTAATTTTTAATAATATATTTTACATTGTCAAAAAAAAAAAGATTAGACGGCATGGAAAAGGGGAGAGGCGCATAGTAGTTTATGCTGAAATTGTAATATAGGGGTTTGCAAATGAGGGATAGGAGGGAGGGTCTCGAGGAACTAGGTAGGTGTTGGATAGAGAAGCATCCAAGAAGGTACTTGACATGATGCTTGTACGACTAAGACACAACTTTAATGAAAAAACGGAGGAGGAGGGTGGAAGGTGAATCATGTTCTGTAAGGGAGGGGAAATAATGATCATATCTTGCTGAACTGCAGATTTATAACACATTTAATAGAACCTGGAAATGTCTATGTCCGACGTAACCTGGGTGATGCTGTTGACAGTGGCAGAGGCAATCACTAGTTGGGGAACGCAAAGATTGAAACAGAACAAAGCAGTATGGAAGACCATTGTACAATTTTTTTGGACTACTTGGAATGAGAGAAATAAAAGATGGTCCATAATAGTAAAAAAGGATATAGGATGCATTAAGGATTTCCCGAGTTATATTTTCTTAGTGAAAAAAGAAAGATTACCAGATGATTAGAACAACTAAATAGAGAATGCTAGTTGAGCCACCCGCTAAGAGTGTAATTAGTTTTGACACCATCTCGGGGTGACATCAATGAATGATCTTGACTTGTCAAAACAAAAAAGAAGTCCCAAGAATAATATTTAAATTTGCTTTCAACTGATTGCAACTGGATCACCCACCAACCAATTCTGCGTAATGGTAGACTGCCCAACAATCAGCAGTAGACCAAGTATATTACCCACATAACATTCTACAGAATAAAGAAAACAAGTGCATAGGAGGAGTAATATGCCAGACATTAGGAGCATAAAATACTTTGTGAAGGGTTTCAACCCGTAAAAAAGATTTTTAGGTAACTCAATGGCCTAGAATGAGATTTTGGGGAATCCCCCAAATTGGGACCCCAAAAGGAGAGGAAATGGAAATTGTAAATACCAACCATAAAATGACCCAATCATTCAAAGTATCTTAAAAGGTAGTACATTTAAATTTTCTTAGCACCAAAAGACAAAAATGACCACAACAACACGTTGGTTTTCAATTTGATCACCATATAATATCCTGCAGTTAACGTATTTTCATCAAGATGCCCCCCAAAATAAAGAAAACCAACAAATTTCTAGATGTCTAAGCTTTATGTAAATTTAGGAAAAGAAAAAAAATGGACCAATCAGAACATCCCTGTTCAATGCACAAGGTAAATATATACCTTTGAAGGATCTCTGAGCTGAGGTTTCAGACTCATAACTTGAGGAACAATTACTTGAATCAAGGCCAACTCTGACGAAACTCCGCCCGAATTTCTTGCTGCTGTGTAGTGTATCAATTCAGAAATAACTGCAACATTGCGAATTTCCCATCAAATATGTCATAGCGAGCTCATAATTATGACAAAATGCAGGAAAATTGACAGCCATTTATACAAGTACCAAAGAACAAGAGAGAAGGACAAGGATCCACAATAATGATTATCGATCTACTGCATAACAGTAAGACTTGTAACATGAAACAGACTATTAATCAGTAAGAACGGATCCACTAATAATGGACCTAGGTTAAACTTTATCCAAGTAAGCAGTGACTACCTCTGAACATCAATTGCATTCTCTTTCAAATTATTTTCTATAACCTAAGCCTCATTTGATAAGGTTTAGCATGGATTTATTTCCAGTGTAGCTACAATTCACTTCATGAAGGGACTTAAAGAAATTGAAACTACATTTAAGATACACAAATAGATTACATTGAACAGCATATGATGAAGTGTATATTATAGTAGTTTCACACACTAACAACAAAAGATAATAGTAATGAATTTATAAGAAGAAAGAACAGCAACCCAAAACATTCACGGTACCATTAACGGAGGCCTCAGACAATATTTCAGAATTCAAGCTTGAAAGAGCTGCAAGCACTAAAGGGTGTGAAGAAAGGGTAGATGCAGGTATCCTGAAATAGAATAAGTGATGTATTAAGCAACAATATCTGTTATGTTCACAGGAAATAGAAAATTGATGCACACTAGATCAGTAGATCTACAGGAAAAATAAATGCTCAGGTCTAAACCAGTACGCGATTGATTTCTGTGACCACAAAAACTGAGATCCAACGCATGCAGCAGTAGAAAAAAGAGACTTAGTCCAGCATAAGATCAAAATACTTCCTTTTCATAGGACAGAAGTATACCACCTAAAGAATTTCTAGACTTAAACCTTGTCTCATGATTTATCTGCACAAATTGTGTGACATATAACTATATATATCCATGAAAATGATTCTACTAAACTGCACGGTAGTCAATTTCATGTGCTGAGCTTTGAATCTACCAACTCTACAACAACTTAATATCATGATAGTATGAATATTTTTTTAACATAGCATATTTGACCTGCAATATGACATCAAAAGTGCTCAACAGAACACCGCCCGGTAAATCAAACGAAAACGCACTAATTACCACACAGAATAAATAAATAGTAACAGTGGAGTGATGAGCACTATTAATTAGTAGTATGTGTGTTAAACAACTATGTAATCTGAATCACATGTTCCATAGATAGTTCATACAATTTCTGAAGTAAGCTTCAGTCTCAACCAATCTTGGGGCTAAATGGTCTCCAATCTTCCAGTAAACAATGATTAGGTCAATAACCTGAGCAAGGTTGACTTGTATCCACTTAAGTTGAGCTACATACCTGCAAAGTGGGAAGGAATAATCTCTATCTAGCCTTTTTTACTGGTAATTTGTATTCCTCAATCCTCAGCATATCCTATATGCTGGAGACCTCCAATAGTTATCAATAGGGAGTTATAACCAAGGGCTAATTACAAAGAGCCTAAAAAATCTACCAATCGGACTTCATCCTCTACATTTGTCAGTTTACACCAAAAATGTCCATTTAATCTTCTGCAAAGTATTGGATCTACCCTCAAAACACCTCCCATTTCTTTCCTTCCATATTGTCCACCAAATACATGAAGAAACTTCTCTCCACCATCTCTTCTGGGATTTGCTACCCCCTCTCCTGATCCAACAGCTTAGAAGGTCTGTTGTATGTTCTGGCTTAGAAGATATCTCTCTAGCCTTTTAAAATTCCGAATCTTTTCTCTTTTAAAATGCTGTCTGAAAAAGTCCAGACATGCTTCCTGGAAAGTCCAGCACAACCAAGTACCATGACTTCCCAAAAATATATCTCCAAAGTAGCATTTCCTTCAGAATATATTCTCTACTCTCCATCCAATCTCCAGAGTCCAGATATTGTAATTACACCTAATTGAACCAGCAATTCCCGTAAAAAATAAACGAATTAGCAAGTTTAACTAACATACTTATGATTAAGTATGATAGTCACTTAATCTTAGTTGAACTTAACTATCATAAGTATGTTAGTCGAACTTGCTGATTCATTTATTTTTTATGAAAACTTCCTGATTCATTTATTGATTTTGAACTGTGTAAACTACTCACCTAAGAGGTTGAGTTATTGTAGAGGGAACACTATTGTTTATTTGCTCAGCTATACGATCTTATATACAGGGATTTCTCCCCATCATAAATAGGATTATTCACCTTATCAAAAAATTAAAAAAAAATTACTTAGGTACGCAAAACACCTGTTTTTATTTATTTATTTATTTAGGTCTGCAACAGGCCAACTCGTGTGCAAACAGATTCTTTATGATAAAACAAGAATGAGAGTTTTTATTTTTGACCAGTATCGTAGAAACTAAAACTGAGGACCTCTACCTACTTTGATTCCATTTGAGCGGAACAACAAACCCAAAACCTTAAGGCAATGTGTGGTATGACTCAAAACCTTATAACCTCCTTGGATGCCTTGTACAACTGATGTGTGATTCTATAAAATTCGGCAATTAACTGGTTCAAATACACTCACTCTGCACACCAACTCTTAAAGATGTTTCAATCATCAATACGACGGGCAATTACAGCATAAGGATATCTAATGAAGATGAAAATCTTCTGCATTCAAGAAGACACGCCATAAAGTTCAGAAACAAAATTTTAAGATGTACTAGCTTTTCCATGAAATCAAGGACCAACTTCCCCAAACTTGCAACTTTAGTTGGGAACAGAACTAAAGCACAGGACCATCAAACAAGGATTACAGTTTGTGCTAAAGCAAAATCTAGGTTCAGCATGTGAATATGAAGGGACTCAGAGAAGCCAAATAATACCTATGCCTTAGCCGTAACCAAGAAGCAAATGCCTCAAGGACCTGTCATGTAATTGGAAAACCGATTAGTAATAGAAGGAAAAAGTACTCAAGTAATCATAAGTCATCAAGTCAAATTTTCACCTTAAAGAGTGGATAAATATGAAAAGTAGATAGTAGGCACATGCAACTTCCCTTTATAATATTTTTCATTTCCTAGAGAATTTACCCACTAAATTGAGGGTCAAAGTGTGTACAGAAAGAGCTAAGAGAATCTGGATTTTGATTAGACATATATCTGTATAAACTAGCAACTGCTCTTTCAGTTCTGAGGCAATGTGCAGCAACGTAGGTTCTGACCCCATATCTTGTGTAGAGAACCTATATTATATGGACTCTATATCGGGTGCGTATCCAAAATGGGTATGCTACGCAAACAGAAAGAAAGATCAAACTTTTTTGGCTAGTTATTAGTGTATTTTGAAGAATCTGCACCAAGTATCAACACTCATAAATCATAATACCTATACACGTGTACAATCAAACAATGAGGATTCCATGTAACAAAGCACGAGAACTCTTTTTCGCTAAATAATGGTTCAAAATATTTCTAAACATGTCGATCAACAAGAGAATGCTTGAAGCAGAGTCACAATTGAACTATTTATGTTACAAATTTGTGTTAATGAGCTAAGTTAAGCATGACATCAACATCATTTACATCCCATTGTTGCACAAGAAACTACTATTTGGTGAGAGAGAATCATTAAGGGTTTGGTTGGTGGCTTTGATAAGGATGTAAATATCCAACGATCAAGAGGCACAAAAGGAAAAAGCAAAGCTCACCTGTTCCTTAAGTTCATTGATATTCAAACAGGCAGTCAAGATATTAAGTGCGGTATCAATAGCAGAAGCAAGTTCTTTTTCAAATTGGCGTCGCCTATCTGGTCGAGCAGCTATCTTGTAGTTGAATTCCTCCTGTGCGAAGACACGTCCGTTACCAATATCGTTCAAGATTTAAAGAGAAGATGCAATGTTTCCTCACAAAAGGAAACAACAAGGACATAACCTTGCAACTCAAATAAATTAACCTAGTCCTTTTCAACAAATAAAAAGCACAGTAAGAACCAATTGTTTACCATGTGATTTAATAGAAACAGTGAGACTAATACCTCAGGCAAAACTCTAAGAAGTTCCAGAAAACTCGGTATAAACTCGGGATGAGAATTCATTTCATCCCTAAGCCAGTTTATAATACCACCATCTCCCCAATCATCTGCAGGCACATGAACAGCCAAAGCAGCCACTGCAAGACTAATCTATAATAAAGCATTTAGTACAGAATCTTTTAATTGAACTCCACATATTGTTTATTTGACAAAAATATCTAAAGTTACCTGTGTTCTAACTTTTGGGGGACCCTTATGAAATGTTTTCAACAAGGTCTGCAGTTTGAAAATCACCAAACTCATAGTCAGGAGGAAAATATAACATTTGATAAATCTACATAATTATTTATACTTTATTTATTGATAAAGTAATAAAATATTATTAATGAAGGGCATAAATACCCGTATACCAAGAGGTAGGGGAACCTCACAAAGAGATATGGTTGTCTACAAAAGACACGAATCTTCTATACATAACGGGGTCTCATGGATGCATCAAAACATAATAAAGAAAAAGAGGCTACTACTAAGGTGGAATATGTAAGTTTATGAAGATATAGAGCAAAACCGACAGCAGCTGATGTAACTCATCATACAAGTTAAAACAGTTTGATCAATAAAAATATTTATCTTCCCAAAAAGAACAAGTTACAACAGTTTACTTTTATGGTTTTACCAAGCTGGACAACTAATCCACCACAGTATTGGAGCAAAAATTTTCCACTTAAACTAGGACTCGGCCATAGTTACACATAAAGGAGCTGAGCTGTTTTATAATCATATTCCTCTTCTTGATTGTAACTCAACCCAATTTGGCATATCAATAATGTTTGTAATTATTCTCTGTGTTGAACATCCAATGTATTCCGGAGTACATTTAGATGAAAGCTCTCCTGATTCAAATAATGGTAATGTTTTAATTCCTTATAGATTGGAGCTTTACACAGCGGGTCATTAGGAGGAAAACTTGTGGGGTGGGGCCCCAGAATTTGTTTTGTTTTTAATAACTGTGGTGTAGGTGCAGAAATTTGTTGAAAGTCCAGATGACTTTGCCAGCTTTGTCTACTAGCGGAGCATACATGACATCTTCAGTTATCTAGACGATTGGTTAGACAGTTTAGAAAGAAATAAAGAGCACCTTTTTTGTATACCCTCTTCTGTAAAGGGAGTAAAATATAGTCTACTTATCAGTTATGAAAGAAAATTGAAAGAATGATATAATCCTACAATACCCGACACCTAGCCAACTACATTATTGATGGAAGGTAAACCATCAAATAATTTTTAATAATAATGGAGCCAATCTACTAGTTTCTTTGTCCTAATTTATGTGACACAGATTCCTTTTTAGTCAGTCCCAAAAAGAATGACACGTTTCTATATTTAGTTAACTTTAAATGCCCATTTTACCCTTGATTAGATAATTTATAGCCACACAAACATCTATGATTTATTTAAGACCACAAATTTCAAAGGTCTTTCTTTCTTTCTAAAACTTCATGCCAACTCAAACAACATCACATAAATTGGGGCGGAGGGAGTAATATTTTTTCCCAATCACTTTCTTTCGTGTGAAGGAATGACTCTAACATTATCACGGAACATGAAAGTTGTGTTACGATACCTTAATTGAGAGACCACTTCCTAGGAATAGAAAATTTCCAGTTTTGATCAGGCAAATAACAAGCATTTATCCTAGGACCTATTTCCTTATATTGTTAGTACTTAATATGTGCCTTATATATCACAAAAGAAGCCAAAACACAATTTATACTCCATGAAGGACGAAGAGGAATCAACTTAATCCCACCTACTAGGCTACAAGCATCATGCAGGCAACAGTGATCTACAGATTTGATTCACAATTTTGTGTTGCTAATAAAAGTAACCTATCTGCTGGCAATATGAACGAAACTGATAAATTTCAATATTATCAGACATCCGAGTTGTAAATATTAATTATGCCGAGATGATAAACTCGCTCACATTCAGAGAATCCCGTAGCGGACGAAAAGCTTCAGAAGGTAGTTCTTCAAAATCCCGTTGAACCTACCAAATCAGATAGAAAATGCCTGTATTAAATTGCTGATAGAAAATACAGACAGAGATGGATACTGATATCTTTTAGTCGAACATTTCAGTAGCTTTTACTTGTAAATATATCATAGAGAAACTGATAAGTGAATACACTTCCATGGACGCTCAGTATGAAGATTACCTTGCTTCTGAGAGTTTGAGAACAGAATATTAAAGTTTCTTGATTGCTAGATGCATCATGAAGCAGATTATCAGCCACCTAATCAAATACAAGAAACTTAGTAAATTGACAAGCACCATTATATCCAGTCAGATTACAGAAAAGAAAGGGGGAGAGAGAGAGAGAGCGCTAAAATAAACAGAAGCTAACAACAATGTACACCTCAATCTCACAAACATTAAACCAATCTATCAACTACATCCCATTCCAAAAACTAGTTGGGTCGACCCAACCATATGACTCAGTTATATCCTTTGTGCCCTATGTGAGGCAGCCTAAAAGAAACATCAATGTCAGGTATGGGCACATAAATCTCATGAACCTAAAAAATAGCAGCTGAAAAGGAGACTATATTGCATATAATTAAACTGCTTACAGAACAATATCCCCCTTGTCACTTAATGTGCTCAACATACCTTTTCTCCTAGCACGCAGATTAATCACGACAATAGGCTAATTATTTGCTTCTTCTACATGGTCAAGGCAATCAGTCACATTTAAGTCAACAAACAGAAATAGAATAGTAAACAGTGTCACATTTATGCTCCTTAAATCAGACATAAAACAAATTGTACTGAACACAAATGGTCTCCATTTGTCACCGTTGTAGTAGTCAGACATAATTGGCTAACAACTTTTTACTATCCTGTGACACGCCATCACATGTGAAACAGACATTAATTATTAATAAATCCATGTTATGAATAGCACAAACATATTAGTGATGCACTTGCACTTCCTTTTTTCCGTTAACTTTTTAACCATTATGGCAGCAAAACTCGCATAGACGCATACCATTAGCATACTCTTGATATGCTCTTACAACAAATTGCTTGGACATGGGTGCCCGATATGAGTGCGGATGTAGAGGGAAGATAACAATTTAAATTTTAAGATTCGTGGGGATAGATTCAGGTATGGACACGGGTACGGGATTCGGTTAAAAATATTCAACTATCTAAAATAGAGTTATAAAACTATCCTTAAATTACGGTGGACAATTATTAGGAAAGTATTGCACGAATATTTGAGAGCAATTTTGAATCTATATATTATTAAGTACAAATGAATATCCGTATTATTCTCTTGCTGTAACATGACTGTTGCAAATGATATAGAGGCCATGATACACTTCTTGAATTCATTGCACATTCAATAACTAGGTTCACCTATAAATATCTTTAAAGCGTCTTATAATTGCAGACTCTTAATACAAATATCTTTTACGACACAAAAAACATATGCCTAAATAATGATTTCACCCTAACTTTTGTTTTGATTTCAGAAACCATTGTATCTGTCTCGAATCTCTCTATCAATTTTGGCCAAAGGACGCAAAATCGATGGGCTATTTCCGGTATGGATCCAGCACTCACACCCACAAACATGTCGTGTCGGTATGGGCAGAGCCGAAGTGAAGAGTCTCCGCAACTTAGCTCTTAAATAATTTGTTTGAGATAGATATAGCGGAATTGGCACTAATAAGGAGGTAGTAAACAACTACCGGCCATCAAAAATTCACGACTTTAAGATCCGCATGCTTTTTTCAGTAATGGGGCGGTCTCATGAGATCTATACCGGCCCAACTAGGAGGTCTACCCATTGAATTCTATTACATACATGTCCACATTGAATAGGCTAGGAAATGAAAGGAATTTTCGCGTGGACAAAAAGAGTGAATTTCCCGAATTAAATATGTATCCACATTCTCTTTCTATTGGACATGCATGTCCTTCCAAATGCTCAAAAACTGCTATAGAATAGTAAACACTGTCGCATTTATGCTCCTAGAATCAGACTGAACTCGAATGGTCTCCATTTGTAAACAAAGAAGTTGTGGTAGTCAGGCATAGATGGCTAGCAACTTTTTACTATCATGTGATACGCCGTCACATGTGAAACATATTGATTATGAATGAATCCATGTTTTGGGTACCACATACATATTAATGATGGACATGCACTTCCTTTTTTTCCATTAACTCTGTAACCATTATGACAGCAAAATTCAAACACCATCAGAGCACTCTAGACACACTCTTAAATAATTTGTTTGAGATAGATATGAATTTTCCGTATTAAATCTCTACCTATGTTCTCTTTCTATAGGACATGCACGTCCTTCCAAACACCCAAACACTGCTATAGAATAGTAGACACTGTCGCATTCATGCTCCTGAAGTCGGACAAAACAAATCGTACTGGAATCGAGTAGTCTCCATTTGTCATCAAGGAAGTTGCAGTAGTCAGACATGATTGGCTAACAACTTTTTACCATCCTGTGCTACGCCATCACATGTAAAACAGACATTGATTATGAATGAATCCATGTTATGGGTACCACATACATATTAATGATGCACTTGCACTTCCTTTTTTTTCCATCAACTCTGTAACCATTATGACAGCAAAATTCAGACACTACCAGAATACTCTTGATACGCTCTTAAAATAATTTGCTTGAGATAGATATGAATTACCCGAATCAAATCAGTATCTACATTCTCTTTCTATTGGACATGCAAGTCCTTCCAAATACCCTAAAACTGCTATTTGGATACCTTAATAAGACATGAAATATTGCCATACTGAACTTGATTGGCATACAGAAATAAGTGCTGGCTTCTATGCTGCTGAACTCAAAGGACTACTTATTGACCAATGATCCCTCCTCAAATCCAACCATCAATCACCACAGAAAACACATCTTCCATTTCCTGAGCCAACCAAAGTTAATAGTAATCCCATTATAGTATTGTCTTCCTATATGCACTCAAGTTTATTCAAAGTATCCCAATTGTGCAACGCTGTCGCCTTCTTGGAAAAAAGGACTGCATTTTGCAGCAACATAAAGAAACCACTATTGATTTAACAGACTCAATTGAAACTGTACAACTGAATCTCAAGCAACGAAAATTAATCAATCAATCAAGTATGCCACAATCCCAAATCAGTTGGATTCCATTCGGGTCAATTTTTAAAAATTCCTTTTCTTTTTTATAAACAGTAACTTTGCAAAAAAAATTGCTTTTTTCTTGCCCCCTTGATAAAAATAAAAAATTCTTGATCAGCTCAGTAATGGCACACTCAAAATCAAAAACCCAAATCCCATTTCTCTAAATAACTGTACCCATCTGATTAAACTTAAAAAAGATCCAACAATAAAAAGGAAGAAAAATTTATCAAACCTGCCAAGCATCAATAGTTCGTTGAAAATCCTGTAGCCATCGATCGGCCTGCATTCGAACGGCGTCGTCTGGATGATGATACAGTGCATTTAGGGCTTCTTTAACTGTGCTCTGTAGCTCCATAGTTCTTCACTTCAACTCCCAAAAAAAAAAAAAAAAAATCTCCCCAAACTCCTAGTTCTGAATCGGCAACACACACACACAATACTTCTATAAATCGCCGCTTGAATTAGGAGTTGTCGGTTTTGTAGTTCCGTATACACAGAATATATCGATAAGACTTCTCTTTTGGCGCTTTCCTTTGAGAGGTTTGCGTTAAGTGTCAGTGAATGAGCAAAGCACGGAAATGGATGTGTAGCCCGACTGTTCGATGAAATCTCACAGTGACTACTCGATTGGTGGAAAGGGGGAAGAACTTTTGAATGTAAAGAGTAATTAATCCTAGTTCAGTTTTGTATTGGTCCTCAAATGAATATTCAAGTAAAAAATACTACTCCATAAATATTCAATGTTGGGACACACTTGTTTTTACTTCTTTTATTTTTTAGGTTTTTTTTTTTCGGCGGCTCGCTAAAGTTAATTACAGTCGCTAGCCAAATATGTAAGAAAATGTACATTCGTAACGTATAAAATATGTATGTATATATTGATATATAAAAAATATATTATATTTATCGACTATTATTTTGGTGGACAGCTATACCATTTAAAACAAAATCACATGGGTACCAAGTTCTTTTTTGTCTTCTCTACCTTGTATATAATCGAAATTTCTTTTAAATATATTTAATATGTTAAAAGAGTGTTTTAATATTATGTAAATAAACATAGAAGTTTTAAATCTTAGAGCGAAACTCCTTCATTTTTTTTTAAATGGACGAAATATAAACTCTAGTCGATTATTTCCTACTATTAAGTGTAGCTCTCAAAGTACGTAATGTATACGTTCCGTTATCTTGCCCTAACGGAAATTACATCTAGTATCAAATTGTCATGATTTGAACGATATAACCCCTTTTTTTTCGAAAGAAGAAACCCTACTGCGAGAGAGTAGTAGTAAATTTGATTCTTACAAATTATCGAGTTCAAGTTAAATATAGGGGCAAATGCATTGGTAGTTCATTCAATAAAATAAGCCAGAACTATCACTTGGATTAGTTGGCAATATGAAGTTGAACCTTGCAAATAGTCACAACCTATTTGAAAGTTCTCATTTGTAAGAATCAAAAACATGAGAAAGTTTTTCATTATCCATAGATAGATCATAAATGTGTGTGTAATATAAATGCAAAACTATGTATGTATGTTTACATATATACTGTTTAACAACATTAGCTCTTCATTCTTCACTTGACTGGCTTCCGGAATCTACTGGGATCTTCTTAATGTGGATCATCACGGACGAGTGTTACAAGTCATTCAATTGGCAGGTCCAATCGATTCATGGCTTCTCGATTTGTTCCATTTGGACTAAACTAAGGTGAAAAGCTTGTTGGATTATATCAGAATTGTCTGGTTCCATGCCAATTTCACCTGCAAATGCATTTGGTTAAATGTGTTCCACAACTGAAAATGCATTATCAATAGAGTTTTGTTAACAACATCATCATTTGCGCCTCAATTCCAAGCGAGTTGGGTCAGCTATATGAATTATACCACTAGAGTTCAGTTGTAGGCTAAAAGGAGCATTAAACTTATTTTTTGAAATTGGAGTTGATTTCTCTGATGATCACTCAACTAATAGTTATTATCTTAGAAAGTCACTTTCTTTTTGTTGCAGAAAAATGGAATCGAGAAGCAAAATGACTTTCTGAGGTAATAGCTACTAGTTGAGTGACCAAGAAATCAGCCCTGCAACATTTATATGGTTCATTGCTATCTATGTTAGTTCTTCCCATTTATCCTCTTCAAAGAATTGTTGTACCTCCGGGAGGAAAATGCATACATCACTGTAGACAAAAGAAGGAATTTATTGCGGAGATATCACCTTAATTGGATTGACACCCTGCATCTGCATACTCCGGTGAGGTATTAGACGTGTGTCTAAGATTCTGCAGATGTTGAGCTATCTCAGTCAAGAGTTTGCTTCCTTCATCACCACTCTGTAATGTCATGGCAGCATGTTTTAAGAAGCCACTTTCTGCTTCTATGGCTCTCAACCTCTCTCGTATTAACGACACTTCTCTTGTAAGAGCGGCCTTATTTTCATTTCCTATCAGCATTTGAAAACTAAGTTAGTGTATATGCAGTCTTTGAAACAAAAAATGGAAGTGTTCAACTTCTCCACACTGGTTTTTTTATATATAATTAGTAAGAGGATAACATGCTATAACAAGTTAAATTGCACCAATAGTGTGAAATTTCTTTGCACTGTCAGTATATATATGAGTGTAAATCCGAAATGAAATGATGAAAAGAAAATAGGTTCATGTACCTCTTTGCTCAATCATCTCTGGTTCTAATGTATGAGGTCCTTCTTCAGGAGATATTTGGATTTTCTCTACGACATCTGTCAACAAGCCCATAAGATATGATCTTTGTTTCTCAAAATCAAGTTGTGATTCTTCCACATTCACCCCTCCATTTTCCCCGGGACATTCAAAAAGGCGCTCGTTTACTCTATGATGATCTGCTTCAAAGGGGCTGGCACAATCTGATCTCTCACTAATAGATGATAAACACTGAGATTTCAGTTCTTGATAATCTTCATCATCATCAACTTCACAAACCTCACTACCTATTGTCTTTATAAGTCCATATTTCTCCCTATAAGTCTCGAGTTCAACTTGTAAGAGCTTCATCTCGTCCTGTTTCTTCAAAAGATCATCGTTCATGAACTGCAGAGCCTCTTGGTCATATTCTGCTTGTTCTTCCATCATTCTCTGATACTGAAAGGCTTCCATTTCAACAGCTGCTTTCTCCGCTTGCAAACGAGTGATCATTGCCATTGCATTATTAGCTGCAATAGCGGAAGCACTTCTTTCTTCATCCAATTCCATGTATAGTTCCACAAGAGACTTACGGTCCAAACGGACCTGTTTCTTTAAGCGATTCAAGGCGTCTTCTTCTAGATCACTCGGTACACTATTCATATCGTTAGCCTCTGAAGTGAAGTCAAGTTTATCACTAATCCATGACTTCCTTGGCCTATGATGAGAGAACCTAGGACTTGCTTGAGCTGAGTCTGATAATGGGATACCAAAAAATCTGTTTCTTGTATTATTTGGAGTTTTGCAAGAGGAATCAATATGTGTGTCCTCAGAATCTGGTAGCAATGGCATAGTAGCAGCTTTCACATCCTCTTTACCTGCAATGCATTATGTTGTCACAAGTATGTGTCTCAGACTTACATATTTATACTGACATACAGGGGTGGAGCTACAACTTTGCCTGCGGGTTCAGCAGAACCTACTAGTGTTGGCTCAAACCCGATATTTGTGTTTAAAAATCCATTATAATGTATAAATGACTTAAGTTGCGGTTTTTAGAATCTAGAACCCATAAACTCAAAATCTTAGCTCCGCCTTTGCTGACATACAATCTCAAATGAGACAAAACTAAAAGGCCTTTTTTTTCCTATTGTTAAACAGCAAAGAATGATGAGGAAATAACTGACATGAATGAAAAGATTGCTAAGACAATTAGTAGACTACCTCCATGTGAAGGGCCTTCATCATCTTGTGTGAACTTGAGCTCCATGTACCTAACACTGCGAGGCGATTCTAGATGGCGTACTTCCTCAATATTTCTCCATGCTCCTAATAACGGAGCTCTAGGAGAAGCGCGAGGAGATGGAGCAGGAGCTTGAGAATAAGACCTTCCATTTATCGACACATTCCTTGCAAATTTTGACCTCATCTTTAGAGGCTCTCCACAACAAGAACACCTCGCAACTACGCCCCTCTCAATTTGGATTGCCTCATCTAGTTCCTTCTTACCTGTTCTCACAGAAAGTCTTGCATCATCTCCAGCAAAGCAATCAATGTCCTTTTTCAAAACCCCAGCTAGTGATTTATACCTGTTGAAAACATAACTAATTAAACAAACACGCTCTCTCTCAAACAATTTAAGTTTCAGGTGAGATAGTCGCACAATTCAACACTATACCAAAACTAAGTAGAGTTTCGACTCAAAATATCACCATTACCATTACCATTACCAAAATTCATAAAAGAATCAGGCCTACAGTACAATCGCAGAGTCAGGATTTTTCACTAAGAGAATTCAAATACATGAAAAAGTAAACACATAAAGATACTTAACATGATACTTCAGACATGACTTACACATGACAGAACGTGTTAAAAAAAAAAAAAAACTAAGTAAACAAAAATGTGTCTTTTAAGAATTTAAGCTTTTAGACAAGACAGTCGCACTACCTCTCACAATCAGCATCTCTCTCTGTTGCAAATGACAAAAGACAGCCTTCACACATATTCTTGATTTCAGAGAGCTTCTTATGAACATGACAATATGCAAGTGCAGAAAGGTCCTTCTTATGAACCTCACAAATGGATTCATTGTAATAGAAACTCGAGTTCCTATTAACGAGAACATGATCAATCCTCGTGCAAAGCAAACACGGGATATTCAATTCGAAGAACTTGGCAAATTCATTGGAAAAGAATGCAAGAAAACCATCAACAAAAAGGACAATGATCAACACCCATTCAAGAATAGCATATAAGAAGAAAAATGCAAATTTGCCCAATTTTTTATCAACAAAGCACTTGAATGAACCTGAAGCCATTAAAGGTTTAATCTAAAAACAACTCAAGATTCAAATTAACCCCAGATCATGATCTTGGTTGGTAAATTAAAATTAACAACAGATGATCATGATCTCCATTTTTGTGGCTCCTGCATTTGCATTGTTTATGTACAAAATTGAATTGATGATTCAAAGGTTTCAAAAAAGTGAGATGGTGGCATTCATTTCAACTATATACAGAAAAAAAGGTTAAAAATTACTTTTTTTTGGTTTCAGAAATTAAAATTGTTTGGTTGATTATTTACCTGAATTAATGGTAGTCCTCTATCTTCGCTCAAGTCAATGCACAAGTGAACTTTTTCATTTACTATCTTTGTTCATTTTACAAAGTATTTGTGAATAATGATGTTCAAAATTTCACTCTCCAAGTATTTGTATAATGCATTACATACATTGTTTTATGACATTAGCCTCATCAGAGTCGTAGCTATATCCACCCCAAGGTGTCCAACTAGACACTCTTCGTCAGAAAATTACGTTGTATATATGTGTCAAATTATATTACGTTGTATATGTGTCAAATTATACATTTAAAGGATATATATTTAAAGTTGGACACCCCTTGACAAAAGATATGTCTTTGGCTTAGTGGTAATAGGTGTCCATTTGAATGAAAGAGTTCCGGGTTCGAACCCTCCAACTTTGGGTGTGCACAAATAGACACTTAAATTTGTATAAAGTTGAACAAATAGACACAGGAGTGCTATATGACATAATACACGTACGATACCATGTAGGACGCAAATTGTCATGTAGATGTCACGTAGGACGTGTGTATTTATTTGTTCAATTTTATACAAGTTTAAGTGTCTATTTGTGTATACCCAAAATTAAAGGTTGTAAATGTGAAATGAGACCAAGTTAAAGGACATATTTATGTATATGTCAATATACAAGGTCAACGAATATCTGTTTTTACGCCTCATTAGCAAGTCGTGCTCCTTTTTTTTTTTTTTTTCCTTTCTTAATGACTCGAACTCATAACTTTAGAATAGAAAGTGAGGCGTGCTTACCATCCTTTTGCTTTCTTGATGACTCGAACTCATAACTTCCTTGTATATGCCAATATACAAGGTCAACGAATATCTGCTTTTACCCCTCATTAGTAGCTCGTGCTCCTTTTTTTTTTTTTTTTCTGCTTTCTTGATGACTCGAACTCATAACTTTATAATAGAAAGTGAGGCGTGCTTACCATCTTTTTGCTGATAACTCGAACTTATAACTTCCTTTTGCTTTTTGATAACTCAAACTCATAACTTTATAGTTGAAAGTGAGGTGTGCTTACCTCCGAGCAACTCTATGTGTCTGCCAGCAGTAAATAAAAATAAAAAACAGAGGGAAAAAGCGAAAAAAGAATCGTCGCCTGAGAGATTCGAACTCTCGCGGGGAAACCCCATGTACTTAGCAGGCACACGCCTTAACCACTCGGCCAAAGCGACTTCATGTTGTTGCAGCTTGCTATTTTGTATTTATTATTGATGTTTTCTTCATTTTGGAGATACTTAAACCAAAGGCTCAATTTCTTATACTAATAAATAAAGATAAATTTCGTTTTTTCATTTTTGTAATGACAAAGATAGATGGCCATGAAAATTGTTATTATTTGAAAAAAATAGTTTTTGTTTTTAAAGGGAAAAATAATATTTGAAATGTTGAAGTTGTTTTTTTAATGTTTGTAAGTAATTTAAAGTGAAAAAGAAAATTTGGTGGTTTTTGAATTTGTAAAAATTGTAAAAAAAGATTTTATGACCAGATGTATTTTTTGGAGTCCAATTACAACAAAAATTCATGATCAAACGCATCGTAACTTCAACTAGTTCAAGCACTTGGGTAAACATTTGACGCATCATCAATGATTACAACGCTTACCTCCTCACTAATCCTTACATTGCGTTACTAATTTTTTCATTAAATATGAATTTATTTAATTAATTTTGATTAGAGTTTTACCCCTTTATTTAACACAATCATTGATAATTTGATACCCCTACTTGATTACTTGTAGGAGTTTGTACGTAGTGTTCTGCAAGAGTCCATAGTCTGAATAAATATCTTTTCTCATAATAGAAGCGAGATTGAATTGACGTAAGAAATTATAATAGAACTGCAGTTGATTGTTTCCTTAACAAATGTACAATAAACTACATGGACAGCACATTTTTACCAAAACTTAGGTCTATATTTCACGTCAAGATTTCAAACTAGATTCTGCTTTTTGTACAGTAGTCTTGAAAAGGAGTACATATATCTTGTGATCCATAGAAAAATACATGAAACCACCAATAGAATGTGTTACAAAAGAACCAAAACTGGTCCCTACTATACAATGCCATGCTGGTCCATACACTTCATCAAATTCCTGAAAATTTTACAGAAACCACATTCAGTCCAATAAATCACTTCATTCAAAACCCAAATCTCAAAATCAACCAAAAATGCATTATTTACTATTACTCACTTCATTTTAATTTGTTTGTTTTTTTTATTAGTTTGTTTTAAATAGAATGTTTCTTTTCCTTTTGAGCATAGAATGTTTCGGAAATCGTTTCTCGAGGTATGTTGTTGTGTTGTTGTTTCTTTTCAGTTTTGACAGCTATTTAGAGTAACAAGATTAAATGACATTTTAATACATTCTATGTATATTTAGTTCGGTTTAAGACCAAGAGATTCTTTACTTTTTAAATCTTCTCAGACAAATAAATTGAAACGGAGCGTATACCTTTTTTAGGGTAAGTGCAAGAGCTTTAGATGTAAACTTCTCCAAGCTATCATGAGTCTTTCTTGCACAATTGACAGCATGAATCTGCATAAATGGTGGCATGTCTACAGACACAACTTTCACACCACTACAAGAAAAGAAATCAGTCAACTCAATTTTTGAACCACAAAATGATTTCCTCCTTCCACCATTCTTCAATAATACTGATAAAGATTGCTTTTTTATCTCATCAAACCCCTTGAACCTTTCAATTTCTTGACTTTTAGACAAATTAACAAATGTCCTTTTAACATCCACTTCTTTGTGAAACTCTTTACCCTTTTGGGGTACTTTCTTGATAATTGCCTCTGTTTTCCCCTGTTGGCTCTTTGACTTGGTCAGAGCTGAGCATGAAGAATGAAGAACTGATGAACCAGTCCAAGATTTGGCCTTTAAGTGTGTGTCAAGTGAATATGATGTATTCCCAGATTTAAGGATTTTGTGATTTGCATTGAGATGAGAAAATTGATTGGAGATGTTGTCTATAGTACTCTTGGAGGTAAAGGGGGTGGGTTTTGGTTGCTTTTTAAGAGTGGGATCCATGGAAATGGAAGTTTTAGGATTATGGTCTGGAGCTGCTAAAATGCGCCTGTGGGTGGTGTTGTGTATGTTGGTTTTGAAGATAAAGTTGTCAAGAAACGAAAGAAGGTAAAGGGTAAAGGGAAAGTGAAGAGATTGGGCAAAGAGGGATATGATATTATAGAAAGTTAAGTGGAATAAGACTTGTGAGAGAGTTAAAAGGGGGAGATACAGCTAAATTGCGCCGGATGCGAAGGAAAGAAATACAACTCCCAATCTATTACCGAATTTTTAACTACACACTTATACTTTACGGGGTTCTATTATCTCTCTAAATTATTTAAAATTGAAATTATTACCTCCTTAAATGCCTACGTGGGAAGACCAAGACCAAAAATAAATATTAAAACTTTATTTTTAATATTCTTTTCATTTTTTTTCCCCTTAATTTGTTTCTTATTTTTTTTTTAATTTTAAAAGGGAAGTCAAATTAAAACACCCAAAGTAATTGAAAAATCAAAACAAACAAAATCAAAACAAAAAAAAAAAACCTACAAAACAATTTGTAAACTAAGCTCCTTTCTTCCTCGGAGCTCCAAGCGACAGTCCAACACCGCTGCATTGATACCGGAAAATCGAGGTACATAGTTGAAGCCAACCTCAATCACACCAAACTTGAAACTCCTATGAAATTGTCAGCTATATAACTCCCATCATCATAGATCTGCCATGGAAATAGCACAAAAAGCTTAGATAAATTTCATCCAAGACAACTATTTCATCTCTAATTTCTTTTCTTCTTCTTAGCAACTTAGTAGAGCATTCATGTCAGCCATCAAACTTCATCATCACGATCTGAAATCACCACCACAAATCATAGATAGAAATCTCCTTCCCACTCTCCATAATCAAAAATATTAAGTAAATTACTTTACACCCATTTTCGAAATCAACTAATAGTCATTAAAACTCCATTGAAATACCATTTTGAAGCTATTGTAACAAACTTTTTCAGTTAACAAATTCAAACAACTTAATAATGATGAAAATCTCTAAAAAAAAAAAAAAAAGTTCTCAAAATTTCCTCATCGGAAAAGATTTTGACGGACAATTTATTTTTTAGGTCAATTAAATTGACATTAAATCTTATCATTTATGCACATATTCCATGACCATAAATTTAATAATAATTTTAGATTTAATAAAAAAAGGGAAGAAAAAAAAGAAAAAATGGCATTGATGTGAGGAAGAGAAAGGACAGAAAAAAGGAAAGAAATGTCAATAAAAAAGGTAACAGAATAAAAAAAATAGAAAAGTTACTAGTGTCAAATGCGTGGATTTCACTGATCAACTTAAATGTGGTTATGACTTTTTAAGGGGTAATAATTTCATTTTTAAATAATTTAGGAGGGCAATAGGACCCCCGTGAAGTATAAATGTGTAGTTGAAAATTCGGTAATAGATTGGGGGCTCATTTGATCATTTTCTCTCAAAAATAACAAGTAAATTTGAATATATATTTTAGAAATAAGTGAAGAGTAAAAGTGAACGACGAGAGTATATTTAAATAATTAAAAAAAAAAAAAGAGATAAAGAAGAATTGAAAGGGGAACTTTTTGACATCATATACTTTTTTGTGCAAAAAGCATGTGGAGTCACTGAAATGGGTTCCACTGGAATTTGGTTCATCTAAAGGATGTACATTCCAACTACTTCACATTAATTGTAAATAGTAAGATCAATTTTGGTAACTTATATCTAAAAGGAGATGTGCCTTCTCTCATATATTTATTTATCTATTTAAGAAAGGGTGATTAGAGGAACATGATGCAACTTTTAACTTATGGAAGACATGATTTTGATAGAAAGTTACCAAAGATAAGATATGAATTAGGGTAAAAGGTTAGTAGATAGTTGAGTGTTGTCTCACTAATTATTTCGTACTATTAGTTGCAACATTACTCTTCTAGTTTCTTGTTCTTTGATATGTACTTTAGTACTAATTTGTTGTAGATACTATTCATCCATAATACTTTAGTTTTTTTTCGTGGCTTCTTCATTTTTATTATTTTTTTTTCACAAACTGCTTTGATATGTTTTTTTCTCGAGCAGAAGGTCTATCGAAGGCTGATTCCTCTAAACTTTCAAGATAAAAAGTAAAATATGCATACATACTATTCTTTCTAGATTTCACTTGTGCAATTACACTAGGTATATTATTGTTGTTATTAGTATTACTTTCCTTCACCTACTTGTAAGAGTGCGCCACTGGAGGAAGCAATCTGTCTTTTCAAGTTCATGACTAACTGGCATACGTAATTGACAAATGACCATGGCATGGCTGAGAAACAGTAATTTTGAATTACTATGGGATATGAATTCGGATTAATCAAGCTACTGAGTTTTTGAATACTTTGCCAAATAGTTATATCAAAAGAAAATAGATATGCTGAATCTATAAATGCAAGACATCCATACATATAAACGTTTCAAAGAATTTATAATTCTTGATATTAAATTGATTATTTTGTCCAAATAATGTGTTTCCCGTGAATCATTGATACAAAAAGCAAATAAACGGTCAGCAAAGATCAACCCCCGACAGAGGCTCTGTTTGAGTGGTTGGTGAATTTTGAAAATTTTGCTAATGTTTGTACAATCCAAATGGAGCAGCATTTCAGTCAATTTGAATACTCCCTCCCTTCACTATTTCAATATTAATTTCTTGATGACTTTAGAACTGGCATTGTTCCCTATTGTCAATCGAAAACAGTTTTTCTAACTCTATAAGGTAGGAATAAGATCTACATACATTCTATTCTACCCAGACCCCACTTGTAAAACTAAATTGTGTTTGTGTTTTTCCCTACTAGCTCTTGCTAAAATCCTACCATATATATTTCATAAACAATATTTTATCTACAAAATTTCTGGAGAAAAAACCTCAAATAAAATTATAAGTGATGGAATTCATGTTCCGGGTTCGAGCAAGTTGGCAACCAGCAAATATAATGTTGAAGTATGACCATCTCATCTAATAATTTAAGCTATTAAAGAGAGCACCACAAACCCACTCAAGTGCTGCCCTGACTCCTTCCCGAATCAAAGCAGTAAAAAGAGAATTTTTATAGTACACCACAGTGAGACTCATAGGACCTCAGTACACAGCTCTGAAATAGAACAATATGTCTTATGAACACAGAAAAACATAGCCAGAAATATAAAAAAAAATGGACCATAGTGTATGATTACTAACTCAAGATTCAGCGACTCAGTCATCATATTTATGGAAAGCAGATGACATATGATAAACTCATAACGAGTCGATTTGTATTTCCATTATGTTTCCACTTCTCAAGAGAACACACGGAATCGGTCCTACTCCGAGTCTCTGTCTAATACATTTAATATGTTCTGTCAAATTTCAGGAAGAATCACACAACAATGACATACTTCAATCGGGATCTTTGAGATAAGCCATTGAAATCTGAATGAGGACGGTCACATTGTTTAACAAGTAATAGAACTTAACGACTTAAAAGCAAAATGGCATCATATATGTACATAGGATATTCATTTCTAACACCTTTTAAGAACTAAAAACATATTCAGGGAAACTTCACAAGGATCAGATGGACACACACCTAGCCAGATTAACGGAAATACTATACTTCCAACTAGAAGGCACCAGACTTAAGACACTGCATCTTCACTACTACCTTTACAGTGAATGAGCAATTTGGAACTACAGAATGATTTACAGCTTCACAGATTCACCGCCAGTTTGAAACTTCAAATGAGGTTGAGAGAACAGAAAGCCAGCTGACAGAAGGAGTAACAACCACTTGCTAGGCCACCTTGACATGTAAAAACAACCAGCACAACTTCATTTCATAGGCTTGCAAACCGATCCCGAAATGCTGAAGTGCCGCCTGATGCTACAGGAGAAGGAGAGGAGGCAACAAAGTTTGTTCCAGATAAGGACATTGGGGGGTGATTTGAGGGTTGCCCTTGCTGTCCCGGAGGTGCAAACCGTGAAGGACTAACAGTAACTCCAACAGATCGTGAAGCGAGAGGAACCTGAAAAAATAGACAGCAAGTGAAAATGGATTTCTTGAACTAGTGAAATTTTTCTAAGCTATTACATACTATTTAAGAATTAGTTTTCTCATAAACCAGTTGGCTGAATTTTTTATGAACTGATTTTTATCTGATTCACTCAGAGGGGGAAGGCTGTGGTGTATAATTAGCTCCCTGCTCCCCTGACTCAAATTTTTACTAGATAAGCTACATAGTGGTAATCTCATGACTTTTTTTTTTTACTGGTTTATGAGAAAACTAATTCTTCATCTGCTTTCTTATCTTTTTTTCTTATAACTGTTTTCTTCAGTGTCTTGTCACCTTGCCCTACCGTTTCACCCTATATATCAAAGTAGACCTCAAAAGAAAATAGCCTCAGGATACTGTAAGAACTATTTAGTCAAGTAACTAGTAAATCAACTAACATGTGATTAGGAAAATATATTGTTGTTCATCATTATAATTACAAAAGACTACTAATAGCTAGATTCTAATATATATCTACTTTTAATTTAACAAATAGTCTACTTTGCGAAGATTGGAAGAAGTTAAAGTTAGAAAAGTCCTTGCAGGTGGAGCCTTAAACTATCTTGAATAGGTATCTGATAAAGTGCCCATGCTACATGGAGTGAGAAAACAAAACCGACCCAAGATAATTTTATTCACTACGGATTATCCAATTCTATAGTAGTTTCTACGGTAGCCTGCATATTTATGTATAATATGAAAAAGATCTCTAGTGAAAACCAGATGTAAGCAACTAATGCAGTATCAGCAGCCTTCCTAGTAAAGCAATTCGTTAAGAAAAGTATTGCCTGATCTTCATTTGGAGCTCCAATAAAAACATACCCAGTTCAACTGGGCCAGTTGTAATCCCAAAAGTGGGGTCTGAGGAGGATGGTGTGTACACATACCCCTACCTATACCCCTACCTTTTGAAGGTAGAGAGGTTGTATCTACCAGATACACGACTAGGTAAAGCATATGAAAAACAAGTACGCAAAGCAAATACAATAATGTAATACTAAAATCGAAGTCATGCTGAAAACAACAAAGAGAGCAGTAGCAATACCAAAAAATTTAAAATAATGGAAGCAAATGAAACATCATGTAATATACTAAAATCGAAGAATAAAATAGTAAGAGAGAACTAGACAAGCCTCGACCTACTAACCTTCTACCCTAATTCTTGACCTCCATATCTTCCAATCTAGGACCAAGGTCATGTCCACATTAAGGTAAGTTGCATGAGTCATGTCCTGTCTAATCATTTCTCTTGAGACTTCTCGGTCTACCTCTACATCACGTTACATCCACTATAGCCAACCTCACTCCTCCTTATTGGGGTGTTTGTGCATGTTTCCTTCACATGTTCGAACCATCTCAACCTCACATGACTCATCTTGTCCACCAAGGTGGCCTATCCCGCAGTGTCGCGGATAGCTTCGTTCCTAATCTATCACTCTTAGTATGCCCAAACAGCCAACTCAACATTCTCATTTCTACTACTCTCATCTTCTATACATGCGAGTTCTTGACTAGTCAACACTCCGTCCATATAACATAGCTAGTCTGACCACCACTTTATAAAACCTACCTTTAAGGCTTGGTGGTACAATCTTATCATAAAAGACGCTGAATGTGAGCTTCTATTTCATCCACCTGCTCCGATACGATGTGTAACATCATCATCTATCTCCCTATTTCTTGAATTATTAACCTGTGACTTGATAAATAAGACTTTCTTTCTTTGGGATGACTTGTTTCAATCCTAACTTCGACATCTACCATGTGTTTTACGTCATTGAACTTGAACTTCAAGTATTTTGTCTTAGTCCTACTCAACCCGAACTCTTTAGACTCCAACATCTGTCTCCAAACTTCCAACATATTGTTAAGGCACCTATTGTTAACTCTATCCTGGTCTGATTAATCCACACTGTCATCTGCAAAGAACATATACCATGGCACTTTTCCTTGGATAAGTCGTGTTAGTGCATCCATCACCAAAGCAAATAGAAATGGGCTATGATTTGATCCCCGGTGCAACCCCATCACGACAGAGAAGTGATCTGAGTTTCCTCCCACTGTCCTCGCTCGGGTCTTGGCTCCATAGTACATGTATTTAATTGCTCTAACGTAATCTAGATATATACCTCTCGATTCAAGTCTCCAAACATCGTACAGACGCTGGAACTCCATTATTTACAAAGAAAAGGAACTGAGAATTTCACATCAAGGGGAAGTGGTTGAAGGCTGATATAGAACTCCAATAATCCCTCATCCCGGATGTTAATTCCCAGTTTGCAGTGAAGAAAATGGCCACCAAGTAATTTTTGCTCTTACAACTAATATTAACAAGGTAAAATAGCACACAAACTTCTTCATTGATGCAACAACAATATATATATATATATATATATATATATATATATATATATATATATATATAAAATGTATCTTTCCTTAGTCAAAGCACTAGATCCTTGATTATGGCATGTGCAAAGTAACAACATAATTTATTGCAAGGTCCAATTAGTCCAACAAGTGGCAGAATATAATTGGAACAGCTCAAAACTAGTTACAGCTGACACAATTGTAACACAATTTCATGTCCAATAGAAGTTCAATATGGGGTCCTTAATTTTCAGCACATGTTGACCAGGAGCACACATTTCGAGATGCCTTGGACATGCTTCTATGTCAGAAAAATTAAGATCTGCTCCATTAAGGAAGAAGATAAGTAGAAGACTTTGGTTCAAGGGAGTGAACCAGCAATAATATGATGAACTAACTTGCGGTCTTGCACATATTGAATGTAGTTGTTTTCATGCTATCAGCTTTACTTAAAACTTTTTAAATCTTTGCTAGAACTAATTATATTAGAAACAAAATTAAAACTCTCTTTTTCCACTCCTGGTGTTAGCGCCACAAATGAAAGGCCAAAGGTAATAATGCATGCATAGATAGGGCAGTTACCACATTATAGGGGGTCTTCCTCAGTTGAGAATCTGAAGATGGTGATGTACTGCTCATACGAAGCAAATTCCGAGAAAGTGTGTTCTGGTTGGATGCATCATCACCTCCATCTCCATCCACCTCACCAATGGGGTTACCATCCGAACCCATTCTAGGTGTGTTTAGTTTAGTTATAGATCCAGTGTCGTTTGTAGTATCCACTTGAAGTGGGAGTGATGGCCGCACTGCCATACCTTGCATGCTCCGTCTCTTTAGCTCCTCTTCTGCATTCAAAATCTGCCAAAAGCCAATACTTGTGAACAAAAAATGATCATGCTAAGTCCATACACAATTTGACAGATATTCAGAACAAATAAAAAATGAGACATCATGTAAAAGTTTCAATTCCTCCTCAGATATTTTACATTAAGATCACCTGTTTTAGTAACTGTACCAAACCATGCTTTTTCATATTCAGAACTTGTAATTTATCCTCAATCTCCTTTTTTTTCTGATTATCAGTTCCATCCTCTTTGTTGATAGTCTGCCAAGGAGAGTGATTAAAAAAAAATTAAAAAGCTAACAAATCGAAATAAGAAAACAATTTGCGTTGGTCCTTATTCTAAATTATGCACCAAATGTATAGTTGACCATGATCTCAAACATAATACTTATATGATCATATATTTTGCATATCAGAAGCCTTCCACCTCCATCCCACCGCTCTCTGCTAACCACATTGGCAGTTGGGACATATTCAGACATAAATATGAGGATTCACTATAATCTACAATGAGCCATGTCAAGAGAACTAGGATAATCAATTTTTGGTAAATTTTAGAAGAGGATCAACTGCCAAATAACTAACATATAAAATACAGATGAATGAATGCACAAATAAGAGGTAAGAGAAGAACAAAGGTACCAATGGACAGCAAATAAGAATGAAGACGAAAAGGAAGTCATTAGCATAAGATATTGTGCCTTTGCAGTTAATGATGCTGCTCAATCAAAATGTGTACGACATAATTAGCACTATTCAAACAGCTGCCATATATTCAATAAGGCAATTTCATTCACCATTTCTCCTTTTTCATTAATTTAGTAAATAATACTATCAATGATGGGGAAATCCGGTATACAAGTCATATATCAAAAAGTATAGAAACCTAAAGAAACGTATGGTTCTCTACAAAAGATATCCGATCTTCTACACAAATAGGAACCTCATAGGTACACCAAAGAGATATCAGACACAAGAGGCTATATTTTTCAATTTTACAGCGTCATTATCAACCCCTTCACATGTTATCCTATTTTTCTCTTTCAATATAACCCACATAAAGGCTAATGGAGCATCATCCCACGCCCTCGATCTTCTCGCTCACCTTCTAATATAGAAATCAACCTTGGATCTAACTCAATCCTAAAAGCTAGCTCAAGAGGGAAGGATTGCCCAAATCATATAAAGATTAGGTAACCCTTAACCCCCCCGCACACGCTCAAGGTTGAACCTCAAGAGCGTAGACAATATAAGATGGGAGGCCCAACATCAGGTAAACATGAATTGGGATGGGCTTGACTATGATACCATGATAAAGAATTGGACCACGGCCTAACTCAACCCCAAAAGCTAGCTCACGACGGGAGGAATGGATAAGACCATAAAAAGAGACCAAATAACATTGACCCACAACATGTGTACTGACTTAAAGAATTGGACTTGGCCCATTAAAAATAAGCCAGTAACTAAAATAGCTAGTCCATTATCCCTTGACCCATCGGCTATTAAGAAAGGAGAAAAAAAAAGAAGAGGAGTGGTTGGCAATAGAGATAAAAGCCAGCAGCGCTGGTTTAAAGAGGAATCTTTCCAGCAGCATTCGCAAGGGGGAAATGAGAGCAAAAGGGAAGAGGGAAAGAAAAAGGAAAGGAAGCAAGAAAGCAAAAAAAAAAAAAAAAAACTTCAAGATCATCAATAGAAGTTACTACCTTTGGAACCCTACGCACAAGCTAGAGGAGAAGAAGCAATTTTTTCCTGTAATCACAATTCAGGTGAGTCTTAAAACCTATTCAACTAACTAAATTCTTCTTTAGGGTATAAAACAGTAGGAATTAGGAGTGAAGTGATCTTAAATTAAGAGGTATTCAGCATAAGATTCAACAGTATATCAAAAGGAGAAATACTGTTCATAAATGGAGATTTGAGGAGGCAATAATCTGGAATTTTAAAGAATCTTTCACTTTGGGGAAGACGTTGATTTAGGTTTCAAACTTGATGATCGAAAATATATTTTTCCCAAAACGGTGCTAAGACAACACTTTATTTAAAGTTGGCTCGGAATAACATGATATAAACACTAGTTTTGTCTTTATTCATTGAACAAGCAGTTTCATTATTTGCTATTTAGGGTTCCTGATAACCTTTTTTAGAATGGAGAATACAGCCAAACTAATAAACCCACCTCGACTTAATGCTAAGAGTCGAGTTGGGAAATTGAGATCTTATTGCTAGAAATATTTAATTTCACGAGTTCTATGAATGAATAATAATCAAAAGTTATACCCTATTGTAAGATAATTGATACTTCGACGACGCAATTATTGGAAGCAAATTGGAGCTTTTCGCTGAGTAATAATTTTTTCATAGTTGATTTTCAATTATAGCATGATTTAAATTGTTTTCTAGCATTGAAACGATTTATAAAAAACAAATCGATTACTTGCACTCAGACAAGTGATAGTATGGTCCATAATTGGATATGTTCTAAATCATCTTTACAATGACTTCGACATACTGATTATCCTTAAACCTATGTTATTTATGAGTTGCTATACATACTATTGGAATAAATTCTTGACACACAAAAAATCTGACAACATTTTGTACTATATGGAAGATACTTCAATACCTCTAAGGTAGGGGTAGGGACTGCGTACACTCTACCTTCCCTAGACCCTAACTATGTGGGATTATACTGGGTATTTTGTTGTTGTAAGGAAGATACTTCAGGAGTAAGCTTTGCTAGATCACCGTTATCTAACGTTGAGATCACTAGAGCTGGTTGCACCTTGTATAATATTTTCCTACGCTAGCAGGAAAGAACTAGTAATATGCATTCACACTTGAGCCCTCTAGGAACCTAGCTGATGGGGTAGTCAGACAGCCATGATAGACTTGTGGTGTTCGAATTTACATCGATTCTAGTTAAGGTATCTCCCACTATATAAGGATATGAAGTACAAAAGGATAAATGGATTTAAAATGTCTATTTTCATCCATTTTGATCATTGTTTTCACACACGAATTGTTAAATTCTAAGTTGCTCGGACTCTTCACTTTTGGTGTCGCACCCATGTTGGCACGAAGTGGGTGTGGGTGTGGGTGTGGCATCCGTACACGATATGGCCAACCAATTTGGGGTACTTTGACCAAATTCAATGGAGAAATTTTGGACAGATTCAATGATTTCTGTGCGCAAAACAAAAACTAAGGTGAAATTGAAGAAAATGAAATACCTTGTATATATAAGTTTCTATTGTCACTCCCTTTCCTTTTTATCTCCTTCCAGGATTCTCCTCTTGATCAAGATTTTGTCCTCAAGTTTTCCATATAATATCTCATAACTTAGGCTTTATAACTCTACTTTTAGCTATTTGAATTATTTTTAGCCGAACCCCTGCACCCGTATCCATACATGGATCCATATACCTGAATCTCAAAATTTAGATCATATACCATCTGACCTCTAGGTCCGCACCCGTATCGGACACCCGCACCCGAGCAACTTAGGCTATATTGATTTAAATAAGACGTAATTGAGGATCTTATAAATTGCATGATTCCTTATGTATGCTTGTTCCATATAAAATGTTATGGTTGATGTTATTACTCACACAGTCAGTGCAACTGAACCCCACTCATTTCTTTTCCCCCACAGATAATTCAGTTGAGGGTCACACTTTGACTCAGACAAAGCTAACAACAGATCTGCCAAGCTCCTCACTTGCTTCGCATGGGACATCATTCTATTTACACTAATGTAGTATATTATTTTGCTTAAATCCTAGAATTTTGCTCCTTGTGTCGGTCTCATAAATTTGGTTTTGGCTTGTGTCAGTAAAGAAGAAACTGGGAACGTCTAAAGTTTTGTGAAAGCAACCGACTTCATATTTTGATATCCTCTTAAATTTAGTATGTTGGGTTCTGGTTAAACTAGTAGGTGACAAGTTTGGAATTATAGATTGCTCCCGGTACAGAGGAAACTCTGTCGAATACCCATTCTATCCACAAAACGATTCAGAATTGCCAACAATGAGTGCACAACCACCTGAAAATGTAACAGGGGATAGGTCTATGTATTCACCCAAACATCTGTAGATGTAGCACCAACATAGGTGCTCCTCTTCTACCTCAAGTTCTCAGCCATCAATATCACTTCCCCCGCTCCTAATCAAGCAAGGAAACACACCTTCATGGGCACCCTATATGGAAAGATAGACTCTTCTCCCCATCTCATAAATCCAATGTAGCATGTGGCATTCACCATCTCTCCATTAATCATTAATTTCTGAAAGCAGTATTCACCGAACAGATCTAATGTAAGTATCCCAATCCTCGGGCAAATACACCTCCTCATCTCTAATCAGTACATGAAGCTTCTGCCAAAATAATGCTAGTCTTAAACCAACCACACATAAAGTATTACGCTCTTCCATAGAAACAAAGAGTATTAGTTCTTACAAATCATCTGATACATATTTTCTTTATGACATATATTTAGAACTCCCTAAGCATAATAAACAAAAATGAGGAAAAGTTGTAGGTCATGGTTAGAGAGTCCAGACTTGGAGCAGCCTCGTTGCAAAAAGGGTAAAAAGCTTCATAAGGTATACACCCCCTTAACTTCTACCCTGAATTGGCTGGGATCCCTTCTTTACTAAGAGAAAACAGAAAGATGCATAAGCAAATTTTAACTAAAAGCCAGCAAAATACATGGATAACACCATTGCAAACAAAATAGATCAATAATTGCAATTCAATACCTCCACACCGGAGGGATTCACCGCAACCTCCAATTTCTGATCGTTTTCCAAAACCTCAAGCTTAGGTTCAACCACGACAGCAGATGAATCAACCAATTTCTCCGGCACTTTCACATTCTCCACTCGAACATCCTCTTCCTCCTTCTCGGTCTTTACTGGGACCGAAACAGGAACCTCCTCCTCAGGTTTGGATTTGGTATCAGTTTTGAGGTTGAGGTTAGGGTTAGGGTTTGAAGCGGTGGCGGTGGTAGGAGAGACATCGGGTGGAGTTGGGAGGCGAGAGAGGGCTCGGGACCGGCGACGGAGGAGACATCGGAAGTCCTTGAGAGAGATTTTGGGGGTTGGCATTAGCCATCGACGTGGAGTTTCAGGTACTCTGTGGAGATTTCCCTTGTACAGTGATAGTGCCACCATTTTCGCCCAATTTGCCCTTTCAATTCTAATTTCCTATTTTAGTTGTTCTTATTTATATTTTCCGGGTTTTTAATCATTAACATATGCAATGGGGCAGTACATATTGAATATGAATGAGTATATAATAAAATCATTACTTTTTAAATAGTGTATCAAATCAAATGCAAACGAATAAATATTTGTCAAAGTGAGTATATAATATGTTAATCAATCAATATACTTGTTAGTATTATGAGGGTGAAAATTCCCTCGGTTTAAAAATTGAACTTCCTCCTAAATTTATGAATAATAGACTCACACTCTCCTTCCTATGACTGCTTATTGGATGGATTAGATAGATAATTATATTTAATGGTTTAGTCTATGAATTATCGATTTTTAAATTAATTAATCCGCTAGCCAACCATAAGATATTAATTAATTGAGTAACGAATTAGCAATTATCGAACAGTTATCGTACGATATATCGACTAACCTATTTTCTCTGTATTAAATGCTTTGAGTTGAAATATAGCAATGGTTAATTAACATGGCTTATAAAATGGATAACCTATTCTTTAAAATGTAGCATATATGTAACTTGAAGGTCTTAGCATTCGATTATGCCATTATCAGATCATGCTTTAGGGCCAAATCATAATATAATATGTACTTTTTCTTTGAAATCATAATATTAATTTTCACTTGACATGTTTAATATTATAAGATTAAAAAGTATTTTATTATATTTTGACATATTTTAATTTAAAATTATAAAATTCAAAACCTTTTTTTGAGAACTTTCGCAAATGGCCACTATAATAAATTTAATTATGCTTGCCATTTATAGTTTATATTTACTTTGTAATTTCTGATTTAAATTTATCTCGTTTGTATAATTCGTGGATTTGTATAATTTGCGGATACATTTGTATAATTCAGTTATTTTTGTATAAACTCGAAATAACCAAATTTATATAATTACAAACATCAGAAGTGTAAATAAGTTATATAAATTTCAAATTATACAAATTATATTATACAAATTTCAAATTATATAAACGTGTGAATTATATAAAACTAAAAAATTGAACACGTAATTATAGCTAAAAGTAGGTCACAAATTATAAAGCAAATTATAACTATATTAACTTATATGCGTAATTTTTCCTTTTTTTTAAACCTTCTAATCAAATCAAAATAATAAATAAATTAAGACCGAGAGAGCATATGTTATCCACAACCGCAATAAAAAAGCAACGAATTTCCTAGTGGATATGTACTGTGCATGATGAAGGCTATTGTGTCCAGCAATAACACCACGACAACAATTGATGACTCCAACATAATAAAGTGTTCGCCAGCAAAACTTCCCCAGGAGCGGAGCTAGGTGGGGTTCGCACGTTGAAATGAATCTTGTAGTACTCTTGTAAATTTGTAGTTGTAGTAGAAAATTATATATTTATATTAACTCGTGAATTCTAATAAAACTGATTAAGCGTTTAGAGGTAAAAAAAAAATTGTTAAAATATTTTACAAGCTCGAGTTATGGGTTCTGATTCTACTATCAACAAATCCTAATCTTCCAAAAGGAAATTTAGAACACTCCTAATACTCGCTCTGTCTATTATAAACATTGACCGCAAGTAACATACCGCATTTAATGAATACATCCCACAGTTCATTCATTGGAATTGAAGAGTGAGATTTGATTTTGTAAGTTAATATAAATTTGGTCTTAATTTTTATTTTTACACACAATTTTTTTCTAATTTTTTTTTTATTCAAGTCATAAATAGTTACAAGAAATCATTTCCTCAAATTTAAAGCATGATATTAATTATGATGATGGTTCAATAAAAAAAATTACTTATTTTATATGCGTTAATAAATATAATTAAATGTATAGATAAATTCATTCAAATTCAATATTTTCTATGAAATCACACTAAGAGAGAGTTATTACTACAAAGGATACTAGTACTACTTGTTACTACAAGTCAATCAAAATTTAAGTGATGCCGAAAATGAAGAATTTGGTCATTTTTTGGACCACTATCTATTGTTGGTAGATCAACATAAGAAATAGACTTGTGATATCGTTACAATTTAGTCAAACTCAATAATTTTAATCATTATTTTTGTATGCTTCACTTAATTTGTCTATCATTTATTTCCTTCTCGACAGAATTTAGTCCACATATAAATTTAAAATCAAATTAGTTACCTGTGAAAAGTAACAACGTTTCTCACAATGAATTTATAAGAACACCAAATTAAAGAGGTTGGTAAAAAAATTAATTATCCAATACAAGTTTTTTTTTTTTTAATGTTCAATTTCTTTTACACACAATAAATAAATAAAGAGAAAATTATATAAAATAGTAAACTATTAATTCAAATTAAATGTTATAATCATAGTTTGATTTAATTGTAACCCGTAGCAAATTGTTGTCATTTGCCTCTCTTCCTGAAATTCTCGCTCGCTACTCTCGTTTTCTTGCTGGCAGTCTCTCCCTCGCCTCTCTCACTTTTATACAAACACAAATGTATAAAATGTGTTTGTGTTTGTATAAATTGAGAGAAAACTGTATATATACATATCTTTTCGTTCGCCTCTCTCTCCCCAGAGAATCTCGCTCGCCACTCTCCTAGATCTCGCTCACTTTATACAAACACAAATGTATAAATTGTGTTTGTATTTGTATAAAGCGAGAGAAAATTGTATATACAATTACAAATACATATTTTCGTCCTATACACTTATAATTATACAAATACAGATCTTTCCCTGCACAATTTTCTTTTGTCTTTCTCTCTTTCTCGCTTTATCCAAACACATATTATACAATTGATTCTTTTGTATATGTATACCAAAATAGATTACACAATTGATTCTTTTGTATATGTATACCGAAATGTACATATTAATAGTCATAGCAAACATAAAGTTTGTTATGGAGCGCAAATATACAAACTATAGTTATAGCATACAAATATGTTTTTTATATTTGCTAAACCTAAAATTTACTCATAAATAAATAATGATGAAAGATAAATTCTACTGTAAAGCAAACAAGTCAAGGAAGTTAATGACCCGATGAAACGATCAAAGCTTCGATAAACGGTGATTGTATCTACACTTGTCCTAAGATACAGAAATTTCTTATCAAGTAAATTTCAACTAGCATGAAAAGTTATGCAAGTATTTATTGTATAAGTAAAAATTAAAACTACAAAGTGAGAAAATATAAAAATTGACTAGGAATATAAAATTAAGACTATAAATTTCACTTGTATTATTATTTTTTATTTCTTATCTGATATTTAGCATCACATTTGAAATCTAATAATTTGAATTTATTTAGGAAAATCTCATATTAGGATAAAATATTTTTTACACAACTTTATTCTTAAAATTCAAACACAAATTTTTTAATTAAAAATGGACGATTACTCGCCAACCATTTGGTGAAGATGCTGTGAAGGGGTTGGGGGTAGGGAGGGGAAAACCACTTTTTAAATTATATAATAGTAATTAATAAAGGAAAGTACAAGTAGTAGTATTATTAGGTAGATCAACAAATCCAAGTGGAATGCTATAGAAAAACGTACTGCATGGCTAAATCCTAATTATACAAAAAACTTTAATTAAGTCTTAATACTAAGGACTTCACTACCATATATTTATTTTTATTAAAGGGATTATTGCTAGATAGGGTATTTGTTTAATTGTATTAATCTAAGTATCATTAGATTATTATTCTTCCTTCTCTTTTTCCCAAGCAAAACGTTTTTTTCAAAGATATTCAACTTTAATTTTTATATTATGAATTTTTAAAATTTTATTCGTTTTCTGATTTAATCATATGGTACTTGTAAGTTGCTCATCATTTGACTAATTCAAATTTATTTTGGTATAATGAAAACACTCCCTATAAATAATTTCCTCATGCTCCAATACGAGATTCAATCTGTCAAAACGTGAAAGTATCTGTATACTACTTTTTATAATGATTAAGTCAATATTAAAGTTAGATTATGTATTAATTAATCATAATTAACATTAGCAATAAGAAATAAAGTATAAGTTAAAGATATTTGTAATTTATTCATAGATTAACATAAATATAAATACCAGATACAAGTAGATTTTTTACCGAGAAATAGTGGATGGGGGTGGGTGGGTTGGGGGGGGCAGGGTGACTGCAAATAAACCTTTTGGGGTTCGATTGTTCAATAATGTGGTAGTTGTAAGCATGGCTGTCTTTCTTGTCTTATTATTACTTGTAAAGCACATAAAATTTTGGGATTATATCCAACTAATTAACAAATAAAATTTGTTTCCACCCTGATTATCGGAAATTAATAAATAATTAACCGTTTTAATAAAAAGGTTTAACCTCTCAAACAACGTGGCTTTATCTAATCGTCTTATGTTTATGATAAGTTCTTGTAAATGTCCTTTTTATTAAAAAAAATAATCATTATATTATTCCACAAAAGTTATGTGTTACAAAACCTTTTTAAAAAAAAATAAATTCAATCAAACAGATAGTAAAATTTAAAGAACATTGTGAGATTCAATTTCAACTATTGTTATAACTCATAACCTACGCAATCATAAGAATTGTTTATTCAGTCGAAATTTACTGGCAAAATATTATTTTCTTGACAAGATAATTTGTAATTCATATTTTTGAGAAAAAATGATGATTGAAGGTTCATTTCATCAAACGTACAACATGAATTAATTGTAACTTTTGATAGATAACAACTTGGTTTAGAGTATGGTGGAGCTAAGGGTAGACAAGAGGATGTAATTGAATTCTTTTAGCCTAAACGGTACCTTTTGATATAGAAATAATAATTAAATAAATATATTATGTCAATTGGTATGACTTTCTTTCCTAATTAGGTAAATAATATTCATTTTAAATTTAGATTTACATCACTTAGACGTATTAAAACAAACGTACAACTCTCATATATAAGTTCGATTTTTTTTATAATATAGATTTTCAGTGACTATGACTAACATAACACATTAACCCAAATTAAGCTAGTGGCGGATTTCCATTAACAAATTCCTTGTTTTTTTTATTCATATACAATTATATACTTTTGACTTATTTTCCTTATTCACATTTTTTATTTACCCACCTTCATTAAACTCTTTTATATGATATATACCAACAACTTGGATGTCAAAACCTATAATCAAATTGCATATACACATGTATCGTAAAAATAATTTAGCTTAATAGTATAAAAAATCTATTGTCATTGTCAATGGCGAATACATAATTTATGCTTTATAAGCTTAATATTTTTTCATCATTGAATTTATTGTATTTATAAAAATGCTAGATTTTACCTATCGTATTTCTTCAATAGGAGAATCACCAATTAAGATCGCCACTTAATAACCTTTTTTAACCATTAAGGGGTAGGATGAGATAATTTCTTTCCTCCTTAATTAAATATATCGTACTTGAGCCTTAAGTATAAAGAAACTCTTGATATTAAAGATCTTTTTTTTTAATAATTTTTTTCCGCGGCAATTATAAAATAAACGGATCAATGAATTTAATTTTTTTGAATATTATATATATATATATATATATATATATATATATATATATATATATATATATATATATATATATATATACACTTTAAAATGATTCTATCAAATTCCCATTTCAAGTGGTGGTTTTGAAGAAGATGTGAATTGATTAGTATACTATAAGAAATTAAGTTTTAAGAGTCTTATAAATTTCAATTATTTACTTTAAAATTTATGTACATCTTCTGCTTCTATAAGTAATAATTAATTACTTGAAATGGTGACTTTAATTTTAGTTCTTAATTTAGTGTATCCTCCACTTTGCTAGTTTCTACTAACAAAAATAAATGAATAATTTATTAGCTTCTAATCTGCTGCCTTAATTAATATAATAAATAACAAACATATAACTTCCCAACCAGATAAGACGACATAGCGATATAAAATAAGCTAAAGTACAACTAATTAACTCTTTTGCGTTGCCAAATTGGTAAATATACTATTTTAATAAAATTCACTAAAAAACATCTCTATTTTATATAAAATATAAATAAAATTCAATATATACATAAAAACTTGCACTCAAGAATGTGAATCATTGCTTAGATAGAATGAGTGGAGAATCACAAGATCTCAAATTTAATTTAATAAAAATAAAAATATTAGATAATTTTTTCATTTAATTAAATTTTAATAATTGACAAAGTCTTTCGATCCTTAGTGATGAAAGATACGAAATACTTCATAAAATTCGTTGGTCTCAATACCACAGTTATAAAAATCTAGCTATTATTATAGTTAAATGAAATTAAGATGTATTAGACAATTTGATCAGTCTTTTTTGGGATGCCAAATTTACTCTTTTTTTTTAATTTAAAAAAAAAGAAGGTATTCAATTAATTTTTTAAGGAGAAAAATAAGTGCTTTGTAGAAGTAACAAAATCTGTTTTTCGAAAAATAAAAAAGTATCCTTTTTGTCTAAAACACTCGAGAGATAATACAGTTGAAAAATATTTTTTCAAAGCTTAGCAAAATATTAATTACTAATCAAAAGTACTTTTTCAATAACTTAATTGGTCTATCAACCAAATATTTTCATTCAAATTAGCCAAACACAGAGGACTTCTTATAAAAAAAAAAAAAAATTTACAAAAAAATAATTTCAAATATAAAAGTTTTTAGTTTAATAATTTCCAATAAGTTTTCAGGAATAAAATATAATAAAAAAACAAAAAGTGGAACACATTCCATCAAGATTCTTCCATCAACTTTTTCAAGTGTAAGCTTTTCCCAATTCAAATTGAAAAAGATACCCACATTTCTCTTCTTCCGGGAAGGCCACCGACCCTCAACCCCTCTCTCTCTCTCCTCTTTCTCTCTCTTTCATACATACAAAGTTTTTTGTTTTTGTATAAAATTGTCGGTTTTGGTAATTTTAGAGAAACCCCATTTTCTTTTACATCATATATTGTGTTTTTTTTTGCATTTCTTCATGATTATTAGAAATTGAAAGAGGGTTTAAGCTCAAAAGGGGAGTTTTTTTTTTTTTTTAGAAACATGAAAAGAGCAAAATTTGACTTGTTCATGTCACTGAGTAGGCAAAGATCGTTGCAAGTTTTGATTTTGTTTGGTCTTTTGTATGTAATTTTGGTGGGTCTTGAAGTTCCTTTTGTTTTCAGAAATGGGTTTAGTTTAGTTTCCCAAGACGGTTTTGGTACAGGACAGTTTTCGAAGTCTTTTGTGCTTGATAGTGAAGAGGAGTTGGAAGAAAAAGAAGCCCCAAATCGACCTCTTGATGTTCCACTTATGGTTCCAAATCAATCAAAGTCTGAAAGGAAGATAAGAGAAATCAAAAGTCCTTTGTCAAGTTTGATTTTTGACGGTAGTTATGTGAATATGACTAGTAATGATGGGTTTTCTGGGATTTTGAAGTCAGCAAAAGAGGCATTTGAGGTAGGTAAAAAGTTCTGGAAAGAGCTTGAATTGTATAAAAAAGAAGTGGGTATTGTAGAAAGTAACAAGATAGAAGAATGTCCTCATTCCATTTCAATATCAGGGTCTGAGTTTTTGGGGAAAGGGAGAATGATGGTGTTGCCATGTGGGCTTACTCTTGGTTCACATATAACTGTTGTGGGGAGGCCGAAAAGGGCTCATCAGGAGCATGATCCAAAGATATCATTGCTGAGGGAAGGTCAATTCTTGATGGTTTCACAGTTTATGATGGAGTTACAAGGTCTAAAGACTGTTGATGGAGAGGACCCACCTAGGATTCTTCACTTCAATCCACGGTTGAGTGGTGATTGGAGCGGGAAGCCGATGATTGAGCAGAACACTTGTTATAGGATGCAGTGGGGGACGGCTCAAAGGTGTGATGGGTGGAGGTCCAGGGATGATGAGGAGACTGGTGAGAATATCAATTTTGGTTCTTTTTGTTACTTTATTGGTCGTTAAGAAATTATTCTGTTTTTAATGAACTAGTTTAATCGGTCAACTATGCGCATTCCCAAACTAGTTGGACTGTCCCTATATGATCCTTTATATTCAAATGCGTTGAAGATTCATGTACCTGTTAACTTACTGCAATCCTCCTCCTTTATCCGTACTTGTGACCAGTAATGTGAAACTCACATAGGCAGAGTTGCTAAGAAAAGTCAAATGTTTAATATTAGTTGAACTTAAAAAGATTTGTTAGCTGGAGAAACTATTTGATTTACTAATTGAGGTTAAAAGGTGGTTCCTTTTTACTTCATCCGTTTCGATTTGTTCGTCTTACTTTCCTTTTTAGTTTGTCTAAAAAAGGATGCCTCTTTCCTTTTTTGGCAACTCCTTAATTCTAACTTTTCACATGAACATGTTTAAGATCACAAGATCAAAGCACATTTTTGGTACATTCTACATATTTTTAGTTTAAGACCACAACATTGAAAAGTCTTCTTTAAGTCAAACCGGATAAACAAATTGAAAATATAGGTAGTATATTTTTTTTGCTGGGAGGTTGGTAGTGGGTGGGGATGCTGCAGAAGTTTTTATAGTGCATAATCAGGCAGTTGAATAAGTTTGAGTATAGAGCTTATTGCTTGAGGAGGTTCTATTTTGTGATGGGTAGATTCCTCGGATTATTCTCATGAGTTGGGGATTGTAATTATTTTGAATACCTTTTCTACATGGGTTTCTTGGCAATTGGATGGAATAAAAAATAAGCAAAATACCCCATCAGTTACATTTGCATCTGCATCTCTTGTAGTCTGTGACACAATAATCTATCATTTGTATGTGGTACGGCATTTTTGGTAACTTCTAGACTCTTTTGCAGTTGATGGCCAGGTAAAGTGTGAGGAGTGGATCCGAGATAATGACACCAACCATTCTGAGCAATCAAAGGCATCTTGGTGGTTAAACCGGCTAGTAGGGCGAAAAAAGAAGGTGGCTTTTGATTGGCCATTCCCATTTTCAGAGGATAGGTTATTTGTTCTAACTCTCAGTGCCGGTTTTGAGGGTTATCACGTGAACGTTGATGGGAGGCATGTGACCTCATTTCCATATCGAATTGTGAGTATCATATTACCGCCTCTTCAATTTCATACTGAATTATTGAATTGAACTAAAGAAGTTTATCATTGATGCTTTTTAGGGATTTGCGCTCGAGGATGCCACTGGTTTGTCTTTGAATGGTGACATTGATGTCGATTCAGTCTTTGCTGCCTCCTTGCCCACATCACATCCTAGTTTTGCTCCTCAAAGGCATCTTGATATGTCAAACAGATGGAAGGCACCACCCCTCCTTGATCAGCATGTGGATCTGTTCATTGGCATTCTGTCGGCAGGCAATCACTTTGCTGAGCGAATGGCTATAAGGAGGTCTTGGCTGCAGCATCAGCTAATCAAATCTTCGAATGTTGTGGCTCGATTCTTTGTCGCATTGGTAGGTTGATAGATGGTAGCATATACATCATTTTGCGAATATCGTTTACTATTAACATTGTTGTTGCAGCTTGATAATTTGAGTTTAAGATGGATTGGTTTTTTGACAGCACGCTAGGAAGGATATAAACGTGGAGTTGAAGAAAGAAGCAGAATTCTTTGGTGACATTGTCATTGTTCCTTTCATGGACAACTATGATCTTGTTGTCTTGAAAACAGTTGCCATCTGCGAATATGGGGTGAGTTGTGGATTACCTATAAACATTGTCGTTGGTTGTCCCAGATTAACATCGTCCCAATATTGATATTTTCTTGTTGCAGGTCCATGTAGCATTTGCAAAAAATATCATGAAGTGTGATGATGATACATTTGTTAGAGTGGATGCAGTTATCAAGGAAATAAATAAGATACCTGAGAATAGGAGCTTATATGTTGGAAATATCAATTACTATCATAAGCCCCTGCGTAATGGTAAATGGGCAGTGACATATGAGGTAATAGTTTGGAGTTCCTTTTTAAATTTTTCTTACTCCAATCTCTATGTGGCTAGAAGGCCTAATACTGCTGTTTTCTTTTGGCAAAGTATTTTCATATGCTTCATTGTCAAAGAAGAGGCTTTACATTTACCTGTTAATAGTGTCTGATGAACATGCTTAGAATAGGCGAGGTTATGAAAGAGACCTGCTTTTCTAGGGGAATACAATAAGGCTATTGTAACTATTGCTAGTTATCTGCATGGATTATCTCTGGATGTTGTCTAGTTTTTTGTCTTTTCAATATCTTAGTCACTCAGTATTCCGGCCTTCTAGAACCCCACGAAATCTGAGTTTCTCTCATCTAATATTTGTTCCGGGTGGTTCCTCAGGAGTGGCCAGAAGAAGATTATCCACCTTATGCTAATGGACCGGGTTACATTATTTCATCAGCCATTGCAAACTTCATTGTCTCAGAGTTCAATACACATAAGCTAAAGGTTAGACAAAATCCATGTCATCTCTTTCCACAAGTTATTACTCATGAAATAGCTAACTAGCTCCCCTGATGTGCAGTTGTTCAAGATGGAGGATGTCAGCATGGGAATGTGGGTCGAAAAATTTAATAGTTCATCAAGACCTGTGCAATATGTACACAGCTTGAAGTTCTCCCAATCTGGATGTGTAGACGACTATTATACCGCTCATTACCAGTCCCCTAGACAGATGATTTGTATGTGGAACAAATTACAACAGCTAGGCCGGCCTCAATGCTGTAACATGAGATGACAATTCGGATTTGAAGACCGAATGGAATATGAAAACAGTCCCAGGAACTAGGATAGACAAGTTTTGCACTTTAATATACCATGATCTGTATATTCTCTGGAATACATTGTTTTTTATATGATAGGGGCTACTTAGGTGCCTTGAAATTTTCATTTTTTGCTTTCTCTACCTTCCCTCTGTTTATAATTTTTTTATAACATACTTTTTAAAGTAAGTACATAAATGTGCATTTGAGAATATCACTACATACGTTTGTATGTAACTTATCATACATTAACAGCAGAAGAAAGAAACAAATTTGAGATTCCATGAAGTTCCAAATAATGTCTGGTTTAAATGTCTTGTGGTTTGTATTTTAAGGTATGAGGTTGACTAGTTCAATTTAAGTATTCAACATGAAGTACTATGGTCAAACATAAAAGGTGGGTTGTGTGGGGAAGTTGACACTTGACATGCTATGTTGATTTTTGAAATATGAACAAACTGTTGGATCTTTGCCGCAGCAAAATGAATAGAAAAGGAGATTGTTGGGTATGCCAAAGATATTAAGGGAAAATGACAGTTCAATTCTCTATTGACAAATTTCCTTTTCCTAAAAAGCATATAAAGGTTGACCATCAAAGATGTAATAGCTGTATAATAGTCGAGTTTACCAAATGGTTTCTTGGTAGTTCCAAACAGTGGGCGTAGCAGGATTTTTCACAAGCAGTGTTGGTCTATTGTTACAATACGTCTTGCAAGTGGGTCCGAATCAGAAATTGTCCATAAGTTGACATTTACTTTTGCATTTTTCCCCGCCAACGAATTTACAAGATATTATTTATACATATATAAAGAATATTCTGATAGAGAATTCATTCATTAAACAATCCCTTTGGACTAGTGATAATTTAGAATGTACGTGATAAAACAAGGCTGATTTCTCATATGGTCACTGACTAACTAATAGTTAGTATCTCAGAAAGTGGGGGGGGGGGGGGGGGGGGGGGGGGGGAATTCTATGCAACTGATGATGTTTGAACACTTTACCATAAAAAAAAATTGATATGTTACATCTGATACAACTCCAAAAAGAGAAAGAATAACTTTATTGTACAAGACTTGTCAATTGAGAAGCCTATGTATCTCTCTATACATTAAAACCAATTAGCCAGCATCAACATAAATGACATTAAAATGACTACAAAGTTACTGTATGAACCTGTTAACATGGTTGCTGCTGAAGGAGGGGAAGCAGCAGGAGGACTAGATGGGATATCATCATTAACAGCAGAAGAATTTTCCTTTGCACAAGTGTATTTACAACGACTCGGACGAACAACTCTGTAAACTCCACTACTTGCAAGAACATACATGTCCTTGTTGTTATCCTCACCATATGAAAATATGTAGCCTAAAGCTAGAGCTGAGCTTCCAGGAACAAAAGTACAATCTATTGGTGATTTCTGAGCACAGTTGAAAGAAATTTGACTAGTGTTAAATGTTCCACTGTCCTCTGGATTTTCAGTGCCTGCCCACATGAAACCTGCATACAGATCAGAAAAAAGATACCTGCAAAATTTCACCTGTCATTACAATAGTTTAAGAAAATGAACTTTGGCCCAACTCAATTTCGAAAGAGTTTAAGTTACATACACTGGTGTGAAGATTTCTTTACATTATTATGTCACTCAAATGATATCCATAGTTAAGTCTCCGTAAAATGTGATAGATTACCTACTAATAACATGTAAGGTGACATGATGGTATAAAAATTCCTTAGTTTCCTTGGACTAACGGTATATAGAACAACTGATCTCTAAATCTAGGTCAGAGATGTGGAGTGCCTAATACCAATAAAGAGGTAACAACCCACTATATCAACCAGTGTGGGACATTCTGATACTCACACACGCAAGACTTGATATTTGAATCGTGGACAATATAGCATGCAAGCTCAAATTGGATAACTCGAGAATAGGAATGAGTAGCTTTGATATCATGTTAACAGTATGTACCTTGAGTCTAACTCAATCTCAAGAGCTAGCTTATGAGATGAGGATTGTTCAAGTCCATATAAGGAGACAACAACCTACTCCCTCAATCAACGTGAGACATTCTAACACCACAAAAGGATATATTCAAAAGGGCTCACCTTCCATGCATGCAGGGATCAGTCATGGACCTATAGAAGTATCCACCAGTAATTGATGCTGACCCTCCATTCTTGTTCACATCAGAATGGTTATATCCCATGACTGGGAAAATGGGGTTTATGGAGCTCATAGACTTATTTGCTCCGGGTGATTTTGAAGGAGTGTAAAGGTAAGGACCCTCATACTCACTCCAGCCATAGTTACCACCCTTGCTGATTATATTCACCTCTTCAAATTTATCCTATGAAACAATCATAAAATGATTATGAGCACAATGTCATCATACAGCTGTTTGAAACAAGATTTAAAAGATTACATTCTTGGAGAGTAAAAGACATGTACTTTACCTGTCCTACATCAGCACACATGAAGTAAGATGGTCTAGCAGAATCAAAACTGCAGCGCCAAGGATTTCGCATTCCTAGAGCCCATATTTCAGGCAGCAACTCTTTATCTTCAGTGTAAGGATTATCCTTTGGTATAGAGTAGTTTCCCCATAAACCGAACTTCGTGATCTCTTCTACACCTAAGGGAACAGGCACCAGATGCAAAGTGAGGGGCAAGAACTGATAGATCAGTAGAATAAAGTAGTGAAATCTTAAACATACAAGAAAGTTGAACACTTCTATTTTTGAGATCAATGATAAAAAGGACTTAGTTTTTTAGATGAGAATGCCTGGAAAAAATGACCAATGCAGAGCAACTGAAAATGAGGCACAGAAAAAAGTATGAAGACAAAAGTAAGAAGTCTCAGAAATCACATAGTTACCTTCTACTAAGTTCTACTTGTATTACCACTAGACAATTAAGCAGACAATCTATTTGACAAAGCAAGAAAAGGATAACAGATTTGTTGATCATGAGCTTGATAAACTTCTAACTTAGCTGAGATAATTAAGACAAGGATATTACACTTTCTGGTTGATATATAGCAGGAATTATGAAGATTCAGATTGCTCTTTTAGTATCTTTTTTTCCCTAAACATCCTGTTGAGGTAGCTTAGTAGTAGCAAGATCATCGATAATAGCATATATAGAACTGAGTAGTGACTTACTGGATGTGCTATCTATATCAAGCCTGATAATCTTTCCCAGCAATGACTTCTTGTTTTGGGAAAAATTGTAAGGATCACCTATACCTCCGCCATCGCCCATCATGAAGTACAAATATCCATCTCTCGGTCCAAAAAGTATCTGGCCTCCGTGATGACCTGTAAATGGAAGGCCCATGGTGAATATTCTTCTGACTTCTTTTGGGCTGGCAGTTTTTGCCTGGAAAGTTGAGATTCATTTACTATCATTCAGAGCTAAACAAAGTGAGAGCAAAATATCCATTAGACTCTCAAAAGTACCTGTGTTGGCTGGGATCCACTAGCAGTAAATTCTGCTATCACAGCTTGATATTGGCATGGTTGGGAGCCGCTATCACTAGGTAGTTTTGATGGATCACAGTCCACGTCTGAGTTACAAGAACATCTTCCTCCACATCCAGGCCATGCTTGCTTATCACAGTTAAATGAAACAAAGAATCGCCCGTTTTGTGAGAACTTTGGATGAAATGCAATCCCCATCATTCCCAGTTCAGTGTCAAAATGAACTTCATCTGTTAGGTCCAAGAAAGGATTAGAGTCATCAACATCTAGCGGCTCTCCTGAATCGACTTCTGGAATAGTAGCCAACCATATTTTCCCTTGCTGATTCGAGAAGAAAGCACGATTAGAGCCATCAGGATGAGCAACCATATTGATGTAACTACCATTTCCAATTTTCTCAAGGCACAAACCGCCTGGAGGACTTATAGGCGTGGTGGTATTTAAGGTGACAGGTTCTCCAGAGAAGCATACTGATCCATCAGCAGAAGCTCCACCAAAGGCATTACAGAAATCAGTTTGTGATTTCCATAGATCTGTCAACTTTGTGGAATTGGACTTGATAGAAGCAGCAAAAGGAGAACTTATGATAGACACATTTTGACATGTAGTCCATACGTTAGAGCAAAAGTCATTCTTAGTTTGGCTACTTTTGTTTGAATTTTCTGAAGTTGTGGAGTTGCACAAGATAGGAAGTTGTCGAGGAACAGAATCAGTTCTGAACAGCTCTGCTGAAAATTTATCACACTTCTGCAAAAGGTGAAAAAATGGATATCAAAAGTTAAATCCTTAAAACATGTACTATCCGGATACTAGTAGTTAGTAAAGATACCTAAAAGAGCTACCATGAAGCAGATTATTAAGAGTAAATAGATCATTTTGAGCTTCACAAACAAGAAAGAGTTTAAAGGGGCATGCAGATTTCTGGTTTAATCCAATAAAGGTTGCTGAAATAAGTAGAAGTGGACTAATTATTGTGATAATATAGGTTCTTTATACAAAAATGCTAGAGTGAAACCTCATAGTTACATCTTCAAAGCAAGAAAACAAAAATAGGAAATCAATTTGTTCAAAACTCAAGTGTTTTCATTTTGGTAAGATAATTATAAGGAATCACAAAGATTATCTTCTTACCGCACACAACAACATGCTCGGTGTTATTCCACAAGTGGATCTAGAGAGGGTAGTGTGTACGTAGAACTTACTCCTACCTTGGGAGGCAGAGAGACTATTTCCGATAGACCCTCGGCTCAAGAAAATAATAGGAGTGAAAAAAACAAGGCAAAATACTCAATATGGCATGGCAAAACATTCTGAAAAAGAAACAGTAACTACAACAAAATACTAATATGATAATCAAAGTACAAGTAACAATAAATAGGAGTAACAGAAATCAAAAGAGCAAGAAACTACAAGAGTATTTTCTTACCGCACAGATGACAGATTTTACAAGAGAAGCACATCCAGGATCAGAAATGTTCATAGCATTGAACTGAGTCTGAAGTTGTTTATCATCAGTGGAGTTGCAGCATGAGGTTCCATTGTAAGAACAGAATGCTTGACGAGTCTTTTGCTGAAAAGGAGCCCCTGTAACACATGAAGTAGCACCAGTCATTATCAAATTGAAAAACAGAATAGATTAGAGTTAATGGTCAAAAACACACATCATGTATCCTTTTTTCGAGTTCCCTACCTGAACTATCACCAAATGTTTATTGAAACATACCTCAACTATCAGTTGTTCCCTTTTCCAACCTAGAATATCACCATCGTTCAGGTAGGAAAAGGGAACAACTGATAGTTGAGGTGTGTGTCAATAAACATTTACTGATAGTTCAGATATAAAATTCGAAAAACCAGATACACTCACTCAATAGATAACTGCAAATAAGAAGTCTTTCAAGATAGAGCTTCCAATGGACTGAATGAAGCTTACTTGAATCAGTACACAAGGGAAGTGAAAAAGAAGGATCAAGAATCTGCAGAAAATCCAAAAGAATGATGAATATGACAAAATGACTCCTTCCCATTGCTAAAAGAAGAAGTTATATTTGCAGTTACATCAGAGTCTTTTCAACATAGGAAGCAGACTGACTGAAGAGACAAAAGTAAGATCATCTATAAAAAGGACAACTTCTTGTGCTTCAAACTTTTGAATACACCTACCAACTTCTGTGTTATTGGTCCAATCTTCCCATCAATCCATTTGCAAATTTAAAAATACCACCAGTATATTAAAATATTTATTTCTCTTCCATATCAATCTGTCATTTTCTCTTAATCACAAGGGTCATTTGACAAAATGTGCACATAGAAATGAGAAGCCCCATTACCAAGCAGTTGACTTTACATGCTATAGCGTTTGTTATAAATAGAAGCAGAATTAAATATTGGATAAATTTACAACTAGAATAATATATTGGATGGCAGACCTGAAAACTCTGAATTTGTTTGACAAAAGACAGGCTGGATGGATCTTGGTTGGTTTCTTGTCCCACTGTTTGCACAAAATTGGCTCTAAAGTCTAGATATAGTTCATAACTATATATAATCACGAGGGCAAGTGAACGTGCAGTTGCGGAGTAAGAATTTTTATTAGGAGTCAAAATATTAAAAAAATAAACACACGAAAAAGACACAATTTGGAAATCCAAGTAGATAAGTTGGTTGACTACCCAAACTTTCACCTTTTTGATTAGGATTCAAGAGAGACAAATATGCAACAATAGTGATCTTGGAGTAGAATTGACGTAAGAGCTGAAGTAAACATTCTTGTCCAAATTGGTTTCATTCCTTCACTGAGACCATGTCAATGATAAGAAAGTCAAAAAGGAATATATTAATTTTTTGTTCAGATTCGTTTTTTTCTTTAAATTTATTTATCGAGTACTCATACAAATTAATTTGACTACCAAGGTCACAAAAATATGGTTCTCGTAAATTAATAGAATTGCCATCAATATTCAAATGACATTGTAGCACGAATCTCAAGTTCAAATCTTAGATATAGAAAAAATTCTCGCTAGGGAGCGCTTTCCGAATAGGCCCTAAGCGGCGCAAATCTAAAGTAGTCGAGCTCTAACGCGTGTAGCAAACCCCAGATGGAAACCAAGAATTTCATGTTAGAAAACATATTAAATTACAAGATGGAAAATCGAACTCTCACCAACATGGAAAGTTCAAGTAGCCAACCAAACTTAGCTCCTAAAATTAAAATTCTCCTTCTCTACGGATGTTTATTATAAAAATGTTTTTTTTTTCAAAATCAATGTCAATTTGTTATATGATGGGAAGGAAAAAAGACAATGGAAGCAGAGCCAAAAGAAAGTTCCTTGAAATAATCCATCTTACAATATGCTGTCCTACTTCCTCTGGACAAACGCATATCAACTGCTCATTAGAGGCGACAAAATGTTGAGGAAGATAAAATCAGAATACAGATGAATCATAGATCATACACACGAAGAAAGAATGAGATGGTCGATACATCAAAGCACCATAAAGATGTGGACACTCAAGTAGCACAAGACATGGTCACAGAGATATCAGACTCATCAGATTGTCAATGGCCACTTGTTTCCTCTGCATACCATCCTCTTCCTTTCTCCTATTTGATGTTTGCTTCATCCTTCGAGAGCACCAAGAGCTTTCATGTCCTCCAAGAATGCTGTATATGAGTCATCAATGCTTTGAGGTTTTGGCGCAGGCACGCTTGTAGATTCATGCTTGACAACAGGCGGAGTTACTGCAGGCTGGTTGATTGTAACGGCAGTAGATGACTTCGGCTTGGGTTTTGGGAGCGCAGATTCTCTCCTCACACGCACAGATGCAGGAACCTACAGGAAAGCAACAACTGATGTGTTGAATCAAATGTGAACAAGTCCAAATCCCAGTATAAAAGTGGTTTATATGTGTTCATGAAAATTCTCATCACTACTTCATTGTTTTGGATAGAAAAATAAGATAAAAAAGGTTCAACAAGACAATGATCTTTTTAGGCACACAGTAGATTATTAAGGTGCATAACCCTCAAAAGTTTTATTCATCAACCAACACCAGCACTAAGATAACGCTAGAAAGGTAAAAGAAGTGTATAGAGATCTCTCCACGTCTATTCCTGAAGAGTTGCAACTAAGAGGTCTAGCATATATCATTTACTTTGCATGCATTCGTGATAGCTAATTGATGCAAACACCTCTACTCTGGCTTAAATACAGTTTCAGACTCGTAGCCTTTCCCTCAAAGCATCTGTAGTTTCTTCAACAATTTTTTAATTTTAAATGAATAAAGTGGATACATCCTCACCTCGAACCCTGATGTGTCCTCTTTAGCCTCCTGATGACAACACACAACCTCCATCCAATCCACTTTGGTTTACGTCTTTTTCTTTCTTGAGTTCTTTATTTTCAGTTTTTGGCTGTTTTCTTTTCATGTTCGCTTTTGTCACTTTCTGTACTGTGGTTGTACGATTCTTTTTTTTTTTAATTGTATTATTTTCTACTTCATAGTTCCATCTTTTGATTTATCTTTTTCTATTTTCTGATGTTTTTGATTTGACTTTTGCTGGTGAAAAAAAATATATTTTCATGGCGTTGTAGGGTGACAAAAAATTAATAAGAGCCTAGTGTTACAGAAATTTGCACCTACGAAATTTAAACTTGACCAGGGATGTCTTGGTACAAACTTCTAAAAAATATTAGGCCAAACAATTAAAGTATATAACTAGCATGCTATACAGTGCTTAACCTGCCTAGCAAACTTTGGACAAGGATTTGAACTTGCCCATAATCCCCTTGATTTCATCCGCAATTTGGATGGGGATAACACTCCAATCTAATATCTTAGGTTTGCATTGAAATGATGCTAAAGAATACTTAACAGTTGATGTAAATAAGTGCAGGAGGACAACAATTAGGTAGTAAAAATAAAGGAAGATCACTCACCATTGATGTAAGTTCTGGTGTATGCTGAGCTAGAGGCCTCTTAACAACTGTTGAAGCAGCTGATTTGACATATGATGGCTTTTGAGGAGCAAGCAGTCTAGCACCATCCTGTTGAAAAGGAGGTGGACCAGGTGGAAGCGGTGGTCTCATCATTAGTGGAGGTCCAAAAGGTGGTCTTGGCAAGAGAGGGACCATCATTCCAGGAGGAGCAGGCTGGATAGCAATTCCAGGTGGTGGCCGCATATCAGTTGGAGGCGGGGGTGGAGGGAACTGAGATATTCCAGGAGGTAATACATCAGGCTGAAAAGTTGGGACCATGGCAGGTCCAAGACCTGAAGGGTGCCGTGGAGGTGGTGGAGGTAACTTAAGATGATCTTTTGTTTCCAAAACTTTAGCATCAGAGTCAGCAGGCATGCCATCTGACTTCAATGGCAACCCTGGTGGAGGAGGTGGTGGGGGAAGCATGGATGAGGCCTGAAAAGTTAACAAGATTGTGAATCACTTTAGGGCCAAGGACTAGAAACCGTACATAAATCATTTATACAAATGTCCCAAATATCTTATTAATAAGAAGTATACCTGATTTTGCTCTGTTGCGGACCTCTCATCCAGTTCAGAAAGATTTTTATCCCTTTCATTTCCACCTATGCCAGAATGAGGAAGTTGAGCAGATTGATGAAGAGGTCGGGGAGGAGGTGGAGGAAGTGGAAGATGGCCAGAGATCAGTTCCTTTGGTGGGGGGCCAGGAGGCGGTGGGGGCAAAGGAGGTAATGGCAATGAAGCACCCATGTCTGTCATTGCAGGCTTTGGGGGCATAGGCGGTGGAGGAGGTAAAGGTAAAGATGCAGGAATCGCAGACCCATCTACAGAATCTACATCACCAGTTGGGGGCAATGGAGGTGGCGGTGGCGGTGGCGGAAGAGCTGACAGAGTGCCATCTTCTGCATCTGACATTGACGATGATGCAGCTGATGATGGTATTCTAGGTCCTGTAGTTTGAAGCAGGAACTATCAGAGCTGGGGAGAGAGAGTTGAGAGAGAGAGAACAATATGAAATTAAGATGAGAAAAAGAACTATAGATACCTATTGATGATTTAAACATGGGAGGTTTTCCAGGAGGAGGAGCTCCAGTAGGATTCAGTGTAGGGTGATAATAAACGGAATCCTGCATCCACATAGGCCATGTTGTTCATGGATCAGCAAAAGCAACTTCCATAAAAAATAAGAGTGAAGTACGATAGACAAAAGAGAGTTGCTCGGATGGTAAGCACCCCTCACTTCCAAAGTTCGAGTCACCAAAGGAGCAAAAAGGTGGGAGCACCCGGGGTAGGGGGTAAAAAAAAAAAGTAGAGTGAAGTAAGATCTTACTTCAGGTTTAGGGTCTTTGATCCTTTCTTCCTCTTCTGCAGCCGTACGCCTTCGAGGGGGGCCCAGGTGACTGCAGAGAAAGCAAGAAAAAAAGCATGTAAAAGTATCAAGGAGAAGGGCCATTTCTAACAGCATTAATGATAAACAAGAGGCCGTCTGTTACCTAAACATTACTGGCTCTTCACCTTTTTCTTTCATTTTCACTTCATATTCCTAACAAAAAAGTAATGCCAGTGAGCAACAAAACATTCCAATCAAAATATAAAATCAAAAGGAAAAGAAGCCGATAGAATTTCACTAGATGCGTTCATCAGTCGCAACCACGATAAAGAAAACATAAACATCACAACATGAGAAACAAATATAGCAGCAAAATAAATTTAACTTGAGAGTACACTTAACTTCCTGTACAGTCCAAGTAAACTCTGAAGTCTACCAGCTAAACTATGAGAGATATCATCACCAAACTTGCAGCAGGCCTACCATGATGTATTTTCTGCTAACAATTATTCAAAGACTCAAGCCTAGTGAAAATAATTACTCTTTCATCACAAGTTAGAAGTCCTTTCTACATTAGAATGACCCAGATTGTATCTACATTCTTGGAATGGTAAATTTTACTAGTTAGTACACAGTACCATTAGGATATATTTGGAGAATTGAAATAAAAAAAGACCTGCTTACCCTTCTAAAAACTTGTTCTGGAAAATGAAGAGATTCGAAGAGCAATAGGTGAATGACAGATACCTCCTTTAAATATCTAAGATGATGTGATCAACTCTTGCATTCATTGGTTAAAACAAGACATTCAGTGAGAGGCAGAGTCTGGTTAATCTTCAGACGCAGGGAACAAATGGTAATTTCAGACAAGTCTTATCTTTCAACCCATGTTGTCAATTGGGGTGGGGGTGGGGGGTGGGGGGTGATCAGGAGTTTCAAGAAGAATCCAGAACACTTGTTGACTCCATGAGACTTTGCTAACTTTATCAAGTAGCTTTAGTAGGAAAGACAAGTAGTACTAATATCACCAGTATAATCCTTACAAGCTAAATGGCACATTTGACGTCTAAACCTACTCCAGACCATGATTATTATTGTACATATTTTCCTTTTTGGTTTTTAAAAATGGTTAAACTAAATTCTATCATTAACCTGTACAGAATAAAGGGAGAAGGTAAGGAAAAACCAACACTGTGAAAATGGTGGTGATGGAGGATACAGCATTAGTCTAATAAAATTGCCACACATCTTCAGCCCCCTGCAAATTTTAAGACTTGTAGAAGAATATGATCTAATGCATCTTATCTAGTTAACAGCCTCTTTCTCATCTAAAGATCTCTAATTCTCTCTCCAAAATCGACCTGAAAATTTGCCTGAGTAATATTCCAACATTTACATTTCTGTCAGAAAATTAGAACCTAGCCATGCAGAAATGAGTTGCACCTATTAAATTTAGATCAATAATGAATCCAGCTACTTGTGAAAGAAAAAGATTCAGACATGACCACCCCAGTTGTAAGAAACTAGAGATGAACTCTATTTTTTCTCTTTTGGTTACATTAGATCTCAAATAAGATCTCAAATAACTCAAATGGAAGTACTTGCTAAACAAGGAGATACCTTAAGTATTGCATAGATGTATCTGAAATTTTTACATGGGAAACATTACCTTTCTTTTCTTGAGAACAAGATTAAGTGTATCTTCAAGTTGTCTCTTTTTATGTTTCCTTGCTTTATCTAGTGCACCCTCAGCCTCTGCATATGTTGATATCTTCATATTAAAATAAGAATAAGACAAGCACAAAAAGTTCAATGAAATTCTGGATTACAATACAAGCTCTAAGTACTTATCCTTTTTTTTCTTGATAGCCAGCCCTATAACTAATTCTAATGCCATTTTATTCCATGAGAATGATGCATGTCCTTAAACCCTTCATAAGAGCTACCAAAATTCCACACTTCTTTCATGGTTATCAGAGATGAGCTCCAGCCAGAAAACTTTAAAGTTTCACGGAAAGCAACAATTACCATTTATCAAAAAGGTTGTCAACCTAGGAGTATTAGATACAAGCTCTGCAATTGAAGTAACATTAGATAAGAGTACTACTTCTTGTTGCTTGTAAGTCATTCTGTATAACCTAGGACCTTATGAAACATTAGCACTCAGATAATATGAACCACAATCCCATCAATCAGTCTCAATCCTAATACATTGGACTTGGCAACCCACTCTATCCGAGTTCATTTCATTCAAATACTAGAAAAACCAACCGGCAAAACAAATTAGGAATTATCTAAAACCAGAGTTTCAAAATCATACACTATTCAATATGAAATCTCTACTAAAATCAAGGACTTCTAATAAGCACAGGACCTAATGTGAATGCCACAAAACAACTAAGTCTTAATCCCAATTAGTTGTAGTTGGCATTCTCTATATGAATCCTTTAAGTTCGCATTGATTTTGAGAGGTCAAACATCTTTGATATTTTTTCCAGTATAATTTTAGATCTACGTCATCCCTCTTAATCACCTTCAGTAGTCAAGTTGTCGCATCTAGAATGGGTGCATATGAAGATCAGAGTGTAACATAGCAAAACCATCTCAGATGACCTCTGATTTTAGTTGGCCTATGTAAAATTTTATTTTGATATGCTTAAGTAAGTTTTGTCTTAAGAACTGTCACTATCATACAATTGTTTCTAAAACAATAATTTTAATCGCAATTTGAATTTTGATGTATAATTTTTTTGATAATGGAGAAATCTCCAAAAGCTACTGGTGTGAGGAAACTTGGGGTCGAGGCATAATGGACCGGGGGGCGGGGGGGTTGGAGAGGATGAAAGGAATTAATGAAAGAGGGTAGTGGAGAAGGGGAGGTTTCGGTGGTGGTTTCTTACAGGTTCACTGGAGGATTTTTTGGAGGTGAAGGACCGATTGGTTTTCTCTTAGTTACAAAGAGGTGATTTGAAGGTTGGGAATTTTAGGTGGAGGAGATTCGCCAATGATAGTACAAAGGTGGTGTTGGGTTGGTGCCTTGGTGGTTGATGACAGCAAAGATGAGGTTAAAGTGACGTTGGTATATTTTGAGATGAAGAAGATAAACTTTACTGGTATTGGTAAGTTCGTTGATGGGTTGTTACTGCGAGTATTACAGTGGACCTATATAATAAGGGTAAACAAGTTTAAGGCTCATGGCATATCCTTGATGTAAACTGTGATTAAGGGAAACTCCTGGTATATATCCTCTCACTATTCTCACACAACTTCTTTTATACATATTATCATTTGATTTATACATTTAATAGGAATTCCTTTCTTCTCAAACATCCACCAACTGACTTTCATTGGCATTGATCTATGTTTTCTCTATGTCACTGAATATCACGTGATGGCCCTTCCTCTCTTTCAAAATCTTAATCAATCTCATAATATGTCCAACACCCAACTTACCTAGATTGATAAACAAGTGGTATACTACAAATTGTAAAATGTGCAGCAACTTACTCATCACTTCTAATTTATCAATTTGATCTTTTAGTTGATCCGGGTCCTTCTTTAAGATGCCCACTTCTCTAACCTTCTTCCTTTCTTTCTTGTTCTGTGGAAGCATAAAAACACAAAGAATCAAGTATTATTAACAGCTATCAAAACCAAATTTAAATAAACAGACTTTCCTTTAAAACTAATTAAGTCATCTCATCTCTGGATTTTCCTTGATTTTGTAATAGAAACTTTAAAGCAAGTGAGTGCAACAATTCCATAAACCTCCCAGAAAGCAAGAAAAGACGTAAATCCGCAGTAAAAGACAACATAAGACCACAAGGAACACAGTGCCACTTAATCCCAGCATATGACAAAAGAAATGCCATGTATGTCAATTTCTTCACATTTGTCAAATTGATGGACAAAGCTGCTCAATTAGCACTTTGTAGTACCGATTTGGGACTTGCAATGAACCATAAAACTACGTTTCCAACACACACACACACACAAAAAAAAAAAAAAGGACCACGATGAGTTTTTGCTATAATTGTGAAGTTCAAAAACCCGTATTGAACGGATATAGAAATTTTTTAGCGAATTCCAACAAGCTTAATTGAAGTGTAGCTGAAGCTGATTGATTGATAATTCATAAGAAGTGCATTAAGAAAAAAATACCCTTTTCAATTCTCGCTTGCGAATCTCCTTGCGATAAGCATCGGTAGGGTTCATGACTTTGCCTCCTTTGGTTGTCTTCATCTTTTGGTGACTGATTCTTTCTATCCTCTGTTCTTTTCTCCTTTGATTCAGCAACTGAGGCAGATTGAGCAGGCTAAACTGAGGCTTGTGATAGAGAGAATGAAGAATTTTGGAGCAGAAAAGAGAGGTTTTGGTGATTGTAGCAAAAAAAAACCTTTCTTATTGTAATATTTCAGTTGGCTTTAATTTTGGGGAAGATCAGATGGGTCGAAATCGGGTTTTGACCTGCCCAATCCATTGGGCTTTTGAAAAACGGGAAGAATCTGGACCGGGCTTCTGTCCGAGTGGGTGGGTGAGGGAGGAATCACAAATGGGAAAATTGTATGAAGTGATAAACTATTAATTCAAATTAAATGTTATAGCCATAGTTTATTTTAATTGTAATTCGCAGCAAACATCTCCTTTTTTTGTCATCTGATTCGATATACAATTAGCCATTTTCGGTATACAATTAGCCATTTTATACATTTCGGTATAAAATGTATAAAATGTTTTTGTGTTTGTATAAAGCGAGAGAAAAGTGTATATACAAATACGAATACATATATTTTCGTCCTATACAATTATAAGTTATAATTATACAAATACAGATCTTATTATACAAATTACAATGTATAAATGAATTTATACAAAACTAAATAATTTGTATAAAATTGGATGTTTGTAGCGAATTATACAAATCAAAAGCTCCATAGCAAACATAAAATTTGCTATGGAGCGCAATTATGCAAACTATAGCTATAACATACAAATATGATTTTTATGTTTGCTATATGTGAAAGTTGCTCATCACAAATAGCCATGTTTTTTTTAACAATAAGTTACTATGATCGTCAAAATTTTATCACATATCGCTAACATATTTTTAGTTGAGTAAATTTTAGGTTTAGCAAACATAAAAATCATATATGTATGCTATAGCTATAGTTTATATAATTGCGCTCCATAGCAAACACAATGTTTGCTATGGAGCATCAGATTTGTATAAATCGCTGGTAGCCTCTCATTTGTATAAATCGTTGGCAGCCTCTCTCGTTTGTATAAATTGCTGGCAGTCTCTCAATTCAATTTTATGTGTTTGTATATCTGCATAAAAATTAAATTTGTATACAATTGAATCGAAATAAAACATTTGTATATCAAAATCTCTCTCTTTCTCTCGCTTTATACAACACAAATTATACATTGTAATTTGAATAATCTGTGTTTGTATAAAGCGAGAAAGAGAGAAAGGCAAAAGAAAACTGGGTAGGGGAAGATCTGTCTTTGTATAATTATAAGTGTATAAGACGAAAATATATGTATTTGTATTTGTATATACAGTTTTCTCTCGCTTTATACAAACACAAATACATTTTATATATTTGTGTTTGTATAAAGTGAGAGAGGTGAGGGACAGACAGACATTGAGAAATGGAGAGTGGCGAGCGAGAAATTCAAGGAGAGAGGCGAATGACAACTATTTGCTACGAGTTACAATTAAATAAAATTGTGGTTATAACATGTAATTTGAATTAATAGTTTGCTATTTTATACAATTTTTTCCGTTTTTGAGTATATATAGCTGAAAATCTTTCAATCGTCATAATGTAGAAGAATTGGGATGATGAAACAATTTCTTAGCGAGAATCTAAATTTATTAAATTTATTCTACCAAGGTCAAAAATTAAATGGTTGTTAGATAATTTTTTGATTTTTTATGACCGTTATTCAATAATAATTTACAATTCCAAAACTATTTGAAAACTAGCCATTGTTAATGTTGAAATAAGATTTGGACAAAAATACTATGGAAGGTGGGGATGGGGAGGTAGGAATGCAAACTATAGAGATGGATGAAAATGAGGTTGACAGAATCAATGTGAAGAAATCATTAGTGAAATTTATTTTCTTTATTTTCATCAGATAATAAGTTTATTTTTCTTTAAAAAAAATAATTATTTTTTCAAGATATATGATCAATTAAATATAGAAAAAAAATCATAAATATTAATTTTTTTTCTTCCTACTTTGCAAATTCTAAATATGTCCAAAATAGCAATCCTACAAGTGGCTCTTGGTGCACTTAGAAGCTCCACATTTAGAAAAGACTTTAAAGCCTCATTTGTTTGCACTTAATGGGGGTCTGAATCTTAATCATTCAGATTCAGCCTGTTAAGTGCGTTTGATTTTTTGGTCTGAATCTTAATCATTAAGATTCATTCCATTAAGTCCATTTGTTTCTTTTTTTAAAAAACCTCTTAATGGGTCTTAATGAGTCTGAATGAATCAGGCTTAATACCATTCAGACTCTATTAAAATAATAAGAGTTCTTTCGTAAACAAATTCTCTTCTTCCTTGCTTCTCTTTTGGACAATTTTCAAGTTTCTTCCTCTCATTTTCTAACCAAATTCCATTTTTTTTTTCTTTTGAATAAGTAAGTTTTCATAATGTTTTACAAGTATTTATCTAATATTTTTAATATATACAATATTCTTGGGTGAATTGATATTTATGAAGAACTCTTCTTGTCACAATTCGTTTGTTGTCAAAACTTCTTTGGAAGAAGTTATCTTTGTTTCTTGAGAAAAAATTGATTGAGAAAACAAATAAATCATCTTTTTTTAGGGGTGGGTTATAATCTTATTCTTGAAACAATTTTTTTGAAGAAGTATTCTTTGTTTGGATTATAACTTTTCTTGATATAGTGTTTAATTCCTCATTTTTTTAAAAAAAATATTATGCACATTCAGATATTAAAAACAAACAATCTTAATGATTTAGTGTTCAGACCTAGAAACTACATCTTAATATTCAGACAAACATTAAGATCCTGACATCTTAATCTTATTGCTAATCTTAATATTAAGATGTACATTCAGATTCAGACCTCTTAATCTTAATGAAAACAAATGAGGACTAAGTTAGCGTTTGCTTATAATTTCTTTTATAAATAAAATATTTATTTGGCTATAAATTTTAGAGTATATTCTAAAAATTTGTTTTCGAAATATTTTAAAATTATGAAAATGATTCGAATTAGTTTTGGAAGAAATTTCACTCACTTATGAAAATTTAAATTTTTTGTCCAAACAAAATTTTAAATTTCTAAAACAACTTAGAAAACTCAAATTTTTAAGTTTTAATATCAAAATTTATAGCTAAACGGAAAAGTATCAATCAATTAAATTTGTATTAATTTATTAAAACTTTTCAACAGCCAACTAATTTGTGACCGCACTCCATATATTGTAAATCTTCCAATCTTATGTCACACAATTTGTTATGATTTCATGCCCATCCAGAAATCTAGCAAAAAATAGTGTTGATATTTGCACTGTTGTCAACGATTTGATAATAATAAATCATTTTTGACTAATTAAGATGGTGATGAAATGATTGTGATCTTTACTCTTAATTAGATCTTTGATTTAAGCTTTTGAAGAAAAAGAATTGTTAGAAGCATCGACATAAAAATGAATTTTATAATGTGCAAATTAAATTTAATCGAATTCTTCAAATATCTCAAATGAAAAATAAAAAATATTAGATGTTGTAGTGTGGTCAGCTATTTGATACGTGGTACTATGTAATTTTTAGTTTCTTCTCTTTGAAAATGGTCGGCTTAGGCTATATTATGAACTAGGAAATTTGTTTGCGCTTCGCGCGGTATAACAATAATTTAAAATAAACTTTTTTATAAATCACCTATTCATGAAATATAAGTTGCAATACTACTTCAAGTTCATATGATTTTTTTTTTTTTTTGCCGAAACCCTTAGATTCATAAGTTATAATAGTTAATCAATAATAAGAACGAAATTAATATTTTAATATATTATGTTAGCAAAATAGAAAATTAATGAATCAAAAATAATTTAACAATCTAAAAGTGATTACTTTTAAATCTATAATACAATATGAATAAAGCTTGAATTTTGTAGGTCATCAACTTTTATTGAAAAATAAAAATAAAACTAAAAGTATAATAATACTATGAATGACCTAGTATCGACTAAAAGCAACATTGATATTAATTTGCTCAGATCAAATAATAAGAAATAATCTATGAATGACCCAGTATCAATGTTATTCTTAGTCGATACTGGGTCATTCATAGCATTATTATACTTTTAGTTTTATTTTTATATTTCAATAGACATTTAAGACAACATTGATATACATATAACATATAGATATCGATCTTTAGTAGAAGAAATAATCTAAGAATTCAAAATAAAACGACAAATCAAATTCTATTTATATATTAAAAAAATACATTTTTTATGCAGTTTATGACAATTAATTTTTGAAATAAATAAAGAAATAAAAAAGTAAAAAGAAAAAAGAAAGGAAAAGAAATGATTTAAGGAAATGCTACACATAACATTATTGATGAATAAGGAAAGAAATTTAAAAAATTAATAGCATAAATGATTTAAATATGGGCGTATTTGATAATTCAATAAGGTTTTGAGGTAGAATTTTTAGTCTTTTCAAAATTTGGAAAAGTATAAAAAAATAGAAAAATAATAAATAAACTTCCACATAATTTTTAACAATTAGTAAGGAAACTATAAGAGAAAATGTCAAAAAAAATTGATTAAAATAAACAAATATCTGAAATAAGAAGGTTGTCATCTTTTTCTAATTTTAATTTTATTATTACACATATATATAAATCTTTAGCCGAAGAAGTGATATAAATTAAAAAAGTTAAATTTCATAAAAAATATATATGTGATTCTTACCATGTTATAATAACTAATTTCTTGTAAAAAATAAATTAAAAAAGGTAAAAAAAATTATAAAAAAAAGAGCATTAAGGAAATGATATAAATGAAAGTAATAATCAAGATGAAGTAAGAAAAAATAATATGATTGATGATGAATGGAATTAAATGTAGTCACTTTGATATTCATTAAAATTTGAAAGTAAAATTTTCAGCTTTTTAAAATTAAAAAATTATAAAATTTAAAAACACGAAAAAAAACAATAAAGAAAGTAAATAAATTTTAGGCCTTAAAAAAATAAAAAAATAAATAATAAAAAAATAATAATAAAAAAATAATAATAAAAAAAAAATATATATATATATATATAGACCTTAATCAAAGATATATTAAAGAAAATAAAACAAACTTCAATTAAAGTTATATAAAAGAAAAAAAAAACTATAATTAAAGATAGATAAGGAAAAAAAAAACGGAAATTAGAAATAAATGACAAATTAATGTCTATTTCTGTATAAAAAATGCATTTTTTTTTAATAAAGTTATAACAATTAATTTTTAAAATAAATAAATAAAAAGAACAAAGAAAGGAAAAAATTAATTTAAGGAAATGATATAAATTACATTAATGATTAGTTTAAGGAAAGAAAATTTTAAAAATTAATAGCATCTATGATGAAAGGATTTAAATATGGTCATATTTGATTTTCTGCAAAATTTCAAGGTAAAATTTTCATTATTTAAAAAAATAGGAAAAATGCACCAGATAAGAATTAGAAAAATAAATAAATAAACTTCTAGACACAATTTTTAGCAATTATTTTAAGAAAATATAAGAGAAAATGTCATAAAAATATGATAAAATAAATAAATATACGTTGTCATCCTTTTCTAAGTTTAACTTTATTATTACGTATAGATATGAATCTTTTAGCAGAAGAAATGATCTATGTTTAAATAAAATAAACTAAATTTCGTAAAATATATATGCAATTCTTACCAATTTATAATAACTATTTTCTTGTAACAAATAAATAAATAAAAAGTAAAAAAAAAAAAAAAGAAAAGGAAAGAAGCAATTTAAAGAAATGATATAAATGAGAATAAAGAGATCAAACTAAGGCAAGGAAGTAAAAAAATAGTATGATTAATGATGAATGAAATTAAATATTCAATAAAATTTGAAAGTGAAATTTTCAGTAGTTTAAAATTAGAAAAAAATATTAAATTTAAAAACAAAAAAAAAACTACAAAAATATAGACAAACTTCAGTTAAAAATATATAAAAAATAATAAAACAAACTTTAATTAAAGATAGATAAGGAAAAATAAATTAGAAAAACGTTTTAAGGAAAAAAAAAAAATTGGAATTAAAATATTGATAGATTTCTCCTAATTCTCCTCCTAATTTAATATGAATTCCATAAATAAATTGAATCTCTCTCTAAATAATTTTTCTTGCTCTTGGACCACTTATTATTCTTTTTATAAGATTCTCAATCAAAATGATTTTTTCTCTCAATATATAAAATTATAGTGCAACATCCTTTCAAAAACATTTTATATTTTGAAGAAATTTGATTATTACATGACTTTTCTTCTTACATCAGTATCTTCAGAAGTATCATGAGAAATCATATCTTTCTCTTTTCATGAAGAAATAACATTCCATCATCATCAGAAGAAGAGACAAAGTAAAAGAGTCGCGATGTTTTTGTTCATTCTAAGATCTCTTCTCCTCTTCTCTAAATTAGCTTTTAGTGTGTTGTGTCAATTTTGTTGTTCTTTTTATGTTGCTTGTCATCTTTCTCTTCTTTATGATTGTTGTTGTTGTTTTGGTGCGTTGTTGAATTTTCCTCTCACTGATACATGCATGTATGTTCAATGAAACTTGTTTGATGTTCCTGCAAAATTTAAAAAGTAAAGAAGAAAAGGAAAATAAGTAAAACAATAAAGATGTCTGACCACAAAAATAATATATTGAGAAAAACTAACCAAACCATGAATTTTTCTATTACTCGCGACAAGAATAAACACATAAATAAAAATTGGTGGATACCTTTTACCATATTGTTTGAAATATATTGTTATTAGCTACTTTACTTTATAGATTAGTACCTTTCAAATTCCTTAATTAAGTGATAAGGAATAAACTTTCAAATTAAATTTGAAAAAACTTTTCAGAGATTCTGTAATTAAGTGATAAGGAATAAATCCTCTTAAATTTTGTAATTAAGGAAAATGTCTTTTATGGTAAAAAATTGATAACTGAAGTTTTTATGTTTATGTTTTAATGAGGAAAAAATTAAATACTAAACTTCAATATTATGTTAAAACTTCAAATAAATATTGTGTTTTTTAAAATGAAAAAAAAGCTAAAAAAAAAAAAAGAAGATAAATATGATTCCAGCCCTTAGAGGCATGCCACATCAGCTATTCTATATTCAGTTATATATATATATATATATATATATATATATATATATATATATATATAGATTATGATGGAGACTTGATAGGAAATAAATCACTATTTGAACTTGGCTCCGTTTGTAAGTTGAATCTTATACTTGTCACTTTATCAACTAAGCCCTTGAACTCACCAAAATACAATATTTTAAATCCCTTTCTCATATGATAAGTGTGCGTGTAGTACACTCGTTTTACCCATGAAATTTCATGTCATTTTTTAATAACACATCATAATTATTAATTTTTTTCAAAGACACATCAGAAATTAAATATTAAAAATAAATAATATTAAAAAAGAAAAAATTACAGAAATCTCACATTTTAGTTTACTTATTACCATTATCCCCTATAAGATTTACAAATCTCCAGAATCCCTCATTTTTGCGCATCAGATTAGTGTATCTCGCGCATCAGATTAGTGTATCATGTATAAAATATAATGTATCTTACTTAACAATTAATGTATCTCGCGCATCAAATTAATGTATCAGCGCTTATATTATTTTATCTCGCGCATCAGATTAATGTATCAGTGCTTATATTATTGTATCCGTTTGAGTGATTTCTGTAATTATAAAATTTTAAGGAATAGATTGTAATTTTACCTTAAAAGTATGTAATTTCTCTAATTTGCCCTTAAAAATTACAATGTTCTCTCTCATCGTAAAGTAATCATGTCTCTCATTCCCCATCTAACCTTCTTCTTTCCCACCCCCACCCCTCTCCAAAAATGAAAAAAATCATCGTATGCTTCCACTATTTTCACTTCTTTGCACCCAACATCTTTTTCAATCACAAAAATTTATCATTCACTGTAATGTAATAAATTGTAATGGTAAAGAGAGATATCAAGAAACTTCAAGTTGAAAATTCAAGCAATAGATCTTGAAAAATTAAGATTATAAAAATGACGAATGAGTATATTTTCTAGCAAAAACTATGTTAATTATTTTTATGATGTTGATAATGGATGCCCATCAAAAAAAAGAAGAAGAAAGTAGCATAGAGTAAGGTATGAAACAGAAGACGGAGTGATGAATGAGAACAATTGTTGAAGAAGAAGAAGAAAAGAGAAGGGTATGGGTAGGGGTGGGGGTTGCGCGGTGGGGTGGGGCTGTGTTAGGGTTGATGAAGAAGAAGAAGAATGGGTGGGGTGGGGTTGAAGAAGACGAAGAATTTGAGATTTTTATTAATTTATTATTATTTTTATATTTAATTTTGAGTTTTTTTTTAAAATAAAATATTGCATTTTCTTGCTTCAAAATGTGTGCAGTCATGCACTTTTCCAACTCAGTCATTTTAATGTCACGTAAGCTCAGTCAAGGGTCAGAGGGGTTTAAAATATTGCGTTTTGGTGAGTTTAAGGGTTTAGCTGACAAAGTCATAAGTACAAGGGTTCAACTTACAAACGGTGTCAAGTATAAGGAAGGGTCTTTCAGGTCGTTCCACCTAATAAAAATAATACTTTGTAATTCACTGTCTTAAATTATACATTGTTAGTAAGAGTGTATTGTTTAGCTAGTGTTTGATTATAAATTTAGATTAGATTTTAAAAAGAAATCGTTCAATTATGTGTCTGATTATAAATTTGATCAGATTTTGAAAATTATCTTCAAAATATTTTCAAGTTTTATTTTAATTCCATTCAAGAAACTTTTTTTTTTTTTTAAAAACATAAAATATATGTCCAAACACAATTTCGAGTTTCAAAAGTACAAATTTTTAAGTTTTAAATTTCAATTATGAAATGTACGGCAAAACGATTATCACTCGAAATAGAAAACTTGAGAGAAGAAAGACACGAGACTAAACGTGAGGTTATGTAGACAACACGTGCCGAATTAAAAGCATGAAAGGCACTCATTTAGACATTTATTTAAAAGTTCATAATATTTTGCTTGTCTCTTAAATCGATAAGAAAGAACAAACAAATTTCTCACACACGTTAATCTATGTGTCAAAATCTAATTTTACAATCTCAACGTATAAGAAAATGATTATTATGAAAGACGGAAGGCACGAAAAACATTAGTTATAAATACATATCTTTGATTATAAAACTACATATGATATATCTTCCCCTCACTTGTAACTCATCTATTTTCATCACAATGCATAGCTCTATTACTCCCACCTTTGATTTATTTGGTAATTACAATTCGTGCATTCTTGAACCATTAAAATAAATTTAGTTATTATTTCAAATTTGGATTAGGAGGTAAATATTAACTTTGTAGATAATATTACAGATCATATATGCTTGTGTGTATATATTGAATATTTAGGGGTGTAATTCTGATGATTTAGAATTATTTTTGTCTTTGACACGTGTTTAGGCATAAAATTGCACCCCCCCCCCCCCAAAAAAAAAATAAATTGTAAAGTAGTCTAACACATTAATTATCAGGATGATTTAAGTATAAAGCTAATTATTTTTTGTCTTTGACATCCTGAATTTTTGTTACAGTATTGTTCTTGAGATTGAAGATTTATTGGAAATAGTACTTATAGTAATTTGTCCTTATAGTACTTTCATAAAAGGTTTGTTCCGTGTATTCCTCACTTTTATCATCTTACTTGCACTTACATAACACACCTACGTGAATATTCTCACACACATATATATTAGGAAAAATTCTTTTGGCTAGAAAATTTGGTTAGAATTTGATCAAAATGGTATTTTACCTATGTTATTTTATTTTTTTGAACATTTTTATCCTTTTAACTTTAATATCTTTTAATTAAAAAATGAAAAAAAAATCAGTTTATTTTAAAATAAAAAAAATATTATAGATTTTTAAAATTTCTGGCCATTTAGCATATATATATATATATATATATATATATATATATATATATATATATATATATATATATATATATAATCCACTTAAAATTTCTTCCTACTATAATTATTATACCCAACCAATATTATGATTCAATGCAATCCAGTAATGTAACCAATAGCTCGACTATTAGTAGATTTAGCAGCCACCTGTATATTAAGTGTGTGTATATATATATATATATATAAGCTTTGTTTACCAAATAAAAAGTATTTCAATTAAGTATTATAATAATATTTCCAAGTCAATTCAACTCCACCTCAATCCCAAAATAAGGTGAGATTCTCTATATGAACCACCTGTATCACGTTTTAATTCTACTAAAAGTAATAATTATGAAGCCAGCAAGACTAGAACATGCAATGTCAAGGTATTTTTGGAACTCTTTAATCACTAGACTAAATATTTAACTTATGTAAAGAGATATTACTACTTATATATATATATATATATATATTATTAAATTAAATTTGATCATGTAATTTCTGACGAAAAGATATCGCTTGACACGCCCTAATAGAGGTCCCCCCCGACATCAATTGCTACTCTATTAGGATAGCAGAGCTTGAAATGGTACATCACCTGAACAATAAGAAACAATTTTTTTTAAAATAAAAATAAATCGATGATCCATTACTAAAAATCAAGAATGTGAAAAAAATTTCTGATAAAAAAACCTTATAGTCTTTAAGGGGTCGTTTGGTAGGGAGTATTAGGAGAAATAATCCAAGTATTATGTGTGATATTATTTAGTACTATGTTTGGTAGGAATTTTGGGTCTATGTATAATCAATCCATGGATTAGTTATGCTCCCTACATGGTATTATAGGATGTATAACTAATACCTTCCATTTGGAGGTATTAGTTCTAATACCATGGGACTAATCTAGGTAAAGACAAAAATACCCCCTCAAATCTTTTTAATCATTTTGTTTATTTTCTTGATTTTATGTTTTATATTTATACTAATAAATTTATTTAAATAAATTAGCTTACAAATTTTATTATTTAGATATTATTTTTTGTTTCTAAAATATGAGTTATTTAATCTATTTATTATAATATAAAATATTATAATCCGACTAATATGCTAATGTTGATGTATGAATTTAAGAACAATTCATAAGTCAAATATTGCCTCTTAACGGAAGTCCATTAAACATTACACAAGTAGTCTAAAACAAGAGCATATATATAAAACATCTCGAGTATAAAAATAGTTTAATTTATTTTGCTATACTTATTATTTTTTTTAATTTTATTTTATGATAAAGAGTTTTTTTTTTTTTTTTAATTTATTGATACAAAACAAAGTTCAATAAATTTTCTCTATAAGTTATTATAGTTGTGTGACCTTTTGAGATATTAACTCCAATTTATTAAGATGACAATTATTTACTCTCAAATAATTTAAGTGAGAAAATAGTGAACATGACAATAAAAATTTTATTCTCCTAGCTAGTTAAAATGCTATAAAAAAATAATATTATCCGTCAATTATCTACCTTGACCCAATTACATGAAATAGAAAATCCCATAATAACTCAAGGGTATATTTGAAAAGAACTTTTTTTATAGAGTTTTAAACCACACACAAAACTAGGTAATAAACAATAAACCAAACACTTGATAAAAATAATTCCTGCATTACTAATCAATGCATTACCAATCACTGCTTTACTAATCCCTGCATTATTGATTAATGTAATATCCATATAGTAAAAGGATTCTCTTCTGATTCGCCATTTTGCAATCTGATAGAGTTGAGGTCTCTCTGTAATATTGGTCGAGTATAATTATTAAATAATTAGGAAGAAATTTTAATTGAATTAAATATATATATTCATGTAGATGTAGGTGTTGCATATGATAATGAAATTAGGGAATATGAAACTTAACCGTCTAAGGGCAAATATATCAAAAAAAATATGACGAGCGATAAATATAACTCTTTTATGAAAGTACAAGGACAATTATAACCCATTTTCACTTATTTTTCAAGTAGGAATTTGATTTACGTACTGTATGTCATGTTTAAACCTTATTTATGGAATTAGACTAACTGATACATTATTGTCATTTTTATTTATCTTAAATTACAATTAATTTTAATTTCTTTAAGCAAAGTCTTCTCATAAATACTAGAATATTATTACTAATATATGTACATATAACCAAATTGCAATTAATAATTAGAAAAGTTCATTATTTTCTTTTATAGTCATGACATCAGGAATTGAGTGAACAATTCTAATAAAATAATAGTAAAACTTTATCTAATATTTAAAACTTTGAATTAAATTACTTAAAAACTTATTATCTACCAATGAAATTTTTTAGAACAAGAACCAATGTATTATATATATTGCAACAATTGGTTAACACTTTATTTTTTAAAAGAACTTCTCAAGCTATATATTAGATACTTATCTATCATATAAAGTTATAAACTATAAATACATACAAATGATCATTTTATATAATAAAATATAATAAAAACAAATAAGTTATATATAAGATACTTATCTATCATATAAAGTTATAAATTATAAATACATACAAATGATCATTTTATATAATAATAAGATGTAATAAAAACAAATTTGTTAGAGGTCTTTTATTTGTAGAGATTTCAGTTGTTTTACACTTGAGTCACCATGTTGGTGGAATAACATTATCTGCATAATATCAATTACTGGATAGACTTTTGGAAGTCCATTAAGAGTTAGACATTCAATAATTTTGGTATACATTCAATAACAAAAAACCAACAATCCCTTGAGCAAAAAAATAAGACCATTGATAAGAACATCGATACTATAAGCCAGGCTATGGAATATCAAGAGATTATGGTCCAAAATGAAATGACCAAATAACAAAAAACCATCATATATGGGGGTTGAGATTTGTTGAGATCACATCCACACAAGTCCTGTGATGCAGAACCCCAAGCATTGAAAAGAACTGTAGAACAGAACCCAACTCTTGAAAATACAAATTGATTCTACTAACACTATCCGCATGATTGATAACAAACAATAAGGTCGGTATAAACTAGTGAAAAAGAACCAAACAAATAGTTTTTGATGTCCCAATTATTATACATATATATATAATAACAATACTTTTAACAAAAAAATAAAAACATTATCTGCAAATCTAAAATTACTATTAGAATATTTTACATCTATAATTTCTTGATTAAACGTTTGTGGAGAATTGAATAGGTGTAAGTCTTTTTTCAAAAGAAAATAAATTATAATCTTCATTATAATCCATAGATGAATAGGGTTTTTAACTTTAATATTTTTTATATTAAACAAATATAATAAACCTTTTATATATATATATATATATATATATATATATATATAAAAGTAATTAGAATTGAAGTAGGGAAAAAATCTGAATAATTTTCGTTCTACAATAATATTATATTTTCCTTTAAATGTAATAAGTTCATTTGATCAAGTAAGCACACTTTTACAATATAACTAATTGAGGCTTTAATTTCTCCGACAAAAATTAACATGTCATCTATGTCTGTTTTGTTAATATTATATGTAATAAATAACAATATTACTTGAAAAATGTCGATTGCGTGAAACATTCACCAAAGATTGAGAAAATAAAAAAAAAGTATTATTTTTCTTCAAAAATGTCATTTCTTCTTCTTCATTTTCATTTTCTAATGAACTTAAAGGTCTATTATTTCATTTTATATTTTGTTTTGAGAATATACGCACTATATTAATATGCCATATCAATACTTATATATAGCATATGTAGAAAGTTCAACATATAAGATTTTTTAATACTTGTATAAAATTCTCACATTAGATCGGATTTATAAAAATTACTAGTAAAATTATGCGTGCTTTGCGCGGTAATTTAATATCACTAAATTTTATAAAACAATGTTTAAAACTATCAGTCATTAAAACTAAAACACTATATTGTCTTACATACAAGATTATGTAGTAACAAACATTAATAATGTAAAGGAAAATGAAAATTATTACATCTTATCATTTATCCTTAATAACATAAGCATAAATTAATAACTGTAAAAATACATGTCAGGATCTGTAACATAAGTAATGGTGTCAGCGAGCCACTTAACAAGAGAAAAGTACACAAATATTTAATTGTGAAGAAGAAGAAGAAGAAGAAGTTCAGAATTTTCGTTGTTTTAAAATGAGAGGAAATTCCTCTATCTATAGACAACAAATGTTTATTGTGCCTTATCGGAAAGGTTACAACTATTTGGAAAAGTTGCAACCCTTCGGGAAGGTCACAATCTTTTATAAAAGTCAGAACTTTTCATAAAAGTCGCAACTCTTCATTAAAGTCGCATTTTTTCACAAAAGTCACAATTTTTTATAAATGTCACAACTTTTCATGAAAGAGGAAGGTTAGTTTTGGAAATAAATTAAATAAAATGAAATTCTAGTTTGTGGTGGCGCCACGTAGGTGGCTCTAAGGTTCTCTTATATATATATATATATATATATATATATATATATATATTAAATAAATTTTGATACGAAATATGTCATTTATTATTCTACTATTATAGAAGTGTGGGTTAAAAGTAGAGGGGGCGGCCCCCTAAAATTATCTGCATAATTCACTTAGACACCTTAACTATGACTACTATTAGACACTCTAATATTAAGGAATATGTACTTATTGAACACTTTAAAATGTGGTGTGTGTAATTCACGCACATTATCTTGAAATAGTAACCAATAAGACTTCAGCATGTGGCACATGGGCCCAATCTAATGAATTTTTATTTATTTTTAATTCCAACCTTTAATAATTCAAAAAATTGATTAACAAAAAAGAAAGAAAAAAAGTTTCCTCCCCCATCCCCCACAAGAACCCACCCACCTTTCTTCTTCTTCCCCTAACGTCGGCACCTCCCGTGGCAACAACAACAAGAAAGAAAGAAAAAAGCAAATCTCTCCCTACCCATCTAATAATTTGCCCTTTCTTCTTCTTCATCCGTTGTCAACAACTATTTTCTATTCCTCCGAAGAGATTAACTTTTGTTTTTCTTCTTATAATAAATTATGAGCTATGGAAATTAAGTCAAATACAAATAATGAAATAAATTATGAAGCATGATAGATTAATGGAGGGATGATTGTGATTTTTGTGAAAAATAAGTTGACTTGATAAATTATTTTGAAACTGATGACGAAGAGAAATCGCGAGGATTCAAATGAATTATATCAAATTTTATGATATTATTTTATAATTTTAATGGTTGGTGATGTTTGTTGATCGAAGTGACCGGAGAGATGGACGGAAGTTGTCTTTATAACTCTAATGTCCGATTATTTTTTTCATTCTTGCAAATTCAATTAGCACTTGGCAGATTCAGTTTTTTTTTTTTTTTTTTTATAAAAAGCGAAAAATAAAAATGAAGAACCAAAACAGAGTTTAAAATAATTAAAATGGGGCGAAGAAGAAGACAACTGCTGGTATAGCCTACGGGGGTGGGGGTGTTTTCTTTTTGGATATTATAAGACATTATTTTGAATAAAAGTTTATTTTTAGTTATTTTAATTAATGAAATGCCGAAGGAAAAAGGGTACAAGTTTATTACTAATAAAAAAAATATAAAAAAAAAGTTTGGGACCTGTTCACGCGCTTCAATGCAGTGAGATGCACTTATTTCACACATCAAAGATTTTCAGACTTAATGCATATACGCATGAATAATTTAGGTGTTCAATATGTACAAGTCATAATTAAAGTATTTAAGTGAATTATGAGGACAACTTTAGAAGACCGCAGATAACTTAGCCAAAGCAGAGGTATCAACATGTCTGTTAAATGTCCTTTTATTTTTGTTTAAGGACATTTTAGTCTCTTCAACTAATTAATGAAATGTGTCTCATTATATCCTAAAGAGAAGCTGCGACCGCAATAGTTTTCTACGCCACCTCTTCTCCTTCACTCAAACTTGAACATATCCTAAACATTCTTCCATCCTCCAAGTTACAATTTCGTGTATGCTCTCTTAATTTTGTTCCTAAATTTTCTGTTTCTTTTTTGAGCAAGGTAACAATTGACGATTTTTCTTAAACATTCTTATTCTCCTCTGATTTCAAATCTGAATAGTGATTTGACTTCTACTTCAAATATCATGTTTGTGTTTTCAAATATAAATATACATCTTTCAATTAATTCATGAGTAGTGATAAAAAGTGAAGTGATAGTAAATAAATTGGGTATATGTGGTTTCCATGCTTACATTTACAAAAGAAAAAATATCATATGTTGACAGTAATTGGTAAATGTTCAATCCATAGACTTTTAGAGGAAATTAATGAATTTTGTTCAGCTACCCGCATCAGAAAATTGATGTTTATCTTTCTCCCAAATCAAAATTTATCCGTCAAATAAATTACAGCAAGCCAATTGAGTAAGAATTAAACATGCAACCACAAGGACTCATGAACAATTGAAAGAAACTAAATGAACAATGAAAATCTACCATGTGAGGGATTCTACCATATACTAGGATACATGAATTTAAAGGGGTTGCAGTGATTTAGTGAATGTTCAATTCTGGAGTTGACTTTTGCAACATAGAGACGGGCAAAGCTCAACCTTCACATCCGTCAATTAATCCGTTAGCTCTGCCTTCGACTTTGTTACTCAATTCAGATTTTGTGAACCTTTATTCTTCCCATGGTTGCTCCTTGACATACTGCATAGAAGTTGAAGGTCCTTTTTGGTATAGTTGTTAATTAGAGATTTCAAAAACTCATATGTTTCCATTCAAATTGCTCAAGTTTTCTTTACTTTCCTCTACGTTATGTGGATGATAATTGTGCTGACACATCTTTTATTCTGTAGTACTAATCTCAAACAATGAAAACTTCTTGACAGATACCCATTGATTAATGCAGCCTATGTTGTTTATGGAATTGAAACTGTGATTTTTGGGAACCACTAACTTTTGCTTTTGATGATTTTCTTCTCTTCTAGGATTTTGAACTTGTGTGCCTTCATGTTTTGACTTGGGGCGACTATCTGAAACATTGGGTTCAACAAGTTCTTCTCATACAAATGGGTCGAGCGAGCTCTCCAGGTTATTTTGCTTGCTATTTTTCCCCGCCTTACTATACTGATGAATTATCTGTTCAGGTGAGTCTTATGTTGAATTTTTATCAGATTAACTTGGTGGGAAAACTATCCTTTTGGTTTTGGGTTCTAAAAATATTCTTTCTTATGCTCGATAAATCAAACACTATTGGTAGACCGTATATGCTCAAAATTTTGAAGAGTTAATGGATTCTAATAAGACCATTGAGGAAATGGTTTTCAATTATGGTAATAAAGATTGTTTGAGTGTTTAATAATATGATAACAATAGTTTGACATAAAATAATCAGTCTATATAATATAGATTTTAGATACCAATGCTTGATCTTCCCTATCAAAAAGTTGCTCAGTGTCTCACAAATGTGCCATCACTGTATGAACAAGCATTGATTTTGCACTGGTGATTATAAAAAATGCAGACCCTCTGTACATGTTTGATAAAGAAGATGGATTTTGATTTGACATGTCACACTCACATAATATGATTTACGCTCACATTGTGTGCGACTTATTACCTATTTTTTTGGTTATTCGATCCCAAACTACTCATAAACATGATTATCGGAAAGACATTATCATCTTCTAAAGTGTGTTGGGTGGCATTTTCCCTCTGTTTTATTTTGTCATGGTTATAACTGAGCAACACAGTATCACTTCGACTTCAACTCTTTGAAAACATGATTTCGACGGAGGCTGATAACTGAATAAGGAACTTAAAGGCCTAAACTTTTTTACATTCGTGTACTGTAGCTACAAAATAGATTTTCTCTATACCCAGGACAAACATGACTTCGACGGACCCTGCAAATAAAAAAAAATTATGTTTCAAACTTCTAACTATGTGTACATTTTTCAGGACATTCCAGCATTTATCATGTTTCGAACTCTACATGTTCTTCAGGTATGTTAGTATGCTTCATTTGGATTAACATATCATTTGTGTTTGTTTCTTTGTTGCAGTGAGTAAAGAAATGTAGTGGTCAAGAATGGAAGAAAAGAAGAAACTATATCGAAAGTGACACACGTCTTTCCCTAGCATACACCAACTACATCTCTACCAAGGAAGTGCACAATGCAACTACTTGAACTTGATTTGTAAACTTTGTACACCTGAAATGTTAAATGGTTTCACAATAGCAATGTGATTCATTTATTAGTCTCTCAATAAAATGTACCTCCTCCGTGGCATACTACTTGTCCTTCCAATTTAACGTTAGTTTAGTAAAATACATTATCAACTAAAGTTTTTTAAAGGGTATGTCAAGTCGATGAAGTTCATTAAATATATAAAATAGAGGAAGTAAAATGTACATATTCCAGTCTCTTGCATATAAAAGAAAAACGTCACTGGAAGGCACAAAGTTGGGCAATCAACATCTAGTATTTTGTAAAATCTCTAACAAATAAAACACTGCTAACCATTCTCGTGTTACTTTCTTCAGTCCTGACAATTCTGAACAAAGTTTTATTAACTGAATTTGATAAATTATTAATTTTGTTCATGCGAGTATTAATAATTAGGGTGGCATGGTACGATATTTAAAACTATAGTTTGGTAATTTCGATTCTCAAAAATATAGGAGTATATCATTATCATACAAATTAATTTGTATGGTTCAACATTTTCAAGTTTGATTTTGATATTTTGCGGTTTGGTAAGTCAATAATCATAATTTGTTCGACTTTGACTTACGTATAATAGAGAAATATGATTTTCGCTCTTTAAAAATGTCTCAATTATATCATACTATCACCTTAAACACATATACAATATTCAAAAGAAAATACAATCAATCTCCTTCGTTAATCAATTACACAAAAAAAGACATTTCAATTAAGATAGAATAGTCAAAATCACAACGTCAAAACAATAATTTGTCCTCATACTAGGTTACATATCTTTTAGTATTATTAATACTATATATGAATTATATATGTAATTATAGTATTTCATATTTTAGCATTTTGTTAAGAAATACTGAATATCATACAAAATATCAAAAGTAAATTATAATGCATAACAAATACTATAATTTCAAAATAACAATATAAAAAATCTCATTTTTTTTATTTTAATATAATAATTTGATATCTATCGTACCATGTCAAGTTTCAGACGAGGCAATAATAGGCGTTAGGTAAGCTTCGCATCAAACCAAAATACCAAATCAACAACATCAAAATTTTATTAACAAACATATATATATACGTAACAAATAAAATACTAGTAGTACAAGGCATGTCAAATAAACAAATAAATATTTGAACTTTGAAGAGGCACCAAATAGGCCTCTCTGCACCAAAAAAACAAGAAGCAAAGAGCCAAAAACAAACCAATTAATCTATTATTGAATCATTTTCAATGCTGAAATTACTACTACCAATTTGGTCTTTGTTGCCATTCATGACAGGTGGTACTAAATGGGTGGTAACGACAAACCGGCCTTGCCATCTTGTTCTGCTTCTGTTGTTGATGATTTTGTGAAACTATTAGTTGATTCGCCGATTCTGTTTTTCGTTCTTTCTCATAAAGCTGTTGAAATTGAACTTGATCAAATTCGTTGTGTTGCGGTTGAAGCATTGGATAGTGGTGGTGGTGGTGAAGTAGTTAATCAACTTTGTAAACGGTTACACTTTTTGAAGATTGTTTATAAGTATCATTGTGTTGCTGAAGATGAGGTAAAATATTGAATTCTGCAGAGATTAGAACATTTTTTTTTTAGAATCCTTGTGTATTTTATTTTAACACTGTCAAATGATCATATGTTATTTCTTCATTTTTTATTGCACTTTTTGAGCCTAAGGGACTATCGGAAACCATATTTCTATCCCACCACCACAAAGGTAGGTTAAGGTCTACGTACATCGTAGTATGTTGTTGTAAACACCAGAAACAATATTTTTCATTGAAAAAGGGGGTAAAACACATTCTTGCTCTGTTGAACCCTCTTCGACTTTTTGGTGTGTTTAGTTCTTCATATTTTGAACCCCTTAACTCAATTTTGATATCAGGTTGAATTGAGTGAAACATTACCCCTTTATGTTAAGGGCACAGTTAAAACAATGCTACTTGAATTTTTACTAGAGTTCGTTATCATTTGTTTGAAAATAAGTTAATGAAGAATGAGAGGTCTCTAATTATTACACAAACTTGTAATTTTAGTGAATTGACTCATGATATACTTTGCTGATATCCACTCTGTACTTTTTTTTGTATCAAATTGTGACTTTCTGGCTGAAGTTAGTAGTGTTTGGCAAAACGCCACTAACAAACTGCACCAGTTGCACAAAGAAATGTCATTTTTAGCAGTATACTCGGTTCACTGAAGGTAGAGAAGTTGGCTATAATGGGTATTAGAAGTGGTAGAGGTAGGCCGAAGAAGTATTGGGGAGTGGTGATTAGACATGACATGATTCATCTAGATAGGAAGATATGGAGGATGAGGATTAGGGTAGAAGGTTAGTAGGTCGAGCCTTGTCTAGTTTCCCTTTTCAATATTATGATTATTACTCTCCTACTATCTTAATCTTCAATTTAGTGCTATGTGTTGTTTCTGTTGCTTCAGTTATCGTATTATTTTGTTGTTATTTACAAACCTAATTTTTTTTATATGCTTTACTTGAGTCGAGAGTCTATCGAAAACATCATCTCTACCTTCACAAGGCAGGGTAAGGTTGCGTACCCCCCAACCTACCCAGACCCCACTTGTGGGATTACACTGGGTATGTTGTTGTTGTTGTATACTCAGCTCACTGATAGTTCTGATAAAAGTACTGGCATTTGTCAAGATATTACCTGTTGCAGATTTTGTTAAGCCAAAATCTGAATATTAACATTGACAGGTCCTTTTTCAAGCACTAGATGCACAAGTGAAGAATGTGGTCTTCACATATTCACTTGAACACAATAGTATAGATGTTCTGTTCAGTTCCATCTTCGATTGCTTGGATCGCTTACAAAAGGAGAAAGAGGAGGTTTCCGTTTTGTTTAATGAACTAACATGTAGCATAGGTACCATCCAGACAACCATTACTCAGCATATGCTAAAAGAAGAGGAGCAGGTAACTTGCCAAATCTTCAATATCAATTTTTCATTTGAATAGTCCCTTTCTTCTGAAATTGCTAGCAAATAAAATTTCTATGCAGATTTTTCCGTTGATGATGGAGAAATTCTCTTCGGAAGAGCAGGCAAGGCTTGTTTGGAAATACCTATGTAGTGTTCCTCTAATGATACTGGAGGATTTTATGCCATGGTTAACAGCTAGCCTTTCTTCACATGAAAAGGCATACTTTCTGAATTTCATACATATAGTCTTACCTGAAGAAAAACTTATTCAAGAGGTAGATTTAAAGTAATTCTCCATCGGTATTGTTAAAGTGTAAAGTCCTTAGTCATCGATCTAACAATATTTTTCTTCAAATTTTGAAGGTGTTCATCTCATGGCTCGATGATAACAAGGAAGCAACTTCCCGGTCCTGCATAAAAGATGAAAAAGGAGCTAAATTTCATTATGGAAAAGGCAATATGAAGTACATATTTGAAATGGATGTGCTGATGGTTCAGTGCAAGGAAATGCAGCACCAGAAGGCTTCAGAAGAACATAATCCAATTGATGGTTTTCATATCTGGCATGCTGCTATAACACGAGATCTAAGAGTAATTATGGAGGAACTATATCAACTACGAAGCTCGCTTTGTGTTTCAACCTTGTTGTCAGTGATTACACAGTTGAAGTTTTTTGCAGATGTTTTCACATTCTACAGGTAGTAACTTCTCAGCTAAATTCTTGTACTTGATAAAAACTCAATTTGATTTTTTTTCCTGAGTATTGCTTTAATTTACAGCAATGCACTGGATCAAATCTACTATCCCTTGGTAGATCAATTGAACACGGATGCCCCTTCTACTTTTCATGAACAATTTATTGAAAGAAGTCAAATTGAAGAACTGCAGAGATTACTATACTATAAGCTGCATGAGGAGATACAAATAAAGGTTTTTGTAGATATGCTTTGCCAGGAAGTGGAACTATTTGTTGGGAGGATGAACAAAAATCTGCAGTTTCTAGAAACCGAGGTACGCTGTCTTTCCAGCTGTAGTTTTACCACAACATGATGATGCTCAAACATAGCAGGCAAATGGCATGCCTTTAGAAATGGTATTTATAATGACTTCTGTTCCTCTGGTTTCTTTTAGGTGTTTCTGTTCATTAGAGAGACCTGCAGTCATGAATTGCAGATTTGGTTATTGTACATGAGCCTGCATATGTTGCCACTTGGGTTGCTGAAGTGCATGATTATTTGGTTCTCTGCTCATTTATCCGAGGACGAGTCCAAAATGATGTTGAACAATATAAAGTTGGAATCTGCTGTAGTTAACAAGTCCTTTGCTACTCTTTTATATGAGTGGGTTCGGATGGGTTATTCAGGCAAAATCTCAGTTGAGAAGTTTAGAAAAGATTTAGAAGAAATGTTCAGTAGCAGAAGCTATTTGTTTGAAAAGTGGAGCAAGAATTCTGGAAGTTCTTCCTCGCGCTCGGAAATGCAATCCCCTGATAGACCTTATCACCCTTCAACACTTGACAACCTTGGGAATCATGATACACCTTATTCTAATGGGATCAATCATCGTATATTTTTCTCGGATTCACTGAATGACTTATTCTGCCTTCCTGAAACTGCTGTTGATGGTATGAGATTGTCCAGTCTTGATGTAAAACCAATTGACTTTTTCCATTTCTTCCACAAAGCCCTGAAAAAAGATTTGCAGTATGCTCTTTCTCTGTCAGTTAAGTTGGCTGAAGATGTGGGACTCCTTGCTGAATTTGAAAGACATTTCCATCACGTACGATTTCTATATCAGCTGCATAGTAAGTCCGAGGATGAAATTGCCTTTCCTGCCTTGGAATCTAAGGGACAGCTCCAAAATGTCAGCCATTCGTATGGCATTGATCATAAGTTGGAGGTTGAGCAATTCGATAGAATTTCTATCATCTTAAATGAGATCACCAGTTTGCAAGGTTACGCGGACATGATTGACAGTAATAAGCAGAAATACAAAAAGTTGTGCTTAAATCTACATGATACATGCATATCTATGCATAAAACACTCACTGACCACATCTACCGTGAAGAAGTTGAGCTTTGGCCACTATTCAAAGAACATTTTTCTGTTGAGGAACAAGAAAAGATTATTGGAGACATGCTTGGACGAACCAAAGCGGAAAATCTACAAGAAATGATTCCCTGGTTGATGGCATCTCTAACACCAGAAGAACAACATGGCATTGTGTCAATTTGGAGTAAAGTCACAAAGAATACAAAGTTTTTTGAGTGGCTGGGAGAGTGGTGGGAAGGTATAAAAAGAGATGAGATCAGTGTAAACGCAGAAAAGGGATCAAAGCTTTCTCTTGCATTGGCTGTTGATCCTTTAGAAGTTGTGTCTACATATTTGTCAAGAGATGATTTCAGGAGTTCAAGCATCTGCCACGAAAAAGGGGAGAACTTTTCATCGACAGAGTCTGCTGATCATGATTTAGATCAAGCTGGATTTTTCGCTGCAGATAAATCCCAGAATGCCAAGGGAAACAAAAATGTTAATCGAGCCATAGATATAACTCAGCATTCTACTGAGGTTGACAAAAAAAGATGCAATGACACAATAGACATTGCTAATCAAAAAGAAACAACTTGTCATGATATAAAATTATATGAGCAGTCAAAGCAAAAGGATCTCAAGGAGCACCATCTAATGCTGACTCAAGACAAGCTGGTTGACGCAATAAGAAGAGTATCAGGCGACTCCTCTTTGGATTCTGTAAAGAAATCACACCTCATGCAGAGCTTGCTAATGAGGCAAATACATTTTCAACTTCTATCCTTTGATTTGTTTCTTGGGAAGAAGCCATATATGGTTACATAATTACCAGTATCATAAGTATGATAATGCATAATAGTATTATAGATAACTCAATAAGTTCATAATACATGTACATCATCAGTTCAGTCTCTAGTCCTGGTTTCCCCATGATTTCCATGTAGTGGTTGCTATTGGATCAAGATTGGCAATTGTGGCACCAATCAGAGAGAATCGGAAACCTGGTTCCTGCATAATCTAGTTTTCTGCTCTGCATTATCTAGTTTTTTGGTTTATCTTTCCTATAAGTTCTTCCAGAACTTCTAGTAGCTCCTAAAATTGTTCGACTGCACTTAAATAATGTATGTTAGAACTTAGAACGTTCAGTGATAATACAACGGAGGTATCCAGGATGACAAAAAATTGAACTTTTACCAGTGAAGGTTAGGAAAAACAAATTCAATTTTCCTCTGGATATCGGAACACTTTAGCACCTCTACTTTTCTTCTTTTCTCTACATTTCAGTTTATTTCTTCTGCCTCTTTTATTTGACTTGACATTACATGGATTTCTTTCAGTCAATGGATTTTGACACAGGAGAAGTCTCATTCAGAGGTTACTACTGCAAAGGATAAGGAGAAAATCACTGGTCAATGTCCGTCATTTCGTGATAAAACAGAATCAGTTTTTGGTTGCAAGCATTACAAGAGGAACTGCAAGCTACTTGCTCCATGTTGTAATGAGCTCTTTCCATGTATACGATGTCATGATGAAATTACTGATCATTGTCTGGACAGGTGTGAGTGGGATGCACTTGGTCTTCATGCCTATTGGTAAAGACTTAACTTTTTTTTCTGCTGCTTAACATATCCCAACTCTGGTTATGACAATGCTTGCAGAAAATCTATCGTCCAGATGATGTGCATGAAATGCTTGAAGATACAACCTATCTGTAGCAGTTGCTTAACTCTTACTTGCAACAATTTCTCCATGGCTAAATACTATTGCAGAATATGCGCAGTGTTTGATGACGACAGGTGAGAAAATCAGGTTTACATTATTGATCTTGTGGGGATTATGTCCCCTCATCGAATAATTGTATCTTCTTGGCCTATCCTCCGTTCAAGAGCTAGCATTTGGGCTTAAAGCGAGAAATAGTATACCAAGTAGCACACCTAAGAGCTCTTGTTGTTTGTAATGAGTACAAAAGACAGTTATTTCGAACTTCATAGACTAGAATTACTTCTGCTTCAGCAAAGTGCTTCATTCACTAATTCAGGCATACAACTTTTTGAACAGACAGATATACCACTGCCCTTTCTGCAATTTGTGCCGAGTGGGGGAGGGATTAGGCGTTAAAGTCTTTCATTGCATGACCTGCAACGCTTGCATGTTATCGAAGTCTCTCTCTATTCATACATGTCGAGAGAACTGCTTGGAGGATAACTGTCCAATCTGTCATGAGGACATTTTCACTTCAGCTACTCCAGTTAAACAACTTCCTTGTGGTCATTTGATGCACTCAACATGTTTTCAGGTATTAGACTCATACAAAGTTCCCTACTTAACCAAACTTACAGGATCTTTCAGATTGTACTGCTGATCTTTTCTTCCTTTCTCTTTTTCTCTAAATACACATCTTAGGACTACACTTTTACGCATTACACATGCCCAATCTGTAGCAAGACAATTGGGGACGTGAAGGTCAGCAAACTATTTAGCGCGAAAGTTCATTAGACTGGTTCATGGTTAGAAAATGTATTGACTATGCAGCACATTTGGTGCTTAATTTCAGGTTCTCTTTGAGGTGTTAGATGCATTTCTGTCTGAGGAAAAAATTCCCGAGGAGTACGCCGGCCAGATTCAGGTTCATTTAAATCATACTCCCTCCGTTTCAAATTGAGTGTCTCTACTCTTTGATTTCAACTTTCCACATGACATATTTAAGACCACAAGATTAAAGGGCATCTTAGTACATTTAACATATCTTTAATTTAAAACCACAATATTAAGAAGTTTTCTTTACTCTCTTAAGCTCCGTGCTAAATCAAAACCAGACAAACAAATTGAAATAAAGGGATTATTTTGTTTCCATGTATGAATATCTTTTGAATTGGGGTTAATGTGATATCAATCCTCTTAACACTGAGAAGGTTACATACAGGTTATATTATGCAATGATTGTCAGAAGAGAGGAACTGCTTCCTTCCACTGGCACTATCATAAGTGCCCATATTGTGGTTCATACAATACAAGGCTTATATGATCTAAATCCAGGGTTCCAGGACCAGAAGCGAATTCAAGATTATAAGTTTACGAGTTTTGAATTCTAAGATAGAATAACAAGTGGATTTGGGATGAGTTTTTTTATGCATACCAAGTGTATTTCTTAACATGAATATAAGATTGAGCTAAAACTACTGTCTTATGTAGAACCCCTAACTTCAATGGTAGATTTGCCCGTCTCAGACTGTAGAGGTCTAGAGGAAGTGTTGTTGTTGAATGATTGGGATGCATCTTTCGTGGTCGATAAATAATGTATATGCTTCATTTTTTTCATACATCCTATGTTAAATTCCAAAGATATTTTTTTTGTGTTTTGATTTCACCTCATTAGGAATTGGTTTTATTTTAGGAAGAAAACAAACCCGAATAAAATCCAAACTGTTTTAATGGTTAAGACAGAATATTTTAAATTTTTTTTGGAGAAAGAAGAAAATAAAAAAAAAAAATAACGATTCACTTGATAAATTTAAAAGAATTAAGATCTTTTGGCCACCTACAAAATGAAAGAAGAAATCTCTTGCAAAAAAGCCATAAAACTTAAAAAAGAAACTGTAAGTGACCCAAAAACCAATTCTCCCAAAAAAACACAACATGGTTTACAAAAGTAACAAAGATGCTTTTTTCCTTTTGAGAATTCAAAAGTGACAAAGATACTTATCAGAAACAGTTGCAAAGCATTAAACAAAATACAATTAAAATACAGAGCAATACATTCAGAGGGAAAAAAAAAAAACAAGCACCGGTACCCTAGAAAAACCCAGAAGTTACAAGTCGAACGGCTTTTCTGCTTGACGAGCAAATATGGTGTCTTCCCTTTCATTAAATATCGTAGACATCCGTAATACAAAGTTCCCATAACTTCTGGGCACTCAAAATTCTTTTCCCTCAAAGAGGAAACAACAAAATGAATATAGAGTGTATAGAAGACTTACTATTGACTGCATCACTAAGAGACTACAGACCAATTGCCAATCTATACAGACTTACATTGGAAGTGAAAGATAATATGATTCATTACCTGTGTACAGAAGCAATATCTCAGAAATCAAACATCTACATGTTCCTCGTGACTACGAAACTGGTGGCAACTACTACTTTCTTCAACCACGCCACCTTATTGTAAGGATTCCAAAATTTTCAGATGACGCAAATCTTTGATTTTGCCAATGCTTACCAAGTATCAACAGCACCATAACTCACATTTTTCTTCCCAATCCTCTGATAACTTCCACCATGATACACATATTTGAAGAAGTTTTTCTCGCTATCAGGCCAACTACTCCTATTTTCTCTTCATCCCGTCAACAAATTTCTGATGGTATAGTACAGTTTCTTACACAATTTTGTAACTTTGCAGATCAACAGTGCACAATATTGTCATTGCCTTTGGCAATTGAATGGAAAAGCACAGTTGCACATCTTCATTGCAGCTTACGGAGGTATTTTTCTAAGCTGAAATAGACTACAGCTTCAAAGAAACCAACGCTGATCCAGATCATCTTTTGACTATTAGAGAGGTACCATTTGCTGGCTGGACTAGTTTACAGCTTCGAAGAAAAGGACCTGCGGTTGCAAATGCCCTCTTTCACACATAACGAGAACATCATCCCAGCCACCAATTACCTGAATAAAAAATATCCATAATAACAAAATCTTATTCAAAAGATAAAAAGGAAAAATAGGAAGAAACAGAATATTACCTTTACGGTTTTGTCATCATACATGAGCCACTGTCCACGATCATGACTGTAGGCAAAACAGTGATAATGCTGTCCATAGTAGCAAACCTGAAAGAAAGAAATGTTGAGTCATAAAAGTATCAATCTTTAGACACATACCACATCAGAATTAAACAGACACTTGTTAATATACAAACTGAACTTGGTTCAACACCCAAAAGTACTACAAAGCGATTCTTATATTCAACCTAGCACATGAAAGATACCTTTAGCTTAAACATATGCAGATAAGTTCTATCTTTTTTTTATAAAAAAAAACAATCTCAAACATATTCAGGATTAATAGAGAAAAATCTGCACATGGGAACAAACAGAGAGCTATATTATTTGAGATATGTTTTGACCCAAACTCTGGGTGGAAAACAGTATATGTTGACACAAACAAGGAAATACCGAAAAAATGGAATAAACCTGTGCTGACCAAATAGTCGCATTTGTGCATCAATCATAAAAATACGGTTTTATGTATAAAAAAGGGCACAATATCACAAGTACTTCTTTCATGAAAGATAACAGAAAGTAATCCTCAATTGGTTGAAACCATAAAAAATAAAAATGAACCAGCTGGCATGTACTATTTTTAGAACAAAAACCAATTGGCATGGTTTTATGAATATATATAACATTGACAAGGAACATGTGAGATTTTTCAAAATTGGAGCAGGAATTATCTGAAATATGAATGGATTTGTATATTCAGTGCCAGTGACTTGATTATATTTTGTCTCGAACTAGTTAAGGGATTTTCAATACTAATTCCCTAGCAATACATAAAAGGAAAAAAGTCAGCAGACAAAAGAAAAGAAACATTACCACAGAAGTTAAGCGATGTTTGTTTTTCGGATCAAGACCACGATAAAGGATGCCGATGTCCACTTCAGTAGATAAAGCTGATAATGTCGCTTTTATGTCATCTACATCCTCACAAGTATTCTGCCAACCCAAAACTGCGGGGAGGAAGAAACAAGTCAATTAGAAACAAATAGATTCTCTTAAAAAATTTACATTACCCATTGGCAACCAAAAAAATTAGAGAAAGGAGGGAAGGGGGAAACATCAGAACTAGTTACCCGTTGTGAAAATATGTGGTGGAGCAGAGAGAATGTGATGAATATAGTTAAGTTTCTCACATCCACCAACCTCAGGATCGCAAGCCAACTGATGGTTCATCTCAACAAGATTCAGAAGCTCGTCAAACGAGCTTTCTGGACACATAACCTGAAAGGAAAGAACAAAATACTCTGCAAATTAGTTCCCCCACTCCTCACGATAATGGTAAAGAAAATTGCTCATTATACAAACAATGTCCCTTGTTGAACTTAAAAAAATAAATTTACTGAATGGAAACTGAAGTGCCATCACAAAATTGCCTAAAAGAACAACAGAACATGCCTTCATTGTTCGGAGAGCACTGGCATTAATATTATGAAAGAACGATGTGTACTTCAGATGTCTAGACTCCAATCCACAATTATAGCAGTTCATCCGTTCAAAAATATCCATCCCGAAAAGAGAATGCACAGTACAAGCACTACTTGAGCAATCCCAAGAGCCCGTACAGCTGCTATCTGCAGATTCAGCATCTGAACCACCTAAAGTTGATGTAAATGATCGATGCAGGCAATCGAATATTACACTTAGTACTTCAGAAGCATCATTCATTTGAGCCTGTAAGTCAATATTTCGTTAATTGGATTCAAAGAAGCTGAGTCCTAGTAAATTATGAAGCGCTCGATAGAGTTTCGCATTTACCTCCTGAAAGAAATTACTGTCAGGATAAAGGTTGCTGAGAGCAATTCTCAGAGAAGTAGGAGCAATAGCCTCTCTCTGCATCTCAGTTGAAGCCGTGTTCAAAGCAGTGAATATGTCATATAAAGCACATACCACACATGGATCACCCACATGATCGTGTTCTGATGATGATCTTCGCAAAAAATCATCTCGAAATTGTCTTAGATGCCACAATGACTAAAGTGTGGCAAGAAAACAAGAAAAATCAGAGAAGGCACTTGAAATAGAAGAAAATTGGGAGCACGACAAACAAAGATAATTTGTCTATAATAATATAAAACAACGGATTAGCACTTGTAAGCATTGCTAACCTGTATAATGACATTTAGAAAGCAATTGTATTCTCCAACTTCATTCTTTAGCCCAGTGCCATATACATCATCCATTTCTTTGACATTTCCAAAACTAATTTCATTACCCAAATCCCCTGTTTCAGAGATCATCCTCTGTGCCCCTGAACTTGCCATCAAGGGAAATTTCTGATGTGCATGGAATGCATCTGACATAAAAGAAGAGAATGAGGACAGAAGTCACTTGAACAATCAGGACATGGAAAATATTAAAGCAGTTAATTCTTCAAGCCAAATGGAAGAACAAAAGCTGCCACCAGTTTTCAAGCTATAGCACGTCACTTTCCTTCAGAAACCATTAGAAAGGGTCTTAATTTGACAGATGGGAAAAATAGAGGGTAGATAAGTTTGATTTTTTTTTTTTTTTTTTTGAAACTGATAACTTTAGGGTAGATAAGTAGTCTTCTGATCATCAAGCTTGAGCAGTGAACTATATACAGATAGAGAACAGCCTAGACTACTAATTCCCCAAAAAATAAAGAACACCCTAGGTAAAAAACATTAAAACTATCTTGGGAACTTGTTCCCAGAAATGAAAAATAAATAGACATACCGAGACTTTGGCGTACAGCTCTCTTAAGGTCAGCTTGGAACCTTTCTTCTTCATCCTCCTCCACATGTAGCTGTCTCAATGTCTTTGTTCCACTATCTCTGGTACCATTATTTTCTGGGGTTGAAAGCAAATGGTAATGAATTTAGTTCACTTCAACAGAAGCAGATCATAGAACAGTTTGTAGTTTAAATTTCAAGGAAAAATATTGGAAGAGCACCTATTTACACCCACCAGCTTGTTTTTTTTAAAAAAAAAAAATCTACAGAGGATTATGAGAGATCAAAAAGGGATAGGGTCTCAATTTGGCCCAAAACTGAGTGCAACTCCTAACGTTTCTTTTATAGAAAGTGACTCCACCATTTTATTCATGGAGTTGGTATTTAATTGTGCTCTCACTGTTTAGCTACAGCATAATACACGGCTTGAGTATGACGAAGTAATGCCACAATTACTATATAACTTATCTGAACCAAGATAACTTGTTCCTTTAAAGTTTAACCAATGAAGAAATGGAAACAGATGATTGAGTTCACCAATCACTGTTACTAACACAAACAAAAATTAGCTTGGGCATAGATTTGTTTGTTTCAAAGATTCAGATAGATTTGTTTGTAACAAAGATTCAAATACAGGATGTGGTCTAATTTTATAAGTGACAGTTTATAAGAGCAAAATCAACCCAAAAAGTACCAACTCTAAAAGCTAAAAACCATCATATCTTTTTAAACCTACTTTATCAAAAAAAAAAATCATAACATTTTAAACCTAGTAATCTATCTTTGATCAATTGAATAAATGAACTCTTTGTTTCCATATTTAAAAGATATTTTGTGTTTTAGTCATTGGGTTAACAAAACAACCCTCCTCCTTTCTCCGGGCTTGGGACCGGCTGTGTTATAGAGAAGACATTAACTACCACACAGGCGGAGTTATCACATGAATGTCATTCCTCAACAATCCCGGAGCTTTTTCCAACGTTAGGCACTAACATTGATCCCACATTCACCTTGCATATTTAGCAAACTACTGAACACCAAATGATAAAGAAGCAAGAACGAATTTGAACTATAAAACAAACACTTTCTAAGAACAGTTAATCATGGGTTAAATCACAGTCGTCCACCATGAAACTGTTCATTTTTTTCTAAAACCAGGAAATGCCCTGTGATTTCTGACACTGCCAACTTTCCTTTACAAGTAAAAATAAGACCAACTAGCATACAATGCAAAAGCATCAACCACCCAATCAAGTTGGAGAAGCAAAGAGAAGTCATCATTCAGAAAAGCAGAAGCAGCCAAATATATATAGAAGTTAAACAAACAACTGCAGCTCACCATGTGAAGAATCCAGAGCTTTTGATTCACTAACTTCAGTATTTTCCCTTTCAGAAGAACCAGATTGATAATTCACCTCACTAAATTTAGACGAATCTTTCTGGCGCCTGCCTTTTCTTCCAGATCGCTTATCAGACATCAATATACCGTCCTCTGGAGTTCCTTTGTTTGACAATCCTGATTAAGAGAAAAAATGATAGCATGTTCAGATGACATCATACTAACCCTGGAACATTTGGTACAGATTATTTGGGAAGCATAACTTATTCCGGTTACAAATCAAGGTAATACCATCTCTTTGTGCCATTCTTTCTGGAAAGTTCTTTGAAAGACCTTCTACACTGTTCAATAGTACATTGTTCTGCATCAAGGAAAGTCACATGTTACAATCACTTCATAGGGCCAACTAAATTTTAGCAGCATCCTCGATAATAACACCAAGGCATTTCGAGGCCTTAGTTTTAACTTTAGCGACATAAGAAATCCAGAATGTAAAATTCTCTAACAGTAAAAAGCCAATCAGAGTGTAACCTTCTCACTACTCTTCCATTGCTCATTGATTTTCTGATCAATATCACAACCCTTCAAGTAAGTGTCAGGATTCATTTTTTGATACGGGTAAGACGTGGGATTTGTAGCTGCATCCATATTCTCTTGAATTGTTCTTGCAGTTCTCTTATGTTGCTCAGCCAGATGTTTCAGCTTAGCCTCATTCTCAATTCTTCTTTGATACTCTAAAGTTTCTTCAAGCTTCCTTTCCTCAGCTTCAAGCTCAATCATACGTTGGTACTCCTCTTCCTGTAGATCTAAGGAATTACCAGTTTGAGGAATTTCACTCTCTTGATCATCTCCATCATGAGCAGGTGGAGATGAGCTGCAACAAAACATACACTTGAAAATATTAAAGGCCGTAAATGGTTTGCTAAGATGCCTAACTAGAGGGTATGTAAATGGAGAAATATGTTGTTAGGAACTAGGAAGAGACATACATATGATCCACAGTCTCATGGTGAAGCACATGCAATTCGTTACCACTGTTAGGCTGCACAGGTAAGAGGAAACAGGTTATACCTTCACCCAGCAATACACATAAACAACTGCTTCAGAAACAATAATCTGACCCACAGCTCAAACCTTCGAATCTTTTGCTTTTCGATACTCTTGTTTCTTTTTCTTGTCCTTTGTCTTTTCATGGCCATGCTTAGACTTCTCATTTCCCCCACTTGAACTCTTTTCGGAATCACGTGCAAGTTCAGCCAGAAAAGCTTCCCTTGTAGCATCAGATTTCTCCGTAGCATCCTTCTCGGCCAGGTCCTCCAAGTGTGCCTAAGAATAAAAAAAAACAATCATCCTAATCAAACAAAAAATGAGAAAGGCGAAACGACAAGAAGATAGGAGCACAAACAGCAGTAAAAGATTTTAAGAGCAACATAGGTACATCACAACAGCAGATACCCGCAGAAATGATTTCAATAGAGGCACTAAAATTCGCCGGTAATCTTGGGCAGAAGCCTGCTCAAGCTTCGACTCCAACTGCTGCATCCCGGTAACCACCCGCATGATTCGTGCATCAATTTTGCTAAGCTGCATCCATGAAATTGTAAGATCAAACGACAATCAAACAATGCAGAAAAACCAAAAAGAAAAAGAACATTGGACTATAACTGATCCACCAACCTCAATGGAGATATGTTCCTTCTGTTTCTGTATTGCAACTTCCACGCTAGAGTCCACCTGATGAAGGTAGTCCTTCAGTCTCCAATCATCCTCTTCGCCAGACTCCAAGTCACAAAATTGAGACGTTCCACCACCGTAAGTTTCGTCAAATCCGAATTGATTTACATTGAGAGATTCTGCTTCCTTAAGAACATTTGATATAGCATCCAACTCAGGCCTATTGCTGATAATTGTAGTGTCGTTGTCACTATCTATGAGTTCTTCGCGTCGCTTTCTCAAGACAGAATCGTAGCTTTGTCGGACAAATTCCGTTTCATTTTCTCTTATTTTACCCTCTTCTAAGCAAAGATCTTCTACTGCCTGCAGTGCTTCCTCGTAACTTAGGTGCTCACATTTTCTCTCACACAAACCCTGGAGGTCGTAATACTCCTTCTCAAGCAATCGGAGAATTTCCATACCTTGTTGACCTTTTTCTTCTCTTGCACGTGTCCATGATGCCAAAGCTGCAACACTTGATGGACCAGTGAATAACCAGGACAGTAATGCATCTGGGTCAACTAAAACTCCATCTTGATACTGATTACCAGACAAAATTGCTGTATTTCTGTCATTAGAAACTGCATCAGGATATGAGCTGGGAGAAAGATTGTGCTCCAGGAAATGCTGATCAAACAGCAAACATGAGCTGTCCTCACTGAAAACTATTTTCTCTAGATTGTCAATTCCATGACATCCATTGCTTGTTTCATCCACAGCACCAATTTTCTCAGGGTACCTCCCTAAGCCACAAGAATTAGAAAGTTGTTGCAAGTATTTTAATACCTTTTTTAGTTCTTCGGGACCCAAAAAGCATATGCACAGAGGACTTTGATCAATATTGTAGTTAAGAAGTTGAGAGCCAAAAGGAAGACCCTGAAGTTCTTCCACCACATCATGCATAACCTTGCTGAGGTGAGTTGAAGCAAGATATTTATTTTTAATAAGAGCCTCAAACACAGCACGGATTCTTTCAAGAAGCTTTGCTCGCTCAGGGTCATAAGACAGTGGCAAGTCTTCAGGAAGTAAACAAATCTTTGAACCACCATCTTCATCACAATCCATATAGTCAATATCTGAGATCTTATCATTTTTTCTGCTCTCAACCATATTTGCATTGAGTCGATCCCCTACTCTCTTCCTTCTAGCGGACGAGTCCCATTCGTCTTCACGGCAGAAAGCCTCCAAATACCCATCCTTAGGCCCCTCCCCATCATCTCTTCCATAGGTCTCATCTAGAAAACCATGGCCTTGATATCTTGATTGCTTATCAAGCATTTTCACTGCCGCATTAATATCTAATGGTTTCCAAGAACAGTTCAGAAGCATCTCAGCCCACTCATTCTCAACATTTTGAGGTAAAACTGACTGCATTTTAGGCAGCAAAGCTCCCATGTGATCATGCACAACATGATGAACGTGTGATTGAGAATCAGAAAAATTTTCATTGCACCGGCAACATCTCCAGAACTCCCATGTTTTATGGGTCTCAGCAAATGGAAGAGCATCAGAAAGTACTTCAATAGCCAAATGATCCTTAGAAACAGTAAAATGTGTCTTCAGATCTGAAATTCTAATTCTAAGCAATTCTTTCTTCACATCCAAACTTATGGAATTCCAATATGACTGCACCCACTTCCTTCTCTCTGTGGAAGAAGCATTCTTCTTTGCATTTCCACTCTTCCTCCTATCACCTGCTCTCTGACCCGATCCTGCAGTTAAATCAAAACCTTTATCTCCATCATTCTGTGATTTGACGGTTTCTGACTTCTGCTGCAACAGCCTAGCAGCAGCTACCCGAACCTCAATCTCCTTTCTCCTCTCTTCAGGTGTCTTAGTCGCCTTCTTAATTTCATTTGGCCTTCTTCCCTGAACCAATCTCAATTCCATTGGGTCCTCAGACACCCTCCTAATTGGAATTAACCTGAATTTCTCCTCCCCAGTACCTATATTCTTCATCCAAGTAGAAATGGAAGCAAAATTCGACTTCTGAATCAAGTTATGAAGCTCACCATGTATATGAGATATTCGAGCTTCAGGTGAGGATATCTTCTGTTGACTCTCCTCTTGTAAGCTCTCTTTTGCAGGATCAATGGGGTTTTCAATTGCCAATGCTCTATCACACTCCTGCACAACTTCCTCGTACTCCTTCCCGTCATTTGCTGCTTCATACAACAAATTAGCATAAAAATGTGAAAACTCAACTGAGTATGGAGACAGTGACACTGCTTTCCTAGCACTCTCAATTGCATTCCTCAAATGCCTCTGCTTCGTATTAGGATCATCAATAATAGAAGCCACCTTCACACAAACTGTGCCCTGGACTCGGTGAATCAGTGCCAAATGAGGCGAATTTTCATGCTTAGTAGACAAGTCCTTCATCAACCTTAGTGCTTTAGTATGGTTCCCACGTCGCAAGGACGTTAGAGCACGCTCACATTCAAGCTTAATTGAAGCATAAGAAGCCGAAGACGAGGAACTATTGTTCTCAAAATCATTTACAGCTAGGGCATCGTTTCTACTCAAAGATCCATTCGTAATTGAAGGAATCGTTGAAACTAGCTTTAGGTCAGCATCAATCGACGGCGGTGACCCATCTTCTGAGACCGCCGCCGGTGAACTTGAGGGTTTGGAGCGAGGAGCGACGGTTCGCTTCTTATGCCCCATCAATAATTTCTCCTACGTCGATTTAATCGAAGGCATATACAAACCTATTTCATATCCATATACAAAATCTAGCAATTGCGCAGATTAAATATCTAACTATACTCGTATCGATACACAGCAGATAGAGAAACTTACCGGCGAAGAAAGCAACGTCGGAATCGGAAAAACAATCGATCGGAGATGAATAGAGTGTATAAATTATATATATGTATAGGTAGTTACGTATGGATAGTGTCACTCTCGGGGAGCGGGTAGGGGGTATATAGAGGTTGAAGATATAGCGGGGGTAGGTGGGAAGGCGATGTTTGGGAAGATATGTACTGTTTAGTGAGCTCTGGAACTTTTTGGGGAGAAAATCGACTTTAGTGGGGGAAAAAAGGACAAAATGCTGGGGTGGCAATTTTTAGGATCTTTTTTTTTTTTTTTGGAGTAGTAATTATTAATCATTTGTTTTAATATATGTTATATGTTATAAAAAGAATTTAAAAAATATTCGAAATGTTATATAAAGTCATAATATAAGAGGGATACAAATTTATTAGGGGAGAAGAAAAGGAAAGAATTGAAAATTTAGTAAGAAATTTATATATTGAATTATGTTGTAGTTTTTAGTCCAGTTCAATTCAATTTGTAATTCATTTTATTTCATATGTTATAATAAAAAGAATTTAAAAAATATTTGAAATGTTATATAAAGTCATAATATAAGAGGGATGAAAATTTGTTAGGTGAGGAGAAAAAGGAAAGAATTGAAAATTTAGTAAGAAATTTGGTAGATTGGATTATGTTGTAGTTTTTAGTCCAGTTTAATTCAATTAGTTTCATCAAAGTAACTTGTGACTGAATTAATGACTTGCTTATTTATCGACTTAGCTTATATTGACACATTCAATTTCTTCCTTTTTTTTGGTAAATAGGAATAATATTATTAGATAACTTTAGGATATTATAAGAGGAATTGAAATAGTACTACATTAGCATTTCTAATAGCAATCATGTTAGAAGCATCAGTGGTAGTAGCTACATCTATTGCTAGCATCTCTAATGATATTACTGTTATCCATCATATAAGGTTGCTAGTTTAGTACAAGTAGATAAAGAAATAAATCTAGTAGATACTACTCCATCCTTATCATCACATAAAATGGGATTAGTCTTTTCTGAAGGAACTACCAAAACAGCAAAGTGATTAGTAATACTTATTTTACATATCTAAATAATATAGTATTCAACTGATTAAAAAAAAAGCACAAAAATGACTTGAGAATAATTGAAGTTATGTGCATTAAGGGTGAGTAACTTTTATACTAAGGATGTAGCTTGATCATCTCAATAAATAGCTTTACATAATCAATTTACATTAATTAATAAACTACTTAACTTGAAGGATGAAGTTGAAATAGTGTCATCTCGTGGATTAACTACAAAAGTTTTGATGTGAGATTCTTTGTTTATGTGAGGTAGAAGAGCTTTGTGGAGGAGTCGGATTAACTGAAGATAGCAATGATCACTGACGTCTCTTCATATTTTTCTGATGATATTTTATTCAAGTGTTATTGCTCAACAACTTCACACTTCTATGTATATATTTTTTAATGGATCGAATTTTTTATTAGGCCAGATTATGTACATAATTAGTTAGTTGGAAAATAGAAGGAGCTTTGAGTTTCAAATCTCTATTTAGAAAAAATAATAAATTATTTGAATGATGTAATAACAAATTAAAAATTGTTTATCTTCAATTTTAAAATTGTATGTTCAAATCATCAAAAATATATGGAATTAATTATTTAATATACTAATATAGTTGAAACAATATACTATCTTTAATTTTTATATGTACAACGAACTGAAAATAATAAAAACATAACAATGTGTCGATCATACAAAAGTAAATAAATTCATAAAGAATTGATATTGCAAAGACTACAAAAAAGTGATATAGCTAGCATTAGTTTACCTCACAATGGGAGAGTTTCAGAATGTTTTTTTCAATAGGCCTAGTTATAAAATTGTATGGAGTTGAGACCATTATGAGCAAACAAATATATTAGATTGATCATCATTTAACGCCTAACAGACAAAAGATGTGATGAATAATACAAACATGCAATATCTTTAGAAATTTTCATAGTACATAATGTTTTGTAAGTGTGAATTACTATTTTATTTTATTATTTATAAGTGAAAACAAAATCGGATCTTTAAAGCTGGAGTAATTTTCATAATCAAGAGTGAGAAATCCCTCTAAGAACAATAGAAGAGGGTTGTTGGCTTTGGCGGTTCCAATCGCAAGGCTAGATCCACATCCCCATAATCTATTCAGTATGAGAAATGACTGGCGAAGCATCAGAATTAGCTCCATACCATACCTTATGAGAGAAGTCGTCTTTGATTCATCCCCCTTTGCAATCCTAACTTCCCGGCCAGTATTTCGATAGGAGATTCTAGTTTAATTTCTTTAGTAAAGAGCCTTACTAGCGGATCAAAAACATGTTTATTCAATTTCATAACAAATGAGAATCAAAATATCAATATTGATTTACATAAATTTTAACGCACACATATAAACATATTTATGTATGTGGAAGAAGATTATCAACTACGAAAAAAGGTTGCTCTAATCATATGAACAAAAAAATTAAAAAACTCGTTACCAATTAAAATTCAACATCTTAACAATAATATTAAGTTGAAATATATATTAATCAAATATAATCAAGTAATAAAACTTGTTAGTGTATATCAAAGATACACATCGTGTATGCAATATGTTCTTCATTAATTTGATGCAAATACTTAATAGCATGAGAATGTATTTTTAAACTTTTCCTTGTATGAACTTATTTTCAATACTTCTTTTATGATTGTGTTTTTTCATATCTAATTTGTTTTATATATATATATATATATATATATATATATATATATATATATATATATTTGAATCTAATCTTTTCAATAGTAATTTTTCTATCCTCACAAAGTAGGAATAGTATTTCATACATACTATTTTTCATTTATCTCATATATGAGATTATATTAGATATTATTATTGTTAGCGATTATGATTTCTCAAAAAAAAAAAAAAAGAATTATACATATCTTAAGAGAAAAATAGTGCAAATTCTATATCAATTTATGTTTTTGTCTCTCAAAATATGTTAGTTGACGCATTATATGTAGATTTTTGTAGAAGCAGACACAGAAGTATCAACACATTTTTTTGACATGTAATGAAGGGGTTAACTAGGAAACTTAAGTTTTCAATTGAATAACAATGGATATTAGAGTTTATTTGAATTGACTTTTTATTTTTGACTTATAAACTAAAAGTCAAAAGTTAAAAGTTCTAATTTATAATATTTTACTTCTTTTTAACATTTTAGCTTAAAACTAAGTGTTTATAACAATTTTTTTAACTTATTCAAACACTCAAAAAATGTTTAAAAATTAATTTAACTTAAATCACTTCAAATAAGCCACTTCAAACGAAATCTAGATATTGTGACTCAAAACTTCGTGATACAAAGTCCATAAAAGTTACAAATGTCGTAATACAAAATAAATTTTTGTAGCGCAAAATCAGATTAATTAGATCCATTTCTCTTGCAAAAATGAGCATTTCATGCGCAATCTATTTAATTTCTTATATACATATACAAATTTTTTCAAAAGTGGTAACTTGTAAATGATAATTAATTAGATAAATTTTAAATAAAAATATTATTCATTCTTTTTCTTTTCCTTCTTATTTTGTTACTATAAAATTATAGTGTGATTTATATATATATATATAATAATAGATTTACGATAGATAAGATCTATGTAGAATAGTTTACCTCTATCTCATATATTCCATGAAAATTTCTTGGCTATGATACCAGATTTATAGGATCAAGGACCTGACGGTAATCCGCCCAGTCATAGATCAAGCAAGTCGAGCATCCTTAAGCTAGCGATAGTCCGCCTGCGAAAGAATCGAAATATACAAGAATTTTTACATAGTTTTTCAGACGGCATGATATGTTTTTTTACCTAAGCAAAGGGTCTGTTATAATCTAATACACACAACTTATTGAGCCCATGTGTCTGGCAGTTAAAACAGGGTATGAGGTGCCCTACTTATCAAAACTCCTTTTCGGGCTAAAACCACGGCTGGCCAGACGGACTCACTAAGACAAAGCCAATAAGAGTAGTGCTAGATTTGACTGTACCTCCATCTCGGAACCAAGTCGAAAAGCCATATTAAAATTTCTTTATATTTAAATAAAGCTTAGATCCGTTCATGGTCTATATAGGAGAGAAGTTAGTTATTCGACATAGATAATCTTTAGCCGGACATAGTCCTGGCTAGGAGAGACATACTAATATAAAAGACTAAAAATAAATACCTTTAAAGGACACTGTCTTCAAGATCCACAAACTCTGATGAACTGACCGGTTTATTTATATGAATATCATAACAGTGATCAAAAGAGATCTTTACAAATGATGTACAAAACTCAAAAGAAAAGAAAGAGCATTTGCTAGAATTTTTCTGATGCCCTCTTCCTAATGAAAGACTAAGTCTTATATAGAAAATTAAAAAGACAAGAGAAATCTATCTACGGTAGAAAGGGGTCCTTCATATGGGTCCCTGAACAGTGTTTCAACTGTTGAAACTGTAAATTTACTGTTTGGTGGGCCTATCTTCACATGACTCTTCACATGATTATGTTTCCTTCTTTTGTCACGTTTTTGCCCTTTTCTAAGGCTTTTATTTGTTGCAAAAAATCTTTCGCATCTTGCAATTCAGTGGCTGACAACATATGATCTGACTCCGCCCGTTGTGATTCGTCCACATCGTTGCTAGTTTCACTTCGCATTGAAGTGTCTGATTTATCTATCTGAGTTATTATTTGAAGTAAATTATTTCTTACTTCCTCAAGATAGTCTTGAATCATCTTCTCTTTATCTCCTTCTTGGAATGAAATCCTCCGAGCAATATGTCGGACTAAATTATCTTCAATAATTTTCTTGGGATGGACTGTTTTATAATCCTCAATTGTTTCTTTAATTGAGTCTATAAGCTCTTGACCAACTAATTGTTTGGTCTTAAGATTCATTTTTAAAAGTTTATCCCAGAAATTATTATAATAATTTCTATAAAGGTAAGGAATATTCTCCTCACTGAATCCTACTTCATGTGTCCATTTGTGTATCCATGGTATCGAAAATTCAATCAAAAAATAGATTTGATCTATTTTTTCTATCCAGCATACATGATCTTGATATAATCTGTTAAGATCTGGAGATACCTTAGTCCATTCTTTATATAAATTCAGAAATGGTTCAGGTAAAATCTGAGTAGTAGGACCGTGGTATGACCACCATTTAATAAACAAATTTGGAATTGTTCCAGTGAATATCTTCGCACAAACCTTTACAAACTAAATGTGTTTGTGTTTATCATTATTATAATACAACACTACATCGAATGCTCGGATATAATCCCAATAAGTAAAATTCATCCTGATATTATTGAGACTTATCTGTCTCTCTTTCATAGCTAACATGCCCTAATCTTCAACATATATAATCTGCTTTATAATAAACTTAGAAAAGTTATAACTCTTCTCCTGTGGATTATGACCCATACCTGAAAAGTGCTGAAGCTCTGCACTTCCTGTATCCATCAAAATTTCTTCATAATATGATCTAGTCTTATATGACTCTCCTGGATAATACAATCCATTTATAAGATATCGTTGGAATATCTTTCAAGGCTTATCATTTCGTTGTAAATCTGAATTTTCTAAAAGAAATATTATTTCCTTTTTTGGTAATTTTTCATAGGATTTGATATCATCAGAATCCTCTTTTATAACTAAAACAAAAGTATCTTTTTTGCTTCTTACCTTCTAGATAGGCCTGCATATGAACATATAATGGACTATCTTTTGGAATATCTTCCATATTAACCATAATTGCTGCGAACTGGATGAAGACTCTTCCTGATAAGAAGTTCTTTTTCCCGTTTGTATAACCGGGAAATTTGATTCGAATCTGTATGACGATCCTTGATAAGATCTGGTTCCATATGATGGATTACCATAATTGCCTCTGCTTGGGACTGTTCTTCCCCTTTCTCTTCCTTTAATGTGAATCCAAGGTGGATCCATCCTGCAAACGTAACAACTTTTTGTTATCATTCAGAAAAATAATCTATCAAATAATTATCATCTGAATATATTCTATTTAAATATGAGGAAAATCTTCTATTAAGATTTTATCTACAATTTTATCAATGATATGATTTTTCATATCTCTAGGTAAATATGTAAGAACCCTCAATATAGAAATGAGAGTTTCATCATCAAGAAAGGCTTGAAAAAACATGATTATTGAATGTATTCTTTGGATAAGAAATCAGGTAAAGAGTTATCAACTCCCTTTTTAAATTGAATTTCGAAATCGAAAGCGGTTAATTGTGCTTACCACCTGGCGAATATAAGTTTCGAAGCATCGTGCTTGAAATCTTTGTCAAACATAAATTTGACCGATTGAGCGTCAATTTTTATCAAAAACTTCTGGTTGTATAAGGCGTCCTGAAACTTTAGAACGCATTTAACGATAGTTAACATTTCATGTGCTACCGTTGCATACTTCTTCTGAGCTTTATTCCATTTTCCTGAATGAAACTTAATCAAATATTTTTTCTTGTCATGAGGATTAATTTATTTTAGAATTCCTCCATATCCAATGTTGGACGCATCTGTCTCAATAATCTTTTTCCAAGCGGGGTTGGCTAGCGCTAAGCATGACAGTAATCGCACTCGCCGCTTAATATCCTTTACCAATTTGGTAAGAGTCTCATTCCAAGGAGACTTATTATCCTTCTTCAACCTATCGTATAAAGGAGCTAAGTCTCGAGAAAGATGTTTGTAGAACAAGGAAATATAATTTAAACTTCCCAAAAATCTCTGTAATTGAGTCCTGTCTGTAATAACATCAGGAAACTTGTCAGCAAAATCAATAGCCCTTTGAATGGGAGTATTCTTTCCTTGACAACTTTGATGTCTTAAGAATCGAACATCTGTTTGGAATAAACTCATTTTAGGTTTTGAAATAACCAAACCATTTTGAATTACAACCTTTTTGAAGATATCAAGATGCTTGACATGTATTTCAAAAGTTTTTGAGAATACTAAAATGTCATCAATATAGACAATAATAAAATTCATATAAGGGTTAAAAATATCATTCATGATTTTCTGAAATACAAAAGGGGCGTTTTTCAAACCAAAGGGCATGACATTTCATTCGTATTGTCCAATTGGGACATTAAAAGCAGTTCTATAAGAATGCTATTTGAAAATCTGAATTTGCCAAGATTCTGATTTTAGATCAAATTTTGAAAATATGTTGGCATCATATAATCTTGATAATAAATCCCTTTTATTAGGGATAGGATACCTGATCCACTTTAAGTGTTTATTCAATGGTTTGTAATTAATAACCAATCTTGGAACAACTCGTTCCCTTTCAGTCGCGTCATTAACATAGAAGGTTGTGCAAGACCAAGGAGATTTGAAAGGTTTTATCAAACCCTTTTGTAAGAGATTATCAATCTCAGTTTTGCAGAATTCTACTAGCTCAGCATTCATGTGACAAGGCCAAGATTTAGTAAGAATATCATCCTCTACAAATCCTTCTTCATAAGGAAGAGTCACAATATGTTTTTTGCGATTCCAAAAAGCGCTAGGATGATCTGCACAAATATCCACAACAATCTGCTCAGAAATCAATTTGATTTTTTCCCTTACCTTAGCAGATTTCATTGATTCTAAAATATTCATGCTGAATAACTCCAATTGTAATGAGTCCATATGACTCTGCTTCATCTTAATCAGTGCATTAATGTCTCTAGTTAGCGGATCTGTAACAAAAGAATAAGTTATCTCATTATCTTTGTATTTTACTGAGAATTATTTCGCGTCGATTCCTGTGAAAGGATAAATTGCATATATAAAAGGAGTTCCAAGTATAATTGGAGGGTTTAGCTGATTCTTAACCAAAAAGAAGAAATGTGGAATGCAGACTTTATTCTGACAAATTTTCACATTGGACAACTTATACTCTATATCTAGAGCATGACCAGAGGCGGATTTTACCAAATGAGTAGTTTTGTGAAAGTATTTAGTTGGTACTAAACCTTCCTGAATACAACTAACATCTACACCGCCATCAATCATAGCAATGTTAGTAATCGAAAAACTATTATCAATCAAAATAGTATATTTAATATACCATTTATGGGCCATAACAATCTGCATCATTCCTAAAAACATATCTTGTTTAAGACTAGAATTATCAAGTTGAAGATTTTCTTCTTCAACTTGTTTTCCTTTATTTTTCGAAAATCGATCTTCGTCAATATTATTAATCTTAATCTAAGTAATACGATGATCACAAATTAATTGATTTTGTTTAAGAGATTTAATCTCTCTTTTCAAATTCTCAACTTCGATTTTCAAATCGTCAAAAGAAGAATCTTTTTCAATAAAATTATTTTTCTTTAAAATACAATTATCAACTTCTTTTAAATAATAGGGTGCTTCATATTAGAAATCATTTAAATCATTCTTTTTATTTTCAAGAAATTTTGAAGAACTAGCTACATTTAAAGTTTCATTAGAAGTAGCTAAATTAATAATTTTTTCACGAAACTTACTATCAATAATTTCTTTTAAAAGTTCAACCACATTACCAGAGGTGATAGTATTCAAATTAAAATCTTGAAATTGCGATTGAAGTTTATAAATTTCATCCTCCTCGCAATTGCAATCAGGACCCTGACAAGTATTACAGGCATTAGCACAATTATTATCAGAATCATAGGAATCAAATAATTCGATATTGGAACCCGAATCAGATTCATAATCTTCTTCTGAACCTGAAGTGTATAACAAATCATATACCTTTTCATAGGTGTCGTTGTCGAGTTCCAAAGTTTTCAACTTGTTTAATTTGCAGTTTTGAGCAATATGCTCAAGTTTACCACACTTGTAGCACTTTACCTTGGAAAGATCTCTTCCTAATCTATCTTTAGTAAATCTATTAGATTTACGATAGCTTTTTCTATCTTCCCTTGATCTATGCCTACGCTTAGATCTTCTTCTTTTTCCAGAATCTTCATCCTTTGATGATCAGTAATATCTGTCTTTATTGGTATTGGGATTGGGTTTTCAACTCTCTCAAAATGAAATCTATTCCAAACGTATATGCTATGGTTCCTAAACCAGATTGTTCACAAAATCTCCCAATTGAGATCGCTCCTTTAGCTTATCCAATTTAAGTTGTCTAGACATCTTAAGTTCATTACACAGATTCAATCCTTCTTGTGTACAAATTCCTATAAGCTTACCATAACTGAAATTGGTGTAAGGTATATCAACCTGATTTCCTCTCAACGTTTTCCTAACTCTTTCAGCAAAAAAGAGGGGGAAGTTTGTCTATAAACTAGCTTTCCAATATTCAAGCTTATTTTCAGGTAATTCCATCACTCTACTAAGATAGGTATCTTTATACCACCTAAAATGTGCCAAGGTCTGACATCTAAGACCGTTAAGGAGGGTTCTAACCATCTCATGTTGACTGGTAAATCTACCATTAAAATGTTCTAAAATAGTAAAAATCAGGGTATAAATTGCATCTTTCCTGTTTTTTACCAAGGCCATTCTCAGATTATCAACTCCTTCGTCGTTGGCTATAGTATTAATGACTAAAGTCTTTTCATCTATACTGAGATAATTATCCCACCATCCTCAAAGATGACCTGTAAAACCTGCAACAATCATTTTACAAATAGTTCTGTCTGTGTTTTTAACACTCTTGCAGATAGTTGCATACATCAACATACAATGTACCAAAATAGTTAATTGCCGATTTGTCAATCTATCAAGATTCCATTCATAAATTTCAGAACCGCTATAAGACGTATTAGTCTAATTTCAGTCACGTTCTTCAATTAAAATATCTTGTGGAGTTGGACGAGGATAATAGTATGTATTCATACTTGGCTTGGTAGCATATTTGCTATTCTTTTTGGGATAACCCCTGAGTTTATTAAACTCCAAAGCGACTTGATTTTTAAAATCAATAGTAGTTTCCATCTTATAAGCAAAATCTTGCAATAAATTCATAGGTTTAAAATTCAAACCGAAAAGCAATTTATCAACAAGATCTTGAATATCTAAATCAGAAAACTTCTTATCAAGAAGTTCTTCTAAATTTTTTAAAAAACTAGGTTTAAAATCAGAGATTTCAATAGGCCTTTGAACAAAAGTAGATACTACTTTAGAACTTCTTTCAGAAGTTGATGCAATATCAATAGTAGTGGCAAAATTAGTTTTAACCATATCAGTCTTTATTTCCTTTATTAAAATGGTTAAGTCATCGAGTTTTTTTATCCAGAGAGCTAATAAGCTCGCCCAAAACTTTAACATAAAGACTTAAATAATTATTTTGAGTAATAAGTTTATTAATTTCATTAATACTGATAGAAGCAATATATTCCTCAATGAATTTTTGAAAAGCTGAGAAAGTAATACCAGTATTATTTGGTAAAACAAATGCAGACTAAGGAGGGTAGATAGGTTTTAAATGATTACCACTCCCATTTTTATAAGTTCTTTCAATAACTTTAATATATAACGGTAAATAAGTGGCTATAAACCAAGGAACAAAGTACATAATTTGATTATGTAAGACACAAGTTTCATAAAACTCTTGAGAAATACAATTTTTTAGGGTTTAAACTGATTCCATTTTTTATCAAAAAATTCTTTTTGAATATGTTTTCTTGCCAGTGAACCTGAACTAAAATCTATCTGGTGTGAACACATCAAGAATCGTTTAGATCAAACTCCATTTCAGAAGTCGAAGGAATATCCTTATCTGAAGCATCATCTTTAACCTGAACTATATTAGTTCGTGGGTCAATTCTTGCCTTTTCGACCATAGAGTTATCATCTGAACCAATAGTATGTAACGAAGCCGCACGATCTCAGGCCGGACCATATATTGGATCAATAGGGAAAATATGATGAATCGCAGGCAACAGTCTACGACTAGATAAAGAATGTCTATTCATACTATGATTTACAGAAGACATTAACCTGTTATTAGTAAAAGATTTCCTATGAGGCACATAACTATTATCAGCAAAACTGTATACAAATCTTTCCATCGGGATTTTGAGAAATATAAGAAAAATCAGAATTAGTAATAGCATCAGTTAACTGATTTGGGGATATAACCAAATTTAGAGTCCACGAAGTAGGGAAATCTATTTCTTCCCACTTAATAGATCTTCTAGTAGTGACCTTGGACCTTGCAAAATTGGTTTCCACCAAAATAGTTTGATCGGAAGTATCATATAATCTATATAATACATCAATTTGATGTATATTAACTCTATCGATAGTGTCAAGTAAATTATTTTAGCAACTCATATATACTAGATTTCATGAAGTAAATTAATTCATTAATGAAAAAAGTATATAAAATAGCAAACTATTAATTCAAATTAAATGCTATAACCACAGTTTTATTTAATTGTAAGCCGTAACAAATAGTTGCCATTCACCTCTCTCCCAGATATCTCGCTCGCCACTCTCTCTTTCGCCTCTCTCACTTTATACAAACACAAATGTATAAATTATGTTTGTGTTTATATAAATTGAGAGAAAACTGTATATACAAATATAAATACATATCTTTTCATTCGCCTCTCTCCCCAGATATCTCGCTCGCGCACTCTCTCTCTCTTTCCTCTCTCACTTTATACAAAAACAAATGTATAAATTGTGTTTGTGTCTGTATAAAGCGAGAGAAAATTGTGTATACAAATACACATCTTTTCGTCCTATACACTTGTAATCATACAATACAAATCTTCCTTTGCCCAGTTCTCTTTTGCCTTTACTCGCTTTATACAAACACAAACTATACAAAAAAATATTTTCTTATTTGTATACAGATTCCAAATATATACTTATACAACTGATTCTTTTGTATAAGTATACCGAAATATACATATTACTAGACATAACAAACATAAAGTTTGTTATGGAGAGCAATTATGCAAACTACAGCTATAACATACAAATATGATTTTTATATTTACTAAACCTAAAATTTACTCTAAATTAAAATATTATATTACGTTTATCAATGTTGGAAAATTGAAAAAAATAAGAATTTCAATTAAAAAAAACTTAAATAAAACTATTAAAAGAATTTGAATGTATCAGCATCAATAAATATAAGTAGTTCAAACTTTAAATACACATATTGAAATTCGACATTAACTATCAAACTTCATATCTATCTATCTATCTATCTATATATATATATATATATATATATATATGTAAATTAATATATCAAAAGCTTGCTAGCGCAAACAATATGCTAAACCTAAACTTTGGATAATTTATAACTCTAGATGAATTTTTTCACCTTTGATATAAAGTGACTATTTTAAAATAAATAAATATAATAAACATCTGAACTTAGATTAGGGATGTGCATTCGGTTTTTCGATTTAGTTTTGTACTATTCAGTTTAGATTTTTTGGTTTTTGGTTTTGAGTGTAACCCAATCAAAATCCACAATAAATTTGGTTTGGTTTAATTTAGTTTTTCTCTTTTCGATTTGACTTTTTTCGATTCGGCTACCGTTATGTCAATCATTAGAAAAATAATTAAAATTATATTTGCAATTTGAAAAAAAAATGTATATATATAAGTAATAATATTGACTCTGTTAGATATACTTTTTAATATAAAGCACAAGTAAAATGTAAAACATAATATTATAGATATCCAAACTTAATCATAATGAAAGACAACACCTAAAAGGGACGAAGGTGATATATATATATGATTCAATTTTTTCGGATTTTCAATTTATAATTTTTTAAATCTGAAACCAAACAAAAAAAATTAAATTATTAATCCAAATAGTGCACCATACTATTCACTTGCGCCAAAAAAATAAAAAGCTGGAAGAGTCAAATGGTTAAATTAGTTCTTAGCGAAGACGAGCCTACACACACTGCCTGAAATTCCACACGCCCTTTTACCCTTCCGAATTCATCTGAAGAAAGAGCAATAGCTACCGGAAAAAATGGGGGTCGATTACTATAACATACTCAAGGTTAATCGTAACGCCAGTGAAGAAGATTTGCGTAAAGCTTATCGCCGGTTAGCGATGATTTGGCATCCTGATAAGAACCTTGGCTCCAATAAGTATGAGGCGGAGGCAAAATTCAAGCAAATTTCTGAAGCTTATGATGTTCTTAGCGATCCACAGAAGCGTCAGATCTACGATCTATACGGTGAGGAGGCGTTGAAAACGGGTCAGGTGCCACCTCCTCCAAGAGGTGGACCCCACAACATGCGGAATCCTCATCCTAATCCTTCGTTCCGGTTTAATCCCAGAGATGCTGAAGATATTTATGCCGAATTGTTTGGGGCATCGTCGTCGGAGAATAATGGGAGGGCGAGGAAGACTCGAGATGGGTTTTTTAGGAGTACCACGAATGGAGGGGCTGAGTTTTCCGGTGCTGGGAACTCCAGTACCGGAGGTTTAAGAAAGGCTGCGCCGGTGGAGAATGCATTGTTGTGCAGTTTGGAGGATTTGTATAAAGGGGCCAAGAAAAAGATGAAAATTTCTAGGACTGTTCTAGATGCTTCCGGGTATGTTCAATTTGTCTGCATTAATTTTTGCAAATTTCTTGCCTGATCGAGTGTAATTGTACTGGTATATGTTGCTGATGAATTAGGTTACTATTTCCTTTCTTTTAATTGCAAGATTATATTTTTATTGAGAAATTCTTTGTGCAATTTTGTTAAAGACTGGATTTTTATTTATGGAGGAAGTATATGTGCATTTTTGAGAATTTCATACGAGCAGTGCATGGGGATGTAGTATGTTGCTAACTACTTTATCTGCTGTTAGAACTTCACGGGAGCATTTTCAAAGTTGATTGAGGTTTGTGTGCGCATCATAATGAAGTTTCTTTTCATGCCTAGTTTGTTGGTTATTATCTGGTGCGGTTGATGTGCATTGGTGAGTTTGAGATACTTTGTTGAATGCCTGATTAAACATTAGATTCATAGTGCAGCTATATGTTTACACATGGAGTATGTACTTGCTTAGGGAACATAACTACCCCTTTTGAGTTTAGAAGATGGCTAGATTGGTTGGATGCTGTGAAGTTGTTAGTTGGAAATCCGTGCATATAGCACCAAGTGTATAACTTGCAAACGAATGAATGCTGTGAAGTTGTTAGTTGGAAATTGGTGCATTTAGGACAAAGTGTATGAATTGCAAAAGAACGTGTGTTATCCAGGAGATTCACTTCTAAGAGTGATTCTTAGGTCAAGAAAAAGGTTCACTTCCAAGAGTGATACTTAGGTCTAGAATTAACTGTAAATGCATTAATATACAGTACTTTAGCCATTTAAGCCCCAAATGTTCAGTACCTATAGGTTAAGGTAACAAATCTGGAAAAGTAAAATCCATTTCATCAATCATAGCACCAAAAAAGTGCTCAAAACAATGCACAGCAGCAAGTGATTTAGACTCTTTCTGCATACAAAGACTAGGAATTCTAAAGTAGTGTCAAAATCACATGCCTTTGTCAATTTACACAAAAAGCTCAGCGATTTTCCTCGATAATAAGTGAGCATTTGTAAACAAAAAAGCGCAAAGATTGTGTCATGGTTACATCAGGCTTTAACTCAGTATCCATATCTTCAAAAAGCTTAGTGATTGAAGACAACTAAATTATATGGCGCCTTGGCGCAGGGCTCAAACCCCTGACCTAAGACACAAGTTCCTCAACCTTTGCCAATTGAACTAATGCCTGGGGCAGAGAGGGAATAAATTTTATGTGAAATGTATCTTCCCATTCTTGCATAACAACAAATTTAATGATAAAATGTAACGTTTTAGTTACAATCATGACATACAATATGATAAGGATACACAATCCAAATAACACTTTAACCTTGTCCTGTAAGAGATAAATGAGTCCTTTTACTTTTGTCACAGTAGAGGACACAATGTCGCTGAGTTACAAAGTAAAGCACTCCACCAAGAGCAATACCATTCTATCTTGGTCTCTCTCTTAAATCAACACAATAACTTCTGTTGACTTTCTCTTTGATCCTATCTACTGAGTTTTTTTTTCTTTTTTTTTTTTTTATGAAGTAATTAGTTCTATTGTAGGCATCAAGTAGATGCATAATAGTTACAAAAGCTTAGTAGCTAAAGGTCAGCTCTCCTTTACATTGTTAATTCAGCTATCTACTGAACTGTCAGTATTGACAAAGTGTTTTCCTTCTTGCTTTAACATGAAGTCTTCATATCTTAATGCACACATTAATTTATTCGGGAGCTATTAGAGTGAGACTATAAAACTGACTAAAGACATTTGTTTTTAGAATTTTTAGTTTGTTCACTCAACCGACATAAAAGGAAAGTACCATTTTTTGTGGGGGTGGAAAAAGTATGATCTGGATAGAAAATCAAAGCTATGGAACTTGTGCATACTAAGATGTGGATCACCCAAGGTTCCCAACATCTAGGTTTCAACTTATAGGTTGAAAATTCCTCTTATTTGACTTTAACTTATGTTTCAAGGGGCATTGTGAATTTGGGATTTGGGGGAAATTAAATGTCACATTATTACTTTGTGAAAGAAGTAGTTACGAGAGACGTAGTTGATTACTCTAACTTAATAAATGATTTAGAATTGGTTGACCCCTCCCTCCCAAACAGGTGGCAAATCACTTGGGTATGAGGCAATCATTATTCAATAGCTTCTGCGATTGATAGATCTCTCAAGAATAGGATGAAGAATTTAGTTGGGAATTCACTTGAAACGTTTATCTGGTTGATTGGGTAACCAAAATTGGACTTCAACTTTGACAAAATGTGGTAGAAATTAAAGGTGTTGAGAATATCATTAACTAATAAAAGTGTGCTCTCTCTAACAACTTAAGCTTTTAGATAAGATGGTCACATACTTCAACATGATATCAGAGCAGGCAGAGCTGCAGAGGTCTTGGGATCGAATCTTACTGCCGCCCAAATTAAAAAGAATTTCCACGTGCTTGGCCATGAAAAAGAATCAGGCCCGCTTGTGAGGGGGCGTGGTGAGAATAGCCTAGAGTGCACACCCCTAGGCCCCTAACTTAGATTATGAATTAAATAAATGTCCCAAAATTGGCTATACTATTCAAGTTCAAAAAAATAAAAGTGTGCTCTTTCTAACAATTTAAGCTTTTAGATGAGATGGTCACACACTTCAACAGAATGGTTCATTGACGGGGTGAAAGGCAGGTGGGACTCCTTATAGAGGGTAGGCATGGTAGGCCTGGTGGGACTCCTTATATTGGGTAGGCATGGTAGGCCTGACTTCATACCGACGATGTTGATTAAATGAAAACTAAAAGAATTGAATATTGTTTCTTTAGGAGATTTAAGAATCAGTATACGATTATGATTCTGGTGTTCAACTGTAGAACATAGCCAAAGATGGTAAAGAAAGGAGTCTTTTGGAGAAAGTACTGCTCCATAAAGCTTAGTTGCAAATTATAGTTGTAGTTGAAAGAAATTGCTAATTTTGAACAGAGATACTTGATTGACATACCAATGGCTTAAATAGAGGGATTAAAATACTCTATTCGTCTTGAAAGCAGAAATGCACATAAGAGATTTTGTTGTAGTTGCAAGCTGGATCTAAGCGGAGAGCTAATCACTGATGAGGAGATCATCAACAATGTAATATGAATATCTACAAATCTGTTAAGGTCCCTAGTTTGGATTAAGTCACTGGACGATTAACGGGAAAGTCAGTCTCATCAGGCAAGTTTAAGCCTTTGTTCTTGTTCCTTGACTTGCCGATGATTGCTGAATTTGCAATTCATTTGGGGAAATGCAGACCAGGGGACTTGTTTCAGAATGTTTTGGATCTCTGTAACTTGATGAATATCAACCTGTTTTTTTAATTAATAAACATCAACTCTCTTAAATAGAGGGCTGCAGTAGCAAAGTCCCAACAAATGAGAAATAACAAGAATCCTATAAATAGGAAATAACATAAGTCCAAATCCACTCCAGGAAGTTTTATTTGAAGCTAACAAAATAATTCAGAAAATATCAATCATAATCTTTCCTCTATGCTGAACCTAAAGGATTGGAGACCTGTTTAGAATCCTGGTAACCTTGCTTCACCAACAATAGAGGAAAATGACTTGCTTCTGTGACCCTTTGTGGAAGAAAAGGTTCTGAGAGTGATACACTGTTGCCGACAAAGATCTTGATCTTCATGGTTATTCTGTGGGTTTATATTAGAAATCTCGATCTGTGGTATTTGACCTAATTCTGGCTATGAATCACTTCCATATGCATGAGCAACTTCAAAGGAGTTCCATTGCTTTCTATTAGTGTTAGTTGCTGTGTTATGTTTCTATGTAATCCTCTCAAAGCTGCTTACAGAAGGGTTGAAAGGTGATTGGTAAACTTGTGGAAGATTTCTGAATGTTTTTCAACCAAAGTAACTGATGCATCCGTTCTTCCAAATGAATGCCTAGATGCTAAAAATGTCGAACCTGGTGCCCCTTGGATTCGCTAAATTTGTTCCTATGTAATCATCTTCTTTGAGCTTTCCTGGAATCACAATTGTCTTGTAGAGATGCCCAAAGTGATAAGTCTGGACCTTTCCATGCCCGATGCTTGTCTTGTTGTCATTCCGATGTCCTTGACTGTCTCATGGATCAGCATTGCGAGTCCATATACCATCAATTACTAACCAAACAAAGGTTTAAGGACTTTGTAAATATGTGTGGAATAGCCCTTATGAGTTGACACTAACCTTATCAAAAAAAAATTCTTGTACTTTAACAAATATTGAGGCTTAACATTATGTCAATCATTTTGTAGTATTGTACAGATGCTATTCATAACATTTTGACCAATTGAAATTTGTTACAAAATATTGTTGTACGATTGAACAAAGAGACTATATAGACGTGACCAACTAGTTGATATTAATATAATCTACATGTAGAGTTTAAGGTTTAGGTAACTCCTGCTTTTGAATTACAAATTATTTAGTATCAGAGCAAAATAAGTTTGAATAGAATGGAATGGATTCAGAGGTTTCATGTGGTTGACTCCAACTGATTTGGTTGAGGTGTAGTTGATTGATACGATTGAGGTTTCGATTCCGAACTAGTCAGCCCAAGCTCTAGTAGGAGGGAAGATCATTAGTAATTTGAGCATGACTGTTTAATGTATCAAAAACAAATATGATAGATCCTACCTTATCAAAAAAAATAATAAATAAGAGGTGTAGTTGATTGATACGATTGAGGTTTCGATTCCGAACTAGTCAGCCCAAGCTCTAGTAGGAGGGAAGATCATTAGTAATTTGAGCATGACTGTTTAATGTATCAAAAACAAATATGATAGATCCTACCTTATCAAAAAAAATAATAAATAAATATGATAGATCCCACCTTATCAAAAAAATAATAATAAATATGATAGATCCTCCAATAAACTACTGTGGTAAATCTTTTGGCTAAAGATATGCATAGCTTTTCAAGCACTGTTACATATATGCATTAGCATGTCAATAACAAAATAGATACTCGTTTAACAAGAACACTCTATGTTGTCCTGCTTTTAGTTTTAATAACTTTTTGTTGACCCCAAGGAAAGAACTAAGAAGGAAGTAGACGGAGTTGTTAAAAAAATGAGAGTTTGGGGGTGGAGGTAAGAGGAGAGAGACAAAATCTGTGATGTTTATTCAAATATTAATCACTTAAAAAATACTTCATCTCTAGCATTGTGTCACACATGCCTTCATAATTTCACCCCAAATACTTTCCTCCCAAGGGAAGTGCTATAATCACCCAATTTTGCTGTAAGATAATATGTTACTTCCCTTAAATACATTTACTATTCACATTATTCAGAAAAGATTGCATAGATAATTGGGACTAAACTGAAAAGTAAATTTGGTTATCTTGTTTCCATTGTCAGTTCAGTTTGCAGTGTTGTTAAAGGTAGGTGAGTCCCTTTTTTCTCTAGCTTAGGTGGTGCTTTAGTTCTACCACCAAGAGGCAAAGACATGAGCCTCATTGCTCATGCCTTCGTTTTTGAGGCAACATTTTTTGAAATGATCAACAAGACAACAACAACATACTTTGTGTGTTCCCACAAGTGGGTCTGGGGGAGGGTGGAGTGTAGAGAGGCTGTTTCCGATGCTCTTGGCTGAAGAAAAACATTTTTATGAAACTGGTTTGAAAAAATATACAAGTGTAAAGAAGCTGAGTTGAAAATGTCAAAGAAAAGAAAATTTTTGACAAAGGAAATAGTAAGGATAACCAATGTAAAAGAAACAACAGTAAGTTGGATTTCCAGTGACTAGCTAGCTTTCTCATAGACTGAGGAAGAATTGGCGAGAGGTGATTAGACACGACATGGTGCACCTTCAGCTCTAAACCTCTTTATGCTTCTAGTTTAAAGCTCTTAATCTGCTCTCTCTTCTCATTATTCTTATTATTATACTATTACCTTATTCTTCAATAGTAGTACAGTACTATTATTGAAGTGTGGCAATGGTATCTTCATCTTGATATTCAAGCAAGCAAATAGCACATGCTTCTTGTTCCTCCTCTTCATCATCGCCATCTATATCCATTTCAGGACTAGCATAATATGTACTTCGAGATACTCAGACATGTCTTGATCCACAAATTCATTAGTATCATCTTCTTCCTCCTCCTCTTCTTCTTCAACTTCATCGTTATCAAGAATCAATGTGGCACTTGAATTCTGTAATCCCTACATTATGCTGAGATTATTTCTTATCCTTTGTTTGGTTTGGTGTATTAAAGACAATTCTGTTTTTAACTTTGCCATCCATGTATTAATAACCCTTGTATTGCTAATATTATGATTTTTGATGTGTTAGTTTTACATCCTATAATATGAAATAAGGTGTATAACTAATACCTGCATTATTTATACATTGTAAATCCTACCAAACCAAGGATTAAATAATACCATGACCAATACATGTATTATTTATACATAGACTGAAAATCTTACCAAACAAAGGATTAAATAATAGCATGACTAATACATGTATCATTTTCTCTAATACATCTTACCAAATGACCCCTAAGAGTGAAATGGTTCTTTATAAGAAATGGAACTTGGACCTACCTCAAACCTAAAGCTAGCTCAAGAGGTGGTGAGTATTGTCCGAAATCATATAAGAAAACGACCCATTTCCTTCATCAACATGGGACACTTAACACCCTCTCCCACACCTAGGAGTAGACATGTGGAGCGTGGACAATATAATATGGGGCCAAGTATTGGGTAATCTGTTGTTCTTGGTGGTGTTTTTACCTGAAGTCAGCAGAAGAAATTGAGATTATGAGATAAGAAAATGTTATTATATGAAATGGTTTATGTTGCTTTGGATTTGGCTATGGTATCAGTATGTATATAAATTATTCGTTAAGTACTAAAATCTCGGTTGGGTATCTATTCTTTGATTATTAATGGTGACAGTCCATCAAGAAATGAACTTCCCTGTTGGAACATAATTTTTGTAATTCACCAACCCCTGTTTTTAGACATGAGCTGTTTGTATGTTATTTTTGTTTATGTCATTTATAATTTAATTTATCTTGTATATCTTTCGACCTATAGAAAAGTTTGTTGACAACTTGACTATCATGTGCTATGTGATGGCAATTTGACCATACATTCTGTAATTTCATTTCCTTTAGGATGTTCATCAATGTTATGATTGTGATAGATTATCCAGATATGTTTTACTTTGTTGTGATATGTATATACTTCTTTTTGCAGGAAGCTTCGAACTCTGGAGGAGATATTGACCATCGATATTAAACCTGGTTGGAAGAAAGGAACCAAGGTAACTTTTCCTGAAAAAGGAAATGAGGAACCTGGTATCATTCCAGCAGATCTGGTGTTTGTAATCGAGGAAAAACCTCATCATGTCTATGTGAGAGATGGTAATGACCTTACTGTCAGTCAAGAGATTTCACTTCTTGAAGCTCTCACGGGGAAAACACTGGAACTGACAACACTGGATGGGAGAAACCTCATTATCCCATTGACCGACATTGTCAAACCTGGGCATGAGATAGTAGTACCAAATGAAGGGATGCCAATTTCAAAAGAGCCTCGGAAAAAAGGAAATCTGAGAATCAAGATAGATGTTAAGTATCCAACAAGGCTCACAGAAGCACAGAAATCTGACCTCAGGAGAGTTCTTGGCCAGGAGTGACCATATGAACATAGGTATTCAGATTACCAGGGGTGACTATATGAACACAGGTAGATAGTGCAGAATGCAGATGTTGGATGTAAATATAGGACATGCTTATTGCTTGCAATCGGAACTGTGAATACTAGGAAGGTCTAGTAGTCTCAATGTTTTGGGGACAACGGATTTTTTTTTGGAGTTCGGGTGGTGGTGGGATTAATTTTTTCATTGGTCGGGGACATATCCCTCCACATTATTTGGTCGATAAAATATAGATGACGTTAATGCAAGCTCTTCTGTTGCTTGTGATTTTAGGTCAGATTAAGACAGAAATGCACCAGGATCTTGCATTTTAGTTGGTTCAATGTTTGATTATGTTAAGTATATGTTGACAATGTCAACTTGACATTGAGCAAGATTTATGTTTTTCTCCCTTGAGAAAAAACCCTGTTCTTTTCTTCTTTTTCCCGCATCATGAACTGAAAAATGACAGCAGATTACAGACATTCCTAATTTGTTACAAAATCCGTTGTTCTTAAGCAGCACATTTTTTGGTTAATCTGATTCCGTTTGAATTCCTTTCATTGTTGTACTACACTCAAAACCTCTATAATAACAACGTTTGTCTAAAAGTTCTAGGACTGTTATAGTGAGGTGTTGTTACAATGTATATCTATACATCGACATTTGACATTTAGATCTCATTCGACTGGATGCAAAACTAGAAAGAGTATTGTGTGTAAAAAAGACAAACATAATAGTCTTTCCTCGTGATGTTATGATCATAACTGATGGACACTATTTAGTATAATTTTTTTTTTAGATATTTGTACTTGAAATTTACTATGTGAATGATGATATCCAAAAAGTATTCTAACATTCTCTTATTTTATACCTAATATATTTTTTACAACATATTATTATACGATATTTGAGTATGATTGTTATAGAGGGTAGTTTTACAAAATGTATAGTATGATAATATTGAATGTCATTGTTATTAGGGAAAAAAACTTAACTATACAAAATAAGCACCTAATAACAGCTATATAACAATAGTTCTTTTTTTCACCAACATAACAATAGTTTTTTTTTTACAAAACAATGAAATTATTAAACAAAAATCGGAACAATAAAATAAATAATAAAAACAAAAACAAAAACAGAAAATTAAAGCATGACATCCCACAATTTATTTTTTAATTCCTTAATTTTCTCCCCCTCTCTTATTTACCTTCCATAAATATCTCTAATATAGTTACTGCTTCTCTCTCATAATTCTAATCAAAATCAAACTCTATGCCTACACTATTTTGAAAGTGCGTTCAATAGAAAATATATTTTTTCAATTTTAATTCAGCATGACGGGAGATGAAATGAAACAGGTATTCACTATAATAATTGCTTCGATTATAATCATTTTAAAGTATGTTTATTGGTTTATTGATTTAATTTTTTTTAGGGAAAAAGGACAAATATACCCCCGAACTATCGTAAATGGTAGGTGTATATCCTTCGTTATACTTTTAGGATGTCAATGCCCTTACCGTTCAAATTTTGGTGTGTATATACCCTTTATACTAACGGTGATACACGTGTCTCAATCTTAACCATCGATTCATTATTTGTTAAATTTCTATCCAACATTAGAAAAAATCCACCTGAATTATTAAAATATCCACATGAATAACTAAAAAATCCACCCAAATTAATATAACCCAAAACCTCCAATCAATTCACTTAATTTCAAATTAAGAGACTTAAAACACTTCTGTAGTAGCATCCTTTCCCCAATCATCATCCCCAAATCATCCTCATTCTCAACAAGATATCCTATTGTCCTTCCCTGACTTCAATTTTTCTTACGGGAGGTTTTTTTGGGGCTTCAATGGCTAAATTACTGAATTTCAAGGTTTCTTAGTGAATCTTCTTCTTCTACTTCTTGATGTTGCTCTTCCTATTATAGATCTGGTGGGGGTTTCATCTCTTACTAATGGACTTTCGACCGGAAACTTCCTTAAGGCCATGGCGGCGAAAATAACCGACACTGATTGATAGTTATACGGAAGCAAGAGCAAAATTGTGATGAATGGTGGTGAGATTTACGAGATTCCTCATATTCAAAGTAGGATAGTAGGGGATCAGCGACTACTACTAGAACTCGCGAGTTTGAAGTCGTGAAAGGTTACATAACGCCGGAGTTTCCAACTAATAGTAATAACGACATAGAAGTCGGCGTGTACGCATTTGGAGTTGTGCTGTTGGTATTATTCTCCGGCAAATAGATATGTTCAAGTACGAGAAGGCAATCGGAAGTTACTGTGAAATTTTCCTTATAATACTTTTTATTTGGGTGGATTTTCAATTAATCGGGTGGGTTTTTTTTTTGTAGAAATTTATTTAATATCGGGTCGGTTGATAGGATTAAGACACGCGTACCACCGTTAGTATGAAGGGTATATATGCACCAAAATTTGGACGGCAAGGGCATTGACATCCTAAAAGTATAACGAAGGGTATACACATACTATTTACGATAGTTCGGGGACATATTTGTCCTTTTTCCCTTTTTTCTTATAAACATATATTGTTATAGCTTAATTGATTGGTGTTTTTGGATGGGATCTGTAAAACATAAACTATATTGTTCTCAATTGCTTTGCACTATACGTAGGTACTCGTCTATAGTTAAATTATTGGTTAATTAGTGGTTTATGTATTGGTGTAGTCGATATATTTTGGATGCATATGTTTTTTAGTTTGTGGTGTATATACACCAAACCATTATGGTGTATTTTTGTTGAATTTTTATGCTATTTATCGGATTTTTCTGCTAAGTAGTGATTTATTTTGTATCTACTGAAAACAAAACTACCTACAAATATAAAATAAGATTTATAGAGTTTTGTTATATGATCGTGGTTAGTTTGTTTATTGGTATTGTTTGATTAGTTTGTGGTGCAAATGATGATGTATATCAGTTTGAAGTGTACACAAATTTTTAACCCTAACATACACCATAATAATTGTAAATTATACCAAAATTTATACCAATTCTCCATAGTATTTAAATCAGTAAATCAATTTTAGCATTCTTTATCATAAATTATACCATTATAATACACAAATATAAGTTTGGATTGTTTTAAATATATTTATTGATTTTATTCTGATCTAACTTTTTTATAAACATATATTGTTATAGCTTTATTGATTGGTGTTTTTTGGATGGAATCTGAAATATAGGGTGTAACAAGTATGCATCAGTTTTTTAATTATTATTTTTTTAGTTTGATTGCTAAAATATATAGTTCATTTTTTTATTGTTTTAAGATTTTTTTTTTTTTTTTTTTTTTGTTGCTTGATTTTTTATGTAAATAGATGTGTTAACTATGAAAAATATTGCTTGAATGAATGCTTCGTATGTTGTTCGGCGCACAAATTTTAATTAATTTGATTATATAAAATGATTGAAAAATTCTTGGTTAAATTATGGCGTATATCTTGGTTTAGTTTATGTATTTCGTATTATAGTGCATTGTACACCAAAATTTAATCATAATGTATAATATTGTTCAAGATAGCAATGTTAAACTACTATGTGCACATTTTTTTTAATTAAGTTGATTATACTTTAAAAAATGGTAATTTTTTGGTTATTTTGTGGTGTATACATGGGTGTACGTCATATATTATATATTAGATTGAACCGTACACCAAAGCATCACCATATTTTACACCAAAGCATCATCATATTTTACATCAAAGCGTCACCACACTGTACACCAAAGCGTCACCATATTATATATCATATCTAATTAATTTGTAATTTAAGAAATTATATACGTTGTTGTAGGTTAGTATGTGTCTAACTATTTATCGAAATGTATCGCAGAAATGTATGTAGATTTCAAGATTGAATGAGTGATTTATGACATAAACACCAAAAATACGTTTACCAAATAGATACAATACTTTGTAATTAATTTTATTTTTTTATGAATGAAATTTTTACTAATACTAGTGATTTTTTCATATATCTTGGTATAATTATTTATTAATTCGATGATAAATATTGATAGATAGTTGATAATATTATGGTGTAAGGCAACATATAGTTGAAATATATAACAAAAATTAATGTTATAATCATGATTTTTACTTCACGTGCGATTTAATTATTTGTTGGTGTAAGTTATTCATTGTGATTAAAAATAATTGTACACCAAACTTAATCTACAATGTACAGTATTTAATATACTTTTAAAAAAAAATAAAAACTATTGAACGGTGCTTTGAGTGTGATAGTTTATAATAGGAATAAAATTTGATTATATTTTATTATAAGTTATTTATTATAGTTACAAAAAAAAAAAATGGTCACTAATATAATACAAAACTATACCATTTAATATACTCATTCCCCCCCCCCCCCCTGCCCCCCAATTTTTTTAACTAACATATATAAAATTGAAGAGAGAAGTAAAAAGAGATCTTCCCATAATAATTAAAATGAAACTAAAGAGAGAAAAATAATAATTTTCCAATAGTAATTATATGAAATTAATGAAAAACGTGCTTAATGATAGAAATCATATTAATAAGATGATACATTTTCACTCCCTAAATATTAGCAACAATTTCTAAAAAGATAATTAAAAACTAACGTAATTGAAGAGAGAGAAAAAAATTAGCATCAAAATCTAAAAAGATAATTAAAAAAAACGTAATTGAAGAGAGAGAGAAATATTTTTTTACCATAGTAATTGTATTAAGTAAGAAAGAGAGAAAAAATCTTTAATAAGTGAAAGAAATGTATGCATTATAATTGTGATTGATAATGTAAATGGTAAAAATAATAAATAATGAATTCCATAAAATCAGCCACTAAGCCAAGAAAATCGGTATAAAAACGTGTGAAGATATATTTATATTTAATAAGTTGTCATATTTGTAATTAAACTGTTATTGTTGTAAATAAAAAGAGAAGACTGATATTATGTAAATTAAAGTCTTAAGTTAAATATTCTTATAATTTTTCCTTGTTTTATTATAGAGAAGTAAAATATAACATATAAAATTAAATTATTAGTAGAATGAAATATTACTATAACAAATTACATAGGAATTGTAGGCAGCTAGACTGGATGTAAATCCGTATTTGTACGAGGTAGGGCGTGGTTTAAGGGAGGCTAATAAGGCCTTTGCTTTACGCTCCCGGAAATCTGTGCTTCCAAAGTTTTTAATTAATGAGCTTTTTTGATTTTATTTTTACTTAAATAAGTATATTTGGATTTTTTTAAAAAAAAAAAAACTTAATAACAAAATTGTCCACTCTTTATATTAGATATAATATTTTATAATTTTGAATTAAACTATTTACATCTTTATATTTGTAAATAAAATTTTATATAGCATGATCCGACATATTAAATTGCAAACAAAGGATCAATATCTATTAACTTGAACTAATTTATACTAATATAAATATTAGTAATAATGTTACTATGTGAAGTTACACCGCTAGAGTACATTCAAATTATGAAGAAGAAAACTAAAAATAAAATTAAGAAGCAGGATTCTTATTTAAAAATTGGTTTTTAAAGTTATAAAAAGAATATTCATCAAATTTACTGGTCACCTTTTATATACAATACAAAGAATTGATTTGTCTAAATATACAAGATCATAACGAAATAGAGAACGATGATGAATAAATTTTGATATAAAAATCATAAATTATTTAAGCGATCAAAAGAAAAATCAAAAGAATTTTGATTGAAATGTATACATACATATATATATATATATATATATATACACACATATTGAGATATCATTAATCTAATAGAGAAAGATAAAGATGTTCTATGTATATATATTAGCCATATATTGAGATAAATCTTTTAGTATAACATTCAATGCTTTTTCATAATATTTTGTTTTATATAACTCTTTTCATACAAAAGTATTATGGATATTGATACTTATATTTATCTCAAGTTTAAATTTAAATAAATGAGGTTGTTATTTCGTTGTAATGGTTTTACAAAATGGTTTAGCCACATCAAAACACTCTTTAATAGTGTCATTATTTTAAAAGACTATAATTGTCATTATTTTTATGAAATTTTTAATATCCTAACCCCCTTTACTACCTCCGGATCACTAGACTCCAAATTATTCGTTGCAGTAAATTTATTGGTTTTCACTTGTGTGATTCGAGCTACTTGGGAGTCTTCATCGATTCTATGTTAGAACCAATAGTTGCGGTAACTTTAGTGGGTTGAAATGGCTTAACCTGTGCTTTCTTTGAATTGTTCATTGGATGAGTCAAAATGACTTAGCATGTAATATATCCATTTAGATTGGCTTAGTCTCAAATGCGAAATAGTCTTATCGTTCAAAAATGAGAACGAGATGAATAGCGTTCGCTTTCAATATGAATATATGATATGATATGAATCTCAATGAATATTGAAGATATAATGCTTCTACCAGATGTGATGTTTAGTATTTGCTTAGTTATTTTAGTGATTGTATACTTGATCTTACATCTATCGACTTAAATTAATCTTGAATTTGTTACATAAAACGAACTTTATTAATATCCCCACCCCCACCTCCAAATGAACATTGAATAGTTCCAATTTGCAAAGGTACAAATCAAATCTTGGAGATCTGAAAGTAAACCATCATATCTCTTTGTGACATTCCACTAACTAATTGTAAATGGTCCCAAACCGTGTTTACGTGAATATTGAATAGTAACTACATACCCAACTTCTTACCTAAAAATGTTTAAATATCACTTGGGGTATATTTCTAATTAAGGTCCATAAAAACTAATCTAAGAAAAAAATATGGATCTCACATGCCATTCCATGGGTAGTAATAATAATTTTGTTGAAGTTGAAAAAAAGTATTTGAAAAGGTTGTGTCGGCCATGAATTTTACTCGAAAGAAATGAGTTCTATTAATAAAAGTTATTATTTCACTTGAAATACTCTTCAAACGATTTTTTCGACTTCAACTCATAGATAATGACCTCAAACGATTCTGTGATAGACTTCCATGTAATTATAACATCCAAGTAACTATGTTTTTTCCTTCAAAAAAAAATTGCTATATGTACACATGTTTTTTATTCAAAAAATAAAAATCTACGTGTATATTTTGTGTAATTTTCACAAAAAAGAATTAGATGCTTTAGTTCTTCTATGTAGTTCGAAGCCCATCATTCTTTTAGACAATTGAAGTATATTGCTGATTATTTTCTATCTTAAAACTTTTTTTATTTATTTTTATTTTTTATTCGAAAAATGCTCAAATATGAGTTCTAAGATAAACTTAAAATAAAAAGAATGAATAAACACTCTAGCTGATTCAAACCCAGGTCTTGCCAATCGATCCTCTAGCTGTACTAGCAATGACACTCCTATGCTTTTCATGAGTGCACTGTTAATTATATTCTAATTTCTGTCAGATTCTCAAGATAAATATACATATATGATTTTTTTCAAAATTAACGCGTGCACATGCACCCCACCTAGAGGGGTGAATCAGCCTCTGCTATCAAGAATGTTTTCATACTCAAAACTCGTAATCCAGATAAACATGAAACGTAGTTTGGGAAGTAGAACTACTCATTGAGTTGTGAAAATGACAATAAATGAATGAATAGTAGTGAGCTACAATAAATAGAATAGACATACTGTTGAGAAATTAAAAGCAATAGCATGTGTTTCTGATCCCAAGCAATTATTTCTATCTCCATGTTTCATAGCATGGCTGACCCCCTCCATGTGGATAAATGCATCCCCCAATCCACTCTTCTTTTAAATTAAATTAAATTAAATATTTTATAAGTTTAATTTTAGGTATAATATCGTAAAAATATTTTCACAATTAGATTATTTATAAGATAATTACAAGTAAATTTTTATATAATAATTAGTAACCAGTGACAAGTTGGAAATGATAACCAACCTGCTACATATATAAGTATATGATGTATATCAACACTACCTTATAACCTTTTTTTTTTTGGTTTCTCGTTCGGTGTCCGGAGCCATATTGAAGCCCAGATTAAATTTGGATCGCGCACTGCAAAGCCTATTCAGGGGAGGCGCTCTCAGCAGGATTTTCTTCATACTCTGAGCTCGAACTCGAAACTCAAAACCTTTGATTAAGGATGAAGCACTCTCACTACTGCACCACAATGTTGGTATAACCATCCGTTTGAAATTGTAACTAAATTCATATATCATATTTAGATGGCATGTTTCGCTTTTTGAGAAGATTTACAATTGAATTTAGATCAACTCAATATTTTATACAAGTAAAAGTTATGTATTAATAATTATATGAAAATATTATAAGTTATAATTTTTTGGACGAAAAAAAAATACATTTTAATATATTTGTGTAAAAGTTGTGCATGTGATGAATGACATAGCGCCGACTGGATATCACTAAGTAGCAAGCGAATAAAAAGATCGTCTTGCTGACCATACAGCTCCTTGCCCACTGAATAAAACAAATAAATGACAAAGCATAGTCCACTTGCATGATTTAAATGGATGGAAATTGAAATTAAAAAAAAAAATTGAATAAATGAATTTTTTTTAAAAAAATAATATATATTTATATATGTGTAAGATTATTTTTTTTAATCGTCAGACATGATAATTGTTGAGAACCATACAAGTTGTATGGTTTTTAGCTTTTGTTTTTATTTAATTTTAGGTACTTTTCATTGAGATTCTCCATGTGGATAATTGTTTCCAGTACCTATGAAAAACATATTCCCAAATAAATCAAAATCTCATATGTTAGTACTTTTCTTTAATCAGATTAATTTAACCAGCTACGAGGATGGAGTAAATAAACTTATTTCTAAGAAATGTAGCAAACTAACTCTTAGTTTTATCAAATCAAGAAAAAAGAAATAAGTGCTCTTGGATTACAAATTTTCTTCTTTTTTATTTCTCTTTTTAATAATAAGTGTATTTTTAGGGATTACACCTTCATTTGATAGAGTGTATTAGCAAAAATAATGTATGTATTAACTTTATATATTATTAATATCTTGTTAGGTGTTTTTTTCCAATCTATGTATAACTAATGTTTGCATTAGTTATACACTTTATTGTCTCTTAAGGCGTTTATTGCTAATACCACGAATTTCTAGGTATTAGCAATACAATGGTTTTAAGCATGCATCAGCATGATAAACAACTCAATTGCCCCTCAAAACTTTTTTACATCCTTTCCACCATAATAGTGGAGGGTATCTAATTTGCAAATAATATTTTAATACAATGCATGATATTTTTAATGCATCAAACCAAGCAATGCATAAAAATAATCTATGTATAATTAATACATGCATTGCAAATGCAAGCATTACTAATACACTCTATTTAGCATTATTCGTATACACTCTACCAAACGACCCCTTTACATACTCTAACGAAGGTGCATTTGATGGATAGCGAGTACCCATGATTTTTTTCCTTCCGGAATTTATAGTATTCCCTCCGGGCTCCATCCATCTTTATTTGTCTACTATCAGTATTTTGGAATATCCAATAATACTCCCTCCTTCCACTATTGTTTGTCAGGTATACTAAAAATAGTAGTCCAAAATTAATTGTCAATTTAAACAATCAAGAACAATTAGTCACTGAAAAAAATTGTTTTTACAGTTTTCAAAAAGTACAAACCATTTTAATAATGATTGATAGTAGAGTTATATTAGTCAAATTGCACCTTATATTAAATTTAAAGGGTTGTGCATGCTCTTATCCTGACAAACAATAGTGAACGGAGGGAGTATTTGTCCAGTTTATAAAATCAATGAATAATTTACCATGTTGTGTCTATTTTACCCTTGCTATTAAACACTATTCATTTTTCAATGTTTAGATGACTTATATTTAATAAGGGTGATTTGGTAAAATTATCTCTATCATTTATTGCTTCTTAATCTGTGTGTCAAATCAATAATGTATAACTATTATTGGACTGGGGAGTAATAAAGATCAAATGGTGGAATTTACGGAGCAATTATTTCCTTGAATAACAAAGATTTCATTAATTGTTTGTGATTTAATTATACAATTGACTTTGGATCGGATGTAATATAATCGTAAATTTTAATCATTTTGTCACACCCACATACAATCACCTTAGATTCATCACTAAATAACTTCAATACAAAAAATATAAAACTCACCAAGTATTATGGATAAAAAATGTATATGTGTGCGCCTAGTAATTAAATACTTTCGATCTTTTTTAATCTAATCCCCTAGCCAAATCAATAAGTCAAAAGAATACGTCAGCCAGCTTTTATGTTAACTTTGATTTAATTTCGATTTGATTTGATTTTTGATATTTCTTTTAACACCCTGGCCATCACTTCTGTCTCAACTATATACTTGCTGAAAGTGAACATCAAAGAATACGAACAAGGCTATTGCTAGTTGTAAAGAAAACTGTTGGAAAGTTCAATCAAGAAAACATTTGAAAGATGGTAAGAACTTTTATAATAAAATGTTTTTGGCCATATATATATATATATGATTCTTAATTTATAAGTAATTATTAAAGTATATATGAGGTGTTACGGTATAGTACGGATGGTACCATTTATTGGGAAATGGGACATGTCATCATGTGTATGTTTTTTTTATATGAAGGTTTGGTGTTTGAATTATTGCTTCTTTCTTAATTTCATATATGGTTTTCGATATCAATATTATTGAGGTTCGATTAAATTTAAATTTGTATTAACAAATTAAAAGGGAAAATATCATCTCTAACAAAGACGATTTTGAACATAGCAGAGTTTAAGTCAGAACTTCAAATTAAGAATGAAAGATTATTTATTGCTTCGCTATGAACTCTTATTTTTTATTGAATAATGGCCTTTGGTTATGGGAAAAAGTAAGCCAAATAGCATAGGTTTGTGAATTGATTAGGTACATGCGGCACATCACATGTCCTATGTCTTCTTTATTGTCTTTTAAACCCCATAATAAGAACTTCTTTATTTTCTTTTTTAGTAATTTAAGTTTGTGCCTTAATTTTTTGAAATATTCTATTTAAAATTTGCATTCGTTTTCAATCCTTTTTCTTTTGTCGAAATTTCCTTCTTGCTCACCTAATTACTCAAAGAACAAAGTATATGAAAAAAGTAGTTGGAGAGGCTTGACGTGATCTCCATATAAATAATATTCCATCCTCACATTTTATATGAGTTGATTAGTTTGATTCAACACGGAATTTAAGAAAAAAAAATAAAGATTGTTTAAACTTGTAGTCTAAAATAAGTGACAGGTATTTGTGTAACTATAAATCATTTTATTAAGGATAAAATATGTATTATAAAGTTAAATTGTTACTTAATATAGAAATATGTCATTCTCTTTTGAACTGACTAAAAAAAAAAAAATCATAACAATTGAGACAGAGGGAGTACTATATAATCTATAAGTAATATGCGCTGCATATTGTTTGAGAGAATAAGTTTTAATTTGTTTCATTATATATGTTTAGATAATACTCGCCTTATGCGCTAGTTTTTAAACTTGAGTCGAGTTCGAAGCTTAGTTTCTTTTGTGGGGAAGAGGGAGGTGTTAAGTGTCCCATTTGTTGGTCAAGGGAGGTTGTTGTCCCATTAATTATATGATTTTGAATAATCTTTACTTTATGAATTATCTTTTGATGTTGAATTAGCTAGACCTAATATTATTAGTTTCCACACAAATTACTTTATTTGGTGGAATGGAGGTAGTTATTTGATAGTGATTGCCAACATATTGACTCAAAATAATACTAAGCTCACATTTTGACCCTTGTGTCATTTTATGCGTTTTAATTTGATTGGACATTAAATTTAGGACATAATTTTGAATATTTTGATTTTTGTAAATCAAAAGAAATATGTATAAAGTACTAAATGTCATTAAATAAAATAATTTTAAATATGTCAAGTGAATAATTGAAGTTTAAAGAGTTACTACTATACAAGTGAAATATAATATTTGAAAATTGTCTCAAATTCAACTTCGAAAATAAAAAAATGAAAAAATTTCATGGCCAAATAGTATCCTCATCCCATTATCCTTTTTTACTACGATTTAAAGATGTAATAATATTTAAATTTGTTTTTGTTTATTGGACTTGCGATTCCTAATTAATTGTATACATGTCTTAATTCAAATTAGTGCTAATAAAATGCTAGTTGGTGTCTGTCTAAATAAATCAAGAGTAATTATTAATTGTTGTTATCTCTACTGTACAATATATGGTGTAAGAAATAAAGACAAAGGCAAGGCCAAGTGAATGAGAATCAAAGAGAAAATCCAAATCTCATGTAAATTAGAATCTTTGATATGTAATTATTAATGCTAACTTTTCTCCAGTTGCTTTTTTGTGTTAATGCTAGGGTGACGGCACATATATTCCAATAATAATACAGAATCAATCTAGGACTCTTAACTCAAATTCGAGATTTAATCAATAGTGGAGACGTGTCAAAATTTTTATGAAAGGTGTTCATGTTAACAGAATTACTTTAATTGAAGAATAAGGGGCAAGAGTTATATTACAATATAATATAATTCATCTAAATACAAAAGAATAGGAAGGCTATATATAAGCATCCATTAACTAAACCTAACCTAATAGGAATCCATTAACTAAACCTAACCTAATAGGAAATAGAAACAATAACAAAAGTCCAAACATAGTAACATATGGACTAACATCCCCCCTCAAACTCACAATGCAACATCAATAAGCATTGAGAGTTTGTCACACAAAAACCGAAACCGAGATATTGACTGCGCCTTCGTAAAAAGATCAGCAATCTATTTGCCTCGCGATACTCTGTAAAGAACTCCACTTCTTTGGTATTCTTCTTGCGATGATCTTGTTGCATCATAATTTTGAGAATTCCCAACAACCCAATTACACCAATAATCTCAAAAAATACCTACACTATATCCACTTCAACTTTCTTCTAATTTTTCTCAGATCTTACACCAAAGAGCAAATCAAACCCAAACTACAAACACCAAAACCAGAATTAACCAAAAATCAGCTGCAATTCCACCACCGACAGCTGCTCCATATCACCAAAACCGAAAATCCTCTTCGTTTTTCCCCAATTCAGGAACTTAAACACACTGAAAAAAAACTCCACTACCAGCTCACTCATCCACTTCTAAAGAACCCACCAAGATTCCTTACACTACTACACAAAAAACAACAAAAAATACCAAAAAAAAAATAAATTCGAAAGAAGCTGAACAGAAACTCAAATTCTGAGCAAACCCTTAATGGGTTTTGAAGATCTAATGGTAATTGACAGAAGAGACAGAGAAAAGACGGAAGAACCGATACGAGAAGCAAATCAAAAAACCGAACCCTAGTTCGAACAAATCAAAAAACCGAACCCTAGTTCGAACAAATCAAAAACCGAACCAACCCAAAACGAACAAATAAAAAAAAAAATAAATAAAAAAAAACTAACCCTAGTTCGAACAAATCAAAAAACGAACCCTAGTTCGAACAAATCAAAAAACCAAACCCTAGTTCGAACAAATCAAAACCGAACCCAAACAAAACAAAAACCGAACCCAAACAAATCAAAATCAAACCCAAACAAATCAAAAACCGAACCCAAACAAATCAAAATCGAACCCAAATAAATCAAAATCGAACCCAAACAAATCAAAAATCGAACCCAAACAAATCAAAAATCGAACCCAAACAAATCAAAACCGAACCCAAACAAATAAAAAACCAAACCCAAACAAATCAAAAACCGAACCCAAACAAATCAAAACCGAACCCAAACAAATCAAAGGAGCATGGATCAATCACCAAAAAAATGCATGGTGACCCAACTTTTGCTAACATAATCATTGGCAAGACGGACAACATATATGGGTGCCACCCGCCGGCAGCGGAAGCTCTTTGATTGTTTACCAAGATCGCAGAGGCTCTGATACCATGTTAACAGAATTACTTTAATTGAAGAATAAGGGGCAAGAGTTATATTACAATATAATAGAATTCATCTAAATACAAAAGAATAGGAAGGCTATATATAAGCATCCATTAACTAAACCTAACCTAATAGGAATCTATTAACTAAACCTAACCTAATAGGAAATAGAAACAATAACAAAAGCCCAAACATAGTAACATATGGACTAACAGTTCAAATTTTGGATCGTAAATTCAATTTTTTTTTATTATAGAAATTTGATCTTGCATGCCCCGTATACTTTTGCACCCAATACTTATCGAGTTGCGGCTCACTTTATGTTAAAATTGTGTGTGTGTGTGTTTTTTTAATATCTTACATATTTTAACTAGTTCATAATAAAAAAAATATAGATTCACGGAATCAAACTTGGACACCGTGTAAGTTTTAGGCCTATTAGCCTATCCTTGCCATTACGCTACGAGTCTCCAATTATTATAAAAGTTTTCAAAATACTACATATATCAATATAAAGTAAGATTTACTCCAATTTTAAACTTTTTTTTATATATATATATAGAGAGAGATTTATGTATATCCTTGCCATTACGCTATGAGTCTCCATTGATTATAAGAGTTCTCAAAATACTGCATATACTAATATAAAGTAAGATTTAACCCCTCTCTCTATATATATAGTACTATCTTTCAATGAAAGATATTTAGATAGACATCCTGACAACATCGTAACTCTAATCCTTAAGATAGAGGGATCTTAATCTTCTAACCACTGATTAATCCTTTTGTCATTGTCTCATTGATCACATTATTGTATTTTTCATCTTTTGACTCTTCTTTGAAACTCCAATTAAATGCAAATTTCATGTATGCCCACAAAAGACTTTTCTTATATACGTACCAAGACATTTTCTTATTAAGAAAAAAAAAAAATCCTTAAATACCTAATACTTAGCCCATAATACATGGACATAAAAGACCTAACTTTACCATCATAGAAAGTACACCATATATTAGTTTTTCTTTTGGGAGTTTTTAATTCTTGTGGATGAAACTACTTTTCTCCCCCATCCCACCCAACTTTAATTTAATTAGTTTTTCGTTCTTTTGAAAATTCAAAACAATAATTTTTTTGTCCCACTTGGTACCATATAAATAAACTTAAATAAAGACTATTTCTAATGTGCCTAAACTCTTTACTTTCAATTAATTTTTTGCTTTGATGAGATGAACACTCCGTAATCAAGTTTAAAATTTTAACCACGTTTATAAACAACAATACTTAACTATTGCATATGCATATGAAATATCAAAATAATATTCGATAGTTAGGTAAACAAACAGTAAAAGAGAATGAATCATGATTATATATAAAGTATAATTATGAAGGACTTTTTGTGTCCGAAATCTGTTTTGGACCTGATTAATTTAGATTCGTGTGTAAAAATCTCATTTTAAGAGGTAAAGTACTTTCTACAAAAAATGATCATATACATCGGAGTTTGTAATATAAATCTCTAATTAAAAATAAAATAGTACCTACTGTTCCACTATAATCTTTAGTGATATAATAATAATTATTACTATTATAAAGAACCTAATTGACATCATAGAAAGTTCCATTCTCATATGATATAATATTTTAAATATCACACATGAAATATCAAAATAATATTTGATAGTTTATGTTTTATGATCATAAAATCGAAGTTAGGTTAACAAACCATTTTATTTGTATAGTTCCCTTAAAATTGAGGACAAATACAAGAAGCAATGTTATTTTAAGTTCAATGAAAGGGCAAAATGTTCAATTTTTTATTTATTTATAATTTTCACAATAACATTTGATGTTTATTTTGATAGGAAAAGTTTTTCAAACATTTGGCTTCATAACCGTTAAATTAGGCCAATGTATATTTTGTCCTTTCCATAGATATATGGCTAGCAACCTTGAAAACTTATTCCAGGATTTGTTCACTGATATTGTGCCACATTATTTAAATTTTGCTTTTTTAAAATTATACAGAAAATCAGATCTGAATATTAAAAGCTTGATACAGACCTTAAATAAATAAAATATATCTCGTCACTACCAATCTAAGATACACCAAAAATATTGATGGCCTACTTTGAATAGGAAAGTTAAATACTTTTCTTTTGTTGTTGATAATTATGTGTTCAGACCAGTTTATGTGGGTAGACGTTAAAATTTTTTGGGACTCTACAAATTGTATTCAATTTGAATTGGGACTTTATAAGGTTCGTTCAATTCCAACTAAAATTTTTGGAGGCTACTCAACCATAAACCCTAGTTACAAAGGGTACTATATTTCCTTGAAAAGGCATCTCGAAAATCTCGAATATCCCATAAACTCTTGAGTATTTTTAAAGATCAAGATCTCGATATATTCCATAAAAGTCATGAAATATTCATATAGATGTCAAATCTAAATCATCCTAGTTCGGAAATACGCAACTAACGGCCCTCGAATCATGGATCAATCTTATGAGAGGAGAATCAAGAGAGGAACAAAATTGTACCCACACAATTATCAATAAAACATTCATGTTTCTTCAAATTTTATTTGTCTGATTGATTTATTTTTCATATATTTAAAATTTGTTGCAAATAATGTGTATCTTGATTAATTTGATATAATACATGTAACCTCTCACAATTATTATGTATAATGTACCATCGATGTAGTACATGTAACCTCCAACCAATATTATGTACAATCAAGTATCCTCCAACGTGACTCGATATTTTATTTTTTTAAAAATGAAACTTTTCAACGAAGGCGTTCTGAATTAATCGAATGCAAATATTGAGCATCGAGAAAAAAATAATCCAAAATTGAAAGGTAATATATGACTGTAAAAGGAGCCAAAAAGTAAGTTTTATATAATCTACGGATATTAGAGAAAGTAGAAAAGAAGAAAAGGGAAAGTAAAGATGGAAATGTGGAAAGTTTGAAGAAAAGAAAGCTGAATAAGGAGGAAAGGCAACTAAGCTTTTTGCATGCACCATGTTTAATCAATTTTTTTTACGTTTATTAAAAAATATAAAATATAAATTAAGCCATTCTTTTTATAACTAATTTTAATTTGAAAATTAACCTATATATTATAATTATAAAGAAGTGTATCTTTAACGTCAAGAGTATTAATTAAAAATAATTATCAATTTTAGTCTTAGACTTTTAGGATGACAATTGTTTTAAACTAAAATGTTCGGTTGTTAAAAAGTAAATCTTGCACCTCACTAATTAAGTATGTGATCCATGATATGCTTATTTATGAGAAAAATAATTAATCTTTTAGGAGAAAGAAAAATTTTGTATTTCTACTCTCCTATAATAGTTGTCCACTAGTGACTTGACAATTGGTACACATCTTAAAAAACAATATATAATAGAGGTAATATTACCCTTTAAATATATTAAATTTAATATTTTGGAAAATGTTTATTAGACGATATTGAATACTAGTATTTAACACAAGAGTAAAATGGACACAAAATGATAAATTATCTCTTGATTTTTCAAACTGAACAAACTCGTAAAAAATAGAAGTATGTTTATCTATGCTACATTTCCATTTATTGCCTCGAGAAATATTGAGTGAGTGCATTAATATTAATCCTATACTATTATACTAATCGGCTTTAAAATCGTACTTATTTACGGATGTACTTACGTTTTTCTATGAATCTACTTATTAAGAATGGCTTAATTAATGACATTTACTTTGAGAGAAACTTGTTAATAGTTGGATTTTTGTTAATTATTTCATCCGTCTTATATTATCTTTACGTATTTCTTCCCCGACGTTTCTTAGAAAAAAACATTAACTAGAAATGCTTTTGGTTATTTAATTTTTATTTGTGTCTCAATATAACTTATATGTAATATTAAATATTTACTCTATTGAAAGGAATTAGTGCTAATAATAAAATTTAAAAAGAACAATTAATTTTATCTTGAATGAAAATTTAAAATAATAAATTACTAATTATTTTTTAATAAGGACGACAATTAATTTGAAATGCAAGAGTAACAAATTATTCAAAAAGCTTGTATTTTCTCTGTTTCAAAATACTTGTTATAATTTCCTTTGACAAATATTATAAAATGTATTTTTTGCCATGTGAGAAACAATTCAACTAATAATATTTCAATATATTTTTTAAATATATAATTAAAATTTAAAATAAATTAATTTAATTTAAAAAATTAAACACATTAACTCTCAAAAAATAAAATGTGATAACTATTTTGGAACGATGAGAGTAACCTATAGCCAGCAGCATCATCAAGGGACAAAAGGAAAAAAAAAGTCATGAAATGACAAAAAATTAATAGGGGTTGGAAAACAATCTTTGGAAAATGACACATAAATTTTTTTTTTTTTTGGTAGAAACATATAAAAAGTTAAAAGTTACCTACTATTCTTTCCAAAAAATATTAACGATTTGTTGATTATTCGGTGGACACCACAAAAAGTTGTCCATTTATTTGATTTTTCTTATGTGAAAAGTTCCACTAAAAACAATTATTGTACCTTTTCAATTGAAAGAAAAATAAATAAATGGAATTGTTCAATGATTTGCTAATTATATATGGAGATATTATTTTCATATTTTTAAATTTGGTTTATAAGTGATGAATTGTTGATTGCCAAATGGCTAGTTTTTATTTTTGAAGTGATAATCACGTCCTAATTATTATTAGTATATTTTGATGACTTCAACTTTATTAATTAAGGATTATACAATCCCATGTGACTTTGTCAAAATTATAATTATGTTTAGTGGCCAAGATCATTGGATTTGTATTTCAATTATTGTTCTCAAACGTGGGTACATGAACATGACTAAACAAGCAAATTTTTTTTTTTTTTTTTTTTAGCTATATACCAACTTTATATTTATGTATATTTCAAGAAATCACAAGTCAAATTTATGCAATTACGTTTAATTATACATAAAATTTACGAAAAAAACAAAAACGTTTAAAACCTATAGTCTAAAATAGAATTCATCATTAATTCTTTCTCCGGCTTAACAAACACCAAGTTTATATGCATAAGAATTAGAGCATAGTTGAAATTGAATTATATTATTATTTACTTGAATTTGTCAGTATAAAAATTATTATATTATTAATTTAGCTGATGTAACAAACTATCACTATTTATTTGTAAAAAATAATAATTAAGAACAATATATGATCCTTCTGCCGTCTAACAAACAATAAAATTGTTTAGGAATGCACCAACAACAAATGTGGTAAAGTGATAAGTACTTTTTTATTTTTAATAAAATGTCTCAAGTTCGAATACCCATGAATACGCACGGAGTCACTTTTATTAGAAAGCGCTTTACTTTTCAATGCGAATTCAGATTTAATCGTGCCCCGTGAATTCAAATTTAATTGTGCCAGTAGATACTGGACAACCGGGTGGGAAAAAATAAATAAAAGTTGCTTAGGAAGGTGAAAATAAATTGACTAGATCTGCTGGTTGAAGGAATGTGTCAACTTGCAGACTTAAGGTATTTTTTTTTATTATATGCAAATATATCAGTCCACAACAAAATAATAAAAAATAACATAATGTTGAAGAGATCTAATAAAAAATACTATTACTATTATTAGTTTAATTACCTTTTTTGATTTTTTTTTTTGAAAAAATATATTATAATCTGGATCAAAATAGACTGTGACCAGCTATACGTCAAAGAAGTTTGTGTAGTACAACTAAGTAACGTGCATTAGGAAAGTTGACTGTCTTTTTATTAAAAAAAGAAAATATTTTATTTTTGTAAACAAGAAGATATTTATTTGTCTTTCTTCTTATTCACAAATAAAATCACAAAATTTTAATTAATTCAAAGATTAAAAAAATAAAAATAAAAGGAAAAAGACGACTAAAAGAAGTATGGTACTTGTTTGTGTGGGTGGGGGGGCACATGAGCATGTGCAGGCGCACCCCTTATTATTATACCGATCATTCATCAATTAAAATATTTTTATCAAAAAATTATATTATATTATTTATATATATTATTTTTTAATTTTTTTAATGTCTTTAATGAAATTTCTGACTTTGTTGTTTTACGTTACTCCAAATGGTCACTCACTAACTGAGACAACAGAATCTCTTTATATAGAAAGAAACTGTGTTACTTCTTTTAGTAGAAAAAGTAAAATAAAGCAAAGTTTATTTTAGTGAAAGAAAATAATGCAGTTAAAGTTAGAATTAAATATAAATAAAATTAAAATAGAAAGGAAAATATTTTTTAAGAGTTAATTAAATTAATTTTAAGGTTAAAATTAATTTAATGTTTTAAAATTAAAATATCAAAAAATTATATGAAAAATATTATAAATTACAATTTTCTTATATCAATTTGATGAAAAAAATTATATATTGATCAAATTCGTATTATTTAACTTTCAAACTGAAAATGAAAAGTACGATAATATTAGTCAAAGATGGTGTTTTAAAATATTGATCAAATTTGCATTGTTTTAACTTTCAAACTTAAAATGAAAATTATCACAATATTAGTCAAAGATGTATGATTTGACTTTTGAAAAAAATAATACCCATCAAAATTAGTATTGCTAAATTTTGGAGAAAAAAATCGTGACAAGTATTTCGAAACGGGTAGGGTACATAAGAGGGTATAAGAGTGTTTGGAGCCTGTTATATATTAGTCTTCCACACTGTGTTTTGGATTTGGTGGGTGACTTACCAATCCTATTTCAGGACCCAAAAAAATCCTATCTTTCTTTGGTGGGCAGTTGTTGCTTCTCTTCCTACTCTTTAACTCAGCTCAGTTATCTTGTTTTTTCTTTGATGGGTGATTTTTTAGTAACTTATTGATATAATATAATAAAATTGTGTTAAATCTTGAAATAGGAAGAGAGGAAATTGAGCAAGATGGGGGAGAAACCTGAGGTGTTAGATGCTGTATTAAAGGAGACTGTGGATTTGGTAATGGATCTGACTAAAAAGATCAATTTTTTAAACTTATATTTTGTTGGTTTTAAGGGTTTGTTTCCTTTTTTGTTGGTGTTGTAATTGCAGGAGAATATACCCATTGAAGAAGTTTTTGAAAATTTGAGATGTACCAAAGAGGGTCTTACTGGTACAGCTGCCCAAGAAAGGTTGGCAATTTTTGGGTACAACAAACTCGAGGAGAAGAAGGTGTGGTGATGATTACTCTTTTTTTTCTTTTTGTAGAATTGTTCCTTTTCTTGTTTTTTTTGATTCCCCTGCTGGTCCACTTTGAACTGAATCTCTGTATATTCTCTTCCTTTTTTGATTTGGTACTTTGATGGGTTAGTTTTCTTTTTTTGTTGCTGAAATGTTTCCTCTTTTCTCCTTTTGTTTGCTTTGGATATCTTGTCTGTCTTGTTTGGACTTTGAATGGTCTCTTTTTAGCTGAAAATTAGATGTCTTTAGTTGAACTAGCTGAATTGATGGATAATTTGATGTTTAAGTTTTTGACTTAAAAGTTGAAACGAACTGTTATCATTGTTGAATGTTACTGTTTGCTGTGTTATAGGAGAGCAAATTCTTGAAATTTCTGGGGTTTATGTGGAATCCTCTCTCATGGGTTATGGAAGCTGCTGCTATTATGGCAATTGCTCTTGCAAATGGAGGAGTAAGCTTTGACGATCTGATTTACCTTTAAGTTGGATAATATGTTGGTTCTTTTGACTTAATTGAATATATGTCGAAATTTGTAGGGAAAGCCTCCGGATTGGCAAGATTTTGTGGGTATTATTACCTTGCTTGTGATTAACTCAACAATTAGTTTTATTGAGGAGAATAATGCTGGCAATGCAGCAGCTGCTCTCATGGCTCGTCTCGCTCCTAAAGCCAAGGTTCTAGAGTCACCAACCATAATCTGTTATTCAATTGCTATTAGACAGCATGTGAAAGTTGTTTAACTTTCATAATTTTGATGGGAAGTATGAGGTTGAGAAACTAATGGAAAGTCGTCATGATTGTTTGCTCTTGTTGATATATGCAGGTTCTTCGAGATGGAAAATGGAATGAAGAAGATGCTGCTGTTCTTGTTCCTGGGGACATAATCAGTATTAAGCTGGGAGATATTGTTCCTGCAGATGCTCGTCTTCTTGAAGGTGATCCGCTGAAAATTGACCAGGTGATTAAGTTTTTACAATTCAATAAGTGGTTGCTCTCTGCATTCAATATTTTATTTAACTGTGGCACTGATACAATCTATTATTTGCAGTCTGCTTTGACTGGTGAATCTCTTCCTGTAACAAAAGGTCCTGGAGATGGTGTCTACTCTGGTTCCACCTGTAAGCAGGGAGAGATAGAAGCTGTCGTCATCGCCACTGGGGTTCATACCTTTTTTGGGAAGGCTGCACACCTTGTTGACAGTACAAACCAAGTGGGACACTTCCAAAAGGTGAGTTCAACTTGTATTGTCTTAATTGTTTTGAATATTAGTTGATAATCTCATTCTTCTGAATCTCACATTCTATGTTGTTGATGTCTCTATCAGGTTTTGACTGCTATTGGAAACTTCTGCATTTGTTCAATTGCAGTGGGGATGATAATAGAGATTATTGTGATGTACCCTATCCAACACCGCAAATATCGCCCTGGGATTGACAATCTTCTTGTCCTTCTCATTGGTGGAATTCCAATTGCCATGCCAACGGTTCTTTCAGTCACAATGGCAATTGGTTCTCATCGGCTCGCTCAACAGGTTTGTTAGATAGCATCATGATCTTAGGATATAGTGTTTCAGCATGTCTTCAATCGTGAGGTATCGTGTTCAGCAGTTCTGATAAGTGATTGCATATTTCATCATTTTAACTATTCAGGGTGCTATTACGAAAAGAATGACAGCTATTGAGGAGATGGCTGGTATGGACGTGCTTTGTAGTGACAAGACAGGAACCCTTACACTAAACAAGCTTACTGTTGATAAAAACCTTGTTGAGGTGAGAATAAGAGTTCAGTCTTATTCCTTATTCCTTATTCCACACAGACTCTGATTTTCTTTTGTTTGTTCCTGCTAAATTTTCAGGTTTTCGCCAAAGGTGTTGATGCAGATACTGTCGTTCTGATGGCAGCTCGAGCGTCTCGTACAGAGAACCAGGATGCCATTGATACTGCTATTGTTGGGATGTTGTCTGACCCGAAGGAGGTAACTTTAGAATTGCTCGACTGTGTCATTGGTGCATCCATTTTAGCTATAGAACTGTTCTAATGCTGCCATTAATGCAGGCTCGTGCTGGCATTCGTGAAATACACTTTCTTCCTTTCAATCCAACTGACAAGCGTACAGCACTTACTTATCTTGATGGTGAAGGAAAAATGCACAGGGTCAGCAAAGGGGCACCAGAGCAGGTATGACTGTGATCATCTAAGTAGTCCTTCTTTGCTTGCTTCCATGATTGCATTTTCTAACCAATTACTGCAATGTGGATTAGATTCTAAATCTTGCACACAACAAGTCAGACATAGAACGTAGAGTTCATGCAGTGATTGATAAGTTTGCTGAGAGGGGCTTGCGCTCACTTGGTGTGGCATACCAGGTATTTTGCTTTCCTTTTATCATCTGTGGAACTAATCATGTCATATATAAATTGAATGAATCAATTATCTTGCAGCTTAAGCATATAACCTAATACTATTATAGTGGAGAGGAGGGATTAATTATTTGTCTCCAAATCCAATCATTGTGTCAAAAAAAGTAGAGGCTTTATTTTGCTTAATGCCTTAATCACATACACCCTAACTTTCCATGCAGGAAGTTCCAGAGGGAAGGAAGGAGAGTTCCGGAGGACCATGGCAATTCATTGGTCTCCTGCCTTTGTTTGATCCTCCACGACATGACAGTGCTGAGACTATAAGGAGGGCTTTGAATCTTGGAGTGAATGTTAAAATGATCACAGGTATTTCTAATTTTTTTATTTTTTATGATCAATATATTGAAACATTGTTGGCAAATAGACTGCATGCTATATTGGCAATTTGGTAGTAATGGCTACCCAACCCCTTAATAGAAGGAAGAGAGAAAGGAAAAATTTATCCAGTGAGTAGAGGATTCCAAAATCATCACCAACTTGAGATGGTAATGCAGTCTGCTACTAATTCTTTGTACACTGAGCTTGTTGGCTGTTGCATCTAAGACTACTTTTGATTCGTTCCAATAATGGGGCTGTGCCTTTTTGTTTTTGATTTTTGGTGAGGACAGTATGATAGTTGTACTGGATTATGGTTCATTTTAGAGGCACCGCCTGGTCTTATTGACTTGAGAGTGATGTCTATGCCCGTTGCTTGGCATTTTCATTTATTGTGTTGATAAGGATTTCAGGCATTCACAATTGAATTTTAAAGACTATTACTTTGTGTCTGTCAACTTGTGTTTTACCAAGATATTGCTTTTTGCTGTAAAAAGCTCAGATGTAATTTGGATGTGTGTCATCTTACTGGTCGTGCGTTTTTTGCTACATCGAAGTTTTGACATGTTTATGTGCCTACTTAAATTTCTTGATGTCTGTTCTTTTGGCAGGGGATCAACTGGCTATAGGAAAAGAAACAGGGCGTCGTCTGGGAATGGGAACCAACATGTATCCTTCATCTGCTCTGTTGGGGCAGACTAAGGATGAATCAATTGCTTCTTTACCAATCGATGAACTGATAGAAAAGGCTGATGGTTTTGCTGGGGTATTCCCTGGTATATTTCTCTCAGAAAATTCTTTTACTTCTCCTAGTTTTGGGTATTCAATAGGGTACTTGTTTATCGGAATGTTCGTCTCTATTGATACCTTGTCTTGCTCATTGTCTTAGAGCACAAATATGAGATAGTAAAACGCTTGCAAGCTAGGAAGCATATCTGTGGAATGACTGGAGATGGAGTCAACGACGCTCCTGCTTTAAAGAAGGCTGATATTGGGATAGCTGTTGATGATGCCACTGATGCTGCTCGTAGTGCTTCTGACATTGTTCTTACCGAACCTGGTCTCAGTGTCATCATTAGTGCTGTTCTGACTAGCAGAGCAATCTTTCAAAGGATGAAAAACTATACGGTATATATTTGTCTTGTTGGTTCTACTAGAGGCGTATATTTAGATCCTTATACATCCTAATTTTTTGGTATATCTTAGCATCTGTTATTTTGAGGGTAGTGCTTAACGCACTTACAATCTGTCTCTGATGTACGATATTGATAATTTATCCGTCTTTTTTTTTGCATCGGCAGATATATGCTGTTTCCATCACAATCCGTATTGTGGTATGTTTTTTGGCTGCTGCTTCTTTTCTCTTTAATTTTTATGATTCTTAAATGATATTTTGACATCTTCTATTTATGTTACAGCTTGGTTTTATGCTTCTGGCCCTTATCTGGAAGTTTGACTTTCCACCTTTCATGGTGCTTATCATTGCAATTCTCAATGATGGTTGGTCCTTTTCACTAATAGTAACATAGACAATGTTTAGTTTAAACGCTCCGTCATTTTAAAAGACCCCTAATTTGTCTTTAAGATAAAATTTGAGAGTATTGAAATGAAACATGCTTGTATTATTATACAAAATTAAAATAAAAAAGGGCTAGAAGTTCTCTATATTTTCTAATGGCTTACAAATCTCTGACATGAATAAAAGATCATAGAGAGTACAGGACCTAAAGTAAATGTACTAACATGTGAAACACTTTTCCAATTAATTATTACTCCATCCGGTTCAAAATACTTCTCTTGCCTTACAAATTTGGTCCAAACTAAGTGTCATTTAAGAAAGCAAGAGTTTAATTATTTTCAAATCTACTCTTGCTGTAATAACTGATCCCTACATCTTTCTATGCTTATTTACATTTACTAGGTAAGAGAGAGAGTAATTTAGTCAATAACTCTTATAAATAATGATATTAACTACTTCCTTAGTTTACTTTACTTATCCACTCTTCCAAAAGTAGTTTTTCATTTTTACTAGTCACTTTTAACATATTAAGAGACACATTTATTCTTTTCTTATTTTACCTTCAACATTAATTATTTATTTCCCCAATTTACGAAAGACTATACATCAAGTAATATTTGTATTGTGGTAATATAATCATATTAATCATCTGAAGGTCATGCAAAGTCAAAGTGGACAAGTAAAGTGAACAGAGGGAGTAGTTTTCTTAATGGGTGTACCAAAATCTGAAAAATATATTTCGGTTGATTGATAAAAATAGTGGCAAAATTAGAGGATGCAGTATGTTTGTCATTATCGCTATTTCAAAAGATAAGGTAGATTGATAAAAAATGTTATCAGGAGCTGTTATCATGCCTTTCAAGTTCCATGTGTAGGACCTCTAAAGGTTTAATAACCTTTTTCTGTGACAATGTGATAGTAATTTATTATTGTTGGTATTAACGCCTGCATTCATGTGGTATAAGAAAAGTAGAGAACCTACAAAAGAAAAAAATGATTTTCTACCAAAGACATCCAATCTTCAATTCAAATTGGAACCCCATGGATGCACCAAAGAGAAATAGGAATAAGCGGCTACTCCTCAAATGTACAAAATCATTTTTCATTTCATCAAAAGCTCTTCTTTAAAGTTTAGTATGATCTGCCACTGCAATGTTTAGTTAGTTCTCTTGCCGTTCTAGTGTCTTTTCTATGTCTCACTTCTAATGTTATAATCTCAGGTACCATTATGACAATATCAAAGGATAGGGTCAAACCATCTCCTCTGCCTGATAGTTGGAAGCTGGCTGAGATTTTCACTACTGGGGTTGTTCTTGGTGGCTACTTGGCAATGATGACAGTCATTTTCTTTTGGGCAGCATATGAGACAGATTTCTTCCCGGTGAGCATATGAGTTTCCTGTAAAATATCAATAAATTTGTTCTGTTTTGACATGACAATGAACAGACACAATATTCACAAAAAGATACAGGGAGTTTGAGATGTAGCTGTTATGTATTATATAATAAGAACTAAAGAAAGAATGTTTGGCCGCACAGACTGGTCATCTTTTATCTATGAAAAATGGAGGACTTTCATCTTACCTGTGCAGCAGAACTTTGATAATAGTGTTGTTATGATGACTAACTGTATGTTAAACTAAATGATCTGTTGACTTTGCTGTTTGGATTTTTTATATGTTGAACCGGTGTTTATTAGGACTGTTCTTAGTTTGTAATCTCACTCAGTTTGGTGATTTTCCAGCGTGTATTTGGGGTATCAACACTTCAGAGGACAGCAACTGATGACTTCAGGAAACTTGCATCAGCAATTTACCTTCAAGTGAGCACTATCAGTCAGGCCCTGATATTCGTCACAAGATCTAGAAGTTGGTCATTTGTTGAGCGTCCTGGTTTGTTGCTTGTGGTTGCTTTTCTGATTGCTCAACTGGTAAGCCATTTGCTCATTCATTCTGGCAAACTTTCCACTACTTCATCAATCTATAATATTTGGTTGCTAATTTTTAAACAGGTTGCCACCTTGATTGCTGTTTATGCAAGTTGGAGCTTTGCTGCAATCGAAGGAATTGGCTGGGGTTGGGCAGGAGTAATCTGGCTCTACAATTTAGTATTCTACTTCCCGCTTGATATAATCAAGTTCTTAATCAGATATGCTCTCAGTGGAAGGGCCTGGGATCTTGTTCTTGAGCAAAGGGTATGTTATGCAGTAGAGATATACATATATGATATATATAATCATTCTTATGCTATTTTCATCCAACGGTATGTGACGAATTTTCTTTGTATTACAGATTGCTTTCACCAGGAAGAAGGATTTCGGAAAAGAACAACGTGAACTTCAATGGGCCCATGCACAGAGGACCCTTCATGGGCTGCAAGTTCCTGACACCAAATTGTTTAGTGAAGCTACCAATTTCAATGAGCTTAATCAGTTAGCTGAGGAAGCAAAGAGGAGAGCTGAAATCGCTAGGTAAAGATTGTCATTTTGAATTTTTTTTTTTTACAACAGAAGCATAGTGGATTCTGCTTATGTTTCTAGTTGAATGTGAAGTTGAACTTGCATTTGTGGGCATTTCACTCTTCTCCCTTTACTCACATGGCCATGCTACAACATCACATATCCATTGCTTGCTTCACTTTATCTTTGCTCTTAAGTTTTCTTCTGCTAAACACATGTTGAGTTTTCGTGACTTCTTGGAAATTGAACGCTACATTTTTCATTGCAGGCAACGTGAGCTGCACACACTTAAAGGGCATGTGGAATCAGTGGTGAAGTTGAAGGGTCTTGACATAGAGACAATTCAGCAATCATACACTGTTTGATGGGAGAGCAAGTTTGACTATTGCTACTTAACCGGTGAGTGGGTGATAGAATGAAGACATAATGCGTGTGTGAGTTACCTCTGGAGCGACAAGTTCATAGTAGTAACATCTTCAGCGTTTAAAAGTGCCTTATATATTTTATACATTTTTTTGCTTTGAATTCTTGGTTTATCTTTTCCTGCTTTCATGTCTTGACTACATTATATATGTTACAATTGACCAAGAATGAATATTAAGCTATAACAGCATTCATTATCTATATTCTCAAGAGTTTTTTTTTCATGGTTTAGCAGCATCTGATTTTTGTACTGCTTCTCTCACTTCATTGATTAAAGAAGTTGGGTTTTTTGCTTTGGTGTATGATGGTGTCTTCTCAATATATTTGAGGGAATTTCTTTAACCTGCTGTTGAATGGATTAGTTCAATTTTTTTGGTTTTCCACTCAATGTCACTACCCATTTTAGGGCTCGACTAAATTAGATTGGTGCTGGGAAGTTCCACTTTGAGGGTAAAGCGTTGTATTATATTTTGGGCTAACATGCTATTAGGTCTATGCTTACAAGAAATATCTCAAAATATGGGTGATGTTTTAGCCACCAATTGATCTTTCATACATTCCCACCAGAAGCTAACAGTTTGATTCATCAATGTAGGGTGCACAAATAAAGAGTTAAAGGGTGCAAAATTAATTTGAAAAATAAACTATTTAATATCTTTATGTGACACTTGGGAAAACTCGGTTCATTTGTTTGTTATAAATAATAGTTCAGTGACTTTTTATGATACTTGGACAAAATTGAGTGACTTTTTTGGTTTCAAAAATAGTTTAGTGACTTCGATGCAATAAAATAGAAGTCCATAATAAAAGTTTTACTTTCTATTTTGGGTTCTAACAAAGCATTAGTATTAAATCATGAACAACTAGAGCTTACACTGTAGCCACAACTTACCTTACTATTTCTGCTGACTAAAAATTACACAATGTAATTTGGTTTCACATTGCCACTCCTTTGTACTTGTACCATTTTGCACATACAAGAAAATATCCCAAATTCAGAATCTCTAATACAGCAATGAGGTAATAAAAACAGTCTAATTTCCCTTTGTTAAGATCCTCAGCCAACCAATTTGATGTTTTATGAATTACTGATGAAAAGAAACTGCTCAAATAACTTGACCCTGCCAATCCAACAAAGAAGAAAGATGCCGCGATGCTCCTCATGTTTTCAGGGCATTGTTTGTAGAAGAACTCATTCTCGCTGATTAATGTAAATGCCTCGGAAAGACCTGTTTTCAGTTATGAGTATTTGAAGTACGTTAAGGTTGAAAGATAGTATGTGGAAGTGGAACTTGAGTGAAAATGTTATTTTTTGTTCTTGATTAATGAAACATCCATGGCAAATGCTTTCATAGTTGTCCATCTTTCATAAGTTAAGAATTTCACCTCTGACTGTCCACTTGTGCATGGAGTGTTGGATTGTACATGGACGCATGCACCATTGATGGACAAATTCTCTATTTCAAGTCGAAGTTGAAAAGATGAGCAAAATTGTAAAACAGACATTGATTTGCAAATGCTTACCTGATAATGCCATCTGAGGTATTAGCCATAGTCCTGACATAGATGAAATAGCACCTTTCCCCTGAGTCATTTGTAGCATTGGCCTAGTCATTGTTAGGGTTCTTCTCCTGTCTTCTACAATCCCTGATATGATCGTTGTTACGATCGATAGAAATATTCCAATTCCCATTTTCTGGAGAAGGCTGATTCCATCTTCTTTCCCTGTGAATTTCCGAAGCCATGGAAGTAAAACGCGGTCGTATATTGGTAACCAAATGGTTATGCTGAGCATGGAAATGACTATGAAAGATGCTGGTGGGATGTGGAAATTGTTGTGGCCTAGTTTATTGTCACTTTGTAAGGCTTGGAAGATAACATAATTTTGTGATTGAACAACAGAGACATAATAGATAGTTCCAGCAACCCATATTGGGATTACTCTTAGTAAGCATTTCACTTCTTCCACTTGTTGAATGCTACAAAGCCTCCATGGATTGACTGCTGATCCATCTGATGAGTTTATTTGGTCTTCTGGTGTTTTTACTGCTGCTTTACTCAAGAATCTGAAATCATGAGCCCTTTTAGTTAGTCAGTAATTTATCTAACTTTGAGGGTCAATTTACGCGAAATTAACTCGTAACTTTGATGCTGGCAAGTGGAATTACCTAAACTGATCAGTGTAAGGAAGCAAAGAACTCAAGGAATTGGAAGGCACATAGTTGAATAGGGAGTAACATGGTTGCTCTGGCAGCTGCAAGTGCCTTTTCTTGAATGCAGCCACTAAGACCCGTGCCACACTTGATAAAGGGCTACCTTTTGGCACATGCCTGACATAAATTTTAGTGCCCACAAAGAAAAGTGCACAAGAAAGGAACATCATAATTGTTGGGATTGCTAATCCCAGTGACCAACTGACACTTGTTTGAACATATACAATGACAGTCAATGAGACCATCACAGCAAATGTGTACGTGAAATAGTACCAATTGAAGAAGCTGCTGATTCCTCTTCTTCCTGATTCAGTTTTGGGATCAAATTGATCAGCTCCAAATGCTAAGTTACATGGCCTTATGCCAGAAGCACCAATTACTAGCAAACAAAAGCTTACTAGTAAAAATGTCATTTGTCCTGGTGTTGGACCAACACATACTGGTGCAGGTTCTTGGTTTCCACATATAGGTGGATGAAGCTTTGAGACTGCTGCTGTTAATGTCAGAACTAGCATTCCCTGTAAATTATCAAATTGGAAGTCATTTTCTAGCGTTTGGTTACCATAAAAAGATTTTCAACACGAGTATTTATTGTACCAAGAAGGAAAACACCGAGGCAAATCCAAGGGTGTTGTAACGACCAAAGTAAGTATCAGAAAGAAAAGCTCCAAGCAAGGTGCCAAAGTTGCAAGTGCCATTGAAGATGTTGACAATATTAGTAGCTGTTATGGTCTTCAAATGGAAAACACTTGTCAAATAAACCAAGAGATTTGATGAGCTTCCAATTGTTCCCAGTTTCTCAAATGTCTCATTCCCTGCAGTTTTAGCATACAACAAGAAGTTGGACTCGGCTATATGATGTTTAACATACATCGAAAAGTATAAAATAGTGTCAAGAAAAGGAACAATTATGAGACTATTCACTAATAGAAAAAATACCTATGACAAAGGGCATGGCTCTGATTCCTCTGTAGTTTATTTCATTTTTAGTTACTTCTCTGTCAGTCTCCTCCATTGATGCTAGTAATGTTATGGTTCTTTTGTTACTAGTATATTGTTTTTCAGTAGCTATGAGTACTAATAGGGAGACGTACATTTATTAATAGAATCCTATTCGATTCGCAATCATGATACTGTTAACCAATAAAAGAAGGAATAATGACTTTTTCTATGCACTATATGTGGATGAATTTACCAAAAAAATGCTTTTGGGACATGTTGATATGGGGAATTGATTGCCTTTATGGAATCATTGCGTCTAAATCAAGGGAATAATAACATTTTACTTATATGCACTAACTATTTAAAAGATAAGTCCAATGTACTGTTGAAAATGAGTTGTTTGCTCACAACCATCCATCTATGGAAAGGACAACATTCCAATAGTAGTGCATGTGAACTACATTATGAATGTCTTAGATAGTTCAAAGTAGAATAAAGTGGATTTAAAAAGAAATAAAATTAGACTATGATATGTGTCTTATTATTATTATTATTATTAGGGAAAAATGACAAATATACCTCGAACTATCGTAAATGGTATGCAGATATCTTCCGTCATATTTTTGGGACATTGATGTCCCTGCTGTCCAAAAACTAGAGCATATATACCCTTCACTCTAACAAGAGACTAAATAGGGACACGTGGCACAATCTTATTTGTCGATCCAATATTTAATAAATATCGAGTTGGTAGATAAGATTATGACATGTGTATGTCCGTTAGTATAAAAGGTATATATGTTCTAGTTTTTGAATGGCAGGGGCACCAATGTCCCAAAAGTATGACGGAGGGCATCTGCAAACCATTTACGATAGTTTGGGGTATATTTTTCTATCATCATCATCATCATCTTATTAAGCAAACACTAATTATTCGTATAAAGCAGTAAGCCTCATTCACAATCCAAATCAGGTAGTTTTTACACCAAGAGACTTCATGAAGTAGCGATAAAAGCATAAAAGAAGCACGGGAAAATTACGTAATTAGACATATTTCACAACGTAAGCGATAAAAGCATTAAGGATTATTACTTATACTTTCAAAATATTTCGTATCGTATCACTGCTTAAGAGTTTTCTACCATATATTGAGGAAAATACATTTAAATACACGTATTTTTGCTACTAGATACACAAAGATAGGAAGAGAGGCGAGTGAGATTGGGAAGGGAGGTAATTACTTGTCCATATTTCATTTTTTAGTTGTCCCTAATTACTTGTCCATTTTGACAAATCAAGAAAGAACAATTTTTTTTACCTATTATACCCTTAATTAATTATTTTGAAAAAGATAGAATTTCTTGAAAATCTTAAGTTTTTAATTCATCCACTTTATAATAAATAGGCATAAAATGGTAAACTCATTATGTCAATTATTGTTTTCTTAATAGGTGTGTCAATTCAAAAATGGACAAATAATTAGGGACAGAGGGAGCATCTAAGTAATTAACTTTCAAATTAATGGGATTTATATAAGGGCAAACTACATAAATCCCACTAGTTTATGTCCTAATTACTCAGATTCCAGATAGTTTTAAATATTACTTCCTCTACCATATTTCATACTTAGGATACATGAGTTTGAATTCGTGAGATTCATGTATATGCCGAATTTTAAAATCGAGATACGTATTTTATTTGTTTAAATTAATTGGTTGTAATTGATTTCCTTAATATAAGGCGGAAATCAAGAAGTGTATCTATGTTTAATTAATTTCATTTTATTATTATTTGAAATAATAAATTTATTAATATTATTAATAAAAGACAAAAACATGTATATCTTGGTCATGCAATTTGATGAATTTCATTTTATTACTCTTAAAATAATAAAATTCATTAATTTGATGTAATTATTATCAATATATGATGTATCCAACAAACAAAACACTTAGATACATAAGTATCACACAAGTACATTCATATGTATTATAGAAGTATCTAATATTAATTTTGTGTATTTGTTATATGTGTCTAGTATTAATTGCATGTATCTATTTATATGATATAATATTAATTTCATGTATCTATTCATATGATCTAATTTTAATTTCATTTATCTTTTATATGTATTAAGTATCAATTTCATACATTATATTCAAAATCATGTATCTCGGATACATAGTAAGCACACATATAATTATGTGTATCTAATTATATGTATTAACTATCAATTTCATACATTATATTCAAAATCATGTATCTCGGATACATAGTAAGTACACATAATTATGTATATCTAAATATGAAATGTAATTGAAACACACGAATTTAGGAACAAATCACGACTTTGGAGTATTTGTCATGTCATTAATCCAAAAAAAAGTTAAAAAATTCAAAATTCTCCCTTTCTTTAAGGATCTGAATTTTTTTAACATATATACATGATCTCTTAACTAGATACATGTACACCTGATGTGTATCCAACATTGTTGCGCTTGATGTGCATCTAATGGTGTATTTTTTCTCTTAATTAAAGCTTGGTGTAATTCTTTCATCTTGATTGGGTCGTTGCTATACTTAGATTTATTCTCTACTTGAATATTGGCGGATGAAGAGTTAGTCCCTGCAATGAGAAATTCATGAGTGAAAATGAAATAAAAGTTGTTTGATTTAGTAGACAATTGTTAATGTGTAGTACCTTTAACGAGAATTATCCGATTTTGAGAATGTTCAACCATTAAAGTATTTGAGAAACAACAAAATCAAAAAATATAGTAAAAAATTTGAAATTGAATTTTAGAACATTATGTACTCTAACTCAGATACAAAATCAAAATACGTGAGAATAATGAAATAATAGAAACAAAACTATATGTATAATGTTGATTTGAACATGCAAACATGTATTGAGATGATGAAGGAAGAAAGAGGGAGAAGATGAATTAAGGAAGAAGGAGGGCTGGTGGACGTGAGGATATGGAGGAAACACAAATGTGAAAAAGAAGAAGAGAATTTGACTTGTTAATGTACCATTAATTAAGGAGTTTAGATTTAAGATAATTATTCAATTCCTTATTTAAGGGATTTGTGTATCTGATTAAATCTTTTAAAATATACGGTATAAATATTAAAAGTGATAGTATGTGTAATTGTTTTAAATTAGAGGTAAATATAATATAGGCTTAAGTCATATGCGGCCCCATAAAGTTGTCCTCATATTTCGCTTAGACACCTCAATTTAGCCTTGTACCTGTTGAACACTTAAATCTTAACAAATTTTTACCTATTTAACACAAAATGATAATTAATAAAAACACAAACATGCGTGCATCTCAAACGCATATACATTAAAAATAGACCAATAAAATATTGACACGTGACAATTGAATTACATTTTTTTTTATAAACTCTATTCAAATAATCCAAAAGGAATTTTTAGAAAGGCTTAAGTCATCTATAGCCCCTTAAAGTTGTTCGCATATTTCACTTAGACACCTCAACTAAGGCTGGTACCTATTGAACACTTTACATGTTCAAAAATAATTCCTATTAGACACAAAAAGCTGACATGGCAAAAAGGGTGTACTTCACCCTCTTTAAGCGTGTAAAGGAATTTGAAAGTATATTTTTTCTTTTTCTTTTCAACTTATACACCTAATTAATAAATAATAATAGTAATTAATTAATTAAAAAAACGTAGGAACATTTTCTGTCTTCTCCGGTTCTCCCCCATCTTCCTGCACTATTCATCATTCTTTACACACACACCCCCCCTCCACCTTTCTCTCTCACCTTCTCCAATTCTTTTCTGCTTTTTCCTTCTTTTTTTTCAAATGATCCGGCGAAGCTCCATTATTTCCGTTGAAAAAAATATTCTAGCGAGGTTGATTATTCTTTTCCAACAAAAGTTTTTTTTTCCTTGTAAGTGTGATAAATGATTACTAGTGGAAAGAAGATGAAGACAATGGGTGAAAGGTTTTAACGTTATTAGAATGAAAGGTGAATGAGGAGTCAACTTGGATAGGGATCAATGGTATATCATCGGCGCCGGTGAAAGGGATAAGATTCGAGAAAGGGGTGGAGGCAATGACTTACAGGCGGTTGAAGTGCAGCAGCCCGGTAGAAAGGAAAGCAAGATCCGATGGAGAAGAAAGAGGGTAGAGGCAATGATTTACTGATAGCTGAGGCGCAGTGAAAAGGAAAATAAGTTCACCGGGAAAAAAAAAAAAAAAGGGTGGAGTGGAGTGGAGTGGGGTGGGGGTGGGTTAACTTAATAAACATAATATTTTGTTTTCTAAAAGGCTTAAGTCATATGCAGCCCCTTAAAGTTGTCCGCATATTTCACTTAGACACCTCAATTTAGCCTTGTAACTATTGAACACTTAAATCTTAACAAATTTTTACCTATTTAACACAAAATGATAATTAATAAAACACAAACATGCGTACATCTCAAACACATATACATAAAAAATAGACCAATACAATATTGACACGTGGCAATTGAATTAAATTTTTTTATAAACTCTATTCAAATAATCCCAAAGGAATTTTTAGAAAACAAAATATTATGTTTATTAAGTTAACCCACCCCCACGCCACTCCACCCTTCTTCTTTTCTTTTTTTTTTGGCGAACTTATTTTCCTTTTCACTGCGCCTCAGCTACCAGTAAGCCATTGCCTCTACCCTCCTTCTTCTCCGTCGGATCTTGCTTTCCTTTCTACCGAGCTGTTGCGCTTCAACCACCTGTAAATCATCGCCTCCACCCCTTTCTCGAATCTTATCCCTTTCACCGGCACCGATAATATACCATTGATCCCTATCTAAGTTAACTCCTCAATCACCTTTCATTCTAATAGCGTTAAAACCTTTCACCCATTGTCTTCATCTTCTTTCCACTAGTAATCATTTATCACACTTACAAGGAAAAAAAAAAACTTTTGTCGGAAAAAAATAATCAACCTCGCTGAAATATTTTTTTCAACGGAAATAATGGAGCTTCGCCGGATTATTTGAAAAAAAAAAGAAGAAGAAAAAAGTAGAAAAGAATTGGAGAAGGTGAGAGAGAAAGGTGGAGCGGGTGGGTGTGTGTAAAGACTGATGAATAGTGCAGGAAGGTGGGGGAGAACCGGAGAAGACAGAAAATGTTCCTACGTTTTTTTAATTAATTAATTATTATTATTATTTATTAATTAGGTGTATAAGTTGAGAAGAAAAAGAAAAAATATACTTTCAAATTCCTTTACGCACTTAAAGAGGGTGAAGTACACCCTTTTTGCCATGTCAGCCTTTTGTGTTTAATAGGAATTATTTTTGAACATGTAAGATGTTCAATACGTATCAGCCTTAGTTAAGGTGTCTAAGTGAAATATGCGGACAACTTTAAGGGGTCATAAATGACTTCAGCCATATAATATATATATATAATAGTGATGTATGTGTAGTTATGTAGTTTATCCTTTATATAATTTCTTCTTAAACCAAACATTGTGGGCTTTTTTGGTCACCATCTTTGTTCGTTGATCAATTTAATCTTGGACCAATTTTCTTAATAGTAATTTTTTTACTCAAAAGAGCAATGTGTTAACTCTATACTACTAAGCACTATACTACATGCCACCTAATATGATGTTTTAGAATATTCAGATACTTTTATCTATAAATTAAGTTTGTGGTATAAGAATTGAAATTTTTTAAATAGTTTTTATGAATAATGGAATTTTCATATTTATGATTAAAAAAATTTAAATTGCATATCCAGAAAATTTAGACTTCAAATTGAACTATATTATTTTAATTTTAACCTTAATTTCAGGTTAAAAATATTGATTATAACAATATTTAAAGGGAAATACCAAATAAAAAACAAACTAAAAACGAAACAAAACGAACATATACTATCAAATATAACCGCCATTGACACGAATGATCTGTCCATTAACCCATTCAGAAGCATCGCCGGCTAAAAACCCAACCACCGGCGCCACATCCTCCGGCAGTCCAAGCCTTCCATGTGGACACTCATCAATTGCCTTCTTTATCATCTCCTCCGTTTTCCCTTCGTAAAACATATCCGTCGCTATGGGTCCCGGCGCCGCACAATTCACCGTTATCCCTGTCCCTTTCAGTTCTTTCGCCAGTATTTTCACCATTGCTTCCACGGCCGCCTTTGACGCCGCGTACGCCCCGAACCCGGGCCTCAACGCCACCGCCATCGACGACGATAAGCATATAATCCTTCCCCCTCCTCCGCGCTTGATTCTATTAGCGCCTTCTTTGCAGCATATGAAAGCTCCACGCACGTTCACATCGAAAGTCCTGTCGAAATCCTCCAGGGGTGTGTTTAGGATCGACGGATATTTCCCGTCGAGCACGCCGGCGCAATTGACGAGGATGTTGACCGGCGATTGAAAGGCTGATTCTGCAGCGTCGAAGAGGGATTTGACTTGATCTGGATCGGAGATATTGGCTTTGACGGCGATTGCGCGTGGGCAATCGGAGGTGGAATTGATTTGGGATACGACGTCGTCGGCTTGAGTAGAGTTGGAAGTGTAGTTGATGACGAGTTTAGCTCCAAGAGAGGCCAAGTGAAGAGCAATTGCTTTGCCGATTCCGCGAGAAGAGCCGGTAACAATGGCTACACGATTCCCGAGGTTTTGGGCTTGGGCTACGTTTGCTTCCGCCATTATCACTGAAGTAAAGCACTGAAATGGCTAGAAAATGGAATTTTGTGGATAGACACCGAAATGTGCTGGTGTGGTGCTAATTGTGTGATAAGTAATATTCTATTATAGTAGTATTTATAACAAATTAAAAAGGAGAAAAAATTCAAAATACTCTCTTATTTTCAATTATAAGAATTAAAGTCATATTTGAGTTCTCACATGGAACAATAATAGTTCCTTAAGTTTGCATTATTGATGCATTTTAGGTCCTTTTTCAAATTTTTACTTATTTTTCAATATTAATTTTATTCACAATTTATGTATAGAATCTTTCATTTTCTTTTTTATACATTTAGTAGAAATAATAACTTTACATCAGGGAAGGAACATTTTATTTTATTTAATAGAAAAAAATTTATAGTTAAAATCGAAAGGTTATGTTGTCTTTGTCATGTACAATAGTATTTTTTTTCTTTTCTTGCAATGTCAAATGTCAAAGTATTTTTAGTTTAGCTGCAATAATATTGCTAGCAAATAGAACCAAATTTTCTTGACATCTTCTCTCATATTGAGTATTATTTTTATTAAATATATTAAAAAAAGATTTACATTCTGCACGTAAAATTATGAATAAAATGAATGTTTAAAAATAGGCCAAAAAAATTATGAATAAAATGAATGTTTAAAAATAGGCCAAAGTTTGAGGGAGAATAAAAAATATACAAATATTACGAATATAAGGAACCAATATTACAAATAAAAAATGCATCAATATTTTGGGCTTTTTTCCTAATGAAAGAGATAGTCAAACTTGAAATTAAGTCAAATAAATCGCTTGACACTTTAGGACAAAATATAAAATTGGGAGATACTTCATATGTCTGCTATGTTATGGAAAGAAGATATTTTACAAAAGGGAAAACATATTCAAATTTAAACAAATAATTAAGAGAGTTAATCTTATCACATAATACAATTTTAACAAATCATTAAAAAAGTGATATAGAAAGTCATAAATTCAGATAAAGATATAGTTGTTAATATAGAAAGTCATAAATTCAGATAAGATATAGTTATTTATATTTTGGACTAAGTTAAAAATAATCAATAAGTTAAACAAATATATTTAAAATATTAATATGATGATTTTGAAAATAGGTAAAATTCCAAGCAGCAGAATTACTTATATATAATACATAAATTATATATTTATAAATATAATAAAATTATAAAAAGTTATAAAAAAGGAGAATAGTTTATAATATGATTAACAACCTGTTTGGCAATGCTGTTAAAAATAACTTATTTTTAGAAATACTTTTATAAAATGACTTTTTAGAAAAGTGCTTTTGAAAAAAAAAAAAATTGTGTTTGACTACTTCATTTGAAAAATGCTTTTCATAAACAAATTACGTTTGACCAATCTTTTATAAAAAGTATTTTTAAGAGTCAAATTACAAAAAAATAAAATAAAATTATTAATGTAATTTTAATATTAAAATTATCAATTTTAATGAGAGAAACTATTTTAAATATCTCGTTCATACATGAATTAGAAATGGTATAAAGTCCTATAATCCCATGTGGTCTTGCGAATCTATGGTGATCGAATTTGAATGCTTGACTTGTTTTCATACGTTATCAACGTTAGCATATTTAATATGAATTGTTGAATTTTCTATATGTTATATGTTACTCTGGAAAGCAAAACAAAGTTTGCAAACAGAAAATAGCAAGACATGCATGTCACAAACATAAACATATCGGTTTATTCGTGTAAAAGCATAAAAATTTTCGTATGACTTTATATATTTATCTTTAAATGCATACGATTTTTTTTAATGAGTCAATTTTAATATAGTTATAGATAACCGTGGATCGTGCAAATATGTATACTACTTAGTATTATTTTATATAAGATAAGGGGAAATGAAACAAAATCAAATAGACGTCCCAATCGAAACTGCAGGTAAAACAAAACTCTGGCGAAAAAACATTGATTAGATGAATCCGCCATTGACACGAATGATCTGTCCATTAACCCATTCAGAAGCGTCGCCGGCCAAAAACCCAACCACCGGCGCAATATCCTCCGGCAGGCCAAGTCTCCCATGTGGACAATCATCAATCACCCTCTTTATCATCGCCTCTGTTTTCCCTTCGTAAAACAATTCCGTCGCTATGGGTCCCGGCGCAACAGAATTCACCGTTATTCCTGTCCCTTTCAGCTCCTTCGCCAGTATCTTCACCATTGCTTCCACGGCCGCTTTTGAAGCGATGTACGCCCCGTATCCAGGTCTAAACGCCGCTGCTAACGACGTCGATAAGCATATAATTCTCCCTCCTCCGCCGTGTTTGATTCTCTTAGCACCTTCTTGGCAGCACACAAAAGCTCCACGAGCGTTCACATCAAAAGTCCTGTCGAAATCCTCTAGGGTTGTGTTTAGGATTGACGGGTATTTTCCGTCTAGTACCCCAGCGGAGTTGACCAGGATGTTGACCGGCGATTTAAAAGCCGATTCTGCTGCGTCGAAGAGGAATTTTACTTGATCTGGATCGGAGATATTGGCTTTGACGGCGATGGCACGTGGGGAATCAGAGGTGGAATTGATCTGGGTTACGACGTCGTCCGCTTGAGTGGAGTTGGAGGAATAGTTGATGACGAGTTTAGCACCAAGTGAGGCCAAATGAAGTGCAATTGCTTTGCCGATTCCGCGAGAAGAGCCGGTAACAATGGCTACACGATCTTCGAGTGGGAAAGTTGATTGGGCTGCGTTTTCTGCTGCCATTACTGAAGTAAAACACTGAAATTGCTATGGAAGGTTTGTGATAGACACTGAAGATTGCTGGAATATATATGAAGTTTTTGCCACGGAAGCCATGGCGTTGCAGGTAGGAAAATCACGTCACTGCTCAAGTCACTCTGTATAGTATTAATAGAGTTCTTTAGAAAATGTCTTGGAAGTTGGAACAACACCACTCAGTCCTATTTTTAAATAAATATTAATACTATTATATTGAAGTCGTAACTAAAACTCTATCTTTATTAGCTTTCAAAAGGTAATGGTGAACCTAGGGATGACAATGGGGCGGGGCGGTTGTGGGGCAAACCTCCATAGACCCGCAAACATACTAATTCGCTCCGCCCCACATAGCAAAAAATTGTGTTTTCAATCCGCTTCACCCCACCCCACCTACATATACCCGCTCCGCTCTACCCCACATAGCAAAGAATTGTGTTTTCAATCCGCTCCGCTCTACCCCACATAGCAAAAAATAGTGTTTTCAATCCGCTCCGCCCCACCCCACATATACCTGCTCCGCTCTACCCCACATAGTTTTTTTTCTTTCTTAATTGAGTTTCACACAACAAATAAAATTTATAAAACTTTTTTTTATTTTTCTGCTAAATAAATAAACGTGCAACTGTTATACTATTTCCTATTAGCATATACATATATAGAGAGATCATTTTCTCAATCATGTAGTTGGGGATATAAATATTTTTTGTTGTTTAATAGAAGGGGTTAGTGAATCTGTAGGTCAAGCTTATGATTCATTTGGTTTCTAAAGTTTTTTTTTGTCAAACACAAAATAATACAATTTCAAGAAAATTATAAGGCTTCATTATAGTGTAGCTAAAGTGTTTCCAGAATAAAAGTGTAGCTCAAGCGTCAAAATATTTGAACAAAAGCAATAACAAAGTAGCTAAAGAGAGAAGCCTGGACTAACTTATAAATATTTTTCTCAATATTAGAAACTAATTAAGTGAAATTCAGTAGTTGAAATCTTGTAGAACATCTCATTGAGAACTAAATAAATGATTGATATCAATGAAAATATAAAACACTGTTAAGTTTTGTAAAGTGAACTCCACCAAAAACTTGAAGCAAAAGAAAGTGGTGAGTATATATTGAGAGGGAATTGCAATTTCCACAACCCGCACCCACCCCACACCCACCTTACATTCCTTAAAAGAAGTTTCAACCCGCCCCACCTTGGACCGCACCCGCATAAAGCCATACCAGCCCCACCCCGCTCCTCATCCGCTGCGCTCCATTGCCATCCCAAGGTGAACCACTATTAATCTATTACTTAATTTTTGAGTACTGTAATTTGATCTCATGTGTAACGGGATACCACAAAAAATCGCCTGCGTGTCCTAAAGAATTCATAAACCTCCAAAGGCGGCTAATAATATGTTTGAAAGTCCAAATGCTCACGAAAGTTGAGTGTGTGGACTCCAATCACTTTATGTTATTTAGGAGCTGGCTAACATGTTAGGAAATATAAATGAGTTTGAACTTAATAAAAGTATATAACTAATACTATTCCGTATTTTATTTTTTCATTATAAGCTTTTTTTGTAGCAAAATTTGATAGTAGTATCAAAATTTGCAGTAACAAAATGTTAGTGAAAAATTACAAAGATAACAAAATTATAAGATTACAATTGAAATAAAATGAAGAAATAAAAATCTCTTTCGGCTAAGGCACGGATATCTCGCTCTCTTTAAGGAGATTCAAGTCCATTGCGGCAAATGTTTTCACCGTCCAGCAGTAGTCCTCTTGATCTGTCCCCTCCAGGATACAACAGCCTAATCTCAAAGTGTAACTCAACAAACTCTGGACAAGAGTTAAGTCCAAAGCTCCACAAAAAAAACATCTCCCTTCAACTAATATTTCCTTGTGTGTTACAAACCAAATGAAGACATCACTATTTATAGTTGAGAAAGTCTTCCTAGGAATAAATAGGAAGATAATGGGATAGTAAATATTGAAGATAAATGTCCTAGAGCAGAGGCGGATCCAAAATTTTCGTTCAGGAGTTCGAAAAATAAAAGTATAAACGTGTAAATAAGCCTTTAGAAATGGGACCCTTGAATTCTTTTGGGTTTAAAACCACACTTTTAGCACGTTTTAAATTTAAAAAAAAAACTAAAAAAAGGTGAAAAACAGAACTGAAACTAAAAAATAAAAATTGTTGATACCCAATTTTGACCCTCCCCAATTATAATTGATTTCCGAGCTTCTTAATTTTAAACAATTTAGGAAAATTAGTTTTATAAAATTCAAATAGTTTTAAGGCTATTCTAAGTAATTTCTGTCAATTTTTTATAGTATGTTGAGTGATAAAGTTATCTCATATAGTTATATGCGTAGTTAGTATATTTTATAAATATTTGAAAAACCATATCAAAAGATTTATACGTTTGTTAAGATAAGTATTTTATTAATTTAGTTAGTACAACTTATAGTTATAGTTTTTAGTTATGTAAATCGATTATTTTATAATCAAATTAATTATTTCATTGCGTTTAGATTAAGAAGCTCCCTAATTAATTTATGAAAAAATCGTCTTGTTTAAATGTTGGCCAAACTCGCCAATTAATTTCGATTCGACTATAATCGAAATCCATTTTGACTATTATTTATTTGCAATCTTAGCCAATTGTTTACTCCATCTTTAACTAAATTAGAAGATCATTTTGGGCTGAAATCAATTTCCCACGTAACCCAATAACCCCTCCCAGCAGCCATTTCTTCAGCTTTCCAATTCTAAGCCCAATTCAACCTTTTCATCCTCCAATTCCCAGTCGACCCATCCAACCCCCGACCCGGCCCAACCCTTTTCTATTCTCAAAGAGACCCGGGACCCCAGCGTACAGTCCCCAGAAAAACAAAATCAGCAGCAATACACGGCGTAACAACAAGAATGGACGGCGATCCAAACGACAACATGCGTGAATGACACCGCCTGACCCCCATACGCGCTTCATCTCCCTCATGCGAAGGCGAGTTCACAGAAGCCAAGCGACATCTACACGGAAGCATCGTCAATAGACGGAAAACGAGTCCCAACGTCTCCAAAGGAAGAGGACGCATCTTCTCCCTCAGGCTAGTACGATCTTGCGCAACTTTTTCCGCGATTTAAGCTGCTGTTTCGTCCTCGCCAGCACGAGATGATGCCACATCGCGCCCCGAGGACAATGAATCGATCAAAGCCGTCCGTTCTCCCTTTCCTCTTCCGGAATGGGGTTGAAGCCTCAGAAAAGGGTGACTCACCGGAATGGTGAAAGGTTTTTTTTGAAGTTTGAATTTATTTGGCCCTTGATTCCTATCCGAATTTCATACTTTTCCCCCATATTCAGAACCCTAATTTTCCCCCTTTAAATAGTTCCCTCCCCCTCACTGTATGGGGAGTTTTTTTTTTGGTTGGAATTTGGGGGAAACACAAAAAAACTACCGGTCAAAACACTTGTATACAAATATTTGGAGAACAGAATTTGAGAGATACATACTCAGGCAAATACAAACTTAAAAAAAAAAATCAATCAAGTATTATAGAGTATCTTCAGGCGTTGGTTTTTTTTTGACACATTCTGGCTGCTCGTCGGAACTCTCGAAGTTTGTGTGTGGTGTTGGAAGCTCATCGTCTCCGTTCGTAGTCTCTGTTCGCTGCCCCAAAAGAGGTTCGTTCATTTCTACTCTTCCACCCTTCTGTCGTTTATTTAAATCGAAGAACGATGAGGTGCTATGTGTGATATGTGGAAATGCTATAGATTTATTTTCTTAACTCCGACGTGGTTTGTTTTCGTTCTTGGAATAGCACTTTGTTGTTTTGTTCTACTTGGATTGGTCTCATATTCATTTGGTTCCAATGTTGATTTTATATGTTTATGGTTTTTTTTTTTTTCCTCTAACTTCTTGTTCGTTGTGAGTCTTTTAAGTGGGGGAATATTCAGACAGTTGGTGTAACCTGTTTCGTCGTCCAAATGTTGTTGTTTTGGTGTCTGTGTGTTGAAAATTTTGATGACTCCACTCTGTTACTATTTTCTTACCAAAATATGTTTATGCCTGTGTTATGTGTGTGTTAGCTTTTATTTTCCAAATTAATAGTGAGTTGGGAAAGTATGTGGGAGCTAAAATATTGCAGCGTCTAATTGTTTAGATTTCTTTGAAGTAGCAGGTTCTTTTTTTGCGAAGTGGGTCTGTTCATTTTGTTCAGGAAGAAGTGAATCAATGGTCTCATTTTTATCTGAGGGTCGTTATCTTCACCATGTTAGTCCGTTTAGTTGATTGTGCTTGTAAACAAATGATTAGTTCTTCCCTCTTTTAACACTAGTAGTGTCAATCGAACATGGATTATGGCCAAGAAAAAAAAAGAGGTATTTGTCATGCTTAGGATAATCTTATGTTATTGCTCTTCATTAGTATACATGATACACTCGCATGCTGTCTACTTTCTTTTGAGCTGGAAATTTTCTTTTTTTTTTATTATTTATGATAAAACTTATTTGTTCCGTATTTGCTTCCCAATATGTCATGGCAATGCCTCCTTATCTTATTTTTATTTGATGCCAGTTAAGTCATCATTTTGACATTTATTTGTTGCGTGAAAATGTTGTAGCCCCTTCCTCTGCTCTCTTTTAATATACTAATCTCTATTCCTTTTGTCGTTGCATGGAAATCTGTCCGAGTTCCTCGTGAACTCCTATTTTTCTTCCCCCGTATTTCGAGAAGGAGCCATAAAGGCTCATACCCTTTACGTTGAGTCAATCGGGTCAGCAAAAATGGTGTACAGGTTGAAAGCGGTAAAATAATATCGGAGATTAATTTTCTATGTTTTGGAAAGCCGAAAACCGGCTAAAACGCAGCTGATATACAGTGATATACACGCTGGTATACAGCCAGAAAATACAGAACACAGGGTAAAAATACGGGAAAGCAGGCGGAAATGCAGAAAATACAAAATCCGAATAAAAAATACAGATTCCGGAGTTCAAGAATCAGCGGTATACACGGTGTATACCTCGAATATACACTTGGTGTATATCATGATCAATGAAGAGGGAAAAGGGCCAAAAGCCCAATGACTTATTATTTTATTTTTCTTGCAGATTTGGGAATTTGGGTATTATTGTTTGTTTGTATTGACTGACACTTTGTTTATTTTATGGTTTTAATTTAATTAAATTCCCAAAGATAGCCATTTCACTTTTTTTTTTTTATATACACTCAAATTAAATTTATACATAGCTTTAATTTTTATTATTCGTCTTGTCACTTAATTTATTTCCCTTTTAGAAAAATTTCTCTTTATTTCATTTCCCCCTTAAGGTAGTTAAAATGACAATAATAATAAAATAATAAAAAAATAAATAAATAAAAAATAGTAAAATAAATGAGTTCTTTTACTTAGTTAAAATTTTCAAAGATTAGTCGAAGTCATTTTAGTCAAATCGCCGGTCAACCGCAAGTTAGTGGACATTCCGAAGACCTAACACTTCTTGGAATGTACATTGAATTTCAAACCCTTTTTATTTTCAACTGATTTTATCTATTTAAATCTTTTGAAAACCTTAAGTTTTTTCTTGATTTTTACTAAAAAATTAAGTGGCGACTCTGTTCTTTTGGAAAATCGATTCCTCTTTATAGTTTAATCGATTTTTCGAAACTTAGACATTTTTTCTTTTATTTATATTTTCGAACAAACAAAAATAAAATGCTATCACAGGGATTCAAACTGGTGATGTGAAGCTTAATTTTAGGGGAACTTGCCACTGCACCTATCAGTTTCTCCTTGTTATTGAGGAAGTTCAAAATATATATATATCTACAGAAATACAGAAAATTTACCTCATATATACAGTGTAATTTTTTGCCGAGAGAGTTCCCCTAAAAGCAATGTGGGTCCGCCCCTGACGTAGAGGTTACATAAGTTACAAGTTGCAATGAAGGAATAGAGAGTGAATGATATATGAGAGGTTACAAAAGCCTTCAATGGCAGATGAAGATGCTGCCCAAGACTCCAACGTAACGTTTATACCAAATGAATAATGGCAATTAAATTAAGCCACTAATCTTTAAAGCCAACAAAAAGAGAAAAACCACCAATGCCTGCAACGGTTAGTAAAGGACCGTTCAACACATTTGATAACCTCTAACATGCAAATTTATCATTACAAATATTAATGTTAAAATGCTAAAGACCAACACAAAACTTGCGCAAGTAAATGTTAAAAAAGTATAAACAAACGATCAAGTACCAGAAGAGCTAGAAATATTCATATATAACCGAAAATCGAACATTAACTCAGTAGTACATGATAAAACTATTGAAAAAGCTTTTGTACATATTCATGTTGACAGTAGTTTTGAAAATTTTAATATTTTAAGCATAAAGTGTTAACAACATGGGGATGTAGCTCAGATGGTAGAGCGCTCGCTTAGCATGCGAGAGGTACGGGGATCGATACCCCGCATCTCCATTTTTCCTCCTCTTTTTTTTTTTTTTTTTTTTTCTGTTCTTTTTGTTGTTTCAAAATATTATCTAATCGATAATCCTAATTTATAGTTATTTTTGATCACTGAATTATCTATTACTCCATATTAGACGATAAACTTGTGTGTTACTATATATTAATTTGAGGACGTTAAAAGAATCTATAAATTTCATATTTTGAATTCCTTTAAGTTTCTTCTATAATTTCGTAGAAAACTATAATGTACAACAATTCCTTTCAAAACCCATCATAACTAACTAAACTGAGATTCTATTAAGGTGATAATTTTTCAATTTGCTTCCCTACTCATTATCAATTGGTCAATCACAACACAAAAGTTAAAGCAAAAATGATAATATTCACTTAGTTAACAATTATTCCAAGTTTTGTTGTATCACTGTCGGATGCGAGCGTGAAATTTATCTTTCTGTGAGGGCCAAACGGAATGCAGTCTTACTTTCCATTTGACCCACTCCAAATATCAATAGTTGTTAAGCATTTTTTAAATTATTTGAGTTTGTGATACTACCATTTAAGTTGTGATCTCTTCGTCCTAGGCTCACGGAACTATTCCCTTAATAAAATGGCATGTTGACACGGTGCAACACATAATCTAAATTAAACTCATTCCATGATTTTGAATAATGCAATAGATTAATCTCCATATGTAATTAATTTCTTAATTGATTTTAACAAAGTAACAAATACTTCTAAGGTTCCTTCTTATCCTTTTTTCGTGATGTATAATCTTTCGTTTGACATTTATTTTTTTTAAAAAAATCATAACATAAATTCCAACCAAAATACTTTAACGTCTATCTTACATTAAGAATATCCTATTGTGTAGGTTTGATGTAGATTATGATAAGTTAGTAAATGAAAGTCTTAGTCGTATTATTGGACGACGTATAAGGCAAGTTGTTAGAATTAACTAATTAAATATTTAAATTAAACAAGATTATTTGATTCATGCTGCTTGATTACAAAAGCAAGAGGTTTCTAATTTGGTAAAATCAGGAGGAAATTTTAGTTAACAAATATAATTGAATTATAGATTTTAATAATTTTTATTATGTACATATTCAAAAAATTTTAAAGATAAATACAATATCTTGAACAAATACATAAACGACACTCTAGATCCACTTTGACTTTGAGGCAAATAGGGCTATTGTCAAACATCTTTGAAGAAAATGAACCAATATGCAAATAAATATCACAATCGGATTAAACAATTAACTAGTGACATTTAATTTTTAATTAATTAATAGTTAATTAAATTCGAATCAGTTAGGCTATTGTTAATTAATGTTTCCATTTATTTATTTTTTGTGATTTTTACATATATATGTACCTCCAATATTCCACCAGATAAGAAGAATCAATTAAAAGTCAGTGCTTTTGCACCTATCCATCATTAAAAGAACGTGTGGACTTTATATCTGTGCTATTGACTTTATAATAATGCATATTAAATCGTATCTTTATTCAGGTCCGATTTGTCCATTCTTTAATATCAAAACAAGAAAGTATTAATTAATTACAAAGTTAACAGGCATAACTATGATTAAAAAAAATTAAAAGAAAGAGCGTTCCAAAACATAGGAAGTGACATATTTTCTTCTACTAGAGCCTAGCGTCCTACGTGTATTATGACATATAAGATGAATGTGTCTATTTGTTCAATTTTATACAAATTTAAATGTCTATTTATGCACATATAAAGTTAAAGGTCATAGTTGTCAGCTGACGCCAAAAGTTAAGGTTCATGTTTATATATTACTACTAATTCTGAATATGTACAAATAAATATTTAAAGCTATATAAAGTTAAATAAATAGACATGCGTTACCTGACAATTCACTTGAGACGCCGCGTAAAATACATGTATTTATTATTTAACTTTATACCTAATTAAAATTGAAGAAAAAAATATTACTTAGTTAATACAAATTTAAAGAACAAATGGCACATTCACACTATAAACAAGTTTACTTCTTGATATTCTTGCCTTTATTTAAATTTAAATTTATTAATTATTTTTTAATACATGAAAAGTTTCCCAATACATGGAAAATAGACTTGTTCCCGAATTCTCATAATTTCCATAAATACATGTTAATTTCAATTTCTTTTAAAAGGGCTACAAAATGATAGCCTTAATAATTTCTTTTCTTCCGTCTACTTTCCAATATAAATTATAAAGAGCACAAAGAAATTAACAATTAAGAAATAAAATTTAAAATTTAAATGGCAAGATAAACACTAATAATATTAAATTTAAAATATTTTTATCTCACACTTAATTCAAATTCAAAATTCATAAAATAACTTAACAAGTAAAATTATTAACCAAAAGTGTCATATATACTGGCCATTTATATAATACTACTACTACTACTACTAATAATAATAATAAATTATATTCCTCAACTTTGTAATTTAGAGATAATATATTTTTTGTTAAAAGAAAGTGGCTCACATCTATTTCAATTGTTATATATATAACTTTGATATAGCTAAAATCTTTTTTAGTTGACGGAAGTTAAAATATTGATTAAAAATTATTTTTTGATAAAATAAAAATTATACAAGGTATGTTTGACCCTTCTCGCAATATTTTGAGGTATGTTTGAAGAGCCAAGATCATTTTTGGCTGACGGAAGTGAAAAACTTATTAATTTTTTTTAACAAAATAAAAATATAAAAGATATATTTGACCCTTCTCGCAATATTTCGAGGTATATTTGATCCTCTTCATAGATGAATTTTTGTCTTTTTTTTTTTTTTATCTTCTTTAATTCACTGACTAATTTTGATTTACTATGTTGATGATCAAATTTAATTTTTCACTCATCTTCTTGCAACGTCTATTATAGATGCATCAACTTTTTTTACAATTACAAAATAAAATTCAATATAACCGCAAAAAAAATAAAAATTAGTTTGCTTATTTAAAAAAAAAATTATTTTTATTTCGTTCACTATTTCTTTTTATTTCTCATGTTTTCCACACTAAAGAATGAAAGCGAAAAATTAAATAGGAACAACAAATTCAAATAATGATAAACAAATATTTTCATGAGGGAGATAATTAAGACCCAAATTAATCGTTGAATTAAAAAAACTCAAAAATAAAATCATGTGAAAAAACTATCCAATTTACCTCTATATGAATATTGTTTGATTGAATAACTAAAATAAATAAATTAAAAATTAAAATTTTAACTTTCATTGGTCAAAAGAGGATACATGAGTTATTTAATTTGCACATGTAATAGTAAAAGTATATGTGACCTTTTTTTTACGGAATATATATTATCTCTATATCACAAAATTAAGGAGTATATCAAATCTTTTTCTCCTAATAATAACCCAACATAATGCACAATATTATTATTATGAAGATCAAACAAACAATGTGGTATAGTAATGAAGTGTAAAAAATATTCTGAACCTTATTTGATTATTCCATATCAATGTTAGTATTATATTAAAAAGAGAGTAGTCAACCTTGATATTAAGACAATTATATTATTATTAATAGTTATTTAAAATATCTAAGCCTCAAAATTATATTATTATTTTTCTAAAAGAAAAACACACACGATGTATGAACGGTTAATTAATTAATGAAGAACCGTATTAATCATTATTATTCAATTGTAAATTTCAGAATCCATATTTAATTTACTAAAGTATATTGTATATTGCTGAGAATCCCCGAGAGTAACTTGTTAATGTTAATTATAGTCTTGTACCAGCACTATATTACATCAATTTGATAACTTATAGATCATTACTCATATTTGTTATTAATATGACGTCCAAGTATATAATTTTATTAATTATGATGTTTAAATAAATTTAAGCTATTTATTTGAATATTTTAAAATATAATCTAAAACTATATTAATGACGACAATCAAAACTCGAAACACTTTAGAGATGGTAGATATTAAAATATTATAAAAATCATATAGTTCATTAATGTCGATCCTCTTTAACAACAATCATATCAAATAAGTCATACTTTTGCACCCTTATATTATGCTGACTTGATAATAAGTGAACAATTACTTATTTATTATTATTAATATGAGTTCCAACTAAGTAAGTTTATGAATTTGCGTTTAAATAAATTTAAAATACATATTTAAATAATTTTGTAAGTATAATTTGAAAATATTTTATTAAAGTCAGGCAAAACTCAAAACACTTTATATATGATAAACATCAAAACATTATAAAAATCATAAAATTTGTATTACTTATAAGTATCGACCCTAATTAATTTTGGAAGAATAACTTCACAAAAATATTTTTTTATAGTTCTAGTTTATTATTTAAAAATTATATTTTAATATCATTAGTTATAGATAAACTTAGTAGGAGGTGTAAGTGTATATTTCTTATAGTACATAAAGTGTAAGGGTTTAAGTTTGAAATAGAGAGAATGTATTTGAAATTAAGTCGTATTACGAAAATAATTAATGTATTAATTATATATACATAGAGATTTTGACATTAAATCAAATAAATTATGATTTTTTTTGTGCTCTTAAAAAAATGTTTTACATTGATGAAGTTCCAATAGATACATAAAGTAAATATTTTTTTAGTTTTATTTTATAGGATGAATTTAACCAGTTTAAGTGCTTAAATATAATTATTTATTTTCACCATATTCTTGTTTTTTTTATAAGAAGAGCCAAAAAAAAAAAAAAAAGTCAAGAAGGAGAAGTAAAATGACCAAAAAAATAAAAAATTGAAGAAGGAATAAGGCATGGATCCCAGAAAATTCATCTTTATCAAAATAATAAATGTTCATACTATTTAAAAAATATAAAAAAATTAATTTTATTTTGGAGGAAAAAGACTATAACAATATTTTTCACTACTCTAACCAAATTCTGACCATATTTTTCTGGCCATTTAACACTTTCTCTATTCATAAATCACTTATCATGCCTAACTATTATTTATGGACATTTGATATCTACATAAAAATAATAGTACATAAATTCTCCCGTAATTACCTAGCCCTTATTCTAGTGGGAGTATTTTCCTTCCCAACGTACTGTGTGAGATAACGATGGGAACAAGTTGCCAATGAAATTAACTTTGAAATTTCCGAAGCATCTTCTCCTAATAATTAACTCCATTACAATTTCCACATATTTTCTTCCTCATCATGTCTCTTTCCTCCATAGGCATATCCCCTAATATATAAACTTACCCATCTTAGCTATCGAAATACCCATTTCGATTCTTCACTCCTTTGCTAGCTTTGTTGCTTTGCTTTGTAAGTATGTTTATGCAGATATGCACATACTTTATACAATTTCAATTTTCCTATTTGTTCTTTTATTTTAGTCGTTTTTGTGTTAGGGTTAATGTGTGAAGGAAGACTCGCTTGCTAGTTTGATCTAGGTCAACACTGTAAGATTATTCCCTTTGTTTTGATATTTTTTGCTTATCGAAAGACTAATCTTCTAAGTTAAATTAGATTAGATCAACTGTATATTTTCAAATTAAAATTTTGATAAATTGGGAAGCAGAGAATAGTTATAAGCAGAAAATTGCTACTCTAGTTTCTTTGATGCCATGGATTTTAGTTTCTTGCCTTGTTGGATTGGGAGTTGGTTTTGGGTTTGATAAGGTAAAGTAGGTTGAGAAGTTTGACAGGAAAATTTAACTTCCATAACTATTTGGTGGGATGTGCCTTTTGTAGAGGAATACAGTAGCTGTTGAAAACAATAATTGAACTGCTGACGTTGTGTCATTTAATCTTTTATTGGTTAACTGGGAGTTTATTGCAGATGTGCAGTAACTTGTAAAAGAAACTAGAGTAGCAATTTCTCCCTAAAGTTTGACTTACAGTTTGTAATCTTCAGTCCCAGGGAGAAGTTTGAAAATATTACCCTTTTTGGATTGTGAACTTGAGGTGTCCAAGTGTAATTTGTGAAGTGTAAACTTACTATTGTGTTCTTTTCATTTTAGAATTTATTACTTGTCAAAATTGCTCCTTGACAATGACAAGTTCTCTTGGTGTAATTTCTTTTTTGAGTTTGTTTCATGGGTGAATTCTGTGGATCATCTTCCTTTTCATGCAATCTTTACAGAGTATGGGCAACTTGTTGTGCTGTGTACAAGTTGATCAATCCACCGTCGCAATTAAGGAGCAGTTTGGCAAGTATCAAGATGTGCTTCAGCCAGGTTGCCACTGTCTGCCTTGGTGCTTCGGGTTCCAGTTAGCTGGCCATCTCTCCCTCAGGGTGCAACAATTGGATGTTCGCTGCGAGACAAAGACAAAGGTCTATTCTTTATTCCAAAACAGTAATTCCATTGATTTGACACAAGCTGTGTTGGTTCATAGCCAAATCATCAGAGTCAACCACAATTTGCACTTTGACAAACATAAGTAGGTGATGATTTTTCAGTATTTATGCATATTAATGACTTAATACATATTGCAACAAATGTGCAGGATAATGTGTTTGTCAATGTTGTGGCATCAATTCAGTACCGTGCCCTGGCAGACAAAGCAAATGATGCTTTCTACAAACTAAGCAACACTAAGGGTCAAATTCAGGCCTATGTTTTTGATGGTAGATATTTAATCTGTCTGTTTATATACTATTTCTGAGAATAAATTGATTTCAATGGATAATGCTAACTTACACAAATCTATGTTTATATTTTGTCAGTCATTAGAGCAAGTGTTCCAAAACTCCTTCTTGATGATGTTTTCGAGCAGAAAAATGAAATTGCCAAGGCTGTCGAGGATGAACTTGAGAAGGTAAGCCAATTCTTCACTGTTTTTTTAATTGATACAAGCAATTTGAATTGTTCATTGGATCTCGTATGAATGTCATTATGATCCTTTACAGGCTATGTCGGCTTATGGATATGAAATTGTTCAAACACTTATAGTTGATATAGAACCAGATGAGCATGTGAAGAGAGCTATGAATGAAATCAATGCTGGTATGTCTAAAATCTCATCTCTGTAGTTAAGCCTGATGCCTGCTTGTTCTCAACTGCTCTGACTAGTTAGTACTTAGTCCCAAGAGGACTATATACATCAGTTGATGGAGGGAGATACAGTGGGATTCGAACCCACTACCACTAGGGTGAAGGTGTGGGTAGCTCCCCAACTGAGCTACACCCCACACTATAAAGGAGTATCTTTTCATGTCCTAATTGATTTCAACTCTACAGCTGCTCGGATGAGGGTGGCTGCTAATGAGAAAGCAGAGGCGGAGAAGATTTTGCAAATTAAAAGGGCTGAAGGAGAGGCAGAATCAAAGTATCTCTCAGGGTTAGGTATTGCACGACAGCGTCAAGCGATTGTGGATGGTTTGAGAGACAGCGTGCTTGGATTCTCAGTGAATGTGCCTGGAACCTCAGCAAAGGATGTAATGGACATGGTCCTCTTAACCCAGTACTTTGACACCATGAAAGAAATTGGCGCTTCCAGCAAATCATCTGCCGTCTTCCTTCCTCACGGGCCTGGTGCTGTAAGAGATGTGGCAAGCCAGATTCGCGATGGACTCCTCCAAGCTTCTGTGGACCATTAAATGTTCTACTATATCAGAAATGTCAAATGATTTTCACTTGAAGCAGCCTTTTTCATTTTGTGTTTACTTTCTGTAAGCGTGGATATGTTTGGTGAGTTTGACTTTGTATTTGTGAATGCCTCTAGTACCTGTATATTGTAAAAAAAATACTAGTATCTCCAGACCTTTGAAGAATTGTGAAGTATATACTATATTAATAGATTGATGTGATATTTCTCCTCGTTAATTGTGCCTGTTAATTTGTTCCTTTTACCCATCCTTCATCCTTGATGACCGATCTTTTGTTGTTTTATTAGCTATGTTGTTTGAACTCTTCAAAAATGTCAATGAGTGTGTGTCATTTGTCAAAGTCGCTAATAGTAATGTATTTTTGGAGAATCTGACATGGATGTGACATCAAGCCTGAAGAATCTGCGCAACTTAGCTTACTGGTGTGTAGTACAGGGTCATATTTTTGTTGTGTGCTATGCTAAAGGAAGGTGATTGATCCCTGAAACTAAAAGGAAAAATTCCAAAGGGAGGTTATATCAATATTCTTGCCTGTTTTGGCAAATGCCAATTGGGCATATAAGCGAGCCAAAAAGTTGATTAACATTTGTGAAGGGACTTCTTCTTCACTCACATAGCTTTAACTTTTGTTTCGATTTTCAAGTGAAATGCATATTTCAACACAATTTTGACGTTCAAAAACACGTATTCGTGAACTGTGTCTACAAAAATCTCAAAAATATATTATGTTTAGTGCATTGTTTAACCACTAATGATCAACTTTTATAGACGTGAAGATTCATGACCATCAAGGCACCTTGAAATAAATTATGACACGAGAAGGGCGCTCTCTTATAGAGGCTTCCCATGATCTCTCAAGCGCCTTCTACATTATTTTCCTCGACATACGCGTGTATATATATATCCAAACGATTCGGGGTAAAATCGTAAAAGCACTCAATAATAAATTTTATAATAATATATCAATTTTATATAATTTAAATAAGTAATGAAAAACCCAAAATCAATGACCAAGATGTTATTATAAAGAAAAAAGAAAAGACAACTAAAAAGAGTAGTTCTATAGATCTTGTATAATAACCACGTATTCACAAAATTCCTTCTTCACTACTCTTTTACCCTTTGTCCTCTCTCTAAATTGTGTGCGCTCTTCTTGATCATCTGTGTCCAGTTGAAGATCGTTGATGGATCATTCATGGCGTCCTCATCTTCCTCCACCACCAATTCAAGGTAGAATCTGTCCATCTTGCTCAATCTCACACTTCCCCTTTTGCGCTCCTCCAACCTCTTTCCCTTCAAACCCTAGTTTCCGATATCCACCACCACATCCCAATCAACCCCTCCCCCGCCCTCCACTTCCTCCTCATGAGGCGGCTTACGACCCCTTCATCGATCATCGCGGTGGCCCCCCTATGCCCCCTCCTCATCGTCCCACTGTTGATGGCTACGAACATAATCCCCGCCCCTCAGATGTGTATGGAAATATAAAACCTAGTTATGATTCACCGGGTGCTTTTAATGTTGGAGTAAAGAGAATGAGAGTTGATGATTCATCGGGTACTTTTACGAATGAAAAATTGACTGGTTTAGCTAGGTTTTCAACTGATAATGAGAGGAGATTGCAACTGATTAGCGAATTTGGTGGGGCAGCTCACGAATTAGACAAAGGGCGTGGAAGTTTTGATGGTGAAGAATATGGAAAATTTGATGGATTTTTAAGTGGCAAAAATAGCAATAGCAGTTATGTAGATCAAGGTTATGGTAATATGGATAGAAATCAAACATTTCATGATCAAGAACGTTTTGAGAGACAGCAATATCCACCGAGGGAAGGGAATGTACAGTTTGGACAATTAGGATATGACAAGAATTTGCCACGGAGAAATGGTTACAAATATGGTAATCCTCGAGCTGATACTCACCACAATGTAGAGCACGACCAACAGAATTATGAAGGATCAAGGTACAGCTCAAAACTTGGAGATGGTTATCTTCCAAGGCATGGAGTTTCAGGGATGAATAAACTGTACAATGAACAGATAAGCCATTTGCCCGTGGATGGTCACAGTTACAACCAACATTATTCGCAGGCTTATGCAATGCCGAATCATGTGGAGTCAAAATCAAATCACTATGGTTCCCCATATGACCAGAGGGTTAATTCAGCGGACCATAGTGGCACGAGCTTATATTCGGCACAGGGTTGTAAGACATATGCTAGCCAGCCGCCACTTCCAGCTTCTCCTCCACCTCCTCTTCCAATGGAACCCCCTTTGCGTGAGCGTCTTGTCTCATCTTCACCACCTGGAACTTCTGCTTCATTGTTTCCAGGTTCTGTTGGTTCTTCAGCTCCTTTGTCATCATATTATCCTCCACTCCCGGAAGAGAAGTCCATATCACGTTATCAGCCCAACTTACATTTGTCATCTGACACTGCTATCGAGGTACTCCTTCAATTCTTTTTGGGCTTTGTTTATGTTCTTCACTTTGCAGTCTATTTTTGAGTGGCTCACGAGATGATATTTGATGTAATAAATGTTGAAAATATTATCTAATTTTCGCATAAATATTGGAACACTACCTTTAAAAAGTTTCAAGGTCACTACCTAGTGGGCAATGGAATGGGTCAAGAACCATGAGGTCAAACTTCAGTTGAGGTAAAGATACTAGGTGATTTTTTTCATTTGTCTAAGCCATGACGGATAGAGTTACCCTGTACCCATGTTGGTGGGAGGTAGCAAGTAACCCAGGGAATTAGTCGAGGTGCATCCAAATTTGCATGTACATTACGGATATAAAATATTTTCAAGATTAATATTTTAACTAGTGAAATTGTTCGTGCTTCGCGCGTGGTACAAGAAAAATGAATAAATTTATATATATATATATATATATATATATATATATATATATTTCTTATTTAAAAACGTCATTATGTAATATTTATATTCAAATTATTGTCAGATAAGACAATATTGATATTTCTCTTCATTTGCGCCATGATATGTTTTTTCATCTTGTTTCAATATACAAAATAGAAATTATGTGCATCCTTTTAAGTACAAACTATTCATATGTATATAATAGAACAAAACATTTATAGTGGTGAAGTTAATAGAATAAGAAGTCATATTTTGAAATAATAATACTCCCTCCGTTTCAAAAAGAATGACCTCATTTCCTTTTTAGTCCGTTTAAAAAAGAATGACCTCTTTCTTTTTTTGGTAACATTTTAATTTCAGCTTTCCACGTGGCATGATTAAGGCCAGAAGATTAAAGGACAATTTTGTACATTTGATATAACTTTAATTTAGGACCACAAGATTCAAAAGTCTTCTTTATTTTCTTAAACTTCGTGTCAAGTCAAACTAGACCATTCTTTGTGAAACGGAGGGAGTATATTTTATTACGTTGAAAATGTTATTATGTATTTTTATCTTCTCTCATCTTTTGTAGCAGTTCTTGACTCTCTATGCAAATTCTGATTTCTTAAAAAACTTTTAAACTTCTTCATTGTGTCTTTGTTATTACATTTGTTTTTTTATAATTTTTAAATATCAATTAAATATGGTTAAGAACTATGGTAATGAAAAAACAAAAGTTAGGAATAATATTTAAGAGTAGAAGTTATAAGTAAGATTAAGAGATATGAGTTATGAATAATTTGAATGTATTATTTTATTAGACATTAAACACATAATAATTATGCATTGATTTTAAAAAATAAATATATGAATGGTGAAAATAAGAAGGGGGGGGGGGTGTGGGGGAGTCAAAAAATGAATAAAATAAATAAATGATTGGTGGCTGCATAAGAGCCATGTCACATTACTATTTCAAAAACTGCAAGTGTTTTTTTACGAAGTAAGTAGATTCATTTAAAGGCATCAAGAAGATGCAAGCTTTACAAGGATTTCTTAGTTGTTGGTAGGACATATAAAAATAACCTACACTATTACATTCACAACGTAATTAAAAATGAAAAGGAAAACTACAAATACTTTTCAAACAAAAAAAATAGTGACAAAAACAAATTGTTACATATCACATCATATAATTAAGGGAAAATGCTCAAATATGTCATCGAACTTTGAGAAAAGGCTCATCCATGCCATTTCTGTTTGAGAAAAGGCTTATCCATGCCATTATTTATCAACAGAAAATATTTTTGATTTTGCAAAATCATTTTTTTTATAGGTGATCAATTATGATTCAGCCACGTCATTAATTCAATTATTTTTTAGAAGGGCCATCAAACTTTGAGAAAAGGCTTATCTCTGCCATCCGTTTAAAGTTTGGCTCATCAATGCTATTTCAATTAATTTAATTCTTTCATTTTTTTGCAAGCATCATAAAAGTGGAACTCCTCATCATAATTCTTTTGGTTGTAATTATATTAATTGTATTTCATAACAAAAAAGTAGGATAGTGGAGGACCAAATGAGTAGCATTGTCAATAGATGTAGGTAAGCTATTAATACAAACCAACGGAAAAAAAATGCTCTAGCCAAAGTAGCTAAGCTACTAATACAAGTAATCCTTAATTATGCTTCAATTTTTTTCAAGCATTTTCCTTTTCATGTAGATTTGTCATCATATTTTGCTCCCTATGTCACCTCATCATGTGCTACCAATTGAATGACAATAATTGACATAAATATGAACAAATAAAATGTCATACCAATTAAAAAAAATTATATTGGTGCAAAAGAAAGAAATCTAAACTATACAATATATTTGCAAATTATATTTTTGATTATACTAACAAAAAATAATCATCATCCCTTGAAATCTAACAAATATTTTAGGGAAAATGCATAAGTACCCCCCAACCTATGCCCGAAATCTCAGAGACACACTTATACTATACTAAGGTCCTATTACCCCACCCGAACTTATTTTATAAATAATTTTCTACCCCTTTTCTGCCTACGTGGCACTATCATTTGGGCCCAGCACGTGTTGACAATTTTTTCAAACTATCTGGTTGATAATGTCACGTAGGCTGAAAAGGGGTAGAAAATTATTTATAAAATAAGTTCGGGATAATAGGATCTTAGTATAGTATAAGTGTGTTTGTGGAATTTCGGGCATAGGTTGGGGGGTACTTATGCATTTTCCCAATATTTTAATCAAAGTACATTATATGATTATAAAGTTAATATCAACCACAAATTGATCTTTAGCGATAACAATCACTTACTAACGACCCATTGTTTATATTTACAAAGATATTCTTGATCACACTTGTTTGGAGGATGATAAGACATGCATAAATAAAATATTAAGAAAGCACGTCCAAGTACATGAAAATGAAATATTTTTTACCTTCAGATACTTCTTTTTTGTTACATGTTTGTTAATTCACAAACCAATATGATGAAGAAGAGAGAAGATAATCTTGAATGTGAATCTTCATGAAACTGCATATGAATTATATATGTAAAATAGAGGAACACATTCACAAACCAATATGATGAAGAAGGAAAAAAAAATCATGAATGTGAATCTTCAAGAAACTAGACATGAATTTGTATAGGTAAAATAGAGGAACACATTCACAAACCAATATGAAATCAATATGATGAAAAGAGAAAGAATAACCTTGTATGTGAATCTTTATGAAACTAAATATGAATTTATATAAGCAAAATAGTTCCACCATAAGATATCATAAACTTACAAACTAAAGTTGGAGGTTATAGACATGAAAATTATGGGAGTTATGAATATCATTTAGGGGTGTGCAAAAATCGAACCAACCGATAAACCGAACCGAAAAAAGTGTTATTGGTTTATTGCTATTGGGTTATTGGGTTAATGGTTTCTTAATGGTTTTATAAAAAAAATTATCGGGTTATCGGTTCGGTATTGGTTTTCAATATTGGGTTATTGGGTAAACCGATAACCCATTAAGAGTTAAGACTATAGCAATTTACTACTTTTACATATACATACATATTAGTAAATATTAATCTCAATATCTTAATAGTTATATCTTTGTCATTTAGCCATCAATTCATACTTCACTGTGACTTTGAGTTCACAACTTTACATTAAACAAATCGTTAAAACCTAAAGTAAGAACCATATTCCTCTTAATTTCTCTTTGTGTTACACATGTTTAGTTCTTTTGATATTTGTTATTATTATTTCTATTTTATGAGCTTTTGTAAAGTTACATTATTATTTTGTCGTGTCAAATTTATAAGAGAAGTCATATATTTGTTTTATAAGCATTTTTTTATTGGTTAAATCAAAAACCGAACCGTTAAGGAACAAAATCGATAAACTGAAAACTGATAAAAAATTATCTTATTGGTTCGTTATTTGTTTAGCGTACTTAAAAATCGAAAACCGATATACCGAACCGATAATACATAAAACCGAACCGACCGATGCACACCCCTAAATTATCATTAAAAGTAAAAATTTAAAGAGGTTCAAGCCATGGGTAATTACTCCTTGTAAATAAATTAAATAATAAAGATAAAAAATACTTAGAAGAAAAATAAATTTGTTTAGATTAAAAATTATAGAGATGTGAGTTATGGATAATTACTCCTTGTAAAATGGCATGTGAAGAGTCTTTGTTGTAAATGTTTATCCATTAATAAAATATTTGTTATTTGCAATAAATTAAGTAATTCACTTTACAATAAAATAATTATAATTTAAATGAGAAAAAAGCCCCGTCCCCCCAAAAGGGGGGGGGGGGCGGTAAATGCAAATGGAGGTCATAGCCTTGTCTATGTTTCTCCTTTATATATTATACATAGAACATAGAATTTGTGATACTACAAGTTTAAAACACCATAAAAAAATTCCAATATATTTTTTTCAGTAGTTATTTGTAAGTAGTTCTTAAGAATTTTTTATGGAGAACTTACATTCTTTTGTAGTTCTTTTTTTATGATTTTCTCCAAATGCTGTTTTGCTAGTTTGCCATTTCCTTTGATAAGGAGTTTACCATTTATACCTATGCTGCGAGTATTTATTACTCCCTCCGTCCCAATTTATGTGGCTAATTGTTGTGGTGTCATGCTATAGTAATTTGACCTTTTCTGCATTATATTGTTGATATGGTATTTCTATGTATTTTTTAGTTATGTTCTAATTCTTGCAAGATGGCTCAAAATGAGGTTTACACTTCACGTGATGTTTATTTGGATACGCTCCCAGTTGATGACTATGAATCTTACATCCTATTCCATTCCTAATGAATAACTCCCAACACTTCTTTAAGCTAATATTGTGTGATATTGGGGGTATATCAACCATTAGTATCCTTTTTTAAAAAAATAGAAATCTGTCTGTTTTCGTCTTAAAGATATACATATGTGTGTCTTTAGCTATCTTCCTGTCTTGACGAATTTGATATCCTTTTTATGTTGAAGTTATGGTAAAACATGCCCAATATAACTGATTTTTGTGGTTTCACCAGCAAGTCCATATGCATCATTATACTTCATCATCTATACGCTCCAGAGGAAATGAACATCCTCTGCTAGAGGTACCTTCAGATAAGTCAAAACTCATTGATGCTATACACATTCTAAAGCATCCATACCGAGCTACCCGGCCTGATCATCTTGTTGTTATTCTTCGGGGACTTCCAGGTGCTTATTTCTTTCCAAGAGCTATCTCATTTAGTTATGTAGTTGTCCGTCTGCTTTTAGTTGATATCTACTTTGAATGAAAATTATTTACCCTTATATTACTTGATAAGGAGACTAAACACCTCCCCCACTTAAATAGACACCTTCAGTCCCCCCTAACCCCCCAGGGACAAAAAGGAAAGAAAAAGTGAGCCCTTCTTGTTATTAAGAAAACAAAGGTGAATTGTTTATTGTGTTGAGTCTGCTGGAGACATATTTAAGGTAATAGTTTTCTGATAAGGTATTTAAAATAATAGTTGAAAGGTATGGCATAACGATTGGAGAGTTCTATGAATTAGTAGCATTCGTATCAGTTCATCATTTTTGAGATGGATACATTTATGACTTAGGGATTCAGTGGTCCATGCAAAAAGATGAGATGGATGGTTTACTGCATATCATTTAGAAAACAAATTGGGGCACTTTTTTTGTTAACTTCTTGCTTGCGCACCTACACATTTATTGTTATTCTTCAGATATTGAAGATAGGTTGGTTTGATTTGGTATGATGTGGGTATGTTTAGTTGGCATTTGAAGAACATTTGGATGAAATTGAAAAAATAGAGGAGAATTTGAAAGTGTGTGGGATAAAAATTTCATTTGGAAAAGAAGGTTTGAAGTTTTGGGTGTGAAACCATTATTTCACTTGAAGCTAGTTTTCTTCCTACTAAAATAATGCTGCATTGTGAAACAAATATTGATTTGCAAATATTATATAAAGATGAAGTTTAGATAATAAAATAGAATTTATAGCCAAAAGGGGAGACATGTCACTCGATTATGACCCCATTAGAATTCTACTTTCAGGTATTTTGGATTTTTCCAGGCCAATTGAAATTAAAGAGTACCTTTCTCCACAAGTACTAGCTAATTATTAATGAACTTGTTTTTACATCACGCACACTCACACACACTCTCTCTCTCTAGCTCTCTTTCTCTCTTCGTGTTTTTCTCTTTCTCCCTCTGTTTGCCCCCCTCCTTTGTGGGTTTTGTGGTAGTATGCATTCTTTCTCTGGCATAAAATGAAGTGTGGTCCTGGATCAAAGTATCCTTTTTTCTGGATATTGGGAGCCATTGAGAAAATTCTTTCACTTTTGTCCTCCTTGCGTTGCATTTACTGGCCTACTTTATGATTCCATCAAATACTGACTGAAAGTAGTGTAGGGGCTGGAAAAGTATGACCAGTTTGCTTTCCTCCTAAAGATAATTATTTAACGGCAGGCAGTCATGTTATATGCCCTTTTGTGACTTCATCTCCTGCATTCTTATACGAAAAATGTTTTAAAAAGGAAAGCTTACTGTGCCCAAAGAATTTGGATCTCTGTAAGTTTTCTTCTTTTATTTTCAGCTTTTTATTATCCTTTTCAGGGAGTGGAAAGAGCTATTTGGCAAAGATGTTACGTGACCTTGAGGTTGAAAACGGTGGAACTGCCCCTCGTATTCACTCAATGGATGAGTACTTCATGACTGAAGTTGACAAGGTCTTATCTTGCTATCTTACTTGAAGTTCTTTTGATCGTCAACATCTCTCGCTTTTCTTCCTTTCATATGTTCAAGCCTCCTATTAATTCCAGTTACTAGTTATTTCAAGTCCTCTCCCAAAAATATAAACAAGTTCTTTCAGATATGCAGGTTGAGGAGAGTGAGGTTTTGAAATCTTCTGGTTCTATCAGGGGCAAAAAGATGGTGACAAAGAAGGTTATGGAATACTGCTATGAACCTGAGATGGAGGAGGTAAAGCCATCTCTGCCTGAACTTAAGAGATAGCCGAACTTCCACAGATTTAAATTTGGAGCCTTTAGATTTAAGATATTTATCTGCCTTTCTATTAGTAGCTTTAATCTATTTGTCTGCAGTGTAGTAAAATCCATGATTTTAGTAAGTGTATATCAGAGATAACAAAAGATACCGGGGATACAATTGTAAAAGGTTTGGTCAAACTTATGGCTTCTAACTGATTTTGGTGACCAACTTATGGCTTCTAACTGATTTTGGCTTATAATCACTTTTTGTGTTTACCAAATGGAATAGGTTAGCCAGAAAGTACCTACAAGATAGTTTGATCAACTTATATGCTTAGCCAAACACCCTCATAGTGGTAGCTATTTGTACAGAAGTTCAATATTTTACTAAAGGAATGATATTTCATTGGTTGCACAAGTTCCTCTTTGCCTAGTATTTGTAAGGGTAAGATGACTTGAGTATTGTAAATTTACAACGTAGAATTATGCAGTATTCAGGGAAAGCAGTATTGATTTTGAGTTCTCGTTGTCCAATTTTTTATAGTTTATTAAGGTTGCAATTTCTTTGTTTGCTACTGTTAGATTCTTCAAGTTCTTACTAATGCAATGCTAGGGAAAGTGTAATTAGTCCTAGTTAAGTTTCCTCTTTCCTTTGTTTGGGGGTGGGGTGGGGTGCATAAGGATTGGATTAGAGTGTTGTGGACATAAAGCAAACAAGCAACTATGGTTTCTCATTTTCTCCTTTTTTTTCTCTGTGAAAAAGGAGGGGGGGGGGGGTAGTGTTGTAGAAAAGGTTTTTCCTCCTCTAACCATGAGGGTGAGTGTTCGAGTCATCAACAAATTGAGAAAAGCCCCAGTTTTGCTACTGGGATGGGGGTTTGAGGGGGCCGAGTTCACCCTATCAACTAAAAAACATTTTCATATTTGCATGCTAATGAAGCTATTTCTTGAAACTACGAGGTAACACTCTATGTAAAGTGGTTCAATTCTTTTTGAGAAGGCTATTTCCAGTGGTTTATGATATCTTTTGGTAACAGAAACATAGCATTATAAACAGTTTGCGTGCCCATATGTGCATTTCTTCTGCGGGTTTAATGTTGATGTAATTAGTATATTGTAATTGCATTTTTCAAAAAGCTTGTCTCTTCTATACTATATGCAATTTGTGGAATCAAATATGATATAGAGGTCATCTTATGGTTTTTCCAGTTGATTTTTATGGCTTGGGGTTTTACTAGTTTGCTTTCCCCAATTTTCTGCAATTTATTGCCTCGTATGTATTATTATCTCTATTGATATTTTTTCTCCTCTTCAGGCTTATCGTTCAAGCATGTTGAAGGCTTTCAAAAAGACCCTGGATGAGGGGGCTTTCTCCTTCGTAATTGGTATGGTATTTTTGGGGCAAGATAGCTCTTACTCTGTAATTCCACATTTTTTCTTTTTGTCCATAATCTAAGACTGACATGTGAAATGGTTTGCATCACTGTTTCCTCTTTCAGCTGGATGTCTATTCTTTTGTTTATTGTGTCTGAGATTCTCCGAAATTTGCTAGTGAAATGATTACATGCTGCTGTCAGTTGTTTTGTTGTGTCATCTGTTGCTCTCTATTGGAGCATATTTCTATAGAAAACCTCCATTTTGTTGGATTTAGGAAACTTGAAGGTAGGTAGTATCCGATAGGTTTCTTGATAATAGCTAGCACATTGGTTCTTCAAGTCATGCTAGATTGTCTAGTTAAAAAATTCAACCATAGTTTAATTATAGATTAAGTGGTGATGCAGTGCCTTGCACTGCTTTCAGTTTACTAACTACAGATGCAGTTTTGTTCGGCAATTGACCCATTTGTTGCTGGTATTTGTGCCTCATTTTAGTGGATGACCGCAATCTGCGGGTAGCTGATTTTGCTCAGTTTTGGGCATTTGCGAAGGTATACTCTCAGTTCTCTCTATTATGCAACCAGTTCAAGTGCTATACTCTAGTTCAATTATTTTCTAGGATACTTTGAATGTCTAAAAGTCTTAAACCTTTTGTGTTTGTGTATATATAGTTTGTTACTGCTTTATTGGTTGTCAGTTATTTCAAGTTGTAAGTATTATAACCTTAGTTGATCAAGAGAACTTGTGGCCGCAACAGCTTTTCCGTTGGTTGTCCAATGTGAATGGGTGGATACTGCAAGTTTGAAAACTCACTCCATCAAGTTGTAATATATTGTTATAGTCGTATTGTAGTATCAGTTTTTGTTAGTTGCAATCTATTTAATTCATGGTGTATCTCAGTTTCTATTTTTTGTTGGTCCACTTAAAAGTACCATTTCTTGATGACTTGTGGATGAATTGTTTATGAGTTTTAACTCTTTCTTGACTACTGGTAATGATTTGATATAGTCCCATGCATTGCTTTAGAGTAGATTTACTAAAGAAGAAAAAAGCAATCAACCTGTCTTTCATTTTTGGTTATGTTTGGCTGAACATTGTCATCAATATTTTGGTGGTGATTTTGCTTGCAATTTCTCAAAGACATTATTGCCGTGTCTTGTTTTGCTCACAGTAAGCTTCAAGTCTAGTATAACGCAACAATGTGATAGGTATTGCCAAGGATATCTTTATCACATCTCCATTTGATTGAATAGGCTCCTGGATTTTGGAAATTATGAGTATACAAGTTCAAAGTTTGTTCAAGATTAGTTATGATGTTACCAAAAACAGTATATGGAGTAGTTTGGTTTGTGGTAGGATATTGAAATCTTCACTAGCTGATGTTTTAATCTGGAGATAATTGCTATTCGACAAGCATAAAGCTTAATGCATCGACTTGGACAAGTTCTAAAACTTAGCTTTTTATTACTAATTGCTAGGATAAAGTTGGCATTTATCTCAAAGTGCAGGATCATCAAGCTTGAAGCTTCAAACTAATTTAACCAAAGAACAATGCAGAATTATAAATTTTCAGTAAGCAAGCTCAATTGTCATTTAGGATGGGGCTGAAACCCCCAGCTAGAGCAACAGAAAACTTGGATAAATGTTGGATTTAACATTTCTTCCAATCTACAACTTCTTAATAGAAACTATGGATCTGTTGACGACAAATGGCTTAAGTATTTGAAAACTTTTCTAGAGCTACCTGCTTGAGCACTTGCTTTCCCATCGTTGTATTATGCTGGTTATCTAAATACAGCTAAACAACTGTGTATTTAGAGTGCGCAAATTTGTGGGTGACAACTGCATATATGTATGTATGTATCTCACAGATAAATCCTATTAAAGAACTTTTAAGATCATGAAGGTTTGTAGAAGGATCTCTGATTGACAGATCATATAAGTGGAAGTTTGTCTATCTTACCGTACCAAATTTTCCTTCTTTTGGGTTTAGGTTTGGTTGTTTGGGGTGAGGTGTTAAAAGAACTTGATTTGGTGAAAGTGGTTGAATATGTGAAGATTCCAAGCAACTAATTCAACCATACAATTGAAGTGGGTTTATGTTTTAGATTTTGTAGCCAAGGAGACTCGAGTCACTAAGTTTGTCCTCTAGTAATTTGTTTTTATAGTATAGTCAGTTTCTGTTTTGGCTGGTTATTACATAGAATTAGTTTGATAATTCTTAGCCAAGGTGGCTCAAAGTTATGAAGTGGGTCGAGGTAGATACCTGGGCTGGTGGGAGGTAGCAGTACTCGGTGGAATTGTCGAGGTGCATGCAAGTTGGACTGGAAACCACTGTTATCAAAAGGAAAAATAAATAATTACTCTGTGTCAGAGTTCTTGCTTTTTGGATGGGAATGGTGCTCCTTGCTTTCTGAATTTAATTGCTTGTTGCATTTCCTTCAGTGACGCATGCTGCTTCTGTTACTTTTGCACTATTATGGCTTCTTGAACTGCTGATTGTTTTTTTTGGATGACGTATTATCTTCCTCAATTGTTAACATCACATCTATTTAAGAAAAGCTGATTGCTGCCTCTCTGTTTGCCATGGTTGTTTTCTTTGCTTATTTCCGTTGCTTATTATTTCAGAGATCTGGCTATGAAGTGTACTTGCTAGAAGCAGCTTATAAGGACCCAGCGGTAAGTTAGCTCATGTATTTCTTTGTTAGCCACGATCTAACTTCAAGCATTGTATGTATATATGTCTGTTAATTATCTGATCCACTGAAGATACTTTTTAAACTCATGTCCTTGTGGATTTCAGGGATGTGCAGCAAGGAATGTGCATGGTTTCATGCGGGATGATGTACAAAAGATGGCTGGCCAATGGGAGGAAGCTCCATCCATGTACTTGAAACTTGATGTTAAGGTACTTTGTCCTTAAAACTATCTTGTTGCATAGTCAGTCAGGTTCTACACTCCTGGACTCTCAAGTATACTTGAGCAATTTAACTTATTCCAGCAAAGTAGTTGTTAGTGTAGCCTGTTAGACCTTATGTGAGAAGTTAATTTTATCAGCTTGTATGAGTTGGATGCTAATATGTCATCTGTCCTTACGGTTTCATTTATTTCAACATTGTCACAGTCATTACTTCATGGAGATGCTCTGGAGGAAGGTGGAATCCAAGAGGTAAATTTTGTTATGCATATTTTCTTAAAACCTTACCCTAGGTTCAGCATACTCATGACCATGTGAGCACATAGACACTTGCATTTGTTTAGAGTGTAAGGAGTTGTTTGGTATGGGGGTATGAGATAGACAAAGTTATCCCATGGATCAGTTATGCCACCATATATATGAGATAACTTGTCCCGTCATTGTAATGCAAATGGTGGGATAAATAATCCCGGGACTTATACCCCTAACCTTACACATGATGAATTGAGCTTGCTTTTTATCTTGAGATGATTATTCCTTATCCTCACACCAAGCGTCCCCTAAATTTGTCCGGAGAGTTCTCCTGAGGCCCACCTAAAGTTGCGGATAGCAGGTATGAAATGAAGAGAGATCCCTGTGCAAGATGTCCAGTCAATTAGAAGAGGTAGATTAATGGCATGGGCAGTGTTATCAAAAGCAAAAAGCGCAAAAAAGCTTTGAGGTCTGTTGGGGCTTTATATGCAAATAAAGCGTGAGCTTTAATGAAAAAAGGCGCAAAGGGAGGAAAAAATACAAATATATATGTTTAGTCCAAGACTCCTAATTGTAAAGCATGAATGACAAATATATGAACAACAAAATTGGATTTTTTTAATGATAAAGTGAAATATCAGTTGTTTAGTGCCACCTCTTCAGAAGAGGCTCATTGGCAAGGGAATGTATGCCTTAGCGCCTTGAAGACGACACTAAAGCGCACATCAAGTGAGGTGAAGCGCTTGACCATTTTGATCCCCGCTCCAGGGCTTAAGCGCACCTTCATCAATAATGAGCATGGGATGCCCCCACGGCCCACCTCTAGATGTGTTCTGGAGTATCTGGAAGGAGAGAAACAGTCTGGGCTTTTAGATATAAAAAGATAGAAGGAACAGACTAGCCTATGATTGTGTCGGAAATGCTACTTGGAAAGTCCTATATTTTCTTTTGTATATTTTGGCTTAAAGGATTCTCATAGCTTGTAAAGTTATACAAAAAATAAAATGAAAACCATGAATATCCAGGACATTGAGGAATATCCAGAAAGGTATTTCGGGAATCAGCCTGCAAGACCCGGCCCGGATATTTCATAACTGTTTCATTCGAAAGGCAGGCCAGGGGGAATCTACTATTATCTAAAAATAATCAAGTTATTAATGACTGGACGAAACCAAGAAATAACCCTCACATTCCCTGTCTTGTAAATTTGTATCATATAGCTTTTGCAATTATTTTCCTCTGTTGTCTCATAGCTTATTCATTTATAAAGTGGCTTTCATTTACAAAACAAAAAATTAATATATGAAATGACAAAGTGTCTTGGATGGTTTTAGTTCCTAGTTACAATGCACAATGAACAGTCAGCAATGTTCCAAATGCAAGGAAGGAAAGAAAAGAGATGTTGGCTGATAATGTTCCAAACACCTTACTTCTGAAAATTAACAAATGAACAATAAATAAGTTACGATAGTAATAATGTACTAGGAATATCATGTGATGTCCACCAACTTGTATTGTCATCATTCACATCTTTTTCAGGTTGTAGTACGAAAACATGTACAGCTTGTGTTACTCAGGTAGAAACTTCTAAATCATGAGTCTTATTTTGGATCTGCAGGTGGACATGGATATGGAAGATGATGACTCATTGGGAGTGCCTTCCACTTTAGATGAAGAAAATATTGAGAAGTTTACAGTACCTCCCCAAGAGGATATTCCAGCTTATGGTATGTCATGGATCTGTCCAAAGGGTCATTTGTATTTCTTATGCTGCTCCTGTATTGTCTCTCTTGTTGTATATCCTAAGTTCTAGTTAGTAAACATTGTTGTGATTAGCAAAGCTGGAATCAGTTCTGGTGATCCTTCCTAATCAATTTGCGATGATTCTGGTGTAGATGGCATAGTTTCTTACCTTTGCAACAGATATCACCATATCGGTCCCTTTCTTTAAAATTTACATTCGTTGTAGTCACAGTAGGTCATATGTTTGTTTTGAGGCTTAAACAAGGCTGAGCTGATTTTATCGTGTAATAACATAAAGGACCTGGCTTTTGTGGTGGTTGAACTTGGCTGATTTCGAAGTTCAACTGCCAACCCTTAGCTTTGACCACTGGGTGGAGCCTATTCTCTTTTTCAATGCTGATTACTTCTCAACATCAGTGGGATTCTGTCTAACATAATCATTGGATCTCTTCAACTTTATGCATACCATTCTGAAGTAGATATGAACAAATTTGTCCTTTCTTCATTGTCTTGGCTGCAAAAAGCATCTGATCATACATATTATGTAATTTGATATCAGGCGATGTAAAGGATGATCAGGATTCAGACCATGAAGAGGATCACCGAATAACTGAAGTAAAAGAATTGGCAAGGAGTAAATGGTCATCTGATTTGGATGAAGATGATACTCGAACAAATAAAGATGCCACTAAAAACATAAATGCTCTCTCTGGGTTGATACAATCTTACAGCAAGGAAGGAAAGTTTGTACATTGGAGTGACCAGGTAACTTTTACATGTTACGGACGATAGCTATTCCTAGTTCTATATTGATGAGTTTTTTCTTACTGAAGGATGATTGGTGAAACTTATGTCCGCTCTCTGTTCTCTGCCTGCTTTCCCTTTTCTGCTTTTCTGATGTGCTCACCAGCAAAGGCTGACCTTTTTTCATTCGTCATATCTTTACTTTTTCTCGTCCTGTCATCTCCTGACACTTTACATTAGCAAACGTCTGGTAGCTGAATTGTTGGGAAGACTCTACCCTTCCACCCTCTATGTTTTTCTTTGAAAAAGTGAATTTTTTGAAGAATGTAAACCAGGAGTCCTACATCTCTTAGAATGGAAATAGGAGTCCGGATTTTATTTTTAATGAAAGAATGAGTTTCTCGACATTATAGGTTGTTTCGGTGCCTATATTCTCTTATATCAGAAATGTAAATTGATTAATAAACCTTGGAAATGTACGGTTTTTATTCATTGGATTGGACATGTGGTATTTTAACAGTTCTTCCCTTGACAATATTTGTGAGTTCGGGATGCAGGATAGTTCCTAGACAGCTGATATTGATAACTTTGGGATGGCTTAAAAACCTTGCAGCAAAGGCATGTTTATTTGCCAAGGGGAGGGAAGACTTGTAGGAATTGGATTAAGTGGCTCCATATCATTGCAAGGCTAAGTTGTTTTATGGGGCAGATTTACTTTTTATCAAATTACATTGGCACTAGGGGAAGGAAGAATCATTGGGAGTGAATTAAGTGTTCCATCTCATTAAATGCTTAAGTTGTTTGAAGGGGAAGTTCTCATTAGGCGTTGGCCGTGAATCATATTGCATGCTTATTTATCCGTTATTAAGGTTGGTTATTCAATGATTTTTTCAGTGTAGTAGTGTACTAACCTCATCTATTTCCGGCTACCAAAATCTATGTTGTATACGTTTTGGAGAGGAAGTTGAGATTACATGCATCTACTAATCTGATTATTGTTTTTTGGCCATCCGTTCTGCTGTTCTTCTAAAAAGAGGCACTAGTTCAATTTCTTTGCGCCAAGTGTGTGTTTGCTAGGGAGGAAATTTTCCCATGTTCAGTTAGTCAAAAATTTTGGAAAACTTTTTCACCGGGAAAACAAGTTCCTTTAGAATGAGGAAAATGACTTCCCTTGTTTTCGACAAAGTGCCATTCCACATTAATTGTGTCCTCTCCCTACCCTCCAACACACCTCATCTTCACTCCAGCCCTTGTAGCTCCCATCCCACGCCCCAACCCTTACCTCCACCCTCACCTTTTGTATATGTCTAGATTATATACAAATTCTTTTAGAATAATACTTTTTGTTTTTCAAGAATATAAGTGGGTTTATTACTTTTTCTCTTCTGTTCGGTACATACACACCTAAACTTATGTTTCTTATCCCAGGTAACCAAAAGAGGTTTTTCTATAGGGGCAGCAAAAGCAACCAATGCATCTTTAATAATTGGTCCTGGCGCAGGATACAACTTGGTGAGATTCCTCATGCAACTATTGTTTAACTTGTTCGGCTCATCATCATCTACATCTTGATGCTTATTTGGCAATATTATGCTTGTAACCATGCTATTTAACTTTCTGGAGTTTTTGTTATTGTGATACAACATTTAGTTGGTAAACTACTTAAAATGAGATTTTCCAAATACTTGGAACCCATATGATAAACTGGCTTATTGTTGTCATTTTCAGAAGTCAAACCCCTTACCTGATGAAGAGAAGTTGACATCAACTCGACATAATGGTGAACCAAATAGGCAGAACATATTTCAAGAGAGATTACGAGCAGAGCACGAGTCGTTTAGGACTGTTTTTGAGTCCTTCAGAACTGGTTCTGACAAGAGGAGGCAGCGGATATTTGGGCTTAATGCTGAAGATGAATAGTACATGTAGATGGGGGTTTAAAATCGCGTATTAGCAATTTTGTATGTTTTGCTAATCCTTGCCATTGAGGAAGAGTGGGGGAGGGTTTAGCTATTGTATTGTAACATCGTGTAAATTGCGTAGCAAAATAGGTAATTCGTTGCCTGGAATGTAATTACTATGCCAGGGGTCCATTGAGTCTTTATTACTCTCTACTTGAATGGAAGGAATATGCCATGGGTTCATTGAGTCTTTGTTACTAGGTAGTTGGTTGGTTGCCTTGAATGGGCTGATTGAGTCTGTTTTACTATCGGTAGTTGGTGGCCTTCTATGTCATGGGTTCATTGAGTCTTTATTACTGTCGGTAGTTGGTTTCCTTGAATGCGCTGATTGAGTCTGTATTAATGTCTCGGTTGTTGGTGTCCTTAATTGGAAGGACTATGTCGACCCATTTAAGTCCCAACTTACTCTAAGAGAATTCTCAATTGAGCTCAATTTAATTTTCAATTTCAAACTCTTTCTTTGCATTGATGTAATGTATGTTCCTATATTTTAGGTATGAATTACTATTTATTTTATATCTTTTAGGATTTATCTATTCATTTGTAATTTTTTTTAAAAAAAACTTGAGTTGAAATTTAAATTGTGGTTGTAAAACTTAACTAACAATATATTAAAATTATTGAGATTAACCGAATCAAATTGAGTGGGTCAAGATCCAATCCATTTGAATCTAGCTCATTTGAGCTTAAAGTAAACATAGGCGTGTTCGGACTCAATACAATTTCTATTTCAATTCATTTTAATATCTCCAATTTCAATTCAACCCACCTATTTGACGCTCATATTTATGCCAAAACTAACCGTTAAAATTTGAAGTGACAATCATCATTTATAACCATTAGTTAAGCAATAAATGGAAGACAAAAATCCTGTATTCATTGGTTTTGCCTAACGTGTGGGGGTAAGTTATTATGTCTCTGTTCATCGCAACTTATTGATCGATTGGTAGAGTGTATTAAAAGAAATAATGTATGTATTGGTAGTATCTTGGTTAGGGCTGTTCAAGATCGAACCAAAATCGATAATCCGAACCAATAATTTGGTTATTGGGTCAATTGTTCGGATTAATGATTTTATGGTTCGGATCTCGATTTACTATAAACTTCTTATCAGCTTATGGTTTGGCCATATTTCTAATTGGGTGCCTCAATAATCCGATAAGAAGTTTAATTAATTACATTTATATCACTTAAGGCCTTAGACGCTTTTAGCCTTTAGGGTTTACATTTTAATCTTCAGACTCTTTACAGTAACTTTATAGTTGACACTCAAATTTCACTATAATATTTCAAAGCTGCGACATCACTCATTGATTCATTGTCACTGCCAGGGGTGGACATGGTATGGTATATACCGAACATCATATCGAAATCAAAATTTTTTATACCGCGGTATGGATATTATGGTATTGGAACAACTTTTAAATATTTTTGGTATTCGCTATGGTATTTGGTATTTATAAAATAAATACCAAAATATTGTATACCATACCGAAATTTTATAATAATATATAAAATTAATTATTCACTAACATGTAGACTCTAACTTGACATAGTGGTATATGTCAAGTTAGAGTCTACATGTTAGTGAATGATTTTTGTGGTGTGAAATTATATAGGGCTATGCATAATTTTAGATAATGTTATTAAACTTTGCATCTATGACTACTCGATTATTATTGAATGTTCTTTTTGTGAAATTATTTAACAAAAGTAGTTGTTGATCTAATATGATTGAGACTTGTGCTTTTGAATTTCTCATATTCATGCTGATCTCGTATTGGTCTTGCAAGAATACTTGCTAAAGGACAAAGAGAGCGGTTCTTACTTATTTGCTAAATAAATTCTACGGAGAGTTATAAATAAATTTAAGTCGAAGTCAAACAAATTATGATTACCGATTACCATACCGTAAAATACCAAAATCAAAATTAAATATACCAAATCATACCGAGCTTATTTGGTATGGTAATGGTATAGTACTCTAGATACCGAATACCGAAGTTACGGTATCAAAATGGTTAAATACCGTACCATGCCCACCCCTTGTCACTGCTCCCATGCCGGCGGGTTATATTGAATATCATTCTCTAAGTGTCTAAATTGACGTTCAAATGGTTGGTTCCCTTACTTTAATTCTTTGTTTTTATCTTTCCATTACAGTGAGTGAGATATGCCCACAATATTGCAATACTACAATCTGTAATGAAATTTTTTTTATTAGTAATGGTCTCATGATCATTAATGATTTTCATTAGTAGTGCTGTTATGATTTCTCTTTATAGTTCATATCAAAATTGACTTGGTTGTTATGAGGAACCACTTTGAGTTTGCCAGTTTGGGCAATATTGACATCTCTGTCCAAGTTAATATGGAGTTTTATTAAGTGTTTTATGTAGTAATGGACTAACAGGAAAAAGATCTTCAGTGACTACTGGCTACTGCGTATTGTTAATTAATGATTAGTCCATTAGTAATTCTCAATGAAAATTGTGTTAACTGTTAATGGTTAACTCGATAACCGAACCGATAACGATCACTAACCGATAAACCAACAACTGAAAATTCTTTGAGTTTCTTTGAGTATCCTTGAGTTGAGTACTATTGAGTTGTGTTGAGTTGAGATGAGGTGGGTATGTTTCTTTCCTTCCAAGTTCAAGCTTATAGGTTATGTTCAGTATTCCCCCTTACATAACCTATAGGCTTTTTAATTGTTCTTTGTATTGTGAAGGAACATTTTGATGCGACTATTGATTGGTCTTAGATATATTACAAATACATAATTTGATATACACATGCAACATACGTATTGAGATACTAGTAAATATAAAGGAGAGGTAGAGATGAGTTGTCACAAGTGAACAAGTGAGTTACCACTATTCCCATCTGTTTCTGATCTTTGGATTCAACTTTATAGCGTATGATTGTGTATCGATTGGTTCAGTTTGATTTTAAAATTTATCAATTTGATTTATTAGCTATCAGTTTATAGATATGCTAAACTGTTATAGAATTATTGAGATATTGACTTATCGGTTATTGGTTTATCAATTGTTGATCGTTATCTGTTATTGGTTTATCGATTATTGATCGTTATTGACTCGGTTATCGGTTAGACTGTTAAGATTTGACACAAAAAAATTGAAAATTATTTAGAAACAAAGTGACAAACCAAATGAATCATGTACATGAGTTGACATATTGCACTTTGTTCAAAAACAAACACTATCACACTATAGAATAACCGAGAGTTTGAGACAGACATAAATAAAAGTATGAAACTAAACTCTTTGTCAAGGACTTTATATAACAAATAATATAAATATAATTATTTAATTTACTACTCCCTCTGTTTCAGAAAGAATGAACTACTTTCCATTTTAGTCTGTTTCAAATCTCTTTCTTCTTTTAGTAACATTTTAATTTCATCTTTTCACATGACATGTTTAAGACCACAAGATTAAAGGGCAATTTTGTACATTTGACATAACTTTAATTTAGGACAATAAGATGCAAAAGTCTTCTTTATTTTCTTAAACTCCGTGTCAAGTCAAACTAGAACACTTTTTTTGTGGTAATTGGTAGCAGTTTTGGCATTTTAATTATATATATATATATATATATATATATACCCATGCTTCACGTGGAAATTTAATATCACGGAATTTATAAAATAATATTTAAAACCTATCAAACATTAAAACTAAAAGACTATGTTATCTTACATACAAGATTACGTAGTAACAAACATTAATAATGTAAAGGAAATGAAAATTATTATATCTTATCATTTATCCTTAATAAAATAAGCATAAATTAATGATTGTAAAAATACATACCAGGATATGTAACATAAGCAATGGTGTGAGTGAGCCACTCAACATGAGCAAAATACACAAATATTTAATTGTGAAGAAGAAGAGGTTCAGACTTTTCGTTGTTTTAAAATGGGAGGAAATCCTTAGGTTCTCTTATATATATACTAGTTCAAGGAATGTGTGTTGCACGTTTGACGTCTATTACCGTATAAAAATTATATAAGTCTATCTCATGTATTGAAACATTTGTAACATCAACTCAATTAATGTGAAAAGCAATAAAATATAAATGTCATCATATCAACAAAATGAAAAAAGTCAAAGAAAGTAATATATTAACCAAACAAGAAAGATGACTAATAAATAAAAAATGACATTAAAACTATATGACGATAAAATACAAAAGTGCAATGAAGTAACCTTTTATGCCCAATTTGTAAAAAGAGAAACCGTGTACATCAAAAGTTGTGAATTCATGCAAAAATATAAAGAGCAAAAGACACATACCTCATTCTGTAGTTGGATATGGTTGTGTTGACATATTGGAACCAAAAAAATTGTTAATAATTTTTTCTCTTAATTTTTCCCTAATAGATGAAGAAGTGAAGAATATAAGAAATTAATTTTAAGAATGTATTGGAAACTGAAAGGAAAAGCCATGTATTTCCTAGCCAAAGAAATTATAAAAATATAAAGAATAAAAAAAAAAAGATTTCAAAAAACATAACCTTCAAGTCTTCTACACATGTACCAAAATTGCATCCTCAAATAATTGTAATTGATTAATGGGTAAAATTCTATTGAAAGTGAAATTATTATTTGTCATATATTATTTGACTTAAACACAAGTGAAAGGGTTTATTCACAATCTTACAAACCCAAAATAATGAAATAAAGCCAAGTAGATTTTTTTTTAATACTGTGTAGTATAATAATTAATCACTTAATAGTACATTATAATTTAGATGAAATGTCTGGCAAGATTATACATTTTCAGGAGCGCTGTATCTCTGCACAAGCAATCACATTAAGGTTTATTAGGAAAACAATCATAAATATATTTGTGCTAAAGACACCAAATAGAAGAGCATATCCAAAATAAATTCAAAAAAGCTTAACTTTTACAGTAATTTAATGACCAAATAGAGCAATGTAAACATATTATTGGCTACTGCAGCCTAAACAATTTTTTCTTGTTGAATAAAACTTGTGATTATTTGAGATATTAAATAAATCTAAATAAAAATAAAAAGTTTACCTTTCAACCATGTTACCACCACAAAAGGCCCCAAAAGTGACAAACGCATTGGTTGAGCCAACAGGTTCCTTTTTCTTATTAATTTTGGGATTAGAGACTTTTGGACTTTCTTCTTGAAACTGACAAAATTTGTGCGTCTTTTTGGCTTATACTTAACAGTAGTCTTTTTATTAACGTTTTTAGGCATTTAATATTAAATTAAATAGAAAAAATATAAGAAAATTCTAAAAAAAATCTGAAAAAAAAATTGTGTTAGTTGATGAAAGCTGGTTACCTCTCAATATGAAGATTTATACAGATATATAAATTTTAAGAGGCTTTAAATCTAAAAGAGTTACTAATTTAAACTCATTATAAAGTGGGAAGAAAAGTGAAAAATAATTACTTGTAACATCTAATCATGTATTTGGTCTAGCTTAATTGTTATTATTGATTTGATTTTAGAAGTTAATTAGTAAAAGGTATTAATAAATTATTCATGTAGTAATACGATGATGTACTATTTAGTATTTAATTTATTAAATAGTTTATAACATTTTAATTTAATGTAGGGGCTGCCTAACATTCTTCCCACTTATAATAATACTAGTTTTAACGCACGTGCGTTGCACATGAATATAAACTATGTTCTACACTAATTTTAAAAATAATTTAATATTATTAAATAAAAAAATTAAGTAAACAATTATAAAATGAATGATAAATTAATAGTTCATATTAATAGTGGATACAAATTTTCTTATGATTACTACTGAAAGTTAGTCACTCTTAAAATCTATTAGTTATACAATATATACTTTCTCCTCCCTCCCCCATGGTGCATTACTTAGTTATTAATGTATTGTTGGAGTTCTTACTTTTAATATAATATAATAATATAATTAAATATTGATATAAAATATAGAAGATATACAAAATTGGATGTTTTTTGTTGGAGTATTATTTTAATGTAACATTCATGTTAGGGAGAGTTCAAATTTCACTGAGCATTGAGAATGTCAGCGTATGTAAATCAAACTTGAGTTTTTAAGAAGATAAGAATAGAAAACATAAAAAAATCTTATTTTTAAATTGTGAGGAAATCCCTCCATTTACAGTTATCAAAGGGTAGTATAAGCATGTGCATATTTCTTATCATAAAAAGTTACAATCCTTCGAAAAGGTCACAACTCATCGGAAAAGTCACATCTTCTTGAAAAGTCGTAACGATTCAATGTGAAAGGGTGTAAGCTTTAAATATAAATGTTTTATGTAGAAGAAGAAAAAGAAGAACAATGAAAAACTTTAAAAATTGTAGTTTAAAAATTTGAGGAAACCACTCTTTTTATAGTCAATAAAATTGTTGTGTATGAGAAAATGTGTATTGTGCCTTATAAAAGAAAAGTCGCAACCCTTCAAAAAGGTCACAACTCATCAGAAAAGTCATAACTCTTTGAAAAAGTCACAACCCTTCGGAAAATTTGTAACTCTTCGAAAAAGTGGCAATCCTGTAGAAAAGTTACAACCGTTCGTAATGGTCACAACTCATCCAAAAAGTTGTAACTCTTTTGAAATGTCACAATCCTTCAATGTGAAAAGGTGTCTGCTTATAATATAATATAATGTAAATAAATAAATATAATACACTATAAAATTTAGAAGATATATTAAATTTTGTGTTTTAAGTTGGGGTGTTATAACAATTTAACATTTAAGGTAGGTAGTTCCTTCTTTTAAGGTAGTATAGATATAGATCAAAAAGTAAGATAGATTTGTCTAATTTTGATTTGATATGAAATTTTAAAAAATAAAGAAAATTTTTAATTGAAGGAATGTAGATTATATAAAAATGCCTTTTAACTTTGTGGATTTAAAGATGCTCCCCCACACCCACCCCAAAAAAAAGAACATTCTATATTAAACTATATAAAAATAAAAGTACAACAAATAAATTGGAAACAGAGGAGTACTTATTACTTCTAGTTTGGACTTGTCAAACATGTATTTGATCAAATCATTTTTTGCCAACAATTTGAGACTTTTCACAACTTGAACACCAAGTTGTATTTCGTGCAATAGAAAATCATTGAACTTCTTAAAAGTATATTTATTGCTATGAAAATGAGTACACTTTAATTATTTAGATAGTCTTCTCGTTTGAAGTTGAGTTATTCCATTCTCCTTTTCGCATAAATTTTTGTTGATCTATTTTATTTACCAACAAAAAATATTGTAATTGCATAATTGAACAACTCTCACAATCTCTCTTGTTATAAGAAGAAGAATACAAACTTACAAAATTGTAGTTTAAAAGTGGGAGTAAAATTCCTCTATCTATAGACAACAAACTATAGTATGAAAATGTATTTATCGTGTCTTATCAGATAAGTCCCAACCTTTCAAAAAAAGTCACAACTTTTCATAAATGTCATAACTCATCGAAAAAGTCATAAATGTATTAAAAAGTCACAACCATTCAGAAAAGTCACTACCCAACAATGTGAAAAGGTGTCAGCTTTTAATATAATTAAGAACAAATAAATAAATATATTATAAAATATAGAATATATACTTAGTTGATGTTTTAAGTTGGAGGTATTATAGTAATTTAACATTCAAGTTATGGAGTTCATGATTTTAAGGTGATGCTCCCCCACACCCACTCAGAAAAAAGAACATTCTATATTAAACTGAATAAAAATAAAAGTATAACAAATAAATTGGAAATGGAGAAGTACTTATTACTTCTAGTTTGGACTCTTCAAACATGTATTTGATCAAATCCTTTTTCACCAACAATTTAAGACTTTTCACAGCTGAACACCAAGTTGTAGATTGTGCAATAGAAAATCATTGAACTTCTTGTCATGTAGAATTTGCTGAAAAAGTATATTTATTGCTATGAAAATGAGTACATTTTAATTATCTAGATAGTTTTCTCATTTGAAGCTGAGCTATTTCATTCTCCTTCTCGCATAATTTTTTGTTGATCTATCTTATTTACCCACAAAAAATATTGTAATTGCATTATTGAACAACTCTTACAATCTCTCTTGTTATAAGAAGAAGAATACAAAACTTACAAAATTGTAGTTTAAAAGTGGGAGTAAAACTCTTATATTTATAGACAACAAACTATAGTATGAAAATGTATTTATAGTGCCTTATCAAATAAGTCGTAACCCTTCAAAAAAATCACAACTTTTCAGAAATGCCATAACTCATTGAAAAAGTCATAAATGTATTAGAAAGTTACAACCATTCAGAAAAGTCATTATCCATTAATGTGAAAAGGTGTTAGCTTTTAATATAACTAAGTACAAACAAACAAATAAATAAATAAATATATTATGAAATATAGAATATATACTTAATTGGGTGTTTTAAGTTGGGGGTATTATACTAATTTAACATTCAAGTTAGGGAGTTCATGCTTTTAAGGTAGTATAGATATGATGATATATATGATTGGACCTATAATATTATAATTTTAACTGTTTTCAGTGGTAAAAATCTAAATGTCGAACCGATCATATTTATATCTTAGATCAACCTTTTTGTAATAGTGCACCCATCATTTCAAAATCCTAGATACGCCTCTGAATTTATTTAGATTATCGATTAATCCATTAAGAAAAAACCTCAAACTATTAAGAAACGATAATTCGATAATAAAAAAATCAAAACCGTTACCGAAATTGGTAATCCATTATCAATATATCAATAACTTTTTTTCTATTCAAATTATCGATTTCAATTCAGTTTTGAACCGCTTATCATAGCAGCTAAGATGTGTAGTGGTGGCCCATTTGTTACATCATCCATGGCCAACAATAAACTTTTTTGTGTATATAAAGACTAGTTGTTTAATTTTCTGTATACATTTCAAAATCCCTAAAACAATATCAATTCCCACCCTCTATCTCCATGGCTGTGGGTACAAGGCACTCCACTGTGCAGTTCGTGGAACTTGAATCATCATCATTCATGAAATACGGGCTCTCATATAGAAAACAATCTGTTCATTTCTCCAACACTTGTAGACAAGTAGGACATAGTGTATCAATTCTACAATTTGTGTGCTCTGTTTTTCTTCATCCTCTGACTTTGAAATTATTGTATATTTTGTAACTTAACTGAAACAGAGATATACTCAGCGTTGTTCAATGTCCATGAATGGATGCCAAGGCGATCCAACAGTTCCTATTGGAACCGTAGAAACTCGATCGTTGCCTGCAGTTTCTAGCTTTTCATTAGCCATGGAACTTCTCAATTCCGCCATCTCCGACATGATTAAGTCCGATCCCCCGCCTTACGATTCCGGCATTATTCGCTTCGAGGTAAATCCCCAAATTCACCATATATTTTTATACTCCATCCGTCTCATTTCATGTGACAGTTTTCAGATATTGAAATTCAAACAAGTCTATTGTTCACGCTAAATTTTTCATTAATATTTTCAACATTATAAATTATTAATTATTGTAACTTATAATACTTTTATTTAGTTTACAAATATATAAATTTAATTTCAAAAAAATTGAAGATTTCATGTGTAAATTTTCGATCAAATTTAAATTGATTAACTCTCGAAAAACAAAAAGTAATATTTTAAAATGACACAACATGCATGTATATGTCAGGGAAAATGATCTGAAAAATATTTCAACTTTGGCCGAAATTGTTGTTACGATACCAAACTTTGGAAATAACCTTTTACCCTCTGTACTATTTAATAGTGTATTTTAAAAATATATATGTGTCTACATGGACATCATAAATATTGCATCATTTTAAATATTAATGTGTCCACGTGGACACATATATGCCTTTAAAATACACTATTAAATAGTGCAGGGGTAAAATATCCTCCATAAAGTTTGGTATCGTAACAGCAATTTCGGCCAAAGTTAAAGTATTTTTCAGACCTTTTTCCCTATATGTAATATGTGCTATACTGCTATCCATCATCGTAAGTCAGTAGAGGGGAATGATACGTATATGATAAAAATATATTTTCCTTAAAGTTTTCCGTATAATTTAATTAAATATTTCAACTAAGGTTTGTACCTATTGAACATTTATGCCCCTTAAAATTGATACCTATTTGACATTTTTTTTTTTGACAATCAGTCAAAAATATGAGATGTATGTACTACACTCGTTGTGACATGACAAATTGATGAATTAAATGATGACATGTGACATTTAAATCCAAAAATTTATTTAAAAAATGAAATTCTAAAAAACAACTATTTTAGTCTATTTAACTAACTAAAAAGAATTAAAAAATATTTTTCTAATAAACCCACCCACCCACGACAACCCCTATTTTTCCTCTTCAATGGAACCCAACCTTAGGGCTCGTAATATAATGATTTATATTCACCACATCAATTTCTACTTTATCATTTATATTTACCAAATTTAAAGCAATAATAAATTTTAAAAAGTAATGATGTGATTATAAATTTTATTTACATATGAAATAAATGATTAATAGATATAAATATGAGGTTGTTTTAACAAAATATAAACTTGTGGGGTCATTTTTTGTATTTAAAAATCTCAAATCATCATTTGTGGAGAATGTGGAATTTCACCTCATGATATGGAATCATGAGATGAAATCAACATGAAATTGCATATGCAAACGCTGATTCCATCTCACGATTCTATATCGTGATATGGTGTTGCATGACCAAACGCCTACTTAATGTCCCCAACGCTTTAACAAGACAATCCCTCCCTCAATCTACTTTTCAACTTTAATTTTTTTTCTCTCCATCTAGTTTTGGTATGAGGAAGATGAATAAAGTTTCACCGGAAAATTATGAATTTCTATCACCATGGCTGGAAAAAATAAAGTTACCTAAAATATTTTTTAGAATTCCTTAACTGATGTATTTTGGAGTTGAAGAACTTTTAGTTTCTTTTTAACTATCAATTTTAATTAATTGATGTGATTATGTATTGTTGGATTATATTGACATAAGTATATGTCGGGATCGAACCTTATATAAAAAATAAAATTCACCAGAAAACGATGGTGGTAAGGGGGAGGTAGGGGTGGCTAAAGAAAAGAGAGAGAAGAGAAGGGTGGGCGGCAATAGGGGCGACAACGGTGATATCGCTGGAAATTGGTGGAGTTGGAAAAAGTGTTATAGCTAAAGAAGAAGAAAGGGAAAGAGGAATATTGGTTGGAGAAGAAGACTTCTTTTTCTTTTTTAAAAAAAATATTTTTTCCTTTTTTATTAATTTAGGTATATAAATTAGAGGAGAAAAAAGAAAAAAAATATTATTTTCAACAATTCTACGTGCTTAAAGAGAGTGAAACATACGTTTTTGTCATGTCAGCATTTTGTGTGTAATAGAAGTGACTTTTCAACAAATAAGGTGTTCGATTGGAACAAAGATAGGTTAAGGTATTCAAGTAAAATAAGCGGACAACTGTAAGGAGCCACATATAATTTAAGCCTTTTAAATTAGATTTTCCAAAGTTTTGAAAACCAAAAGAAAATGCTTTTTAAAATATTTTTATTTATCTTACTCTCTAAAGTAATAATCAATGACTTATTTCGGATACAATTAGGTATAGCAAGAAATACGTTAAAGTGACATAAAATTTTAAAATCTTTTCACAAATAACTCTAATGAAAAAAAAAAATTATAGTGCAAAAAATATCCAAATGATCCAATTCTTGCTACCACACAAAAAAAGGTCTAATCCATCAGTGGTCTCTTAGGACCCGTTTGGCCATAGATTTTTCAAGTAATATTTGAAAAAAATGTGGCAAATATTTTTGACAAATATCCCAAATTCTCAAATACTAGTTTTTTCTAGTATTTGGGCCAACTCATTATTTAGGATCTTTTAAAAATTGAAATTTTACACCAAATTTTTTATCTTTTACAAAAACACCCTCTATAATAGTTATTTGCGTTGTATTACATAATTTTTTACGTGAACACCAAAGTAGTGATGAAATATTCATTGAATATGAAAGTGATAATATGATTATTGATGAAAATCATGAACAATCGGCTCAGGGTAACAAAGTCATGTGCTTTGTCTACTTCAGGATGTATGGAATGAAGCTTGTTGCACTCACTCCAAACTACCACATGGCTCCAGCGTCATGAACACTACTTGTTATTTGTTGCAACGGAGATCCAATTAACTTGTAATACAAACTTATGGTTAGTTTTGATAGTTTTTAAAACTTATGGATATAAATCATATTTTTCTAAGAAAGTGAAATATGTTTCCCAAATACTATGGCTAAACACATGGTGAAATTTCACCCAAATAATATTTGCCAAGAATATTTGGAAATCTATGGCCAAACGATAGCATAAAATTGACAATATGTTTCACTTAAACACCTTAATTAGATGATGTTCATTTTAGAAATTTCATGTAGGATTTTATTGTGTCATTTAACACTTTTTGCTTACATGACATTATGAGTGTATCACACTCATTGACCTGCGCGCGAAATGATTTTTTAATTAACTTTTAGTTATATTTTCTGTTCTTCTTCCCCATTTTGTCCAAGTTAAATTTGAATGAAGGTTTAAGTAAATGATGGAGTAAATTTCTTTTAAACTATTCTGCAAAAGGGATAGGGGATTTGGAGAAGACAACGCTGGGGTGGGGGTATTTGATCGTTTGTGGGTGGGCGGTTATATGGAGAAGACATGGTTGGGTTTGGGGAGTTTATTTTATTAATTGAAATTTTATTTTATTTTGTAATTATTTGGGCCATGTTTCATTAATTCATTGGTCAACTTTTATTTTTACTCAAAATTAATTATTTAAAAATTGCTTTTTACACAAATCATAAATGTCATCGTTTAATTCGTCACTTTACACATAATTCACCAGTGTAACACACATTATATATTTTTGTTGATATTAAAAAAGTGTCAAGCTGACATAGCACGACCCTACATGTTGTCCATTGTGTAAGTGAAACATGCTGCCAATTTAAGGCTGGGTTAGGCCTAAAAAAAAATGTGCTTAGTTGCAAGTCGCAACAATCACATAAATTGGGAATTTTGTTTCAAAATAATTTAAGATATACATGGTAACAAAAATGTATTTTAACGCTGGAAAAATCCTTCCTACGCAGCAGACGGAATGAGGAAAAAAAAAAAAAACAATGTACTTGGTATAATGGTGTACAGTGTTATGTTAGATTTTGATTAATCAAAATGATGTAGTAACAAATTTGTGAAAATTGTTATGGGGGTATCGAAGGTGCCGATTGAATCGCAGTTTGAAGCACTTGAGTGGCTTCAAGCGCAGAACCATCTGTTCCTCCCTCGCTGCTTCTTCTCCGGTCGATTCGACCACCAACTGTTGCTTCTGAAGTGTGCATCAACGGAACTTCTTCTCATACTAAGTTGGTCAGTGTAGCTGGTGTTGGCTCTGCTGTCTTCTTTACTCATTTACGTCCCTTTTCATTAGACGATTGGCGTACTATAAGAAGGTAATTTCATGCCTCACCCAACTTTCTCAATTCCTTTTTTTGGTTGCTTCCTTTTACGATTTTGTTTGGTTTTGTTTCTACCCTAGCTATTCTTGGAATGGATTTGTGGTTTGCTATACTTTGTGTTCGACGTGATTTGAATTGATGATTCGCTAGGGCTATTTTCATATTATGCTTAGCTTGTTTTATTTTTGTAAGCATTAAGGGCATGGTTAATGATGTTTCATGCAAGATTAGTTTTACTAATTACAATTTAAATTCACGAATAATTATAAACTGGACTTGAAATGTAGTATCATAATCACATTGTTGGAGCTAAACTTCAGAAAAATGTCAACAAAAAGAGAACCAAGAATGTTTAAGGATTTTTCAGCTAGCAAGAATTGGATCATCTGGATATTTTTTTAAGCATTGTTTTCTCTCTGGCAAAGGTTCCTCTCCAACAAATGTCCACTAATTTGTGCTTATGGGGCAATCTGATTTGATGCAACAACCAATATAGCTTCTGAATGGAGTGCTTTTGGCTCATTTTATTTCATGGTTCCTCAGGTAAATGAATTGACTTTCATCTCTTCATGCTTAGGGTCTTTTTGTTAGATATGTTGCCTTAGATGCTAAATAACAGGTTGAGTTTGATGAGCTTGAAGGAAGTTCAATTATTGCTGCAACTATTGCATAGGATAATGCTGCCTCATGGACATACCAGAGGGCAATAGATGCACTTGGGGCCACAATATGGCAGGTCTCCCCTTCGTGCTTCATTTAATCATTGTGATTTGGTTGTTTTATTTTATTCTAATTTTTCTCCTTTCCTCATCAACTTTCTTTTCAACTCTATGTTTATGAATGCAGCTTTCCTCCGTTCCTATGACAGTGGAGAAACAAAATTCCTCATTCGCATATAGTTGCTAATACTCATGTGCCGGGTAAAGCATCTTGGGACCATGCTGTTAAGCATGCTTTACAAATAATAAGCAGAAATGACCCAGTACTGATCAAGGTTGTCAATCACTTGTCTTCTAATCACTTAGGTCTTCAGTTTTGAGCCTTTGACCTTATATTCTACTAAAATATTGTTGTTATCTGGTAAATAAAGTACTCCTATTTATTATCGATGACTATAGAAGTAGCTGAACAAAAATGAGATAATCTGATGCATACATTAATATATGGGTCTATAATAAGTAAGTCTAGGTGGTTTTTTGAAGGGCATACCTTTTCTTGGAACAGGTGGTACTTGCTCGTAGCACCAAAGTTGTGACAGCTGCAGATATTGATCCGCTAACATGGCTTACTTGCTTAAAGGTGTTCATTACCCACCTTATTTTTTTGAATAGTTCACTTGCATATTATCTCTTTGCTAAAATATAGAGGGTTAAATCTTGCAGGTTGAAGGACAAAATGAATATCAGTTCTGTTTGCAACCTCCCCATTCGCCGGCATTCATTGGAAACACTGTAAGTCGGAACTCTTTCTTTTAATTACCTAAATGGTGTCATGAAGCAATATAAAAGGGGAAATTCTGTGTAGTCAGTTATATGTTCTTCAATTGATAGAACCCATCAATTCCTTGGTATGCATCCTATCGAAGTAGTTGCCATTGGTGCATCGACCAGGTGAAATGACATTATTTTTACATGAAGAAAAAATACTTTTGAATTGTTCTATATTGCAGCTTTCGTTATATCATCTAATATACAAAGAGTTACTGAGACAAACAATATTAATTTCTGGGATGGTGTATCGGGCAAGTCAAAAAAGAAATATGTTAATTATGCTTAAATTTTCAAAATTTTCTAGTATGAAATCATGTAGGCATCGCCTTCTATGTTGAAAGGATATGAAGCTAAATTTCCTGAACAGTGACCACAACCATTCTTAAAGTGCTCGAGAATTTCAGAATAGAATCTTATTAAATTTCTGACAACTGAGTTTTCTAAATATTTGCTTTGATTACAATACTAGTAATTACACAATTTGCTGATGGCTAGCTGATTAGCAAGACATTTGTACAGCTGACAACTGGATTCCTGTGATGAATTTCTTGCTCCATCTATAAAAGTTGTAGTAATGAGAACCAATACCCACCACCTTCTATTGATCCGAAGCATCAAACTCAATTTTGAATCTTTCAAGTGCCAATTATTAGCCGTGGTAGCAAAATACGTGGATTTTTTATACACTTGTTAGAAATGGCGAGGAGATGGAATAGTTTTATTTATTACTTGTGCTTTTTTGAACAGTCATAGCAGCTATTTCATCGGGACCACCTCAGCATTTCTACTGAGGCTCTAGCTGGAACACGGGCTAGGGGTGGATCAGAGCTTCTAGATCTTAAGATAGAACAGGATTTACTATCTAGGTTCATCTTTCTTCTTTGTGTAAAATAAATAAAACACACTATGTCATTATCATACTTATTGTTTTTCATTGGTGTATTATTGATTCTTCCACAGTGCTAAGGACCATAATGAGTTTGCTATAGTACGGGAGTGGATAAGAAGAAGATTGGAGGTAAACTTGGTTAAATGGTTTCTGAACAGAATCCTTAAAACATTTGATATGGGAAATAGAACTTCTGAGATATCTAATTGGGGGATTGCACTTGTTCATTTTAGTTCGGTGACATGTACATTTGCTTTGACGTTTTTGAAAATTTTGTATGTCAAACTTGAACTATTCCAGCATTGGAATTTCTGTAGTTCCCAATCCACCTTTAGGACATCTCAGGAACCCTTCATGTTGTATAAAACTAGCTGGAGTCTCTTTTAACATTATTTCATTTCATAGGCTGTGTGTTCAAGCGTTTTAATTGAACCAAAGAAAGAAGTAAGAAAATTTCGAAGAGTTCAGCATCTTAACCCTCAATTGAGGGGGAGACTCCAGGCTGAAGATGATGAGGTATGTCTTAACGCCTTCTATTCCATCCATTACTTACCAAGTTGTAGTTGATGCAGGGCCTTACAAGACTCTTTAGGGGTCGTTTGGTAGAGTGTATTAAGAAAAATAATGCATTAGCCTTGCATTAGTTATACATTCTATTGCGTATTAAGGTGTGTATTGCTAATACCATGGATTTCTAGGTATTAGCAATGCAATGGTTTTAATGCATGCATTAACTCAATTAAAGACCCAATTGCCCTTCAATACCTTTTTTTTTAATATCTTTTCCACCATAATAATGAAGGGGTATCTTTGTAAATAATTGTTTTAATGCAGTGCATTCTATTTTTAATGCATCAAACCAAACAATGCATAAAAATAATCTATGTATAATTAATGCAAGCATAACTAATACATGCATTACTAATGCAAGTATTACTAATACACTCTACCAAACGACCCCTTAGTGAAGACGGGGAAAGTTTGCATGATAGCCTTGTTTATGGTTTCTTCAAACTTTTGTTATTTTCCCTGATTGGGACAGGTAGAGTGGGTTTTCCTTGTTCTTGAGGTGGATCGTATGTTTTATGAGAACTACAACTGAATGAAGCATCTATTGGTATTTCATCAAACATTCTTCCTGAATTAGTTCATAATCACTCCCCGTAGTTGGCAAAAACTACAAGTTTGAATTTCTATTATCCATAAAGATGTGCTGATGATATGTATAGATCAATTTATTGCTTCCTCTTTTCCTTTTATAAAGCACCACACTAAGCATCTACAGTTTTCCAGTTTAAGATTTTGTCGTCCATGCACCCTACTCCAGTAGTTTGTGGGTATCCTACAGAAGATGCACGGGCTTTTATTTCAGAAACTGGTATGTGCTAGTTGGTATACCTTTGCATTTTTTTTTTTGATAATTGAGAAATCCATCTGTGACCCGCCCTTTGGACCAATCACAGCCTTCTAAACTCGGTGGATAATGGGCCCGCCCCTCTATCCTTCTCCACTTAAATACCGGGCTTCGTTTTGCATGGTGTGTCGCTTGAACCTGCGACCTAAGCCACAAATCCTCCACCTCTTGCATTTTTGATGACTCTATTCTAGAACTAGCTCTTTCTGCACCACAAAATGATAGATAGCTACTGATCTTGGTTCAGAGAACAGAAAGACAACAGAATGGAAAATTGTTGGCTTGTTGTTAAAAGGGTCACAATGTCCACTTATTATCTGAACCCACCTATGGAAAGCGAGTTTCCTCTTGCTACAAAATGCTTATCTGTATCAACCTTAGGCTTCCATATGAGGCCTGTATGCTGGTGCTTGGAAATGCTGTGATTAGTCATTACAATAAGCCTTTAATTGATGCGTAACTGAGAGAGTATTATTATTTTATGCGATGTCTTAATACAAACACAGGAATTTAACAATTCTATTACCTTTTTTCATAAAAAGAATTTAACAATCCTTTGAGAATCAACTCAATGGCCTCTTGAACGTTGCATTCTGGTATATGTTTTCTAACCAGCTGGTGTTTCCCAGAAATGGTTGACCGAGGAATGTATGCTGGTCCTGTTGGTTGGTTTGGAGGGGAAGAGAGTGAATTTGCTGTTGGAATAAGGTCAGCTTTGGTTGAAAAGGTGAGGTTAATACTTCATAGCTCTTCACCTTCATTCTAGAGTACATTTCCTGCAACTTTGCAAAACTAGTTTGCATGCATGTGCTTCACACATAATAATAACTTGCTGTTGGAATAAAAAAAATAAGTATTAAAAAAGCGCATGATGTATTTTTTTTATGCGAGGCTAATTATTTAAAAACATAACGTCTACTGATAAAAAAAAGAGACTCATCTACGTAAAAACTTGTATGATAATTTAGTTTTCTGTCCAAATTTATTTTATTATTTAGTATCAATAATAATAGATAAGTTCCATATTTTTAGTTACCTTTACTTCAAAATAGAAAAAGAGATAAGTTCCATGTTTATTGTTTCATATGTTAGGGGAAAAAACAATTTTATGTCATCAATAATTTCAAATCCAAATTTATGTCATAAATGATTGGGAACTTATGAAAAGCGTATAATCTTTTGGTGTTCAAAAAGAAATAGAATGGATTTAAAGGTTACGTCAAATTAAAACAACTTTTTTGTGGAGTCTGACATAAAAAAAAAACTTTAAGTTTATGCTTGTTAGGACTTGTTTCTTGGATTATTTTTACTTGATTTTGATTAAACTATTTTTTAATTAATTGATAATTGAAATTACACGTATTTCCAATAAATTATCAAGTAGTCATCATTTAGTAAACATAGTTCAAAACAAACAAGCCCCAAAAGAGCATTTATTTTATTCAGGAGAGTGTTTTGAGAAAAATATAGATTTTTCGATTTATTTTCTTTGTGCAATCTAATGGAAAAATAGAGAATAAATGTTTTTTAACAAAGGGGTAAATTTTTTGTATGTAACGTGTTGCAGATATATAGTTTCTTCAAATTAAAATTCTCTTTGGGGTTACTCTGAAATTACTTTGGTATGAATCCTCTATATTTTACATGCATCAGATATAATACACCACTCCGTATTATGTAAAACTTCCGGTGAAAATTAAGTCAAATTTAAGTATTATATGATGAATGCCCTTATAAAAAAAAAAAAAAATTCCTTATCAAAAAGTATTATATGATGAAGTATGGTCTTTGTATTGTTGCTTTTCACTTAATAATGTAATTCAAATTTCAGCTTTTACAATTGACGTGTCCTTTTGTTGTGTATGACTATGAAGTTCTTTGTACTTTTTTTATATTTGGTATCAATGCAAGATAGTTTTTTCATTGAATAACAACTTCACTTATTCTATAGTTTATACATCAAGTTTAAAAGCAAACTGATGAAGTGTTTGTTATATCTTTGAGTTCTTTGATTAGGTTCTAACTAGAGTGCATTTTGTGTTCTTTAATTAGCTTCCAACATCTATTACTTATTTCATATGTTCTTTTACTTAATTTTATTTTCTAATATATATTATAGTTGATTTATCTTTTAATTACGTCTATGCTACATTAATGTGAAATGTCAGTATTTAATGGATCTAACAATCAAGTTTTGGTATCTTTTGTTTACCCCTGAATCAAGTAAGCTCTTACCTTTAAACACGACTGTAATGCATGTATTACTTGAAGTCACTGGATTTTCAGTAAGCAACTTGTCTTGAATTTTGTTTTTGCGTTCAGAATTTCTATTTATCATTATCATTTAACTTGGTATATATGCATATTGTCTTTTAGTTTGACATTATTATATTTCTCTTACATTTTAGAATTCTATGACTGCGGTCAATACTGTTGCAATTTTTTGAAACATTTATGAAATCACACTTTTAAATGCTTCTGACTTCATTTTAGAATTCCTTTTAGGAATCCAGTTTATAGGCACAAAATGTGAAAATGCATCATTTTGTTTACTTTCTGCATGGGGCATTCCAGTGATACATTTTTTATATATGGCACGCTGATAAAATGTAATAACTAGGGTCTTGGTGCATTAATATATGGGAACTCGGATAGTGGAAGGAAGTGATTCATCTCTGGAATGGGAAGAGCTAGAGCTGTAGACTTCACAGGTATCCTTAATAATTCTTTCCTATGCTATTAGACATGCCTTTTGTTATATAGTGTGTGAAGAGCTCTTCTACCCTCTGATAGGAATGACAACATAATCTTTTTTTCTGCAGCATCTTTCTGTCGTCTCCTGCAGTTCACCAAATTGATGAAACTTGAGGCACCTCTTTTGACTAGAGGACAAAGTAGGATTATCAATCAGAATGAGAAAGGTTTTTCATGCCTGCTGCGTCTTATTTAGTTTGTCTACTCCTCTCTTTCTGAAAGCAATTGTGGTTTCTGAAATTAGGTGGGGAAAAGAGAAAATTATATTTGTTGTTGTTGTTGTTTGTATGCAAATATCATCAGCCTGTCATAGGCAGGATTTTATGTGTCTTTTAATCTATTTATGTGTATGCTTCTAGATTATTAGGCTTTTGCCCCACAGAGCAGTTCTAGCGTTAGATAAGGTTATGCAGACCAGTTCTTACTCTCTTGGGTTGTAATCAGTTTCTGTTTGTGCTGTTTTTTCCTGAATAACTATTTTGCGTGAGTAGAATAATACTAAAGAACCTCTATATCTGAGGCATTTTTGAAAAGGAGATTATCATGTGTTGGAATCTAATAAAATATACTCCCACCAGTCATGTTATATGATAGTGTTAAACGAGAGACAGTTTTAAATACTTATAACATACCAAAAGTACCGTTGGGTCATTTGTTTTTATTAAGACATCTGAATCTAAATATACATCTAATTATTAAGATGTTATCTCTATATCTAAATATTAAATAATTAAGACCGTTTGTTCTTAACATTTTAATGAGCATAAATTTGTTTCATTTCAAAATTAATATTGAACATGATAGGAAAGAAATAGAATTTTAACTTTGACTCATAGGCTCCAAGACGGTGATATAGGATCATAGACTCCCCGCTGTCGTAACCCTTGTATATCTCACCAGCAAATTTGAACTTCCAAATCTCCATTGAAATCCTTTTCTAATCTCCAAAACTCAAATTTTGAAGAAAAAAAATGAAATTGATTCTTTAGGATTCTGCTGCAGAAGGCCTTTAGTGATTAGGTTTCATGGTTTTCTTTCCTCTTTGTTTGTTCTTCTGGTTTGGGTTCAGAAAGTTGTAAAGTTTCAGTTTTTCTGACGTGGCTTCTGCAGCATATGGTTGCTCCCAGAAAATATTTGAAATTGACTTCTTCAGGAATAGAGATAAGTTAATATTAGAAATTGGGAACGGGTAATTGTGGCAATTTTCATTTGGCAGATCTTGCTATAATTGTTTTAGATTGTTGATTCGACAATGAAGGGGTGAGGATAGATTAAGATAGAAATCATTCATCATCGATGAGAATTCTATAGGTAGATAAGATTGGAGAAGAACGAGAAGTTTAATACCATAGTAATTAGAAAAATAACATTTAAAAAATAAAAGAGCAAGAAAAGGGTCTGAATGTTCAGACTCTGTACCATATCTGATTGAGATCTATTCAGGTCAAGTGGTTGAATCTTAATAAAAACAAATGCACTAATGGGCTGAGATCTTAATCGCCGGTGTATAGTGGTCTTCAGTATGCACTCTTGATTACTATAAGAACATGTAACTAAAGCAATATGGGAATGTAAAAAATAAACATTTTCCTAATATAGAAAGGTGTCAATCTTTTTGGAACAGACCAAAAAGAAATGGTGCAACTTAAAATGGAAAGGAGGTAGCAGATGGAATAAATGAGATACAGTCAAACCTCTCTATATTGGCAACTTTTGTTTGAATATTGCATGACAACTATAGTGAGGTGATACATATACACACACACTAACTGTTGATGTTTAAATTTCATTTAGGTAGTATAAATAAAAGTACGCAAAAAATTAGTTTAATGATTTTGTGTGCCAAGAAGAAGTGATGTACTTGTTAACCTAATTTAACCAAAATAATAGAAAGAGTATGAATGTAAAAAAAGCGAACATTAATAGCATTTCCTCGTGAAGTTATGACCCTAACTAATGGGTACCATATACATACTTTTTTTTTTTTTCCTTTTAGATATTCGTACTTGAAATTTACTACGTGCAACACTATCGATGATTACCATAAATATTTTAATATTTGTTTTATATGTAATATATTTCTTACAAAATATTATTACACAGTATTTGAGTATGACTGTTATAGAGGGGTCATTTTACAAAGAGTGCACTGCTATTGCTAGAGTGGGTCACAGTCCCACATTGGTTGGGGAATAGACTGATGGTTTACTCATATGGACTTGGGCAATCCTCCCCTCATGAGCTAGCTTTTGGGTTAAATTAGGCTCAGGTGCCATATTTTTACATGGTATCAGTGCTAGGTCTATTCCCATTTGGGCTCTCGGTCCACGCTCTAGTTGGTATTAGAGTGGGTCAAAGTCCCACGTTGGTTGGGGAATGGACGAATTGTCTGCTTATGTGGACTTGGGCAATCCTCGCTTCATGAGCTAACTTTTGGGGTTGAGTTAGGTCAGGTGCCATATTTTTACAGCTATAACAAATGTCATTGTTGTTATAGAGAAGTAAAATATAACCTGAAAAATCAGGCCGTTACAGTGAAATGTCATTTTAACAAATGGTCATTATAGAGATGTTTGGTTGTATAGCCCAAGTACTCCATAAGTAACTTTTGATTCAATAAAGCTGATATTTAAGATCGAAGTAGAATCCGGCTGTTGCTTTCTCAATTTCAACAACAGTTCTTGACATCATCTATACTTTTCAGTAAAAGCAGAAGCAGAATGCGACTATTTATGCTAGGAAATCTAATGTTAATGTTATGAGAATGCATACTTTGACACTATGTATTATAGCTATTTTGGATGTAATTTTGGGGATGCAAATATAATCCCACTATTTATGATTTTACTAATTCTTTTGGATAATTCATATGTTGGATCACTTTGCTTCTGCAACTTACGAGCTACTTCTCTAATTTTCTTTTGTGTGAGCAACTCTTTACAGATCTTACATTGATTGGTCAACATTTTTGGCAATTTAGTGAGATGACATTTTCTTGGAGAAGAGATGACATACGTCAATCATATGATATAACACCGTTATCTTCAGCTTTTGATAGTAAATCAGATGTGCGATTTAGCTTCCATCTTTAGTTACCCAAATGCAAGAGAAATCAACACCTGGATTTTGATTCAATATTTATGTAATTAGTTGTTGCCCTAGCAATCAATTATGCCCTTCCACTGACATAGCACAAGAAGTAGAAAATTTGTATAAATGATTACCTTGTACAGACGTTTATACTTTTTTGGTATGTTCTCCATCTGATTCCAAAACTAGTGATATTGGTGACTGAATACAGTAAACCTTCACGTTTGTGTTGCAGAAATGAGTAATTTAAGTTCTATCTTTTACAAGAACACCTTGTTGTTTCAGTGGTAAAAGCATCCTATTGTGTGAATGTCCAAGTATCATGAAAATAGCTATATCAAATTATCAATTCAAATTGCAGGTTTATTTGATTTTTCATTTTACATTGATAGAAGGAAAAAGGACATACCTGTGAACATGTTTTTTGAGATTAGCTACAACTTTTTCAGGATGAGGATTATAGGATTCTTTAGCATTTTTATTTGCTTGGGTGGCACGAGTCCTCCACATCTCATCAAACTCTCCAATATATTAGCCTCAATGCTAAAACTAGCGTGCACAAAATTGCAATGAAACTCAACCTATTGTTGAGAGTTTCCATTTTTCAATTATAGGTAGCTATATTTGTAAACATATTCTTTTCTCTCTTTACTTCAAAAATATATTCTATCTTTATCTGAGAGGGAGAAGAGTTTGTTTAAATAAAAGTAAAAGGGAGAGGAAATGAGAATGAGAAACAGTGAGGGAAAAGAAGGTTATGGAATACTGCTATGAACCTGAGATGGAGGAGGTAAATCCATCTCTGCCTAATCTTAAGAGATAACCAAACTTCCATGGATTTAAATTTGGAGCCTTTAGTTTTAAGATATTTATCTGCCTTTCTATTAGGTAGTTTAAGCTATTTATCTGCAGTGTAATGAAATCCATATTTTGACACCCCCTCAAAAAGAGGAGGAGGAATCTAGGATACTTGCTTGCTTCTGCAATTTTCATTAAGATGTACACCCAGTTCGGGTTAGTTTATCAAAAGCAGTTGATAAGCATCAAATGCTGAAAATCATTTTTAGGTGCTGAAACTGAAATGAATAAGCAATTACGTGTTTGGATAGAAGTATTGTAGCTGATAATAAGAAGTTAATGAGTTCTGTAAAAAGCTGTTGAACTGCTTATAAGCACTTTTTCCTGTTAAAATCACCTAAATGTCCTCAAAAGCTAATAAAAAATATAAGAGAAAAGTATTGAAAACACTCCTGAATTTGACACAAATTATTAGTTTCGTCCCTGAACTATTGACAACCTTAAAAACACTCCTCTACTTGGCTAACCTAACTTAGATACACCCCCGATCTGCCACATGATATAGCAAGTGGTCTCAACTCTTGTAGGAGCATGAGACTCGAGAAGTATTGAAGACACCCCTAAACTTGGGCAGAATTTCGGAGTGTATTTCACTCATGTTATAAGATCGGGGGTGTATTTAAGTTTAGTTAGTCAAGTAAAGGGTGTTTTAAGGCTGTCAATAGTTTGGAGATGAAACTAATAATTCGCGCTGAGTTTAGGGGTATTTTCCATACTTCTCTCAAAATATAAATTTAGAAGTGTTTTTCGTAATTAAAACATGACAAATGACAGAAATTGAATAGAGTGATTTTTAAAAGTTATGCAGGAAGTGTTTTTCTTTTGGATAAGTTGTTTTAGGGAAAGTGTGTATCAGGGATAATAAAAGATATTAGGGATAAAATCGTAAAAGGGTTGGTCAAACCAAAAGTGTTTAGAAGTTGTAAAACCATAAGCTAGGGGTGACCAACTTATGGCTTTTAGCTGATTTTGTCTTTAAGCACTTTTTGTGTAATGGCGTAGATAAGTCAAAAAGTACCTATAAGATAGTTTGATCAACTTATATGCTTAGCCAAACACCCTCATAGTGGTAAGGCTAAGATGACTTTAGTATTGTAAATTTACAACGTAAAATTATGCAGTATTCAGGGAAAGCAATATTGATTTTGAGTTCTCGTTGTCCAATTCTTTTATTTATCAAGGTTATAATTTCTTTGTTTGCTACTATCAGATTCTTCAAGTTCTTACTAATGCATTGCTGGGGAAAGTGCAATCAGTCCTAGTTAAGTTTCCTCTTTCCATTGTTTGGGGGTGGGGGGTGCGGGGTGCATAAGGATTGGGATTAGTGTGTTATAGACATATTGCAAACAAGCAACAATGGTTTGTTATTTTCTCCTTTTTGTTTTTCACTGTGACAAGGGGGTGGAGGGGATAGTGAAGTAGAAAAGTCTTTCCCCCCCTAACCATGAGGTTTAGTGTTCAAGTCACCAACGGAGCAAATTGGGAAAAGCCATAGTTTTGTACTGGGATGGAGGTTTGAGAGGGCCTAGTTCACCATATCAACAAAAAAATATTTTCATATTTGCACACCAAGGAAGCTTTTTCTTGAAACTACGAGGCTACACTCTATATCCAGTGGTTTGTTTCTTTTTGAGAAGGGTACTTTCAGTGGTTTATTATACCTTTTGGTAACAGAAACATAGCACTATCAACAGTTTGCGTGCCCAATGTGCATTTCTTCTGTGGGTTTAATGTTGATGTAATTGCATCTTTCAAGAAATTTGGCTCTTCTATATTGTATGCAATTTCTGGTATCAATATATGATGTAGGTCATCTTATGATATTTCCAGTTGATTTTTATGGGTTGGGATTTTACCAGTTTGTTTTTCCCAATTTCCTGCAATTTAGTGCATCATATATATTATTATCTATATTGAAATTTTCTCTTCTCTTCAGGCTTATCGTTCAAGCATGTTGAAGGCTTTCAAAAAGTCCTTGGATGAGGGGGCTTTCTCCTTCATAATCGGTATGGTATTTTGGGGCAAGATGATTGGTCTTACTCTGTAATTCCACATGTCTTCTTTTTGTCCATAATCCAAGACTGACGTGTGAAATGATTTGCATCACTGTTTCCTCTTACAGCTGGATGTCTATTCTTTTGCTTATTTTGTCTGTGAGATTCACCGAAATTTGCTAGTGAAATAAATTACATGCTGCTGTCAGTTGTTTTGTTGTGTCATCTGTTGCTCTCTATTGGAGCATATTTCTATAGAAAACCTCCATTTTTGTTGGATTTAGGGAACTTGAAGGTAGGTAGTATCCCATAGGTTTCTTGATAATAGGATGAAGCGCACCTTTGACAACACTGGGCATGGGATTCCTCCACCTTTAGATGTGCTCTGGAGTATCTGAAGGAGAGAAAGAGTCTGGGTTTTTTAGATATAAAAAGATAAAAGGAACAGACTAGCCTATGATTGTGTTGGAAACGCTACTTAGAAGTCCTACATTTACTTTTGTGTAGTTTTGGCATAAAGGATTCTCATAGCTTGTAAAATAATTGGTCCTGGTGCAGGATACAACTTGGTGAGATTCCTCATGCAACTATTGTTTTAACTTGTTTGGCTCATCATCATGTCCATGTTGGTGCTTATTTGGCAATATTATGCCTGTAACTGCTCTGTTTAACTTTCTCTGGTGTTTTTGGTTCGTATTACAACATTTAGTTGGTAAACACGTGCAATGAGATTTTCCGTGTACTTGGAACCCATATGATAAGCTTGCCTTATCGTTTTGTCATTTTCAGAAGTCGAACCCCTTGCCTGATGAATAGAAGTTGACGTCAACTCGACATGATGGTGAACCAAAGAGGCAGAACATATTTCAAGAGAGATTACGAGCAGAGCACGAGTCGTTTAGGGCTGTTTCCGAGTCCTTCAGAACTGGTTCTGACAAGAGGTGGCAGCGGATATTTGGGCTTAATGCTGAAGATGAATAGTACATCTGTAGATAGGGGTTTAAAATTGCATATTAGCAATTTTGTATGTTTTGCTAATCCTTGCCATAGAGGATCACTGCCTGGTTCCGTATGCTGGGGAGGGTTTAGCTATTTGTATTGTAACATAGTGTAATTCGTGTAGCAAAGTAGGTAGTTGATGGCCTTGAATGGAGGGCTATGCTATGGGTCCATTGAATCTGTGCTACTGGAAATTTTGGTAACGTAGGTTATCAATGGCAAAAGTGGTTCATTGAAAAATTAAAGATATTGTTTCTCCATTTGGGTTATCAATGGCAACATTTACATGAATTTTCTTAAAGGGCCGCATGAGCCTCTACTGGAATTTGAAAGTGTTTTGTCTAATAGTAAAACCTTATACGTGCACGCACTCTGTATGTACACCACAACTAAATAGTTTTATCCGAACAGTTAAAATTTGAAGTAACAGGGAGTATAATTTATTTATTGCTATGTGCCTTCCCTAAGTAGAAACAATTTTGATAGCCTTAAAAAGATGTTTTAACTCCAATTTTTATTTGTTTATGTTTGACTTGGCACACATCTTGAGAAAGTAATTACTATTACTGTTCACTTTTAATTGACATAGTTTTATTTTTTAGAGTCAAATGATAATAATTTTGACCAACATTTTACGATGTAAATTTTCATTATATTGATATGCGAAAAATTGGAATTTATAGTACTTTTCATATAGTTTTATAATATCTAAATTTTTAGTTTAAAATATTGGATTAATGTAATCTAATTTAACTTTTGAAAATTACTCAAATTAACTTTTGAAAAGCGCAACATAACAATAAAAAGTAGACGGAAGGAGTGATAAAATGTTAACTATAAAAACACACTTGGAATGTATTAAATTCAATATTTTGAAAAATGATTCTAGTAAATTTAACGAGTCTTTGGTGGGCAAGTATTTGTGGATAGAGAGATTATAAAGTAGAGGAAGAGATGGGTTGGCACAAGACGACAAGAGAGTTTTCACTCCTCTCATCTATTTGTAGTCTTGGTGGACAAGTAAATATGGATAGAGAGAATATAAAGTAGAGGAAGAGATGAGTTGGCTCAAGACGACGAGAGACTGATAGAATGTGTGCATCCACTCTCAGTCAATGGACCAGGGACTCAACAAGAACCAATAACGAAGAGTAAATAATAACAAGAACACAACACAAGCAGTTTACGTGGAAACCTCATTGCTCAAGGGAGTAAAACCACGACCTGTCACACAAGATTTTCAATTGTTTCCACTAATCTTCCTTAAGCAAAAGTGAAATCCAGTTACAACTAAAGTCAGAAAAAGCTATTAATCTCACAACCAAGTAATAACTCTATTACTTGAAGAGCCTAAGCAAATGCCACACTGCCCACTAAGCTATCACCACTAGACAACTAAGCAACAAAACGATGTTGCCCACTTAATCAGTTACCCTTAACCGATTTAGACTTTTCAACCAAAACACAATATCTGAATCCTTTATAGATTTAGGAACAGATTTACAATGTATGTGCAGAAGAAATAATCCTAAGACAACTAAGCTTGCCTCTATCAGGTCCGTGTTGTTCTTGAGGATGATTCTTCACTTTTTGTTATTGCAAGAGTTCTTGAGAGTTTTCAAGTTGCAAAAACTAAAGTTATGACTATTGGACATAATTTTTATGAAGAATAGTCACAACCTTCGAGGCCATGCCATTGACTGATATTTCTACCACTTCTGCCACAGTTGGAGACTGTGCACCAATCAATTGTACTTTTTTCAGCCTGACAGTTGTGTGTATATTTGCGCCCGGGATGAGGTCGGGATCAGGTCCCTTTACAAGGTTCCTGGGTTTGTCAAATCATCAAAACTACAACTAACAAGAGACTTTTCACTCCTTCCATCTATTTGTGGTCTTAGTGGACAAGTAAATATGAAGAAAGAGTATATAAAGTAGAGAAAGAGATGAGTTGGCACAAGAAGACGAGAGAGTTTTCACTCCTCCCATCTATTTGTGGTCTTGGCATTCAACTTTATAGCGGCTAAGATGTGTAGTGGTGGCCCATTTCTTACATCATCCATGGCCAATAATAAACTTCAGCGTATATAAAGACTATACTTGTTTATTGGGTTTAATTTTATATTCAAACTAAATCAAACTAAACAATATCAATTTCCAACTTCCATCTTAATGGCGGTAGGTGTAAGGCACTGCACCGTAAGGTTCACGGAACTTGAATCATCATCACTCATGAAATGCTCGCTCTCGTCTTCACCTCTGTATAGAAAGCAATCAGTTCACTTCTCCAATTCTTTTAGTCAAGTAAGATATATGTATCAATTCTACAATTTGTGTGCTCTGTTTTTTCTTTATCTTCTAACTTTCGAATTATTGCATATTTTGTATCTAAACTAAAACAGAGATATAATCAATGTTGTTCATTGTCGATGAATGGATGCCAAGGCGATTCAAGAGCTCCTATTGGAACCGTTGAAACTCAAACTTTGCCTGCAGTTTCTAGCCCTGCATTGGCCATGGAGCGTCTCAATTCTGCCATCTCCGATATGATTAAGTCCGATCCTCCACCTTATAATTCCGGCATTATTCGCCTTGAGGTAAATCCCCCAAATTTATCTGTGTATCTTATCACTCACATCCATCAGAGGGGAACGGAACAAGCTACTAATAATATATATTTTTTTTTATTTTTCACTTAAATATTAGAGTCCAACTAAATTCGAATAACATTTCAATAAATCATACTTATGATATTCCTACAGTAGGACTCCAAATTCGCTCCGAAAAGTAATCCTACACCGAAGTTATCTATCGTGTGTATATGACACGTGGTTGGCTCAGATTAGCCTAGAGAATTCCTGATCTTAGTCTTATCTACCTCCAAAAAAAAAGCTCTTTCCAAAGTCCCAATGATTAATTGTCTTCACTCTACGAATAATAGCTCGTTAGGCTATATTTTATTAAAGTCTCATCTATTTCCTCCCTTTATTTTTATCTAAAAATAAGAGGTGCTTTAATTTTATGATGATGATTTAAAAAATAAAAATATAGTGTTCGGGATTATTTGAATTAGGTGCCTTAAGATGAACTTAAAACTCTTAAACCGCCTAACAAAGTTCTATCTTGTGTTTAAGAGATTTAAAATCTACATATATACACTAAAATTTTAAAGAAAAAATATTCTTTCTGTCTCATTTTATGTGACACTTTTTGCTTCTCGAGAGTCAAATAATCTAATTTAGACCGTGAATTTGGGCATAGAATCTTTAAAAAAATTTAAACAAAATTTATATATTCGGAAACCATGTAAAAGTGCTACAAGTCACAATGATTGACAATTTTAAATATTTAAAAGATATATAAAAAATTTACGATAAAAAATAGATTTGTTTGAATCTCAAAATTTGAAAGATATCACATAAATTAGGGTGAAAGGAGTACCTTATATGTATAGTGTATTTTATTGCCGAGAGGTTCGGATGAACACCATTGCCTAGATCTGCCCCAGATCAAGAAGACATTAATACAGCTTTTCCAATTTTATCCTTATTTAAACAGGATAAGTTAGTAAAAATTATACTTTTTTACTTTCTGGGAATGAATAGTTTCTTAAGGGATGTGTCCAAGCTAAAACACCATTTATTTTTGAATAATGAGAGTATGTTTTTTTTTTTTAAGAAAATGCTTGTTTTAGATTTTTTGGTATTTGACCAAGCTTTTAATAAAACAAATAAATATTTTAAAGAAAACATAGAATTTTTTTTTTTTGAAAATTTAAAAGGGAGCTTTTCTCCATGAATATTCTATAAATCTTAGCCGATAAAAGGGGTTTTTCAAATAGTCAGATGGTAAATATCCTCCAACGTTAACTGTAATTCTTTGAGTTTAAGTTATCAAGAGAAGTAAAAAGGTGACAACCACTAGAAAGAAAAAAAAGAAAACAAAAAATAAATAACTTTCAAAAATTTGACCAAATATAAACTGCTAATCTAATATAGACCAAAGTGAAAACTTATTGATTAGCCAAATGTGCTAATCTTAAAAAAAAAAAAAAAATTTAAAAATATATATCTAACAAAAATACTTTTCCAAATAACCTTATTTTAGGAACTTGCCCAAATTGATTCCGACTTATTTTAGTGGCACAAATATTTATAATTTATTTTACATAAAATTCAAAATCAGTCTCCATGATCGCCTTCGTAAGATAAAGATGAATAAATATTTTTATCTTAACCCAGAAGACTCATATAGTCGGTCAAAAAATTCTTATTTTATTTCGCTTTTACTAAGTTATTTTTTTAAATAAAAGTTATGGTCAGTAGCAACAATCATATAAATTGGGACTATTGATAATTTTCTTTCAAAATCATTTAACTATGCATAATAATAACAATGTGTTGATCGCTTTACATTTTTTATGGTGTTTAAGAAATCAAATCCTTAAATAAAAATTTGATTGAAAATTTTATGAATAAATGTGAACACTTAAAAAAAATTGTGAAAATAATGTAATATGAGACGGAGGAAGTAGTTGTTAGGATCATATGATGTACAATTTTGTTTGAGAATATTGATTTTGATATCTGAAAAAATGATAACAAATTTGTGAAAATTCTTATGATGTTGAGAAGGTGCCAATTGAAGAGCAGATTGAAGCACTTGAGTGGCTTCATGCCCAGAACCATCTCCTCCTCCCTCGCTGCTTCTTCTCCGGTCGAAGAGTTGCTTCTGAAATGTGCATCAACGGAGCTTCTTCTCATTCTAAACTGGTCAGTGTAGCTGGTGTCGGTTCAGCTGTCTTCTTTACTCATGTACGTCCCTTCTCATTAGACGATTGGCGTGCTATAAGAAGGTAATTTCATGCCTGCCCCCACTTTCTCAAATATGCACAATTCCTTTTCTGTTTCTTTTTTGCATTGTGCTCCCCAATTCATGCACAAATTTTTGTTTTGTTTGTACCCTAGCTTTGGGTTGGTGGTTTGCTTAGACTTGGGCAAGAATTGGATCTATTTTTAGCACAAGACATTAGTTGAACTCATTGTTAATGTTCTGAACTATAGCAATCGTTTTATCTCTGCCAAAGGTTCCTCTCCAAGAAATGTCCACTAATTCGTGCTTATGGGGCAATTCGATTTGATGCAACAGCAAATATAGCTTCTGAATGGAGTGCTTTTGGCTCATTTTATTTCATGGTTCCTCAGGTAAATGAATCGACTTTCATCTCTTCATTACTTGGGGTCTTTTTGTTAGACATATTGCCTCTTGAATATAATCCATCCATTGCTAGATGCTAAATGATAGGTTGAGTTTGATGAGCTTGAAGGAAGTTCAATTATTGCTGCAACTATTGCATGGGATAATGCTGCCTCATGGACATACCAGAGGGCAATAGATGCACTTCAGGCCACAATATGGCAGGTCTCCCCTTCTCGCTTCATTTAATCATTTTGGTTTGATTGTTCTATTTTATTCTAATTTTTCTCCTTTCCTCATTAACTTTTCTTTTCAACTCTATGTTTATGAATGCAGCTTTCCTCCGTTTTTATAACAGTGCAGAAGAAAAATCCTCATTCGCATATACTCGCCAGTACTCATGTGCCGGGTAAAGCGTCTTGGGACATTGCGGTTAAGCGTGCTTTGCAAATAATAAGCAGAAATGACCCCGTACTGATCAAGGTTGTCAACCACTTGTGTTTTCTAATCACTTATGCTCTTCACCTTTGACCTTATATTTTACCAAAATATTGCTGTTTTACTGTAAAATAAAGTACACCTATTTGTTATGGAGGACTATAGAAGTAGCCAAACTAAAATGAGATAATCTGATGCACACTTTAAGATATAGATTCATAATAAGTAAGTCTAGGTGGTTTTGAAGTGCATACCTTTTCTTGGAACAGGTGGTACTTGCTCGTAGCACCAGAGTTATGACAGCTGCAAATATTGATCCGCTAACATGGCTGGCTTGCTTAAAGGTGTTCATTACCCGCCTTATTTTTTTGAATAGTTCACTAGCATATTATCTCTTACTTTTGATAAAATATAGAGGGTTAAGTTTGCAGGTTGAAGGAGAAAATGCATATCAGTTCTGTTTGCAACCTCCCCATTCGCCGGCATTCATTGGAAACACTGTAAGTCAGAAGGCTTTCTCAATAACTAAATGGTGTCATGAAGCAATGTAAAAGGTGAAGTCCATGTAGTCAGTTTTAACTTTTATGTTCTTCAATTGATAGATCACATCAATTCTTTGGTGTGCATGCTATCAAAGTAGTTGTTACCATAGGTTATGGTGGTTACCATAGGTTATGGTGCATCAATCAGGTGAAATGAAATTATTTTCACATGAAGAAGAAGACTTTAGAATTGTTATATATGGCAGCTTTCGTTATATCATCTTATATATAAAGAGTTATTTTGACCAAAAATATTAATTTCTGTGATGGTGTATCTGGTAAAGTCAAAAAAGAAATCTGTTAATTATGCTTAAATTTTAAAAATGTTCCAGTATGAAATCCTAAAGGTATCGCCTTTAATGTTGAAAGGATATGAAGTTAAATTTCCTGACCAGTGACCACAACCATTTTTAAGCCTGATCACAACCATTCCAAATGCGCTCAAGAATTTCAGATTAGACTCTTATTAAATTTCTGACGACTGAGCTTTCTTAAAATTTGCTTTGACTATGACTGTAGTAAATACACAATTTGCTGATGGCAAGTCTGGCTGATTATTTGTACTGGTGACAGCTGGATTCTTATGACGAATCATCTATTAGAAGTTGTAGTAATCAGAACCTGTACCCACCACCTTCTATTGATCCGAAGAGCATCAAGCTCACTTTTGAATCTCTCAAGTGCCAATTATTAGCCGTGGTAGCAAAAATACCTGGATCTTTTGTACACTTACTAGAAACGGTGAGGACATAGAATAATTTTATTTATTACTTATGCTCCTTTTGAATAGCCAGAGCAGCTATTTCATCGGGACCGCCTCAGCATTTGTAGTGAGGCTTTAGCTGGAACACGGGCTAGGGGTGGATCAGAGCTTCTGGATCTTAAGATAGAGCAGGATTTACTATCCAGGTTCATGTTTCTGCTTTGTGTTCTATAAATAAAGCACTACGTCATTATCATACTTATTTTTTTATTGGTGTATTATTTACTATATTCTTATATTTTTTCACAGTGCTAAAGACCATAATGAGTTTGCTATAGTACGGGAGTGCATAAGAAGAAGATTGGAGGTAAGCTTGGTTAAATGGTTTCTGAACAGAATCTTAAGGAATTTCATTAGGGAAATAGAACTTTTGAGATCTCTAATTGGGGGATTGCACTTGTTCATTTTAGTTTGGTGACACGTACATTTAATTGACGTTTTTAAAATTTTGCATGTCAAACTTGAATTATTCCGGCACTGGAATTTCTATAGTTCCTAATCCACTTTTAGGACATCTCAGGAACCCTTCATGTTGTATAAAACTAGTTGGAGCCTCTCTTAACATTATTTTGTTTCATAGGCTGTGTGTTCAAGCGTTTTAATTGAACCAAAGAAAGCAATAAGAAAATTTACAAGAGTTCAGCATCTTTATGCTCGATTGAGGGGGAGACTCCAGGCTGAAGATGATGAGGTAAGTCTTAACGTCTTCTATCCCATTCATTACTTACCGAGTTGTAGTTGATGCAGGGCCTTATGAAACTCTTTAGTGTAGACAGGGAAAGTTTGCATGACAGCCTTGTTTAAGGTTTCTTCAAACTTTTGTTATCCCCCCTGATTGAGACAGGTGGAGTTGGTTTTCATTGTTCTTGAGGTGGATCGTATGTTTTATGAGAACCAAAACTGAATGAAGCATCTATTAGTATTTCATCAAACATTCTTCTTGAATTAGTTCATACTTACTCCCTTTAGTTGGTAAAAACTATAATTTTGAATCTCTATTATCCATAAAGATGTGCTGATGATATGTGTAGGTCAATTTATTGCTTCCTCTGTTCCTTCTATAAAGCACCACACTAAGCATCTACAGTTTTCCAGTTTAAGATTTTGTCGTCCGTGCACCCTACTCCAGCAGTTTGTGGGTATCCTACAGAAGAGGCACGGGCTTTTATTTCAGAAACGGGTATGTGCTAGTTGGTATACCTTTGCATGTTTGACTCTATTCTTGAACTAGCTAGCTCTTTGGGCACACCAAAATGATAGATAGCTACTTATCTTGGTTGAGAGAATAAAAAAATAATGGAAAATTGTAGGCTTGTAGCTAAAGGATCACATTGTCCACTTATTATCGCAACCCACTTATGGAAAGCCAGATTCCTCTTGCTACAAAATGCTTATCTGTATCAACCCTAGGCTTCCATATGAGGCCTGGGCACTGGTACTTGGAAATGCTGTGATTAGTCATTAGAATAAGCCTTTAATTAATGCGTAACTGTGAGGGAGTATTATCATTTTATGCAATGTCTTCATACAGACAGAATAATCAACTCAATGGCTTCTTGAACCTTGTGTTCTGGTATATGAGTTCTAACCAGCTGATGTTTCCCAGAAATGTTTGACCGAGGAATGTATGCTGGTCCTGTTGGTTGGTTTGGAGGGGAAGAGAGTGAATTTGCTGTTGGAATAAGGTCAGCTTTGGTTGAAAAGGTGAGGTTAATACTTCATAGCACTTCACCCTCATTCTAGAGTACATCTCTTGCAACTTTGCAAAACTAGTTTGCATGCATGTGCTCCACAGTATAGTAAGAATTTAATTTTAAAAAAATAAGAATTAAAAAGCACATGATGAATATTTTTATGAGAGGCTAATTATTTAAGACGTAAGGTCTACTGATCAAAAAAAGAGGCTCATCCACATAAAAAAGTTTAGTTTTCTGTCCAAATTTATTTTATTATTAAGTATCAATAAACTAGATACGTTTCATAATTTTAGTTACCTTTTACCTCAAAAATAAAGATAAGTTCCATGTTTATTGTTTCATATGTTAGGGAAAAAACCAATTTTATGTCTTAACTAATTTCTAATCCAAATTTTATTGCACGCATATTTAATATATTCAAAATCTTATAAGATTAACATCAAATATTTTTTTTGTAACATTTATGGAATCAATTTTATATGCTTCTGACTTCATTTTTAGAATTCCTTTTAGGAATCCAGTCTTACTTGACTTTGGCACTTGCAACAGATCTGAGATTGGATATAGGCACAAAATGCATCATTTTGTTTACTTTCTGCATAAGGCTTTCCAGTGATACATATTTTATATATGGCGTGCTGATGAAATGTAATAACTAGGGTCTTGGTGCATTAATTTATGCGGGAACTGGGATAGTGGAAGGAAGTGATTCATCTCTAGAATGGGAAGAGCTAGAGCTAAAGACTTCACAGGTATCCTTAATAATTCTTTTCTTTGCTATTAGACATGTCTTTTATTATCTAGAGTGTGAAGAGCTCCTCTACCCTCTGACAGCAATGACAACATAATCTTTTTTCTGCTGCATCTTTCTATCGTCTCCTGCAGTTCACCAAATTGATGAAACTTGAGGCACCTCTTTTGACTAGAGGACAAAGTAGGATTATCAATCAGAATCAGAAAGGTTTGTCATGCCTGCCGCTTCATATTTAGTTTGTCTACACCTTTCTTTCTGAAAGCAATTGTGGTTTCTGAAATTAATTTGTGGGCCGGGGGGGGGGGGGGGGGGGGGGAATTATATTGCCATCTTTTCACATTCTTTGTATGCAAATATCATCAACTTGTCGTATGCAATTTTGGGGATGCAAAAATAATCCAAATATTTATGATTTTACTCATTGTTTTGGATAATTCATTTGTTTGATCACTTTGATTTTGCAACTTAAAAGCTACTCTAATTATTTTTGTGTGAGCAACTCTTTACAGATCTTACACTGATTGATTAACATTTTTGGCAATTTAGTGAGATGACATTTTCTTGGAGGAGAGATGACGTACGTCAATCATATGACATAATACCGTTATCTTCAGCTTTTGATAGCAAATCAGATATACGATTTAGCTTTCAGCTTTAGTTACCAAAATGCAAGAGAAATCAACACCCAAATTTTCATTCTTATTGTTTGTTCAATATTTATGTAATCAGTAGTTGCCTTAACAAGCAATTATGCCCTTCCATTGAAATAACACAAGAAGTAGAAAATTTGTATAAATGATTACCTTGTACAGATGTATATACTTTTTTTGTTAGTGGAACATCTGATTCCAAAACTAGGGATATTGGTGACAAAATACAGAAAACCTTCATGTTTGTGTTGTAGAAGAGTAATATTACAAGAACACCTTGTTGTTCCTGATGTGTGATCATGCAAAAATAGCTATATCAATTCACATTGCAGTTTTATTTGATTTGTCACTTTTTTACATTTGTTAGAATATGAATAGGTTTATACAATCCTATTAGAATAGGAATTGGTTTGCACAATCCTATTAGAATAAGAATAGGTTTATACAATCCTATTTAGAATAGGAATATGAATACAAATAGGAATAGGAATAGTAAATAGTATCCTAATTGGTAAAGGATTGTATTCTAGTGTCTATAAATAGGGTCTCAATGTAATAATATAGACACAACGACAATTCAATAATATTCTTTTTAATATTTCTCACATGGTATCAGAGCCTCTACAATCTTGGTAAACAATCAAAGAGTTTCCGCTGCCGGCGGGTGGCTATTATCCACATATGCCGCCCGTCCTGGGTCACCGTGTATCTTTCTGGTGACTATTTTTTTCATATCTAATTTGTGTAGCACCGTGCTATCATTCCGGCGACTACTTTCTTATATCTAATTTGTGTAGCACCGTGCCATCATTCCGGTGACTACTTTTCATATTTAATTTGTGTAGTACCGTGGATTTTTTCCGAACTATTTTCTCATATCTGAGTTGAATAGCATCATGTGTCTTTTCCGGTGACTCCTCAAATCTGATTTGCATAGGGTTGTGCCATCATTCCAACCCTACCCGTACAATTTTTCTTTTTCAGTAGGGTCGTGCCATCATTCCGACCTACCCATATTATTTCTCTTTTTCAATAGGGTCGTTCCATCAATTGGAACTATCCTATATAATTTCTATTTTCTAGTTGGGTCGTGACATCATTCCGACCCTACCCATATAATTTTATTTCTTAGATTGTAACCACTTTAGCCATCAAATCTAATACTTCGGCATATGAGCATGTTCCAGCCAGTTTTTTGGGTGACTTGTTTAATATCGACTCATCTATTGATTCCAACATGATCCATATACTTTAGACTAGATTTTGAGCATTTTGTTGCTCAGGGGGAGTTTAGTAGTCTTGTATATTGATTACGTAAGTCACTATATGGTCTGAACAGTCTTTGCAAGTGTGGTTTGGGAAGTTCAACACTGTAATTTTATCACTGTGTATTTTATCGACATTATGCATCAAATCCAGTATTTAATGAGAAGACAAGCACATTGAGATTGACTGTCAATTTTGTGAAGTCGACTGATCAACTTGCAGATATCTCACCAAGCCTCTCATTGGTCCTCGTATTAATTACATATGTAACAAGCTAGGTACATGAATTGTATGCACTAGCTTGAGGGGGAGTATTAGAATATGAATAGGTTTATACAATCCTATTAAAATAGGAATTGGTTTACACAATCCTATTAGAATAGGAATAGGTTTATACAATCCTATTTAGAATAGGAATATGAATACAAATAGGAATAGGAATAGTAAATAGTATCCTACTTGGTAAAGGATTGTATTCTAGTGTCTATAAATAGGGTCTCAATGTAATAATATAGACACAACAACAATTCAATAATATTCTTTTTAATATTTCTCACAACATTGATAGAAGGAAAAAGGACATTGTGTCAAGAATTTACAGAAGCACAGAGCATCAAAAACCTAAAAGTTTTTCCATCTTAGCTCACACTCATTCTCCCCTTCTACTTACCAGCATTGCATGTGAGAGGAGAAAGGGAGCAAACTGACTTTCTATAGTTTCAAGTCCTATTTCTATTCGTAACTTGGTGCAGACAAGCTCTAACAAGGCTTCCCCTCAATGCAGTTCAAAGAGCCTGAAAATCTTGTTAGCCTGCCCGCGTCTGATCCTGCCCTGGGGTGGATCATATCAGGACCCGTCATGAATTTATGATTGCGATTTCCAGATTCCACGAAGAAGGCTCCATTCATCATCAGATCTCCCTGTGATCTCCACACCCAATTCTTCCACACACTGTCAGGTGAATAATCCCTTTTGGTCACCTACAATAAAAGGTAAATGAGAATGAGCATGTATCTTCAACAAGAGTTAGTCACATGTAGTATTCTTGATTTGTTCATTCTTTTCATAGACACAAGATTGTGATGCAACCTTGTTGGTTATAGATATTGTTGATCTCGTTTACCTCTTTAGCGTTAGGGTTAGGCGGGGCGATGAAACGGTTGCCCTGGCTGAGGATGGTAGGGTGTTGACTTCCACCAATGGCATACATTATCCAGTGAGTATAGTCATTGTTGACTGCATGAACAAATCCCCATCTCACTCTTGGCATCCTCTGGATCAGCCCTTGGCCAAAGTGATTAAAAGCAAGTGTTATTTGTAGGATTGCGTCCTGTTTGTAGCTGTCACTTGCTCCAAACAACATAACCTAAACAAAAACATATTGCAGATATTAAAACATTCTGGTTGTTTGCAGTCTCTGGTAGAAAATGTTATCAGTATATTGAATTTAAGCATTAATCCAGTTTTGGAGCTAATTTACGTCATTATGGTGGGTGAAATGGCAGTTGGAAATGGTAATAGCTGTTGAAGCCTGCACAGCATCAATGAGTCCATCATCACAATTAGACATGGAAACATGATCAATCCAAATGTTTGTTGATCCAAAGATTGAAATACCATCACCATCACTTCTTGTTCGAAAACCATAATGATTGATCGAGTCTCTAATTAGTCCACCATAACCAGACTTTATATCATGGATATGAAGACCATGAATAATCACATTGTTTATGTACTGTAACATCAAACTAGCACCACCACTAATATGCACTTGTTGTCCTCTGGCATCAATTGTCTTGTCGCCTGTCATGATAAGTTCTTGGTTAAGCTTAATGACCATGTGATGTGCAAATATGATCCATAGTGGCCCTGGCTGAATGACTGCATGGCGCAGTGTCCCTGGCTTAGGATTCACCATATCGTCGTCCCCAGCGTTAGTTACCATGTAGATTTTGCCACCTTTACCACCAGTCGTATGGTGGCCAAATCCAAGAACACAATCTGCTAGCTTCTGGCGATTTTTAGCCCAATGTGGGTCACATCTCCAGCAACGATCAATAGGGTTAGTAGCCACACATGGACCATTGTACTTGTGCAAGTCCCTTCTTGTGCTATTGCTACCTTCTTCCGACCTTCAAATCAAAATAAGATGTACCATGAAAAAACTTGCTTAGGTGATCCTTTTACGTGTGTATATATATATATATATATATATATATGATTATTGATTATTGAATCTCATCGTCGTAATGACAGCTTCTAGTGTAACTAGTGGCAAAAGGTGTTCAAAAAATGTGAGAGGAAATACCTGTGAACATGTTTGTTCAAATTAGCTGCAACTTTTTCAGGATGAGGATTATAGGATTCTTTAGCATTTTTATTTGCTTGGGTGGCTCGAGTCCTCCACACCTCATCAAACTCTCCAATATTAGCCTCAATGCTAAAAACTAGTGTGCACAAAATTACAAAGAAACTCAACCTATTTTTGAGAGTTACCATTTTTATAGGTAGCTATATTTGTAAACACATTATTTTCTCTCTTTACTTAAAAAATATATTCTGAGTTTTTGTTTAAATAAAAGTAAAAGGGTGAGGAAATGAGAATGAGAAATAGTGAGGGAAAAGTGGGGAACCGTTTTCCCTCTTAACGGTCAACTGTTGGTCTACTGTTTTATCCACAGATATTGGCTGGTGTTTGCGTAATTTTCATGGATTTTTTTATTGGTAATTTTCATATCATCATATGAATAAGTGGAAGACAAAAAATTTTACAATGTAAACTTCTTAATATTTTTGTTTTAGCGCATCTTTTTCACCGCAATCTGCGTTATTATATCCAAATATTCGAAAGAGAATATTTAGGGAAGCCATTATTATTGCAAGATTTTTTTGGAAAGAAATCATAAAGGATTACAAAAATTTAGGTATAAAGATTACATGAAAGGGTAAAGGCAAATTCCAAAAACTATTTTGGGTTCATTCCTAAACCAAATTTGTTTACTATGCAAGAGTTAAAGAGTACATTTCTCCGTCATATTAAACGCCCCAAAAATTCAAGGTGCTTGGATTAACACAGGTATTAAGAAAAGGATTAGCAATGACCAAGTTAATTAAAATCTACTGCAAAAACTAGTTTACAAATTGTCACCGTCTCAATTGTCAACTGCAAGACATGCATTCCAAAACGACAAAACGGAAGCACGCCCTGTTTGTTCTATTGAGTTTTTTTCAATGCTACTTTTTAAACTAATCAAAACCATATTCAAAGAGTAATAATCTAATAGAGTGATATACTCAGCAGAGGCTTAATTAGCTTAGAGTACAGAAAACATGGGCTTGAACACTTGCCCAATAAATATATTATCGCGTATACTTTAAATAAATGACAAGACAAGTCTGCATTCTTTCTCTGTGTCTCGTGTTGTAAAGCCAAGAGAATGGAAGCTCTAAATCAGTTTACTCATAACAAATGCAATCAACACCATAGATCTCATTTACCCATTAGTTCAATAGAATGTGACGCGGTTGAACTTGTCAGACTCTCCAACTGCATATTCAGCATAAACTGAAAACCAGGAGATATCAACCTCATGCTACATCGCCAGCCAGCCTGCAACATACTTGAGTATCAAAGAACTGCATTCTATCTAGAGAACTTCCGAGAGCTTGCAAACCAAAAGAATTGAGCAATAGAGTTATGCTTCTTAATTTAAACAGTGTGAAGGCATTCAAGTTCATCCATCATTATGTACTTCACTGTTTGTCAATATCCTTAGACCTCTTGGTAGGATGATTGGGTAAAAATAAGATAATGAAAGGAAAAGATTATCCTATTCATATATTGACGAGAGTCACAAAGGAATAAATTTTTAGCATGACCAGATAGACGGGATACCTATTTGCATAAATAGGTATCTTGATGATGTCAAAAGTTTACTTATATAACTAGATAGAATTGTCAATAGAGTTCAGCTTCAGTGCATTTGAGAACTTCAAAACTGAATTTAATTTGAAATAATGCATAAACTTGTCAACAGGAGAAAGAAAGGAAATCTACCGAAATACAACCTACAATAGCCATGAAAAATTAACAGTCAATATCCTATTACCTATAAACTTACTATACAATAATAACGTGAATAGTAACAGCTTTCATTCCCACAGGGGGGGAAGAGACTAAACCAACAGTAGCCAAATTACCAAACCCAGTTGCAAAAGCACAAGTCTGTTTCTTCCATTTGACCACCTTCCATCAATATTATTCGTTTAGACTAAAGTGTTAATACATATGGAGACGCACAGGAGGGCATTTTACCTGGTGGTGGCCAATAATAAATATTGGTGGTACTTCCAAGCAGCACAGGCAAAAAAAGAGTTAGCACAGAGGGAGGGGAGATGGTGGTATTTGATAAGAGGAATGTCGACAGACACAATGATGGCTGTAATACAAGAGCTAAGCAGGTATATCTAAGTTGCCAGCAATAGTGGTTCCAGATTATATTTGATGATTTCTATCTCATATAAAGTGATTGGTTGTTGTCTAAACATTGTAGAATGGGGCTCTCCGGCATATAGGCAATTCCCCATTAATTGGAAAGGAAGAAAATTGGAATTTCAAGTAGTATGTTAAATACTTAGAAGGATGAATAATTTTTATCTCTACAACCTATTATTCATCAAATAACTTAATTTTTTTATAAACAACAAATCCGCGGGCGCTATCGCCACACAGCTCCAAATTCACAGATAGTGGGCCTGTGCCCGCCCCTCTACCCTTTTCCACTTGAGTACCATACTTTATGCTGGCAAAAGGGTTCACACCTGTGACGTGCACCTATTCCACAGAATCCACATATAACTTAATGCGCTCTTACCACTAGACCAATACACTGGGGCTTCATCAAATGACTTAATAAAGATATTAAATATGAATAATCCTAAGGTGCAAGTACATTGCATACCATTGTGGTGCTATTTACTTTGGGTTGCATTTGAATTGCACGCATGTCCTATCTCTATCATACTCACTAATCTGTGTGATTCAATGTGGCTAACAAAGGTTCCAGATTCAATTTCACATCATCCCAAGATTAGCAATTTCACCACTAAGCTAGTCAATATCTATGAATGGCCAAGTTCTCATCATTCAAAGATATAGCAATTTTACCATCTTTCCAAGCTATTCAATATCTATGAATGGTCAAGTTCACATCATCCAAAGATTAGCAATTTTACCATCTTTTCGAGCAATTCAATATCTATGAATGGACCACAATCCACATCCAATATTTATCCCATGTTATCTTTTTTGATTAATAAAGGGAAAAAGATATTTACAAGGATATCAGCAGCGACAACTATAAATGTGTTACCATCTTCAATATTAACACTACGCTATGTGAGTTCTGCTACACAAATTTAAGAACTGAGAAACATGTATACAGATAATTGGACATCCTCCTGGAAAAATGACTTAGGGATATGTTTAATACTTAAACCCTACTTTAGGACATTCCTAAAACTGAACTTTGGGATAACACAGATCAAATTTAAGAATTAATTCACGAAGAACTTAGAACAAAAATAAGTGATAATACAACAAGTTTCAAGTTCAATCACAAACCTTTGTGTTTTGATTTTCAATGCCTCGGTCACATTTGACAAGATGCCACATATTTTTGCTTCTGCAGTTAAAGAATTGACAACTTCTTCTAAAGATTTCAATTCCTCATGAAACTCTTGATGTAAAACCAAAGAAGAGAAATGCTCATCCACAACCAAACCAAGGCACTTGACTATGTCCTCCAGTGAAGGAACCCATTCACAAGCCTTCAACCCCAATTCAAATGGTGCCTTAGGACAAGGACACACCTGAGGAAACCTCTCATATTTATTCAACCACTTTTGCAAGTACCGAATCAAAACCATTATCTCTGAACCAGCTAATTTACTAATACAAGCACCCAAAATAACTTCATCAACATTCCTCGACGCAAGTAAATAATGCAAACACATTTCAGAAACTGAGAACCCATCATGTGCTAGCATAAGCAATAATGAAGCATCCCTAGCTATATCCATCCTGACCGGACCGAGGCTCACATCCTTTGCCTTCTCAATTGCAGACATTGCTTGACTCTCCCATTCCCTCCTCACATTAATCAAAGTACCATCCCCATTTTTGGAAAGGGAAAGAAAATATTTCAACACACACATCATATCATAAGTTTGAATATCTAATACATGCTTTACACACAAAACAACCAACCAAGATTGCTTCTTTTCAATTAGGTTATTTATCAAACTTGTTATGCCTGAATGATCAACAATCCCATTAACAATCATACTCTCCAAGATCTCCCAAGTCTCTAAAACAACACAAGCCTCCAAAACCAAACCCTTAACTTCTCTACCCATAAAACTACCCAGCTTTTCAATCATTTTTACAATATTACCCTCATCCACCTTATCAGGACTAACTGAAATCCCAAATATATCCCAGATTCCCGTCATATAGGAAACCAACACCTCAAAGAATTCGTCTTTATTGAATGTGTTAGGGTTTTTCATCATCTTCTTCAAATTTTTGAAGAAATTTTGTCCTGACTCAATCACTTCAACGTCAGTTGATAAAAGGCTCCACCCAGTTCCGCGCTTGAGTAGCGAAACATCACCGTTCTCCTCCTTTTCAGGTTTCAGTTGAAGCAGAACTGGTTCGGAGTTGAGAACAATAGAGAAATCACCATCGGAGGTGGTTGGAGAATTTCCAATGGAAGCTTTGGTGATAACTTCCAGCAAAGACATTGAGAAAAAAATGGATACTTCCTTCGATTGTAGACAGGAAATGGCTGAGGAGAAAAAGATAACACCAGGTTCTTCAGGAAGGCCTCGGACAACGGAGGAGGCAACGGCGGCTCTAGGGTAAGGCAGGGAAGCCCTTTACAACAAAAGAAGTAGTACTATTGTATTATGGGAAAAGAACATAAACTCTTTAATTTTGTGATATAGAGCATATACTTATGTTATAAAAATGTTTAAAAAGTGGTGAGTATATATATTGTTATTTTATTTATTTATTTAAAAAATGGGGATGGTGAAGGAGAAATAGGTTATTGAATTAAAAAAAAATAATCTAAAACTTTAGTTTTTAAAATTTTAAAATATCAATTAGTTTTAAAAATTATCTCATCCTTTTTTTATTACTTCATTGCACCATTAATTAGACGGTAAAGACATATATGCACTATTTTTTACTTATGATATATTTCTCTAAATTATAAAGTTGAAGAGTATATTTCTTTCTTTTCCCTCGTATATATATAGTATTAAAAAAATCTATTTATAACATAATTATTACTAATATAGAGTTGGACATAAATTGAGACTTCAATAAAATTGAACCTTTAAAGTTTGAGGAGCATCATTACCATTTACCATCTAAACTTTGATTATTTGTCCAATTGAAAACAATATTATGTTTGATTGCCAATTTTTATTTTTGTTACTATTGTAATTCCATGTAGAACTCAATTTGGCTAAGAAGGTTGTTTTCTATAGATCAAAACAGGATGCTAATATCGTGCTCATCTACACACTACAATCAATGAAAGAGCATCCATTTCCCTTTTCCATAGTTACTGGCATCATTTTATGTGTATCATGAAGCGTTTTTGAATGGAAAGAAGTAGAACTGGGGGAGGACAGAACAAGATTCAAGTGGGAGCATATTCTCCAAAAAGCGAAAATAACTCGCTTATTTATTAGATATATAAGCTGGTCGCTCATATATATGTTTTGCACAAACATAAGCACTCAAATAACATTCTGATTGGCTTTGTGTTAACCAAGCTAATCCTTCCATTATCCTCAACTGGATTCTCTCTAAGGAATTCTAATGTTAGGTTTCTTTGAACGCGATCCTCGAGTGCTTTAATTTGAGTGGTAGCAGTTGTTCCTCAAGTAGATGCAGGAACTTTCCATCCTAGTGGCATGGGACCAACATCATAGATGATTTCTCTGTGGCAAGACCATACAAGTTTTATAGCTTCTGGAGTACCTATTCCAGCTCCTCTGGGGTCCCCGGCAGGACCAAACCTACAGTAGGGGCATCGTTTAGGACAGTTAATCAACCAAGTAGGTCATAGGTGTATTACAATCACAAATGAAAGATGAAAGAAGTTGCTGACCAGTGATTCTGTGGAGCCCCTGTTGTTCTTGCTCTCAATCCAGCATAAGTGGTTCCATTAACTGAATTTCCAATTACTTTCTGAAAAAGAGATTGACAATTTTACACTATTAATTTGTGATAATACCCGCGGTACATTGCTGAAATAACTACATAATCATGTACATATAGGTTAGCTAATGAAGCTTTTCAACTCTCAAGTCTTTCTTTTCTATCATTTTTTCTTTTCTTTTCATGACAGAAATGACATCTTGACAACAAAGCATAGCAACTTTTTCAAGCACAATATCATTATGACTCTATGCTAAATTCTAAGCTCCAAATGATGCAAGCAATTCAATAAGTCGAAATGTATTATAAAGGCTTAAGTTTCCAAGTCTGCATCTAAACTTCTTTTGTTCAATTGCCTTAGTGTTAAATATAGAAACTAATCTAAACAGCAGATTAGAAAAGGGGTGATTCAGCCCTGAACCCCTGGCTAGTATAACGTATACCAATATAGTTCCATTTTCTTCGGTACTGTCCTGATCTAGTTAGGACTATTCGAACATTTTATCTTCCTGAACTCTAAGGTTTAATAGATATGAGGACTAGCAAAATTTCATCCCTTTCCCTTCTCCATGGCTCTTTAATTCTACAGTATGGTAAAATAGCAGACAGCATTACGACAAATACTTCACTTAAGTTAAGTGTGAACACTACACCTCTCCTCTCCTTCCTTCCCTTCCTCCCTCCTTCTACACTGATTTTGGGACATAATAGAAAATTCAATAGTTTTAATTTAATTTATTTCTTGGGTAGGGAACGACAACTGATTTGGGGATTGACATCTTCCGTGCTGTTATTGCCTTTTCTATTCCAGATTCATTCGATCAGGGGATAAAAATTAAGTTCATGTAGGAATTCTGGATGCTCTCTAGAGAAAGAATTCGAGATATTTTCTGCTAATTGCATGTGAACATTTTAAGTTGTATATGGAGCAACAGATATTTCAATAGTAACGGGAACATTTTCTTACTTGCAGGAACAGTATGTCATTTGAAACCACAGCAGCTGTTAAATGTGCATGCATCTTTTCAAGGGCATCCAGGACCAATGGAAGCTGATTATCTTTGTACTCCGTCACAACCTAGAAGGAAAAAAAACCAGCAAGATTTGATGATCAGCAAGAAAATTACCCAACCTGACGTTTAATTCAGAATATGCAATTACCTGGAATGGCCCAAAAATCTCTTTGGTCACGAGAGGATAATGTTCATCTTTGAGTATTTCTTCAAGTGGTACAAAAATAGCAGTGGGTTTAATGGCTCCATAAATTTTTGGGATCGAATGGTTTTGTAAGGCTTCACCACCGAAGAGCAATCTTGATCCAGGTATCTGAAGTAATTTCTTTGCATGGTCCAGCATTGTTTCAGTTGTAACCTGCAGGAGCAAGACATAACAATTATGGTCAGGAAGTTCTGACAAGATTGTTGGCATTACTTGACAATGTACTACTAAGAATGCTTAATGCAAGAAAGAAAATAACGGAGAAAGAAAGGCAAGTATAGTAAATACAGAAATCATGCTAACAAAAGGTGAGCTCCTCCTTTAATATAAATATTCTGTTTGTATCACACAGAGTCCCAGATTTAACATATTCAGATGGACTCCCGAGGAAACTTCTACACTTGTTTGAGTGGATAATATTCTGAACATCGAAAAGACTATCCAAAATAGATTCCAATCCAAGGTATCAATACTTTTCAAACTTCTAGTAAATTGCATCTATTGTCATTCTAGTACTCCAGAATCTAGATTCTAGATCATCAAATGATGGACACAAAATCTCCAAATTAACACTTAGCATTAGGTATTCTTACCGTAAGGACAGGACCAATAGTTAAATCGTCTAACTTTCTTCTTGCAGCAAGCTCGGTCATTTTGTCTAAGAGAGAACTTTCACTCCAATTCTGCACCAAAATAAAAATGGTTAGAAAAGAGAGTTCTTTGAACGAAATTTCATGAAACCATATTACTTTACTTTTTCCAAAGCTTATATAAACCACATAGAATTTTTATCTCAAAACATTTAACTTCCATGAAGAAAATAGAAGGACCAAGCTCACCTCATGCATGAACAATATTGATTCAGCTGAACACTTCTGACCACTACATGCATATGCATCTTGGTCACAAACCCATGCAACATAATCCACCTGTCAAAAGCCAACAATCACAATGAGTAAATAAAAAATCTTGAAAAGAGCCTTTCCAAAATGCAACAAAGTCTGTTGATAACAGATTATGTAAACCTCATTGACATCAGGCCCAAGGATCTTCCAATCGAATCCAGCATCTTCTAGTTTGACTCGACCGCTTAGGTCATCAGCTAACTTCTCTGCCACTCTTGAGCTACCTGTGAAGAGAGTCATGCGTGGTTTTGCCTAACAATACAATACGAAAGAGAACTATGTCAGGAAATAGGAATATTATCTTTGGTAGTTGGAAAAGTTGGTTAGAAAGAATCCGACAATTATTATAGACTCTAGAAAGTTAATTACTCCATATTAGTGCGAAATGCCAACAATTCAACAAAGAAAATAGATTAAATTATTCTTGGGATTCCTGAATCAGTTTAACTTGGTTGAAATTAAGATTATTTGCACATAACATGAGGACAACACAATTTTAATAGGATGGGAAGTTTTTGGACTAAAATTTGTAATTTTCAGTTGCCAATTCTTGTTCATAAGTGGCCTAAAGGAGTCTAGTTTCAGAAACTAACCTCCACGAGTAGCTTGTTCATTGTCTTTCCATCAGAGTTTATGAAATCCACATCATCCACAGGTAACCCACACTCATGAAGTAGTCGAAGCATTTGTTCCATAACAATGCATACCTAACCAACAATGCAGGTCGAATTATAAAAAGCACACTGAAAAAATATTAAGAGTTATTAACAGGAAAAAATAAACTAAAATAGGAACAAAATCTTCCAATTATCTGCACATTTTGTTAATTTGACAAAAAAGGAAGGAGTATGTAAAAGTAAATTAGAAAATTTTGCTTTTTTGATAGATGATAGACAAGTTTGATTCTTAGCTGGGCCTTGTCCAATAAGTGAATTTGCACGCGAAAGAGTCTATAAAAATTTGCACGACCTTACCTTGCTATCAACTTTAAGTACTGGCTTATTTCCCATATACAATGCTCCCATCAGCTGAAGCAAAGGAATCTCCAAAGGAAAATTAAAGGGAGCAATAACCGCCACCTATAAAATAAAGTTTAAATTGGGCAGCGTGAGAAATTTTAATAATTGAAGTACAAAATATCATTCAATCGCATAAGAAAGTCACAACAGGGAAACCTTAGAAACAACTTATGTGCTGTTAGTTTACCACTATGAGCTCTATTGCCAAAAGCAATGTATAACACAATTTTACACCATTCTGAAATAGTGAAGAATTTTTTTTCCCCCTAAGTTAAGTGATTTTAGTTACATAACTAAACCTTCAGATCTCAGTTTCAACATGAAAGATTGTATCATAAGACTTTTTTGTTAACACGTTCCATTAAATATAGTCAACAATGGAAAGAACGGTGCCTTACAGGTCCATAAGGCCATCGGAAACCATGGCTCTGCTGCCCCAGATGATTTCCTGGTACTGCAAAAGATCTAGCTAGAAAGCGAACCTGCCAAATAAATCAAGAGTTCAGCATTGGATGGGACAGTTTTGTTAAAGAAAATGGAGAAATGATTCCCATGTGAAATAAGTCCCTGTTCCTGAACCTCAAATCTATTTAGCTTTTAAATATTTAAGTGTCAAATAAGCTACTAACAGTTAAGCAGCAAAAAGAAAAAAGAAACAACCAATGAGGAGACACAAAATTGTTGAAATAACATAAAGCAGCAAAAAAATCACATGGATGTGAAATCTATGCAGCTGAATTGTTGCGTTCGTATTTAAAACACATTTTTTTCTTAGCCAGCCCCTGTATAACGTTGAACATACGAGGTAATAGTTAAAAAATCTACCTGATCACCACAGAAATTTTCCAGAAATTTCTGCGTCACAAGAACTTCAATAAGAGCTTGTTGGTAACTCTTAGGAGACACCCGTTGTATTAGCTTAGCAAAAAAATCAGAAACCTGTAAGACCCCAAAAAAAGAGAAGCAAAACATTAAGATGATAAGAATTAATTATGAATATCATAAACTATTTGTCAAAAAGGTTACGAGAACATCAGCATCCTTGCTTGAATATATATTACCTCAGGCAAGCCAAGCGCATGAGCTGCTTTTGTAGATACATCTCCTAACATCAAGTACCTGCGAAAAATGGTGTCACTCGATAAATTTTCTTAAGTCATCATTTCTTCCTTTGGAGAAAAAATCATAAGACATTAAATGCTCACCCTATACACTGTTCAACTAGACAACTTCACAAAAAACAAGAGAAAGACCAAAAAACATTAAAAACATACCTTTCTGGTGCTTTGAATGGATTATGTAGACCATGTTTCGGGCACTTGGACAAGCTCTCCACAAACGGCTGCACACCCAACAATAGGACTTATAGAACCATGACAATCTTTGATGTTAAAGAATTCATACTAGAAGGGAAAAGTCCTTATGCGACTCAATTAGAGTTGGTCATAAAGTAACAAGTTAACTGTACAGAATAACAGACACTACTGTCGAAAGACTCATCTGGAAAGATACAGCGCAAAGAACTATGATGCATCCAAATTATATACCTGCAATTCTGATTCATTTACTTCTGCAACTTTAATGAATGGTTGCCCATTCAAGGGATCCAATATCGTATTCCAACTAGAAGATTTTGTCCACTTGCCCTGCACTGGATGGATGAAAATCACTAGTCAACTAGGTGTAGCAGTAAACTAGAACCATGACCAGAGCTAGCTTCACCTTTTTTTATATACGAAACACACTTGAATCTGGTCGAAGGGTGTGCGGAAGTGATGTATGACTTCAATTATCAATTGCTAACACGCATATGGTATACAGGGAGATTAAGAGCATTCAAACTTTCTAAGTTCTCTAAAGTCTATACACTATATCACATCTATTCCTAGGCAAACATTGGAAAACTGCATATCAATGACCATTTTCAGCAGCTAGTTGTCATGTACATGTACATACCCAAGTTGTGAACTTCAGCAGGTTGAGAGCCTGATACTTCTTCAGCCTTTACAGTAGCAAAAGACAAAGTATGGTTTGATCTGCAATATGAAAGATTAAATCACAATGTGTGAATGACTCTAAAACAACACCGTGCATGCTTGGTCCATACACGTCAATTGATTAGCTCAAAAGAGCAGGTTGAGAATATCCAGAGCCGTACTTTAGTAGAAAACAAAATCTTAGTTAAATCAACATTTACACGGATAACAAGTGCATATCATGATAATGTAGATGCACAAAAAGAAAGAATCAGATACAAGAACTCATCCATCCATAGCATCAAAAATCATCTCCAGAAAGAAAGAGCTATAAAAAAACGGCATTTTTCATTTTGAATCCTTAGGGAATAAAATCTTAATTCTGCAAAAATAGTAGCATTAACTAAAAAAAGATGGAAGGGACTTCAGGTTCAGGTTCTGTTAAAACAATAGGTTTAGAACAGGGGCGGGGCATATCTAGAGAGGGTGTTGTGGGTTCACGTGAACCCATGCTCCCCTCTCTAGATCATATATAGTAGTGTTATATTTTTTATAAAATATTTAAATATAGATATGTGAACCCACGTTCAAAATATCATATAATAATACGATGATAATTGGGTGCACCCCTCTAAGTGAGGATAGAAATTTAAATCTTATATCTATCTTGTCTTTTACTAACACCTCTCTAAGTGGTTATTGGTTACACTTTTGGCATTTCAACTAATTATTCTTTTATTTTTTTTCCTTTAATCTTTCAAAATTTTCAAGTGTGTTACATTGAAAATTCCTAAAAAAATTAGCACTGCAAATTTTTATATAATTAAATCAAATGTGTATATTAAAATTTAAAACTAGTAGCATTATATGTTTTGGACCTATAATTTTTAAAATTTGATGGTTCATATTAAAAACCTAAAAGTCAAACCGATCAAATTTATATTTAAGATAAATTTTTTTTTTGTAATTGTGCACCCATCTTGCGGAAATCTTGGATACGCCTCTGGTTTAGAAAAGAAAAAAAGGTAGTCACACAACACATTGCTAGTCTCAAGCCCGGATAAAGGACACTATATGTAGTAGGTCGATATCTTGTAAAACTAATCAAATAATAATGAACCCTAGTAACAACGAATGGATTGCAACATACTCTCGTAAAGTAGGCAGAGAGTGGAATGAACAGAACTTCAAATAATAATTTCCAAAATAGTGTATTTAAAAGCCTAAGCTGAGGGTTTATCAGAAACAACATCCCTCTATAGGGGTAAAGGTTTGCGTACATACTACCTGTGCACAAAATTTTGCAAGCATTACAATAATCAAATTGCAAACATTTCTCAGCATCCAACATGTAATAATGCAGATATTAGTCCAACTCCTCAATCTTGAGAATTAAAAAAAACATCTTTCTCGTTTAAAACACTTTGGCTTCATTGTCTGTAGCACATATAACCGATGCATCTCTGTAAAATTATGAAACCTAGACTTTTAGAGAGCTCTCGTTACTGGAAATGATGAGAATAAACAGTAAGAATACCTTGTAGAATTGAATAAAGTGATCCAATTGAGATGACTAGAAGAAGCTCTGTTCTTCAATTGTCTGTATACGGAAAGTCGATACATCATTCTGTTCCAAACTTTTGGATGGCACTTTACCTAGGTTAAAAGAATTTTTTTATTTATAGATACTCTAATTCTCTACTTGGGATTTATATATAGTGAATAATATATTTGATGTCTCCTATTATATCTTGGAACAAGTAATTAATTTAAAGAAAAATTTATATTAAAAATAAGCATAATCCACAAATGTGTCTTTTAACTTGGTCTTATTTCATATATATATATGTCATTCAACTTTGAGAGTGCATAAATAGACATGTAAATTTGTATAAAATTGAGCAAGCAGACATATGAGTCCTATGTGGGGATAGTAAATGTTTGATACAAATTGTCATTTAGGATGTCAGGTAGGACATGTGTGTTTACATGTTCAATTTTATACAAATTTAAGTATATATTTGTGCAAACCTAAAGTTCAAGGCATAAATATAAAATAAGGTCGAGTTAAATGACATATTTATATATTATGTCTTAAAGTAATAATCTCTCCATTTCAAAAAGAATGAACTGATTTGATTTGGTATCAAGTTTTAAAATATATATATGTATATATATATATATATATATATATATAAAAGTTCAATCTTATAATTCTAAATTAAAGTTATGTGAAAAATATTAAAATATATTTTAATCTCACGACCTTGAACATAAAAATTGAAAAACTGAAATTTAAGTATTGCTAAATAAGAAAATGAATCATTCTTTTTCTTAAATATAGTAAAAAAAAAATCATTCATTTTTAAACGACAAACATAAATAATAAAAAAAATATCATTCATTTTTAAATGAAAAAAGTAAGTAAAAAAAATATTTTTATTTTTAAAATAAATAACAACTAAAAATAAACGAAATTAAACAGTGCACTCCGATAAAGTTGAGGTGTGACTGACTCAGTTTTGTTTGTTTGCGTGCGCTGTTTCATTTACAAATTTCCCAATAATAAACAACCACGTGTGAGTGACTCAGAGGTAGTAAATCATTTCGAACCGTTGAATTTGTCTTTAGTTTTTTATTTATTTGTTATTTTCTAAAAAATAAAATAGAAAACATTGATTATGAAGAAACGTTACGTGTTTAGATATCATTTGATGGAAAATATTTAAATTAATTATAAGGTGAATTACATTAAGCACCCCCATTATATAACTCATTTTCGAATGTATCACATATTCACATGTACTTTAAAATCAAACATTTAGGGGTCGTTTGGTAGGAAGTATTACGAGAAATAATCTATGTATTATATATGATATTATGAGTACTATGTTTGATAGGAGTTTAGGTCTATATATAACTAATCCATTCTATATGGTATTATAGGATGTATTACTAATATCATATATTTAGAGGTATTAGTAATAAATAGGATATAATATCATGGGATAAATCTGTGTAAAGATAAAAATATCCCTCAAATTATTTTAATTATTTTTTTGATTTTATGTTTATATTTATACTAGTCAATTTATTTAAATAAATTAACTTATAAATTATTTATAAAATTGCATACGTATTAAAACTACAATTTGCAATTTTCATGTGTAAATGTAGATTGGTTTATTCTATTTTAATATTGTTTACCGTCTTTTCGATTTTAAAAATAGATGGGTCATCTTTTTTAAATTGAAAATTGACATTTTGTGAGTGATCAATTTATTAAGATGACAATGATTCATCCTTATATAATTCAAGTGAAAAAATAGCAAACATGACCACAAAATTGTTCTTCTCCTAGCCAGTTAAAAAGACCATAAAAAGATAATATTGTTCGACAATTATCCATCTTGACCCAATTATATAATAATTCAAGGGTATAATTTGAAAGAAGTTTTTTATAGAGTTTTAATCCAAACACAAGATGAGGTGGGAAATAATGAATCAAACACTTGATAAAAATAAATCATACACTACTATACTCTGAATTATTAATTCATGCATTACTAATTTCTGAGTTATTAATTTTTATACCAAACGACCCCTTATATCATAATATAAAATATGCAATATATACATATTTTATAAACTAAATAGCTTGAAAATAATTATAATTTATAATTAAAAGAGGAAGTCCTAATTTTCAAGGTAGTTTTTATCATATGGAGTGTATACACGTGTTGACAAACTAGATAGTCAAAGGGTATATTTATGCAAATTTTGCTATTAGTGCTCGTTTAATATGCAAACTAATATTGTGGCATTATAGTCCTGAAATGATCACCTGTAGACTAATTTATCTCCCATAGTAAATGAGATAAAATGATTTTAAGTGTGATGATATACAATGAGATATTCAAAAATCAGTTTGGAATTAGAACCATACTTATGTTTGGTTGACTGTATAAAATTATATTGTTACGCACCTTTGTATTTGTAAAATAAAGCAAACTTCATGATGAATGAATTCGAGTTTGGTGAAAAATAATAATAATTTGAGTATACATTATTGGGATTATGGGCCTGAATAATAGTACTTCTAGCAAGTACTCAATAATTACAGAATTTTTGGCTAGCTGTCCATTTTTGGGACAATTATTTAGTAAATGATTGTTCGTTTTTGTAACTTTAAAACATTTTTAGATCACAATTTAAAGAATCTTTTGAACAATCTGAAATTTTTTATGAGAAACGTTAGGCCAATGTTTAAAACTTTGTAAGGTATCACAATATTTGTTTTATTTGTAATATTGAATATAATATGATCAAATATTATATCCAAATCTAACGTTGTCTGTAGCGACCCTTTTCAATTTCCATATGCAAATAAATCACTAAATTTTTTATTTCTAGGCATATAATGTTCCCATACAAGTAATTAATGATCCTAAAAATTTATCATCAACTTCTAAGTACCCAAAATAATTGGGTTCATGCGTCATATGATCATTCCAAACAAGTAGGACATGCAATATATTACAAGCTTGGGCGTACACACCCTAAATAAACCAAACATATAGCCATACTTAAATTACAACCCATGGACATGATACGGTTAGGCTTCAAAATCGAATGCAAATATACATCACATATATCGGGTATAAGTACCAAAATTTATACAAAATATATATGCCTATATGCAAATGTGATCTTAAAAGTTCTCAAAATTTCCATCTCCCATGGCCATCTTCATGCCTCCTCTCGATCAGCCCCTACGATAGAAACAACTATCGCTAAGCATATAGCTTAGTGGTGTAAAAACTATAGGGTCGGAATCCTCAAAATTCACCAAGCTACATTTTCCAAGTCAATGAGCATCATACTTGAAACATAATAAATAAATCAAGTAACAATAGATAACAAGTATCAAGTTCTACATTCAAAGATACAAATGTCAAGAAGCTCATAGCACCGTTTTCCAAGAATTTCAATAGCAAGGCTCGCCCCATATATACTTCATGTTGTCACACCCGGCACAAGCAAGTATCAAGAAGGGTCGCTGCCCTGTATCAAGAAGGACCGAAACCCTGTATCAAGAGAACCAAGAACCATATTAAAAATGGCTTTCTAGTTCGTACTTAAAATGGATAACTTCCATTCCTAAGACGAACTACAAATCCAGAGTCAAGATGGCAAATGATCCGAATCAAGAGGCCTGCCAATAGTGACAAAGCCACAACCACAAGAAGGACATGGCCCCAACAAGAGTGCCAAGTGATCAAACAATCCGTACAAGTGGCGAGTTACACAAGCATGATACCAACACGACAATGCAAAGTGACAAGAGGTAGCTGAGGTATCAAGATCCAATTTCATATATACCAGCCGTTACAAGAGTGCAAGCACAAGTTTATACACAAACCTCAATACTTTAGCGTAGCAACAGTCCAACAAACTTCGCAAGCAAACCGGAGACCAACCAACGTATCAAGGTCCTCAACTTTTTCACAAGTATATATAACCTTAAAAATACAATTAAACAACTTCTTTAATTCCTAACATCTCAATAATGTTGAAATAAACAAGATTTATCATCACAAGTAAGCTCAGCCCACACAGATACAACTCTGTTCCCAAAACAGTGATTCTGGCCAGTTTAGTACTCCATATTGTAACTTATTTTTGAACAGGAAATCGGCGAAACTAGACTTTGTAACCTTCATGAAAGTTATAGATACATCTCTTAAGATTGCAACGCTACAAGAATCACTGAAAAATACATTTTTTACAACAAGATATCATCGATACACTAACAGTGGTTCCGACCGGATTTCTGAATCCGAAATCTGGACAACACTTGTCCTGTGTTGTGTCCCATTTTTCACATCTATAACAGCTAAATTAGACTTTCACATAAACATAAAAGTTGTAGATATATGAATCAACTTTCCAAATCATATTTATTCACCCAAAACGGAGTTATAGATACTGAGATATTCTAAACGTAACACAACCTACTCAGCTACAACAACAGAGAAATATGGACAGAACCTGTCCTGTGTTGCGTCCAATTTTTCACATCCATAACAGCTAAATTAGACTTTCACATAAACATAAAAGTTGTAGGTACATGAATCAACTTTCTAAAACATCATTATTCACCTAAAACGGAGTTCTAGCTCACATGATATACACAATTTACCAAACACTACCAGCTCAGAAACATATTTCAGCCACTTACCAACAAGGCAGTTTGTCTCTTTGATTCCAGCCAAAAGACCAAGGTTTTTTTTCTTGTGATTTTTGAAGAACAGATGATAAGCTAGGTTTCTAAGGGTTTTAATCTTCAAGTCCACGAAATTACTCAAATAGGAGTGAACTATATAGTCAACAAGTGATGTTTATCACTTGGACGCTTGTCCAAATGAAGGGGCTGCCCATAATAGTGTTGTGTGCTGCCCAAATGCACACATATACACATATATTTATATATCCTTCACCTTCTTTTTACAATTATACAAAATTCTAAATAAACTCTTACGTAAATACCCCCATACAATCCCATAAATTACGATTACAATCTATGTTAAACAAGTTTGCAAATATCACAAAATTTCAAGTTCCCCAAAATGTGAATAAACCATATTGAAGTAGTTTAGCGAAGATAAATCAATATACAAATTCTTATTAGCATTTAGGGGTGTTACATTGTCAACTCATGTTATGCATGGTAATTCAACAAGAGATATTATTGCAAAACTTTGTAAATGTCACGCCCCGAGCCTATACTGACGACGTGGCTGACTGAGAACCATCACGCCCTGCCAACCTCGTCCGCTTACTTACTCAGCGGAAGACTTAACTTAACAAGATAATCTCAAAACATAACTTTAAGGAGATATAAACTTAGCCAAAACGGCAACTGAAGTCTGTAAACAACGTCTGAATGATAATATAAAGACAACTGAACTAATCGATCGATCGTTTATGAAGCCTCTAAAACAACTGGGATGGATGTCGGGACAAACTCCACGACATCCTAATGAACTAATGAAATAATTGAAAGCGATAAAGGGAGTCTTCCGAAATGCAAGGAGGCTCACCAACAGACTCTGGAATGCTCACTAGATCAACGATGCCCTGAATGCCGACCCTAGTTACTTGTATCTGCTTCATAACATGATGCAGGCCAACTGACATCAATACATTAAATTTACGAGTATGCGAGTTGGAATGTTAAAACAACATAGGCTTGAAAAGAATCTGAAAGGAACTGAAGAACTTACCTGGCTCAACTCAACTCAACATAACTGAACTCATTTCAATATAAAGCAGTTTAAAACAAGTGCAATATAAAGAAAAGCTGGTTAAAACATGATGACAACTCTGTGTGTATGCAAAGATACAAATAACTCTGAGACGTATGTAAAAATACAAATAAACTAATGTATGTAAAAATACAAAGTAATGTTGTGGGAGTTTCTCTAACCAACAACCATTACATAAGAGCTATTGTGATGATACAACGATCTCCCTCACACTGCTAGCGCATCATATACTTTGCCAGAGGTATAGGACCTAAATTACTAAGTAGATCCACTAGTCTACATCTAAAAAGTATAACCCTTTTCTACCCATGATGGCTACATGGTTTATGGGGGCTGTGGGTTATTTAAATGCTCCTTCATATCGGTGCACAATACTACTCCCAAAATATGATACTAGCTCTTTATGTTTAAAAACATACTTCTTTCTATGATTTGAGATTAATGCTCAAAGGCTATCTTGGAAATCAAAGTTTCCCCTCTTGCTTAATTATGAAAGCAATTACTATTTTCAGAAAACTAGCTCAAAGGCTCTTTGAAAATCAAGGTTTTCCTTTCTCGTTTAAATGTGAAAACATTTTAAACCCTTTGGGGAATACATAGTCCCCATATACTGTTGAAGAAATGAACTTCAAGCTTTACTTTTTACTCAACTTGAACTTTAAGTCTTAAAACAAAGTTTAAAACATTTGTAAAAGACCTTTGAAAACTTTGCTGAACTTCTCTTGACTTGACTCTTAACTTTACTAGAATTGACTCTTAACTCTCCTTGAATTGAATTATGGATTCAAAGATTATGATTTGTGATAGGAAAGGTCTCATAATGTTTAGGAATGATTTTAGATAGCTAAACATGAAAAAAGTCATGAAATCACCGTCTTGGAACAAGTCCGCGACGCGGAGATGCTTTAAAATAATTACTCGCGAAATAAAATTTTGAAGCAGAGGAGTCCGCATCTTAACCGCGATGCGGAGAAACTTTTTGGTAACTGGGGGAGCAAGTCCGCGACGTGGACTTGCATGCCAGATCATGCTCGGCTTTTTCCTTCTCCATTTTACAGCCTCAATTCGCCTAACTCGAATATTTTTCTCAAATTAATTTTAGATTCCAATACCCAGCATATGTACTCAAGAACCTAACACAAAACAACTCTATAATTTGACTCAAAGATCTCAGAAACTCCCCAATTCATCCCAATTCAAGAACAACATTCAAATTCAAGAATATATGTCAAGAACATCGACTTTCAAACTCTTTTAGGACAAATTTCGCTGAACTAAACATGCTTGGCGCGTGGGTGAACGAACCCAACTCTATGAAAGACTCACATACCTTGTAAGATTAATTCCTTGGCGAAATCCACCACCAAATCGCACGATCTTAGCGAAATCTGAGCTTTCTTTCTCCTTTCTCCTCTTTTCTCCTTTCTCCAAGCCCTAGCGTGAATTTCCAATTGACTAAACTGATTTCATTCTGATTTTGACCGTTAATTAATTCACTAAAACGAATTAAATTAATTGGGTAAGGAAAAGACTGAAATACCCTTCAAAAATCTGGATTAGACTTTCCTTAATCCAATAAGCCAACTTTCAAAGGGCATAACTTACCCATACGAACTCGGAATCGCGCAAACTTGGTGGCGTTGGAAAGATCATTCCAAGAGATTTCCAACCATATCTAGAACTACACCTAACTCGTCCTGAGCTAGGAGTTACGGTCATTTGAAGTTGATCAAAACTCAATTTTTTCCTAACTTAAACAAATTTTCAGATTTTCATTATTTCCAAAAATGACTATTTCCAATTATTAGTTTCTTCCTAGTTATTTCAACTTGCGAAGTGTTACAGTAAATAAAGCCAAAATCTATATAGTGATTTGAGAAATGTGAATTTGCATAGATCAATCAAATAATTAAGACATCGTGGTCAACTTTATTTATGAAAAAATTAGATAGAGGTTGAAAATCAATATTAAAGAAAAAGTAACACGTTGTTGCCACGCCAATATTTGAATATGAAGTTCAATTCCTAGTAGAGTAAGAATATTGTTTGAGGATATATTTAACCAAACATGGTAATATTATGAAGTCCAAGTTGTGGATATTATTATAGATTTAAAGTCCATTGACTATTTGAGAAGCTGCCTGCGTCATTATTTTTTCTATAATTTGGAGCATTGACTCTTTCTCATAATATATACTCTGACCTATATATCACTGATTAATTGGTTGTATTCATGTGCAAAGCCGTGGCATTCACTTTGGTTTTTTTTTTTTCCTTTTAAGGGTTTGATGTCCATATTAGAGTTCGATTAAATTTGTGGCATTTAATTTATTTTTGTTTATTGATGGATGAGCTACATGTTGGATTCGAAAGCGATTAGGGCGTCATGCGGAAGCTTACAATTACAAATAAAGACGACGATAAATTAGATGACAAAAAACGTATACTAATATAAAAGAAAAATATTAAAATGGTAGAGTGAATAAATCTCCCCATAAATAAAACTTTTAACTGTTTACGTTGTGGATGATATTGTGTTATGCTATGAGAATATGAATCTTCAATTTATAGATCTCCAAATTTTTCCTCTAAGGAAAGAAGAAACCAAATATGGAAGAGAATTATATTTTCCTTTCAGGAAAAGTAAAAGCAATTATGGTAATGACTATTATTCAAATGGAAGAGAATTATATTTTCCTTGAAAATAACTATTATTAATATATAACTAAATGTTAGCTTAGTTATATAATTTTCCCTATTAATAATAAGGGCTAATGAGGAACTAATTAAGTGATGAATTATCTCTTGATTTTTCAAATTGGATAAGCTAGTAAAAATCAACATCTATTTTTAGTATAGTGAACTAGTAAAAGTGAACTAAAAGGAGTACGAATCAACTCCTAATTAATTCATACACACCAAACCACTTTATTTGTTATTACATTTTAGTTAAGAAACTATGTGATTGACTATCATGCCTTTATTTATTATTTTTAATTATTTAAAATGTTAATCTTATCAAGTATCTTTCGGAAACAACCTCTCTACGTCTACGAGATAGTGATAAGGTCTGTGTACACTCTACACTCTCCAGACACCCACTTAATGAAATTTCACTGAATATATTTTATTTTTGTTGTATTTAAAATGTTAGTATTTAATATAACCCCTATTTATATAATGCATTTTAATTGAGCACAAAATTTAAGTGATAAAAACTTTTGAAAATATGATTGTGAAAGAGTCATAGATATTTATGTAGTTATAAATTATCAAATTAAAAATAAAACCAAAAGTATTTCTACATATAATATAATAAAATACTTATTATTTTTCATGGGACAAACATAAATTTAGAAACACGTTATATAAAATTAATACATATGAAATATTATTTTGAAAAGAAAAAAGACGTTAGGGGTAGAGAAGAGGTATAAATTTGCCATCGTCTTAGAGTACATATAACCGTTTTAGAATTCATATTTAAGTTATAGTCAAGTTAATATAACTTGCAAAAATAACTTTAGACGTATGAGTCTCAAAGTTTTAAAAATTCCAGTATACACATATGAAGTTTGACTTATATATCCATTTAAAATATAATTTAGATATGCATCTAAAATTTGGTTCATATTCTATGAATTTTGTTGATGTGGTGTTTACCCTCATGACTCTTTGTTGCTTTTAAAGCTTAACAATTCGCTTCTGGATTATCGTATACCCTCCAACTCATCACTATTTTTTTATTAATGAAATAGAAGCCGTAATTGGTAAATGGTAATTAATCATTATTTAAGCTTTTTAAATATGATTAATTGTTTAATATTGTCCTATAAATTTAATGACCACTAATCTAAAGTATACATGTCTATTGCGTTACTTCGGACTTAGCTTGGCTAGCTCTTTCATAAAAATGCCTTTATTTATAAGCAATAACTAATACGTAGCTTGTTTGGTTAAGTTTGTGAGGGATTAAAAATATATATTTGCTTTCAAAAATTATTTATTTAAAAAGAATAAGGTGTTTGGTCAAGTTTTTGAATAAGTGGTTTGGAAGAGTTGCAAATCTAAAAATAATAATTTTTCTAACAAAAAATACGTTTGACAAAAATGTATATAAAAGTAGTTTTTAAAAGTTTGGTCCGTTAATTGTTACTCAAAAGTGTTTTTAAAATTTATTGGTCAAACAAATGGCTTCTCAATAAATTTTTAAATTTTTTTAAAAAAATAATTTTCAAAATAAGTTAATTTTAGAAGTTTTTCCAATTAAGTTATGAGAAGTATATAAAAACTTGTTATATTCTGAAAATGTAAGACTTATTCGTTAATTCACATATAGTATCAATATCAACCCAATGAATATGAGATACATACCTTTATATACAACCTTATCACTAAACCATAATTGACTAATACATATTATAATTTCAACTTTTTATTTAGCTATAGTAAAATAATATATTTTTTTGTAAATACTAAATGCACCTACAATTTACATTTTAGAAAGATGATTGAACCATAATTGTGTGGGTATTAATATACAGTATAAATATTTACGATGGCTTTTAATTTGGTGATATTTGATATCGAGAAAAATATTTTCTTGATTATTTGTCAAAATGTTTTGAAATAATTCTCTTAAGTTTCTGAAAAATCAGTAAAATTAAGGATTATATCCTAGTGAAAATAGGAAAAAACAAATTTCATAGATATTTGATTGTCTCCTCCCCTACTTCCAAACCAACCACTCCTTGTCTACCCCACCCGCCACCCCGACCCCAAACTCACTCCTGCGTATTTTTCTATATTATATATAAATACCTTTAAGAAAATATATTTTTGTTTATTTATTGAATACTAGAAAAATAATAACAAAATCATCGATTTTACAAAACTTTTTCCCTTCGTATTTACAAATTTAAAAATTTCCAATGTATTATTGGTCTTAATCCCTCTCTGAATTATGATGGAATATCATTAATGTCGTCAGCATTCGAGCAAATGGACCAATATAGTCTTTCAGTATTTGTACAATAAGCTGCAAGTAGAGAACATTTCAAAGCATGGATTATAAAATTAAATCTCAGTCATTAATTAAAAATAATCCCACTTAAGTATAGTTGGTGTTTAAATTAATTAGATGCCAACAAAAACCGTTGACCTTAATTTTAAATATATACCACCTCTCAATTTAAATAGCCAAGAATCTAGCAAAAAAGTCTTAGTGCTGTGATTTTCTTTAATTATAATTAATTTCCCGTTAATCCATTATACATGGCTGCCACAATTCATGACTTAATTTGTTAATTTGTTTCTTTATTATTTTAATTTGTTTGTATGACTGGTGAGAAACCAAGTCCTAAATTGTACTATAAATTGATTTAGTTTTATTATTATTAGTTCTTAGATCATGTTTGAAGAATTAAGAAAAGCAAATTGATAAAATATCTGCATGATGGAACGGATGACATGAAGGCTACAAGGTGTCAAAATAATAAAATAATAATTATAAAGAAAAAAAAATCATTGACCTAATTAGCATGTTAATTCTTACTCTAACAATTGAGGCATTGTTGCTTACATGTTTGGTATAACAACTCCCGCCCCCCCCCCCCCTCCCACACACACAATCCAATTGAGATAATAAAAAAATGTCAAACACCAATAAAAAAAAAAACAAATTAAATTCATTTAGTTATGATCCACAATGTCTTTCATGAGTTAATTTTTTTATATAGGGATAATATATAAAATTTCATACACAATCAAATTAAAATTTCATACACAATCAAATCATTAGGCTAATATATAAAATTTCATACACAATATTCAGGAGTGACGCCTAGACGAACACCTTGCTTGGTTACGAAATAGGATGAAATATAAATGATCACCAATTAGTCTATTTATCCCCGCTCAACGATGTAGTTAGATAGCTAATTGGGGTAGGCGACGAGAGGCGTATAACCCGGATCATATCATCAACCCTATAAATCAGTAACTTGACAACTGAAATTAGTTCTAGGGGTAAAATTCATAAGTTCAAAGTAAAAAGAAAAGTGGTGAATTTATTTGTGTCATGCCGCGATGTTAAATTAGGCGCTTATTGGGAGGCAACCCAATTTATTGTGTAACTTCTTATTTTTTATTTTTTTTAGTGTCATTTTTTTAGTGTGGTTTTTACATGTTTTGGAGAAGTCTGAGTATCCAAAATTTGGAGCTAAGGAGCACGTTTGAGCTTAAGTGTGGGATGCGTACGACCCTTGATGAAAATAAAGAGAACATGCTACTAGCTAGGCCTAAAGGCCTCAGGGAGTTTTCCGAACCCTTGTTTTAAATATTATTAGATGCTTTGGGGACATAACATCTTTTTAAGTGTGGGTGGAGGAATGAATTCCTAGTTTTATTGTTTTATTAAGTCTTTTATTTTTTTAGGATGGGTTCCTTGGCTTTTGTTTTCGGTTCTTTTTTTGAGGATAGTCCCTTTGAACCAAATGTCTTTTATTCTTTTTAGGAATAAGTTTTTATTTTTTATTTTTTTGAGAGAAAAGAAAAGACCATTTTGAGTGGTGTGATACTTGCTATTTAGGTCTAATTTTTTAGTAGTACTTTCTCGTGAATGCTTGATAAAAAAATGCAAACTCTTTGACACCTAAGTTCATGGTTGTGACTATGTATATAATTTAACTTATTTTGTAGTTTGTTATGATCTTGTCTCTCTTAGATGTGGAATTGATCCATCTTGATTGATACTTGTGCCATGTGTGGTGAGATTTTGTTTATTCCATGTTTTGCATCTTAGTCTAGAACTTGCCCTGCATGTTATTGAAGCGAAATAAAAAGTGTTGTTTTGTTTAGGAGATAATAATAGGCTTTCTTTGATTTGTCTGGTAATTTTAGCCTTTTCAGATATTATATCACTATTTAGCCTTTTTGATCATGTAGCCTTTTGTTGGTACCAATATTTTACCCTTGACTAATTTGTCGATCCCTAGTTTTTGCACCTTGCTTCCTTGAGCATTATAGCATAGACTTATTCTAATTATCAATTTTGAGAAAAAGGGATGGTTGAGTGAAAAGGTAATCAATGATAGCTACAAAGTGCTTAAAAAGCCCTCTTTGAAAGAATGTGATGTAAAAAAAAAAAATTGATGAACAAAAGAAGTTACCTTGATGATGGCCCTGGTCCTTCCAAGGACATCGTGCACCTTAATGCATGTAAAATACGTAAGTTGAGGGTGGCTATTATGAAGGAAAACTTTTTTAAAAAAAATAAAAAAAATGATTGAAACATTCTTGAGATAATGAGAATTACTTGTGAAATAATTATTGAATAGAGGGCTGAAAATAAAGAAAAAAATAATGGGTGATGAAGTCTTAAAGTGCAAAGTGCTTAAGGAAGTGTAAGTCACTATTATATAGTTTTCCTACCCGTCCCCTAGCCTACATTACAACTCGTTAAAGTCCTATTTGATTCTATTCGAGCATGCTTAATTAGTGGAGATGTACATAATGGGCAGTCATGTGGTTCTTTGTACATACATGTGAATTTCTTTGTGAGTGTGAGAGTTGCTCTTGATATGAAGTCCTTAATTTATATTCAATCTTTTGAATTGAATGTGTGGACTATTTCTTCTTGTGAGGGCACTTGTTTCATGATGGATAGGTGATTTTATTAACTTTCTTTGATGAGAGTAGAGGAGCAAGCTTAAATTCGACGAGTTCAAAGTCTTTCCTTGAGGTAGGAGGTTAGAGGTTTGTTGTTTATTTCGATGTCTTGCACAATGATTGAGAAGAGTATAGTACTTGGTGTTTTGAAATTGGTATATGAACTAATTGTTTGTATTAACCCAAGTGATGACATTCCTAGTATGATTTTTGAGATGAACTTTAATGTTTGCTCGAGGACAAACAAAAGTTTTAAATGTGGGGCGTTGATGTGAGGCCAAAAATATATATTTTTAATCATTATTTGTTTCATATTTATTATTTATATCTGTCCTTTTTGAGCATTAATTTATGGATTGTGCTAAATAGTGTATTTTATTTGAAGGAGTAAATTGACTTAAAGTTGAAAAAGTTTGAAGCTAAAACGAATTAAAGATGAAAGATTATAAAAAAAAAATCAAGTAGGCAGCTTAATAGATTAAATTGAATATAATAATATATAAAATTATATGCTGCAAAGTGCGCACTCAATTGGAAACTTGAAAGGAGAATATTGCTGCCAGCCACGTGGCAGATTCTGAAGGCAGTGGCCAATTGAGGAGCTGCGCACAATCTTGAAGGCGGCGGACATAAAGCGTACAACAATTCCAACTCAGTTTTGGTTTTGGTTTCCTCGTTTGTTTTGGTCCCAGTTATTTTATTTAGGGTTTTCTACATCTATAAATAGTCCATAAAAATAATTACTGGACAACCAATATAGAGTAAGGAGGAGGCACTTTTGAAGGGAAAGTCGTCAATACTTTTTAGGGTTCTTTTGTTCTTCTTGCTTTCTTAGACATTAGTAGCTAAAGCTCTTGTTCTGGGGCTGTAGCTACGGATTCAATGTTGATTATTTAAGGTTTTTGAATTAATTCTTGGTTGTCATTATAAGTTACTTCTATATTCTTGTTTTAATATTTTGTGCTTGATCACCATAAGATAAATACATTGTCTAATCTTAAAATCGAGAGAAGAGGGATTAGATAGACCAGAGAATATAGAGAGCTCGGTCCACCCGTTAGATTGAGGTGATTAGTGTTCAGGAGTGACGCCTAGACGAACACCTTGCTTGGTTACGAAATAGGATGAAATATAAATGTTCGCCAGTTAGGCTATTTATCCCTGCTCAACGATGTAGTTAGATAGCTAACTGGGGTAGGCGACGAGAGGCGTATAACCCGAATCATATCATCAACCCTATAAACCAGTAACTTGACAACTGAAATTAGTTCTAAGCCAAAAATATGATACATGAAATCCAATACAGTGGGATTTTCCAACTATTGTAAGTAATTTTATTATTTTGTTCTTGCATTCTTCTCTTTTGGCTCTCTTAAATAAATAATTAGATCAGTATAATTTAGTAAAAATAGTTAATTGACAAGTCCTTTGGGTTCGATAATTTGGTTCTTTTAAGAGCCACTATATTACTTGTGCGACCGCGTACACTTGCGTGTGCAATTAGCATGTTAATTGTTACTCTAACAATTGAGGCATTAATTGTTGCTTACATGTTTGGTATAACAACTCCCCCCCTTCTCCCACACACATAATCCAATTGAGATAATAAAAAAAATGTCATACACCAACAAAAAAAAAACAAATTAAATTCATTTAGTTATGATCCACAATGTCTTTCATGAGTTAAATTTTTTGTATAGGGCTATTATATAAAATTTCATACACAATCAAATCATTAGGTTATAAGTAATCATCTTGAAAAAATTTATAATTTAGAGAGGGAAAATTAGTGACTAGTTTTGATGCTGAATTATTCGAAATAGAATAATTTTATCGCCAATTTAATTTTTTTAATCAAAAAATTCTATCACTAGCAAAGTAGCTCAACGATGGCCTCCCCACTAAATGTTATTCCTGCTTGAATGAAAAAGGGCAAATTTTGTCCAGCGTCTACACGTCAAATGATATCATCCCAAACAAATTGGAGTCAATGAAATTAATTAGATCTCTAGTAATTAAATCAAGTTCATTATTAATTAATAATTATCTGGGTTAAATGTACAATATAAATTATGGGTTGAAACCCATTAAAGTCGAAATTCTGAATGAATATAATTTTTGATAATTATGACCCACAAAATATATGAAAGCTATCAGAAAGGATATGAATATGATGGAGGTTTCTTTCGTATCAAAAGTGTGTTGGGGAGACCAAGGAAGATGGATTGAATCAAGCGGTGATACTTATGCCTCTTTTTTCTCGATAGGATTCCATTATTATGATTATTCATTTGTTTGAAGCTATCTCTCCAAATGTTTCTTAATTAGGGTCATTTGGATTCCTTAATGTAATTATATGATTTAAGGAATTAAGGGAATAACTCATTAAAAGCATTAGATTTTTATGTATTATTCATGCATATAACTGCACCTTGTCCGCTATCTGCACCATCTACCAAATTGTACAAAAATAATGTTTAGACTATATTACTTACAGGGTTATTTCTAACTAATTATAATAGAGCAATAAATATATATATATATATATATATATATATATATATATATATATATATATATATATATAATTAGTATCTTGAGAAAGAGGTTAATATAGTCTACTTAGCTAAGATTATGGAAAACTAAAAGTAATGTTTATTAACTTTGCTTTTCGCAACTTAAATTGTTTGGTCTTCCTATTTGCTTTGGATTGAGGTGTTTGGCGAACTTTTAGAGGAACACTTTTGAAATGTTGATCAATCATAGATTGTTGTTCTAATATTGACAAAAATATTTTTCAAACAAACTAGCCAAACTCAAACTATTAGTATCAAAATATAAGTAGATTTTGAAAATTTGGTCAAATAAACGATATAAAGTCCCTTTTATTAACATACTCCTCACATCACCTCGTGGCAGCGTATAGGACTGCTTCATATTTTTTGACGTGCTAGTCGAGTTAAGTTCTTTGTTTTGACTTTTGACAAGAATAAATGAATAGTTGAATACAATGTATTTAAACTGAAAAAAACAATAAAATACAATGTATTTAAATGGAAAATAACCACATCGACGAAGACTCTGCAGCAATTTGCACTTAATTACGGAAGATGGGCCTAATTAATTTAATACGAACGTTTTAAGGAGAATTTAATTTTAATTTTTGATAAAAGGCTCTAAGCCAATTATAGATTTCAAAAGTTTTAAATCCAAAATATAGTTTAACTTCATGGCATTCCTGTATATATATTACAAGCTTATATAAAAATTAATTAGGTTTTCAACGAGCTATAGCTTTGCCATTCATACAGTGCACTTTACATTCGAGTGCGCAGTAATTTATAATATGTGTTAGATTAGCAATACAGAGAAGCACGTAAAAAATGAATGTTACGCTAAACAAATGGATCTTGGATCAATTTTAAGTTTAAACAACAAAAGATAAAAGATTATCTTAAGTCGTATAAGGAGATTATCCATCTCATAATTGATCGGTGTGACTTGTGAGACTTCTTCAACACCCCCTCGTGTTTAGAACTGAATATCTGAAGCGTAAACAATTTTAAAATAAGTCATGTCCAATATCATGAACGAGAATTCAGGGGTCTTGTTTCGACCCCAACCCAATAACTAGCTTAAAATGTGAGGATTGTTCAAGTCATATAAAAAGGAGTCCGGAGTCAAAAGGGTAATTTTTTTCCTTTAAAAGACATAAACGGTATATCAAAAAAAAAAAATTAAACCAAAAGGGTAAAATCGCTCTTGAGGGAGCGATATCTTTAGTACAAAATTGACTCCGTTTACGCCGTTAGAAAAAATAAACTAAAATCGCTGCCCCAACAGCGATATCATCTTCTTAAATTTTTTATTTTTTAAAATATGAAATCGCTGAACATGCAGCGATTTTCCTCAAACATTTTTTTAAAAATTTATCAGTAGTACTTGAACAATAGGCAGTTGATACATGCAATTTTTTTAGGAATTTTTTTTTGAACAATAGGCCAAAGCAAATATAATTAAAAAATTAAAAAAAATTTGAGGAAAATTGCTGCTCATGCAGCGATTTCATTTTACATTTTTAAAAAAAAAAAAATCTTAAGAAAATCGCTGCTCGCTGCTGGAGCAGCGATTTTAATTTTTTAATTTTTTTTTGAAAAAATCGCTGCACCTTTAAAAAATAAATAATTTTTTGACAAAATCGCTGCGATTTTAATTTCTTTTAACGGCATAAATGGAGTAAATTTTGTACTAAAGATATCGCTCCCTCAGGAGCGATTTTACCCTCTTCAATTTAATTCGAATCACACATTGTAGGATTCATTTGAGGGTGACGCTCCCAACAAGATATTCACTATATCCAGGACTCAAATCCGAGAACTTTGATTAAAGATGAAGCACTTCCACCACTGTACCACAACCCATGTTGCTAGGGCCTCGAATCTCTTATTATCGAATGATAGGTTAACTTCCCCACATTTGGTGGTCCATTTGAAAGGGCCAATACAACTTGATGATTTGATCGATCGATCGATGGACCCTTCTTGTTTATTTTTGTAAAGAATCTAACTTCACTAAAATACAAATTCTATTTAAAATGAAAAGATATTAAGTAGGTAAACCTTTTGTTTTCCTATCAATAAATATTATTTCAGCAGCCCAATAATTACTTATGTAACACAGTATTATTCCTTTAAGAATTTCACATTTCAAAGGTCGACTTGTAGACTCATTATTAGTTTTTAAATTATTGTTTGAACCAAAAAGAACATATGACTTATAATTAAAAGATGAAGGATAATTAAGCTCTTAACTATTCCATACGATGACCTTAAGTTTTGTTCGTTGACATTATGTATAATTTTTATATTCCACTAGATTTAATTTACCTACGAAAATGGTGTAAACATGATTTCATAGCAGGCAACCTAATATATATATATATATATATGTTAACATGAAAATTAAATTACTCCCTCTATCACATTTCATGTGATGTGCATGATTGATTCGAAGTATGATATTGGTTTATTAACTATCAAAAAATTTATATAAATTCGAACATATAATCTTTTAAAAAATTAATTTACATATTTAATAAGTACATGAAAAATATCACAAATAATTTATATATGAAAGAAAATCGTGGTGAAAAGAGAAAAAGATAAAATTCATTTTGACTCTTCAAATAGTATATTGTGTCACATAATAAAGACTAAAGTGGGACAACATGAACAATAAATTACCATGAAAGAATGTACTGGGATAATTGGACTAATCCTTATATCTTTAACGTGATGAGTGAGTTCTGAATTTGATCCTTAAGAATTGAGAACCTTTTTAATATAATAAGGTTTTACCACGCACTTAGTTCAACATGTGTATTATGAATTTGTATTAATCACGCCAACAATAACAATAATAACATATGATCATATGATCAGTGATATCTCACCGGACAATAGATCGGAATTTAGATAATGGAACCAGATGAAAATTATCACGTTACCGTTTGACTGGCAAATAATGTGGCCATGTGACTTAGGAAACTTCAACAATAGCTGTGGCAACTTGGAGAAAAAGAAAGAAAATAAAGAGAAAAAATAATTAATTAATTAATTAATTAAAGCCTAGATTTGAAGAGACACCGACCATTGCGGAGTATATCTAAAAAAATAAAAGGACTTAAACGTTGAAGTTGAATATTTCTTCTTCTATAGCCGTTTTTTTAATATCCATTTTTTCCAAGTAAGAAAATATATTATACATAAAATCTTAGTATATTTATTACTTAAAGTTGTGAACAATTGGTGCATTGACATTTTTGTTTAATTTATGTGCTGTTAATTAAGCCACTGAGTTTGAATCATTTTAAAAGAAGTCAAACACTGGTAGCTCTTCTTTATAAAAAGAAAACTATATTGCTAAAGTTGGAGAAATCTATCTAGCTAGCCAGAGAAATTAAAAGGAGATAATTAGGACTGTACATGGAGAACAAGAACAAAGCTGAATATTATAGTCCTGATGATGAAGATCGCGATATTGATGATCAAGAAAATATTGTCCATCAGGTATAAAATTTTATCAATACAAGTTTAATTTTTTTGGATCAAACTTCTGAAACTTGAATTTGTTATATATTCATAATTCTTACTATACGTACACTTAGTTAAAAATTTGAAAAAAAATATTATCACAACGATCGATTTGCAGACTCATGATTGTAAAGGTTGAACAGAATTCTCAATCCATCTCATGAGCTTGCATTTCAAATCACAATTTAGAATAATCTCTTCACATTTTATACATTTATGAGTCTGCAAAAGATGATGGTTCTAATAATGAACCAATAATTAACGTGAGTTTGTTAATTAATTTAATACACTTCATCAACTATATATTATTTAGTTCCTCATAAGATTAATTATGTTTTGTGCTTAATTTAGTTTGGAAAGGGAGATGATAAGTCAAAGCCATCCTCCCCTCACCACAAGGATTACATGAACATTGACAATATAGAGGTAATTAGTTAATGGAACAAATTAAACTCATTCTAATTTCAATGAATTAATTATGTAAATATTTTAGAAACTTAATTTATATGATTCTAATTTGTCATGTACCCTTTCCGTGAGTTAATTTGATATTTGATACTAGTATTTATTGTACACAATTGATTATTTTTGCCCAGAAAAGAGAAAAACAAATAACAGTTGCTTATAATTAGTCAGTAGTGGTTAGGTTGATCTCGTCACACTTATGAATTTGTCAAAATCTTAGGAGTAAACAAGTTACCTAATATATAAATAATGTCCAATGAATATATATATATATATATATATATATATATATATATTTAGTGAGCTCATAAATTAAAATTAAGTTAATACCTTTTCTGTCTCAAAATAAGTGTCGCTTTAATGAAAAATCGAAATAAACTAAAACATATCACTTATTTTGAGACGATCAATGAGAGCAATAGGATAATGAAAAATATGAAAACCTAATTAATTTCATAATTGGAGGCTCCAAGACGCGATAAAGCAACTTGTTTGAGTAGAAAAAGTCTTGTTAACGAGCACAGTTGTCAAATAAATTTCATCCTTTTTCTAAACAGTTGACCGTTGACTTGTTGTATATGTATGTCATACTTAATCATCAGATACGACTTTTCATGACATTTAATTTGACAAACTATATATTCTAGGGCAAAAATTATACAGATTTGTTTGTTTATATGTATTATTATTCCTTCACATTAATAGGTGTCTAATTTTAATTCTTTCAATAGGGAGGTGCTGTTAATGTTATGGTAAAGAGAGAAAGATCCCCACCAGAACACAACTCAATGGCTTCTACATCTACTCACAAAGAACAGGTTTGGTTTAATATATACTTTTACAAGTTGAATTTTAGAATTGATTTATCATATGATCGGATCCCAAACAGATTCTTATAGTTTAAGTAATTAAACACAAAAAGATTCACCCCTTTCTCTGGTGATGCCCCAATATTTTTGCTATTAGTTATCCCATCGTGAATTAATGAGAAATCTGTATTACAAAACATGATTTTTTCACTGAACAGTCTCTATGGGAGAATGTAGGATAAAAAATCTATTCTCATAGAAATATGGGGAGAATTTCTGTTTTTTTTTGGTATGAAAACACTTTTTTTTCTTTTCTCACCAATTCAATCAAAATATCTATAATAGTAGCCCCTGGGCATTTTTTTAGTGTGAAACTTCAATGGAGAATAGTGATTTTTACTAGTATGCCCTTATATATTTGAGGAATAAACATATATATTCTTTCATCCCTGATCTGTCCGTTTCATTAAATATGATGCTATTTTTCTTTAAATAGTTGAAAAAAGGACACATTTTTTTCTAAATATAGAAACAATTTAACTTAGTTTCATTCTTAGTACCCCTCGTGAATCGTTTTAGACCATAAATTTCAAATGTTTAATGCTTTCTTTCTTAAAAATCGTAGGACGATCAGCTTGCATCAGCCAAAGTTGAAATGCGAGAAGTAATGGAAGAAAATCAGAGGCTTCGAATGCACTTAGATCGAATGATGAAGGAATATCGAAATCTCCAGAATCAATTCCAGGATATCGTTAAAAAAGAAACTGATCAAAAATCAAGCAGTACTGTCAACACTAGTACTCATCATGATGAATCTGATCAAGAAGCTGATCAACTTGTGTCCCTCAGCTTAGGAAGAACTACTAGCGATATGAAAAAAGACGAGTTATCTAAAATCTTAAAGAAAGATAAAGGTCATGACGATGAAGGAGTTATTATTAATAATAATAATAATAAAAGCCTTGATTTAGGATTGGATTGCAAGTTTGAATCAACTCCAACAGTGAATTATAGTCCGGAGAATAGCTTAGACGATCAAGCTAATAAGGCTGAAAATGGGAACCAAAATCCCAAGACGATGAGAAATAATGGAGATGGAGATGATGTTTCGCAACAAAACCCTACTAAAAGAGCTAGGGTTTCTGTTAGAGTCAGATGTGATGCCCCTACGGTAAGGATTTTTTTGTTGTTGTATACATGCATGCATTTTGTGACATTGATTATAATTAAGTAAAGAATGCAATACAATCTATGTATTTAATTGTGTTAATAATGATTTATCTTTAATTTCCCTTCTTTATTTTTTTTGGTACTATTATTGATCAGATGAATGATGGATGCCAATGGAGAAAATATGGTCAAAAAATAGCAAAAGGAAATCCATGCCCTCGAGCTTACTATCGTTGCACCGTAGCACCAAATTGCCCAGTTAGAAAGCAGGTAATATATATAGGTTTACAAAAATATCAACATGAGTTGTGGTGGGATGATTAAAATTACTTCATTCTTAACTAGATATGTCTCGAGTTTGAACCCATATATCAATGGTAAAAATCCTGTACAATGCATGAATCCGTAATCAGGCTCTTATAGAAGAACACCAAATAAAAGTTATGTCCTATGGAAACTTATTTAATCCTTACAGATTAATTTAACTTATTTACTAAAAGTGTAAAATATTATTCTGCTTTTTATAGTAATTTAACTTAAAATAAATTTTATTTTATTCATCACAGTTTTTCTCGATACAAATTATTTTAAAAAAAATAAGGGAAAAGGGTCTGAAAAATACTCCAACTTAAGTCGAAATTGTTGTTACGATCCCAAACTTTATGGAGGACCTTTTACCCCTGCACTATTTAATAATGTATTTTAAAGGTAAATATGTGCCCACGTGGACACATTACTATTTAAAATGATGCAATCTTTATGATGTCCACGTAGACACATATATACCTTTAAAATACACTGTACAGAGGGTAAAAGGTCATTTCCAAAGTTTGGAATCGTAACAGCAATTTCGGCCAAAGTTGAAGTATTTTTCAGACCCTTTTCCCTAAAAATAGTAGAAGATTTTTAAAATTTGTGATCTCAAATACATCATTACATTTGTGTGATTATAAATTTTAAAACTTTTTAGTAGTAGTATCAAATAAACTGAAAGGGACTAATAATTAAGGAAGTATTAGTATTACTAATTTTCTTTTAGGCGATCTGATTATTTAAATTTTATAATGATCCAATTTAGTACTAGTATATATATCATCAGATAATGAAGTTGCATTGCTACTCTTTAGCTAATGGCTACAATTGTTACTTCTTGGTTTTGTAGGTTCAAAGATGTGCTGAAGACATGTCAATATTGATCACAACATATGAAGGAACACACAACCATACTCTTCCTCTTTCAGCCACCGCAATGGCTTCAACCACCTCAGCAGCCGCTAGCATGTTGTTATCCGGTTCGTCTAGTTCATCAGACCCAAACCCACAAGTAACTGCCACCACCACCACCACCCCTACTACCACTACTTCTGCTAATTTTAACGGACTCAACTTCTATCTCTCTAATACCTCAAAACATAATAAGTCGCCATATTACTTTCCTACTTCATCCATCTCAACATCCGCACCTAATTCCCTCCCTACAATAACACTCGATTTGACTTCCACTTCGTCCTCGTCCTCCTCCTCCTCATCTTATCTAAACAGAATGACTCACAATTTTCCTCCTAGATATAATTACAATAATAATAATAATTCCTCCACAAACCTCAATTTTAGCTCAGTACTTGAATCCAATTCCCTTCCCATTTCTTGGACCAAGAATTATCCAAATCAAGCCTATAACAAAAATAACCAAAATTTTGGTTCACTTACATTTTCATCAAGATCAAGTCAAGATAACATTTTCCAATCATATTTACAAAAAAATAACAATATTTCTACACAATCTTCTTTACCACCAGAGACAATTGCAGCCGCAACCAAAGCAATAACATCAGACCCAAATTTTCACTCTGCATTAGCTGCAGCTCTTACATCAATCATTGGAAATTCTGGAATTGAAAATAAATCTAGCCATGTTACGGAGCCATTTCCAATTTTGTCCAGTCTCCCATCAAGCTCAAATCCGAATAAATGTTCGTCAAGTTTTTTAAACAAACAAACCTCTTCAGCTTCCGCGAATAATAATAATAATAATAGTAATAGTACACAGCAGCCTGGAAATAATAGCATGGCATTTTTCGGGCAATCTTCTTCTTCATTGCCATTTTCGACGTCTAATAAGGGTAAATCTACCTCTCCTAGTGATAGTACGTTCGATTGATTAATTATTTTTTTTCATGTTTTACCTTGGAAATGGACTTTGTACGTAGTTAGCAGGATTAATCATCTGTATAGTCTGTAGATATGTTTTAGTGTCATGAACAATTGACACTTTGGAATTAGCATTTGCATTTTGTTGTTGTTAACTTGAATATTGTTGTAAGATTCTTGTACAAATGTAGATTTTTTTTTTAGTAGATGGATTGTTTGCTACATTTTTTTTTTTTGGTGTTTACAAAGATGACTGGGATATTACAAACAGTCCTGAAGATTTAGCAAAAAAATAAAAAATAAATTGATGCGAAATTTTCATTTATACTGGATATGTCGTTGTTATTGTTAAGTTGTTCAATTTATCAATGAAACCTATTGCAGCAAATAGTAATGATACTATTTACGTTGGTAAATTAACATTTCATCGAAACAATATTCAAACAATTGATAAACTTCTAGTATAATATCTCTAATTTGATACAGTATTAGATAATTATTAAATTGTTTGTGTTAGTGGATTTTTAAGTCTATTTTTTTTCTAATCTAATAATCAGCACAATAATTTGAAATTGAAAAAAAAATATAGTGGGCTGTCTATCAATCAACTATGATTCAATTTCTGGAATAAAATATACAAAATTGAACTATACAATATACATTGACTAACACACATACAAATACGTCACATACTGCGTTCAAATTACAGATAACTTGCAATTATTTTAGCCTATTTTAGTCTAATTCATTTAAATTTATATAACTTTCAACTTATTTTAACCCGCTCAAATTCAGCCAAACTCGCTTATTTAACACCACTATATTTGAGAATCGCATTGCAAAATCAGTTGTTCCTCACTAGTTTACATCATATCTTTTTCATGTTGGAATATATTCTATTTCTTGTTTTGTCAGGCTAGAATGTCTTAATACGCGTCATGAAAACTTCTTTTATTTTCGTCAATCATATTACTATTTGTTGTATTGTTGATGTCAATCTTATGATATTTGTTGTTTGTTTGTTTGTTGGGTATTAATTGATTGTGTGACCCACTACAAATCTTATTAAGATTGATGAATCCCATTTCACAAATAAAGATTGCTAATAATGTCAGTGTGGTAAGCATCAATCTCCACTAATGCCTGAGGGATTTATGCTGCAATATGTATATTAATTGTCCCAATTTTACTCTTCACTCCTTAGTTTTTTTGGTTGTAGTATAGACGTTGAAGTTAAGTTGGGCCTTCTCTAAAAAGCTGAAATGAAACAAAAGAATTTAAAGAGAATAGAAAAAAATATGTCCATTCACCCATTATATCATGTAATTAAATACAGTAAAATATCTATAAATTAATACTCGATAAATTAATAATCTCTCTAAAATAATATTTTTCTCCGGTTCCGATTTGGGCCAATGGAAAAAATCACCAATTTGGATAAGATAATATAATTCTAGAAGACCCTATATAAATATATGGTCCCATTAATATCATAAATTAATAATTCTTTAAAAATACAAATATATCTAAGACAATTTAGTGAAATACGATTCTATTGTGTTCTGTTTTTTCTTAAAATTTAAATCTAGCTGAAGCTCATTTCTAACTTTTCTTATGGCATCCAAGAGCTTTGGTGTTGTCTTTTCGAACTGCATCATAAAATTGTGAAAAGTTCTAGATCCGATAAGTGCTTCCTTATGCATAACTGGTTCCAAAGGTATAATATCATCTTCAACATTGCTTTTTCCGATCGTATCCACAATTTCTTCTAGGCTTTGGACCTCACTTTCACCCGGATGACCTCAAGTTCATGAATGACATTTTCAAAAGTGGGTTTATTCAAATTCAATTCTCTGAAATTGCATCCCCTGAACGAATTTTGCGGTGTCGAAAATAATTTGCTCTTGTCTTTTGCTGAACATTTGTTGTCCAAGCAGGGAGTGCAAAATTTATAGCATACAAAATATTAATCTTTGCTGGATTACTTTGTCCCACTTCACAGCCTTCTAATATCCTATGATAAAATACATCTTGAAAGAAAGCTCTTATTATCCCATCATCACAAAGTTGAATTTTTGATGTCATGTTGGGTATTTTGTAGTCCTTCAATATTTCTATTATGAGCTCGACAATTATCTACCATAAACAAAACTCATCTACCATGCATTTTTTGGTCAAACGAACGAATATATTCATCAAAAAGCACACTTGTCATTGATGCTCTTTTGTTTGCATGAGTGACAATTCAAGTTGTTCATATTTACATTTTTGAAGCAACGTGACTTTGCATATTTTTCAATAATTCATAAATTAAAGGAATTTTTTCAAATCCATCTTTATTGCAACAAATTAAATAACAATTGTGAGCCTTTCTTTGTCCTGCTTTCTTCCTTCAAGTTGTTTTGTATCAAGAGAATGATCAGCTTGTAACCTATAAAATACCAGTTTCATCCATATTAAAAACATTTTTCATAGGAAATTAATCTATTTTTGTTCTTATGGATTCCAATTTCGTCTACATGTCTTGTATATTAACTGAACCACTCTCTCCAAAACGAGGAAATGACTTGATACCATGTCTTAGCTTGAATTTTTCAAGTCAACCTAGAGATAATTTGTGTTTAAAATCTAGTTGAGTATAAAAAAGTTTCATGTCATCTATTGCCTTATCCAAAATTAACTCTAATGTTACATTCACACGGTCTTGATATTGGAAAAACCACTCATAAATAACCTTCTCCATGTCTAGATATTTTGCTGGCTTGTGTCGCTTGATATCCTTTCCTTTTTCTAAGTCAACTGAAATATATTTAGCTGATCGTTTGAATGTGTTTGATAATGTACTTTGACTAACTTTCAAATGGAAGTTTTCATGAAGCCACGACTGTAATTCTTTTTGAGTGCATGTAGAATGATCTCTTTTGTACTCACATAATGCTTCACGTATTTGATATGTCATTGTTGATTTTGTGACACGTTTTAAATGAGAAGCCATTTTTGGATATGGTTTAAAAAAATTTCCTATGTTGCTTATATAGTTTTTTTTCTCACCATCATACATAGAATTTTTTTTTATAAAAATATAATGAATAATAATAGATTATTAAGAAACAATGAATATTATGTAGAATTTTACAATGAATGATTGATTTCTTGAATTTGTTTACGGTGAATCATTTAACAAAAAAATATATCACAATGAATCATACACATACAATTGTACTTTATGTATAATAAATTTAATATTTATGTGAAATCAATAAATATAATACATAAATTAGTAAGATACAATGATTTTGATGTATTTATTGTACTTTATGTATAATAATTTTTTTTATGTGAAATCAATAAATATGATACATAAATTAGTAAGATACAATGATTCTGATATAATCAAAATTAACCTTTATTAAATTTCAAACCATTCTTTAAATTAATAAATATTAATTTATCGATTAAATAATATCTCTATAAAATAATAAAATTTTATGATCCCACCTATATTAATTATAGAGGTTTTACGGTAGATTTATAATCGATGCTATATTCACAATTCTCTGAGGAAACAAAATATGAAAATGTAACTACATTGGTTTGCACATTAACTTTTGTTACTTAATTTTTGCAAATTAATATATATTTTCATATTGTTTCATTTTATGCGTCACATTTCCTTTTCAATTTATCCAAAAAAGAAAATTCATTTTTTTCTTTTTTTTCAAAAGACCTTGATGAGATAATTAATTAATAAATTTTAAAAATCTTTCTTTTATGTCCTAATTTTGTGCTTAGAATTTATATTATTCAAATTTGTCTTTATTCATACTTAAATCAAATACATCTCATAAATAAGACAATTATTTTATATTCTTATTTAATCAAATATCTTCACGTAAAATGACGTAGAGTATAACTTAACATAATGGTGGATCATTTTCCCCTTAATTTGTGCCGGTTTATAATTTTCTATCCCTCAAAGTAAATAAATTTTTCGTAACACAAATTTATATTATAAATATATTCCGCTTTCTTAAAGAATTAATGTCACCGAGGCAAATCGCTCAATTAAATGTAAAACCATACATGGTTGAGATGCAAAGCCAAATACAACGAATGAGATACTAGTACACGTAGGGCCGGCTAAATTGGGACCAACTCAAAGCTCATCACGCAATAATACACTACATATTATTCCTCTCTTTCTATATCCTTCTCTCTCCTTCGCTTTGCGAACTCCAGGGGCAGCTACGAGAGAACACAAAGCACAGGACCTTAGCTCTGAACCCTACCTCACCGCCTTGTTTCCTCCGTATCGGTAAGTCCTTTGATTTTCTATCTACAATTTCCGATGGATCTTTAGAGTTCAAGGAAAATGGATAGGAACTGATTTTTTTTTGTTAAAAGCGATACCGCTAAAATTGGATAATTCTAATTTAGTTTGGAGAGTGTTTAAGAATTATATGCGATTGTGCTTTTGTGACAATTAGCGAGGAGTTTTGGATCTTCGGTAAATGGTGTTATATAAGGGGAATTGTATGTTCCAGCCCTAATTCCCGTGTGCTACAGTTGATTATTGTTATTTGTTGTTCTGGAATTTGAGCTTTGTAACTTAATTGAGCTGATTAGAATTGGATCATGAATTAAGCAAACTGAGCACTTGATTTATACCAGTGTTATATAAGGGGAATTGTATGTTCCAGCCCTAATTCCCGTGTGCTACAGTTGATTATTGTTATTTGTTGTTCTGGAATTTGAGCTTTGTAACTTAATTGAGCTGATTAGAATTGGATCATGAATTAAGCAAACTGAGAACTTGATTTATACCAGGATGACTTTGTGTTGAGTGATATAAACAACTTCTACATACTTTTGATCCTCAAGTGGTGTTTAGAACTGAAAATTTTAACTTAGGTCATAAGTTTGAACCGTGCACCAAGTGAATTAAAGTGCAGTATTTAAGTGGCTGGGATCATCATCCCCAAGTTTCAAAGTGTCTGGTTGGCACAAAGGGTTGGCTCTAGACAGATTTTCTTGGTCATTAAATAAAATAAAGGGCAAACAGAAAAAGCTCAATAGTAGTTCTCGTTTGTTGGGTTTGTTACCTAGATGATTACTCCTTTTCCCTCTTTTCTTATTAACTAGTACTCAAATATGTATATTGTATGTGTATCTCATGCTAATAAGTATTAATATTTTAGAATGATATAAATGTGATGAAAACTGTAGGAGAAAAATAGAAGTGTGGATTGATGAATGATTAGCCTATTGGACTGATATTTATTGTCACCGCAAAGCACTAACGTCATCACATAAATGGTTTCTTTGGGGATAAAAGGTTTGGTACCTTCTTCTAATATCGTTGGATCATGATAGTGAGTGAATGAACAAGCAAAAACCAACCCTTCGGGGTGGCCCATTGGTTTGGGCTTGAGACCTCCCTCAAGTTCGAAACCTCTTGCTAGCGAAAGCAAGGGGTTTGCCTTCTGGGTCGAGCTCGTTGCACCGGGCTTGCCTAGTGCGGGTTATCTCTCCTATGTGGTTTGTGAGCTATTGCATAGGAACGGGGGTTTTACTCTGTGCGCACCCAAAGGGTAGCGGCAGCGGGTTTCCTTGTCATAAAAAAAAAAAAAATGAACAAGCAAAAACCACCATTTGAGTTGAATCCATGAATAATTCAAAAAAGAGTAAATCAAAATACTACAAGGATAGCAAGTTGATAAAGAAGAAAAAACAAATGAAATTAAGGCGGAATGCCCGGGAGCCTCTTGTAATTGGCTCTGTTTGTCAATTGAACCCTCCTACTTACTACTTTGCCAAATGAACACCTAAACTTGACAAAACTCTACTTTCTAGACCCTTTTCTCATCCTCTCGGTGTGTGTGTAATACAATTGCCTACATGTGGAATTCCATGTCATTTTATAATGGGACATAAAAAATTACATATTAAAAAATAAATAATATGCAAAAAAGTAATAATGTTTTTTCACTCTGATTGTACCTCCTTTCCCATCCCCACTTTATTTTATAGAGCTAATGCAATTTACAGGAAAAACAATGGGTGTTGGAAAGAGATTTTGGGTGTTTGAAGTATGACTATTAAGTGTTTAGTAGTTATTGATGTTCCCTTTTTGTTAGAAATTTAAGTATATAGAAAGGGTAAACGGGTCTGTCAGCAAAGATTGATTCTTTTGACAAACAGAGTTCACCAACCCTTGCTAGTGTGATACCAACGGTTGCAAATTACAATGAAGATTTTAAAGAAGAAGAGTAGAAAATTCATGGTTTAAAAATGAGAGGAAACCCCACAATGTAGAGCCAATAAATGGTAGTATGAATAGGTGTTAATTGTGCCTTATTAGAAAGTCACAACCCTTTAGAAATGCCACAACCCTTCAATATGAAAACATGTCTACTTTTAATATAATATAGATAAATATAAATTATAAATATAGAAGAATACTAAATTGGGTGTTTTTAGTTGAGAGTATGATAGTAATTTAACATTCAAGTTAGGGAGTTCATGCTTTTAAGGTAGTATAGAATAGATAGATAGATTAATTTGACCATGTGAATTTGCAGGTGGTTACAATGTCGACTCCAGCTAGAAAGAGGTTGATGAGGGATTTCAAGAGGTTGCAGCAGGACCCTCCTGCTGGTATTAGTGGTGCACCTCAAGACAACAACATTATGCTTTGGAATGCCGTGATATTTGGGTGAGTTGTGTAATTAAAATACGCCAAATATGTGTTTGATGTCTTTTTGGGGCAGTTGTTTTCGTATGGTTTGAATAATCTACTTTCTCGTTTCTCTTCGTTTTGGTGTAACCTGCAGTCCTGATGACACTCCTTGGGATGGTGGTGAGTTATCCTTGCATTTGGTCGTTAGTGCAGTGTGGCAGAAGAATGTTAAAGGCTTAAAGCGTTGTAGTTGGTGCACATCCACTGTTTATGCGTTGTTGTCTGTACAATTCACTTCTGTTTTAATCATCTCAGTCTCTCTTTTCTGTGATTTGAAATTCTGAATAATCATTTTGGAGAGTCTCACCCCTCGTCCCCTCCCTGGACATTCCTGCCTAACGAAAAAGTAGTGATGAATGTTATGAATCATCCCAAAGAGGTGATGCATATTCTAGTTTTGGAAATGCCTGAATCCTTTCTTTGATCTCCCAGTCCAAGCATTTCCAGTCATGGCTTTTCCATGTCACTTTTGTATTGTCATCTCTTGTCAGTGTAGTACTCTCTGCCCAAAGTTAAGGTTGTTGGTGTGTTAGCAAGTGCTTCAGCCTTCATGTGGCTTTGGTTACCTTTGCCATCCTTTTCTTTTGACATAATATGATTTCTTTTTTCAAATTGCCTTAGTTTTTGGTATGAATTAACTAGTTTGGTTGTAACTATACTATTTGAGAACATCAGGTACATTCAAGTTGACTCTTCAATTCTCTGAGGATTACCCCAATAAGCCACCCACCGTGCGGTTTGTTTCTCGAATGTTTCATCCTAATAGTAAGTTGGAGTTCAAGATTTGATTTTTATTTGTTAAGTCAGTGGATAGGAACAGCCAATTATAAGTCTGAAATTTTCCTTTTGTTTTTTCCAGTTTATGCGGATGGAAGTATATGTTTGGATATTCTTCAGAATCAATGGAGTCCAATTTATGATGTTGCTGCTATACTTACATCCATTCAGGTATAGAGCTGTCATTGATTTTTTGACGTCACATTCTTTCAGTTATCCATGTCTTAATCCTGAGTTTTACTGTTAAATCTAATGGTTGAAAGCATCATTAAATGAAAATATGTGTTGCAAAGTGGTAGTTTCTTGTTCCTCATTCTATAAAGTTGGAGATATCATCCTTGTGACATCTTGTCTTCCTGCTGTTTTAGTTTTAAGCTACGTAGTTACATTTGCATTTCGTATTGCGCATTTCTGTTTCTTTATGATGATGAAGCAATTGTTAAGGAATCACATCGAGTGATGCTAAAAGAATGCTTTGGTCTGGGAATCTCTGAGACGACTGTTGTTTCTCAAGAACTTTTGCCTAGAACATGGTTTCTATTTCTAGATTGTCTAGAAATGTTGGTCATGGTCCAAAGACTCAATCAGATAAAATATTATCTCATGGTTAAGTACTTCCCCCCTCCACGTGTTATCAATTTGGAGTGTGGACTCTCCATGTATTGATAATTGGCATTGCGTAGATAGAATGAGAGGGTTGTTTCATTGACTACACTGGAAGGTCAGAAGTGCTCCATGGAGTATGAGAGTTTGCTGATCTCTCTTAACTTTTAAACTTAGTGATTATTAATAGACATTTAAAACCAACTGAGACTTTGAAGAGGAACACCAACCGCTACATGGAAAAGTTTAATGGCATGACCCAAGTCGTAAATAAAACATACATATAAAGCCTAATTATCTAATTGAATTGTGGTTGGGGACCCAATTAATTATTGACCTGAAGCTTCTCTATAAACAGAGACCAACTTCCCTTCCTTAGCTATTGTAAGAAGAACCCTAGTGTATTTTGCTTCCTTTAATACGTAGTTAAGGGGGTGTGACAACTCAACTGTGTTAATTCTACCAGTACTGAGTGAGAGTGGTAGTTAGCAGTTGTGCAAGTTCCGGCTTACTTGTCGATTGCTACAGCTGCTGGATCATGGAGAGAAATGGTATGTTTGGTTAACCTTAACTCAAGATTATGCTCGTATTTGTGTCAATCACTACTATGATCGTAAATAAATGTCGTGCAAGTTATGATCAGGTTCAAGACTTCAAGTTATATTCTGCATGAAGATGTTTACTCAATCCCCTAACTTCTGGTGCTTGACTTAACAAGATTCTCTCACACCACCCACCATCCACCCAAAAAAGAAGAGAAAAAATATAGAATTGTGTAGATTGTTGGTGCTTGAATATACATTGTTTTATTACGAGTACATCCAATAATGAGATGATTGATCTGTGTAGGTTAGGATGTTGACTAGTTTGAAGTTGAACTTGGCTGAGTAAAACGGGTATTTGACTTACGTCTTAATGTATACAATTCAAGACATAGATTCCCAAGCAGAAGTAGAAATTGTTATTACATGGTAAGACGCTAGACATACTATCCTCCTGCTTTGCTGGATTCTTGATGGAAGCTTTATGTCAAGCAATTATTGCTTAATAACCTTAAGTGATGAGTATGACTTAAGGCTTTCAGCTCCTTAGTTTTAAACATGTTAACTCTGCTGTACTGTAGCAAGAAAATGGTGCTGTTGCTAGACCTAAATTTGCCCATAAAGATCCTAGCTTCTACTTGGAATTTGTTGATTAATTTGGACTGTTCCTTGATGGTTAAATGCGAAGGAGACAGGATGATAGTGGCCATGGATTATCCGTAAAGCGAGTCAAGAGAGTTAAGCTGAGCTGTTTACATATCCTATTGGGGACATGTACGTGCAGAGGAATTTGAAGGCTTGAATAAAACTATGGCTTTTTTTGTACTTATCTGCTAATAAAAATATTATAAGAAAAGAAAACTATGGGTTTCTTGTTTGCGAATGACTGACAGTCTTTATTATTTGCAGTCATTGCTGTGTGATCCAAACCCCAACTCACCTGCAAACTCGGAAGCAGCTCGGATGTTCAGTGAGAATAAAAGGGAGTACAATCGCAGAGTGAGAGAAATTGTGGAGCAGAGCTGGACTGCTGACTGATTCTATGGACAAAAGATGTCCTTGCAGACCTCAGATGAAGAGCACCATGGCTCAGCTATGTTATATTTATGGATTGAAACCTCCTCTTTGAAATTTTATTTTAATGGAACTCATTTGTTTGATCCTAGTATTCTGGTTAGGTTCTATTGCCTAATTGTCATTTGCTGCATTGCATCGACAAGCTTCTGTAAAATATGGATGTGCGTTTTGGTTTAGAAATGCAAGGAACTCCCATACGCATGGGAATTGGTTTTCATGTACTTATTTTGCTATATCTTGAATTTTTGAGTAGTTCTAAGCGGATTTAAATGGATGAACACTGGTGTATCAGGATCTTTTAACATTTTTATCCAGGGGGTTACTAAAAGTGAGGTTCTCCTTAGCCGTAACCGTTTGTAGCCATCACTTGTGTATATATACACTTGTGTATACTCAAGTGTATATATACACAATGATTATACTGGCTTAAATTTTGAAAAAATAAAGAGTTATTTTTGTTGTGAACTTTATTGGGCCATTTTGTGAACTTTATAGGCGTAATTTGTCATAGTACTACAACAACATATACTAATGAAGTAGACAAGCTGATTTTGATAGATATGCAGATCGTTCTATTTTGTAGGTATCAACAATGATCCTTCTGCACGTTCATCTATAGAAACCTTCTCAAAAAAGTTGTTCAGAGAAGGTTGCAAGAAAATGACAACAAAATAATAGTTGTCATAGTGGTCTTTTCAGTCTGCATTTCACAATAGGAGAGATGAATCATAATTCACTTGTCCATGGAGTTGATATTTCTTTCTAGCAAATAGAAAAGTAGTAATATATACTAATATAATATTATCATATATAGTGCATAAAAGATATATGTATGTGACGATGCAATAACACCGCACTGGACTGCTAGACCGCACTTGAGGATGGTGGGTAGTAGGATTAAGAACCAGACAAATTCAAACAACCTTCCGTTGATTTCATGCTATTTGTTACAAAGATGAAAAACACAAAATTTGGAGGAAAAATACTCGAACTAAAGGAATCAAAGATGCCCAGGACGTCACTTAGATCTTAAATCCAAAAGCTAATTCAATATACTGTAATCCAAATATCACAATGTATACCACAGGTATCAAAAGTATTTCCAAGTAATATTCAACTGCAAGAGCATAGAAGCTGTTGAGTAAAAAAGAACACACTGTACGTCTTGCATGAATTCCAATACGAACAGACTAGACACAACTGTATAATGGTTCGGTAATTTTTCTTTTAAAATTTAAGAATAAACAAATGAAACACACCAAATCCAATATTGGAATGCACACTCCAGATTCAAATACTTCCACCTTGGCCTCTGATATGATTTTAAAAAGAAAAGCTTTCTTGCCAAAAACTTCAGGTGCTAATCACTTCTGTTGGTGCAGCATCCTGCAAGTGTTTTATAGCAGTCAGTACAACCAAAATGCAATAAAAAGGTAAAATTATCCAACTGGGGATAATCAATCTATGAGAAAAGGCTTCTCCAACACGATCCACTAGAGAATACAACTCATCAAACTGAAAAACCATAATTTGCCCCTCACCAGATTTTCTTTATCTTCTTCGAGGACTTTCTCTGAAATGCAGGCATCAACAGGCCCTGTAAAAGAAAAATACAATTAACTAACTTTAAACTCAAACAGCTGAGTGATTTTTAACCAAGGAAGGTACACTCTTTAACTACCTTCTCCTTGAGCAGATCTCTTTCCCTGTCTTTTCACCTTATCCTTATTTGGTTCTGGCTTAACAGGTTTTTGAAGTTTCTCTTTTGTGGTACGACCTCCAGTTTTTGGTGATATAGATTTCGCAGCTGCATCAATTTTGTTTACAGAATTCCGGGTCCTAGGAGTGCTTCCAATCTTTGAAGGCTTCTGCTTGGTTGGTTCTTTCACTTGTGCAACTTTAGTAGAGTCCTTGTTCAAGACTTTGGTTTGCAGTCTCTCAGTGTTCTTAACAGAAGAAGAGCTATGAACGTCACTATCAGATGAACCTAACCCATCTTTAGGCACATGAGAACAAGTCTCGGAGACTTGCAACTGCTCAGAATTTTGGAGGATGTTATAGCTATCAAACAATTGTTTCACAGGCTCCTCAAGTTCAACAAGGGTATGTCGTTGCACATAAGATTTCAGCTCATCTCTCAGACGCTGAAGAGGCTGAAATGATAGCAAAAAAGAGTCAAATACTTTCAATCATATTGGTTCGATTTACCAGCTACAAGAGCCAAGTTGTTTCTGAAACTGAGATTTTGTAATCCACATTGCAATGCAAGGAAGCCGAGCAATGATATTATTAACTGAAATCACTAATTTAATTTTAAAAATATAGTCTTTGCTAAACGAAGGAAGCGAGAGAATAATAGAATATTGAAATCTATAGCACTAAGTCACTACAAAATCTTCAGAGATTTTACTGTGTTGAAAGGCAGATCAACTAAAGGTGTCCTAGTAATGTTTCAATGAGCTCACTATTTCTTCAATTAAGTGTTTAAATTCATGTGGGAGAAGATACAGTATCATACCTCAGAGTCAGCCTCCAAAGCAAGTTTGAAAAGGCCCAGGGAAATTGAATGCTTAGCAGTAGATTCAGAAAGCTTAATCTGTGATAACCAATAGGAAGCTGAGGATATAAGGTCATATTTCTTTCTATTTGAGGAATTTGAAACATTTGATTGTGGTGTATCTGATTTTCCTTGGTTACTAGGAGATCTCTTTGCTCTAGTCTCGGAAATGGGTGGTTTCCCTATTTTCTTTGGTTCCTTGGTTATAATGCCAAGTGGTCTAGAAGCAGGGCTGGCAATTGACTTGGAGGGAACAGACAGCCTTCTTGGAGGCTTCGCTGATTTTTCCTTCCCAGAGAGGGGAAGAGCAGCAACACTCTTACTGACACTTGATGCAGGTCTTACCCTGAAAGACAAATGAAGCAGAGATTTATGTTAGTGCAGAATTAGGGGACACCTAATAAGGCTTAGCAATTGAAATAAAATAAGAAGACTTGGAGGAAGTTGCATCTTTGACAACCTTTGTCTGAAGTATAGCTCTCATTAGTTCACTATGTTTAGAAGTTATTGGCCGTGGCTCTTAAAAATTATGACTTATTTCTTGTTACAACTTACAAGTACCAAAAATGGCCACAAGAAGTTAAACTCTTTATGTTCAAGTCCCTAAAATGAAATGCAGAAACTTCTCAAACTAAAAGTAAAAGGCGAGTTAATACATCACAACCAGCCATATGAAAGGTAAGTAGAGAATAGCCCGTATCAATATAAACAGAAAACTAAAAATTTCAACCACACACTGTCATTCAAATTTCGCTCAGAGATGAAGCATCTACTGATTCTGTAAGCCACATACAGGTCAGAAAAATTTCTTCCAGCCCCATAAAAACGAAAGCTTCACAAAGCAGGTGATTAAGGTTGAAAACTCCCCACTGAATAATATAATAGGTCAAACAGCCAACAATGATCATTGGATCAATAAGGTTTCACCTCATTTCAAATGGAAGAAGGTTCTATCTGCAACTTCATTAAATTTTTTCTGTTTCCAATCAGTACCATATAATCAGTTATATCCTAATTGTTGAACCCGAACGAAACAGTAGAAGACCAGAAAAAAATTCCACTCAATTATATATCTGCATACAACACAATTTCAATCCAAAATTCATCTTACGTATAATTTAATCAGCACATACAAATAACAGATATCTAAATGAAGAAATTGCAGATTTACAGAGATTAAAAACCTCGCAGAAGCAGAAGAGTTGGAGGAATCAGTCAGAGGCAACTTCTCCTCCTTCGATTTAGAGGTCGATCGCAAGGGATACCGCAGAGGCTTTGATGATGACGATTGCTTAGCCTTTGCTGCAAATGAAAAATTCATTCAAACACATATACATACAGATATATATATAATCAATCATAGATTTTGCCATAAAAAGCACAGAGAAATTAACAGAGCGAATACCAGAAACAGAGGATTGATCTTTAGCGGAATCGTCCATGATGAATTCTAGGGTTTCAATAGAGGAGAAAATTGGTAAGTGAAGATGTATGATTGGGAAACTGAGGAAATTGTTGCTTTATATTCAGCGTCTGAGCGGGAAATGTAAGAACTGCTTCAAAATCAAATCAAAAGTCGAGAATAATGTAAAAAAAAATGTTGGGAATATTGGAACGGCTCTTTGGGTTGGGCCCATCTTGTGGGCCCAATACAGACTTTCAATTTGGGTTTTCAAAATTTGAACAATTCCCTTACCGTTGATGCACATTGCTGACGGGCTATGTTGGCGAATTCGACGCTCTTTTGGTTAACATTCACAAATCTAAGGTAATAGACATGATAAGGATTAAGGCTCATAGCTATAGTTCCGTTTGTTATGGAGGCTGCAGGTATATTTCGCTTGCACATTTATATATTTCGCTTGCAAATATACAAACAAGGTAAGTATATACAAATGGAGATTGTAGTTTGTATAATTCGCTTGCGAATATACAAACATAGTAAGCATATACAAATTTTGTATTTATACATTTAGGAATTTTTCAAAACTTTGTTTGTATATTTTGCCTGCCAATATACAAATGGGGTAATTTATTATGAATTTTTCATAAATCGTATACAAATAGCTAGGGTAAGCATATACAAATTCTGAATTTATACAATCAGGAACTGAATTATACAAATTCTGAATTTATACAATCAGGAACCGAATTGTGCAAATTATGGATTTATACAATTAGGAACCAAATTGTACAATTAGGAAACCGAATAGCAAAATTTCATGAAACTATAGGCACAGATTAAAAATAATAAAAACATTAGTTATATTACATAATATACTCCAGATGTTTGCCATTTTTTGGCACGGAACAAAAAATAGTAGAACGATTTTTGAATCCTATGATTTTAAACTAAAGATACATGGAATGTATGTGTTTTAGTCTCGCTGTCCTAAATTTTTTTTATGATTAACTAATCATGATCCTGGCTTATTATTACATGTTTCGTGTTTTTTTTTCTTTCTTGTTTTTGAATTTTGAGCACATTTGTTTGACTTGATTTGCAAATAATGGTCTTTCAAGTCGCTAATCGGGGTCTGTTTGTGAAACTGAAAACACAATTAGAACTTTAATTTCAAGCAGAAGCTGTGATTTGAAGGCGTATATACTATTCATTCACTCCCAAATTATATTTACATTTTTGTTGTTATTTATTTTCTTTGGATAGCTAAAATGTTCAAGTGTTGGAAAATTAAATTGGTTATATACAAATATTTCTTTCAAAACATTAAATGGTCGAAAGAAATATTGTTGTCATTGAAATGCTCAATGTGAGAAGTAAAAGTAAACCAACATGTCATGACGTGAGGACAGAACAAGTTCAAAACACACCCTAGATTAGTGATTAGAAGTTAGAACAATGATCTACAACACCCCATCTTAGATTTCTTAGAAAATTGCACGTTCTTCTTTTTTTTCTTTTTTTATGACAAAGGGAAACCCGGTGTGCAAAGGATAAAACTCTGCTCCTATGCAATAGTTTCACAAACCACACAACAGAGGTAACCCAGACTAGGCAAGCCTGTTCTCAATCTTACACTCTTGGCTTGGCAGTAACTAAACGGGAAGTTGATATTTGAAGATTAGGTGGAACTGGAGTTTCATCTGAATGGCCTGAAATGCAGAGATTGCCATGATCATCCTGCTCCCAATAAACCTCAACCATAAGTCCTCGAGGATTCTCCGCGGAAATTGTGCCTGGGATCTCCACATACTTTGATCCTACAGGTACCTATATTGCAATTGTAATGCAAATCAATAGAGTTTGTTTTTCATCTTTCTTGTTTACTGGATAAGTGAACTTCCGATAGTGTAAAAAGAAATTTATACGGTCAGTGTATATGAGTTAATCCGTAACATAAATATAATTCCAAAGTGGTGCACCTACTTGAAGTGTAGTTCCTGATGGTAAAATCAGTGGCTTGATAGTTTCCTCTGATGCAGCCATTTCTAGCTCTGCCTTCTTTGCAATATTCAAGAACACTTCTTCAAGCGTTGAAAGACCAATTTGGATATTTAATATGCCAAACTCCGTTTTTCTGTTGTCTAGCTCTGCAAAGAAATTCTGATACAAATGCGCAAATAATATCAGGACACGTAGTATTGAGTGATCGAAATACATGTTACGTTTTCTTGAAGCAATCTTGTCGAGCTACTTACTTCGAGTAGCCTCTCCTTCTCATGAGGGATGATGAAAGTCAAGAAGGATTTATCTTCATCTTTTGGTGTGACATCTATACGCTGTAAACCAAATAATTCAGTCAAGAGCACTTGTTTATACATTGAATATAATTTTTAAAAGCTTCATTACTACAAAGTACCTGTCTGAAGAACTCTTTGACAGCCTCGTGATGCTTGCTGTCTATCGTATTTTCCATGGCATTTACATCATTAGCAACTTTATTGAAGCTAATTTTAGCTATAAATCCAGCTCCAAATCGAGACTTCAGCAAGGTTGATGTTCCAATGCAACGAAGTCTACCCCTTGCCATAATTCCAATGCGATCTGATAAAATATCAGCTTCCTCCATAGAATGTGTCGTCAGAATAATAGAACGCCCTTGCTTTGCAGCCTCAATTACACTCCAGATATGCCTCCGAGTTATAGGATCCATACCTGTTGTCTACAAGTTGCATGAATTTACCTCAGGATTGAAGAAACAAATTGAACATTGATTATACTAGATTAAAGTTTCTAAAAATTGCATACTGGTTCATCTAAAAAGAGAACTTTTGGATCTCCAATCAATGCTATTCCTAAACTGAGGCGACGTTTCATTCCACCACTGTAGCTTCCTGCTCTCACTTTGGCGACATCATCAAGCTTCACATCAGCCAACAATTTTTTAGCTTCCTGCCATTCAAGTAAATCGGAGTTTTTAGTGAGAAGTCATATGCAATAGCCAGTTGTTCAATCAAAGAGTCAATGAAAAATTGTGGCAATCTATTTAGGATGCAAACATACAAGACTTATGAATATAGGCCAGTGAAGTCACAAATATTTAGATATAATTAATCATTTCACATTCTTTTACCCCGAGAAGGAGTAAGGATGGTTTCGGATACTTACTGATCTTTTTGATGTTCGGGATAAGCCTTTGATGGTGGCAAAAAGTTCAAGGTGCTCTTGTCCAGATAATGCATCCCAAAGTGTGTCAAACTGAAGTATGGCCACACAAAGTCAATGGAAGAAAAACCAAGCCAAGAAAGAGTGCAGAACTTGTTGGAAGACTCAAATCACTACCTGTGAGCAGACTCCAATCAGCTTTCTTATGTTGGAGATACCAACCAAACTTCGAACAGAGTTTCCATAGATTAGTGCTGTCAGAAATCAACATATATAAGTTAAGCAATTCATGCTCAATCAGAAGAGAACATGGTCTAACTTGGAACTTTTAAAAGAAAAGCTATTACCATTTCCCCGAGTGACCGGAATTATACCAGTCAAGCAACTAATTACAGTTGTTTTTCCAGCTCCATTTGGTCCGAGGAGACAGAACAATTGATCCTTCTCAAGATTTAACCAGAGTCCCTGAATAAAAAGTGCCACTTTCATCGCAACACATATTTCAATGAATGCTATGATGAAAATTGAGAAATTTGCCAATGTTTTTGCTGTCTTAATAATGTAGCCTGCAGGGAAGCAGACCGCAGAAATGCTTGATGAAAACCATGTGGATGATGCCTTCACTTATTTCAAGTGCAGATGCTAAATGATAAAACTCAAAAAATGTGCATCTTATATCACATCAAGTGTCAAGCCATCTTACTAGAAAGAGATGCACAAAAATCAACTATCAATCAACTAAGTCAACTGTGGAAGTCCAATATCAGATGATTTATTGCTAGGATAAAGAAATACTAATTTTCTCATTCAATTCAGCCAAACACTACTAACAAGCAAAGAAGCGTAGGAATATTCACCTGGACAGCCTTAAAGGGTTTTTTAATCTTGCATCTACAGTAGCAACAGAGAAGGCAACAAGAATGGCAACTAAAGTTTATTGTCCGAGAATACATCTTATAAAGGTCTTGTAGTTGCACAGCAACATTTGGATCAACATTGCCTTCCTTCACTTGTAGTTTCACCCTGTTTTCCTCATCAAGAACATCTTCATCATCTTGCGAAAAACTGTCATTTGGAGGCGCAGAACCAGAACCACAACATAGGGCATTTTCTGAATTTTAAAAGAATATAAAGCCTGGTTACTGAAGGATGTCAATAAAAATACTGAGGAAATAAGACTAATAAGTCAAAAATTCTGTAGTACCTTTAAACTTTTCTTCACCTCTTCCTGTCCAATATTCAGGTTTCAGAAAATAATAAAAGGGTTTTCTTACACCTGCTGAGTTCGGTAGGATATTGTCAAGGTAGATAGCCAAAACAAGCCACAGGAAGAACGTTGCGATGAGCCATCGATAGTAATGGAGCTAGCAAGGCAAAATAGTTCAGGAAATGGTCAAACAACTTGATTATAGAATGAAGAAAGAGGGTGATAAGTTTTAACATGCATACACGAGATAAAGCAGAGAAACATTTTTTTAGGATCTCTTATCATCTTGGAATTTGGATACATGGAGAATTAGACTTCAAAAAAGATCAAAAGTTGAAAGATTATTTTCCTAAAAACTAAAAAAGAGAAATTAAAATTAAAACTCTACCGTACCATTGAATAGCAGGATGAGTCATCACACAGGGATAGCCTACTCCAGCTGATCCCGCCATGTTCTACTGCAGATAATAACAGATTCAGACCTCCTGAAAAGGGATTGGGCGGAAAGAAGGACCAAAGTATTCTTCTATATCTGGTTTTATGATCTGTGTCACCATAGAGCCCCCCTGCAAATGCCTGCAAGAGAATTAAAAATGTGTTATAAGATCCATTTATAAGTCTTGGAAGTTTAGATCTGAGAATTAACTTGCCTGAGTCCCACAACCAATTACAAACATGGCAAAGCTAGCGGAGGTAGTTGAAGCGGACTTGCGGATGAAGTTTGATATTAAGAAGGCAAAACCAACCTAGCACAACAAGATGCAAAAGGCTTTCAGTCCTGATATACTGCAACGGTGGCTAAACAAGTCATATATGGTATCTCTGTAATCTGAAGGAACTCACCATATTCAATTGGAAAAGAAAGAACAGAAGTAGAACAATCAAAAAGCTGTTTTTCAAGAAAAGGTGAAGCTGAAACATCATTCCAAAAAGAACTATGAGGAGTGATGAAAGGAATGTCATAATTCCCTCCCATAGAAGCCACGAACACCAATAAGCAGAATCAAAAAGTCCCATCACAGTCATTGCCTGTGATCAAATTGGAAATCAGGAAAAGGTTGAATATAAAAATCCAAGACTCTCAAAAATACGGGTTATTACCTGGCGAAGTTTGAGCTCCTTCTCGAGAACCATTGTGCTAATCTGGAATACGAAACCGAACATAGATACTGCATAGAAGAATATTGGACTGAAAATAGTTCCAAATGAAGAATCTTGAAATGAGTCTCCAGCTTCAGGATCTTGTAATGCAGGACGCGCAAATTCCTTGAGACCAACATTCCAGCTGAACTTTGAATCTGTGAAGGCAGGATGCGATGTTTTATTTTGATAAAATTGTCTCCGGAATTTATTAATAATCATTATAAAGGAAAACTGCTATCTTATACTACCTCCAAGCAATGACCTTGCAATTTCTCTTGACGCAGCTAGTTGAAGGGGAAGTTGGAATTTGAATGTTGGATCTTCAGATGCCCTTGGAACTTGAATGTATGTAGAAGTATTTGTTACTACACCATAACTAATAACCGTGGCATTTCGTTCCACAAAATGCAAAGCTCCAGGGGTACGCATTGGATCACTGAGAAGCCAATTGTTCAAATCATCTTTTGTGCCAAATGACTTGACCTGAAAAATAAAAAAATTAGTGGCTGCCACATACCCAATGAACAACGTGAAGATCAAAGAGCTACCAACTTGTATCTCATTCTTAAATTGATAAAGCAAAAGAACAATGATTTGGCTTCATTCATTCCAAGACCATGAATCCCCTATATCCTTAATCAAATATCTTTTATGATAGAAAACAAAATGAATTTTACTGAGATGGAAATAACACTTACATTGTGCTCCATTACATAAGAAAGAAGGATTATAAAATAGGGTCAACACAGAGACTTTATCAGTTAAAATAGTGTAATGAGAAAACTTTTGTTCACTTTCCTAGTTGTAATGAGCTTTCTTAGTTTAAATTGATATTGTCTTGGTTTTAAGTCCACCTTAATGAGATCAAAGACAGAATTATAGGTAGACAACAGCAACTAAAAAAAGAAACAACACAATGGTAGAGTTTCTCCTTCTGTGAGCTAGCTAACTTTGCAGAAATGCAATGTGAAGGTTGACTACACATATGACCACTCTCCTGATCCTCCCCCAGTAACACACAAAAACTAGAACACTTAGATAAGAAATGGATCTTGAGCTAAACTCAACCCCAAGAGCTAGCTCATGAGGTAAGAATTATCCAAAAATCCCTATCCCACAATTGTGGTGGGACAAACTTAACAACCTGCCCCTTCCGGCATACCTAAGTCTGCCAACTGGAGCGTGGACAATAACATATGGAGACTAACATCCGGCCAACTAAGAATTGGGACAAGCCTGGCTTTGAAACTGTCATAAAAACTGAACCTTGAGCCTAACATAGTCCCCAAAAACTAGCCCGTAAAGTGAGGATTGTCCAAGACCACATACACAGACTAAATTCCCATTTCAGTACGATGTGAGACGAACTCAACACACTTCATGTATGGTGTAAATTATTTATCTTTTATATCAAATTTGACTGTAAGTTATTGAATGGATAAAATGATCATCAGCATAAAAGCAAGGAAATTACATCCATCTCCAAGCCACAGCTCTATTTCCAACTACAAATCTATGAAGGGCTTTAAGAGAGGCAAGTGTTCTCAAAGAGAAAATCGTGTATTTTAAACTTGAGATGTTAGAAGGTGCAAAATCAACGGGGGTGCAGTAGCTGCTGTAAGCGGAAAACATCGACACAGAAAGTAAATTAAAAATTATACCTTGGTAGAAGGAATAGGTCGACCTGGATTATTAGCTAAAATTCCAGAAACAATGGATTGAATTCTTCGGTTACCACTTCCACTCCACACAAAGTCATAACACGGATGTTTAATAAAGAACTTGTGTTCACACGGCGGTATCGGAGGATTCGTATTAGGCTGAGGATCATTGACTGCACGGATGGTGGAAGGATGTTTAGAGCGAAAATCCATACCTTTTTGGATTCCAAATAAGAGACCTAAGAAAAACAAAGAAGAGAACAACTGAAGAAATGTGGCTCTTTTGCTTCTCATTGACAGCAAGAAATTCTTCTTCAGTAAAGCAATTGTTTGTTGCCAAAACAGAGAAAATCCTCTTTGCTGCAACTCCATTGCCATAAATCGCTCTGTTTTTTCAAGGAATTCGAGAATTAAGAGTTTTTTTAGGGTTAAAAAATGGAGAAGTTGATGGTGTATTGATGAAGCTAATAAGGAAGGCAAATGGCGATTGTTTTGTCCATATTGTTTTACGGGGATGCCAAAGTCCTTTCTTGCATAACCGTTTAAATACTTCCGCCATTTTCACATTGGGAAAGACTATTCTGCCCTTTGTGCCATAATAGTTTGCCCTTCTCCAATACTACTAGTAAAATACATTTCTATCCATTTTTTGTTTCTTTCATATTTGATTTTGGCACATCATTAATAAGTAATTAATATAATAATAAATTTTCTATATATGCCCCCTTTAATCCATTTTTATTTCTTCATATTCGATTTGATTTGGCACATCATTAATAAGTAAGTAATTAATAAAATAATAAATTTTCTATATGTGTCACCATTTAAATATATTAATTTAATATTTTGAAAAATGATATAATAGCTAATAATAATGATAAATTAGGAATTAAGTAATAAATCATCTATTAATTTTTTGAATTAAGCAAGTAAAAGTGAACAAATAAAATGGATGGATGAAGTAACTTGTAAATGTCATTTCGCCCTTAATAAAATAATTTTTAGTATCACAAAAATCCAAATTTTATTTTACTTGACAAATCTCAAAAAATAAAATAAAATAAAATAATTTATGTATGTCAAATCAAATGGTATAACATAAATTGAAATGAAGAAAATATTTCATATTTTTTAATTTCTGATTTGATGTTTGATATCTACATTGAAGCTTGACTAATCATGATCTGCATCGCCTATCGCTCTATTAAAGAACAAAAAATGTGTATTTTCAAGAATGAATATACTTGAAAGCTTATGGCGAATCAATATTGAGCATAAGCTTTCAACTATCTTCATTCTCGAAAATATATTATTTTTGATAAAGTATATTCAGTTGCGGAAATATATTTTTTCATGAAGATATGTGTCAAATGTAAAAAAGTAAATTCACAAAAAATCAATATATTTAATTTGATACATAATATAATTTTTTAATGAAGGGATAAAATTTTGCTAAAACAAACTACTTACTCCGGTAAAAAGCAAATTGTAATTGATGGTGAACATTTGTTATTGTCGACTAAATAGAGTGTGTTACTTGTGATACTGTGGGTGACCCAATGTTCCAAAAAATTAATTTTCCATTAGGGATTGACTCTTCTACCTAAATTAATTTGGACTGGAACTTTTGTTTCTTCTGTTTTTGGAGAAGTTAGAAAAAGTCTTTAAGGATTTTAAGAAACATTAATTGCATCATTGAATTATAAATACATTTAATAGAACAAAAAGAGAAAATGTACTTAAATGTCACTATGATAAAAAGGAATTTCACTATTGAACAAATAAAAATGAATAAAAGGAGTAAAATGTATTGCTCTTTATGGGAAACTTGCAAGAGGAAGAATTGCTCTTTAAATGGGAATTTGAAAGGCCAATATCAGAAAATTGTTCTTCCTTAATTAATTACCTCTCCAGCCTTTTCCAACAACAAAACTCGTAGATTGGAATTGACCAAATAGCAGAATGGAGTTCAAATTAGAATGTTAGGTGATCTGTTTTCAAATATCAAAAATATCATGAGACGTGTTAGTAGATTACGATGATGATGATAATGATAATAATAATGATGATAACAATAATAATAATAATAATTAAAAATATGGTTCATGATAAAAAAAAAAATTGAAATCAATATGAATATCGACTAATTAAACACCTAAATTATACCACTCAAAGTTGGTAAATAGCTGCTATCATCGCTCATGAATGCTGACAGTTTCTCTTTTTTAAGAAAGCTTAAATTTTCCTTTTTAATAGGTAGATAATATCAATGGAGATAAATACGAAATTTGACTATCCTATATATTTATATGTTCTCTAAGACAAAAAAATATGAGACAAAAATTAAGATGGGGGCATTTTAGACCTTCAAACAAATTTAAAATATAGAAATTTAAGTTTTTAAAGTTATATTTGGACATATACTTTATTAGGAAAAAAGATTAAAGTTCAATTAATAAAAATCTCAAAAAATTAAATTTGTTGCTCAAACAGACTTTTTAAAGATAAATCTTTAAAATTTGTTCCAAAACTGATGATGCCAGCTAAGACAACAAAATATAAGACAAGAAATCATGGTCAGGGGTATTTTAGACTTTCAAACAAGGGTATTTTTGGTATTAAGAAAATCTGTAAAAGAACCTTACAAATGGCTTCAGCTCATAGTCATCGGTAAAGTGGAAACTCCAAAAATGTACTTATAGTTACAGCTATGCACAGTTGTTCATCTTGTTTTTAAGGACCGATAATTTTTTCTCCTTTTCGTCTTCTTGAAAAAAAAAACGTAAAAGTTGTTTCATCAATGGCTCATTTTTGGAACCAAACTAATGCTCTGTTCCGCAAGAATCTCGTATATCACGTTAGTTCAAAAATTCTGAATGATCATCAATTGAATTCTGTATCTGTTTCCAATTTTAATTTTTTTTGTGGTTAATTTCATGGGTTTTATTTTGAATTTTTGAGTTTTGCAGAGGCGCCATGCGAGGTCACACTTGAAGGTGATTTTGTTTCCAGCAATTCTGTTTATACTTCTAGGATCTTTTCAAAGCTACTCCAACAAGACAGATAGAGAGAAAAATGACCCCATAATTCAACTTGAATGGCCTCCTTTATTGCAAATTCCTGCTCCTCAATTTCGTGCGGTGATGACTGATTCAATGCCGTTTTCGGGACTGCCTGATGCATCTTGCAGAGGAACTGGTTCATGCCCCGTAACTGTACTTATCACAGGGAACAACAGAACCATTGGAGAAAGTATAAGTTTTTTTGTGTGTGTGTTTTTTATACATGGCATTGCTACTTTTAGTACATTAAGCTAGAGTTTTATGGTTAGATTTTGAAAATTTATCTTCATTTATATGAGTTTGGCCATGAAATTTGATCGAGTTTTGAACATCTGATTATCTCCAAATATTTGATCAGACCTGTTTTTGGGGTTTTTTTGGGACTTCGACTCCCAAAACTTCAATTTTCAAGTTTTAACTTTAAAATTTATGGCCAAACGGGAGCTAAAGGAAGATACTTAGGGTTACCTAGTATTGGTGCTGGTGGGAATTAGTAGGTGCTCCATGGAATTAGTGCAAGTCCATGTGTGCGCAAGCTGGCCAGAACATCACGGTTGTTTAAAAAAAATAGGAAGATAGGACTGGGACTTCTTTTTTTCTAAATTTAATTTGTGAATTTTGGTAGGTGTGGCTGGGAAGATGTTCATAGATTCTCCAGAACCAAATTCAACAAGTGATTACCGGACTATTGCTGATGGCATTTTCGTGAGTTCTCTTTCCTTTTGATTCTGATTATTGCCTCATTTTCTTTCTTGTTTTTTTGTTTCTCATCCTTGTATCTTGGTCTTGGTTGTTGGATCAGGTTGTAGCAATTTTGAAGTTTTATTCTGCTTATTATGTTTTCTTGTTACCATTGTGCATTATGTGATTTTGGAAATATTCCAGGGGACAGACGCTGGCGGTGATAGGCTGGATAGCAGCTTACTCTATCATGTTCGACCTCAATGTTCTGCTTCAGCCTTCAAAAACTCCACATCAGAAACTGGTATGTCCTTTAATACTATCTATTGGTGCTAATGTCTTTAGAGCACGATGTCTACCAATTTCTCTGTTTCATTTTCACATTTTGCAATGCCATCAAAATTTGTGCATTTAAAAACAATTTAAATATGAAGCCAGTCAAGTCCAATCCTTTTTCATGCTTACTCCGCAAAACTTTTATTTGAGTTTTATATGCTCATTCTCTGTCTGCCAGGCCTTCTATTTGCTTTTGTATAGTGTATTCTTTCTCCTTCTTACATTTTTTAAACACCAGAAGTATGTAAAATGCACTGATTTCACTTCTATGCCAACTTTAGACGTCATATGCGTGGAAGGTTTAAATTTGTGGCGCAACAGCTCTGCTGAGATTAACGATGAGCTATTCAAAGGATACAGAGAAGGAAATACACAGGGGATACTAAACGAAATTTTGGCAGGTTATTCTCTTAGATGTCTGGACCTTATAGTTTCATATCTTTACATTCCTCCTATTGATACTTTTCTCGTCTCCCACAGCTTATGATTTCTTGGATACAAGTGGAGAGAATTTCAATGTCAACATTCAATTCAATTCTACTTATGGGTCCTATCTTTTCAATGATGAACCTAAATTGTTGAGAATACCGCGATCTGAAAACATGGTATATCCTTATATCCTTTTTTGTGCAGCTAGTAGAAGCTTTACTAATAAAGAAAAAGGTTCTACATAGCTTAGATGTTCTTAACTTCTTTTCAATCCATTGTTAGATTGTACTTAGCAGGTGTAGCGTGCTGCTTACAAATGAACCTTTATCTTCATCTTCCGCATCAAAATTATGTTTCTCCTTACCACAAGCTTTGGTAAAAAGCCTTCCACTCACTATGGTGAGAGAGCATATATTTAAAGGGAAGTAGTATTATGAATTTGAATCACAAAACAAATTAGGGATCGTGAGGAATTATGTGGATAAAAGAGACAATATGTGTACTAAATGTTTGAAATTTATAAGTAATAATTTTTAGAATGACTCTGTAGCAAATAAATTAAAGATGAAGCACACATCTTGGTTTCTAAGTAAATAAGTGCTGGAAACTTGATCTAAGTTCTAATGCTTGGTGCCAGAATTTAAAGGCCTTCTGCTTGATGTAATGTATTGCACCTTTCATTGTTTAAAAAACTCATAATATAAAATAAGTTAATCTTTGAATGCTGTTCACAGCATATAGGAAATATGATATTTTATGCTTTTCTATGTAGGTAACAAATGCTTATCTCCAATTTTTACGTGGTTCCTCTACAAAGATGGTTCTAGATTTTGTAGCTGAGATGCCAGTTCCTGGTGGCTTCATGAGGCCAGGCGACCTATCTACCTTTCTCAATATTGTCTTCTATACATGGGTCATTCTACAAGTATTTCCGGTAAATATTTGTCTAGTTTGTGAAAAGTTGCATGGTTGTGGCCAAGGCGCTTTTCTAGAGGATTTTTTTTGTATTTATCATTTATTAGAAGTTTCTGGTGTCTTGATCATTTACTTTCTTTCCAGTTGAAGGTTATGAGTTTCAGTTGTTGTAAGAAATTGAGTTTGTCTACTCATATGCTATTATTCTTTTCATTTGTGGCATTAGAGTTCTAATCCAGGATTTCAAATTCACTCTTTGTGTTTAAGAAAAGAATATTAGTTACTTTCTTTCTAAGAGTTAAAGACTTACGCGACTACAGAGATGCTAAAATCTTTTTTCGGTCTCGATATATGACAAAAGTGATTTTAATGTAGGTTATATTATCATCTCTGGTTTATGAGAAGCAAAGGAAGTTAAGGATCATGATGAAGATGCATGGCCTTGGGGATGTTCCTTATTGGATGATCACTTATGCGTATTTTCTTGTCATTTCTTTAATCTACATGTCCTGTTACTTTGGATTTGGTGTATTGACAGGTACTGCAGTCTACAGTTCAACTGCTTCTTTTACGTTTACACGAGCTGGTTCAATATTTTTTCTTGTTTTACAGGGTTAACAATTTTCAAGCTGAATTCATACCGTGTTCAGTGCATCTTTTACTTTGTCTTCACAAATTTGCAAATATCTATGGCCTTTCTCTTAGCTGCAGTATTTTCAAATCTGAAGACTGCCGCAGGTTGGTGTCTGTGTGGAACTCTGTAAAAGTCCTTTACAGTACACATGAGTAATCAACTCAAAAGGAAACTGATTTTCATGAATAATAACTGTTACATTTGGATATTGCAGTTGTTGCCTATACAATCGTCTTTGGGACGGGTATCCTGGGTTTTCTCCTGTTCCAGTCCCTAGTTGATGATGCATCATTTCCTCGTAAGTAGGTTATCTCAATTACTTTATCTTACACTTTTTCTATTTGAAAAGGTAAGGATTTTACTAATAGAACAGCATGACAAGTGCTCAGAATACTGTACAGGTGAGCAAAAGCATAGTTTTTTCTACCAAAAGTGTGGCCCTCTAGCCTTTACAATCCTTAAAGGGATTCTATGAATTCTAACAGTGTTTCTACCTCGATTACACCAAGAATGAAACAATACAAGACAATCAAATTTGATTCTTTCAGGCTAATTATTTTTTCATTGATTAATTCTATTTGGTATGTTGATCACATGAGTTGAGCTTAAATGAGGAAACCTGGTTGAGGATTTGTGTAGCCGACCCTTTTTTAAGATTGAGGTGTAATTGTTTTTGTAGTCACACTATTTGGAATCTACATGTATCTCTCGTGTTCACCAAATTTAACATTTTTTTTTTTTGGGAATAGGTGGTTGGCTAATTTTCATGGAATTATACCCTGGCTTCTCACTGTATCGTGGGTTATATGAGCTGTCCCAGTACGCACGAGGGGGATATATGGTAGGGACTTCTGGGATGTTCTGGGAGTATCTTAGTAACAGCAATAATGGCATGAGAGAGGTTCTGATTATCATGTCAATTGAATGGGTGGTATTTCTGATTGTTTCCTATTACTTGGATCAAGTTATATCATCTGGAAGTGGAAACCATCGGAGTCTTTTGTTCTTCTTGCCAAATTCTCAAAGGAAGCATTTAACGTCACTGGAGAAATCTTCTTTTCAGAGCGCAGAATCGAGTGTTCAAATTGAAAACAATGATGTTTCCGAAGAGGTAATTAATCTTGCTAATTTTAGATTTTCATGAACTAGCTTTGAAGAGGTTCATGAACTGATGGACCATAAATGCAAGGAGAATATTTTGAACTTGTTTGGGGTGGAGGGGGTGGAATGGTCAAGAGATAGGGCTTGGGGACATTGGGTGGGTGGGGAGGAGACAATGAACTTGGAAGTTACTTATGAAATTTGTTTTCCCTACTTTCATTAGGGAAATCATTTTCCTCATTTTTAAGAGCTTGTTTTCCTTGAGAAAATATCCTCCAAATATTTTACCAACCAAACATGAGAAAATTGAAAAAAAAAAATCCAAAGGTTTTCCTCCATACCTAACACACCCGTAGTCTCTTTTTTATGGTTTTGATTGATCCCCACCTCGAGAGCTAACTTTATGGGGTTGAGTAAGACCTACGGTCTATTTTCATAGCAATGTTCAATCCAAATTTCCAGTCCTTGGGCGTATGGAGCGTGGGAGAGTGAGGAACAGGGTGTTGGAGTCCAACATTGGTTGAGGGAATGAGTTTTTATCTCCTTATATGGTTTGGACAATCCTCGCCTTATGAGCTAGCTTTTGGAGTTGAGTTAGACCCAAAATTTAGCTTCTTTCACGGTATCATAGCCAAACCTGTCCTAATTCTTTGCTTATAATATTGCACTATTATCCACGCTTTAGATGTCTAGGCCTAAGTGTGCATGGGTGTTAAAGTGTCTCTTATTGGTTATGGGAATCAGTTGTTGCCTCCATACATGGTCATGGATAATCCTCATTTCATGAGCTACCTTTTGGGGTTTAGTTAGACCCAATGTCAATGTTTTTTCAGAACTCTCATTAAGTATATTTTAGTGTCTGTTATGGTTATTTGGATGCTTTCCATGTTCTAGTTGCAGTCACTTGAATCGTCCTGCAGTATGCCTATAGTTGAGTCATCTCATTGTAGTCTTTTGGCTTTCTTTTACAGAGAGAGAAGGTTGAACAGTTGCTAGAAAAGCCACATTCGAATTATTCTGCCATTTGCTACAACCTCAAAAAGATGTATCCAGGAAAGGACGGGAACCCCGATAAACTTGCAGTTAAAGGAGTAACTCTCGCCTTACCGCGCGGGGAATGCTTTGGCATGCTTGGTCCAAATGGTGCAGGAAAAACTACTTTTATTAGCATGGTTAGTGAAAGTTGTCTAAAGTAACTGGGAATGAATTTTAGTTACCACATAGCCATGTTTTCTTGGGTTAAATCAAGAACTGCTTGAACTGTGTACATTGCACTTTTCCCTAGCATTTTCAAAGTGTTGGAACTTATTAAGCTATGGTACTAAATGACAGATGACTGGGCTCTTGAAGCCAAGCTTTGGGAGTGCGTATGTTGAGGGTTTAAATTTGCGGACTCAAATGAACGAAATATATGGTAGCATGGGTTTGTGTCCACAACATGAGTAAGTTTATTTGTTTTCATCATGCCTATGAACACTTGGGGCGTCATTTTTGTTCTTCGTTTTGCATTTCAAAGTGTTGTCTATTAAACTTTCTCTGTTTATCCAATCCTTGTTAGCTTGCTCTGGGATACCCTAACAGGAAGGGAACACTTACTCTTTTATGGAAGACTGAAAAATCTCAACGGTGCTGCTTTAAGCGAAGTACGTATATATAACCATCAACTTCATTTCAACATCTACTTAAATGAAGCCTAAATTGAAGAGTGGTAATGATGGTTTTCTTATATATTTAGTGGCTTAGAGATGTTATATTTTGAAAGAAGATTAGCCCAGTCTCTTGCTGTTGCATAGTGAATAAAATGTTCCTAACTAGTCAATGCTGCTGTGAAAGAATTTGTTCATCTGATGATTAGCAGAATCCAAAAAATTGGAAATGAGTCACCTTTGTATCCTTACAACATTGCATTCCGTGAAGATAATTAGTCATTGTGGTCTTTAATTTCCTTAGGGATTCTGTTAACAACAAGTATCTTTTACAAGCTCTGAAGCAAATTGTAGAGAATAGTAGAATAAAAGTATAATTAGGAAACCTTCTGCTAGCCCAAGATCGTTAACTAAGATCGGAAGATTCAACTAAAGAAGAGGAAGCTACAAAGGAGAACTTGTTTATGGAAGAAGACTCTTTTATTTGGGTTTTCTTGGGTTGGTTACAAATGCACAATACCATCCCATATTTATACTAACCTATGGATGGTTCTAGATACTACAAAATCTAGATTATTCCATGATTCTCTACAAATATCTAATTCTCTAGAACATCTACAAGAAAAATCTAGTAGCATTATCTTCTACTCTAGATTATCTAGATATTTCTACAAGATACTTATCCAAGTGACTACAATAGATTATTCTAGTAACTTTCCTAAAAATCTAGGATTTTTGTAGTTCCAAAAAATCATCTTTATTTTTCACTCCCCCTTAAAGTGGTTTTTTGGAAACTACCCCACACTTGTCGTGGAAGAGCTCAAACGAAGCTTGGAGCCACGTCTTGGTGAAATCTCAACAGTTTCGTCCGGACTCCTCTTCTTTCACCAAATGATAAAGATTTTTTACTGTCACTTGATCCATGTAGATTATCTCCTTGTTGAGTTCTCAAACTCCCCCTAAAACTTAGCTTCCTTGCAGTTGTACTATCTAGAGATACATCTAAGATGGACAAGTTTGGAACTCCAATGCTCAAAATTTTAGAACACACTTCTTCCGATGCAACTCCATAATATTGAGAGATTTCATTAGAATTAGCCTTTTCATCTCGGTCGGTGATGATATTGTCATTTATTTTTTCTGAAGCCTCGGCACCATAGTAGGATACACTATCAGATTTCCTTTCGAGCTCTTCAAAACCTGTTTATCAGCTTTAGAGCTTTCGAAAGATATATCGTCTATCGCTTCGCCTGAAATTTGTCCTTCAAGATCGGTATCTCCATCTATTTGATCAACATTTTCTCCATTTGCTTCCAACATTTGATCTAAGCCAATGACTGACCTCGATATGGCTGATGATTGATCAAAGACTTCAACTTTCCTTATATCTTTCTCAATACTTTCTCCATAAAGGTCACCATCGGCATATATAGCTCCAGGCACTGCTTGTTTAGAATTTACTTCCTCGATTTCTTCGATAAAAGCTACCATATCACCAGTATGAACATCTTTAGGAGTTTCTTGCTTCATATCAATGACATCAGTGTCTTACTTCTCCATGTGGTCAACTGCATTATATTCTGAATCCTCGATCCAATCTCTTTCAAGGTTGATAGAAACCATAGCATCTATTGCTCGAGCCTCAACTATTAAACACTTTTCCCACTCTTCATCTTCTTCAGCAACCTTTTGAGCCATATTACTCTCCTTGGCTTGGCAATATCTTTTTATGTGTCTTACATTACCACATCGATAGCATCTGGGAGACTTCTTACCATAATAGTTAGAAGACTCTTCCTTCTTTCCAGCCGAGCTTGAATCACCTGAGAATCGAGAGTGCGACATATCTCTTGATTTTCCTTTGAAGTTTCTCTTGTCGGCTACAAGAGCATCTCCTTCTCCATCTTTGACAAACACACTAGCCAACTGTTTGGCTAGTAATTTTTGTGATGACAACAAATTTTCAAATTCCTCCAAGGATGGCTGTTGAGCCCATCCTTGAATTGACGTCACAAATGGAATATATTCAGGTTTCAACCCACGAATGACTATTCTTCTCATTCGTGCATCAGAGATAGCCTCTTCCAGATTCAACAAAGATATCTCAGAACATAAGTTCTTTATTTTCAAAAAATACTCAGCAATAGAAAGATTGCCTTGAATAGTGTTGGCCAATTCATTCTCCAATATCTGCCGCCGAGCTTCATTCTTCTTGTTGAACAAGTGATCGAGGGTCCTCCATATTTCATGAGCTGATTTACACTTTATTATGTGGTCAAATAAACTGGAGGAGATTGTCCTTTTCAGAATGAACTCCGCCTTCGCATTAACCTGCTTCCACTTCTTGTATATGTTATTATTTTCCGGTCTGTCAGCAGGAGGACTTGTGTCATTCCCATTAACAACATCCCACAAATCCTCTCCCACAAGGTATGATTTCATACATGTTTTCCATACCTTGTAACTGGACTGTTTCAACAACTCCATCCCCAGTCCATTAACACGGCCGCTAAAATCCATATAGGCAAACTAGTTGAATCTACCTCTAACCTGATCTTGAAATAACACCCGCAAGCCAACTACGACTATGACTCTGATACCATGTAGAGAATAGCAGAAGAAAAGTATAATTAGGAAATCTTCTGCTAGCCCAAGATCGTTATCGGAAGATTCAACTAAAGAAGAGGAAGCTACAAAGGAGTACTTGTTTATGGAAGAAGACTCTTTTATTTGGGTTTTCTTAGGTTGGTTACAAATGTACAATACCATCCCATATTTATACTAACCTATGGATGGTTCTAGATACTACAAAATCCAGCTTATTCCATGATTCTCTACAAATATCTAATTCTCTAGAACATCTACAAGAAAAATCTAGTAGCATTATCTTCTACTCTAAATTATCTAGATATTTCTACAAGATACTTATCCAAGTGACTACACTAAATTATTCTAGAAACTTTCCTAAAATTCTAGGATTTTTGTAGTTCCAAAAAATCATCTTTATTTTTCACACGCTAAGATGGACACACACTTCAATTTTTATTCAGATAAATCCCTTTATCATGACGGAGAATTGATTAATGCATTTATTTCTTCTCTTTGATCCTATCCTAATGCAACAGGCAGTGAAGAACTCTCTTAAAAGTTTTAATCTTTTCCAAGGAGGAGTTGCTGACAGATTAGCAAAAAAATATAGTGGAGGTATGAGGAGAAGACTCAGTGTGGCCATTTCATTGATTGGGGACCCTAAAGTATGTACGAATCTGTCCTCTTATATTATGACTTGAAATTTTGTCCTGGAGTCTTTGGTTCCAATTTGCTAATACCAACAGAATTCAATATTTTTAAGGTTGTCTATATGGATGAGCCCAGCACTGGACTTGATCCTGCTTCGAGGAAAATGTTGTGGGATGTCGTGAAGCATGCAAAGAAAGATAGAGCAATCATTCTCACTAGTAATCTGCTCTACACTTAGTTTTTATATACAAGCATTTCTCTTTTGGGTTGTTATTTTGTAGTTATCTGAAGTTTTGCCTGCAATTACCATGCAATCTCAAACATAGGCTCTATGAGTTGCTTCTTCTCTCATTCGGGATAACATCAGTGATGGTGTTCTTTCTCTTCCTCTCAGCACACTCGATGGATGAGGCAGAATATCTTTGTGATAGGATAGGTATCTTTGTGGACGGAAACTTCCAGTGCTTGGGAACCTCAGATGAGGTAACTTCTATGACCTTACCAACTAGTTTACAACTAAAATTTTGGAACTTGACTATCACATTGGATCTTGCATCTGTTACTGTGAATTGCTGAGAAAGTTAATATTCTAGATTTGATTTCCTACTCAATGAGCTAGGATAACATCTCAAAGGAGTGACCGCGCTTAAGGTTGGGAGAGTGGCAATGGAAGCTTGGATTTTAAAATTTCTTGTTTGTTGGTGAACCATTAAACCATTATCTAAATTAGTATATGGTTACTAAATCAATCTCATTAAAGATTCTTATCTTGTGTGATCAAATTTTGTTGATTCTCGTCCTAGTGTGATGCCACTTCTTTGGTCCGTATGATTATCCTACTCATACCTCATTCTGCAATCATGGTATCTAATCTTGCTAATACTAAACTGTATAATTAGCAGAAACCCTGTATATGGAGAGTTTTATTTACTGGTAAAGCTATAGTGTGTATTGCTGGAACACATTTCTGATCATATGTTAACTGTAAATGACAGTTAAAAGCTAGGTATGGGGGATGCTACATGTTCACCATGACTACATCACCAGAAAATGGGAGTAAAGTGAAAGACTTGGTGAAACGCCTATCTCCAAATGCGAAGAAAACGTACCATTTATATGGCACACAGAAATTTGAGCTTCCAAAAGATGAGGTGAAACTTTCAGATTTGTTCCTAACGGTTAGACAAGCAAAGGAGAGATTTCCAGTTCAGTCTTGGGGTTTGGCTGACACAACGCTGGAGGACGTCTTCATCAAGGTGGCAACTGAGCACAGTGAATCACTTCACTAATAATCTTTTAGTGTATGCTGTTATACAGACTACAGTAGCTGGGTTTCATCTGGTTGTTGAATCCTTCATTCTCTTGCTTGTAAGATATCATTTTATAGACAAGAAGAATTGTTGATTTATCTCAGTGAATTGCTCCACACACTGTTCATTTATATGTCTCTTTTGGTATATCACTCCCCAAGGTTTGCTTTGTTAGCTTCTGCATGACATCTGGTAATTTTGATTCTAACCCTTTCTAACCTACCATAATTCCTTTCTCCGGACTTAGAATTGGTTACAAGCTAACATATATAGATGAGTTTAGCAAAGTCAAATAGACTTTACCAAAAAAGCATATTCATACACTGAGCCACAGAAAGCAATTCAGACTCGTAACGAGTTCTCAAGGTGCTATATTGTAGAGAGAGAATCTAAATTACTATTAAAAAGTGAATATCATAAGGATATTGCATATACTGATTCCTTGGACCAAAATGAAGTAATAAAGGAGAAATACTTGTGACATAAGACAATCGAAACATTTACAGGTTAATTACACATGGTACTCTATACACAAAAAATGATATCAATATGCAAAACTTTTGAACCCGATCTAGAGGACTAAAAGCTCCTATTGAAAATGTTTCATCAAATTAACTAATACCAAGAACTTCACCTTTTGAAGCGCCAGTGGCTTATGGTAAACTCAGACTGATAGTATAAGACTACTATTCACCTTACGATCTCTTACTGTATCTGAGTTTACATACCTCAGTCCCTATATTTCCTAATAATATTGTCATGACAAGTGCATTTTGAGTTGTGAAGGGTCAATTACAATTCCTTGGTTTGTAGGTGAGTTGTTTGTTGGAGGATCTCTTAGTTGAATATGAGGTGGTATTGGCATTTCTTCTGAGAGGCCATATATGCAAGGACAACCTGTTTCATCTGGCTCCCAATATACTTCCACCATAATACCTCCGGGATTCTGTGGAGACTTTGTTCCTGGAATTCCAATGAATTGTGCTCCCACAGGTACCTATTGACATATATATTTATGTATTAATAGAAATTTTCGACTGAAGTTAATCTTGTACTAGACTAGTACTTATTATATAAACAAAGACTGACTTACTTCAACAGAGTTTCCTGAGTTCAATGTAAGAGTTTTAAATCTTCCTTCAGCTATTGCAGTTTCCACATCTGCCTGTTTAGCTATGTTCATGAAAACTTCTTCAAGAGTTGTAAGACCTAGCTGGATGTCTTTTACACCAAACTCACTTTGTCTAGCTTGAAGCTCAGCAAAGAATTCCTGATAGATGTAAAAGCCAATATTGGAATGTGAGAAGCTAAACATCGTGAAGTGTATATAAGTTAAATCCTTGAGTTATTGTAGATATTACCGTCAACATCTTTTCCCTTTCATGAGGAATAACATAGGTAAGGAAGCACTTATTTTCATCTTTAGGCACCACATCCAAGTGCTGTCAACAGAGTTATATGTTAGCTTTAAACAGTACTTAATAAAAAGAGAGAAGATTGAAAAGAAAACAAAAAGTAAGAGGAAGTAGCTTTTGACATACACTTTTAAAGAAGTGTTTCACAGCTTCAGGAGATGTTGTTTCACTAACTAAGCCTACATTAGCAATGAAACCAGTACCAAATTTTGCTTTCAACCTAATGGAAGTTCCAATGCAACGAAGCCTTCCCTTTGCCATGATACCAATACGGTCACTTAAGACATCAGCTTCTTCCATTGAATGGGTTGTCAAGATAATGGCACGTCCTTTTTTGGCTTTCTCGATAATGTCCCAAACGTGCCTTCGAGTAATTGGATCCATACCAGTAGTCTATGAAGATATCAGGGAAAGAAACTGTTAAAACAGAAGCATAAAAGCTGATAAAACATCATATGGAAAGAATTTTTAACTACCAGTACCTACCGGTTCATCCAAAATAACCAACTTTGGATCTCCAATAAGGGCAATAGCAACACTAAGACGTCGTTTCATTCCTCCACTATAACTACAAGATCTCATCTTCGCTGACACCTTAGTGATTTTTGACTGGGATAATAGTTGAGCTACCACCTGTTTTCGATTGAAGAACTCATTTGGTAAGATTTAAAACAGCTATTTCATAGAATCTTTATAAAGGTATAGAAGGGTCGATATAGTTTAGGCTTATATGCAATACCGTGTCTACTGAAGCAGGGGGTAGACCTTTAATGTTGGCAAAAATCTGAAGGTTCTCTTGTCCGGATAATGCATCCCAAAGAATATCAAACTATAAAATGAAAAAATGAATCAATTTCTACAATATAAAAGGCAGTATGCTATCAGCTGGTTCCATTGAAGGCTTGAAAACAGAAAATAACAAGAAGAAGAAATGAAAAGAATAGATATGTTACCTGGGGGCAAACTCCCATCATCCTTCGAATGTTTGTCATGCCCATAGAACTTCGTATGGACTGATTATATACCAATGCTGTTGAAAAATGCTTCATGTTACACATATGCAACTTTAATGAAGGTAAAATATGATAAAAGTTGGGATCAAAGCTATTACCATCTCCTGCTGTAACAGGATTAATCCCAGTCAAACAACTTATAGTAGTAGTTTTTCCAGCTCCATTGGGCCCAAGCATACAAAGTAGCTGATCCTTTTCAACGTTCAACCATAAGCCCTACGGTCATGATTTAAGAAATGTGAGGCCATTATTCTCAGCTGGCTAGTGCTGAAATACTAGTCAAAGAAAAGGACTCTAAACAGCAAGATGCAAATTGGTTGACAGTTTGGATGGCTAAACAAAGAGTAAACAAGTTCCTGTTTTAACACTTTTTGCGAAAATTCAGAGGTGGAATCAGAATTTGAAGTTTAGGAGTTTCTGCAACAACCTCAAGTAAATATTACAAACAATAACTGGGTTCACATTAATATTTATAGATATTTTGTAGATTTCTTAATATATGTACAAAGCCAGGATAAAAATTATCGGCTTCATGATGTACTAAATTGCATCATCAACATAGCTACTGCTACTACTACTATTATTTTCATATGGACCATAGATAAAGTACCTTGACACTATGGAAAGGAGGACTTTTTTTTCTACAGCAGCAGCAGCAGCCACCTGTTTTCTTTCCAGGATATGTCTTAATAAGACCTCGTATTTGAACTGCATTATTGGAACTGTCACCTTCCATAGCTTGCTTTTTAACAGTGTTTTCTTCTGTAAGAACGTCTTCGTCATCTGGTGTAATAGGATCCAGCCGTGGCAATGAGCCTGAACAGATGCTACAGTTTCCTCCCTCTAACATTAGAAGGAACAGAGTAATTAGATTTTTACAGCTTACAGAAAGAATAGATAGTACGGCCAAAAGCTCCATGGAGAGCAACAAAAGTCCACAGACCCCCCAATTGACACCAACGAGATAGTACAGTAAAGTGGGAGTGTATGTAGTGTTTACCTTTCACACTACTTCCACCATTTCCAGTCCAGTAGCCAGGATATAGGAAGTACAATTTTGATTTTCTCACACCAGATATATTTGGAATTATGTTGTCGAAGTATATAGCCAGGACGAGCCAGAAAAAAAATGTTTTCACAAGTAGTATATACACATCATGCTGTTAACGTAAGGGGAAATATATTAGTTGCAAGAAGAAAACGGATGAGGCAAGGGCCATAGGTGGCGATAGACGTACCATGGTAGTTACACAGTCTGGTTCTTTAGGTAAACACTTTGCCCTAGTACTCCAGCTAATACCTGGATCTTTAAGAGTGTCAGTTGCTTTAGTAAGTAACTGAAGACCTATAGTAAGAAGATTTGGTGGGAACAATGACCAATAAACCCTATGGCCATTCGAATATGTTGCGGAGTAGGGATAATTAGCCAGTTGTGAACCAATCTGAAAAATGGAACATGACGAATATGTTATTCCACAGATGATCAGTAATAAACAATAAAACTATGTTTCAAGTTAAGGGCGGACTTACCATAGTAATGAAACCAACAATAAAGATGACAAAAGCCACATTTGTCGCTGAAGCTGCTTTGGTAAGGAAAGTAGACAGCCAATATCCAAAGGCAACCTTGCAAAAGGAACATAAACATTTATCAAACAAGTTTAGCATTACCAAAACTCTGTATTTGGTAAAACTTAAAAAGGTTTAGAGGGATGATTGAGGCGTACCATAGTAAGTTGGAAGAGGAAAAACAGAAGGAACACAACCAATACGTTATTGCGCAAGAAAAAATCAAATTGAAACATCATTCCAAAGATCACAGTAAGCGTAGAAGAGAAAAATATGAGGAGTCCTTCCCAAGTGATCCATGACAACCAATAGGCTGTATCAAAAAGGCCCATCATAGTCATTGCCTGCAAGGGCCCAAATATGGCATTTAGAAAATGAAACAATTAGACCAAAGTTATCTTCATGATTTTCTACTTATTTCCGCAACATTAATAAAACTATATACCTTACAAAAAATAAAATAATTTCAAGTGTTCAATCTTAAAGGTTGAACCTATCAAGTTTACATTCTGGATTCTTATCAAAATGGCGATTACCTGTCGAAGCTTGAGTTCCTTTTCAGTGATCAAAGCACTGACTTGGAAGACAAAACCAAATATAGCAACTGCCATGAAAAAGATCATTGCTGATAAAGTCACTTCGTTGATTGTTTCACCAGGAGGATGGGGAAATTCTTTAAAACTGACATCCCAAGGGAAATTCAGGTCTGAAAATGTATATAAAAAGTTAGTCAATAAAACACAGAACAAAGGTGTGATGTGCTTAAGAAAAGTATATGTACCTCCAATCAGATTCCTCGCGATTTCACGTTCTGCTGCTATTTGAAGTGGGATTTGGAACTTAAAAGTTGGATCTTCAGTTACTCCTCGTTTCACTACCTCCGTGGAGTTTGTCTGAATACCATAACTAATTTTATTCCCCCTCGCTATTGTAAAGTGCACAGCTGCAGGACAACGCACAGGATTATTGAAAAGCCAGTTATCCACATCCTTTGCTGTGTTAAATGCTAGAACCTGGCACAACAAACGAGCAAACTTTAACTGTCAATCCATCAAATCAAAAGAATCACGGTACAATAGATTAAAAACAATATACTACTAAAAACACGATATATGTATATGAATTTAACATTTGTGCGTAATTGATCCAGCATACCTTGTTGTCAGGAATAGGCCTACCAGGATTATTTGCCATAATTCCCTTAACAACATCTTTTATAGTTTTACTATGTTTTCCACTCCAAATGAAATCATAGCATGGAGTCTTAATATAAAACTTGTCCTCACAAGGTGGGATAGGTGGCGCCATAAGAGGTTTAGGATCGCGCAATTCTTTAGCATAGCTGTTATCTGCATTGCGCGATTCATCAGATAATTTAATGCAGAATAGAAGGAAAATGAAGAAGAAAGACGAGAAAAGCTGTAGGAATGTTGCGGGCTTGTTGCGCAATGCAAGCAACACATTTTTCTTAAATAATGTTTTGTATTGCTGCATTAGCAGAGGGATTCCCCCCTGCAATTCCATTGCTCTTCTCTCTTCTTCTTCTTTATCTTCAATTCAAATTCTCCTTTTTTTTTTTTTTTTTTTTTTTTTTTTTTACTTTTTTTAAAACTTATTTCTTAAACTTGCAACGTCTCATTAATTAAATATAAATAAAACTACTGATCTTAAATAGTGACAAACCGATTTATGCGCAAACAAATAAGCTACCTTTTATTTTAACTCTAAAAAAATAATTTTGTGGTTAATTAACTTGTTAGTCAATTTTAAGACATTAATTTACCACCAGGTTTAAAGGCGAAAGAAAGGGCACTTCACTGTTACCCTGAAAGAAAGGGCAGATCACTGTTACCCTGAAACAACTCTTATTTAAGGGATATTTACTTTTCATTACGAACTCATTTGAAGTAACTTAATAAAATTAAAAAAGAAAAAAAGAAAAAAAAAGAGGATTGTTTTTCTACTTTAGTTACTGGGGCTGAAACAGAGGTCCTTCAATGGCAGACTCCGTGACAGCTCCAGCGACTTACGGGACTCAAGCCGATGCTTTGCTAAGGAAGAATTTGACATTTCAGGTACGGCTTTTTCTCGAATCTAGGATTTCTAAAATATGAGTGTGAGTTAACAATAAATTAAGTGGGAATATGTCAAAAATATTTTGGATGAATATATAGTACGTATTGAATTTTTCTCGATGAAAGTTTTGTCTCTGCCACGGATCCAATTTTATTTTTTTTGGCTTTGTATGTGCAAGTTTTTCTCTCTGTGATACAAATATTAAGGGTGAAATGTTTCTTAATTGGGGATGGAAAGCTGTACGTTTGCATGGTAAGACTACATAAATCTGCAAAAATTTCAATTCGCCTCACCCCACATGATATTAAATCCTAAAATTTTAAAAGGAGATATTTTGGAAGTATAATTAATTTAATATTAACTTTTTTATTATCATCTCCTAATTGCTGCTGACAAAAGGATAGATATTTAAAGAGGTAGACGTAATATTTTAAACCATATAGAAAACCAATGTCATTAATGTAATCTTGGAGGGAGTTTTCTAAATTTGTTTTGGTTAAACCGGCAACCTGCCCTGACCCCACATTTCAACCCGCCCCGTCCTTCCCCGCAACCATCCCGGTGACTGGTGAGTGTGACTCAGAATTTAAGAAATGTTTTTGATCGGATCCGCAGGAATCAATTGAAAAGGAAAAATCCGTTACATGTTTTTTGCCTTTTCTTTGTTATTTGAGGGGAGAAACTCAGGATTAAAGAATCTGATGATCCAGCTTTGATAATAGGTGAAGTAACTCAGGATCATTATACAAAACGATGCATGTTATATTCTCAGCGAGGGTTATGGCAACTTAATATATACTGTCATTACAATCATTTCTTTTATGAGTTGAATAGGCTTTGTACATGATCCAGAATTCCAGATTATGATAATTTACATGTAGTATCATTTTTTTGCTTCTCAACTGAAGTGGTTTGTTGTCAATTTTTTTTGATGCAGAAACGAAATGTCAAGACAAATGTTCGCCTCATCTTAGTCCCTATTTTACTCGTTCTTTTAATAAGGTCCATTGAAATCTCGAGTACTGCAATGACGTACAAAGACACTAAATGTGGCTGCCAATGTGTCGATAAAAATGGTACAGGAAAATGCGAAGAAGTATGTGGTCTGGAATACTCAAATTCGTTACAAGCACCAAGTTGTGAAGTTAAAGAACCATATGAATGGCATCCTGTTTTCCAGTTACCGGAATCTCAATTTAGTGCTGTAAAAACTGATGTTATTACATATCCAGACTTGCCTAATGAGTCATGCAGAGACTCTAATTCTTGTCCAGCTATTATACTTGTCACAGGAACTGATCAAACTTTTGGACAAAGTATGTTTTTTTCTGAAAAAAACTAAGACTAGTTTTTTTTTACCTACAAAAAAAAAAACAAGGTTTCTAATGAATTTTTCGATTGATATGGAACTTCATAGGTGTGAATGGGTACATGGTAAAAAATGACACAACCGTAGAGACTACTTCTATCACTAACCGGATCGTTGTGAGTCCCTTTCCATTTTCATATTTTTTTTTTCCCTTGGATTAACTGCTATATATCATGGACCCTGTGAACTAGCTATGAAATCTTTCAGGGTACAGAGATTCCAGCAGCGCGTACGGGTTTTCAAGACCCTGCTTTCAACTCACCAAAGGCTACATTCTATATTATTCAAGCTGGGTGTCCTGCGGATCACAAGGGTGAAGAGATCAATGATGATCACGCAACATATAGTACGATTTATGCTTGTTATTTCTAACTGGACTAATAGCTTGATCTTGTTGATGTTACATTTAGCATATTCATAGCTCTGACCTTAATTTCCTCCTGCAGTGTTACAATGTCGTGAAGGTTTATCCTTGTGGCGTAATAGTCCCTCTGAGATCAATGATGAGCTGTTTAAAGGTTACATAAAGGGGAATACGGAGAAAAAGACAGGCGAGATAGCAGCAGGTTGTCTAATGCTATTTTAGTACTCCGTGATTCATGTAATTAATATCAATCTCTTTTCTTAACAAAGTTGTATGATCTTCTTCTTTTTGCAGCATATGATTGGTTAAATACAAATGAAAATAGGTTCAATGTGAGTGTTTGGTATAATGGAACCTATAAGTATGGCGGTCAAAGTGAACAATTGGTACGGGTGCCTCCAATGGTGAACCTGGTAAATCATTTACTCTTCTCCGATATGTTATTTCTCTCCTTATCAACAATTGTCAAAATGTTATCAACATGATCAGATTAATCATTAATGTCGCGGAGAATCTTATAAAGTTTATCTAATTCATTCAAGGCTTAATGAAACTAAGTGTTTGTACAGGCATCAAATGCCTTCCTTCAAAAGTTGCTTGGACCTTCCTTCAATATTCTGTTTGATTATACCAAAGAAATGCCCAAGCACGGAAGTATGAGGATGTCGGAGATTTCTTCTCAGATGGGACCAATTTTATTTTCATGGGTGATTTTACAGCTTTTCCCAGTAAGTAAATAAGTTGGATTGTTTTTTCCTTCTTATAAGTTTCCCTTTGTCATTCGTATAATAATTGCATGATGGAATAAGTTTCATATATATGATTTGCTATATTGGCTATTGCTATCCTGCCTTTTCGTGTTCCTCATGTTCGTGCTCTGGTTAACTATTTGCAGGTTGCTTTTGTAGCTCTGGTTTATGAAAAGCAGCAGAATCTACGAATCATGATGAAAATGCACGGACTTAAGGATGGCCCCTATTGGACTATTACTTATGCTTATTTTCTTCTCATATCATCTCTCTACATGTTTGGCTTTGTGGCGTTTGGCTCACTCTTAGGTAGTGACACAGCTTTTAAATTGATTCCTTCACTAAACTCGTATTTAGTGGCTCGATAACTTATCTTTTTTCTTCTTCTCCTCCATTTGCAGGAATAAGTATCTTTCTTCGTAATGCTTTCAGCATCCAGTTTGTGTTCTACTTCATCTACATAAACTTGCAAATCGCATGTGCATTTCTGCTGGCTGGATTTTTCAAAGATGTTAAGACAGCCACAGGTGTGATATCTTGACTATTGTAAGAATTAGGATTCTTATGTTAAAAGTATATATATATATATATATATATATATATATATATATATATAATCATGAGAAGGATAAATTGTTTTAATTTCAGTCAATAGCATGTGATATTTAACTAATTCATGCATCTACGTTTGTTGTATCAGTCATGGGCTACTTGGTGGTGTTTGCAAGTGGTCTCTTGGGATCATTCTTTTTCGCAAACTTTCTATCTGGTGCTTCAATATCAGGTAAGTTGATGATCTAGCTGTAATTCCTTTTGTGTTTTGCTTCATGTTTCTGCATACTGCGCTGACATTGCATCGTTGTGAATGATATTGTAGAAGTGTGGATTATATTGATGGAGCTATATCCTGGATTTGCTCTTTATCGTGGATTATTTGAGTTTGGGGAATATAGCAAGAGTGGTCTTTATACGGGTGAAAGTGGTGGCATGAAATGGGCAAATTTGAGTGATCCTGGTAATGGGATGAAACAGGTTATGATTATAATGTTAGTGGAGTGGATAGTAGTTCTCCTTGTTGCTTTTTACTTGGACCAGATCAATTCATCAGGGAAAAGTCCCCTATTTTTCTTGGAGAACTCGCGGAAGAAGCAGACACTATCCACTATGAACTTATTAGAAAAGAAGGATTCTGGAGTTTGTCTTGAAATGGAGAAAGAAGATGTTGCACAAGAGGTACACTTGATAATTTTGCCATTCATAAAACATGTTTCACCTCTCTCTTTAACATCAACATATACGTAGTCAAAATAACGTTTTGCATCTGAAAATTGTGGACATCAGAACAAAACTGATAGATTTATAGTTCCTACAAATATAAGTAGTCTTTTTGTTGTTTTATTTCAATTCAACATTTCCTCCCTTAATTTCTATGTTTGAACAGAGGGAAAAGGTCGAACATATGGTAGCTGGATCAACATCAGGTTATCCCATCGTTGTTGACAACCTGAAAAAGGTTTATCCAGGGATAGATGGAAACCCCGATAAATATGCAGTTAGAGGACTGTCACTTGCTGTGCCTGAAGGAGAATGCCTTGGTATGCTTGGCCCCAATGGTGCTGGCAAAACATCATTTATTAGTATGGTAAGTTCCGCGATATCCTTTAAGACATTAGTTTTTTGTTTACTTAGTTACATCGAGTAACAAAGTGTTGCAAACAGATGATTGGGCTGACAAAGCCAAGCTCCGGTGCTGCATTTGTTGACGGCCTGAATATAAATACAGAGATGGACAAAGTATACACCGTCATGGGTGTATGCCCTCAGCATGAGTATGAAAAAACAAAGTCAAGTTGACAATTCATAGTTCCTACTCAATGATCTACAAATACTAATTAATGAAATCGTATACAGCTTGCTTTGGGATACATTAACAGGAAGGGAGCACCTACTTTTCTATGGAAGGCTTAAAAATCTGAAAGGAGAAGTTTTACATCGAGTAAGTTATGGTCCCGTTCCTAAATTTGATTCCCCCTCTTGCTCGTCAATGGATCTTACTTACATCCGAAAGTTGTTACAACCTACAGGCAGTTGAAGACTCTCTTAAGAGTCTCAACTTGTTTAACGGAGGCGTTGCTGACAAGCAATCTGGGAGATATAGTGGTGGAATGAAGAGAAGGCTAAGTGTTGCTATTTCACTCATTGGAAATCCCAAGGTACGTTTCTTCCTAATATGTCGTTTTCATTTTCTCCTCCTAAATTATGAAAAATTGAACTATATATGCAAATTTACCAGGTTGTCTACCTGGATGAGCCGAGTACTGGACTTGATCCAGCTTCAAGAGATACCTTGTGGACTGTTGTGAAGAATGCACGGAAAGGCAGAGCGATAATTCTCACTAGTAAATCTACTTTCCATCTCTAGTTTCATTGTTTTTCCATTTCGACATGAATAAGCACTACTGCAAAGACTTACTCATCGAAATGCATAATCTTGAAAGTAATTAATTCCACTAGTACTGTTTTTTTTTTTCCTTTTTTAAGGAAATGGTATGATTACTGATAATTACTTGGTGAGACTACAAAGGGTATGCTGTTCTTGTTGTATTTGTGGTATGATTACTAACATAGATACTAATTTCAGCCCATTCAATGGAAGAAGCGGATTATTTATGTGATCGCTTAGGAATCTTCGTTGATGGAAGCTTGCAATGCATAGCAAATTCATCAGAGGTAATTTCAAGCTTTTACACAAACAATGATAATTCCAATTTTGAACTCATGAGTTGCAACAATTGAAACTATGTAACAATGTTGGACTTAACTAGTTTTTTATGACTAGAAGTGATGAATGAGTTATTTTCCGCTCATACTGTATTATCCACAGTTGAAGGCAAGATATGGAGGGTCTTACGTGCTCGCAATAACTACATCAGCTGATAATGAGGTGGAAGTGGAGAACATGGTGCGACAGATATGCCCAAATGCCAACAAAGTGTATCATTTATCGGGTACACAGAAGTTCGAGTTGCCAAAGCATGAATCGAAAATTGCAGATGTATTTCAACTAGTTGAGAATGCAAAGAGTAGATTTCCAATTTATGCTTGGGGTATGGCTGATACAACTTTAGAGGATGTTTTTATCAAGGTTGCTTCTAGTGCTCAATCCTTTAATGAAGCATGATCATAGCATTCAACCACAAATTAGAAAAAAAGAAAAAGAAGGATCATATGTTCATGATGTTTTTTTTTTTTGCCTTAATTAGGAAATATTTAGGTTCATGTAGATACATCAAATACAGAGCATATGTGACTCTTATTTTGTCATGTAATATGTGTACAATGATGCCAATCTCCGGGCGTTTTGTGGAATAGAAAGAGTTTGTTGTATCAACAAAGTATTAGTCAACCTATTTAATTGATACCTCCAATGTCGTTGAGTGATTTAGTTTACAAAATAGCAAGCAAGCGTAACTAATGTGTGTAGAGTTTACCAAGTAAACAATTCAGTACAAAACTCTTTGAGCTGCAAGCCTCATTTTACCTCAATCAAACAAAATCAACCATCTCCTATACATAGCAAGGCAAATCAAGGGTAAAAATTCATAAATAGCAGATAACTGTTTCTCTATTTTATTCTTCATGGAGCCAAAATTCTGCAATGTCTACTAAAGTTTAGTATATATTTAAAAGAAGTTTTATGAGAATGGTCAGAGATGGTTAACATTGTCTCTTTCAGCGGGAGCATTTTCACCATATTGAGGACGTGATCTTAGATAGAATGTATTTGCTATTTACTCTCCTTTTATTACATGATTGGTAAGCTGGGACTGGTGATTCGATATGGCATGACACATTTTCAGCTTATTGAGGACGTGATGTTAGATAGAAGGTTGTGAACGACACAAATTAGGATAGAAAATTAGTAGGTAGTACAGCATTGTATTACTTTTCTTTCTATACTAGTAGTCGTAGTATTTCTCATGAAGTTTCTTAGGCTTCCATTTCTACTAGTGTCTCTTGTACTTCTATTATCGCACTACTTTTTTTTTCAGAATGTTTTGCCATGATTTAATTTTCACTTTCTATTATTTTTGTTTTCGATCTACTTTTATTTGTTTTTCCTTGAATCGGGAATCTACAAAAACAACTTGTGTTGGTGCATTTTTCTCATTACTATTCCAATATTGAGACGACAAATTCTGCTAAACGAGTGCAAAACATATTATCTAAAGATGGAATTGAAATAACCATTGTGGATAGAGCCCAAAAGGCTTTTAAATTAAAGGTACGTTCAACTCATAAACATCATCAAAAACTCTTTTTTCTAGCAGTCAATAATTAAATGGAAAGTCTAAATTAAAGGAAACCCCAAAAAAAACAAAATGGTAACTGCTGAATAAAGTAGGAAAGAAATTAAAACAAAAAAAAAAGTACAAAGATTAAAGACTATTGCATAAGTAGGCTTCTAATTAGAGCTGCTTGAGTAGTATCTGATGATTCCAATAATTCTGATAATCTGTCACTCAGATCATCAACTTCTCTATGCAAACTTTTTATGTAATTGCATGTATCTTGCAACACCCTACTTGCTGAAACCTGCTCCAAATAAAACACAAATAAATTATTAGGAGTAATTCAGATAATCGGACTCGATTTGTACGTGTCATCCTTGATCAATAGTCTAATATATTAATTAATGGGATCTTCACACAAATAGCTGGACAGATTTACTGTTTGCTTTTTCTAGCTGGTGTTTCAGATTGGAATAATATATTTAATTTTAAGCAAATAAATTTATTACTCATATCAGACAATTAACTTTAGTAAGTTCACAAATCAAGGGACAAATTAAAAAGAATCCAATGTTGGAATCTCTGTTAATTTATTAGTACTTGGGTTCTAATTTTTCAAATACCAAGAACTTAACTAAGACCAATAAAATCTAAAAATGTATTAGATGTTCACTGAATTTTACTAATTTTAAGAGGAAATAATAAGAAATTAAGATTACTATGTTCAAATAGTATATTTAATGTATTTTCACTTTTTTTTGCTAGAATAATATTTACAGAAAGATGCTTCCACACATTGTAGGGTTCTTCCACAATGCATACTTTTACCTTAAAAAATGACAAAAAAAAGTAGGTGGGAGGTGGGAGGGGCATACATATAAGTTAGTATAAACATTTAAATTTTACCTACATTGTTAGGGGGTTAAATAGAAAATAATATGATGGATACATTACATACACATTATTATGGGAAGAACCCTAATATGTCTAAGGGTTTCAAGATTTTATATGAGGGTGACTACCACTAAATTTATCATAATTTTCTTAGTGAAAAGGGATTCAATTTGTGTAGACGCCGCGAGGAGAGATGAAATTAATTACCTTGTCAGAGGATCTATTCCTGAGCTCTGGAAGAAGTTGTTGCAATTTGTTAACAAGATCATTGATTTGGTCCTCACTTATCCTTGGTCCTCCTGAATGTCTTGATGATCTTGACCTTCTGCTAGACATCTTTCAAATATTTTTACTACTATATATTATATGTTTAATAATTGTAGATGAACTAATTAGAGACAAAATTATATAGAATGGACAAATGATCTAGAAGTGTATGTGTTGCTATGGAGAGTGTGAAAGAGAGAGAAGAAAAGTAATCTTAAGTGCACAAAAACACAAGTAGTGGTGAAGACAATTGCATGGAAGAAATGAATGTGTTTAGCTTGTCTTTAAATAGGGTTTTGGGAGAGAGAAGAAACAAGTTAATTAATTAATTTGCATTTCTATGTTATGATCCTTCTTATTGTTAAATTTTTATTAATATTATTTCAGGTTGAACTAAGAAATTTTGCAATTTCTATGCATGTGCTCTCTCTTAATGTGTGTGAGTGTGTCAGAGAATACACGTAATACCATGTTATTTTATTTACATCTACGTAGTACTATCTAGTATATTTTAGAAATGCATATATGAAGTTAATTCATGATATCGTCACTAATTATCTCTTCTCTAGAAGTGGAAAAATAACTTCATGACATATGGTATATCTTTTCCAAGAAAAAACTTACTCATTTTTATTACACTGATATTTTTATTAATCGAATTAATATATGCATGATATGTGCAACTCTACATGTGTTGCAAATCCCTTTCTAGTTTTTTCAAATTAATCCTACGAATAGGTGAGTGATTTATACACAATATATATCTATATTATATAATAATACGTAGAAATATCAACTTAATTTTATCTATCGAATATTACGTGAAAAAAACATAAGACAAATGCTCTGATCGATCTGAGCAGTATGAATATATAAAATCTTGTGTGAATCATCAAAGACCACCTTGCAAGACTAAATAGTATTCTTGGATGACCAACAATGAAATAGTATCGTGAGGAGAGGGTGAAGTACATAGTTTTACTTCAACTTTATAGTTTAAAACATGTTTGGATGTACTTAATTATAACTTATTATAATTTATAAGCATAAATCATAAGTTTGACATCTTAACCTACACTTCAACTTTATAGCTTAAAGTTTGTTTAGATGTATTTAATTATAACTTAGGACTTATACGCACAAGTCATAAGTTAAAAAATTTAACTTATAACTTTTGACTCATTTTTATTATTTTAACTTTAAAATACTTTTTCTTATCTTAGTCAAATATTATAAAAATATCTAAAAATTTACGCATAAATAAATCAATTCAAACAGACCGTTTATCATAAAAACAGGCCACGGTTGACTGGTCAAGATTCATATTTCAGGCAAACATGTTATTTTTTGTTTTCCTTCAAATAGAAATACACTGAGGAGACACGTAGAAGGCAAAAATAAGCGTTACACATGACCGACCCTATTAACAGGATTTATTTTGTTTATCTTATGGTTGTTTTTACATGGTTTTTTTTTTATAATATTAGCATAATGAGGTCACTCATGAGGCTAGCTAGCTAGATGAATCAATCCATATCTCATATATCTTCAGTATCAGTATATTATCCACTTTGACAGATCTAATTTACTATAGTATCAGTGATGATCAAAAGCTAGCTCTTTAATTTTTCCTATAAACTGACCAAATGCACTTTACAGATTCTGATATGCCCCATTAGAATCCTTTTTCAATATCTTCTTGCATTTTTCAATTGTTTTGGCAACTGTTAACTGTACTAGTACTAGCTATAGTATTAGTCATATTGTGTCTTTTTTTTTTCTCCGATATTCAGGTTGGAGCCCAACTAACTCTGGATTCGTGTCGGGAAGTCCCACAAGTGCTCCCTAACAAAGATAAATTCATACCCAATGGGACTAAAATCCAAAACCTCTTAATTGAGAATGAAGAACTATTTATCACTCTAATATAACCGTTCGTTGGTTAGTCATGTTGTGCCTTTATAAATGTAGCTCAATGCTCATCTATCTATTCTGTAGTGTTCACATCGAATTGAACTTAGCTAGTGTCAATTAATGTTATTAGTATAATAATCAAGTTGAATATTCGTGATTGACTGGTATGTGGGCCTATATTATATGTAGACGTTACTAGGTGCTCAACCTCTCATTATTTTTTACAAACCTATTTATATAGGAATTATTATTTTCTTAGTCCCAAATTAATTTGAGTTAGTTTGACTTAACATAAAAAAATTTTAAAAAAAAAAACTTTGAAAATTTGTAGTCTAAAATAAGTCATAGTCTATGTGATTATAAATCATTTCATAAAGTTAATTGTTACTATGATTAAAATATGTCATTCTTTTAAACTTACTAACAACATTGATGACATTGATCGTGTAATTCAATATGTTCAAGTGTACTCAAACTAATTTGATTCTACACGGTTCTTTTTTTTCTTCTAGGCTACATTATTACTTGTGATTAGCATAGTTTAATTAACCTATATATACCATACGGATTTGAATTAATCATATAATGTTCTTCGAATAGCGAAAAAATAAGAAAAATGGGAGAATTTTGAAGGGACCACTAGTTTAAGGTCACAGTGTTATGAGACCTATGAAATTTTCATTGGTGTTGAAGAGAATAAAGCCCTTAATTGTTTCTTCTAATCATTAGAAAACTGATTTTAATTCAACGGAAGACTAAAGGAATCTTGTGAAATGAGGTTTTAATTAATTTCATGTCTTAAATATATATATATATATATATATATATATATATATATATATATATTGTCTTGATACGTAGCATACCTGGAATCTATTTTGATTCAGTACAGATTCATGATGAAGTTTAAGTTGACAACTAATTGTCATATTAATTAACATGGTCTACGTGTTTGCTTAACTTATTACAATCTCCCAAGCTAGGCTTCATTATTTTCCTTCCCACTTTAATTAACTTCAATCCTTGGTATGCTGGACAAGCATAGATAATTTTAAATTAAAAATTTGATAATAAATTATATTAGTATATTAATAGTATCGTAATAAAATAATAAAAATGACAAAAACTATCCTTGAGGCTCCTCTCACCTCCTCAAATCCTTTTTGTTCTGGATAAGATGATGGATATTTTTGTAAATAAACAATTTTTTTTTAGAAATTATACATATATAATACTTTTAATACAATAAACTAAATAATCAATAAGGAATAATATCAGAATAAGTAATCTCATGAATGAGTGAAATCTGGAAAAAATAAGGGAGGCGATTGTTATGATACGTTAAATAATAGTATTGATAGTTATTTTTTGTATTATGAGTAAATTCTTTCTGATAGTATAATTTTTCCTATTTTTGAGCTGAGATTTACAATTATAAAAATTAAAAAAAGCAGTTGACATGATTTTTCATTAACACATGGTTGCAGAGCATCCAATGGTTGGACAGAATGAGATTCCATGAAAATAATGTCTCTTGTCTTTATATTTCATACATGTATTATATTTAGCTACTTTTTTGTGCCAAATGATTAATAAATTGCATGGATATTCTTTCTGATTCTCTACAGAGCTTCAAGTAAACATCTTTTCCAGCAATTTAATTTCTACTTGAAATTACTTCGGGGTATTTCTTCATTTTTTATGTTAATAACTTAATAAATATGAAGTTAACTAGGTATGTCATGAAACTAAATCGTACTACTAGTATATAGCAAGCTAAGTATATATAGTCTGTTAAAATGAGTCCGAAACCAAAAGGGCAATAAAATTCTCCGAAAATTTTAAAAGGGCAATTTAATTAATTATGAAACCAAAAGGGCAACAATTTGTAACGGCATTTAAATCAGGGTTTCAAAAATGAGGCACAAAAATCCAAGAGCCTTACAAGGCTTAGTAGCTTTTAGCCTTGTAAGGCTCAGCCGCCATGAGCCTTACAAGGTTCAAGGCTGTCAGCGCCTTGAATAAATAAAAAAAATTGTTTTATTTTCTTGAGTTGTTATTAATTTATTTGTCCCTAGTTATTTTCATTCCCTTGCAAGCATAAGTGCAAAAATATTTAATGTAAGTTGTGGTCTACTTTTTAGAATTTTGTACACTAATTATATGATATAATTCTAACTTATCATATAATTAGTATACAAAATTCTAAAAAGTAGACCACAACTTATATTAAATATTTTTCCACTTATGCTTGCAAGGGAATAAAAATAACTAGGGACAAATAAATTAATAACAACTCAAGAAAATAAAACGAATTTTTTTAAAAAAAAAATTGCCTGCAAGGCACTGACAGTCTTGAGCCTTGTAAGGCTCATGGCGGCTAAGCCTTACAAGGCTAAAAGTTGCTGAGCCTTGTAAGGCTTATGGGTTTTTGCGCCTCCTTTTTTAAACCCTGATTTAGATGTCGTTACAAATTGTTGCACTTTTGGTTTCATAATTAATGAGTTGCTCTTTTGGTTTCATAATTAATTGAGTTGCCCTTTTGGAATTTTTGAAAAAATTTGTTGCCCTTTTGGTTCCGGACTCCTATTAAAATAAGGGAAACTTTCGGATATAGCCACTCAAAAATAGCTCAATTACGTTCCATAGTTATAGTTTGCTAATTACGATTCGTAGCTACATGTTATAGGAAGGAGAGTGGCGACAAGATTGGGAGAGGGAGGAGAGAGGCGAGCGAGAGAGGGCAGAGAGTGGAGAGGTGAGCGAGAGAGGGCAGAGAGTGAGAGAGAGGTGAATTGTATGTGTATATTGGTTAGATAGTTGTATATATGTAATTGGTATACATACATATTTGTTTATCTGGCAAGCGAGATTGGGAGAGGCGAGCGAGACTGTGAGAGAGAGGAGAGATGAGAGTGAGAAAGGACAATAATTTGTATGATTTACATCTCGTTTATATAATTTGCAGGTACATTTTTATAATTTGCGGATACATTTGTATAATTCGCGTGTTTTTGCATAATTGAGTAATATTAAGTTTGGAATTATACAAATATGATAAAACTTGAAATAACAAATTGATACAAACATAAACATATGAACTTTAAATAATTATACAAATTATACTATACAAATTACATTATATAAATTATATTATACAAAATCTGAAAACTACACGTTTATACAAACTTTAAAAAGTTATACACAAATAGATTGAATGTATATGGTGATAAAATTGAAAAACCAAAGGAAATCATCGTCATATACAAATACAAAACATCGTATACAAATACAAATCAAACAAAAAATTGTTAGTTGCGAATTATACAATGTGGCTAATTATACAAACGTGACTAATTATACAAACTCGAAGTCTGCCTACGTAATTATTGATTAATATTAGTCGCGGTGGTAATTATAGCAAACTATAGCTATGATGACTAATTAAGTAGTATAAATTTTCTTAATCGGATAATTTTCTCTTAAAAGAATAGTTTATTAAATTTTTAATAAATTATTTTATACACTACTCCCTTTGTCCCTAATTACTTGTCTACTTTTGAATTGAGACACCTATTAAGAAAACAATTAATAACATAGTGAGTTTATCATTTTACCCCTATTAATTATGAAATGGATGAAAAGTTCTACATTTTTCAAAGTAATTAATCATTTAATTGAGGATATAATAGGTAAAAAAATATTGTCCTTTCTTGATTTGTCAAAATAAATAAGTAATTAGGAATAATTATAAAATAAAAAGTGGACAAGTAATTAGGGACTGAGGGAATATTAAATACTACTAGTATTTTTTAATACTAATAGCTTGTGCTCCCACAGAACTCCTCCCCACCCCCACACTCACCCTTTTTCTTCTTCTTTTTTATGCAATACAAAGTTACTATTATCCCCTTTCATTTAACTTGGCCTTTATAATTAAAAATAAATTTCAATTATAAATTCTACCTTTTATAAAGTAGAAGTAACGTTGTTACATAACACCCTCTCAAAATTTTATTTCTGATTAAATATTATTCTTATTATTAAATAACTACATCAAACCATTTAAGTCAAATTTAAATTTCTATAGAATAATTAATTAAATTAAATTAATATCTAATCACTATTTTTTAATTAAGAAATGTATCAAGAAACGGAGGTAGCGATAATATCTAATTAAATATCTATTGATATTAATAATTCAAAAACATTAATAATAAATTAAAAAAAAAAAAGATGAGTATGAAGCAAATAAATTGGAGAAGGCAAAAGAGAGGGACAAAAAGAACAATTAAAGCAGTGGTGGTGAGGGATAATTTATTTAATTAAATTCATAGAAATAATAATGCTCAGCGAGCTTTTCGGAGCACATGAAGTTGATCCAATAGACAGCAAGGACTGAGCTCGAAGTCACGAGCCCCTTTATTTTTTATTCCATTTATTAATATATAATACCACATGTATTTAATTCTATTATTTACTCTATTAATATTATCAAATTAAGATTATAACAATCACTTGTTAGTCTGATTCTATTAAAATTTAAAACTATACACTATCGTTCCAATAATATTAACTATGTTTTTCTTCCAAATAAATTAAAAGTCAGGTATATAAATTCTTATTTTTCTAATAAAACTCAACTCATACCATCATTATACCAAATAACAAATAATAATGATTAAATCATATTATAAATCTTTTGTTCTACTAATAAAATACAAGAAAAATTATATATAATAGCAAACTATTAATTCAAATTAAATATTATAAACATAGTTTGATTTAATTGTGCCACATAGCAAACTGTTGCTATTTCACCTCTCTCCCTGGTGGAATCGCTCGCCACTCTCGTTCTCGCTGGCAGTCTCACTCGCCTCCCTCTCTTTTTATATAAACACAAATGTATAAAGTATGTTTGTGTTTGTATAAAACGAGAGAAAATTGTATATATACATATATTTTCGTTCCCCTTTTCCAGATCTCGCTCACCACTCTCTCCCCAGATCTCGCTTACCTCTCTCACTTTATACAAACACAAATGTATGCATTGCGTTTGTGTTTGTATAAAGCGAGAGAAAATTATATACAAATACAAATGCATATATTTTTCGTCCTATACACTTATGATTACAAATACGATTTTCCCCCGCCCAGTTTTCTTTTGTCTTTTTCTCTTTCTCTCTTTATACAAACACATATTATACAATTGATTCTTTTGTATATGTATACCGAAACAGATTATACAATTGCTTCTTTTGTATATATGCATAGCGAAATAGCCATAGCTTATGTTGTATATATTTATAGCGAAATAGTCATAGCAAACATAAAATTTGCTATGCAGCGCAATTATGCAAACTATAATTATAACATACAAATATAATTTTTGTGTTTACTATATATGAAGGTTGCTCCAAAATATATGGCACACAAATTAAACTCTTCTTGATTTACTTTCAAATCCAGTGGGCTGGTTTTTTCCTTCTCAAAAATTTAATAAAGAGCTTAGTGTAAAAAGAAATCAATTTGTTCTATAAAAATCTTTGACACCCCAAGAAAGATATAACATGATCTTCTCAGCATATTTTGTTTAATTATTTTTATATATATAGTACTATCATGATTTGTCTAATTCTACAGATATTGATATTTGAGCCTGTAAGGCTATATATGTCCAATAATTAATTATAATTAATATAAACGCTTTTAGTCGGTGAGTAGTAAGATCTGCCTCATATAAATTATCTTCAGTTCTAATATATGGTAATTGGTCGAACTCACTATAAGACAAAGTTTAAACCGACTTTGAATACCGACCAAAGGAACTCATTTAATCTAATTAATCTAAAGACTAAATTCGATGTTACTACATTATTAATATTGTTTTGCGTTTCTTGATTATAGTAATTTTATACTCTATCGATATGTGCATTTACGATCTTCCCATTTCATACCAGGTTTGTTTGGCCGTCAACAGTAGCGAAGCTAGAATTTTTAATAAGGGGTTCAAAATCTGAAAAGTAAACACACGAACTAGTGAAAGAGGGTTCGACATCTATTATACATACCTAACAAATAATTTTAACCATGTATAAATAGTAATATTTTCTACCGAAGGGGTTCATATGCTGCCTCCGCCCCTGGCCGTGAAGATGAAGTGTGTTGGATGACCAAGGAGGGACATATACAATATAATTGATCAATATGAAATGTCATTTGTAATGTGAAATTTATTTTCTTCACTTTCATTAGAAAAATCATTTTCCTCCTAGATATGCTTTCTTAGAGAAGAAAAAAATCAAATTTTTTTATCAACAAGACAAGGAAAATTGGATAAAACTCCTCCTTCCCAAACACGTCTTAATGAAAGATGAGGATTAAACAAATTAGGAATCCAAGGAGAGTAGGTAGCTAGGTTGGCAGTTGAAAAGTAGGGAATTGAATAAGCAGTGCACGTGTATGCAGTACTAGTTCAAATTTTAATTTTAATTTGTTTTCCATCCGATATCCGGTCACCCACGTTAGAGCCCGATTAAATTCTGATTCGTGCCGGAAAGTCACATATTAAGAGGCAAAGTGTTTCCTAACAAATGTGACTCCATACCCAAAGAGATTCAAATTCGAAACTTCTTGATTAAGGATAAAAAAATACTTATCACTCTATCACAATCTTTATTGATAGTTCAAATTTCAATTTGCAGCATTTCTCTTCAGTCCATGCATCGACATGAATCCAAGTGCAAATTTTATATAGTACTATATATTGCTATAGAGAGTTGTATCACCACAACTTGACCAGAAATTATAAAATAAACTATCGATGGGATGTGGGTGGGGGGGCAATATTCATTTTATTCATGAATCCAAGTGCAAAAATGTTTTACTATGTAAGAGATTATTTTGACAAGTTTCGAGATATGCATTTGCACCTTTCTATATACTGTCATCTTGAAATTAAGGATAGGGGTTAAAATGAAAACAAAAGGGAAAAAAATTGGATTGGTAACTCTTGATCAATAACGACAGGGTAAATTAGACTCAGGAATCGATCTCTTATTAATCGGGTGAAAGTTCAAGTATTTAATCAACTAATGAAGCTATTGAATTCAATACATTTAATGTGGAATATAAATTTATATATAATTTTTTTTCTTAAATTATAATAATTAGTAGATATGAACCTATAACTTTTAAAATATATGTACCGATCAAAACTTTAATCTCATATAACTTAAATTTTAAATCCGACTCTGCTTATTTGTCTAGCATCACAGTTGTTCATCTCCTGCATGTTTGACAAATTAAATATTTAAATAAAAGTTTTGAAGGAATACGATGCTTAATAGATCAACATTTGGATAAAAGCTAATTAATCTCCCAATTAGTAAAAACTACCCCAAAGTTTGATTAAAGCTTTAATTTAATACTCTCTTTTGAAAATTTAGGAAATGGGAAACGAGAGATGTAGAGGATGTCACATTCTAATTTGTGATCTAAAAATCACTAGGAGTGTGTCCATAGTAGGTACACATGCACGTTCTAGTTTAATTTGGCATCTAAGTGTAATAAATTAATGGCTAAACAATGATTAACACTCATGTTTATTAAATAACCCTTAATTACCTCGTCTAAAATTTAATTAGCAAGTTGCAGTTTCCTTAATCCCAAATTGATGATGATTTTATGCCTGACAATGTGACGCTACTCCATTTATATTGGCTCTCCCAAATCTCGTATGCAGACTTCCCCATTTTAACAAAACCCCTCCAAACTATTACCTCGAATAACTATTGAGAAAATGTAATTGTTTTTTCTTTTTGATTTTTCATTTGGTGTCTACTATTTATTTACATTAGAGCTCAACTAAATTTGAATTCGCACCGAAAAGTCTCACATTAAAAGGTAAAACGCTTCCTAACAAAGGCAACTCCGTACCCACAAGAAGCGATTGTTGATGATATGATTCTAAATAAGAGGGTATATATGAAGCACGTGCTAATGAGGGTAAAAGATTAGAAAGTAAACTATGATTGTATCAGTACTTGTGCTACCGTTCTTTTTCTTTGATATTTTCATTAATTTGCTTCGTTATTGCATTTCCTTCTTGTTATGTTTTATTTGAATTGATGATCTATCAAAATGATTTCTCTATTCTATCCATATAAGATAAAGGTAAGATTTATACCTTCAGCGGTGTGGCTAATTACTTGTTAGTAGTGAAGGCTTTAATCTAAGGAAAAAAATACTAGCTAACTTTTTTTTATTTAATTAAATTTTGATAGTCAAAATTATAATTGCGATACACACAAACTGTACGATAAAAGTCACTGCATTTCATGCCTCCTACGTGGAGACACTTACATGGTCTTCATCCTTAACAGGGGATTGACACCACATAAATAAACAATAAAAACTATATTATGTCTTTTGCTTTAACTTATTCTCCAAATTGTTATAATTTTCCCCCATTGTTATTACTGCATAAACAACAAGCAAGTTGAGGTAAAAATTTACTCTTCTTAGAAATATAATGATGAATGGAGAACTTTCATGAAGTTAATATTATGTCAGAGCCATTTTAAGCAAATTCATTTTGTCAAGTTGGACCTAATTAACAAATTAAAACTGACAAGAACTTACTAATTGTAAATTATGTAAATATTCACTTGCTAACACAACTTGACTATTAAAATAGTTTATTCTTCTTGATTAGTACAATTTGGTGCTACTTGATACTACAATTACGTCTCTTTTTACTGTGCTAAACACTCTTATACTGGAAAATTGTACTGTTTAAATAGGTTAATTTTCTTTTGTGTATATAATATTATAGGTTGAATTTCTTTGACGTCATCGTATGTTTATTTTTTTATTGAAAATTCTGACTCTCCCATGTTTATAGAAGTATGTAATGAGTTCTGCATAGTAGATCAGCTGAAGTTATTTTCCCTTTAATTGTTGTTATTATTATACTCAGATTAATACTTAATTAAGTAGAGATGGAATATATACACATGAATTTAATCTGTGTTAATTTGTACGGAGAAAAATAAACGGGAAGCAGCGTCCTGTCCATCCCTAAATAATTTAATTAATTAGCTTCTTCTATGCCCTCTCTTTTTTGAGAACTCAAAAGGCGAGTCGGATCAAATATTTGAATCTATTGATCAGTTCGAAAGTTTTAAGGACAAGTTGGGCTTATGAGAAAGTTTTTTTCATTAAAAATAAAATTAAAACAATGGGTAGGAGAAACGGAGAGGGAATTACGAAGTGGGTAATTGAATTTGATAAAAGTTTAAAGGGAAAATTGTATGAAATAATAAAGTATTAATTCAAATTAAATGCTATAGCCATAGTTTATTTTAATTGTAATTCGTAGCAAACATTTCATTTTTTATACATTTCGGTATAAAAAGTATAAAATGCATTTGTGTTTGTATAAAGCGAGATAAAAATGTATATACAAATACAAATAAATATATTTTCGTTTTATACACTTATAATTATACAAACAGATCTTATTATACAAATTACAATGCATAAATGAATTTATACAAAACTGAATAATTTGTATAAAACTGGATGTTTCTAGAGAATTATACAAATCAAAAGCTCCATAACAAATAGAAAATTTGTTATGGAGCGCAATTATACAAACTATAGCTATAACATATGATTTTTATGTTATTATATATGAAAGTTATAGTCAACCAATTGAGTTATTAAAATTTTCTACGAGAGTAATCTATGATCATTCGTTTATCATTTTATTTTTAGTTGGATTACCCCATTTCATAATATTAGTTCATCTTCTCTTAAATTTTACACAAATCAATTCTTCAATTCCATTTTTTCCTTTCTCTTTTTGTTTTTGTCCTTTGTCTCCTTAATTAGTTTGTAAACAAGAGATATCTTCTTCTTGACTTTCTCTTTCTAAATGAACCATTAGTTTTTTGGTAGAGATAATTAGCACATATTGGATACCCTTTTTTATAATTGAAAGTGATTAGATAATCTTCACTGGAAATAATTATGTACCTAAAAATGAAAGAAAAAAACTAAACATATAAGAAGAATGACACAACTGGCCATCGAGTGGGCATTTGGTCTAGTGGTATGATTCTCGCTTAGGGTGCGAGAGGTCCCGAGTTCAATTCTCGGAATGCCCCATTTATTGTTTCTTTTTTTTTTTCGTTGTTTTTTCAAAAAAAACTTTTTAGTACATTTTACAATCTGATATGATATAAAGTCAAAATTAGTTACAACAATCTGATCTGATATAAGGTTGAATTTAGAGCAACGTAGATAGATTGTTTCTGAAACTGAAATTCTTATAACAGTATATTTGTATATGTTTCAGCAATACCATGTCATTTGGTTTCAAACTTTCTATGTCTTTTCTCCAATTTATTGTGTTCTAACAATTACATATATTTAAGCAAGCGGTATTAGTTCTATGGTGGCTTTAAATCAACTTAGCAACCATGAATAAATTTACCAATCATGTCTCTTCAAAGCTAACACTTTCTACTCGAGAAGATTTGTTTGGGCCTTTTCTTTTCAACAAACAACCTCCTACCCGTTTGGGCCTTAAATTGTTGGGAAATCCTAGAACTTTCAAGGAGTAGCTATGTAACACCCCGGAAATTTTTTGAGCTAAGACTCGAACCGTTCTTCGTAGCGAGTGAGATTTTTGCAAGGAATTTAAAATTTCTTGAGTATTAAGGTCACTATATGTAGCACCTTGAGTTCCAAGAAGAACTAAAGAGAAAAGCATTCAAGTCATTCTCAAGTTTTCTTAAGTTTTGGGTCAACTTCAAACGACCATAAATCCTAGTACAAGATGATTTAGGTGAGCTACAAGATAGAAAATTAAAGCCCTTCGAGTCCTCTTTCCAACGCCACCGATTTTACTAAATTCCGAGCTCTGAGTAAAAAGTTATGACTGATTTACTAACGACACTTAAACTTGGCAGCAGCTCCGCGATGGCTCCGTGATACGGAGCCAATACGGACCTCACTGCCTGGTAAAAGATCTTTCCGACTCCCAGCTCGTTTTAATTATTTCTTTAGGGGTATTTTAGTCCTAAAAACCCTTAGGAGGTCATCTAAACTGCCCTAAACGTGTAGAAAATCAGTTTTCTTAAATCTAAACCTTCTCATTCACTCCAAAGATTCTACGCTCAAGAAATTCAAGAAAAAAACTAAGGCTAGGGTTCTTCTTCAAAGGTTTTCCTTCAAGTTGCTTCAAGAGGATAATTCAGGTATGTAAGCTTCCATACTGTTGGGTTTGTTCACCCACACGCCAATCATGTTAATTTCAGCTTTAAATTTGTTCAAAAAGTTGAAGCTTTGATGTTCCTGTTATGTATTCATGATTTTGCTTTCGTTCTTGAATTGGGCTGAGATTGAGGAGTTCTTGAGGTTAATGTGTCGATTTATAGAGGGGTTAGAGTTAGATTCTAGTGTACATGTGCTGGGTATCTAATCTAAAGAGGAAATGAGAAAAAAAACGGAGTTTAGGTGAATTGGAGTTAGAAAACGAAGAAGGAAAAAGTCGGGCAAATCTGGCACTTAGCTCCACGTCGTGGACCTGCCTTCCCATTTCATAAAGTTGTCTTCGCGTCGCATAGAGGTCACGGACCTCTCTACCTCAAAAGTTAATTCGCGACCAAATATTTTAATTTATCTTCGCGTCGCGGACTTGCTTCCAGACAGTGATTTCTTGATCGTTTTTCATGTTTAACCATCTAAAAACACTCCTAAACATCACGAGATCATTTCTATCACAAATCACAACCTTGAATTCATAAATCACATTCAAGGTAGAGTTGAGAGTCAAGTCTTGAGAGTTCTCTCAAACATTTTTGAGAAAGTCCCTTTGAGTCCTTTGAGGAGTATTCTACAACTTCTAATAACTTGTTTCAAGACTCAAGTAAGTGAGCATGAGAGTGAGGAGAATGTATTCATAAGTCTACACTATCACCTAGATTCTTATAATCATGAACCATAACTCTTGAATTCATAAATCACATTCAAGAGAGAGTTAAGAGTAGAGTTCAAGAAAGTCTTTGAGTTCAATTGTGAATCCTTTGAGATCAACCATCGATTTGAGTTAAGTTTTGAGGGAGTAAGTCAAAGAATGAGAAGAGTTGTATACATGAGTTCCATATTGTTTTGTAAGATCATCGAGTTGAGTTGTTTCATGTCCATAACTCCGCATGAACGTCGTAAGTTGAGTATCCTTCAGAGAAGTGGTATCTTCAAGTTCTAAGCCTTTAAATGTTGAGTTCCTAATCTATTTTGAGAAGTATCTTTGAGTCATTGAGTTGAATATTTCATGCTCATAATTCCGCATGAACATTATAAGTCGAATAGTCTTGAGATGAGAAGTATTTTTGAGTCATTGAGTTGAGTGGTTCATGCTCATAATTCCGCATGAACTCTGAGTTGAGCATTCTTGAAATGAGTAGTATTAGTGAAGTTCTTGAGTTCCAAGTATTGAGATCTATTTATGGTTATTGAAAATATTGCATCGAGTCATTCACGTCCATAATTCGGCATGAACCATATTTTAAGAAGTCTTTTACAAATGTTTTAATTTTGTTTTTAAGACTTAAGTTTTGAGTTCAGTAAAGAGTAAAGTTGAAGTTCATTTCTTCAAAAGTATATGGGGACTATGTATTCCCAAAAGAATTTAAAATGTTTTTACATTTAAATAAGAACGGAAAACTGAGATTTTCAAAAAAGCCTTTGAGCTAGTGTTTCAGTAAAGAGCCTTTGAGCTAGTTTTTCAGTAAAGAACCTTTGGGCTAGTTTTCAATTAAAGAGTAAATTCTTTCACAATAAAGCAAGAGAGGAAACCTTGATTTCCAAGATAGCCTTTGAGCTAAGTTTTTGAGCAATAATCTCAAATCACAGAAAGAGTTTTGTTTTTACAAACATATGAGCTAACTATATTTTGGGAGTAGTATTGAGCACCGATATGGGGATGCGAGTTCAGATAATTCAAGTCTCTATAAACCATGTAGCCATCATGGGTAGTAAAGGATCATACTTTTTAGATGACTCCTTAAGATGTTTTTAGCGTAGACTAGTGGATCCACTTAGTAGTTCAGTTTTTATATTGATGGGAAGGTATAAGACGGTCTTTGGCAACATGAGGTAAAACGTTGTACCATCACTTAGGCTCATAGTGATGGTTGTCGGTTAGAGAATCTCCCACAGAAACTATATTACTTTATTATATCAGTAAAGTTGAGTTTGTTATTGCATTTTCTTTAACGAACTAAGTTGTTTTTACTGTTTTATAAAGCTTTCCATATATTGCATGTGTGTTATTGCTTTATATTGAGTTAAGTACCTAAAGTCGAATATCATATCTTTGAGTTGAGTATCTAACCTCTGAGTTGGGTATCTTATCCTTGAGTACTTCTGAGTTGAGTAAGTTGAGTAGTTTTGAGTATTCCTTGAGTTGAGTAAGTTTGAGAAGAGGTAAGTATGTTTCCATTTTTATCAAGTTCAAGCTTATGTTATGCTTTAGAATTCTCCTTACATGCTCCTACATTCCACATACTGAGCCATTTGGCCTGCATCTTTTCATGATGCAGACACAGCTATTCAGGATCATCAACAGGAGATTCGTTGATACATTCGGGAGTTCGAGTTAGCTATGGTGAGCCTCCTTATTTCCGGAGGATTTCATTTACTTTTCAGTTTATTCAGGATGTCGTAGATCTTGTCCCGACTTTCATCTTTATCAGTTAGAGGCTTCATAGATAGTCAGTATAGTTGAGAAGTCTGTATTATTCATTTATTTTATTAAATGTTTTAAAGACTTAAGTGTCTATTTTATGGCAAGTTGAATAAATTATTTTTATTCTAAGTTGTTCATTTGAGTTAAAATTTTGAAAAGTTGAGTTTATTGAATTTTATTCGGTTTTAAGTTTTTGCATGCTTAAGTTAGTCTTCCACTTGTAGTCAGCCAGGATGAGGGTTCGCTTGGGGACCAGTAATGGTTCTTAAGTGCTGGTCATGTCCAGGGTGTAGAGTCGGGTCGTGACAAGCTAAGCGCAATTTTATAGTTTTGTTTCGATTCACTAGCTCCATGTAGTTTTTTAGGGGTCGTTTAGTAGAGTGTATAAGGATAATACTAAATAGATTGTGTTAGTAATATATGCATTAATTAGTTAGAGATGAGATCATTTCATATGCAATGTTTGGATAATTGGAATATTAAAAATAAAATGCATTAATAACTTCTATAATTAAAAAAATATCTGTCAACAAAAATACCCTTCACACTTTTTAGCTTAGAGAAATGAAAAATGTCTTGAGAGGGATTTGAAGGGTAATTATGTCATTAATAAATCCAATGCATGTGTTGAAACCCTTTGTATTACTAATACATGGAAATTCATGATATTAGTAATACACAATATATGGAGTATGTATATAAATTAGCTTAAAAAAATCTATCAAACAAGATACTAATAATACACAAAGTTATTACAAACATTTTTTTTTTAATATACTCTATCAAACATGTACCTTCAGCTTCAACGACTCGCTCAACCCCACCCATAGTGTTCCTCTAAATTATTCATATAAATATGTTTGGTATAAAAAGAATTTTGTACTTACTAAATATCAAAAAATAAGTAAGAAAACTATTTAATTACAAGAAAAACATTTTTCGTGAAAAGCGCATCTTCCTTCCTACCAAACACACAATAAATGTCACTGAATTTCTCATCGATGCCACTTCCTTTTAGCTTCATGAATCCAAATTAATATGTCTAGGATTGCTTTTGAACCACTAGACATGATAAGCTAGCAAGTCAAATATGGGCGAATAACTCTCTAGCTCGATGCATGTCTGTTAGAATTAAGAGGTAGAAAAAGAAAATGACAAGTGACAAGACTTGATATGATTTTATGGTTTGTCAATAATTATTGTACTCCCCATCCTTCTAGCCTAATAATACACTTTAATTTAGGTGTAGGAGATCAATCGATGTCACTTCCTACAGTTTAATTTGTTGCTTTTTTATTTACATTTAATGCAATCTTTTAGTCCTTAATAGAAACTAAATTATACTAAGCGACAAAATATGGTTGATTAGTTTGCATGTTTAGTTTAGACTTCTAGAGTATTCTGAATTTCCGATTGAATATAACTTAGCCTCAAATGCTAGCTTATAAGGCTAAAATTGTCCAAATCCTATCGACAAACTACTAGTTCACTCTTTAATCAATACGAGACTCTAACCTACTCTAACACTCCAAACCCCACCTTTCATGCCCAGAAGCCCACAACCAAGTAGAGTGTGGACCGAGGGATCAAATGGGGATGGATTTGCCCGTATAATATCAACCTCAAAAGCTAATTCACGAGGAAAAAATTGGCCAAATTTTTTGTCTATTTAATAATGGAAAGATATAATTGGTTAAGTCATAATACATAAACATACTATTTGATATCTATGTCCTTCAATTTTAAACGTCTAATGTCTACAAAGTTGAGCAAGTAGACACATGCGTCTTGCGTGGCTTCCTATGAGGAAACTCACATACTACATGGTGCTTTACATTATGTCACTTAAAACACATATGTCTACTTATTCAACTTCATATAAATTTAAGTATCTATTTGTCCGTACTTAAAATTAAAGGGAGAGTTGATTTCCTTATTTAATAGTACGAAAGTAGTTCTACTGTTAAGTTGTCCTAGTACAGTAATGCATAGTGTGGAGAAGGGTAGTGTAGGACAAAAAAAGAAGAGTGGTACAGTATCTGACCTTAAGTGAAACAGAAATAGGTAGAGTTATGTGGGTATTGCTGGTTGTTAGCTTGTAAGGCATCTTCTATTGTCTGGATGGATGGTGCCTTAACAATCATTCACACTAACTTTTTTTTTTTTTTTTCATTCTGTATTTAAGAGGATTCGAACTCGAGACCTCTTGATTAAGGATAAAAAAATGTTTACCACTCCACTACACCCTTTATTGGACAGACACACTTCACTTCCTTTTAATTACTTCCAACTTAAATGCTACCTTTCACACTCTTTAACATCAAAGAGAGAGAGAGAGGGGACAATTTCTTTTCTTAATTTAATCCGTTATGTTTTCTGTACTAACAACGCTTCCTCCGCTTTTATTTTAATTTATTTGTCATATTTTACTGTTTAAAACTTCGTACCAAATCAAAACACGATAAATAAATTGAAATTAAAAGAATATACTTTTTTTCATATGTCAGGTTAATATCAGAGTACAATTTAATTAATGACTCTTTACATAAGCTTGTTATGGTAATCTGAAAAATATATAAAGCAATAACATATCATAATCCGTTTATAAATACTTAAATTTCAATACTAGGATATCAAAAGAAAATAAAAAAATACATTGTCCGTGTTGAATAACTTAAACTAGATATTTTCTTATTGCTTTTAGGGTGGGGCGACGTAAATTTCATTTGAATTCAGTATTTTCAGTAGATATAAACTTGTGATTTTAAAAGAAAAGGAGTTCAATTTCTATAAAAAAAAAAAATTAATTATTGAAGTGATTATTAAGTTTAAATTTTAGATCCGATATTTATTTATATCGTAGATAAGGAAATTAACAAATCATGAAAAAGCAAAATAATTATGTGACTATCAATGTCATTAATAATTGGGAAGTGGGAATTAAGGAGGGTATGTTTTCATAAAGTCAAAATTAGGAAATATTGATTTTATGTGTGTATTAGGAGGAGATTTTGCTCCCAAATTGGATGCGGACTTGCTAGATTATCTTCCAAAAAGAAGGCAATATATATATTTTGGAGTGTCAAATCATGGTATAGTAGTTTTAAGCTTACAAGATTTTCTACAAAAGGGACCACTCTCTTGTACCTTATGCTTTCAACCCATGTGCTTCTTTTTTTCTACAATATTATGAATATAAAAAATGTTTATGTGACAACCAATCACAATATACAAATATTCATCTACCTAAAGTTTTAAAATTACAACCCATGCATTGAATTTGCCAACTGTTACCAGTTCACATAAACTCCAAGTTACACCACATATACTTTTTGGATTCATTCAACTATAGGAAAAAATTGAAGTGTCAATAGAAAAAAGGGTCGTTACGATGTTAAAATGATGTGAACAAGTTTACGGGACCGTTTTTGACTTTATAGCCTTAAGTTAATGTAGAAATACTAAGGAGACATTGATGAGAATGTGATTGTGATGTTGAATATCTATTTTTCTTTTCTAGACTTCTTTTTAGTGAGCTAAGTTACTACTTGCTAAACTTTCTTTCATGGATTGAGTAACCTAATATACACGCACTAGGTATGTTACTTTTTCTTAGACCTCTTTCATGTCATTCTATCTGCAATGCATGTAGATTTGAGTTATATACATTAAAATATTGTAAAACTCGTTTATACTATTATGTTCAATTAATCAATCCGATCATAGTAGATTATTACTTAATTTTTCAAATCATTAATTATATCAATTTTTCTTTGACAAGTTATAGGTTTTTATCATTATAAAATACTATTTAACTTCTTTATAACAATCATTATAACTTACCTCCCGTAATAGTGAGTAAACAGTAAACTATACACTTTTTTATGGTAAAAAATGAACAAAATTTTCAAAGTTCAAGTACATATTAATTATTTTTTGCCAAAATTACCCTTTTTCGTGGAATCAATTTTCATGTTGTGATATATTATATATCTCTATAACAACATTTCGTTAAAGCAACTAAACAAATATTCAGACAAAGAATATTATTATAAAGAGGTTTGATTCGACACTGCTCCCTCCATGCATTCTCATTTATGTGGCACCTTTTAGATTTTGAGATTCGAAAATTGAAAATTCTATGTTCGAACTCGTGATCAAAATTAAACTTCCTTGGAAATCAATCTATGTTACATAAATTTGAAGAAGTGTGAGAATCAATAAGCTATTGGGTAGGGGGCAATGATGGGAGAAATTCATAGAATATTGGGTTTATATATATATATATGTGATGAACTTACTCTACTTCTACTAGTACACATTTTGTTGCTGTCACAACTAATGATTCAGCAAGCCCGTTAAGAGGGGGCCCATTAAAGAAAGTGAACGGTCCAGATTTGTAGCTAGTGGGCCATAGCCCAGTAGGGTCATTAAAACCCAGCAGGGATCTTTAAAGTGGGAGCAGAGTGAGGTCTCTTGGTATAAAAAGGGGAAGAATGATACACCTGTTTGTCAGTGATACCTATTGTACAAACGAGTTTTAGCCCTAAAGGGCCCTCACCACCTGAATAGGTATGGGCCCCCACTAACTCCAATTACTTAATCCCATCTCTCATTATACTATTTTATCCATATAATTATTTTCTTCGGTTAAATTTGTTTGTCTTGTTTTGATAATGACATGAAGTTTTAAAAAGTAAACAAGATTTTTGAATTTTGTGATTAAAAATATGTCAGATGTACCAAATAACCCTTTAATTTTGGGATATTAAATATGTCACGTAGAAACTGACTAAAAAAGAAATTAGGACATACAAATTTAAACGAAACTAGTCTTTGTTAATTAAAAGGGTTGATTATAACTTATAAGTGAATGTTACCAGCCTTATTTCCTCTGTATTTTAACCCTCCTGTACTTGTGAGAGAAAATTATCATCAATAATATGGTTACCTTACTTGAGTTCAGGCGGTTCAATGCCTTTAAAAATGAGGCATATATCTTAGTCCCAAATTTTAAAGGACTCATTTTTTTAGTAATAATAAAATTATCATATATATATATATATATATATATATATATATATATATATAATTTTATTTTTAGTTTATTTCGAAACATTAAATAATATTTCTTTTTTTTTTATCAACTTTTAAATTTAACTTCCACATGATATGTTTAAGATCACAAGATTAAAAAATATTTTGGTATATATATATATCTTTAGTTTAAGACCATAGAAAAAATAAAGTTTTTTTATTAAAATGAACAAATAACTTTGCATCTTATAAATAAAAAAATAATTAAAAGATAGACCTCTGACTTATTTTTTACTTTTGGTCACTAATTAGCTTGAACCGTCACTGTTTAATTGCTATAAAAATAAGAATTGCTGTAAAATCAAGAAATTCATTAGTCACGATTGGAACACAAATTCTTGTTTATAGGGCTAGTATAACAGTTCCATTTCCTACATTATAATAGGGTGATATGTCTCGTTGTTTGAGTAAAATCTTTAAGGTTTTACGGTAGAAAAAGAAAAAGAGGGGTGTAGAATTAGGGCAGTAATTATACATGAAATAATTGATTAGAAAAATGAATTTTCGATCTAACTTAATCCCAAAAATTAATTTGTGAGATAAAAATTGAGCAAGATCGTGTCATACAAAGAAGCCTTTTCTTCTCTGTCAAGAGCAGCTGTAGACAATTAACAACACCCCTACACTCTTAGCTTTACCAATTAAAATGTGAATAATGTAACATGAGGGATAAAATCAAAATTGAAATTAATGTATATATCTAATTCTAATACCATAATAGCAAATGAATCTTGTACATAGTTAACTCAATCAAAAAACTATTTCATAAGATAAACATTGCTCAACACGGCCAAATATTCAGACATTTAAATAATAAGAAAGTGAAAAACTTACTTTGCAAGTCAGTAAAATTATTCTTTAGCATACACCCATGCACATCCAATACATATATAGTAACTTTTTGACATGTACCTCGCTCTAGGTAAAATGAATAAAAGGGGTAAAAACAATAATGAAGATGATCAATAACAATCTCTACCGTTACCAACCAAATATAATAGTACTCCCTTTGTAATAAAAATATTTCCCTCTTCAAACCCTAAAAAGCCCGCAGGCAAATATTAATCACACGAAAAAGAAGAGGTGAAAATAATAATAATAGGAGTAATAATAGAAGCAAATTCAAAATTATAGAGCAAGCATATAATCAAACCTCACGTATTGTGTGTTTAATTAACCATCCCAAACTTTTTATCACACAACACTCAACTTCTTTTAGGAATTATGGTGGCTTGTTGAATCATGACGATCATCACCACCTCCACCGCCGTGATGTGAATGTGATCCACTAGCCTGAGATTCTGATACACCGGAACATGGTCTATACGGATTTAGTCCGGTGACCATGCCTAATTGGCCTTCTCCGGCTAGTGTACTCCCATTACCACTACCACTACCACCACCACCACCGCCAAATTGCTGAGTTGGCAATAGTGCTACAGGAGTAGGAAAATTCATGAAATGTAATCCACTTGACATTGTACTTCTATACAAAGCAGCAGCTGCAGCACCAGAATTATTAACCGATGGAAACGTCCACACTGGATCGCCTCCCAAAATTTGGGTATTATTATTCGTCAACATCCAAAAATTAGCTGGAATTGAAGAATGACTAGCTGGCATAGTCCCACTACTTGATGATTGTAACAAATAACTCCCCATTTGTTGTTCGTTCTGCTGATGTTGTTCTTGTTGTTGTAGGTCGAGGTCCTGTCGCCTTTTTCGCGATAGGCTTTCTTCTATACTTGTTTCCGATAAATCTAATGAATTGTCACGCATTTCTTGTTTAGCTTGGAACTGATGGAGACTACTAGGGTTCGAATTACCGGTCTGAAAATTCAACAACGTTGTTGCAGATCTGTCTGATGATAAACCGATACCCTGAAACAAACTGCGCCTTTGGGAGAGTGAAAAATTCGGATTGAAATACGAAGATCGAAATTGAGATGGTACGGACATGCTGGATCCTGAACTACGTAATGAAATGTTGAGTGACGTGAAATTCGCCGGAATTGTACCTGTTGTAAAAAAAATTAAGATTTTGAACTATATGAACAATAGTAACAAATGCTAATTAAGCAAATTGTGAAAAATAGGAAAATTAAACTTAGAATTATTCTGGATTGATTGGTTACTCAACTAATAGTTATTACTATTTCAGACAATAAGTTGGAATCAGGAAAATAGTGATTTTCTGAAATAATAACTATTAGTTGAGTGACTTCTTCAACATTACCTGTTCCTGTAGCAGCTATAACTGCAGGTTCAGCTTGTTGGAGAAGCCATTCTATGGTTTCACCATCGGATTTGTGACCGAGTTCTCTAGTGAGCTGGAAAACCCTAGCAGCACAAAGGGCCGGCATACGTATACGTCTGCCACGGCCATCAACCTTAGTGTGGCGGTCTTTAGTGGAAGTTCTCTTGGGAGCTGGCTTTTTGGCAGTCTCAGTTGAGGCAACTGTAATTTGAAGGTCGTTACTATTAGGGTTTATATTCGTATTTGTATCGGATGGGGAAATGGCAAGCGAAGGATAATTAATATTATTAGCTGCGGAAGAGCTTGAACTAGGTTCGTCTTCTTTTTTTTCGAGTAATTGGAAAGGGAAGTTGTTAGGACGATATTGCTGGTGATGTTGGTGGTGCTGGTGGTTGTGATGGTGATGGTGGAGATGATCGTCACCTCCTCCTCCTTCCATGATCACTCTTAATAAATAAAAATACACAAAAAAAACCTTTTTTTTTCTATGAGAAATTGAGTTGACTAACCTAAATTTCTAATATTTTTTCTAGTTAGAATGAATCGAACTATAGTGTCTTTCTTTTTGTTTTGCTAACTTTGTGTGTGTGTGTTTGATTGGGAATTGCTTGGGCATTGATGTGTTGTTTGGGTTAATGGGGAGAGAGAGAGAAATATGAAGAGGAAAACTTAAAGCAACAAAGATAATGAGTGGGAATTATAAGGGGTAAGCTTTAAAAAGCAAAAAATAAATAAAAGAAATTGAACAAAGGGGAAAAGAAAATATTTGCTTTTGTTGAGGGTCCTTTTTTAATGTCGTTTCGACAAATATTAGTTGGAATATGATTTAAATGAAATAAAATTGTTGAAGGAAGGGATTTCGTCGTGCTAATTCTTTTTATTGTGGCTATGACAGAGCCTTTGGTTCAGACTCCACGTGAGGTGCTCTTTTTATCATTCAATCCATAAAGACAATGGTGGCCATAGTGGGTCATACTATATATAATTTCTAAGTCAAAAAATTGAGAGACTGAGAAAGGAAAGATTTATCAAATTGTGAGTAGGTCCCCTTTTTCATTCATGTAATCATTTCCCCCTTTGCCTTTGTTGCCCAACTTTGCTTGCTTTGCGATTCCTTCCTCAAATCTTATGATTGTGCTCTAATCTCATCACTAATATATAGTATTTCCTCCGTCCCAATTCAGGTATTTTATTTTCTTTTTTAGTCTATATATATCAACGTCATTAAATATGTCAAATTAACATCTTTAATATCAAATTATAAGATTTAAAAAAAGTTTTGTACTCAGTCAAATTAAGACGCTTAAATTAGAACAGATGAGTATAGTCCCTAGATCACTAACTTGTATCCATTGTTTCATTCTCCAATATTGATCAGCTAGGATCCGTTGAATTTTCTATCTTAGGTTTAGGCTAATAGGTGGGCCAAAAATAGCTAAGGGGGTCAAATGACAATCGTATATTACAGTATTTTTTATGAAGAAGTATGTAGTAGTACTAGACAATCTAGGTCCACCATATTGTACTATCATGTGGAGAAATGGTGAATTAATTTGATGATGATATTTACTATAGCTACCCCCCTTCTCTTGATGTGTACTTGCATATATAGCTACCCTTAACCTCCTGCTTTTAGGAATTAATAAACGCTGCATACATAAAAATGTATATATAGAGACATTGTCATTATTAATGTTATGAGGCCCTTCTGGAAAAATCATGTGGTTTAATTTAAAATAAATAATATCACATTATGTTTAAGACTTAATTGATAAAACTTAAAGGGATGGTGTGACATTATCTATTTTTGAATTGGTCAATATCACCTCATTTTAAATGTCGTTAGTATAACCCAAAAATCGTGTAGGTTTGGCCCTAAACAGACAATAGTACCTAATATTAAGAGTCGGTACTTTTTAGGCTAACTTAATTTGCCTAACTAGAAGTCATTCAGATCTAATTTTGGCTAGCTGTGCTATCTTTAAGTAATACAGGGATAAAATATGAACAACTTAAATCTATAAACAAGGTCTTTTATTAATTTTCCAAATATATTTAATTTAGAAAAGGAATGATAACTAAAGGTGGGTGTATCTTGGTCATTTGTATAGAAGCTACTTTAGCATTGTCACCCTAGTTCATGTATATACTCTAATTATTATTTTTTTGTTACATCAAACCTATATATAATACTCCCTCTATCCATCTTTACTTATTCATGTTTGACTCGACACACTCCTCAATAAATAATAATAAAAGAATAATTTTATTATATCGTCATTCCTATCAATTATAAGTGACCATCTAAATATTTAAAAATAAATAATATTTAATAGCAATAGACAAAGACCGTATACTAAAAAAAGGACTAAATAAGAGTAGTAGTATGTTATATTTTCGTCTACACACCTTTTGGGTTGAGCATCAGATAAGAAATGGCATGACTGCAAGACTGGCAGCTATAGGATTTAAAAGTAGTTATTTAAGTATGTGCCCAGGTAGCGCCCTTCACATCAACATCTTCTGTCACAAATTTTATACTCCTTTCATTTTTTATTTAATTGTTTTGGTTTGACTCAATGCGATGTATGTAGTATTCTTTAAATTTTATGATTTTAAATTTATTTGACAGAATATTGTAATTGAAAACTTATTATTTATTTTTATAAAACATAATTAAAAAATGCTTAGATTGAGACACACAAAGTAAAATATTTCTACTGACATTCTGTCACCCCTTGCCTATAATCATGAAGGAACTAAAATAAAAAGATAAAATAAAACCCATATTTGTCATGGCATCGCAATGGGCACGAGGAAAAAGAAGTGGGAATTTATATTAATATCAAAATCTACTGAACATATTCATCAAATGACAAATTAATATTGACATACTATAGCGTTGATTGATACAGACTGGATGCTATTATTTAAGATTCTTCTTTCCTTTCATTTTTGTTTTTCTGCTGTTCTTTTTTTCTCTTTTTCATTTTTTAATTTTATTAAATCATTGCTATATATGAATTATTTTTCCAATTAAGATACAAGATAAATTGAGTAATTGTTATTTAAATTTCTTTTCTTTTGGGAGGGAAAAAATCATGATAAAAAAATGCCTCAAGCAGCTGTTCTCGTTAATTCTATAAAAAGTACTCCAATCCATATTAAGTGAATTATTAAAATTGTACAAAAAAAGTGAATTTTTCAAAGTTCAATAGAATTATTGAGACTATTTGCCACATTTACCCTTCTTTTAAATAAGGTTCTTAACTACTTTACATTTTATAGGAACATAGTTTAGGAATAATCAAAAGAATAATAACACTACCCCAAAAATGATTTTTAGCGGCAATTAATTAATGACAATAGCTTAATTACCACTAAAAATATATATTTTAGCGGCAATTAACATTCTTTGTAAATGTTCCTAAAGTCTTTAGCGACATTGAATCCAATGACAATTAACTAATGTTGGTAAATGTTTTAGCCCTCTTTGTTATTATGTATATGTATTGCCTCTAGAAGGTGTTTTTATTGTAGTGTAAGCAAAAAGTAGCCTTCGATTTATGTCCTTAAATATTTTGTTTAAGGAATATGTAATACCCAATAATTAACTTAATATGGACTAGATAGAGTATTTTTTTGCCCTATATTTATGAAACACCATTCTAATTAATTCTAGTTAGTTTTCAAATCACCATCGATGGGACTTCATTGCAATTATATATATATATATATATATATATATATATAGAGAGAGAGAGAGAGAGAGAGAGAGACTAAAGTATAATAGGGTCGTAATTGGTGCCTTGTCAAATGACAATTATGAATTTATCTTCAAACCTACAATGAATTCATGATAATTAATGCTTTCGAGTCTTCAAGAGACTAATTAATTATTATACTAAGGCCTAGTCACCCTATCCATTGATTGAAGAGATTATCATCAAGATGTCCCAATTGATTACAAATTAAATCTAGTGTGTACTTAATATATGCTAAGTCTAAAATAAATTCAAAAAATTGATTCATGGGAATACTTTGAAGAGGCTGGCTAGGAATAAGGTGCAAAGAAAATTTGTAATACAAATTTAATATGAACATGTCATGAAATAGTCAAAGTCACAAGTCAAAATTTGACTATGTTAAACCTTTCAATTAATAGCGAGCCAATATTGATTAGTAGTAGTACGTAATATTAAGGAGTCAAAGCTTTGACTAAAATTATGTTTCTTATCAAATTAAATGCTCAGAGTCAAACAATATACGCTAAAATGACTCATTGTTGACCAAATATCTCCATGAATCTCTATGATATAAAAAAGAAAAAAAGAAGGAAATTTTGTGTGTTTGTCTTAATCGTGAATGACAGTATTTTCAAGAGCATTTCGATACATTTACACACATTTTTAATTTAATATTATAAAATCTAAAAAGTTCTTCAAAAAATTTTAAACTTTGTGTCTAGCAAAATATGACATAAATAGAAGATACTAAGCTGGAATGCACCATAGAAAGACTTCTTATTAGTTTTTACATACCTTATTGATTAGGTTCATTATTTTATTTTATAGTAATTATTATCTTATCTCTGTATTTTATTGTTATAATTGTGAATATCAAGGTAGAAATTTTAAAAAATAGAAACTATGTACTAGTAAATTCCTAAGCGATTTTAGAGTAGTAGGTATGTTCATCTGATCTTTCAGCAATGTTAATCTTTGGTTACCATTACCTACTAGAGTAGTATCATCACGTATGCAATTAGCTACAGAATTTACTGGTAATCTCTAGCTAATTCATTGATAAAAAGCTACTTTCTAATTGGATTTCTTAATCCGTAGCTAAATGGAACATGACATTTTTATTGTTAGCTATGAAATTTTATCTGTTTCTTTCTCATAGTGTATTAAACTGTAACATATATCTGGAGTTTATTAGAGAGCACATGGAAGGGTGAGTTTGCATGCAACGACATTACAACATGCAATTTAATTAGGTGTGTAATATCATAAGCTCAAACAAAGTAAGGGAGTGAATATGTAAATTTAATGTTCACAAAATATAATGCAGAGAGACAGACAGGGAGCTGTAGTTAGAACCATGTCACCACGTGATGAGAATGTGGACCTGTTTGCCAGTGTTGCCCTTTTTCAGACCACAACCATTTTTGCTTTTCTCAATTATCTATCTACTGTCACCATAATTAACTACTATTTCTACCTTTTTTTTTTCTTCCTACAACTCATACACAATGCATGCTAGCTACATTTGTTCATCATTGATTTTGTAATAATTAATTTTCAAAGCACAATAACTATATTAATTTCCTTGATCATGATCCAACATTTGAATTATGACTTCTCCTAGCTAGATCGCTAGTCCATGTATCTCTTTTCTCTAGTATCGATCTGTAGAGTCATTAGAGATGAGTCAATTTCTAGGATCGATTGTTTAAAACCATTCGCTATATAATATACCATTGTACACCAACTTTTTATTTATTTTCACATATAAAAGGTCTTAATTAATGTTGTACGTTCAACCTAACTATGTCTACTTTAAATCCACCTGCATATTGCTTCCCAGTTCCCATCCTGATATTTTGGGAGGGCATTGGTGTCAATTACTTTGTGGGACTTATTTCACAAATATCACAAGGTTGGGGAATTTGTAACCCTACGTACACTAAAACCTCTCTAAATTAATATAGGCGGGACCATGAAATATTATTATTTTATAGAGGTATTATTTAATCGATAAATTAATATTTATTAATTTATTGAGTCTTTCGACATCGAAAAAATAGTTCAGGGATGAAATCTCAAGGAATTTGAAAGAACCCACTTGTGAAAACGTCATTCATGAACTTGAGCTCATGATTAATGATCTCAGTTACCGCAATAAAATGGACGTTAATAACCTATTGAATGTATGAAAATGATACATGTTCAGAGGTCCAGAGCGTAGAACAGATTGTGGATATCATTAGAAAAACAATGTTGATGATAAAGTTGAAGATGATACAATACATTTGGAACCAGTTACGCGTAAGAAAACAGTTGCATCTAGAACTCTTCACAATTTTATGGTGCAGCTAGAAAAGACAGTACCAAAACTTTTGGATGCAATAAGAAAAGTTAGAGATGAGCTTCAACTAGATTTAAATTTTAACAAAAAAAGAACATAATAAAATCATATTTCACTAAGTTTTCTTAAATATATTTGTACTTTTAAAGGATTTTAATTTATAATATTAGGGACCATATATTTATATAGGGGTCTTCTAAAAATATATTATCTTATTATTTTATCGAAATGAGTGATTTTTTCCATTGGCCCTAGTCGAGACCGAAGGAAATTATTATCTTAGAGAGATTATTAATTAATCGAGTATTAATTTACTGAGGTTTTACAGTATAGAGAAGACTTCCAAGTGGTTACATTGAAATTTCACTTTTAATTATATAATAAATAAATAATGTAAAATAATAAAATCAAAAAGTGTGTCTTATCTTAGATTCATTAAGTTATTATGAAAAATATCACAAATTTAAAACGACATTTTTATGTGTTTTAATTTTCTCCTGATTCATATTTTCTCAAATAAACATGATCTTATTAATGTAATTACTACAAAAAATAAAATAAAAATGTGACAGCAATGATATGACACTATCTGAGTCTTCAATTTAAAAAGTGACATGGTTGTACGTTTGTAATTTTCTCGAGATTGTAATTGGCATGGTTGTAACTTGTACGTTTGTTTTAAAAAAAATATATAAACAGGATTAATATTTTTTGTGAAGGGCAAGAATGAAGAAAAATAAAATTGGGTGGACAGAAATTATACTTGAACTTTCAGTTTCCAATTCATATTTGTCATAAAATGTTACTAGAAAAAAATAGATCAAAGAATTGTTATGATTTCTTTTTAAATTAAAAAAAATTAGGAACAGACCCCACTGGCTTTGTGCGTGTTTGTCAGTTTACTGTTCCTTTTCTCCCCAAAAAGAAATAAATCAAATTAGCAAAAAGGGCTAAGGGTCCATTTGCACTTTTGCAGGAGTAGTGCTCATATTTTTATTTTTTATTTTTCTAGTTTTGTAAAATATAAGTACTAATTTTGTGTGTTAAAGAAGGGAAAATTAGTCTGTTTTGTCTATTATTTATTCTTTAATTTCATATTTTTAAAAAAAATATAATCAGTTGAACAAATTTGTCCTTTCCAACAAGAAAAGCATAATCTACATATATACTCCCTGTCCCGCGCAGCCTAATTAGTTTAGTTTAGTTAATCATCCGACCACCTAACCACAACGCATTATAAACCATCATTCTTTTTCTCTTTTCTTTCATCATAATAATAACAGTTTGAAAGTGTCAGAAGATAATTAGTGAACTATAAACAAATTTCCACATTAATCTTAAATCTTTTTTAGTTTAACCTTTTATTCGATATCCAAAGTTAAATGGTCCATTTAATCCGAATTGGCATCACGTAGAGTACTTATCGATCAAAGAGGGAAAAACGTTGGTCGATACAGAAGAGGATATATAAGGTGAACGGTACTTCAATTTCAAATATTAAGTAAGTTAATTTCACATCGCATAAATAAAAAAGTTCAGCTCAAAAATTTTAATCAGTATCTTCTAAAACGACGACTTTTATCAATTATAGAAAAGAAACATACTTGATAGAAGTTGAAAATAGATAAAAGATAATTAGCGAAAATTTGAAAGTGGGAATAAGATATTGAGAAAGAGATGTAACTATCAAAGAATCGCATTTGGCAGATAAATCAATTTAACAAAAGTCATTTTCTGTTGCCTTTTAGTGTGTTGTCCCTACCATAAATTTCCCAGGAAAAAAAAACCCACCTAGCTAAGAAAAATAAAAATAAATATCTTAATATCTTATCCAGACAAACTTTATGAAAACCAATCAAAAGACACAAAAAAATAACTAGTATCTCATATATATATCTTATTCTGATTTCTAAGGATGTACATGGACGGACAGTATCTGGAGATTTAGAGAAAAACACTAACACATAGTTCCAGAAGCAGGAGTTGGAGTAATTATATTAACATGAGTTGTGGTGTACTGATAGGAGTGTTTCACCCTTAACTAGAGATTTCGGGTTTGAGCCCTGGGTATGGAGGAAATCTTGTTGGGAGTGCTACCCTCGAATGGACCCCGCAGAGCGCGTCCAAATTTAAGTGAAGCTCCTGACACCGGATGAAAAATAAAAAAGAGTTGGATTAATTATAGTTACACGTACTTTCTTTGTCATCTTATGCTTTTCCTATTTAATGTGAAAAAATTATGACCTTAAGTCAATTTATAACTAGTTCACGTCAAAAATCATTTAGTATTTTACTACTTGATTTTGACACATATATAAAAAAAATTATTTAATATCATCAATCATAAAGGGTATTCGACTTGATTATCTCTATCTCTTCCTTAAATGGATAATTACTTTCTCTATCACAAAATACTTATTCGATTTTTAATTTATATGGTTCTTAAAAAAAATATTAATTAGAAGGGTGTTTAGCGATTTTATATTTATTTATGTGTTATGATATAATTTCTCTTTATTGAGTATTTATTTATGTATGATAATTGAGATCGATGTTTATAGTCCTTAGGAACAATTTTACCAAAAGGATAAAATTTGAAAAATTATCTTGATATTTTAAAATGACAAGTATTTTTAATATGATGAGTATTTTGAGACATAAAGGGGTAGATAAGTTAAATGTAAAACTCTACCGTGACGATCAAATAGTTGGAAGTTATTTTTGTTTCTCTAAAATGAGTGACTAGAGGACATGAAAGAACACCAAATTATAATTATTGGAGAAGCAAGAGCTATGGACCTAGTTAAACACCTAGGTCCAACAATTAAGGTGGTGTTTTAATTAGATAACTTTGAGGGGTTTAAGGTTAGAGATTCAAGATTGTGCGTTACGTTGGTTGAATAATTAAAGAGGAAATGATGATTACACATGGCTCCTCATAATAATAAAGCAATATAGCACATATATATATACTTTTTCAATCACAAGATGAAGACAACGCCACGTCACACCCAACAATTAGAAAAATATTTTTAGTATCAATATTCATGTGAAAAGTAAAGGAGTAATTAAAGGAAAGCAATTTTTTTCCAATTAAAGTGCTCTAATAAAATGATGCATGCCGCAGACATAAGTGTGCATAGAAAACGATATAACCAAAAATAATAATACTCATTATTTTGTTATGTCACTCTTGATGAGCATTAACATTTTTATTTTTGTAAAATGGGACCTACCAGAAATAATTGATTGTGAAATTGAGCATAGAGAACTGTGGTAGGTAAAATAAAGGTTATATAATTAAAGGTTAGAACTATTTTTCAAACTTTTTAGCTTGTGTTATGAAACTTATCTCATTCTTTGTTACCTCTTTAGCTTACAAGATAAGTAAAATCGGTTTAAATTTCTTCATTATTAGTCAATGAAAAGCAACTAATTAATCTCCCTTTTACATTCTGCTGGATGTTAATTGATTTAAGGAAATGAGAATAGGGAAAATCCAACTCATAGTTAAGGTGTGAAAAAATTCTCATCGATTTTATTAATTAGACGGTAAGATTTGATGGCTTATTACTTTGAGAAAAGACGATAGCACGATTTTCCTTTTAAATAAGTTGGTCTTTCATTTTTGTCTTTAGAAATCAAACTTATACCTAACAAGACATAAGCTCTTTAAGGTGGTGGGATATTAACTTAGGAGATATTACGATATGAAAATATAAACTTAAAAACCGACAAAAGTGCAAGCGCGGGCCGAGCCGATTGCGTTTTGCATGTTGGACTGCTCTTTCTGGGCCCAATTTATAAGAAGAGAGTTGTGGTCAGCACTCAGCCCTTTTGTCTAATAAGAGTGCCCAAGGCCTACTGACTTGCACTGTTCAAATTTCGACATTGCCCATTACTATTAAACAGATTTTCTTTTAGGAAAAGTAATAAAAAGAACACTTTGGGATCCTTTTGATTTATCGAGAGCAAAAACTCCATTTCCTTGATTTATATTATCTCACACAAGCAAATATTCTTTACATGTCATGGACATATAGTATCAATAAGCATATTCTGTTTTCCCCTTTTCAAGACTAATAAAATTAGCATGTTACCTGTAATATATCTCTGGAATTTTGGAACTTGAAAACAAAAAATATAGACCTTAAATGACTTTACTCATGTTTCCATCAAGGGGTTTACTATTAAAAAGCTCAATATCCTTGACTCAATCTGCCTTCATTTAAATCAGGGCAGATAAATCGATTGATAAGTTTATAGCAATCAGTATGAGAAAATTGTGAAAACAGCGAGATCATGAGTTACAAGCCATTACATTTTTATTTTGTCTAATATCACGCTTCAGGGATTGCATAATGCGATATGGTAATCTCATCTTCGATCCTGGTAATGTGCTTAGACTTGCTTTCTCTTCTTTTCTGTAGATACTCTTTATACAAGAATGGCCTGTATTTTGGTGGTTCTGCAATCTCTTTTGTGAACTGGGGCAGTGGTTGAATCCACTTATCCCCTGATAAATTGTGGAAGAAGGCAAACGAATTCCTTGATCTTCCATTTGGTCTCACCACTCTATGGCGTGGACTCTTGAATTTGTCATTCGTAAGGACCTGTTCACGTTGTAACAGTCAGAATTCATTACATACCAAAAATTACATCCCAGGTAAGAGTCGCTATAGGAAGTAATAAACTTCATATCTTGAATCCGCCCTCTATAGCTAACTATTGATTTTTACTGTTCTACGAATGAGCTGCTACTCAATTGTTTTTGAGAACTACCTTTTTTCATTCACAAATACATTTACCTGAAGAACATCACCAATGTTGACAACAAGGGCATCTGGTTGTGGGGCTATTAGGACCCATTCGCCGTCCTTTTGAACCTCCAGGCCTGCAACTTCATTTTGTAAAACAATTGTGAAGCAACTGACATCTTTATGTGGATTTGATCCTATCCTTTCTTTCTCTGTTGCAGGCAAGTAAAATAAAGCAATGAGGAAATCCCAGCTTCTGTCATTGTTGAATTCTTCAAGAACACAGGGAGGAAGCCCCAGACACTCGCTTAGGATTCTTTCGACAACCATTCCTATCTTCATGAATTGGGAGAATAACTCTTCCATCACCTCTCTGAAATGTTAAAGAAATTCAGCATATAAATAGATGATATTGTTCCACTTGCAAAACTAGCACAAGATATGAAACACCAAAGTCTATTCCCCCTGCAGCCCCTCTGCAAGTCAATTGAAGGACTAAATGCATCATGCTGATATGTGTTTATTAAGATAAAATATGTTGTATTCTATTTGGGAAAAGAAGCATTAGATATGTAAGATGAACGATAACAACAACATATCCAGTATAATCTCACAAGTAGGGTCTAGAGTGGGTGGGATGTACACAAACCTTACCTCTAACGTACATATACATAATTCGAGTTGAAAGCAATTGATTCAGTTGAATCCTGTATCCGTTCTAGATCCACTTATGAAGTATTAGAAGACAAAAGGCTAAAAATTATGCTCATACCGAAATTGAGGAGGATTGTCAGGGAAGATATTGAAGTCAGAACCAGGTGGAAGCATAATAAGGAATTCACTAAACTCATAAGAAGGATTAGGCTTCTTGTTATAGCCTGCAGGAACAGGTACATTAGGCAGTGGAGAACATTTGAGTTTCGCTTCAGTTGGAGATTCAAAGAAAGACTTGGACACCTTTAGAGCTTGACTAGTGAGATCAAGGGGTACATCATGATTCACAATTTGGAAAAAACCATACTCACAACAGGCTTTACTAATTATATCAACAATTTTTCTCTTTTCATCTTCATATCCTTCTCTGAAAAATGGACTCAAATCTACAGCCGGTATTTTTGCCATTTGTTCAATGTCAACTTGGTTTGGTTGGTCGATGATAAGCCTCAGATCAAACGATAGAATTAATCTGAAATTTTGTTTCAAAATTATTATACTTAGCCCATGTACCAAGCGTCAAACAAGAAATAATAATATTTTAGTCACTACAAACCGTGTTGATATCATCATCTTCAAAATAAAGTATTGTGTTTCCACCTACTATGAATTTGGAATCAAGTGGATATTTAAATGAAATATATGACGTTGTTAGTATTTAGCGCCAGGCCAAATATGTGAGCTGGCAATTTACTAGTATGTTATTTCCTTAAAGAGATGACTAAAACTTTTTTGCATAGGAAGAATCATGAAGAAAAAAAAATACGTACTTAAAATTAAAAAGATTAAAAAGTAAAGGTTAAAGAATGAATAAGAAAAAGTTCATTGTAGCCAAAAAGAAGTCACAACTATATATAATTCAATTTTTCTGCAATATTAAGCTTCTTTACAGATACCAACTATGATGATTGAAACGTTGAAGAAGAGAAATCAAATCAAACACGAGGTCCATTAACAGTTCATTTGTCTTCTTCTTCATCTTCGTCGTCTTCCTCTTCCTCCTCATCACCTTCCTCGTCGGAGTCTTCGCCCTGCATATAGGAATTCAAATCAAACCATATCCAGACAGTAAAGAACATTTTTCATTTTATCACCATATACCCAATTAATTTTCACATATTATAATGGAAAAAATCAGGAAGAACTAAACTAATCAATAGGTTTACTATCTGAATGGTACATTCATCTTCCAAAAAGAATGATGAGCATGCAGTGATGGATCCCATTAACAAGTTTTGAACCATAAAATATCTCTGCATTGTATCCAAGATTATAAGCCAAACGCCAAATTGAAGTTGAGAAACAGCAGAGGAAAGGTAAGAAGAGATAGGGGCACTTGCACATAATTACATTTCTTCCTCCTCATGTTGTTCGGTAGAATTGGACATCGAAGTTTAAAACAAAAACAAACTTTCCTCTTTCCTGCGGCGAAAATCCCAACTCTTCATGGAGTCATACATGTTCTACTTTTACCTCTTTTCGGCTAGGAAAGTGAAACAACAGTAAGAAACCCGCTCCCTCTCCTTATCCTAAACAAAAAAGAGTGAGGTTCCACCAAAAGGACCCCTCTCCCTAAGCACAAGGGGAAGAAAGCAAGAAAATAAACACAATTTCTTTGTCAGAATAGATACTTTATTGTTCTCAAAACAAAGACAACTTTGATCTTCTGAAAGGAAGAGTACCCAACCAATACCCTCCAGGAAGGTAAAACCAAAAGCTATGGTTTCATCCTCTTCCTTATATTATGCATTTGTTTTATACTAAGTTAACGTATTTTCATTGAATAGCACCAAGAAGGTGCTGAAAAAAATGTATTTACAAGTATAGAAGAATCCCCTAACTCCCCTTTATGATGCTTTTAAAGATCTTTTTGAGGCTTCGATCTAAGATTTCCTTCACCATACCTTCCCTTTTCTCCCTCACATGTCTCGACTCCACCTTCTATTACACCCGACTTGATATCCACCCAACTTCTCATCAAAATTCAAGGTAGACGAAGTTTTGGTCTAACCCACAATACAGCAGCAAAAAGTTTCCATGAAAACTAAGATGGAAATGTAGGATAAACACCTAAAAAACAGAAGCACCACAAACACAAAGAACTATATTTCTTGCAGAAAGTTATAACGGAGGTTCGAGGTTTTATTGGATTTCATACAGCGTTGCAGCTCTTAAGATTTTAGTAAAATCCTATCAGTCACTTGGAAGGACATTTCAAACTGTTAACCAACTATTTTTTTTTTTTTTTTTTTAAACTGGTAATGGTAATGTTGAACTGTTAACCAATTATACTCCCAAATGCTTACAGTGTGTGCTTCTTTTAGACATACATAAAAGAAGGAAAGGTCTTGAAGAAACAACCTACAAACTTGAGTATACTCTTTCTACTTGACGTGATAGTGAATGGGAGGTAGGAACAAAATTATCCCTAGTATTTAAGAAAACCATTAAACTATGTAACCACTATGTAATTCTGAAGTCAACAAAAGCAACTCAACTCACAAGGACAACAAATCAACTTAAACAACAGCAAAATCAACCAAGACCACAACCAAGCAGGGTCAAACACTTGAATTCTACAACTAAAGTTACTAAGGCCGCACTTAGAAACTAGAAACTTTTTCCAATAGTGCCCTTTCACCCTCATACCATGTGGTCCTAGGAAATAAATAAATGTAAGCCCAAAAGGAGGACATATTAGAGCCACACCGTTTAGATTGGCTTAAAAAAATTAGTTTTTAAGTGAAAAATAAAAAGTCAAACTGGAATGACTTTTAAGTCAAAAAATAAAAAGTAGGGGGAGACCTACTTTAGGTTTTTGACTTATTTTAAGTCATTTTAAACTTATCTTAAGTCATTTTTAACCTTGCCAAACACTTCCTAACTTATTTTAAGTCGTCAAAAATTAACTTAAAAGTAAGTTTGACCAACTTTTAACCCAAACCAAACACTATGACATAATATATGGCAAATGATGTGCACAAGTTATGACAACTATTAGCAAGAATGTTGCTTTACCTCATCACCACCTTCATCACCCTCAAAATCTTCTTCATCAGGCTCCTGTGGTTTAGTAAATCTCAGATAATGTTATCTAGTTAAAAGTGCATGACTAAATCTTGATTAACAGATCAAGGAAACAAGAGATGCAGTATGGAACTAACATTGGTAAAATAAGTTAAAGGGTTTGGCCACAAGTCATCCTTGATTATTTCAGCAACCTGGAAACCAGAAAACAAAGGTATAAGTTTGAAAATGAAAAAAACTTTATGCACCAAAACACCTAAATACGCTCCCCTTCTCCAATCCAAAAAGAAGGGCAACAAAAATCTTAATTATTTGCCGAAGATTTAGATTTTACCTCATCCTGAATCTCCAGAACCTCATTTTCATCATCATCGCTGTCATCTTTTTTATTGACTTCACTGAACCAGGTGAAGAAGCTGTATGGAAAAACAAGTGAAAAGCAACTGAGATAGGATGACCATGAATATGACACTTAGCAGTACAGCTAAAATTAAGAGTGCAGAAGACAAAACATCGAGCATGTGTTCAGTCTCTGTACCAACTTAGTACCAAGTATTTGTGACTTTATGAGGATAGTCACAGAATGTTGTAGACAAAAAACTTGGTGAGTGCCGAGAGTTGTAAAATAGTTTCAACGAGGCTGCATTAACTGCCATATTTTGCACTACTACTATTTGGGAACTCAAATAGGTTTTCTCGAGAAAGAATTTTTCCAAAACATTTATTAATATTTTTAGTTATAAAAAGTTATTATTTGTCACTCCTATAGTTCCTGAATATGTTGTCAGAAATCAATGCAAAATTAGTGATTTGAATCATTAAATTTAATCCTGTCATTTCTTTTTGTGATGGATGGACCAATATATTTCGCACTCGACTCTATAGTGAAGTAAACGCATTGCAGCGGGCAATTAGGTTGGTATGTTATTTCAAAGATCAGACTAAAATGAGCCAGTTATAGGTGAGATTTAGTAAGAAAATGCGCTGTACAAGAGTCTGTATTCCTGAGGTAGAGATCATAACCTGGTTTAATATGTGAGCAAACCTACATTTCTCTTGTACGAACCAAGGTTCCAACAATATATCAGTTGCAAGTTGACAGACTTGTTATAAACAATTAATAGCCTTGCAAAAAATTAAAAGTCCTAAGAAATGCTAGATCTGTAAGCTGACCTCTCTTCAGCATGGGATCGTTTGTTTCCTTTCTTCTCCTGAGCAACGCCATTAGGAATGCCCTTCAAAAGTCAAACAACATATATAGTGAGAGGAAACGGATAAGATAAAGATGTGTAACATTTGTCAAGTAGGAAATTGACGACTCACCTTGCCTTCTTTCCATTTTATTGGTGTAGCTGTGATTTTTGTAGGTCCATCTTCAAGGAAGGTATAGGTCTTTGAGAGCTTTGAATTTTCAAAAAAAGGATTGGGCTTAAAGTTCTGTGAGAAAGACGAGGAGTCATTAGCATTCTACATCCCAGCAAACACAAGAGTCTAATGTACTAAATTAATTTCATCATCAAGAGAGTAGTGAACTCACAAACATGATTGAATAACCAAATTTCACATCTTTCGAGTCTTCCACTTCAATAGAACTTAAGAATTTGAAAATCTAGCAAGAAAGAAGGCAGTAACATTATGAGATTCAGATCAGAACGAAAGCAGCCATTCAAACTGTACTTAGACAGTGTATCAGAGGAGAGACTCTTTGCTAATTGAGCAGGTGTCAACATTAGAGAAACAGTAATTGGTTTGCTTCAGAAGTTTATATGCAACAAATTAGAATCAAACCTTCTGGTCCTCTTCAGTTAGAAGGTCGCCAAGAACAGGATGACTCAAAAACTGCAAGCAAATGAGATCAATTATAGTGTAAAATAATCTTCAGAAGTCCAGAATATAGCAAGAAAAAAGGATCAGGATGGGGCCACTAACAGCAGTCAACCAGAAGTCAGAAATAGAGTTAATGATATCATTTCGCTTATCATAAACAGGCTTGCGGATCTTGTTGTACTTCTGTTCTATTTCCAACACCTCCTCGCTTGCTTTCTCATTGATCTGCCAGCAAAATTGATATATCGGTTAACATGTAAAACCAAGGGCATCCCATCTTATCTTACAGTTAAACAGCAGAAGAAAAACTTGTAGCAAATTGATCCCAAGTTAGTTACTGTGAACCAGTAAGAGTTGATGGTTTGCCGAATGATTAAGCTTTCAGTGTGCAGCTGAAAAAGCTAGAACACTGCCAGTGATATCCAATTAATGTCCACACTTAAAACAAGGAACCATATTTTCATGTCAGATACAGGGAGAAACCAGACAACTTTGGAGCAATGTTAGAATACATACAAGGATGTTCGATGCATTAAAAGCTTATTCAATCTTAACAATGGAAAAAGGGAAATTAAGGAGTGTCAAGCTGCAAAAAATTAAATTAAAGACAGACAATCATTCGAACAACTATGTCCCAAAAATATAGAGTCAGCTACACAGACCTTCTATATCCATCAGCAATATTCTAGCACATTTTATAAACAGCATATTTCAAGAGCCCCCAAATCCAGCCACCCAATGAAGAAAAATAAAGTCCACTCAGACAACCTGCTCTGCATTGAGATTAACAGTTCAAGGCCCTACCTAGCGATAACAGGGACGGATGCAGGGGTAGGTGGGGCTTCCGCAAACCCAGTGACTTTTGTGCAGACACTAAGAAATATTTGTTGGGAACCACTAACAAATCAAGTGATTGGTTCAGCGGCAGAAATTGAAGCTGCTAATCTAACCCGCCCCCTAATTTGCTCGAATCCTCTAGGATACCTTATACCACTAATTTATTTGAGATCACTGGGAGCCCCCATAAACTTCAAATCCTGGATCCGCCTCGGAGCAATAATTAACTAAACTTAGCTCCTACCTAATTCTATACAACAAAAATTGAATCTTTACTTAAAAGAATTTCTAGTTTTAGATAAATCCTTGTCAAAAAAAATAAAAAATTACCAAGTATTGGAATGGAAAGGACTCAAATTAGGTAAATATTTGCAGGATTTATTGTATGACACTAGGGAAGATAGAATTTACCTTGTCAAGGTCATCTTGTATTTCTTGCAATTTTTCAATGGAAAAAATGAGCTTTTCATCAATGTAGTTTTCCTCTTCCACTTTCTGCTTCTTCCCTTTGTCAACCACCATTATTTTTTGCCTTTGGCCAAACACACAGCAGCTGAGGAACAGAGCTGCTTAACTGCTTTTTCTTGATTTTGCTTAAACCCTAAACGGCAATAACCTGTCTCTTTGAGACGCAATATATTAAGGGTTTTAGGGTTTTTCACGCCCAATAAGTAAATGACACTTAAGCACTTGTGCTTTTTGTCATAAGCTGTGACTTTGACACGTCTACAGTGTGACAATATATAAGTGGAATTATTATTATTATTATTATTATTATTATTATTATTATTATTATTATTACTATAGTTAAAAATTAGTACTACTGCTGATTTGACTCTAATATTAAAAAAGTAAATTTTTCTTTTTCTTTTTCTTTTTCAGTCGAAATATAATAAATAGGTTAGTATGGAAAAATTTTATTATGTGTGAGGCATAAAGTTGTGTGAGGCCTTTTAGGGCTGTCATTTGTATACTGTGGGGCCATATTGTACTTAATTTCGTTACTTTTTCTCTTCAAATTTTAATCTTTTCTTTTACTTTTTTCTTTCTTACTTGTATTTTCTTTTTTTGCTTGTCAACTCTTACTGTAATTCTATTTTAATAGAAAAAAACTTTGGAACTCACCCACAGTGTGTATATGTGTATATTTATTTGATGGAAAATTAAATTAATATGTCAGAAAAAATTAAATTAAATTTAAAAGAAAAAATTCGAAGAAATTGAAGATAGTGAAACTAAAAAAAAAAAAAATTAAACTCTCACCAAAAAAGTAAAAATTCATATAATCTATCAATTGAGCTACTAAAATTCAATCGGTATTATTTATTACACTTAAATCTACAATTTAATTTTAATTAAATTTAAATTTTAGTCATTAATTTATTTTTTGAGATTTTCAATTTTAACCACCCAATTCTAAATTATCAAATATGTTTTATTTTTGTTTATTCTATAACCACTTAATGTATTTGAATGCTTTATATTAATAATAATGTATTAATGATATCAAACACTCAATTATCTTGTCTTTTTCATATTTGTTAAATTCTCTACTTCTTTGGCATGTATACATTAATTATTCCTAATATTAATTTTGTGTTTCTTGTTCAAGATGTCCTTTTTAAATTTTCTTTATGTTAAGCATTTTAAAATGTGAAACGAAACTTTTATAGATTCATTTTTTTCCTTGTGTTACAAGAATTAATAGAAAAAAAGAGTCAATCAAATGAATTTGTGAAAGCATAAGATAATAGTAGTATAAATATATCTTTTTGCACTAAGAAGTAGGACTTAAAAAAAATTATAGAAACATTGATTAAAAAAGGAGTCCGGAGCCTAAAGGGCAAAAAAATTTGACAAAAATTCCAAAAGGGCACATCAAATTTTTTTTCTAACCAAAAAGGCAAAATCGCTTCTGACGTAGCGATTTTGTTTGACGCCGTTAACAGATCAAAATTGATGCCCTATCAGCGATTTTGTCCAAATTTTTTTTTCAGAAAATCGCTGCCCGGGCAGCGTTTTTGCGATTTTTTTTTAAAAAAAAAATTAAATTGCTACTATGGCAACGTTTTTATAAAAACAATTTTTTTTTTGGAAATTGGCAGCGATTTTCGTTAATGTTTTTTTTTAAATCACTGCTGTTGCAGCGTTATTATAAATTTTGTGGAAAAAAAATTTAGAAATCTCTGCCTAGCAGCGATTTCGGTGGTAATTTTTTTTCTTTTAATTTTTTTTTTTTTGAAATTTCTGTCAACTAGTCAACATCTAATTGTAAAAAAAATATTTTTTTTTAATTGGAAATCTTTTTTCTTTTTTCAGAAAATTGTTGTCCGTGAAGCGTTTTTGCGATTTAAAAAAAAAATTGCTGCTATGGCAGCGTTTTTATTAAAACAAATTTATTTTATTTTTTTGGAAATCGCTGCCTTGGCAGAAATTTTGGTTAATGTTTTTTTTTTTAGAAATCGCTGCCTTGACAACGATTTTGGTGGAAACTTTTTTAAAAAAAAATAGGTGGAATTTTTTTTCTTTTGATTTTTTTTTTTTTTTGAAATTTCTGTCAACTAGTCAACATTTTTCCTGCCAAGAAATTTCACAAAAAAAAAAATTTCCACCAAATCTAAACAAAAAAAAAATTCCACAAAATTTATAATAACCTTTCAACAGCATCAATTTAAAAAAAAAAAAAACCATTGACAGCGATTTTCAAAAAAATAAAATAAATTTGTTTTTAAAAAAAATCGCAAAAACGCTGCACGGGCAGCTATTTTCTGAAAAAAAAAAAAAAAGTTGGACAAAATCAATGATAGGACAGCGATTTTGATCTATTAACGGCGTCAAACAAAATCTCTATGTCAGTAGCGATTTTACCCTTTTGGTTAGAAAAAAAAATTGATGTGCCCTTTTGAAATTTTTGTCAATTTTTTTTTGCACTTTAGGCTCTGGACTCATTAAAAAAGGGTGCAAAGATAAAATAGAAAAAGGGTTTTGCAAAGAAAAAAAATGCAGATAAAGAAAAGACTAAATTTTGAGAAAATGGAAGTGAGAGAGAGTGTGTGTGACAACAAGAATAGGGCCCACAAAAACATTTGTCAAAAGGAAAGGGTGCCCTCACACAACTATTGTTGTTTATGCCTCAACCACAATAAAAAAAATTCTGTTAGTATGATATCATAAATCTCAAATTTAATGTGAGAAATTCCTTGCTTCTTTTTGCATTTGCTGTTTTTTGTGCTTAAACTAATAATAAGAAAAAGTTGAAGGGAATATCAGCTTTAAATGTGAACTACTTTTATAACGTGAATCATTTTTATATATCAATTCTAAACGATAAAGTTGAGGAGTATATCAATCCTTTTCCCTTGATTAAAATGGAAACAACCAAAATTCATTTCACTTGGCAGAATTTGGCCCAACAATCTTTTCTCTTTGGGCTTGACTGGCTAAGGAATTTAAGGCCCGAAGGCTTAGTCCCTTTTGATGATGTTTTGAAGAATAGTATTGAAAGAGGATAAAATAAAATCTTATCTTATCTTTTTTGATAAGGATGCTTACAATTAATTATTGACGGAGATAAACTATAGCATAGTAGCATTTAATTTTCTCTAAAGATAGTTGAATATTCAACATGTCATAATTTTAACCAATTTATAAATGATCACGCCACATATCACTAATTTCTTGGTTTAATTTTGTATATATGCACTCTCTTGTTATATCAAGTTACTTATTTACTTAGACTACCACTGTAGGTAATTTTAACCTAATAATCTTTTTTAAAAAAGAAATATGTGCTACAGTTTAGTTAAACTCTATATCTATTTATTTAATTAAAATAAAAAGTGAAATAGTGAACGACAAAGAGATACATTTAAAGCATACGTTATCGAAATCGACTCGTATGTCAGTCATCCTCAAACCTTAACTACGACATTGATATCCAACTTCTAATGGTCCTTTTTGTGCAAAACATTCCCATAGTAGACCTACAAATTCATTAATGCTACAGTAGAGCTGTTATATGGCCCAAAATGTGATGGCCATCTAAACCGTCCAATATTTTAAGGATTGGATATAAGATAATTTCATATTAGGCTAATTTTAGCTCACCCTAACATAATTCATTTTGGAAGTGATATTCAATTTAGCTCAATATTAGAACAATTATGGTATATTCAGGTCCCAAATCCAGGTTGAGGTTTGGGTCTCGATTTTTGGGTCAAAGTCGGGGGTTGGGGTCGGGTCTCGAGTTCTGAGTCAAAGTGGAATCTTGAATACTGAGTTAGGATAAGATCTTTGGTTGGGGTCGGGCTTAGGATCAATGTCGAGTCTTGAGTTTTGGGTCGGGGTTGGGTCTCTAGTATTGAGTCAAAGTCGAGACTTGAGTCTCAAATCAAGGTCGTGTCTTGAGTCTTGAGTTAGGCTCATGTCTCAAGATTTGGGTCAGAGTCAAGGCTTGAGGCATGGGTTAGGGTCGGATTTTGAGTCTCGGGTCATGGTAGGGTCATAAGACTAGTGTCTCGAGTGTCGGGTCGAGGTCGAGGGTTGAGGCTCGTGTCTTGGGCTTCGCGTAAGGATCAAATCAAGGTCAAGTCTTAGGTCATGGATTGAGCAGGGGTTGGGGTTGTGAGTCTGACCTAAAGGGTGGACCTGAGTAAGAGGTGGGGTAAGGAATGTGGACCATTTGAAAAATTAAAATTGGGTCAAATTGGATCGATCATGACTCAACCCATTTTAAGCCCATTCTATTTCAACCCAGGTAATTTTTGGACTGATTTCATGCCAGACTCATTTATTAACTCAATCAGTGTTTTCAAAAACGTTTTTGGGGTGAGTCTCGGGGTGTGCCAAAAAGGTCCCGGGGCATAAATTAAAGACATAGATTCATAAGGCATAAGTTCTAAAATTTGAGGCGTAAGCCTCGAGCATAAAAATGCAAGTCTTGGGCGTAAAAAACGTATGCCTGGGCATTTTTAATTTTTGTAAACACTTTTTTTTCTTTAAATCATATTTTTTATTATTGGTGTAATGATATTTCTCAAATAGTAATTATAATACTTTTTTTTCTTCATTATTAATTATTAATACTTATCTCAGATAAATATAATTTCTATATATTATAGGTTATTTATAAAAATTTATTTGTAAAATCATCCAAAGGTTTACTTTTGCTTATTTTATTAGTAATAAAATTATAAAATTGAATATACATGAGACTACGTCCCGTAGATCCATGGGACTTACGTCCCGTGTCTCGGTGCTTACGCCTCGCCCCGTATTGTATAAAACGTCTCGCCTTACGCCCCGCCTTTTAAAACACTGAACTCAGTCAATTTTAACTTGTTCAATTTCATTTCAATTTGCTCATTTGACCCCCTATTGCTACCAATATGAGTAGAAATCATCTCCACCCTCAATTCTTTAGTGCTAGGACACTCGGGGCGGATCTACATGAAAACATGTGGGTTCACGCCAAACTTATCATTTTTATTCACACATTATTATAAATATTAATTGATAGTTAATTTAATTATTAAATTTTAAATTCTGACTCCATCGTTGAAACCGCCTTTACCGGCATAGGTGTGCCTAGTACTATTGGCCAGATTATCATCAATGCTATACACTAGTTGACACCTAGATCAAATCCAAGTAGTTGCAGGAAAAGAATGGAGACAATCTTTTGAGAATGAATATCTTAGTTTGACGTCTTCTTCATGCAATTACGGCCTAGCGCTTTCGCCATCTTCTCTATAACTTTGTTGACAATAACCACATGGCTCCATATGGTAGTTACCTTAGCTTCTCCATCATCAATAATACTTTCTTTTTTCTAGCCTGAGTCATAATAGATCGTACGTGAACTTATGTTATGTTTTATAAAACTCACTTTCCTTTCTTATTTCAATGTGATTCACCAAATTAATGGATCGTGTACACCCATTTTTCATAAACTTGTCAACCTAGAAGCCTCTTAATTAGTCCTTAAGTGTGAGTTGCACGCCCTCGTGAGCATCACATACAACCCCTTAGGGACTCAGAGTCCTCACTAAAGTTTCTCTAGGCTACGCCATGATGGAGTTCAAATGTAAGTATCATGAGAAGTTATGTTACTCCTTATAAAGCTCTTCATTTTCCTTTTCTATTAACTTCAACCAGAGGCGGAGCTACTGTAGAGTTTGGGCGTTCAATCTGACCCAATAACTTTAATTTCTTTTTAAAAAAATATTAAATTTCAAACCCACAAATTTTAAATTCTGACTCCGTCTCTTGAATTAATTTTCGAAGTGTGGTTCCCCTAACATATCATGTTAGCCTGACGGGCGTCAAATGTGTCATGTCATCTCCCTGCTCGTCATGCGCCAAATTTGTTGGTTACGCTAGCTAGCCTAAAAGCATTATTAATAACATGCTACTCATGTACATTTTCGACAACATCATTAAGAGTATTTCTACCCCTTTGTATATAATTCCTTTTTGCTTATCAAATACCCAAAATGAATTTTTGTTATAGCACATCAAACACAAGCATCCCCTTGTTTGGTTTATTCCTCACCAGATTTTTATCCTAAAGGATTGTTTGGGTGGAAGTGAGAGGAGAACTAAGACAACCCCATCTTAGTTGTTGGATGGGTACAAAATTGAATGTTGGTACCCACCACATTTAGGCTACATGTGGTTTTGTCATTCCCTTTTAGTCCTCCAAATTATCAAAAACTCATATTCCACATTAATCCACATACTAATAAAATTCTACTTAAAAATATCAAAACTAACCTGCTTCAAGAGTTGTTTGGATTCCTCAACTGATTGAACACGTGATTCCTGTCGAGAAACTAAGGAATTGTGTTTTATAAATAGGACAATTGAAACTCTTAAACTTTTTAGTTTAATGTCTCAACATGGTACGTGTCAACGCTTAACATATGTACTTGTTTTGTCTAATATGGTTATTGTTTGTGACAGTCCTTTTTATTCAACTACTAGAACCAATATTTAGTCAGAAACATAATGGGATTGTCCTGTTTATGTATGTTTTTCGAAACACAAAAATTCAGGGACAAATTTATATAGTTAGATGGACTTGATAATGGTGGTGATTGGATCAACTTGGATGCACTTTGACTATTCCACTAAATAGTTACTACCTGGCACGTATATATATATAATCGTATAGTATAGGCAGAGACTGAGCTAGAGGGCATAAGGGGTTTGTCATTGAGACTAGTACAGGATTGCAAAGTCTTAAACCTCTAAAGATCAAAAGTTTGCTAGTAGGAAAAAAGAAGAGGTGTATCTCAGTTTGAAGTAAGATTTTGTTTAGGTAGGGAAGAAGTCTTTTCACATTGGTGCATGCCAACTATTGGATTTGGATTTACTTACTCGTACGTAGTGGTGGAGTCAGGTTTTTCATTAGTAAATATGCATAATAACAAAATAGTACCTATCTACACCGTGTAATTTGTCAATTGACACCAGTTTGGCACCCCTTAGACAAAGGTCACTCCACCACTGCTCGTCTCAAGTAAGGCAAACCTGTCTAGAAAAAGTAGCTTTAGTTGCATTAGATGATCATTAGATATACCAACTATAGTATCAGGTGAACATACAAGAAAAGGAAAAAATAAACAACCAAGATACCTTTTTTCTTTAGACAAGGGTGGCCTCAGGTGACAATTTTTTTTAAAAATATACTCTAAACTGGGCCTTTGTTGCCTCTCACTGAAATACTTCTTTACTTTCTTGTATTGAGGCTGCTGTGTCTTTTCTTGGCAAAGAAAGATAAGTCATGATATAAAGCTTTGTTTAATAACAAGATAATTCGTAGTAGGTGCATAGCAGTTAAGTGGAAGACAAATTAGCTAAAATAATAAAACTAATATATTCTCAAGAGAGACGAGAAAAATACAAATTCATTACTAAAGATATTACAAAGTACAAACTCCTAAAATTCAAACTGAATTTATTTTAACACTCTTATTTAACAAGAAAATACTGATTAATTAGGGGCTAATCATCTCGATTAACCGCGCTGGTGATGTTTTGTATTCTCACCAGTCTTGTATACAGTTTCAACCACACTTACTGCTTTGTGACTCTTGCAACCTAAAAGCCCGCCTGGCCGGGCTTTTTGATCTTCTTTGCTGACTGCATTCTTATTGGTTTTGGTGTTTGTACACGCTGCATTTCTTGGAATTGCATTACCACTAATGCTAATTCTCTTTGCATCATAATCTGAGATAACTGATGAGTAACCAGCAGCACTGTCTGTGATAACACTCCACTCGATACTGGCCTCACTTGGTGCATACTGAGTTGTTGGAGACATGCAGCCAGGAACATAATCGCTAGTTTTTGAATTCATGAGTCCATATCCACAGCTAGATATATTCTCAATTTCAAATAAATCAGAGCTAGCATCACTAGCCATGTCATCGCAAACTGTACTGCTTCCGATGGTTGTACTAGGGAGGTTTTGGGCTTTAGGAATGGCGTCCCAAGTTAACATGGAGAGTTTCCTTTCTAAATTTACTGCTATGTCTCCTTTTCTCATTTTTCCGGAGCCAAACACTTCTATTGATTTTCTTTGTTCTTCTATGGTTTGATTTTGATCTTCCAAGTGTTTTTTGACTACTCTCAACTTCTCGTCCACAGAAGCCGTGCCAGAACTTAGTGCAAAATGACCTGTTGAATGTTTTGATCCTGGCTGGGGAAGTCCAGGTTCTGAGCTTTGATCCACACGGACTGCTTTTTTTCCTGAACAAGGTCCGGGGCAACCAAAGCTGGCAAAAAATTTCCTTCCTGTTGACTTCTTCTGGTTTGTTTGATATCTATTTCTTGGAAGATTTTGTAACAGTGCGCTTTGACTGTTAAAACTGCTTGCTTCTGAATAAATGCTTGGAGTTCCTGTCCGGGAACTGGGTTTCAGGTGGGGCAGATCCACCATCCCGTTGTTCGTCTGCCCGCCATACTTCACCACAGATGTGGGGACAGCTCCATATTCCAGTTTCTTGTTGAAATACTTGTCAGCTCCAAATATGCTTAGTTCCCCGTCTTTCAACTTGGTTCTTTCTTGGTGTTTCTGAGTGCTAACCAAAGTTTGCTGAGGAAAAACAAATGCAATAGTAGGATCTTGAACAGGAGCAACACCTGAGGTCTTAAATGCGAAGTTGTCTTCTTCAGTCTTGAGATAAGAAGAGAAAGACTCAACGCGAAGATTGGCAAGGTTATCTCGAGTGTTATTTGAGGATAGTTTACTAGTAGGTGCCTTAGTAGCTCTTACAGAAAAAGGGTTCTCAGGTGGTAAAACAACAGCAGGATAAGGCTCTTCATAAGAGCCTCCTAGTTTATGTAAAAAGCTCTGATCATCAGGGTTGCTAAGGTAACAAGAAAATGATGCTACGCGAAGGCTGGTTACATTATTATTGGCTTCCATGGAGACAAAATGCTTCAGGTTTCTGATGTTTGATGAAAATTTTGAAGAGAGTTTGATCCAGAAGCAACTATTTCTCGGAGGAGCTTTATCGGTTAATATCTTTACTAGTGTGGAAGAGTTATATGACGAGCTTTGAGACAGGAAGGGACAGAATAAAACTCAGAAAAAAACAGTTTACCAACGAACAAGAGATGAAAGACAACAGAGATTAGAAAGCTCATAACCTATAAAATAGGAAGGAGTTTATAGACTTGTGAAAACTATAGATGAGAGAAGCTTTCTTTTTTTCAGTTGGTTTCTTTACAAGCAGCCCTTTATAATTGGCTCTTTCTTGGAACCTATGGGGTTGTAACTTGTATAACTTTAAGATGGTGGATCCTACATGTTTTGAGAAGCATAATATTTGACAGTCTTGTCACTTCTTTCCAATTCTCACATGACATGTAATAGTGATTTTACAGTAACTATGATGTTTTTTGACTAATTATAAGATCTTCCATATCAATAAGAAAATATGGATATAAATCCATGTAAAATATGTAATAAATGCTAACGGGGTCTAGGAATTGGCGGCAGAAAAAGAAGTGGCTCCAAAAGAAAACTCAGAAAAACAAGTTACACCGCTCATTCAAGTGAGCCCCAAAAGTAGGACACCCGCATTCACATCATAATGAATTCTGATGCATTGAAATTCCATTTTATTACACTAACACTACTTCCATGATGTAGGTAATTCAATAATTTGGCTGCTCTTTGGTTGTATCAAGATTACAAGCTGAGTGTTATCTTTTGGCTGTTATGTTAAACATATGCCAACTTGGCTTACAAAGTACAGCAACAAAAAATGGAAGCAGGTGCTTGCATCTGTATTCCTTTACTGATCTAGCTGCATCGATTTTGAACCCTCAATAAGTTATACAATTTTCTGCACTAATGTTAATACAGCTTTGATCCCATGACTTACTGATCACACGATGGTAAACTTTACCATTGCATCAAGGCTCTCCCTCTAGCCAGCCACAGTAAGGATTTGATTGAATAAATCTCATGTTTTGTTCTGTTACCTCTAACATCTATGTTGTTCGGGACTCTTCAAAAATATTGACGGGTGCATGTAGGATCCTCCAAAAGTAGTGTATTGTTGGAGGATCCGACACCAATGCAACAACATTTTTGGAGAATCCGAGCAACATAGTCTAAAATTGCATTTGGTCCATTTCTAGTCTTGTCATCAATAAACGAAAGATGAAAGCACAAAAAGTTTAAAATAGTCGATAACATCAAAAGAGATTAGATCTTTTACCATAAGAACTCAATTTACTCTGCTGGAATTACAGAAAAAATGCTGGTAAAGATATGGTACAACTGTGAATCAACTAATGATTAATTGCAATAGTGTTAAAATGATAATAAACAAAGATAGGAAGAAAGCGCTATACAAAAATAAACTAGCCATGATAACCTACTCATATTTCTGCTCTGCAACCACCAAAAATGGAAAATGAAAAATGGTTACCATGAGAATTATCAGAGTTCTTTGCTTCATTCATCAGTTCTGAGCTCCAGTGGTGAAAGAATAATATCTCTGGCGCCAGTGAACCAAATACTGCAGCATTGACTGCCCTACGATTATCTGCCAAAATGCTGCCTAGACGATGCTATTCAATCTGAGACAGTTGAGTTGTTATCACCTACAACCCAATATTTTCTGACAGCAAATAGCACCTTTTCAGGGATCAAAGGACCATCCTCATGATCCACCATTTTTATATTCCACCTCATACCAGTTGCAATTCTTTTCACCTGGGTGAGGACATCTACATGGTCTCGCAATATGACTGCACCTTCTGGTCGAAGAATCCTATCCATCTCAAGCAGAATGTCTTCAGCACTACATCTGCATTGACATATGGCACAATTAGCAACTTTAATAAGATCTAACTTGAAGCACATATTGGTTAGGCGTTCCTTATTGTTATCATCGCTGAAACTAATAGCAGTGACAAATACCGAATGGATATTGACTTAGATTCAAAGAGGGAACAAAAATATAAGGCAATCATCTCCCTTCTATATAGATATTTCATATGTATGAATTAGTATATAGAACTTACTTGTCTTTGTATAAGCTGAAAACTCTATTTGCATGAATAAGGTCATATGTCCGAGGATACGTAGAGAAGGCTTCACACCTGAATGAAAGTTGGACAGAAGATGAAAAAAGAAACTCATCATCAGAAAGATAGTAAATTCAAATCATATGACGGAAGAGAAGGGTCAGTGCATAAAGTGGCAATTTTAGCAACCACAAAATTCAAGATGTGATATAAAAATCTCTATATTAAAATTCAAAACTTAGATTACCAACATTTTATGGCGTGACAATTGACTGGAGGGAAACAATGTAATCAAATGTAGGAGAAATGATTTGATATTACTTGAAATCCAGCTTTAGAGGACCCCAAATTGGCTATGAAGGCCAAATTATTTATCGGTGTTGGAATGAAAGAGCGAAGTACAGGATTCATACATCCAAACTGAACTAGTTTTGCATTGAAAAGTTACTGATCGAACTAAATACTTTAAGCTTTGCAAGATCTTTCATATGCAATTCAGCTATAAGCCTGAATGAATTATCAAACTTTTCACATGTTCATTTTGTACGGTCCATCATCAATAAGAGAAGAAAAGAATAGGTAGGAGTGATGCTAGAGTCCAATGAAATAGATAGTTTCAGAAAGTTTACCAGTCATGATATATGCCGATCAAGCCTCGTTCATATACAACTCCAAGAGTGTCTTGCTCAGCTATAGTTGGCACAACATTCATGACCCATAACTTGGGTGATTCAAGTGCTGCAGCAAAACTTCCAAGGCCAGCATTCATATCCATTATATTTCTATACCTCCCACTGTCGAGTATCTTATTAACTCTCTTATACGAATTCACGTGTTTTTTCCATAACTTGTTGTCCTCCTTGAATGAATCAACAGATAATCCAGGGACAGATCCACTTGCTATTCTCGGAGGAACAGTATTAAGTCTATCTGGAAACGGCTTAAGTCCCCCACCAGCAACTTCATCTGAATTAGTTGTCTCAGCATACGGAGTTACGCATGCCTCCATCTTCTTATACCTGAAGCCCCAGGATATTGGTTTAGTATAAAGTAATGAAGGCAATCAACTTATTCAAATGAACAAATATCATTACTCACAGAGACCATATAAACCTTAAAATGTTGGTGGATGAATGTTATGCAATTCATTGTTATAAAGAATTTTATGTTGTTCATAGAACAGTCATTCTCCCGATATCTTTGTGGTTTCAACAGAATTCACTAATTAATACTTCACAGTTACTGAAACGGGAACATCAAATTATTGTTTGGCATGGAACATTCAGACCATGCATAAATATTGGCATAAGATGAGTTTCAATGGAGTAACAAGATCAGTGAGGATTCACATTGCCGAAACTTGTTTGGGACCGAGGCATTGTTGCTTTTAACATTCAAACCATAATGAGCAAGTCCACGTAGTATTCAACGTGCTTGTCAATATAAGACCAGAACATGGCAGCAAGAAGCAACATTCACATAAATGTGTGTAATCAAATTGCTGCATAACTCAAAATATTCTGTGAATTGAAGTTACTAGAATTACAAAGCAAGTACTTGAAACTTTATATATGCATTGACTGAACAAGAAAGAAGAAAGAAGACATTCTCCTTCACAATGGCTATTTGAAATTCGGAAATCTTGATTAGATAATAGATTATAAGGTGCAAGAATTTACCAGACATTTGCTGCATTCGAGGATTCACATAGAGTTACACGAGTATCACGTTCCCTGCAGTACTCATTGTTTACTCTTTTTCTCCATATGGCAATCTCACCTTTCTCATGCTTCTTTTCCCAGCAGAGAAGTTCAGCCATTTCTTCAATCTTTCTCTGTTCCTCCTCCAGTTCTTCTTTGGGGCGTTGCCACGCTTGATAGTTAACCCGCCAGTTGATGGGAGGACCTGAAAGTACCCAGTAGCCCCCTGGTCTGAGCACTCGGTCTACCTCCGTCATGTACAAACCATCTGTTAAGAAAGTAGAATTTTGTTAGGAAACATACGAACAAACAGAAATAGCATTTGTGTACTAACTCCATACCCGTGCAGACACTCCACATTGAATTTGCTCATTCGACTTGGTACATTACCAAAATGAGAATTAAAAATGTGTATTGATTAATAAGGAGAATATCATGAGCACAAGGCAACTTCGGTCAAGATTAGTAAAGGATGGAAGGAGCAGTAAGCCAGTTATGTTATCCTGCTTTTCAACAACTATTGCAAGAGAAGGAGCTAGCAGTTGCAAGTGGACAAAAATCTCCAAAACTACAGATCCTTACCATTTGCACCCCAAGGAATCAAACAACGTGAACAATGCGCCATATCAAAAGCTCTAGATGGATATGGCAATTTTATGGTTCCAAGTACACCAATAACTGCTGGAACACCTCTTTCCAAAGCAAATTGAACTTGTGCTTCATGCGAATCTCTGGGTGCGAAGGACATGGTTAGAACATTCTTCTTGAAAAGGTATGCACCCCAACTTGCAACCTATGATATCACAAATCATACACAAACATTCAAATTTAAAACTACTACGCAATCAAACACCACTTTGGAGAACCAAGGAATTAATGCAAAATTGTAGAAAGTACCATTCACCGTCATGAACTCTAACTAGTAAGGTTATCATTCAAAAGGAGTAAAACTACTAGACAGATAAAGCAATGGAGAATATTGTAGAAAGCTTTGACTCACCCCACATCCGGTATCCAATGCAGTTCGTACGGTACCATTTTCAATCGGTATAACAGAAGCAAGTTGATCAATATATGCATCTGCCCCATTGGGGAACTGTGTTCCACCACCTGGAAATCTAAATACATTTCCTTCATATTGGACCCAATTTTGCACTGCCTTTTCAACTGTTAAACTCTTATGTGGTGCATTCGCAAAAGGTACATAGTCACGACTCTTTGGCCATGAAAAAGGAGTCACATATCCTTTTGGGGCTGGAATGAGACAATGCAGCTTCTCTTCATCTGGAGGACAATGTCTCTCCCTATAGTTCATATTTTCTCGAGGAAATGTCATTGCTCGCATTTGATCATGACATGGTGTATAATCAATGTATTGGTCGCCACATGGTTCAATCTCCTTGACATCTTGCTTGGGATCATCGAATGAGGTGCTTTGATTCCCATGGTGAGTTTCATACTCCAAATTAGGAAGGATACCGCAGTCCTCTGCCTTCTTTGTTATCTCAAGTGCTATGCTGTCTCCCTTCCCAAAACCACTTCTTTGCCACACTCCAAGAACATAGAAGAAACAACAAAGTGCAGCTACGATAAGTAATGCTGGTAAAGAGCTTTTACTTCTGTTATCCCCTGGATTTCCTTTTGTTGCCATGATCAACCTGGAATTGAAACTTCACATTTCAGACTACTTAATAGGAATCAACACTAAAGCATATAAAATGATTCTCAATGAACTATACTCAAAAAGGGGAAAATCATTAATTATGTGTTACTTAACTCTTAGACAATAATCACATCAAACAAAAGCATATAACTCAAGGTTTTGAAAATTAATAATACACAAATTGATCTTGAAAAACTACTAGGGAAGCATAATCCCGTACAAGAACCAACAAGCATTTAGTAAATCACTCAATACACGGTCATCAAGTTCAAAAATTAAAAACACTGTCTGAATGCACTAAGCATCTCATGCTCACACAGGATGTGTGATCCAAATTTAAATGAAATATTTGCATAAAAAGAAATCTTACTGGATATCAGAAAAGCAGCAATGTTGCAGTTAGTTCCGATTAGATCAAATCATTGTTTGTGTGAAGAATGGATATAATGGGGTGTTGTTTGTTTTGGTTAAGACCTAAAGTGAAACAAATTACACTAATTAGTTGTTTTAACACGGATTCCAATGCAGTTTGGGAGAATTGAACAAAACCAAATCCGACGATTTCAACGACGAGGAGTGAATGTTGTTGGTATTGACCGTTTACTAATTGCGCTATCGATTATCACGCTTTAAACAACAAGAACAAACCAAATTTCCCGCGAACTAGGGATTCCTATTAAGTCTCAACTAATTAAATTAATTTTTTTACACTATGTATAGTGTATTTCAATTAATTTGTTATATCACGTTATTTACTTTATTTTCTATGAATGTTTGTTTAACCTGATACTTGATAGTTGATACTGTAAAAAATTATTTATTGGAGTAAAAGTATCCAATTGTTTATTTATTTTTTGTTTGTATGAATTCAAATATGATTATTTGAATTTTTCAAGTAAAATTTTTATAGTTAAAAATTACATAAATAAATAAAATAAAAACGAGTCTCCTGGAATAGGAATATTAGATTACTTATACCTAGCACCCATGGTTGAATTTTTATAACAAAACAGAAGTTCACTGCACTTATTGGTTATAATTTGTTGTATATGGCATGGAAATTCTTTGCTCTTTCTTGTATTTATACTTTATGCAGTACAAATTACTATACTTATATCCAAACCGATTAATCTAAAACTGAAATTAAAAAATTCAACCTTATGCGAGCTTATTCGGATTGTAGTTTGCTCAAACCAAAATTTTCATATCCAATCCGAATGGCCACCCTTGAAATTAGCATATGCACCTCTTATCTCTCTTGCACTTCCTCGTATGCTTTCTTTCGCAAGGTGAAGCCCAAGAGAAAACATATGAGGAAATGCAAGAGAGATTGGAGGAGCTGGAATAAAGATTAAAAGTGCACTTTGTAAATTTATGATTCACTTGCATCTCTGTTACAAGCAATGTGTGTATAGTGATCCTTTTTTATATGGTAACAGTATTTGAATATAGTGATCCTAGCGAACTCCATGAGTAACAAAATAACAAACATGAGATAGACCTCCATCAATCAATGATTGAGTACCAACCACAAACATTTTAGTGCATTCATCTAGCTAGATGAAGCCTGTGTGCGATATATGAGGTAAAATTAAGACTAGACAAACAACTCGAACTTATATAGAATGGCAATGGAGTCAAAATATAATCAACTAAAGCAAAAAAATGCCTTAAATTGTCGTAGCAACAAGGTCAATTTGTAGCACAAAACTAGTAAACACTTGAATGTCAAAATTTCACCAAAACATAAAAAGAAAGTTCCTCTAAACTCTGCTTAACTCTTAGATGCCAACTTTTCTTTGGCTTTTTGGATCTTCAAAACCTTCTTAACAATTTTTTGCTCTTCCACCAAGAAAGCTCGGACAATCCTGCAAACCAAGCATTACTCAATTATTTAAGTTCAATACAAAAGAAAATGAATGAGACATATAGAAGATATGGACAAGCCAACAAGCATTTAAGAGAACAAACCTCTCCCTCACTGCTCCTCCAGACAATACTCCACCATAGGCACGGTTCACAGTCCTCCTGTTCCTAGACAACCTGGACCTCTTGTACTCAGCTGGTCTCAGGTGAGGAATCTGCAAGACAGTAAAGCTTAAAAGATTAAAAAATTGCTCCAAATGCTTGAATAATTAACTACCACAACATAAGATTTTAAACACCACACACAAGGAGAACAGGTATTAGATCCATTGGCAATGCTAAGACGTGTTCAAGGCAGTACCCAACATCACATACAACTACTTATGAAGAGAATGCCAGCAGAAAAGCCAAAGTCAGCACTAGTCAAGTGATAAATTTTAAATATTAAGGCCCTGCTGATGGATCTAGCAATCGTCTCCTTTAATTCTAGACAAAAGAATAGCAACCTTATTTATGGATTAAGGATAGAACATTTGTAATTCTTTAAGACATATTAGAATTACATACTGACACCATATTTCTACCTAATATGGTGGCCTAATTTGAAGGAGCTAAAAGCTACCTGCATAACAATGATGGAATTGAGCAACTAAGCCTGTACTATCTTGATAGTGGAAAAAATGAAAAAGTGAAACACGCCTAGATTGAACATTCATGCGCATACTACAACAGAAGAAATGTTTAAGTTTCAATCTGAGTTGGAAACTGCCTAACGAATTCAAACAACTACTGTCAAAAATGAAAAATAACATATTGATTACTAAAAACAACCAAAATCTATTCTAACAAAAGAGATTCAATATATATACAGCTGAGATTTCAGACAACAAAATCCAATTGAATACATGATACATCAGAAACAACAATAATTCCTAACACAAATTGTAAAATGAAGCTCCATTTAGGATAAGGGTGGTCTAATGATTGCTGCTGAGAATACATAATCATGTGAGACAGCACAAAATACGTGTAGTAAACAAAATGCAGCAGTATACAATTCTATTACTGAGGGTATCAACACCTTAAAGCAAAGCACAGCTCGGGCAACAGAAAACATTCAAAGTTTTGATCTAAATATCAAATATTAAGCTCAGGCATTTGAATCACGAAATGCAAACAAAGAAAGAGAACATTACCCCCTGAATCCTCTTTCCAGTGACAGGGCACTTGGGACCATTAGCCCTCTTCTTGGTAGTCTGATAAATCAACTTCCCACCTGTATATCAATCAATCAATCATTACATCAACCACGACTAAATCCCAAACAAGCTAAGATCTCTATCGATCGTCTACATGCATTCTGATCTATTCAATCCATATCACAGCAATACTAATTTATACTTAAAATTGAATGAATAAGCACAAATCAAACTACAGAAAAGATATGATTGTTTGTACCAGGAGTTTTGACGACGCGATGCTGGTTGGATTTGGTGGCATAGCTGTGGCGCTTCCGGTAAGTGAGTCTCTGCACCATCTTTGGAACCTCTCTCTCTCTCTCTCTCTCTCTCTCTAGGTTGAGGCTCGGACGGAAGAGGGAGTGGAGAATTTGAGATAACAAACTTAAAAACCCTAATCGGGAATTTGCCCTAGATCCGACGGCTACTAAGAAATATATTTGGACGGTTGTGATTGACAAAGATTTGGGCCAGAGCTACTCTTTGGGCTGAAATCTAATCCAGCCCAAATGGTTGTTTGGGCCAATATTATTTGTTCATCTAAATGATATTGGACTGGCGATTTGCTTCATTTGGTCAATTTATGTTCCTTGTTACGTTAAATAATGGAATAATAACACTAAAATAGGATAAATATTCTTGTGACTCATAGGACTATTTTCCCCACATTCAGCTGGTCATTCAAAAACTATGTTTAGTAGAATGAAATCGAAAGAATAATGTTCTAATAAGTCTGAATAGACTTGTATACATCTGTAGACATTATTCATGGAATATTCATAAAGAGATCAAACTTAAATTATCTTAGTTCGAGAAATATGCTACTAACGGCTCTCGAGAAATATGCTACTAACGGCTCTCGAATCATGGAGAAATCTTATCATGAGAGAAGAATCAAGGGAAAAACAGAATTGTATACCCGCACTATTTATCAATATAATCATGTTTCTTATGGTTATAGTTTATTTTCTATCACTTATAAATTTGTTCCAAACAACATCATCATTTTTTGAAACTAAATATGAATAGGTTTTGCAAACTGAATTCGTTTCATCTTCTAGAAGAATCTTTAAGACACTTCGACTTCAATCAAATTCGTGAGCAACTACGTTCGTTGTTGCATGTATAGCTTTCCAGAGTACTAGAGACTATGGGATCTACCACAACTTTTATATTCTAGCATGTTTGTATGTGTTATTTATTACTCCTTCCATAATTACTTATCCACTTTTCTTTTTTTTAAGTTGTCCATAATTACTTGTCCATTTTGACAAATCAAAAAAAGGACAAATTTTTTTACGTATTATACCCTCAATTAATTATTTTGAAAAAGATATAATTTCTTGAAAATCTTAAGTTTTTAATTCATCCACTTCATAATTAGTAGGGATAAAATGATAAATTCACTATGTCAATCATTGTTTTCTTAATAGGTGTGTCAATTCAAAAGTGGACAAGTAATTAGGAACAGAGGGAGTACTCATGTGAGCAGTAATTTTCCAACAATAATTACGTGTAAATTCAGATGCGGAGCTGATATTAGGAGTTTGGGGATTCTAAATTTCCTTCATCTTCCTTACCATTGAGTTGTCAATCAGATTTGTTAGGGGTTGACAAGTTATTACTTAATTTTCTAGTACAAATATAGGATCTACGGAAAAGCTATTGATTCGTTCGAACCCATGAACCCCACCTAGCTCCGCCCCTGCGTGTAATTGGCTTTTGAATTTTCGATAGTGTGAAAATTTATGCTTGAGAAGTACAACTGAAATGTGGTACATTATAGAGGGAGGGGCGGCGTCCGAGGTTGACATATATGTCCATATCCATGCTAATGAATGAAAAACAGCACCGTTACAATTTGCAATAATCCTCAAAAGCACAGCCACAACCAAATTTAAGATTATTTGTCTTGATAGCAGCCTAATTAATACTATAGTAGTTATATGAGATGTAACTTGTGATGAAATTTTAAGAAAATACTTGAGATTGACAAAGCTACGAAAATGATGTAACAAACATTTTTTGTGTACCCAAATTGAAATCTCTTCCAAACAGTATGTAGGTAGGTGCTACCGTCGGATTTAATGAATCACATGTAATCAGGAGCAGTGGCGGAGCTAGAAATTTTACGAAGGGTGTCAAAAAAGAGGGAAAAAATTGTTACTAGTAAGATTCAAACACATGAGTACTTAGGACTCTTCAAGGCATCCAAAACCACTAGGCTACACCACATTATTTTGTTAAGGGTGTCCAAAATTTGTTATTTAATCACTTCGTGTATCATTTTACTTAGATATACAGTATTACATTCCGACGAAGAATGTCCAATTGGACACCCTCTAGCTACGCCCCTGATCGGGAAAGTGATTGAAAAAGGTGATTATAATAGAATACTAAAATCGTAAATTATTAAATCAAACTAATGATAGAAGCAACAATACTTTCCGATCAAACCCTATTAGTTCAATTAACACAACAATATTTTGGAAAAGTTACATGTCTGTTTGATTTTAGTAGAGCTATGTAACTTTTCTTGGTGATACAGTTTCAAATGTTATGTAATGATCACAATAATTTTTTTAATGAAAAGGAGATCAAGAAAATAATACTATAGTCTAATTTGTTGCTAATGTGTATCATTCTTTACGAGTTAAACATTGTTGATCTCCTTTTCATCAAAAGAATTGGCTGTAATTGCATAATATTTGTGATTATATCTTCTTTTTCAGTATCATATGTAAGTATATTGTATACATAATCTTCTAGAACTATATAACTCGGTAGAGACCATGTCAAAATTGACACTCTTAATGAGAAATTGTGTGGAATAAATAAGGTGGCAGAGGTTTGACTTATTATTAACAACCCCAAAAAGCAATTTAATGCTTGTTAACATTAGTCAACTCTTGACATCTTTAGCATCGCATTAATCATTTGTCGGGAACTGGTTCAGTACTCCACGTTGCACCAGATCACATGGCTCAAACGTGGGCCCACTCCCTGCCACGTGTCGGTCAGATTGAAGCTGCCCGAACTGAAACTAGGCCCAGTTTAAAATTTCTTCTTGATTTGGAGTGGACCCAGGCCCATCTTTGATCTTACAGCTCTTATCGGGTTTCCGATTGGTGGGCTCCAAGTGTACCGTGAAAATTTTATAAATGACATTTATTAGACTAATATTTTTAAGTTATAGCAGTAGAATAAAACTTTTAAGTTGTAACAATAAAAAATTTCAGGTTATAACATTTTATTTTTTTAAAAAAAATTAAAATAATACTAAAATATGATTTTTTTAAATATCATAAAAATAAAAAAAAACGGATAACATTAACGATAATTAATAATGCCATAAATTTAGGGGGTCAAAACAAAATAGAAATATTTGGTTTCCTTTTTTTACTCAATCAGTTATAATTAAATCAAAAATCAGATTTTATTTTTTTCAAACGTTTCTCTCTCCCTCTAATTTTTTTCTGTCAATTTGTTTTTCTTTTTTTACTCAATCAGTTAAAACAAATTCAAAAATTAAATTTTCTTTTTTTATTCAAACTTTTCTCAGTTCCTCGAATTTTTTTCAGTGATTGTCGTCATTCACGACTAATTCCAAAATATTCTTGGTTCAAAAATCTTTATTTTATGGTAATGGACGAATTCTTATCGATATTAACAAAACATGGTGGTAGATGGGATCCCTCTGGTTAGTATTAATTGCGATTTATTATTTGTATTTTTATTCCAACTTTAGTAAAAAAAAAAATTAAGAATAATAAAACTGAAAATGAAAATTTCAGATTTTGGTTAAGTATAATAGATTTAAATTGTAATTTTTTTGTATGAACCTTCGTTTGTTTCATATTACAAAATATTTTTTGTGAAAATTGAATAAATGATGTTATGAATTTTTTGTAAACTGATTTTTGTAATTTGTATACGGTGAACACCAGGATGTGGTGATTTTGTATTTATATTTGAATGATTTGATTATATTGTTTCGTGACAGTGTATGAAATAGTGATGATGTTATCATTGTAAATATATGAAATGTGTGTAAAAAATAAATGTATGAAATGTATTTTATGGTATGAATTCTGATAGACTGTTTAGAATGATATTGATATGAATAAGTAATGATGAGTGTCTATAAATTTGTGTGATAATAATGAAGTCGTGGATGAAATTTGTTTTAGGTTGGTATGAAATTTGAATATAAATACAACATATTTATTATTCCTTTGTATTATGCATGACAGACTGTTATTTTTTTATGAAATGTGTCTTATGGTATGAATTTTGGAAGACTATTTGGAATGATATCGGTATGAATAAATAATGACGAGTGTGTATAAATCTGTGTGAAAAGAATGAAGTTGTAGATGAAATTTGTATTATCTTGATATGAAAAGTGAATATAAATTCAACATATTTATTATGTCTTTGTATTATGTAAGACTAACTTTTATTTCTTTTAATGAAACAGTAAAATATGTTGATTTTTAGATGGAGGGGATTATCTTTGACTCTTCTAGTTTGTATAGTAGTCTAGTAAATGCGATAACATCGCAACTTCAGATAGATGTTAATATTAAGTCAAATTTAAGTATGAAAATGGTATCCATTTGATATCCAACTGAAGTCCCACTGATTTAAAAAATAACGGAAAAGGGCCTAAAATGCCCTTTAACTATGCAAATTGGAACAAATTTACCCTTCTTCTACCTTTCGGGCTTAAAATACCCTTGACATCAACCTTTAGGCTCTATTTTGCCCTTATCTTTAACGGCCTAAATAATAACATTAATTAGCAAATTCATTTATGACGTGTCGCTATCCTAATAATTAATTAAACTAATTAAAAAAACCCAAACCCACCCAAAAGACCCACCCCATTAAAGTGACCCAAATCTTTAACCCATCTTTTATCCCCAATTCCTTTAACCTAAAAATAACATATGCTTCAATCTAAATCTCCTCTCTTCTTCCTCAATTGAAGCTCACTGAACTCAAACTTTCTGGCCAAATCTCCTCTCTTCTTCACCTATCAAAGCTCACCAGAACTCAAGAATTTTTGTTTCTTCTGGCCAATAATTTGAAGTTGCCACTCTTCTTCAGTTTCTTCTCCTCAACAATGTCGACACCTTCTTCTGTTTCTTCTTCTCAACAATTACAGTCCCATACATGTAAGTGGGGATTGAGTGCAAAATGTTTTACTGCTACGACCATTGAAAATGGTGGACGCCGATTTTACAAATGTCGCCGTCTTGGATCAAACTCTTGTGGTTATTTGAATTGGTCCGATGAAAAACTATCACCTCATGTGTCAATGATGATTCATAATCAAAAAGTTGAATTGGATTCTATTCGTAAAAATGATGTAGTATGGTTTGTGTTACATTAGTATTGTTAGTCGGTTAGGTTAGTTTAGTGACTTGATGTTGTTGTCAAATGAAAGAGATTTGCATATTTGAAATTTGCAGTTTGATTGTAATGAATTTTTGTTTTTGCAGAAGTGTTATTTTGGTGTTATGGTGTTATGTAATGAACAACCTTTTTGCAAAATTTTATATTATTTGTTAGCGTAAAAATGTTGTATTAGAAGTTTGACAAGATATGGAGAATATTTTGCTTTAAATTATACCAATACTTTATTCTTTGAATGTTGTGATTGCTGCTCTTTTGGCAGAGTTCAGTTGTGAAAATGGTTGGGGATGTTAAGGTTCTGAATGCACTTGATTTTGCAAAAATACAATAGTATCACTGATGCCTTTACAAGTATCCATAGGATTTGAAAATGTTCCTTACAAATGTGTATCATCCAGAACCATAGTCCATATATGCATCCTAAATCAGCATATATTTGGGGATAAAAGATGGGTTAAAGATTTGGGTCACTTTAATGGAGTGGGTCTTTTGGGTGGGTTTGATTTTTTTAATTAGTTTAATTAATTATTAGGGTAGCGAATAGGATAGCGACACGTCATAAATGAATTTTTTAATTGATGTTATTATTTAGACAGTTAAAAATAAGGGCAAAATAGAGCCTAAAGGTTGATGTCAAGGGCATTTTAGATCCGAAAGATAGAAGAAGGGTAAATTTGTTCCAATTCGGATAGTCGAAGGGCATTTTAGGCCCTTTTCCGTAAAAAGTATATAATTGATGTTCCAACCGAATTAGCCAACCTAAAACTAGTTAATGTTGTATCCAATTGGTATACACTTGGTATAAAATTGATGCCCCACTGAAATTTTTTTTAAAAAAATAATTGAGATTTCAAACGAATTAGTCAACCTAAGACTAGTTAATGTAATTTCTAATTGGTATCCAACTGATATCCCATTGGAAAATAGAAAAAACAAAACGTAGTTGAGATTTCAACCAAATTAGCTAACATAAAATTAGTTATTGTTGTATCCAATTGATATCTATTTGGTATCCAATTGAAAAAATAGAAAAACTAAGATGTAATTGAGATTTCAATCAAATTAGCCAACCTAAAACTAGTTAATATTGTATCCAATTAATATCCATCTGGAAAAAACCTAAGTGTAACCATGTATACATTTGTCCTATAAAAGGAATGTCAAAATATTTTAATTATTACTATGTTTATGATGTATTTTCAAAACTAAAAATCCAATATAAATCTGGCTAATGTTGATATCCAATTTGTATACACTTGGTATAGTATTTGACTTGAAAATTCAAGACAAAGGCTAAAAATAAAAATGTATGAAATTGATATCCAACCGATATAAATCTGGGAGGAATAAATTTGATAATGTAAAATAGTGCATAGTATATATTGTTGTAAAAAACTGTAGCAAAAACAAATATACATCATCTAAAAGTTAAAAAAGCATGTAATAATTAAAAGTCTAAGCTACAATCAACTATCTCAAATATGTTTTTTCGTGGTCTTGGTGTAGGATAATTGATAGTATTCGGAGCATGTTCTTTTGCTATGCGGGGTCCACCAAATTTGCTAGCAACAGTTCCAGTTACTTCACTCTCACTAATTGCGCCATCAACATTTCTGCTTCTTCCATACTATCATAGGATTGCAGCGTATCTTTGACGATGGTACTTTGCATCGATATTAATGAGACTCATATCAAAAATTTCATTGCTAATATATTCAACAAATAGACATATGTACATACTACAATCACTGAAACAACATTGAAGAAAAAATCACAAAAAGATAGAAATACATATAAATTTCATATTAATTCTTATCCCCATTTCACCAACTTCAATCGGAAAACAATTTAAATACAACTGTGGAAAAGTCATACCAGATTTATACAAACTTCATGCCAATGCACAAGCATATTAATAGAAAAAAAAATCATACCAACTACATAGTATATTAATTTCATGTCAAAAATATACCCAATCTGATCATATACAACTTTACTGAGGTTTGTTTCTTCTTGGGTGTGGTAACACACTTGTTCGTTGGATTCGCATTTCCGTTGGTCGGCAGCGTTTGAGTCAAGATGTTAAAAGATGAAGCCTCAATTTCAACATTAGAAGCCCCTTCTAACGAATTTGGGACATTTCTAAGTGTATGCTGATGTTTTTTTATTCTTCAACATGTTTTTTTGTCAACTTAAATTCTTTATTCTTTGTATTGTTCAGAAGATTTGTCCTTCTTTTGAGTGTACAAAGAAGAAGAATGAAGATGATGAGAGAGAAAGATTTACTGTTTCTTCTTTTGGATGTACAAAGAAAAAGAATGATGATGCTGAGAGAGAAAGATCTACCCTATTTGATTAAAGGTTGAACGTGAACAGTAAAAGAATTCTTAAAAAGGTGTAATATTATGTGTGAAAGGTAAAAAAAATTTCTAAAAAAGTGTAATAGATAATTACCATTGATTCTCTCTTATTAATTTTATTTATCTCACCTATTAATTAAAATATAATTATAAAAGACTAATTATTTAATGAAGTGGAATTAATTGAATTATAAATAAAAAATAATATGTTATAACTTGCAATTAAAATGTTATAAGTAGTAATATTTTAAAAGTAGATCTAAAAATTAGTAGGCGTTTGGCCATGCGATATCATATTATCGTGAGATGAAATCAGCGTTTGGACATGCGATTTTATCCTGATTCACTCTCATGATTCCATATCATGAGATGTGATTCCATATTCTCCAAAAACCATGATATGAAATTATATGGGAATTTCATGTTATGATCTGAGATATTTTAATACAAAAATTGATCCACGATTTTATATTTTGTTAAAACAACCCACATTTATATCTACTAACCATTTATTTCATATGTAAATAAAATTTATAATCACATCCTTACTTTTTAAAGTTTATTATTTTCACTGACATAAAATTTATTATTCTCACCAACATATACTCACTTTAACTCACCAACCGATTGTTGAGTAGTAAATTTATTCTGTTCATTTACTCCAACACTTAATTTATTACTTCTACCATTTTGTATTTATTACAACTATAGTTATATCTATTTGAACATGGAGTGAAGAGTCTTCTCTTCATTTACTCTAATAAATTGATATGAAAGTTAGGTTAGTCAATATAGCTGCGGATGATATTGACCAACAAATGGCTCAAAGTAGCAATGTTGGTTCGTCTTCTCGGTCACATGATCGAGAAATGCAAGTTCAACGTGAGGAAATTGTTCATACTATGTGAGAGGATTATATTAAAGACCAGTACACTACAATATATGTTTAATTATTTTTTATTAAATTTAAATTAGATGAAACAATTACTTAAGTGGAGAACAAATAGCTTTGTAATAATTTATTATGCGATTTTATAAATTTTTGTTTATTTGATAAGATTGAATAAACAATTGGGATTATTTTAATAGTTTTACAATTTATATAATTCTTATGTTTATGAGAAAATATACAACACAAAAATTTCATATCGCATATTCAAACAAAACTTCAATTTCATTTCATAATTTTATATCATGATACCATATTATAATTTCATATCGCATGGCCAAACAGGCCCTTATAATATTACTTGTAAAATGGATGTGTGGGTTGATTTTTCCCAATAACAATCCTTTCTTTCTCAGGTGCTCAGATAGTGAGCACGCGGTTTGCTTATTATATTGGGCCCATTGGGCTCTGTGCGTGGGCCTAGAAATTCGTTGACTTTTCAGATGCAACTCAGGAATTTCCATGGGGTTGACCTTCTTAAGAAGTACTCCCTCTGTTCTTATCTAACAATTTTAGATTTTACGTCATTTCAAAAAATTAGGTAAGTTTATCATTGTATTGCTATCTAGTATTCTCTTAAAGTCAAGTTTTCAATCAATAAACATGAATTAGTAATTTATTTTGATTAATTAATTTGACCAATGGATATGAATTGTTTGTTTAGTTTTTCTATGTTGATCAATTACATATTTTCAAGCCTAATAACTCTCAACGGTAAAATAGAAAAAATAATGTCATTTATGCATTAATTTTGTGAAATAAAAAATATCAAGGACCATCTATTTTTAGTAAGGACGACATATAAATAGGAACAAAGGGAGTAGTAGTGTTTAACTTTGGAAAAAGCACAGAAATCTCATGCATTTGGGGCATAATTACATCATATTCTGGAAGTTTTCCTAATTACAAATATCTCAAATTTTCCATTGCTCTCCGATACATTCCTTGGTTGTCCGATTCATTGCAAACGACACATTACTTAATGAAAGGGATGTATCAAAGAGGGGATAGGAGTGTATCTGAGAGGGGATGGATGTATCCAAGAGGGAATATGATTGTAGCCAATAGGGACAAGGATGTATCCGAGAGGAAATTTTTATAATTTTTTAAACGGTAAGAAATTTTAGAGATTATAATATCTTAAGTTATGTATTTATGTAATTTTCCCTTAACTTTATTCATCGAGATTTGGCCACAAATCCAGGAAATTGGTGACAAAGTATTACACATTAATTTGAAATCCTAACAATTCATTAGAATTCCAATATCTATTATTGATTGTGATTGTATTTTTACAAAACGACCTTACTAAATAAGAGAAAATTAAATTGTGGAACTTGAAAGACAAAATTTGTACAAATCTTTCATTTTTAAACTATAGTAAACTCTCATTCAATATTCAACTTTGATATGTCCGAGTGCGAGCTCACTATAGAGCTATTACTTCATTATATGCCAGTTTTGAAATAGCTTACATTGCATCAAGGTAGGTTTATTAAACTCTTCTCCTTTTTTTCCCTATATCCCAACCCCTAAAAAGAAGGTCAAATTAAAAAAAAAAAATTAAGCAAGGAAACTAAAGGAGTGCTTTATTCAGATGAGTGGTTTTAAGAATTGCATGGTCAAGCTTATTGTAAGAGATAATGACACTATTAGATATAAGCCACAAGGTTGAGATGTATTTATTATCTTTGATTCTCAATCACATGTATATGCAATTGAAAAATTACATTAATTTTATAAATTCTCAAATCTTTGTCACCCTATAGCAATGACATATCATATTCATTGACTTAAATTTTCTTGCGTTTGGACTAAAATTGTTTACCCCGTCAAATATTTTGTCCAAGCGACAGTTTCTTTGACTTATCATAAAATTCGAAATCGTCTTTGATCGATACATACAACTATTAGACCAAAACAGTAGCTAGATAATTATATGGAGTATATGTTTTTATCGTACAGTACATATCTAATAGTATAGAGTATTAATCTTACGAAAACTATAACTAGTAGTAAAAAAAATCTAAATGGTATAGACATTTGTTGTGTCATGCATGATATATGTGATATCTGTATAATTAAATAATTACTCCAAGTACGAATCAATTCATTTTTATTTTTCGTTTTCAACTCAACTCAATTCGAACTTCCCCTTTTGATCACCAATATTATTTTTTGTGCCTCAATTCATTACGTTTTCTCGAGACTTTTTATGAGAAGACATCAGCCAGGAAAAGATTTCATACACACGCATGCATTTTTTTTTTTTTTTAAATAATTATTATTTAGCTGAATCTTCAACTAAAGTCTATAGAACCTTTTAGAATGAAATTTGCTGAATCAGTATTTTTTAAATTTCTCACTTCTGAATATTCTTGTTTGACTGAGTTAAATTAATTATGTTTATCACTACCAAGGGTTTTATATATATATATATATATATATATATATATATATATATAGAGAGAGAGAGAGAGAGAGAGAGAGAGAGAGAGAGAGAGAGAGAGTTAATTAAATTACATTTGATTTATAGGAAATGCTTTAAGTTCTACACACAAACGTTTACATCATTGAATTTAGTTGACCTATATATTACAATATGTAACATTTATAGAAAATGTGCTGTCATCGGAAAATGAGTAATAATTTGCTGAACTAGTAATTACATTGTGTATTAATAGTGTAAAATTTTTTTATACTTTCATAATCATATAATCAATTTAAGTGTTTGTATACCTATTTCATGTTTATAGAAGAGCTTGTAATCCCCATTATATTCCATCAGCTAATGTCATATAATTTGGTTCTTTCCTCTGTTTAAGTCAATATCTTATGTTGAAAAACGACACACAATTCGGTACATACAGCCAAAACGAGTTTATCTCCTTAATTAGTTACATACATACATTTATATAAATTAGAGATAGGACATTATATTGACCTTCATAATTACACAGGTATCGTCCATCATAAATTGAGACATCTGGTTAAAGAAAGAGCAGCTTCATCCGTTGCACCACATCTTTTGATGGTCACGCTCAATACTCCCTACATTAGGAAAACTTATTTTTTATGACTTTTAAGAGACAATTAAAACTAAACGAAATATTTTCAAACATTCATCATCCAAAACAAAAGTTAAAGTATTGTTTAGATACTACATTAATTCACTCATAAAAATCGGGATCAAAATGTCTTCTACCCAATCCACTTTCATCCATATGAAATATGCGTGAGTTAAATTATTACTTATTTTCAACCTACTCGAATTTGTCCAAATTTGTCCATTTGACACCACTAATTGCTAGATATACTCCATACAGGAATTATTCGTATACCTATACGAATAAAACTTCATTTTATGTAGAGGTTTCGTATATCTATACGTATAAAACTTCATTTTATGTGGAGGTTGACCCGTTGAGGGTATACGTAAGTCAGAAACCTAGTGAGTCCACATCCATTGAATTAATAATCATTCCAAGCCAATAAATAAATCTTGGTATTTGACTATTTATACATAAAATACGTATTAATAAGCAAATGAAGAACCAGTCAAAACGGAATGCCTAAAATTTATGTTTGTTTCTGTCGATCTTCTTAAGTTAACTAGACCAATCCGTAAAGTCACGCGTTTCAATTTTATGTGAAAATGTGATTAATTACTAAAAAAAACCACACAAATTAGGACAAAGGAAATAATAATAAATACATCTATTCCGTTGAATTGAAGATTTAGTAGTGATCAACACATACAGTCAAAACAAGAATCAACATAAATAAATTTTATACAAGTGTGAACGTACAAGACAGGTCCAATTGTAACGGATGAGTACTTCTTGATATGTCATTTGTTTCTTCTACTATCTTCTTATTTATTTATTTATTTATGAATATATAATATAATGACAAGAAAAACGTCATATTTTACTCATTATTTTATTAATTTCTCAGTCCTAGTAAAAAAAGTATTTGCAGAAATTTTGGATATTAATTAATAGAGAATAATATCACTGTGTTTCTCAAGAATTATGGACAATCCAAAGTGAGAAATAGCTAGTTTCTTCTGAGGTCATGTGGTAAGAAAATGACGCTAGCATGGTCATAAATCATACTGCGTGAACTATTTACGGTTAAACATATTCAATCGAAGTGATATATTTTACATTGTCAATATATATATATATATATATATATATATATATATATATATATAAATTAAATCCTTTATCACGACTCATTTCAAAACTCATTGACTCAAAACTTGATACTTATCGAGAAATCTCCAATAGATGAACTCATCATATGCAAACGAGAGTGTGAATATGTTGACTTTCAATTTTTGGAAGAATTCTTTCAGGTTTTCTATATTTACAAGAAATAATGAAAAGAAAACTAGTCTTCTTTCTCCACTCTAAACTCCAAAACAAATTAATTCGAAAGTTTGAAAAGGGAAAATTGAATCCCATAGATTGTAACTCTCACATGCTCATAGAGTAAGTCTACTTGACCAAATAATTACTTTGGCGTTACGTCTCACCTAATTCTTGTCAAAATAAATTAACTTAAGGGTGATTAAAATTTATCACATTCTTCCAAATGTAGCTAAAAATAGAAAAACTAATGAAAATTATGCTTATTTTAACAATGTAGAGGTTAAATTTAACCGAGTATTAGTAGAAAATTAACCTACTCAATCTTGAACATTCGAATTTTACATCATTATATCAAACTTACATTGCAAGTACAATAACATTTTTAGCCAAAACCAAGTAATCAAATGAACTCAATTACAAACAAACTATTTGTATTTTTTTTTTTTTATAACCAACGTAAACGAATTATATATGTTCCCTAAAAGAAAATTCCCCTCCTCATTTTTGTTTAATTTCTTCCCATTCCCTGTTATTAATGAAGGGTAATTCTAGACCTTTTCACAAAGTACGTACAAAAATAAATTCGAACATTTTCCATATACTAAAAATTAGTTTCTCTTATGATAAAAATGATCGATCTACGTTATACCATGTGTCTATTTTATCTCATAAAAGAGAAGAAAAAGAAAATACTATATATTAAATTTTGACCCATGACATGAAAGGTGTGCAAGTCCAACTCTTCACTACTCTTTCACTTATTCACACATCAAATATAAGAACAAAAAGGGATTATTAGTAGACTTTTAGCTGTTTAAATTTGTCTTATACTTTAACATATTCAATTTTTGCAGAACAAATTTCTTCTTTGACGTTTTCTTTTCCTCTCCGTTTATAAAACTTATCCAATTTTTTTTTTGGTAAATTAAAACCATTTTTGTCTTCCCCTCTTCTCCCCAACTACCTTGCCAAGGGTTATGGAGAAGAGGTTGCTTGCACCGATTCACCAACATTTTTGTTATTTGTATAAGTGATTATAAGTAAATAGGACTATTCACGAACATATTTTGCAAGAGGTTGCTTGCGCCATGCCTACTCAATATGTTTAGAGAAGGAAATCAACTCACGGATAGTTTAAATGATCGGTTTGGACTGAATTTAGACAGATTAAAATGAATTTGTTGATTCACTACTAAAGATCACTATTTATCTACTGAAAAATGTATTTTCACATATATTTTGATTGAATCGGTGAGAAAAAATATATAGCAGGGAAAAGGGTTTGAAATATATCCAACTTTTGACTGAAATTATTGTAGGAATTCCAAACTTTAGGCAGGATCTATTACCCCCTACACTATTTAATAGTGTATTTTAAAAATATATGTGTCCACGTGAACATCATAAATATTGCATCATTATAAATAGTAACGTGTCCACGTGGGCACATATATACATTTAAAATACACTATAAAAGAGTGCAGGAGGGTAAAAGGTCCTGCCCAAAATTTTGGATTGTTACAGCAATTTTGATCAAAGTTCGGATATATGTTTTCATATGAAAAATTAGAAAGTTTCCTACTATTTCAGTGAGAATCTCTTTTTCATTATGTATTTTTTCAATGAGCCGATTCAATTGAATATGAATACAAAAATCATTTTCTATAGCACGAATTACTCACTGATCTCCGATATATATGAAAAACTTTTTTTCCTAGTAGCTAGTGATTTAATAATGAGGAAGTTACATATTTAACCGCTTGATCAAAAAAATTTATATAATGCACTAATTATATATACATATAGCAACTACAATTTTGCTATTTAAGCTAATTTTTCCTTCCGTAAATGTTCTTGCCCAATTTTACAAAATTAGTTGGGTTGAGATGAGCTGAATAGATTAAGATACGCTAAAGCATATATCATAATTCAATCATTCAATTCTAATAGTTTTAAATTTTTCTGTTCCATTTCTTAATTACCAAACAAAACTAACAAAAGAAAATTCCTTCTTCAATTTACTATAGCTATATATATATATATAGCATATCAAACAAAATAAAAGAAATATGTAAATGTTTTGATAAGATTTCTGATGAATCAATTTGAAATACATACTTAACATAAATTAGCCCACATTTTAAATTGATTGAATTTGCATAGGTCAAGTGCCCTCCTCTAGATTAATCGAAGTGTCTTTTTTTAAAAAATGGACCTAGAAATTATTACAAGAAGCAAATGTAGCTAGAAATTAAATGTTTATACAACTCATCCTCACATTGTCAAGGATTAATTCTGAGGTACAAGTTAGACTTCAGGTATCTTTCCTGATTTATATAAGCAAAAAAATGTTGATTATTAGTTAATTGCAAGTCCGATCAATAAGAATAGTACGATTTAGGTTTATTTATTATTGAAGAATGACTAATGAAGTTCCTACAATTCAAAGTAATCTTAAATTATAGTAACCTAATCTAACAAAGTTGATAATGAAACTAGCCAATGATCTTATGTGGTCCATTTTTTAATTGAAGTGACATTTTTATGTAACAACTAAGAAGAGTACATGAATATCCTAATTGGCTGCCAAAATAATCATCGCTTTAACATTTTTCTGGTCCAATTTAATATGCATGTATTGTCCTAATCACGTTGAAATTACTAAACAATAACCGTGAATACTTTTTATCTTGTTTCTTTTTTTCTCTTTTTAGACTTTAAACACCACGTGACTCTTAATTTCAATTGATATATAGATATGTCAAAATTATAATTGAACATTTCTTTTATATCCTCTTTGTAATAGATATATATTTAATCTGTTTTAATTTGTTTGTCTGATTTTAACTTGATATGAGTTTATGAAAGAAAAGAAAAAATTTCAATATATATATATATATATATATATATATATATATATATATATATATATATATATATATATATATTTGTGCTCTTAAACTAACAATACGTAGAATGTATAAAACTGTCCATTAATCTCGTAGGGTTAAACATATCAATTAAAAGTTAAAATTAAATATGACACATAAAAGTTTGTTCTAGTGCTAAATTAGCAAATATTAACTGATACCTGTATGAAACTTATTTTCAATAACAGTATAAATGAAATTTTACATAATTAATGTTCTTACAACCATTAATTGTGTGGGAAAAATTCACTTGGTATGCACTGCAATGAACTTCATCCTTTTTCACTTCTACTTGTACATTATAATAAAATTAGATTTTCAATTTTTACGTCATTTCTAACATATCAAAAGAAAAACATATTCGTTTTCATATTTTACTATCACTATTAATTACTTATTCCTCAAATTATTTTCCAAATCTAATACTATACTGTAAATAAATATGAATATAATTATATCAATCATTATTTTTCAAATGTAAAAATATAAAATGGAGAAGTAAAAATGAACCAATATAGAGTATATACAAGAAAAATATTTTGTAACAAAAATGAACTTCATTTAAATTTGTTAATAATGCGTCATAAATATCGTCAATTAGGATGATTGCCACGTTGGTTAGTGAAGAAGAAAAAGATAAATAAACAGTATGACTTTTTTTTATATTTTTCACAAGCGAAAGAGTAAATGCTAAGTGCTGTCCAGTTTTGACTATTTAAAGTTTAGCCACTTTACCCTTCTCTTCATCAGCTAGTGTAACAACACATTTTTTATTATATATATAGACAAGGACCCCTCTCTTGTTTAGATCCTTGTCTCAAATATTTCTTTATACAAGTTGTTTCACTTATGTCCTATAAACATAGCTAGAGAGAAAAAAAACAATTCAAGAAAATCAAAGTCCTTATTTTTTTGTTGAATTAAATCAAAGAAGATTTGTTTGTTTGATTTTGGAAATGGGAAGGCCACCTTGTTGTGAAAAAACTGGGGTGAAAAAAGGACCATGGACACCAGAAGAAGATATCATTTTGGTTTCATACATTCAAGAACATGGTCCTGGAAACTGGAGAAATATTCCAACTAATACTGGTACTTTTTTTTTTTTTTTTGCTTTTCTTTTGGGTAGGTTGGAAACATTAAATATGTGTAATTAATTTTTTTGCAGCTCCATCACACATCTTCTTGAATAATGAATATGTGTCAATTAATTTGATAATTTTTTTTTGCAGGTTTGCTAAGATGCAGCAAAAGTTGTAGACTCCGATGGACGAATTATCTCCGGCCGGGGATCAAACGTGGAAACTTCACTGAACATGAAGAAAAAATGATCATCCACCTTCAAGCTCTTCTTGGCAATCGGTACTAAAAAAAAATCAACCTTTAAAATAGTTTTTTATTTTTTTAAAAAAAAAAGAAATTTTAGGGTTAGATCCAATTTTTTTTAATTAGTTCTATAATTATTAGAGCAGCAAACTCGAATTCGGCAAAAATGGGTCAATTGACACAAAAATATTGTGGAAGTGTCACACGTGTTTATTCAGTTTCCTCTACTCTTTTCTCCGATCAGACTAAATCGGAACTTTTCTTTTTAACATGAAAATTTGAAATTAGTAATGAATTTTGTTGTTGTTTTTTGATCCGTTGTTAAATTGCTCATTTCTAATAATTTTTTTTTTTTTTTTTTTTTGATAACTCATTGCTGAATAGAATGATTAGTGAAATTTATTGTTTAGCTACAAAATTTATTCCTCATTGATTTCTATTTTAGGCGGCGTTTATATTTAATTTGGTTGTTGTTGGGGTAAGATCTTAAATTCTTATATTGAAACTAAGATTTATGCTTTTTTCTTTTTTGGTGTAGATGGGCAGCCATAGCTTCATACCTTCCGCAAAGAACAGACAACGATATAAAGAATTATTGGAACACTCATTTGAAAAAGAAGCTTAATAACAATAAGAAGGTTGAAGGTCGTGATGATAATCATGATCATCAAGAGGGAACTTCAGCATCATCGTCATCATCTCAATCAAAAATCTCAAAAGGACAATGGGAAAGGAGGCTTCAAACAGACATTCACACTGCTAAACAAGCTCTTTGTGATGCTTTATCACTTGATACTACTCCAAATAATACTAATAATAATAATCCCCCTCCTCATGATCAGGAACAACAACCATCATCAGTTCAAACATCTACTACCTATGCTTCTAGTGCTGAAAACATTGCTAAGTTGCTTCAAAATTGGATGAAAAATTCACCGAAATCGACCTCGTCAAGTAGCTCGAAAATTACTCAAATGTCGTCCTTGAACAACAATTTATCAATCGGTGCAGTTTCAAGTTCTAGCCCTAGTGAAGGGACGGTAAATGTTACTCCTGGACAAGGTTTGGACTCTCTCTTTAGCTTTAATTCATCTAATAATTCAGATGTTTCGCAATCCGTATCGGTCGATGAGGGTGGTAATTTCAGTACACCTGAGAATCATAATAATAATAATAATAATAATGCTGGGATTTTTCAAGTTGAAAGCAAGCCAAATTTGCCTGATTTCAAGCCAGAAAATGGGAATTTTCAAGAGGAGAGTAAGCAAAATATGGAGACACAACAAGTGCCTTTGACTATGCTCGAGAAATGGCTGCTTGATGATGCTAATGCACAAGCTGAACAAGAAGATCAGTTAATGGGAATTGGAATGGGAATGGAAATGACCTTAGCTGAAACTACTGATTTGTTTTGAAGAAAACAAAGAAAGCAATATAGTTTACTAGTACTCCCTCCGTTTCAATTTATCTGCCTTAATTTGACTGGTCATGAAGTTGAAGAAAAAATAAGTAAGACGGATAAATTGAAACGTAGGGAGTAGTAAATATTTCTTCAAAACAACATAGCACAGTTTGGGTTAATTGGTCTTTAATTAGTTGGTACTACTTGTTAGGATTTGGACTCCATAGGTTTTATTTAAGTACTTTACTTTATATATAGCCAGAGCAGATCTAAACTCTGATATTTGCTAGAACATAAAGTGTATATTCCATGTAACTTTGAAACTTGCATATGTATTAAGTAGCTAGGTAAATAATGAACCCTCCCCAGTACTCTTTTAAGAGCTGCTTCAATTGTTTGTATTTTGGGTTCATTTTTTGTGTAAACCTGACTTCTATATGAAAAATCCTCAGTTACAAATATTTAAATTGAGGTCAGTTATATAAATTCTCGTTGTTCATCAATGTTTCCCTTTTGTTGTCTCTATTGAAAACAGTTTTTTCACCCTTATAAGATACGGGTAAGGTTGCGTGAATAGATAAATGATGCATGATTGATGAAGTCACATCATGGATCTATCGCAATCCATTAATAATTAGTAGTTCTATCTTCACCACATAATGAAAAATGCACCGAGCAATTAGGTGTTGTTTTTGACTTTCTGAACCTTCGTTAATTTTCTTAAATCTTGTCGGTAAAGCTGCTAGGGTACTTAAACACACACGATTTAACTTATATACATCGATAAAAAGTTTGTACATTATTATACTTTAATTTGTCATAACATGTTTAAAATTAATAATTTTTGATAGCGTAAAAATTATTTTACAAAGCTAAAACTATTTAGTGAGCTCTAATATAGCCATTCCTTTTGCATAGAAGTTTTACCCCCAAGACTATACTGATGTATAAGTGAGTAAATCACATTGAATGAGAGAAGATGCCATGAGTCAGAAAGGCATTTAATCATGTGTTGTGGATGAGTGATTAATAAGCAAGTCAATGTGTTACTCCTCCGTCCATATTAGTTGATGATTACTTTTCATTTTTTGCAGGTGCTTATAATTTTACAAACAAATGTATAATATTTTCAAAAAGTTTACTTAATGCTTTCTTGATTTAGTAAGATGAATAATTAATATTTAATAATTATTTTTAATATAATGATCAACTAATACCAAACGGAGGAAGCTCAATTTATATAAAGAGTGGTGTTTTTGATTGATTGCTTTTTCTTTCAATGTTAAAATCCTGTAAGAAAAAGTCTTTAACTTCATTAACTAAATGAGAGTTAGCATTTTCCAGTGATACTTAATACAGTAATATTCCTTCTCGTCTATACTTATTTTATGTTTTTCTTTTTGTACGCATGTAATTATTAACTAAAAGTTTCATATTAATTGTGAGCGCTTCTCGAATGTTAATTTGACTAAAATTTTAAGCTAAATTGAATTAGATAATTCAGTCTATATTTTAAAATTACAATTAAATATTAAAAAATTATATGTAAAGTGATATAAACCGCAATGTTCTCATACCAATATTATAAAAAAATATATCTTAAGTAGTTGATCAATGTTCATATATTTTGATCCTCGAAAAAAAATATGACACATATTTTCTCCGTCCATTTCCAATATTAACTTGGCACTCTTCTAAACGAATAATAAATAAAACAACAATTTAACTATATTACTTTTTAATATAATAAATTCAATGTTTTGATAACTGCACTAAAATATAACTATAGTTAATAATAAGAAAAAAATAAGGATAGAAGAAAATAATTTGATGAATAATTTGTTTTATGAAAGACCAATTAGAAATGGGTCAAATAGGTTTTATAATTTAGAAATGAGTTAAAGAATCTTATTTCTAAAAATGGATCCTAAAAAATAGGTTGTAAATATCCTTAAAATATTTCACTTCCCGTTTGTTTTTACTTTATTTGAGACATGAGCATAGTTTGATAATCTCATTATTCCAAAAGATTCAAAAGCTACTTTAGTGCGTTATTTTTATAATTATAAAGTGAATGACTTTTAATTATTGACTCTATTTTCAAACATGAAAGTTAATGTGATTAAACTAACTTATCACGTGATAAATTTTTAAGTTTTTATCGTCATAAAGTTTTAGTTTAAAATAATAATATTTAGTTATTTGTTATAAATTAAATCTATCTCTATTATTAATGACTGTTTTTTTGTATGATTTGCATTGTGTATATTTATTAATATACAAAGACCGATACGAATATTTTATAAAATTTGTTTATTCTGTTAATATATTTCATTATTAAACGTCATTGCTTAAGTACTTGATTACTGTTTTTCACTCTTTGTCCAAGCATTGATTGTCATCATAGTATTATTTATTGATAGTCTTGGATTTACACTACTTGATACGAAATTAAACTTGGAATAATTATTAAAGAGAATTGATAAATATGTCATTGTTATGAAACAAAAGCGTTGGATGAAAGGAATGATCAAAGGTTATTACTTTACACTCTAAAAGTACTAAGTGATTGAGAAAAACTCAAACTCCATCCGTTTTAAATTATCTGTCGCGATTTTTAAAAATATCATCATCATAAACTTTTCGTTATTTTAGAAGTCCAAAACAAAATTAATCATTTTTTTTATTTTATTATTAATAGTAGTTTTTCTTAAAGATTATAAACAGCTACACATAAATAGAAAAAATATTCAATGAAGGGAGATTAATTACTTACATCTTAAGACAGTAAAAGACTATTTTACCCTTCCGTCCCATTTTATGTTGCACTTTTCGGATTTTGAGATTCAAACAAATCTATCTTTGATCGTAAATTTTTTATACCGTATATCTTTTAATTATTTTGAATTGTCAATTATTGTGACTTATAGTACTTTTTACGTAGTTTACAAATATATAAATTTCATTTCAAAAAAAAATTTGAAGATTTAATGTCAATTTCCGGTCAAACTTAAATTGTTTGACTCTCGAAAAATGAAAAGTGTCACATAAATTGGGATAGAGGGAGTAGTATTTTTTTAAGAATAGTGTAAAAGACTAACATGACAGACGGAAAAATATATCGTATTTTCAGCTGAAATTGACACATTTGATTTCCTTATCAGGGTAACAAGGACTAAAACATCATTTGTTTCCAATTACCTGCTGACTTCTCTAATTTGACAAAGTGTTGTTGTCAAAATCTAGTAAGTCTTCAAGTGAAGGTTAATCAATTTAGTCTGTTCTTTTTAAGTTTAGTTATTTATTAGTGAATGTCATGAAGTAACATATAGCAAAACCAAAATAAAATAAAATAGAAAAGAATATTACTTTTATAGGGTGGCATTTTACTAGTTCTACTAATATTTTTCCTGTAACCATAATTACATGTATACCTTCATTGTGAAGCTAAGAAGGTTCCCAAAAGCTCAACAGTGGTGGGGTTAATGTTAACATAGGGAACCAATAGTTAGAGCTGAAAAAAAATATATATATTTATATATGCAGTGTAATTTTTCGATAAAGAATATCATGGTATCAATTTACACCACAGGAATAATTGGATTAGATCCATATATACATCAAGAGAACACCTAAAAGTGAACTTTAAAGAATTTCTCAAGTTGAACTACCTAAGTGTACTTTATTAGAAGGTTTCAACAACTAAAGCTACCCTTAATTAAATTGACGTTTATTATTTGAGGATGAGAATCCTTGAAGGTTTTGCCTTTTTCTTATCATAATAATTATCATTGAAAGCAATCTGAATTCAGGGGAATAACTATAGCCAGGAAACTTATATTGGGAAAATGCAATTTTAATTTGTATTAAATGCAAAACATGCGGAGTATTTGACTTTGCTTGCTCCTAACCACTCACAAAGCCTAGGCCACTCCTGCCTCTCAATCAAGAGAAAATGTATGTGTTTGGGATAATCTAAACAAAAAATACTCCTTAACATAGTTTGATATTGTTCGTTTTGTATCAATTATATAAGTTCACTCATTGCAATTCTTGGATGTGACTTCACTTATACATTATGAAAAGATATGATATCTGGGTGTAACCCAACTCCAAAAGTTAGCTCATGAGGGGAGGTTTGTCAAAGTCCATATAAGGAGACCAAATTCTCATCCCTCTCCCAATGTGGGACTTCATAACAAGTTATACCTCTCTTGTTCCTCTTGAAAAGGAACAATAGAATGCATCATAAGTCCCTCATGAATAACACCAACAAATGGCAAGGAAATATATACCACTATACATGACATATTCACCTTTTGAAGTGTCAATATAATTAGAGAATTTATTGAAAGCACATTATTTTCTTCAACGCATGAAGAAGTAAAAAGACCCAACTTTTAACTATTCCACTTGCCAAAGAAAGCTTCACTTTAGAGAACAATTAAGAATTTACGTATGGTGGAGAACAACGAAATATATATATATATATATATATATATATATATATATATATATTATAATTGCATATTTATATAAGGCTATGATGAACACCATGATGTTTCTTTTTTTCTTTTTCCTATAAGTGTAAGAAGAAGAAAAAAAAAAAACAGCTAAGCTCACTGCACATTTTTTGTCAATCTACCTTATAATATAATCTTAAGTCTTAACAATATTTTCAAGTGGGATTGCTGGACCATGCATATAGACCATATTATCTTTTAAAAGGGGTGCTGTTTCATTTAATTTATACTTCATTCGCTCCAAAATAAGTGTTATTTTAACTCATTTCACGCTCATTAAGAAAATATGAATAAAGATATATGATTTACTTAATTACTTCTATTTATCAAATATTTCTTGAAAATTATTAAACATCGTTGAAAAGAAGTGGTTAATGATATAGGAGTATATATAGTTGGAAAAATATGCTACTAATTCTCGTTTTGAAATTTTAAAATGATACTTATATTATGACATGTTTTTTTTCTTCTTGATTATCACTTATTTTGAAACAGAGAAAATAACAATTTAACAACAGTGTCATGTCCATCCGAAGAGTAGGCCCTTGCCTTTTCCATGTAAAGCTTCTTATTAACCCTATATATGATGAAAGTGTATTATTTACTTTTTTGAGTCACACATATGTAAATGCATAATTTATATTTGACTTTAATTTGGTCCAATGAGATGATAACCGATAAGGGAGGTAATATACCTGGATGCGACCACGCATCATAATGGTATAAAAATAACATTAGGATTCAATTTATATCCATAGTAAAGAAATTTTATTCGAATCTCACAAATAAATAAAATTTGAACGAAAACTTTAAAATTGAACTCCAAAATTGTATGACGAAACGCCAATAAAATTTTAGTAATGAAATATTTTAAAGTGATAGTCAGAAATGGATGTAAAGGCTTGTATACGGATTCATCAAGACTCAAAAGCTTTACTGTAGAAATTCATACCGCCTCCGGTGATAGCTAAGTAGTGATTAAATGTTGTAGGGACATAATTATATAAGTCTATATCGGATGAGATGGCAATTGGATTTTCTAATTCATCCCAAGGAATAGTCAAGTGTTGATTGAGGTGCTATTCTGTCCTACCGTTTTATTCATATATGTATATCAAAAAAAATAAATGACAACTAGGATTTAATTAATTAAGTTATTTTAAAAAAGGATGATCCTATCCTTGAGATACACTACATTATAATTTATAGTATTTAGAAAATCAAATCTAATGTCGTTGGAATGACTACCTAACATATCACTTTCATAATATATTCATGATTAACATATAGAAAGAGAGCCTTGCATGAGAAGTACACCTACTTAATTATTTTCATCATATATACATAAAACATTGATTAAACTCTGCAATATATCATATTATTAGGAAATCAAAGAAATTGGAATGACCAAAAAGAGAAAATATGATAATTATTTCTTTTATGAAAAATCATAAGTCTATTAAATCACGAGCAAGTGCATGCAGGATTTTTGTTTTCTTACTTCAATTAAGTAAGTAAAGAAAGACTTAAATAAAATATGAAAAGCTTGGAGCAGAAGAACATGAGTGCATCATTGTTATATTGTTTATTATCAGATCCCTTTACAGTAGTGTTAAAACTATTATTTATAGGTTACAAGGAAGAACATCAACCAATAGAACGACTTCACTCGAGCACACTAAAGTACTACGGTTAATGGTTGTTGTTCTCATGAAAATGTTGTTAGTAGTGCTTGCTAATATTCTTCTATTGTGATTAAGATATTCTACGAATTACGATCATATCTGGTAATTGATATATCCATCCTTATTATCGCTTTGCCATATCATCGAGACACGAGTCCTTTCTTTTCTTTGGGGCACAAGGTCCCGCCTTTTTCCTGATGACAAGACATTTTTAAACCAGGGTCCATATTTAAACGGGCTATGGGAAAAGATGGGCTGGGAGGATACGAAACCATAAGCCCAGGTCTTATTGGGCCCTAGCTACAAGAAGGATGGACACATTTTGTCCTTCAAATTGACTAATTTTTAATTATTGCTCTTTGGAAATCGAACTCATGCCCAGTGAGACATAAATTCTTTAGAAATTGAAGTCATTTCCAGACATAATTTGTGAGATATGGGAAAAGTGCAAATGACCCTAGATATCTTGTCTGTTCTCTTTGATCACCCAGTTTGATATCTTGTCTGTTTTCTTTTATTACCCAGTTTGATAGAAACTTTACACTATTATACAACATTGGGATCGTTTGGTTGGGAATAAGTTATCCCGGATTAGTTATCCTAGGGTTAGCTATCCTAGAATAACTTCTCGAGTTCGGAACCAAAAAGACAACAAAATTTTTCCAAAATTTCAAAAGGGCAACTAAATTATTTATCAAACCAAAAGGGCAACTAATTTTAATGGCGTTTAAATCAGAGTTTTCGCCGCAAAGCGCAGAAACCCATGCGCCTTACAAAGCTATGACAGCTTTTAGCCTCGTAAGGCTAGGACAACTTTTAGCCTCACAAGGCGCAGGCCCACCTGCGTTTTGCATGTTGTTTTTGAAAAAAAAAAATTGTTTTCTGAATTCAGTAAAAATTTGCGAATCGAATTCTCATTTAGCATATGAATTTATACAAATTAGTAAATTTGAATCCTAATTCAAAAAAAACTTCAATGCTTTAAAAGATATTTAAAAGCCGTAGTTAAGCCTCACAGGAACCAGTTACATGACAACCAAGTTGATTTTTAAATATCTAAGCATAATAATTAAAAAGTATATATATAAAAAGCATAAACTAAAAATTTGAAAAAATAAAATAAAAAAAGAAGTAAGTATACAGGCCCCTTGTGCCTTGTTTACTAAAAATTTGATAAAAAAAAAAAGAAGTAAAAAATTAAAATAAAATAAAAAAAGAAGTATACAGGGAGCTTGCGCCTTGTTTCAATAAAAAAAAGTAGGCCCCTTGCGCCTTGTTTCATTATATTTTCACGTGAAACTTTTAGTGTTGAATCAATCAACACTGTAGTTTCGCATGTTATTTGTTTACATTGTTGAATTAACTTAACACTGTAAAAATTTCATACGGTATATGTTTCAATGAAAATATAAAATAAAATACTTCAATTAGTAGTAAAAAATTATTAGATAAAGTGAATTAAAATAATTTAATAAATACTATATTAAAATTACTAATAAATAAAAAAAATTTTAAAAAATAATTAAAAAGTATATATATAAAAAGCATAAACTAAAAGTTTGAAAAAAAAAGTAAAAAAAAAAAAGAAAAGAAAAGAAAGTGAGGGTTGGCTGTCATGTAGTTGGTTCCAGTGAGGCATAACAAAGGCTTTTAAATATCTTTTAAAGCATTGAAGTTATTTTTTTTGAATTAGGATTCAAATTTACTAATTTGTATAAATTCATATGCTAAAATGAAACTCGATTTGCAAATTTTTACTCAATTCAAAAAACGATTTATTTATTTTTTTTTAAAAAAAAAAGCCTGCAAAACACAGGTGAGCCTGCACCTTGTAAGGCTAAAAGCTGCCATAGCCATGTAAGGCGTATGGATTCTGCGCTTTGCGATGAAAACCCTGATTTAAGCGCCATTAAAATTTGTTGTCCTTTTGATTTGATAAATAATTTAATTGCCTTTTTGGAATTTTTGAAAAATTTTGTTGCCCTTTCGGTTCCAAACTCATAACTTATCCCATCACTATGATATAAATGGTGGAATAAATTATCCCAAACATAGCAATCAAATAAGATATAGAAACTTTATCCCATCACTATTTATTTCTATCCCTCACACCAAACAACCCCTAAAATTACACATTACAAATTTTAGCATTATTCTCATTTTTACATTCCAATCCATAAAAGGATAATATTACATCTTGAAACGCAAATCTTAATCCCTCCCTGTTTTCTAGCTAAAAGATATCAATGCTTGAGAAGCGATACTCTATAACAAAAAGATGAAGGCAGATAATATAACAACATACACAAAACTGTCTACACAAATACGTTTTAGCAATAGATGTAACCAACAGATCAGAAACAATTCACGTGGGAATGAAACAAAAGAAAACAACTACTTACATATATGAAGATTTTAATTGTCTCATAACTATTTCTCTGCTTTCTTGCGGCTCATGAAAACACTTGTCAGAACTGTTTTCGACTCGAAAGATGCCTTCAGCAACTCCAGTGCCTGCATAATAGTAGGAGTTCACTAAGTAGGAATACTTTAACCGAATAGAAAACGATAGACAAAAAACACGAGCAAAATTTATTGAGTTTATTTCAGACACACCCAATGTAATCCCAACAGTGGGGTCTGGGAAGGGTGGTATACATGTACGCAGACCTTAAGAGACTAGAAACATACTATCACATATTAAAAGACGGTGACAGTATAAAAAATCTTTAAATTTTGAAGATAATTGATTACCTCTTCCACTCCGAAACTTACAACTTCCTCCTCTAGTACACCAACATCCCTGACATTAAAATTGTTGAGAAGAGCAATGCAAGAAATGGTGGACATGGGCTTAACTACCAAGTCATCTGCCACCATGTATGTCACCGCATCCTTCACAAAACCCCCCTTTGTTTCCACACCTCCACCTGCTACTCGCGGAGCAGTATTACCTAACTTTCTTGACAAAGAAAAGGAAGCAGTAGGGTCATCATAAACAGAGAAGTGGGAACTAGTGTTGGAAGAGCAGTTAAAAGTCTTCTCACGTGTCGTAACATCACCATCAAGCAATAGAAAAGGAACTGGAGAGATCCCAACTGAAGACTTGGGTTTTAAAAGGATATCCTTGCATTGGTTCGGTTGAATATAGGTGTCCTTCAGATTTTCTACGCTTTCATAGAGGTTAGGCAAGGAACCACTCATTCCTTTCTCCTTAAGAAGACTGATAACGGTTCCAATAGGCAATGAGAGAATGTGAAATAGGAAATCAACACAGTCCTTATCAGCCTCGGCAAATAGGACTTTGCCAGCCTTGGTGTCAATCAAAAGCTTCATGCTCAATTTAGTATCACAAGTAGTCGCCATTTTTGTTCTGAATGTTGAGGATCTACACTTTATCAAAGCACAAACACAGTGAACAAAGAGAGCTAAAACAGGACAAGTTACGCTGTGTAAACTTGACTTTCATCGAGTCCCTTTTCAATCCTATTATATGCAGAAAAAAGCAGAATGTGTATGATTTCAATCTCAGCAACTATGATTGTGTGGGGTTCCAGCCCCATTTCCCATTGTTAAAGTCCCACTTTGCTGCAACTTGGTGCAAATCTCTATAACCATAACATCATCATTTTTTTCAAACCAAATCTTACCAAGAAACCTACCAAAGTTTGAAATAATGGTTCTTTCATGATGTACATCTTAGGTACTAGTTTTTTCTATAATTAGAGCAGTCTTGCTCATTTGTAAGAAGAAATCAAGATAGAGGGAAAAAATATTTGAGATCAAAGTGAGGTATTCCATATACTATACAAGAAAAATAGTTTGTAAAGAAAAATAGAGTGTGTGCGATATTTCAGTAAGATGGTAAATCAAAAGAATGTTATTCCTTTAGAGTGTATTGCAATCACTTTGAATATTATATTCGTGACTACACAATATAAAAATTTCTCACTATAGTAATATCAGTTGCTCCTCTCCCCCCGTGATTTTTCCCTTATTTAGAAGGATGATTCCATGTAAAATTCTAGGTGCAATTGTTTTTCCATTTTGACCATATATATTTTTATGTTAGTCTGTGTTTTTTTTTCCAACAGATAGGTCCTATGTTATCCCAAGAGACAGTGCTGGCCAAAGGGTCAAGCCACTAAAGCAAGGGCTTTTCATCATATGTTCGATATCTTTTCCGATTAATTCAATTTTCATACATGCATATACACTAATCAAAATTCTCTTCGTTAATCTCATACAATGTAGAAACACAAAGAGTTTGCAATGAAATGCACAGTTGTGTACTGCAATAAAGTTCTTATTACCCACGCTTACTAAATCATTTTATCTAAGTCTTATGATTAAAGTATGGAACCAAAGTTACATTCTTAAGTTTTAATTCTATACATATATACTCTTTACAATCTACATCCTTAACCATTATAGGAGTATGTTCTATCTAAAATAAGATTAGAAGTTAGATTCTATCACAAGAGAGTCTGCTTCTGTACAATTGTTAAATTTTACCATAGATCTACAAGTTCCTTACAAATAAATTTCATAAGCAACTTTTCAAGTTCATTATTTATTCCCCACCTATGACCTACCCAATACTGGTTTAAAGAAATTAACTATCTGCCTAAATGGCTAGATATCTATAAACTTATAGAAGCAGTTTATAACAATTCTACATCAGAAAACTTACCTGCAAAGCAAAGGTGAAATATTGGAGAGAAATGGACAAAACACCCTACGATCGAAAGAGAGAAAATGACGATTCGTTCCGAAGTTCCAGAAGCTTCTCGAATTGCACAAAGGATTATATGTATTTCCGCAATGAAAAAGTAAAAATAATGAGTTGGGCCTATAGGCCAGTCCATTAGGAATGGACATGGTATGATATACACCAACTTATGATATTGATATGATATATGGTATATATTTTACATTTTTAATATTTAGTATTGATTTATATATTTAAAAATAGGAAATAACATATCAAAGTATATAATACATAAATAACATATATGTATATTATTCAAATATTACTCTAACAAATATGGAAACTAGAATTAGTATAAACTAAGGGGTCGTCTGGTAGAGTTTATTAGCAAAAATAATCCATGCATTAATTATATGTATTAGTAATTCCTTGTTTGGTGCATTTATACACTCTATTATGTATTGATGAGTGTATTACTAATACCATGGATTTCTAGGTATTAGTAATGAAAATGATTTAATACATACATTAATATGGTTAAAGACCCAATTATCCCTCAAAAGTACTTTTACATCTTTTCCACCATAATTGTGAAGGATACTTTTGTAAATAAATATTTTTATACAATACATATTATTTTTAATACACCAAACCAAACAATGCATAAGAAATAATCTATGCATAACTAATACAAGTATAATTATTACATGCGTTACTAATACACTCTATTGGGTATTATTTTTATACACTCTACCAAACGACCCCTAAATGATTAGAAGTTGAAACTTTGACTACTCTATTTTGATTGAAATGTATTTTAAATATAATTGATTGATTAAATGAGTTATTTTTACTTTCTTTTGAATATATATTTCTACATGTATAATGTGTTACAGTGTTAGTATGATATAATTGATACCCCATCCGTCCCATTTTATGTGGCATTTTTCGAATTTCGAGATTCAACTAAGTCTATCTTTGACCGTAAGTTTTTCATAGATCTTTTAAACATTTTGAATTATTAATTATTATAACTTGTAGTACTTTTTACTTAGTTTACAAATAAATAAATTTCATTGCAAAATATTTAAAGATTTCATGTGCAAATTCGCGGTCAAACTTAAACTGTTTGACTCTCGAAAAACGAAAGGTGCCACATAAATTGGGACAGAGGTAGTATCTTTTTAAACTTGTCAAAGTCATAATACTCTAATATATGAGTATATATTAATCAAAGTTAAACAAACTATGATTACCGATTTATGATACGCAAAATATCGAAATTGAACTTTAAAATACTGAATCATACCGAAATAAATTGATATGATTAATTGATATAATAATTTCAAAAACCGAATATAAAATATCATGCCATACCATAACAGAAGAAGGGGTAAGTGCACAGACAGCCAATTTTTTGGAATTTTTATTCAAGTACATATATAAAAGTTTACAATTGAGATATATGTTGTTTGAACTTTGACGTACTGCTTCGAAAACTTCAAATATAAGTTTAACGCAGTCAAACTTCAAACATTAGCATTTGCTTGTGCAAGCAAACTTCTAACATTTTTATTTAAATTTGGCTTGATAAATCCCAATTTTCGACTTTGTAGTCATAAACTTGAGACATTTTTATTTGAACTTGTACTTCACAATCTAAAACTTCAGACATTGAGTTTGTCAATTTTTTGCATTTCACTCGTGATACCACATATCATTTCTTTTTACTCAAACAACATTGATTTCATCCATATACCTCGAATTTGACGGGGTCAAGCTAAGGGACATGGACAGTTGAAGGCATTTGTGCATTGTTTATAATGTTGGAGATGCTTGAAAAGAGATACTGTGTAAAATAAGATGAATGCAGAGAATATAACTAAAATAAACTCATAGGTATACACAAGTGAGATTTAACAGTAGATGTAACCTACAAATCAACTCAAGAGGGAATGAAACATCCAATTCCATTTTGTCTTTCAACACAATCTTTTATAGGACTCTAAGCTCTTTGGTGTCAAATGTCAATCAACAGCTTCAACGTTAGTTTGGAATCATCGTTCGTCATTATGTATTGGCTGATAACTGCTGCAAGTTTTGTTCCAAATCCCTCAGGCAAATCTTACATTAAAGCACAAATACAGAGCATGAATTCTGTAAGCGCCAATAACTTAATTGTATTTTTAGAGACAGTTCTATAGCGACATTGGATCCAATATGAATTCTGGCACTTGCTTCACCATCATATACATACTGAATTTTTAAGCAATAGTGAAACAGTCAACAATTTGCATGTTGTCAAATCGATCATTCTCTACGTACATTAATCTCAAAAAAATAATAATGGAGAAATCATGATACTCAATCAAAAATCTGACTATGTGAAGTTAGATTAAGCGTAATTGTTGGAACTTTTAAAATCAGATTATATCAATTCTACATCTGAAAACTGACCTGCAATTATAAGGCGTTGTATATTGGAGAAAAAAGAACAAGAAACCTAACGTACTGATGAAGTCAAGGGTTTCTTTTATTTTATAAAAATATATCCACTTCGTACATAAATTCAAATAGTTGTGTAGACAATTTCGAATATTTTTAATAAGCCTTTCCTTATTGAAATTATATACCTAAAATTTTTTACTTAAAAATAAATAAAATTTGCCTTAAATAGGAATTTGAAGATACAATTGGACTTGTCTTGAGGTATCCTACTTTAAATCTAATAAAAGTTAGATGTCTAAAAAAACTATTTAAGGTATACACCTTAACATACGAGCTCTTCTCTCTCAGATTAATCGAGATGGCGGCAACGACGACCAAATTGAGCATAAAGCTTTTGATTGACAGTAAGGCTAAAAAAGTAGTATTTGCTGAAGTTGAAAAGAATTTCGTGGATTTTCTGTTTCACATTCTTTCACTGCCAATTGGCAGAGTCACTAAGGAATGAATGGATGTTTGCATAACATCTACGAAAGCGTAGAGAATCTGAATAACTCTTATATGAAGAAATCGAAAGACATGATAATAAAACCTGAGTGTCCTGTTGGAATCTCTTCAGTTGTTTAATCACAATGTTCCGCAAAAATAAAATTTATCCAAATGTTCTTCGGCCAAGTGCTCTTATGTCATAGAAGGAGTTTACAAGATTTGCCCGTTTTGTAACAACTCTATGTCGATGGTTGTGCCGGCAGTTGTTCAACCTGTGGGAGCTGCCACTGACGGGGGTATTGTGAAGGAGACAGTTAAATACATGGTGATGGATGACTTGATCGTCAAGCCACTATCTGTATCCAACATTATGGGTCACGTTAAGAATGTTGTTGCGCTGCATGAACAAGTTGTACAGTTTAGAATAGAAGAGGTACGTAACCTGTTTTAATGTATAATTTCTTTTTATTTTTGGACAGTAGAAAATTCCTGCTACTTATTATTTTGCAGGCACTGAAGTTGCTGAAATTATCTTTGGAGTCGAACACTGTGCTGACAAGTCTCTTCGCGAGCAGAGTAAAAGTGGAGAATTAGCTAGTGCTAAGACATAATGGATCATGGGATATTTCAGTTTAATAAATTGCTTTTTAATGGTTTTCTTTTGTTTAATTTCCCGCAATTGTTTATTATGATATATAGTTGCAGTAAAGATTAGAGAGTGGATTACTCGTTCATCTTATTATAAATAGTTATTTCAAATTGTTTGTCAATATTCAAGGTGCAAATTTTCCAAATCAGGACAACGGATATTAATCATTTGGATAAAAATTGATTCAAATTAAAAGGTCAAATCAATTCGATTAAATAAATCAAATTTTATTTGATTTTGATTTTAGATTTTAAAAATTGATAGGATTTTTATTTCAACCAATAACCCATCCAAATTGACGCGTGAACACCCCCTAATTTTTATTTATTAATTATTTTTAAAAAGAATTATAAAAATTATTAAAAAGC